>JAZGTH010000115.1:302500-1728340 GCA_036877525.1 Chromobotia macracanthus
AGGCTCGGCGAATAAGCTCGAGTGTTTGCCGCTTCCTCCCGCAGTTCAGAGATGGTGTCAAAGAGCGACATTGTGTCCAGCTGAATGTGAGGGGTCGCCTTTGCATTGGATGAATTAGTAGGATATGAGCGTCGTGAATCTGAGCTGTTCCGTGGACCGCTGAATTCTGCAAACTATGAATTTACTTGCATTGAAATGTCAGTAATATAACATAACATAACAGTAAACGAAAAGCAAGCAAGCATGCATACTTTGCTTTTTGGGTCAATAGCTGTGTGTTTTTATTTCTGCAAAAACGACACGCATTTCCCCCCTGAATAGATTTAACACGTCTGTTTCAAAAATAAAATAATGGGTAACGCTTGCTTTAACCACTGCAAGGTACCCACTGTCATGGAAAACCTAGACATATCAAGGAATTTTAAAATCCTCATCTAGGAATACATTATATGTATAGTTGGCTAACTACATTGTCATTCATACACCTGTAGGCTGTTTCAGTTGTGTTCCAGCTATACCATTACAGTTTTCAATGCATGCACAGTTAGGAATCTAACTGGCTTACTCTCAACAGCCCGAGCCTTTAGTTGTTTTACTTAAAATGCTTTTCACAAAGTTATGAAAAGTGTATAAGTGTCATATAATTAAAGCCAACATGCTGTATAATGTTGCGTAATGGTAGCTGCATTATTGCAAAATATTGAACCAAATGACATGACCTCTCATTTCCGATTTGTTTTTCCCTGCTTTAGGTTATGATGCATCCTTACCATGCTGTCTGTTGTGTAATAGACCTGAGGTGAAATGGCACTTTCGCAGTCAAAATCAACCAGAATGGGCAAGTCAAGACTATTACGCATTTTTATGATTGTTGGTGCAGTCTTCATGATCCTTCTTATAATAATATACTGGGATGATGTGGGGGCCTCTAATTTTTACCTGCACACAACAATCTCTGGGCCTCATCCATCCCACCTCCCTCCACACAGCCATTCTGCACCTGAAAAGAAAGTGGATGAGGACAAAGAGAGCTCATTTTTGACTGATATAGATGCTTTTGTCAACCAGTTTTTGGAGGGAACTGCAGACCCTACAGAGCAGGTGCGCGGGGAACCACTGCCTGGAGAGACTCACAATCAGTCCTCAGAGAAATCAGAGGAGAAGTTTGTTCCTAGACGAGAGTGGAAGATCCATCTGACACCAATTGAACCAGAGATGAAACAGAGGCAGGAAAGTAGAAAGCAGATGATCCAGGACATATGCAGCAACAGAAGTCTCTTTGACTTCCCGGAAAAGAGCAGGACTTTTGATGACATACCTAATAAGGAGCTAGATCACCTCATTGTGGATGACAGACATGGGATTATTTACTGCTATGTTCCGAAGGTGGCCTGCACAAACTGGAAGCGCATTATGATAGTGTTAAGTGAAAGCCTGTTATTAGATGGCGTACCCTACCAAGACCCTGTAGATGTTCCTCAGGAACTTGTCCATAACAGTAGCCTGCACTTCACCTTCAACAAGTTCTGGAAACGTTATGGGAAGTTCTCCCGGCACCTCATGAAAATTAAGCTTAAGAAATACACCAAGTTTTTGTTTGTAAGAGATCCTTTTGTGAGACTGATCTCTGCTTATCGCAACAAATTTGAACAGCCCAATGAGGACTTCTACAGGAGATTCGCAGTTGTCATGCTAAAAAGGTATGCCAATTACTCAAATCCACCAGCTTCAGTGGTGGATGCTTTTGCAGCTGGGATTCGACCATCTTTCACAAATTTCATTCAGTATTTATTGGATCCTAAAACTGAGAAAGATACGCCTTTCAATGAACACTGGAGACAAATGTACCGTCTGTGCCATCCTTGCCAGATAAATTACGATTTTGTGGGAAAGCTGGAAACTTTGGACGAGGACGCTGAGCATTTGTTACGAATTCTCCGTGTGGACAACGTCGTTGAGTTCCCCCCAAGTCATCGTAACCGAACAGTTAGTAGTTGGGAGCAGGACTGGTTTTCCAACATACCATTGGAATCTAGAAAAGAGCTGTACAGACTCTATGAAGCTGACTTCCTACTCTTCGGGTATTCCAAACCAGACAAGCTGTTACATGAGTAAAGCTGATATAATTTTTCAAATATTTACTGGATATTGAAAAACTTTCAACAGTATAAGAAGAGCAAGAGGATCATGAAAGTTTCTTCTTCCTGAATCTTAACATATAGATCTTTCAAATTATGCATTCTATAAAGACCCTTTCTCTTGACTCTCATCAGGGCTCCAGTGCAGTCCTCAACAGACATGGAAACTTGAGTCTCAGACTTTGATGCAAGTCACACTTAAAAATGACTCGAGACTTGACTTAGACTCCAAAATTAATGGTCTTGCATCAAGGTTTGTAAAAGCAACCTGTAGTATATTAAAAACTACTGCTGAACAAAATGCAAGATTTGACTTAGACCTGGCTGTGTTCATTATGAGGCTTGACTTAGACTTGGCCTTGTTCATCATCAGACTTGACTTAGATTTGGCCTTGTAAGACATGAGACTTGAGTTGGACCCTTCATCGAAGACTTGTTGCATGTCTGCCTCTTAATGCAAGAGTCTTGTGCTACTTTGACCTCCACATGAAAAGCACTGCTGATAGTGTCACAGATACGGTTTACTGTTTCACCATTGATGTGTCATGCAAATTGAATGGAAATCATTGGCTGTGCATTGAAAAAACAAACAGGGCCAAACATGGTACTGTAGCTGTATGTGTGCCATGTGAATGCATTGGGAATGTTGATTGGAGTCTGTGAAAGGGCCTTGGGATTTTTGTTGCGCTTGTGGGCATTTCAAGTGATAATACTGTAGCGAACATACATTCCTTTGCACACAGGTACTCCTTTGCCCAGATTATTTATCATTATCGCCCAGAATGAATTGCTTTTTTGAATTTTGGAATAAGATATTTTTATGATTGCTCACATAAGACCTGCATAATTTTCTTTCTTTGATTTATAGATATTGAGAAGTGCTTTAATAACAAGCTCTTTTGTGAATTACATGTTGTTCTATGTTTGTGGACTATGTTGGTGAAAATGTGTTAATCCCAGCAAGTTTTGTCCCTCAGTTTTTGGTATGTTTTGTAAGTTAATGCACAACCAAACTAAAACGTCACAGAAACCTAAATATGTATTGTACGTTTAGGCAGTGCACATAGAGTATTTTTATAGCATTTTCCAATTAAATGTGAAAAGGGAAGGAACTTTTGTCCTTAAAGAAAAAAGATTTTACACATTTTTAACCCTAAAGGGATCTACTGCTCTTCTGATACAACAGTTTATTTTATTTTCCTTAAGGCTTGTGCTTTGTTTAATGTAATGTTTTTTTTATTTGTTTTGAATGATTTTGGATTAGATTTGGATAAAAAAACTTTTGTTGTTTACTGCACAGAAATGCCAGTGTTCTGTAGTGAAGCACATCTTGGAAAAACTGGCAAAAGGCAAAATTGGCACAAGATAAATGCTGATGGGCTGTCAGCTGAATAACTGATATCAAAAGACATTTTTTTAAAAACGGAGAGACAGGAATGTCAGTTGTCAGAATGTGGGCTGTTTCTGTCCTGTTCCTTTCTTGATTTTTCTCCTTTTCATCTAATTGTGTGTAGCAGGGACTGGAAGATTCCTAAGATCTGCAGCATGTTATAGCCTGTATGCCTTGCAGTCCTTTTGTTAAATATGCATCACTCACAAGTACTGTAGCAAAAAAAAAAATTTTTTTTTTTTGCTGTAGCTGGCTTTAATTGTAAAATAATGGCCTCATTTGCATATCGCAGTGAGAGGGTATTTATTTCTAACTTAGCTAGAGACATAATCAGAGTAATGGTTTTAGTACGATAAAGCACAAATGTCAGAATAGATTATAGTTATCACAAGTTAAACTTTTTTATTTGTATTTGCAAAAGAGGAAATGAAAAGTTTATAATATTTTTTCCTTTGTGTAGAAAGTATTTCTTTTCCTTTAAATCATGTGATTGTGGTGCACTTTACACATTCGACCAGATGTATAAAACAGATCTTTAGGTCAGAGAGAGAGGTTTGAGGATGAAGTATCTGTGGATTTTGATTGTAGATTTTAGTTGGAAAGTACTGTGGAGCACTAGTGTAGCATGTTTGTTATGAAGTGATGGGCCAGAGGGAACATGATGCCCCAGTTCAGCCAGCCCTCAGGGGATGCCACCATTCTGGAGTCACTGCACTGATGGGCCCATGTGGTAGCAGTGCCTTAGGAAAAGCGTTTACAAGAAAAGTATTTTTCTAAGCAAGTCTCTGACTTACAGTCAAAACAATCAAAACCTACTTAAAAAAGAAAAAAATATATTATTACATACAATGTTTTGCATTGTGGAAACTATTAATTTTTTTAGCCACATCTATAGGTGGGCTGTTTAGATTTGTCTAATGACTTTACTTATTTCATAAATGTTCTGTAATAGGAAATTAAAAAAAAACATTGGTGCAGTATTTGCCTATGCTGTTGGTTTAAGATTTAAACTGATGACCTGTTTTTTCTATACAGCTGGTGCCACAATGTACAAAGAAAGTGTTATATTGCATTGTGATTGTCGTGATGCCAATATTATTTTATTTACTTTGTGTGCTTTTCAGTCATAGGAATTTCTTATTTGCATGAAATATTTTTTTCAGGAGAACATGCTGGGAGCAAAAGGGAAACATTTGTTACATTTAAGTCAGGTCTTAGCTTGTGTTCTTGACATTTGGTTTACCTTGTTTGACAATGTACATAGCTCTTTTATTTATTATGGTATTATTTAATACTTCGGCTTCAAAACAAAAAGCTCAATAAAGTTCAGTGCATGGTGCAAACACTGTAATACGATAACGTTTGCCCTTTATTTGTTCTGCAGAAATGTTGGTTATTTTTTAAAAGATAGAATCAGCTTTTCTGTATCACATATTTGGCACACATGAATTAAAGTTTTGTCATATAACAGTCAAATATATAAAAGTCAGCTATTATTTTAGTAGAGAAAGATATTGTACTATGGAATAATAGCAATGCTATATTTGACCCATTTGAAATTAGCATACAGTCCCTCAAGTGTTAATAATGTAGTTTATCATCACAACATAATGTGTATAATTTTTCCAACATTACAGGCTTAAATGCATCCTAGTTTATATAAAATATATACTATATATTATTACATATATTTTTATATTTCTATATTAAATTTATATATATTTTGCAACTGCTCAACGGGCCCCAATAAAGAACATCACTTGGTGGTTGGACCCCTGCTAATTTGAGTTTGAGACCCCTGGGATAAAGAGAAGAGTGTCGGCATCTCCATAACCACTGGGTGGCACAAAAGTACACAGGTTCACTCCACATTCACTAAACCCTCATGTTAACACAATAGAGACTTCAGCTATTTAGAAGCCACATAAGCATTAAAATATTTATTAACAGTCCTAAAATGTGTATCACATGATTTTCTGATTCTGAACCTGTAGGATGTTTTGGAAGGTAAATTATGAATTAGGTAAAAAAATATTGACTGGCTATACAGTTGTGTAACTGCATGAACAGATTGCATAAACTATGTGTTGACTGACTGTTGGAGAACTGTATTGTGTTCTTTGTCTGCTTTTTGTGTATTGCAGCTATTGCTAATATACTGAAGCAAGCAAGCTCTGACTGTAAGGAAAGATTTTTGGAACCATTTCGGAACAATATGGTCATGAGGGCTAAACAGAGACAGCAGCCTCTTGCAGCCACTCACCGCATGTGAAAGAAACTCCCATTTCCTGTACATCACCCTCCACGTCTACATAAACACCAGAAAGACCACACAGGTTCTGTGTTCTGTGGCCCTGCGCAAATGTAATCAATGTTCATACAGATTCAGCATTTTTTAAAATTATGTTGGGAATGATATTTAACCACTTTGTGGTTCTAGATGTAGGCTTTTCGAAAATTAAAAATCTCTCGTTAGAATAAGGAGGGGATGTAAGATCACCAGATTTGCAGTGTCCTGCAGTAATATTAAAAGACTTTACAATAATACAGTAATAATATAAATTAGAATAATTTTTGCTACTGTCAGCACAGGTGATCACCAAACACTGTTTTGTAATCGCAATTAAATGTGTAATATGACATGATCTGTAGGATTGGATGGCAAAGCTGTATAGATTTATTGCATTTTTTCCTGCATTTGATTATAGACCCTAAAGGTATTTGGATAAAAGATAAATGTAAACAGCATGCCAGTGACTCTAACAGTTTTAATACACAGGCTACTGTGAAGATAAATTACGGCTGCTGTTATACCTGCTTAAAAATGGCTATTTAATTGTGTAAAAATCAATATTCACCATATTAATTATGTCCCCATAGTCTTTGGGAATCTTATTAATTAGTCACTGCAAAAGTGATTTGAAAAAGGAGATAATAAACGGTTAGGGAATTTAAGTGGCACAAATGCATAATCCTGAGACTAAGTCGAGTTTTAGCTGATTCACTGCATGCTAAAATCAAATGTGGATAACTGCTGTAAATGTAATTTTAAAATAATTTAAAATAAAATTTTAAGGTCTTTTATTTAGGTAAAACCATATGTAACATGATAGATAGATAGATACAGAGATAGATATAACAGATAGATATATAGATTTAACTCATTGCCAATTAACTTAATAAATTCATATTTTAATATTAAATGAATAAATTAAACATCAAAATTATAAGAGGTATTTTGTGCTTATGTGAACCAGAACTAGCAATTGATTTCCTTTTAATTTGTACTACAGGGATTTCTGTAAGAATTCTTTAATGAATGTAGACACTCCTGGAGTCTGTGTTTCTCTTTCCCTTCCAGTGATGGGTTTCACAGTGATCATTTTAAACAGAACTCTAATGAGAAATGCTTATAAAAATGGTCCACCAATAGGTCGCACGGACCGAGGGCATAAATTTCGGTCAATCAGGGTTCCATTTTCTACACAATGAAATCAGTGGTGTCAGCCAATGTAATGCCCTATTATTGAATTAAGCCTAGATCTAAAGGGCCTAGCAAATGTCAACATCACAAGAGGTTTACTTTTAGCTGATGTTAGTGTGAGAGACAAGTTCCAAGCTTTTTCAAGAAGTTTCTTGCATTCATGAGTTTGTTGTAACTGTGTCAGTGTTGTAACTGGGAAGGTTTATTAAACATGACGTGGCATTTGAAACCCATTTTACATCTGTAATGTGACATTCTTTTGAGTTAAACAGGATATTTAATGAGAAAAGAAATGGGGTCTGGACTGGATGGACTATGTGGAAAATTAATTGTATCATACAAAGTGGTTGTACCAGAATGGACCAATGCATCTCTATATGTTGATTTTAAAGAAAGGCAAAAAAATATGTAAAACAACGTGTTTATTCAGGGACAAAATCAAATCCCCACAAACATAGTTTTCAATAAAGATTAAATAATGACAAACAGTTTGTTTGTTTCTTTGTTTTGGAGGTCTCGGTTTGTCTAAAGTAATTAGAATTTAGAACTCAAAAACAATAGAAGTCAATGAATCGCCCCATACCATGTGTCTACCTGTATGCATATACAGACATGTATATGTATAATAATTATATGTATATCCTGACAAAAGGTACCAGCTATAATATGTTACCAGCTATAAAGCTGGTTCACATGCTTAAAGGTTTTTCTGGAGTGGCCAGCTGGCGTCTCCCAGGAAAATAAGCCAGGAAGATGTTTGCATGTGTATCCAAACAACAGTTTTCCTGTCTGTTCTTGATGAAACACTTTCACAACTAAGGCAATATTCAGATTCAGAGGGTTAATATGCAAGTCGTTCCATCAAAATATACCATCAAATATCTGTCACCAAAGTCAATTCTTCCACCTCACTGCAGAAGGGGTTGTGCTGCCATCTCCACAAGAGAAGCAAACAAAGTAAACATGTTTTGGAAAAGATGTCAGGCTGCTGTCACATCATTCTAAAATGCTGATATTGTTTTTACAGGAAGGAACCTTGAGGATCAGAGTTCTAATCTTAAAATGGATGTTATATAAAGTCTCTCACTGGCACATGACATCCATTTTGGAACCTGTACAAAACAAAGTTTAATTTATCTGTTCTCAGTCACCTTATCTAGAAATCTAGTAATTTTGAGGTAATAGTGATAAAAATGTTTAAATATTGGATTTATCATTCATGATTAATTACTCTAGATCTTGATAACTCAGGCTGGCATTTCAGGTCAGCTCTGCTTCCTTAGTAATGATGAAGTCATTTGTTCACGTGACAACTTCCAGATCTTCACTTACAACATCTTAAATTAATTCTATACTGCAGCATCCATTCTTGATGTATTTATTCTCTCTCTGGGCATCTTAAGAGAATTTGTGGGCATACGTTGTTGCGCTACAGTTAATAAATCAAAGCAGAGGGGTCACATCCTTGAGTAGATCCATATGTAATTTATATCCTCTGATGTCACTGATATCTATGATGTATACTAAAACCACTTGCATATAGCAGGATATTATATCTTGTAATGGCATTCTTGGAGCACAGCATGGATATTGATGAACAAGGCAATACTTGATAGAGCTAGACTAAAGCATGGCACAGGTTTGTTTATCTTTCTTGGGTGGCCTTGAGATGGTTTCTTGTGCACAACAAGTAGACAGACCTTTAGGAGTGCACTTACCTGTACTCACACATTGCTGATGAGGCCGCAGGAGTTGTTCTATATCTTGGCTCAAGTATCAAGGATTTATCTTGGGAAATGAACGATATTAAGGAAATGTAGGAAGATGGAATTGGTTGGATATGCGACAACAAATTTAGAGTCACTGTACTTAATGACAAACTTCGTCTGGGGTTAATGGAAATGGAACCAGGGTTAACAGTGAGTCATACAAGTGACTTTCACACTTTTAAGGAGGGGAGAACCTGGAAAGCCTGATTGTTGGTGGTGAATCAATTGAATTGACATAATGATGATGACTGTGGTGATTAAGAGAGCAGGAATGGAAGTACTGGGGTCATCTGTTGTACCCTGTTGTACCTTCTTGTTCTGTTCTATTATGGCCATAAGCATGTGACATGGCTTGGATAATTAACAAATAATATTAAGAACAGTACAGTTTTAAACCTCTTTTGCCATATGTAAAATATATTTTAAAGTAATAGAATGTTTATATTTATCCTTACAAAAAAAGAAGTATACTTCAAATTCATTTTATTATGTATAATTAATAGAATTTTAAGTATATCAATATATATTTCAAGTATATTTCAAGTACAAGTCCTGGTATAATTGTAACTGTATGATTTCAATACTATGCAGGACTAAAGTGGAACACGTTTTAGTGTATAAAAGTGTATTTTTAAGTGTACTTTTGGTGTTTTGGTGTAATAGTTTTGGTGTAATGTATCTCCTGTAGCTCAGTGGTAGAGCATTGCGTTAGCAGCGCAAGAGGTTGTGGGTTCGATTCCCAGGAGTACATGTACCAAGAAAATGTATAACTTCAATGCACTGTAAGTCGCTTTGGATAAAAGCGTCTGCCAAATGCATAAATGTAAATGTAATAGCTGTAAACTATGAGTACACAACTAGTTTACAACCATGTTTTCCAAAAAGTAGACTATTGAAAGTATTATATCATGTCTTTTTTGTATGATTTATGATATGTAACACAGTGAAATGATTTTTAGCCTAAATTTAAAATTATATTAAAATTGATGTTAAATATCTAGAACAATGCATTCAAAACTCAGTAAATACAATTTACTTTACGACATACCAAAACAGTTCATGGAGAAAATGACAGAATAACTTTTGGACATGAATGATTACAGTTATTTATTTGAAGTAGATATGTTTGTACCTGATGCAGATATGACCTTTTAACATTCTCATATTTAAAATATGTAGTGAATAAATTTAAAGTGTCTGATTGAGTTTAATTTGAGCTGTGCTGAGATTGGGTAAATTTAATTAGCTAACTGCATAATTGAAAAGAGATAAACAATTGTGACGCAGGGCTGATTGAACAACATGAGAGTGTTTACTGTTTAATTGTCCTTTGTGCTCTCACTTGAATGCAAATGTTCAATGTCACTGCATACAGAATGTGCTGATTTAAAATATAAATTTGATGTTAGTGCATCTAGAGGGATGATACCATCTGCTCCCAGATACTCATAAAGCCATTTTTATCATTCAAGAAGTGCTCTTCATACTTTCTATTACGCCCTGTTCCTGTGACAGACGTGCTACTGAACCCAGGATAATACCAGTACTGCTGCTGCCCATAACTCTCCTAAACAAAATTACTAATCATCAGACTCCAAAATCTGCTCTCAGTAGTTGCTTGTTCTTACTAAAGTAAAATACCATTATTGCATATTTTAGGCTAATCAAGCCCTATTCTACACACTCAGTGAAGTGACAGTTCCTAATCAGAATTAGCATGAATATGACGGGCAAAGCTAATGATGGTGATGATAACACATCTGTGAAAGGAAAGATGGAGCTCTTCCTGAGAGGAGACTGTGATATTTGAGCAGGGATATTAACAGTGTCTCTATGACTTAATGCAGAGTTCTGTGTTGCTCTGTTGTTATAGTTTTTCCATTATGCTATCTGGATTTCATCAGAACAAACAAAATGGGCTGGGTCCTCATCATAATCTTTCAAGCCTTCACCTGTTTGGTTTTAGTATATCTTTGAAAATCTCATCTTCTTATAGTAAATACACGTCTCATGATGAAAGCATATGGATGAAAAGCATATGGATGAATTCCCATCAAAAGATTTTAGACCCTGGCTGCTGTGATCAATGAACCATCAATGAATCATAGTCAATTAAGGCAAGTGCAAGTATTCACAATCAAGCACAGAACATTTAATTATATAGTGCAGTTATATATTAACTGCAGTGAATGGAATCTTCACAAAGCATGTAGACCTGTACATTCTGACCATTATTATTCATGTGTTATTTAAATCATCTACATGAATCGTATTTGTCATTAAAACAACCTTAAACAATCTTTCTGAATGCAGATGTACATGCCTGTATGTTTATAACCACAGTATGAGAAATCACTTTAACTCCCACTGTACAGTACACAGATTTTTTCCCCTACTATTACTTAAAGTACATCTGTTTTGCACTTAGTTGTGATCTGAGCATTTATGTACAGTCTGTATCTGTTGTATCTATATAAAACCTCAATCTTTATTTACAGTCTGAAGGTCCCAATTTACATCAAGCCACTTTTTTTATTCTGGTACAAAGCATATGATAAAGCAATGTAACTGTGGACAGTTAATTATAGACACAATCTATATGCTAATGTTGCTTCAAAGCACTTTGCTATTTTTCTCACAATGGCAAATGGCCAGCTATTTCACAGCACAAAAGGCAAACTGAACAAAGCTTAAGTGCGAATAAGAAACATCCAGGCTACAGGTTAGACAGTTCAGTATTACTTTTAGATGTTATCCTTTCTGAGAGACTTTGGAGAGAAACCATCTGGCTATTACTGGAACACCAGTCAGAGAGGGTCTCCACCGACACCTGGCTTACAGCACCTTGTCGCTGGACAGGTCGCTGCCCTTTGAGTGAGAACAAACTGGACAGTTTAAAAGAGCTGGAGGATCTAAGGACAGACATCATCCTCTGATGATACTTTGACCTGACTGCTCTGGCAGAGCGATACAGATCTCCTAAAAAGCAATAACAGATTGGATTGAGGCTGGAATTAGTGAGGCCCAACCACTGGGCAAAAGGGCGAGTCTGCAAAACCCAGTGGGGCGGATGAACCTCCCGGTCAATAAGAATATCGGCCACATAGAGTGGGAGCCAGGAGATGGCAAACAGGAGCACCAAAGTGACCACGACCTTGGCAATCTTCTTGCGCATCTTCAGGCGTGAGGCATGCATGGCCTGGCTGTGAAGATCAAAGTCAGCGAAATGTTGAGAAGCTCTCCAGAGCTTCCTCCCCGTCAGGAAGCTGATGATCAGGTTAAACGTCACAGGTATGCAGTAAAGAGCAACAAAAAGGAGAACGTTGTAGACCTGTTTGAGCCTTGCCTGTGGCCACAGCTCCCTGCAAATGGGCACAGTGATATTAATGAGGTGGATCTCATCCAGCTTGATCATGAAGAGCAGAGGTGCACAAATAGCAGAGGACAGGACCCACACGGCTACAATGGTGACGTAGATCTTCTTCTGTGTGAAGTAGGAAAGAGAATTTAGTGGACTGTGAACACTGTAGTATCTGTTAATACTGATGACGGTCAGACTGAGAACGCTGGCTGAAACGGACACAGCCTGTATGAAGGGGACAGCTCTACACAGGAGGTCTCCATACACCCAGGCGGTGTAGATGGTGTGGCCGAGTGTGATGGGCATGCAGATGCAAACCACCATCAGGTCACACACTGCCAAGTTGATGAGTAAACTCTGGGTGGCACTGATACTCTGCATCCTATTACTTTTCTGACAGGTGAGCATCCGAATGGCCATGAGATTTCCAATGAAGCCCACCACAAATGATAAAGAATACATTACTGTGAGGGCGATGGTAGTGGGCTCTTTAATTGTCAGAAGCAGAAGTCTCTCCAATTCTCCACTCTCATGAAGAAATACATCACTCATAAAGTCCTCACCTCCATGGTAAGAGCCATTCAATGATAACAAGGTGTTTGAGAGATGCAGTTCTTTTCTCTGGAAGCCTGTGGTGAAATTCATATTCCTATATGTGATGTTTTCACAGGAAGAAGTCTGAATCCAAAGGCTAATTTAAACATCCCTGAGTTGGTTGTTAAAGCTCAATACATCTTACTGGAATTCAGTAGACGCTATAAAAACAACACACATAGGGAGTTTAAGTTGATAAAAAGAAATCTAAGCATCAGCATAATGACTGAAATAACTAAATTATATTTTCGATAGACTAATTTCATGCTTCATCTAAAATTGTAATCCCTGAAACTGAAATAAATAAACTCTTGGCTATAGTGCAGATATATTTCACAAATAACTCTTTCTCTATTGTATAAAATATTTTTGTTTGTCTTTTATTTCTCTCTTTAAAAAAACGGGAATTTTCAGGATCTGCAACCACAAAATAGGTAGCCTATCTGCTACTTATTATTAATATTTGAATTGTGTTATTATTATTACATTACCACTGAGATCCATTAATCCTAATGTTTAAAATGCCATTAACGCTTTATCCTATGATTTCCTTCGCGTTTACATGGGTAAGTTTTGTCACATTCTCCTGTGCTATTTATTTTCCTCCCTACACTGAATTATTCGTTTCTAAACTGCATTTAAGGTTAACGTCACTTGGCAAACCTTCGTGAATAAAAGCTATTTTGAGAAATTAAAATACATACCAAGAGGTGGTGAAATATGTTGGATACAGCAGGTGCCTGCGCGTCATGCGCTCCAGCAGATGCTGCGTTTGTTGCAGCTCAGCCTGGTCTGAGGAAATGAGCGTCTGCGGCGACTGCTTCAGGATGAGTCTCGGTTGAGCAGTCTCTGCTGGCAGAAGTGATGCGTGTCTGCTGATGTGATACCAGCAGTTTTCTCATTCATCTTATTACTCCGCATACCGAGGTGTTGATCACTGTATAATGAAAGAAACGGATGTGGCGAGAAAGGCGTGAAATAAACAGGATGGAAAGGTCTGGTTACAGTTGTCCAACTTTAACCCTGTTTCTGTATGTGTATTTACGTGTAAATTGGTTGACAAAGTAGCTATTAATAACTTGTGTAAGGCAGTGTAAGCGATCTTTTACAGAAACATTTTGTTATGCTGGTTGAAAGTCTATTCACACCCTGGTAGCCATCACTTAGTAAAGTGGTATAAATATATTTATACATATGTATTTCTTCTGTGGAAAGCGCAGGACCATAAAATCATCCTGCACAAAATCATCACTGCATTCAATCATAAAATCATTCATCCAAGCATTGCATCTGGTCCTATATGTTTCCTTATAGAAAGGAAACATACCTATTTAAGGTATATTTCCTTTTATATTTAGGCTTATTTTAATTTTTTTTAGTTTTGTGAAACTGATGGAAGTAGTCAATTTCAAATCCACCAGGAAAAAAATCTCATCAAATGAGTATTTTCAAACATCCAGTTTATTCATTTTGTGTATGAATGTAGAGTTTGGATAAGGCATATCAATACTGATAATCAAACCTTTACAGGCAAATTAAA
Source organism: Chromobotia macracanthus (assembly GCA_036877525.1). NCBI lineage: Eukaryota > Metazoa > Chordata > Actinopteri > Cypriniformes > Botiidae > Chromobotia > Chromobotia macracanthus. Next base: position 316,777 of record JAZGTH010000115.1, read on the forward strand.
CCAAGAGGATACTTATTACAATTTTACAGTGTGCAAACAGAAATGCAACACATACAATAATCCACTGTAAACAGACAAAGGTTTATATAGCTGTCATAGACCTCTGCTCAGCCTCACTGCTCAGCTTCACTGCACAGCCTCACTACACAGCCTCAGTAATAATGTTTTTTAGTGATCTCTAAAGAGGAGATGTTAACGTCATTCACCACTTGTACTTTAGTGACAGTCTTGAGGTCTTCCACGCGGTGTTTGTACTGCATAATCTTGGTGTCGTCAATGTAAACATGGAAGTGATCATTATCAGAGTAAATTTCAATCTGTTGAGAGACAAGAAATCAATGCTGATTAAGTCATCATAAATCATTATAAAAAAGATTCCATTGCATGTGATACTTTGTCAATGTGGCACTTCCGTCACCTGGAAAGGCTCCTCTGTCCCGAAGGGAAAGTTACTGCACCTCTCCTCCTTCCCCCAGTGACTGGCCATGAAGGAGTTACAGACGATATCTGACTCAGTAAAGCGAGGGTTGAAATGAAAGGCGATTCTGTCATCTCGGTCACACAGGAAATTGATCTCAAACCTTGGGGACAGAAAGACATACACTATAATGAACAAATCATTTTAAGCAATACCGAGTCTGAGACAGCTGGTTGAAAGACTGTTGTAAAATATACTATGAGATAACTTGTGTAACTATAAGAAGTGAAATTTAATAATAAATTATTAGGGGAAAAACATAAAACACAGATTATATTTCTGCTTGTATCTCTTTCTGTATTTGAATGATAATTGAACATCCTTAGGGTGGATCTAATGTGGGAAAGCTATTGCCATGTAAAATAAATTGCATATGCTATTTTGATTGTTACATTATTATGTATTGCTTTTCCTTTTAGCCCTGTTAGATTGTGGTGCTTTACTTCATAACCCTTTGAATAAATTATTTCAAAGAACTAAATGAGTTTTAGTGCTGTGTTCTAGTGTTAAAATCAACACGAATGCTCATTTGTATTCCATTTTACATCCTTAATGTGACACACATTAAACTACTTATTCAGAGAGAACCAACGCTGGATGGGTACTTGATTTATTGTCCATTGGGAATTGATTGAGTCATGACAAGTGAGTGTTCCATACCATCAAAGAGCCAAACCTAAATGTGAGTTTGCTAAATAGCTCTTTGGTTCTTGGTTAACATTATCCAAAAGCCTGCATGACGTCAGTGGAAATAGAAACTCAGCAAAAGATCAAGTTATTACATTTTGTTTAAGGTCATGAGGACAAAATGTTTTTGCAAAATATACGCACCAGTAATACATTTACAATAAGACCAAGATGGTTAATAGGATACATTTTGATTTTATTTCAAATTGAATATCATTCTTCCATTTGAGCGGACAAAGTTAGTTTAAGTTAGTTGTTGACAAATCACCTGCTCCAAGAGAGACTTACTTGTTGGCTTCTGCTGGGGTTTCTCCCTTCAGAATGACACTCCATCCTGGACACAGACCATCAGGACAGGAGGCCTCAAACTGAAGCAATTATAACATCACAAACATCTTCACTTTCACTGAGTCATGCACTGCAGTGCTCAACCAGTATGGGGTTTTCAGTTGCTAATACCAATACAGTTAACTAGAAAGCTGGGATATAATGCCAATGTATATGTATGTATAATATATGTATATGATCTTATTATCCTATTAGATCAATATATGAAGCATTTATAAGTCAGAAAATCCAGGGTGCTGAAGAGTAAAAGAATTGTCCAATTATGCCACAGCCTTCCATTTTTAAATTTAATCTCTGACTTGATCAGAAATTAACTATGAATAAAATAGTAAAATTATGGCAATGTTTTTTTGCCTGAAGGTGCGTATGATATTATATAATATGGCAAGCAATAGTTTTTTACATAGATAGCTGGCAAAGATTTGATCTTGGTCTGTAGTCTTAATGTAACTGGTCCCATCTATTACTGCCTAATGAAATGAGTGTCCCATAATATTGAAATAAATCTGGGTAAAAAAATGAATCAAAGTAAGGTAACTGAGGTCACCACAATTCCACATCCCCAAAATGATTCTATATCACAAATATAAAAGCAATGTGCTCCTAGCATGTGATACTCTAACAAATTATCTTATCTTTCTTATGAAAGCTGTTTAGGTAGCGGATGATTGGAGCAGTATGAAGATACAGGGCTGACTGGCAGCAGAAGCAGATACAGAAAATGCTAAAACTCAGTGATGGATGAAAGCACATCAGGGGCTTTGAACAGAAGCTAGATACTGTCACTTGTGTTCCCTGTATCGGTTAAGCTCCATTGGTCAGCACCTGCTTCATCTGAGACTTTCATGTCCGTCAGGGCTGTACCACACACTCTGCTATTAGGATTATGAGCCATTTTTATAGATCTTGTGTCACAAGCTGTCTGTGTGGACTTTTTGGGTAACTGGGGGGAATTATAAAATCTGCCTCAATTCCTGTGTTTATCATTGCTAAGCTCCAATGACTGGATCCAGTTCAGGCACTGAAGTCTGTGCAAGATTTTATGCCTCACAATTAGTGTTTTACAAGTATGTTCAGATTTGGAGTTGCAGTTTAACAGTCATTAATTATTTAAAGAAACAGTTCTCCCAAAAATAAACATTTACTCAACGTCATGCCTCAGGAAAAAAGGCATGTGAGTTTTTGAGTGAACTGTTCCTTTAGATGTCCTCTCAGTGACGTCAACAAGACCACTGAGCTCAATTCTGGCATTTTACAGGTAGTGATGGAGTGTTTTCTAGATTGAAACCAAAGCTATTTGATGTCCTCATTACTCTGAGTGCAGTCGCATAGGAATGAATTAAAACATCATTAGTTTAGCAGCCAGAGAGAGGTTGACTGATGAGCTATGCAAATGAAGAGTTAAAGAGATATGTTCACCCCAAAATAAAAGCCTTAATCAATCACACTCATGTTATTACAAATTTGTGTGCTTACTTTTTTATGGAACACAGAAGCTGAATATTAGTAACTGACAGCCGCAAGCACAATTCACATTCACTGTATTTTTCCATACAATGTGAGTGAAAGGTGACTGAGGCTGTCAAAACTCTGATATAATAAGTAAATATATGACATAATGATAGAAAACATTTTGGGGGGGTGAATGTTCCCTTTTCTCAGTCCGATGCTGCTCCTCTATAGAAGGTTGGCAGAAATTTACCATCTAAGCCAGTTTCCATGCTAATGATTAAAACTGAGCACCTATGCCAGAAACTGTTTTAATACAAATAAACACCTTATGCAAGCATCTGCTTTGTATTGCTTAATATGTGCCAAAAGGTAAATAAATGTTTGGCTCTTACACAACAGAATAAGCAAACTTGACCTGACTCTGTTTGCAGTTCAGCAAGAGTATTTTTCTTACCCGTAATGTCATCTTGTCAGCAGTGCTGTGGATTGATCAGCTTCAAGCTGGATCTGTTTTGGTGCAGAGAGATCATTTAAAGAGACGGTGACACCACGTGAGGTAGGAGCTTAGCTGGATCAAGACTGTAAAATGGGCTTTTGTGTACAGCGAGTTCACCCTTAAAATACAATAGGCTACAATACAACTCCACAGATATGTCGCATTGCCATGTGGAGTTCCTGTAATAGACAACAAAAAATAACATTGGGGTACAATCTCTGGGAATGCATGGCACGTTCTTCACCAGTTGCATAAACATTATGTCCAGGATTTTATATATAATGGGTATTGTATATGGAAATAATGACATGGGGTTAGACTAGGGTTAATGAGCCATTGTTCATTATGAAACATGAAACATCACTATTGCAATGAATCGTGGGATTTGTTTTTCAGCCAGTGGAGTGTATACATTTTCTGGGGGAAGATAATGTGATTTTGATGGCCATTTGGGACTGCTGTAGGAGCTCACAGGGAGAAAGTGTCAACATCAGCAATGAGTGAGATGTACCATGTGACATTTGTCATGTTTTTTTCTGTACTGGTGAACGATTAGCTGCTGATCCTGAAGATTAAACAGCTATACATGTGGGTGTCTGTTGTGGCTTTATAGCCTATCAAATCAGGAATAGCCAGGAATTTCCTGTCTGTGTTTAGACACAATGGTTTACCAAAGCTCATCAGCATGGAGTGTATGTTCCTGCTTACAGCTGCAAAATACTCTGAATTTCTATACACCACCCATACCTAAACAAAACTGGAAGCCTTGAAAAAGGGTTCATAAATAAAATATCACTTATATACACAATATCACTAACTTAAAATAGAAAACAAATAGTAACGTCTTACTATTTGGCCTTTGGGCACAAAATATCCCAAATCTCACCACTTTCTGCCACCTATAATTTTATTTTATAATTTTATGTGTGGGCTTAACCATATACTGGGGACAAATTTGTACCCAAAAGTTAGAAAACCATATTTTAGGTATGTCCTCATTTGTAAAAATATAAAAAAATATATAGAAAATGCTATAAAAACATTGCTTTTTTTATTTCAAAAATGCAGAAAGTTTTCTGTTAGTGTTACGGTTAGAGTGTGAGTTAGGGTTAGGTTATATGTTCATAAGCAGCTGTGTATAAATCTATGGAATGTCCCCATTTAGATAGATAAGTATGTGTGTGTGTATGCTCCAATTTGTCATTAGTTGGTCAGGCGGTTACATGACTGTGGGCTCCATCCTAAACTCCCCCCTCCACCCTGAGATAGAAAGCAAGGATATAGCAGCATTCTGATCACAGGGGGCTGCCATCTCCATGCATGCCAGGGGCTTCATCCTGCTAGATTACATCTCATATGAGGCTGTGAGGTGCCTCTTGGGTACCACGAACACAGACTCACAGTGAGAACAAATGACTTAGAACTGGGTGGGGGTCTAAACAGAAAGCTAATATGAACTATCAACTACAGCGCAGAAACAAAGCATTGTGACATGTTGTGTCTCTTCTAATGTCGGTGGTGTCTGAAGATATTAAACATTCTCTGGTGAAGTCAGCGTTTTGCCTGTAGAAATCAAGAAGATGCAAGTGTAAGGGTTGTGTGAACAGATATTGTTTACAGGCAGACAGACAGGCAAGCAGGCAGGCAGGCAGCAAGACGAACAGGCAAGCAGGCTAGCATGCAGACAGACAGGCAAACATACATGCAGGCAAGCAAATAGATAGATATCTAAATATGCACATGCATTAATGCATTTGGTAAGAAAATTTGAAAAAAATGTCCAGTCAGGTACCGCAATATGGTGGAAGGTTGAGAGGAAGGTTATACTGTCTGATGGCTGTAGGCAAAAAAGTCCTGGTATCTCCTTGATGTAATTTATAATACAGATGGTACATTACGGTAAATGTAGTGAAAAATACATGACCTTTCACTATGTCCTCATAAGAGTCAGAGTCCCATGTGTGTTTTGGCTGCCAGGTCTCACATCTGCCAGAGCTCATACTTTTTCATCATACAAAATGACTTGTGTATTTTACAACATGTCCATCTGCACAGGGTTAAATTACATTCTCCATTTCCTGCCATTCATACATTTTAACTGGGAACCTGCAGCCACTGGGGCAATTCCACAGTAACATTTAATCACAGTCATTGCACATATGTGTATTTGTCCGTTGGCTGTATAAAGATCATTAGGAGATGTTTTGATTGTTTCTTGGAAGTGTTATATGGTGCTACAGATCTCATCAATGCAGGGCTGCACACAGTTAAGCCCTAATAACCCTCATGTTCCGTTTAATCATGACTGTTAGTAATTGTATGAGAACTGATTATAATGAAGCTCAGTTTGATATTGCACTAAGAATGTTTCCAAGAAAAATGTTTAATTATGTTTGTTTGAGATCTCTGAAGCACGTTTAAAACATGATGAGAAGCAACAGATTTGCTCTGGATGGTGTTGGTATCCACATTGTAGTACATTCCTGATTATTGTTTATTTTAAATTGTTTTTGTCTTTTAATTATGCATTTTTGCTGGGGTCAAATTGACCTTAAACAGAAGCAACATTACTACCAGTAATATCTATTTTCTAATATATCTTTCTAATATAATATATCAGTTATATCTACAGCTTTGGTAATTTACAGCTAGTTTTCTAGTTTTCTGTGTGTCAGAAGATTATATTTTTAAAAAATTAAGCTTAAACGATCTTTTTAATTTTACACATACAGCTTTGGGGTCTTTGAAACAAACCTGTGGCCAGTTAGTTTTAACAGAACCTAAAGAACATGCTGTTATACATATGGCCAGGAGAGGGTGACAAAGATTCATTTTACGACTCTGAATATATATATAGATACTATTTGCAAGGGAAAATCATGGCCCTGTTGCTGTTGGTTTTCAGTAAGTCAGAAACCACAGAACAACAGAATAAAGTTGATCACAGTGATAAAGCTTGGTGTTTCATTTACAAAATGCTGATATTTCAGAATCTCAAACCATTCCAACTGGACTATTCAAACCATTGCAAATACTAACCTTTTCCTCAAGATTTCCCTCAGCATCAGCCTTTTTCTAAGACTTAATCTCCAGAAGCTGATGTTATTGTTTATCCTGGCAGTCAAATACATTCTAGTTTCCCATTTTTAATAGTCCACTTTAAAAAGCTTTCTATTCACACGAGACAGGTTTAATATGAAGTCACTCCTGATCAAGGCCTGTGAGAACTCCTGTGAACTGTGTCATCTAGCTACTGATACTCCCATGGTGCTAAAAGCAAACAAACCTGGCCAGCACTAAATGAAGCTCTACTGGTATTATGTTCCATAAATAAATGTTAAATGTTCAAATACAAGCCAAAAGCGGCCCCAAGAACTGATCTCATTCTTTTTCCTATTATATACAACTGGACAGTTCGGTTGACACATGTACCAGCATGTGTCACAGTTCAGTTTTATCACATCATGAAACAGCTCATAAAGCAGTTCTTCCAGAAACACAACCAAGCAAAGCTAGACATATGGGCTGTATAGGACATGAGACAATGGAAGCAAGTTCCCAGAGAATTCTGCACAATGCTAGACTTTCTCAAGACCAAATTTCATCAAACCCCAGTTTGCTGTTTACATCTCAGTTCTGAGTTTAAAGCGCGCTCATTCCCGAGAGAATCTCAGAGAGTTCAGACAAAATCTATACAAACATATGCTGGCCATGTCAGATGTCCCCATTTTTAAAAGCCCTGTTTTCTTCACTGCGTCATTATATGCTGCATATTTGTTTTTTTCTGGTCTCTTTGCATAATAATGAGAGGAGACTGGAGTTTCTGCCTTGTGTACAAGGCCCCCGCCAATCACAGCCTTGTATTTACATAATGATGCTGTGAGATGCAGCTTTCTCAGAGCCTTGTGAATATATGCCATATGGTGCAGATGGGGCCAGGCTACATCCCATGACAGAGCGGGCAGTCTGATGGAGCCCTGATGGTTTTTCTCACCCTGCCCCTGTCAGAGGTCACACAACATGCTGCTGTGTGAAAGTCAAAGCATCGGGGATCATCCCACCTGTGTTGGAATGGATGATGTGAAAGATAAGATTTTTACATTTTCTAAAGATACTTGCTTGTGAAAAAACTTAAGGCCATGTTTCTATGTGGTTGCTAGAATCTGGGTGGTTAATATGGGCCATTGTAAAGTGGTTGCTAGGGTGTTATGGGTGGTTGCTAAGTTCTTATGAAATTCTGGTGCTAAAATAGTTCAGGTCTCTACTTTAAAGGAAGTCAATGGGATTTTTTTCACACACATTTTATCAGGGGTAGAAGTTTGGAAAAAGAATAAGATTAATATCATGTGTTCCCCAAAGCAACATAAAATTCTTATAAATTCTCATAAAACACACATGCAGACTTGATGTTTATTGAAGACACGCTATCTGTTTTCGACAAAGGCCACAAACACACGAGTATGCACTCACATGCATATCCATCTACAACAGATGGACAGATGCATCAATACAATGGGGTAACTAAGTCCAGATGGCAGCCATATTAGCTGTACTAGCCCCAGCTGCTGTCTGAACATGACTGTGCAAAAATCTTTCAGCTGTCCTATTCTAAGGCAGCAGCCTGTTCATAGCCATGGAAACAGCTCAACAGCCTCTGCTGGTACCCTCAAAGCAGGATCACATGTGCCCACAGAGCTAACTTTGAGATCTGATTGGATAACAGACATGGGGCTAGCAGAGTGGTGCTGTGTGGTGTTAAAAATGCTAATCCTTCACCTGTTCTGAAATACACACACAGAATGAGCTCTCAGAGGAAAATGTAATTGCTGATGCTCCTTCTGCCAAGAAATTCTCAATTTCATTTTAGTATGAACTTACCATGAAGTATCAACACAGTTGAGACAAGTGTCTACATATAATAAGAGCGCATTGTCAAGGACACACACAAGATTACATGTGATTTCTTTTTTATCTCCATTTTTTACCTTTGATTACATACTTACAAATAAAGCACAGTGTGAGATATCGTTGGGATTTCTTCTTAAATTCTATACCACATAGATTTGTAGAGATTACTGAGGTCTTTTTTCTCACAAAAGAAAAATATGAGGAGAAACAGTTTCTCAGAGTCTCAGAGAAACAACTGAGGCAAAGTGTCTCAATCTCATTCATGATTTGTCTATGGGCTAGGGCATCAGTATAGCCCAATAAATAGGGAGCATGCCGCTCGGTTACTGTTTGTTTAGAGCCCGCCCCTAACCCTCAGCAGGTCACACTCTCTTGACTCTCACATCACAGGGCACACGACAGCAGAGCTTATGTGTGTTTGTTAGTTAGAGAGCAGGGCATGTGGTATGACTGCCCCTCACAGAACACAGACATCCCGAGGGAGACCCCCCCTGCAGAAATGCATTCCTGCAGTGCTGAGCAGAAGAAGCTTTGATGAATCTTGTGACCACAGCTCTGATCAAACACAAGTTCTTTAATGAGCAACTACAGCTCCCAGAAAAGAGCTCACAGGCATAAAGCAAAGCATAATAACTTAAAACCAGCCAAGAGCTGTTGAGGCTTGTGTTTAAACAGATTTGTTGCATGTTTGCCTATATTTAAAAAAAAACGTATTCTCAATTTTTAGTCTCTGACTGACTTTTTTACAATTCAAAGTATATGCAAAACAGGTTACCCAAATGCAGCCCATCTACCTCAGATGTATCTTGCCCATAGAAAAAAGTTTACAGATTTTTAAAAAAAAATGTCAGTTGTGTTGAACAGCAATAACATCACCGTAAATAAAACACATGCTTTTTCTTATGATATTCACATTTATTTTATATGTAGCTGTATGTTTCTACTGTATGTCCTCAACTGTTTTACTTGCTACTATTTTAATGCTTCATGTTTTTCTTTCTCCTAAGGATGAAATAAAAATTGATACTTAAATGAAGTAACTGAAAACTCCTAAGCTATTAAAGAGAAACTTCTGAGCAATAAACATTTTCCTCTGCCCACATGTTTTATGAAAACATCTCAGATGAAAATCTCAGCTAAACTGTACCACGATACTAAAACAAAATATAAGCAGTAAGAGACATACAGAGTGTAAAATGTATCATATATACACTTTCATTTCCAGGACTTTATAGGGACCCATAAACCCAGAAAGGCCCTACAATAAAGTTGCAGCGGTGCCTTGTCAGGACCTTTAAAAGGAAATGAACTTTTGTTCTTCAAGGTGAAACGGTTTGGCGCAGTTAACTTTACCTTATCATAAACCAGTTCATTACACAGATATCTGATCTTTCGGCTACTTAAGAGTCCAGTGCACAGCTATGACAATATAAATTATATAAATAAAGTTGTAAGCATTAACGGTTCATTCTTGTCTTGTCTTATCTGTTTGGACCAAAGTCCTGGATTTGTTAGGCATGGCAATACAGTGCTGCTGTGATTTTCCACTGCCAGGTTCTGTTAGACTGTCTGCTTTGAGGTCAGTTCAAAAAGCGAACAATAGCGCTTTTGTTTATCAAACTGATAAGGAAACTTTGACAGATAAAGCCTTTATGGATGATTGTTTTGACACACCAAAACACTACTATTACCCTGTAGTTTTGGCAGGAAAGATTTAGAAAATTGTTATTAGGTTTTTCCTAGAGCATCAACTGTGAAATAATGAATGTGGATGTGTTTTGTGGTATTTTTCTCCTTGGAAACAACAATAAATCCAGCACAGGTTTTGTGCATTTACAAGCTGTTGCCAAATGTTTACTTTCTATGTTAGTTCATGCGTCTCATTGATGATGTAATGACACTTCTATTTCAGGGAAATAGAAAGAGGAGACAGAGACCCAGGAGGATCTTTGTAGCTCATTCACTTGTTGACTCACAGACTTTGAGGCTCTAAATCTCAGCTAAACAAACTCTTTCATGGTCTGGTGGTGTTTTACAGACCCTTTCAGCAGGAAACATCCTGTCCTACTACTGAGCACAAGAAGAGAAGAAGAGGGAAAGAGAGGAGAGGAGATGACAAGAGGAGAAAAGAGGAGGAGAGAGGAAAGAAGAGGTAAGGAGAAGACAGAATTGAGAAACAGAGAAGGGAAGCAGGTAAAAGAAGAGAAGAGAGAACGGAAGAAGACAATATGAGCAGAAACACAAAAATCTCAAGATGAGAGGAGAACAAATAAGAATAGACATTACAGTAACATTGGGAAAACTCTCTGTTATTCCTGGGAAAGTCTGGAAATGCCTTTTGTAACATTAAAAAAACTTCAAGGGCGGTTCCCAAAAGGTAAAACAGGGTCCTGAACAACCCATCAATAAAAGGCATGTGACCCACCCTCTGCACCAAGAGACTCAGATTATGTCTCATGCTGGGGTAGGTGGAGGGACATTAGAACTGACCTCTGTATTTAGCACAGCCTCTCCTTAGAAATTTCTAGCTTAACAGCCCAAATCTGTCCTTTTAGAAACCCACCACTCTCTGTCATAGCTCTGACATGGTGCACTAATGCAGCACTTATCATAATTACCATAATTTGATAAAAAGCCATAAAAAGCCCTGCACTGGAGCATTCAGCCACACAGGATGTGGTCATAACTCTGGCCATTTGACAAACTGTGTACTGGATGAGTGAGTTGTTAGTACAGGGGGACTGCTCTCTGTTTGCTCAGCTTTAAATGGGCTCATCTAAGAGAGCAAAATGGCAGAAAGCAAAACAGAGGCCTTATGGTGCTCAGCGGGGTTCCCACAAGACAAGGCACCAGAGAATACCTCTTCTTTTCTCTTTCTTTCGTACTATTTATTTTGAATAACTCAGACATATGCAAACTGTTTTCTGGCAGCACTGCTGTTGTATAAATGACTTTTACAGGTGGTGGAGCATTGGGGCAGCAGACGATAGGCCCTGTACATAAACTTAGAGCCTCTGTCACCACATTAAATGAAAGGCAGTGACAAACAAATGCAAAATTGAGTTTGTGTAATATTTGTATTATGTAAAATATAGATGTCATATTTCAGATAGATATTAACTTCAGAATTCAATTGCATTGTATTAACTAATTAAATTGCATTGTATAAACAGTGTAGATAAAACCAGCTGTACAATAAACCCACATTCAGTAAATTCAGTTAGTACTTATGATTTATAGTAATAGAACTTAATAGTTTTGACTGCAGCAAATTGTGATTCAAAGCACTTTAATTCTTTATGTGACCTCTAAACTAGACTGTAAAACGTTTAATTGTGTTTTCATGGACCTCTAGTGAGTGTTGCACACAACACTGCGTTTGTGACATTTCACACTTGACAGGTCATCATGTCGCCCAGCCCTCTATTTCTAGCACTTTGATAAGATTTGGGCTCTTAAACCTGACAGGATGGCTTGTATTGCGTCAGAAAACACTACATGTCTGTCCGCTGCTTTCTGAAGCCATTGTCACCCCAGTCATTTCCCACAACCCCCCACACCTTTAGAGTTAGTCACCTTTACATTCACTTTCTATTAATATTGTTTTTGAAAGTATTGTCTTGAAAGTTGCATTTTAGTAATATTAATAATAAACAATCAATCATGCTTTCAAAACAATGTAGTACCTTGGTGCATTTTTATAGAAATAATATTATAGAATATTGGCACATTACATGTAATTTTAAAAGCATTAAATCAGAATTTAGAATCTAAACTATCCGTTTTGGAATAAAAAATGCATGCTAGCTACCTATATGCATGTGTTGTTATTTTAAGCCTTTTTGTTTATCAGACAAGCATAAATCATGACCCTATAGGTCTGCTGGGGCGTATGGCTGTGTTGAGGGTCAGAGTGAGGTCATCTGCTAAAATCATTAGTCCCTTGGACATGCACAAGAGTATCTAATGTTCCTACAACATATCAGACCTAGCTTGCTTATCCTTTCCCCCCATCAAAACAAGACAGCAGAAAGACAACCCAAATCTGCCATTAGACAGGTTAGCAAGATTAATGAATGGAAAAAGCTAAGAACACATTCAGAATATATGGCGACATGGTTCAAATGTTGATAATTAGAATTTCTTAAGCATGTTAGCCAGGGTGCAAAGGTCACAGAAGCCAGTCTAAGGTGTCTGTTACTAATGAATATACCATATGTGAGTGTATGAGGTGAGTTGCTTTAATAATTTTTGAGTGTTTCCCCAGATGTGTCCAAAATTCTGTTGCAGTGTTTGTTTGTTTTACCGAAATGTTGCATAATTTGTAGACAGCAAGTCTGCAATTCTTGCTTGTTTATAAAACAGGCTAAATTGACTGGGAACTAGAAAAAATGTTGAAAGTCAAAACAGGTAAAAGCACTTACGACTGTTATGCAAGATCTTCAAAAGGTACAAACACTATGACACCAGAAAATACAGCCACCATATGACCTACAAGCCCCAAAGGTTGCACACTGGTTAAACATTCTGGAAAGAATGTCATCTTCTAAAAGATTATGCAAATTTGGTCTGTTGTGATTGAGATAACCATCATGCTCTGCTGGCCAAATGGCAAGCCTTAATTCAATACTGCCAAAGTTCTGCTTGTGTGTGTCATGTCTGGAGTGATGGTCCACACGTGTGTTAGAGGAATCATCACAGGTTTGACACCTTGGCCTCAGATCAAAGGATGGCCAGCAGTAGGTCTGGGCACAGTGTGTACACAAGCAGTCCACTGACAGATTTATGCTTTGACCTTCTATTCTACAGTACCTCTTAGCTTGGATACCTAAGGAAAAACTTGTGCAGAATGCTTCACAAATCATATCGAGTGATAACCAGGATAATTTGCTCCATATACCAGCTGTGGAGATGATAACCACACTTATAATCCTTTATCTTAAGCACTTCAATTACATTACATATTTTTTTTAAATCTCTTCACTCTGTCGGTTATCTAAGATGGGGGTCATGGTAGTAGTAATGCTTGCAGGTGCTTTGTTGTTCTCAGCCTGTTTGCTGTTTGAATGTAAACAACAAACAATCTTTTGTTTGCACTCTGTTATGGTCTCAATAAAAAGTATTGTTTGTTTCTATTAATCTCTATTTTAAGTTCCAGGGCATTTAAAGATCTTTTAAGATGTTGTGTTTACAATTGTAAAACTCCATCAGTATAATGTAAGGGTATAGAATATGATTCCTCATTGCTCCAAAGGAGCCACAAAAAGAACAATTGCAGAAACAGGTCAAACTGCAACTGTTTGTGTGATATCACTTACAGCCTTCTTTGTCATATGCTTTACAGTTGTTATTGCTTTTCTTTTGTTATGTGACAGACAGCATTTGTCTCCAAAAACAAAAATTGTAAGAGATGGACTATGTTCAAGAAAGGGAGGGTACTCGGAGACCCGGGAGTGCCTGGACACAGGAGAAGATTCCTGTAAACCTCTCATTCACCTCAGTCACATGTACACCTGTAGTGTTTTTCACTGACAGAACAGGTGAGTAGTGATTTGTCTATAAACAGATTTTATTGTCGAAAATGACCTATGGAACACTGATTGCGGATATGCACCACACTCTAAAGAGCCTGTCTGAGGAAACAGTGAGAAAGATGAGGTAGGGAAAGAGAGAATAATGGCAGATGGTTGGGCAGAACCCCTGGGGCCATGAGCAATGCTATACCCTGAGACCAGGATACCTAATAACGCCCCATTGAGCTTCCCACCTGCGTCTCACTGGCATACAATGTTATCTCATCTCCCTGACCTATTGTGCATCTCATTGGCTGTAATGATGGTGGAGAGATCCACACTACAATCCAAACCTGTCCCTGGAGAGAGGAACCCTGGGAACAGCTCTCTAATCAATGCAGACTCTCCATTACAGCTAACCATTAAAACTCCCATTTCACATTTACTAGAGATCTTGTATGGTTAATTGATATAGCGATATATGCAGCAATTTGCAGAATTGGCCTAGAAGGCTAATTCATGACCAGTGCTTTATTTTGATGTGTAAGTGCATCTTTGTATCTGCATTCTATGTATATAGCCATTAGTTTTACCAGCCCATTGTTCTCCAGCATGACAACATATACTTATTTTGGACTTTTGCCATATTGTTTGATTGGTCAGTTTGGAAGTGATGTTCAGGAAATGACCCATGCTAGAGCACATGCTCTGGTCACTAGCCGACTAAATACCAGTTTAAAGCCCTTTCTAGGAAGCCTGTACATATAGTGCATTATAAAGTTATTCTTATTTATTGCCTATTTAAATAACATTTACATTAATTATTTTTTTACAAATATAAAGTATAAATGTATCATATTTATTTAGGAAAAAAACATCAATAGGCATTTTATTAACAGAGCTGACAATTTTGTTTGTACATTTAACTGATTTTAAAGTGTATTAATAAAGCATTCTGAATAAATTAAGAACACTTTAATAATGAATTATATTTTAAAAGAAAGTTTTAACCAAATTCCAGTAAAGCAGATTGCTTCAAACAAGCCAGATCCACTAAAAAAAAGATGATAAAGTGACACATCATGCCTTAATACCTCCCTGACTACCACCCTTTATCAGTCCTGATACAGACATTGTCCCAAATCCATGCATACTCCCAACTGACTTAAATCCTCTCATGGAATCTGACTGACCTAGCCTGGAATAAGCCTAAACAGGGGCCCCCTGCAGATATTAGCACTCACATAACTGCTTTACATAATTAGACAGCATACAGAATATTTATGACCATTTGCTTTATAGGGTGTATCTGTCTGATTTACTGTATTTTTCTTATGTAGCACAGCACAAGTAATATGCAATGAGAGCATTATTTTCCAGCAGTTTGAGAGAGTACAAGTAGGGTTTATCCACAGGCCCTGCAGATAACAGTGCTAATCAGCGTGTGAGTCTTTAATCTGCAATGTAAGATTGCAGAGAACAATGTATCATTGTTCTACAAACATAAAAGAAGCAGCTAAGAAGCAGAAAAGTGCTTCAAATGCTTTCAGTGTACTGAGGGGTTTTTGGAGAGCACCTGAGTCACAATACCATCACTGAGAACCACTGAGTCATGTGACAGGTGAGAAGAAACTGTGTCCCTCCTCAACAGATGCTGAGGACCTCCTGAGTGTAAACTGTCTATAAGAGAAAACACTTGTAGGGGTTGTTTTAGGACTTAGAAAGAGAAAATCTCTCTTTTCTCTTTATAATTTTTTCATATTTATAATTGTTTATAAACAGTGGGGTCCAAAAGTCTGAGAGCACATTAAAAATCTGTGATTCAAAATCTACCTTGCTGAGTTTTGTTTACTTTGTAGCTGTCAAGCACGAGGACAAATGAAATACTAGAAAATTTTAAATAGCCTTTCACTAAAATTGTTATGCTAATAATGTAACCTGTAAGTACCAAAATGTACTACATTTTTTCATCATTTTTATTTGTGATCTCAGAAATGAGGATCCCACTGTATATGATTGCAGTGTTTTTTTTGCAGTTGGTACAGTTTAAAATAGTCTGAAACTCGGTAGCATTGCATTTATTTTATGCCTTTAGCAACAGGAGCAACACAAAGCCCCTCACATACTGAGCCTGATAATCTAAGCCTATCTGTTCTTTGATCTGTCTTGATCCTCTTGACACCAAAGACCAGAAGATTTACTGTATGTTTTATGACACATTCCAATGAAAGTTAATTATCTAATATGTGTAAGCCTGCCTAACCACAACGCAACAGTTTTGCTTAATGAAACCAAATATTTGAGTGCACAAAGAAGGAAGGTACTCAGGAAAGTGAACCCAGGGCTTTGTCCTGCGTCTTATCTGTAAAGCTCTAGAGATGACCCCTTCCTGCAGCCCTCCACCCTTACCTTGCATTGCTTAAAATAATCCTTCCTGTTGTTTAAGGCAAGAAAACACGAGTTCCCTTCAGTAAGCACTTAAACAATCTCAGGTGCTTTCAGCATTATCAATCAAATGCTCATTATGCATCACTATTGATACATTGTATCTCATCTGCATTACATTGATTTTGCTGAACATCAACTTTTACTGGCTGAGATGTACTCATTTATATTCACTAGCAGCATTGTTTAGTTATTGTTTAGCATCCATTAAATGCATTAACTGTATTGAGTTAAATGGGGGTGATGGGTAAATAATTCTATTAGCTCTTAATTAATTAGCTAACAGGGAACATTCTTAGAATGCTTGCTAACATTCTTTAAATGTTCTCTTTACGTTATCATGCAGTAATGTCAGTAGAACTTTTTTAAACATGTCATATATGTCATATATATCAAAAACGTTATTTTTAAGTTGTCAGTGGACATTTTTTTATGTTATTCTAACCCTAACGTTAGAATTTAAAAGTTTGAATAATGTTCTTAGAACTGAGCAATTGTTAACACAACATCTAAAAACTGGATGTTGTGAACGTTCCAAGAACATTTAAAATGACATTTGTAATGTTGTTACTTAATGGAAACTTTCATGCAACCTAAAATTAGCTGTTAGCTGGGTAGTTTGCCAAAGACCTGTTTTACAAGTGAATGTTCATCACAACACTTGTCACGCTTATGATTTGTTTTTTATCCTAAAATACTTTTGGGGCTAATATAATGTTATTTAGTTGACAATCAACTTCATTTTTAAAACAATTTAACAATTAATAATGTATGTATTTGGCAGGCACTTTAATCCAACTTTTGATTAAATGTATTTGAAGAACACATTTTATCAGTCCCTGGGAATCACTCAATACATACGCATTCCCTGGGAATCAAACTCATGACCATGGGCTTACCAACCCATATAACCAGAGCCCATATAACCAACTTCATTATCACCACTCTCAAATCCAATAACTACATCAGAATTTTTTGACAGCAGAGGAAATCTAAGGTGAGGTCTGTGCTGTAGTTAGAGGCCACTTCCATACTGTGAATGCTGTCTGAAGGTCTGGGTGTACACAGCTGCTCTCTCGCAGGATACATAACCTACAGCTCCTGTGCTGTATTTGCTACCAGAAGGGAGAATGCTTGTGTCTTTGTGCCAAGTCGTGCTGCTGCTGACAGCGGGACATTTATCTTCCGCCCTCACACATTGTTTTTTGTCCACATTGTGTGGACAAAAAACAAACTGTAAGTCTTCATGCCAAACTGGCTTGAGAGGACAAACAAAGGCTTGCTCTTTTCTGATGTCAAAACAAACATGCCTCCCTCTTATCTTCTGATGATAACATCTACAGCCAAACTAACTCCAACAGTAGGACAAATGGTTCAGATTATCTTCATGCAGTATTTGAGTGCTGATGGGAAACTAGGTATTATATCAACACTTGACTGTCCATCTAGACTGAAACTGCACTTTAAAACATTCCACACGCAGATATCAAATAACCTATAAGAAAGAAAAATCACAGACTGGATCTCTATAATATCTCTTAAGAATCAACAGAACATAGAAGAAATTACATCTCCTGCTTTTTTAGATTTTACTGATAAACAAGCCATGGTGATCTCACATATGTCTTTCCTAGAGTTTCAGAAGTGACCTCAACCATGTCTCAAACCTTAGCTCAGATTTGCTCAGACAACAAAGTCTTTATTTAAAGTCAGTGATTTTTAAACTTAAATGAAACTCAATTAAATAGTCTTCTGAGCGGTGACAGAGGAAACTCTGAGAAATCATATTTCCCTCTGGAATCTCATATCAAATCCAACAAGCATTTATAGACTGATACCCATGTTACAAACACAAGGTTTTAGATGCTAAACAGAAACGTACAGCCTAGTTCTGGTGAAAGTGCAGCCATTAACAGGAAAAGGAGAAAATAACAGATAGGGCAGTAAAACTGATGAATGTAGGCTTTATGACAGGAAGCTGGTCTTTCTGCTCTTATCTGGCACAGGCCAGAGATGCTTATACATCCCGAGCAAGCAAGAGAGAGAGAAAGAGGTCAAACACATTCCGTCAGACAGAGCGGTTCTTTGTTTATGCACTCTCCTCAAACCTGTCACAGGGACAATATGAGGGATGATGTCAAGACCCTGATGTCAAGCAGCAGCAAAGACTTATTAGCAAAGATAACAGGAGCTATGACGTTTATTTCTAGCATCAAGTCAGCAGATGCCTTTATCCAAAACAGCTTAATGGGGAAAATTCACTTTTGCATGCTAAAAGACAGAGTATTATTTATTAAGCTCAACTATTTACAGCACAATCTGACCAGGTGGTGTCTATGCTATCATAGGGTGTCTGTAGCAATATTTAAATTAATATCTTGTCTAATATCTAGACATGCATTTAGCATATACCATTACAGCAGATATTAAGATGTGCATAACAGGACTGCAAGATATAACAATGAAACCTGTATATTGCACTCAGCACAGATTTACTGGGTGTTTTTGTGTCGTTACTAGATTTGCATAATTCTGTTAGTGAATCATGTGCTAAAACAACCTAGACAACGCATGCAAATAAACAACTCCATCAGCAGATTCAATTTTTATTTGTTTAAAATTCTCAGAACTCCTTCCAGTGGCATTAAACATCTTGCTTAAGGACACAACTGTGATTATTGTTTCATACTGGTCTCAAACCAATAAACTTCTGAAGACCAGAAGTTGACCTGACCTTTAGCCACTGTACCACACCACCCCTAGAAACCAGAATGATGGTGATACATCTTTGATTGATTGGTGACGCACTCTGTCTCACATAGGTGCAGAAGATTTTCAGTTTAATGTAGATCCTTAACATATATCAGGTAACTCAAGCACACACTCATCTCCTTTTGTAATTTGTCCTTTAGATCAGCACAATTAGACACAAGAACAGTATGTTTTAATGAGGCACGGAAACCAGTGGAAACACACAAAAATCCCCTGGATGTTCCACAACAGCACATCCTGTGCTCTGTGGATATCTTTGTCCAGCCGCACTCATCTGTTTGCTTAGTGGCTATCAAGTGGAAAAACTGACTCATGGTGTGACTCCGGGAGCCCACCGACGCAATTGGCCCTGCTGCTGAGCTGGCCCTGTGTTAATTTCCCACTATGTGCATTGATGCAAACACATTTCCTGCTGAGGGAACATTAAATTCCTTGCATTGATTCTGCCTCAGACAAATGGAGCTGGTGGGAAGTTATAATTCCTGGTTATGTGCTCTGAGAATTGTGGCTCTTCAGTCATAAATGTAGGGAGATTTTGGTTGCCCTTAGACTGTCTAAACACTTGACTTGCCATGGGTATTTGAGAAAAGCATTTTTAAAAATATATCACACCACCAACAGGGATCAAAATGAGTTTATCTTAAAATGCTTTGCTTTATTTAGATTTTCAAGATTGCTAAGTATGTTGGAGCCCTTACAACTCTCGAAGGTCAATCGCAAAGACAATTTTCGCTTTTTAATCAGTGCTTAAAAGTATTCTGGCGAGCCATTTCTCATTTCCTGTTCTAAGAGCTGTATTTATATCTGATATGGCACAAACCCAACTGAAACAAACGGACAAGTTTTCCCTCTGTATCTGCAGCACGGCAACTGATACAATCTTCGAAGAGACTCCACGCCACTCGCCGTGTGGGCCCTACCCAGAGATGTCAGGGGTCATGGTTTGTGTGATTGGATGAACAATGGTAATGTGTAAGATATGATGTGTATGGTCCTTCAGAGCCGAGAGGTTTCCCACCCATAGAGAGAGAGGAGTGGTGGAGGGTGGTCAGATGCACTGGGCTCCCGCTCACAGAACTCACTCTGTTTATTCGCTTCTCTGTGAGAGGCAGACACTGGGACTTTATTGCATTAAAGCTCTTGCTAATAAACTTAAGTCATGTTCCCACACAAAAAACAGCTTGCCAAACAAGACGGATAACAAGAGGGATGAACTGAATCTGCATTCAGTGTTATTCAGTTACAGATGTCTTCCACAGCTGACTGACAATTTTCCTCTGACATGGAACATAACATTATGTGTTGATAACTGAGGCTCAACTGCTTAGTTTATATTTCATTTATTTATTTAGTTTATATTAGTAATATATGATAAACGCTGGGGAAGATCATTATAATTTATAATAGTTATAGTGCCCTATTGAAAAAAGCTATAAAGCAATACTACAATTTACTGACAAAGTAACTAAATAAACCTGAAAAGTATTTAATGGAGCATTATCGCTTTAGTTTAATAACTGTCATGTTACATCATTGATTAGACAATATAGAGTCATATTTATCTTGTGCAAACTAGTATTCAGAAAGAAAACAGCACTATTCTGAACAGCTTAGATTGTTATGCTACTGAAAATTTTGGAAGTTGAAGATTTTGTAATTGCAAGCCTTTAAATCTCTGTTAGGCCTCTTTAATTGAGCATGCTGTGTTTTGTTATTCTCGTTAGTAAGTTATTATTGTCTGTAAAATACTGTGATGATAACAACAGACCGCACATTGGCTCCTACAAGGCTTCATTTATTGCCAGGATTTATGGTTTGTGGAGATAAATTGAAGTCTCAGTGTAAGCGGTCCAAAAGACAGTAGAGATGTAATAAATAAACCTCATAACAACCTATGAAAAACTGTGGACAGTTGTGGGAATCTTCACCATAGATGATGAGGCTCTTGTGTAAATGAAAATAACTGCCCACAACAAAAAGCATGAAAGTTCTCTGAAGTTCTCTAATGGCTTCTGTCTCTGCTGAGCATGTCTGATATTGTGATCATTGAGCTGTTGGAAGAGCATGAGGTATGTTTTTCTGACACCAGACACCCCCAGGTCCATGTTCTGGACTAAAGAGGGAAACAAGGGTGGAATCCAGACAAACGGCTGGGTGTTTCTGCAACCAGGGGTCTTCCTGGACATGTAAATGCATTCACATTCCTCAGGTCAGAGGAGCAGTAGCTGGCTCGGTTGATATGAAAACACAGAGCTTCCTGTGGACATCCTAACCTGTGGTTGTTGATGAGCAACACACCCCATGTGAGAATGTTTTTTTTTTCAGTTTACTTCTCAAAGGAGTATGACAATGTCAAAGGAGGATGACATGGAACACTAGCTGGTTGGGAAAATAAAACACCTCCCAATGCTTGGAGCCTGCTGTGTGATAGGGTCTCCATGTTAATGTTGGCTTACAATGAAAAAAAGGCTTGATCATCGTATCCTGTCTTATCTAGTAGACTGGCGCATAAAGGCAGTTTATGAATGACTGAACTGTGATCCCTCACAACCTTTTTAAATCTATCACATAAAATACGGATTGGTCACCTGAAACCTCTGGATGATTTCACAAGCCCTTAGCATGTTTTGTTAAAGTGTGTTAGTCTTAAAAATATTTACATTCTAATATTGTTTTACCAATGTAAAAACTGTGCAACTGAAATATGTTGAAATAACCTGCAAAGATGTATTCTAAATTATTTTTATGTTGATTTCCTTGAAAAGTCTAAACACAGTGGTGCTATCAAAACATGTCTTTGCTTATGTATGTGGCCAGACATAGCAACATTTTCCTAACCAATGGTGAACATAGCAACATTGTCATCCAAATACACGCATGGAATACACACAAAATTAAGAATATATATTGGTAGTTCATGCTGACAAGTGATAAAAAATACCATAAAGCACCATTACTGTTGTATGTACTTCATCCTACATTCCAGACTTCTGAGACTGAAATTCACATCATTATATAATCTTCACTTTTACAGCTTCTTTCAGATATCTCCTTTAAAAGTTAATAACAATAATTTCTTAACCATTTTGACTCCTTGAACCAAAATAAGTATATACATTTATGAATTCTGAGCATTCTGAAGCATCCTTTTTTACACATATTTGATTTTCCACTGTCAATTTGGCTGATTTAGACAACAGAACATGTGAACCTGCCCCCAATAAAGCAAAGAGAGGTTCATAAAAAAGCCCTGAAACTACAGCTGTCACTGCAGCATATAAGAGGCCCTCTGACTTCTGGCTCACTCACAATTTCAACATCCATACACCAAAATTTAAAAAATGCTGCAGTTGGGTTCAGTTTGACCTGCTTGACCTCTGGCTGAAATTGGTCTTCAGAGGGCCAACCCTTCAATTCAAGTTCATCCAATCACACTGTGAGCTGAAGATTAAAATTAATTTTTAAAGATGAAAAGTTTTTCAGCCACGATTGATACAGGTCTCTCTTCCTTGATAAAACAAAGCTGACTGTATAGTTAACTTTATAAAGTAATGCTAATTTTATTCATTTTGTAATATAAATAACTATTGTTTTGTGAATACAATTGTAAGCATTTATCATTTTTTCTTGCCAAGAGCTTATTGGCTCCATCAGAGAACAAAGAAAGAATTTATCTTTTGAGCCTTTAATCCACACAAAGCTCTCAGACCACCGTGAATACCAGTTAGCATAGTGCTATCTATAACTTAGCATGCAAAAAATAAGTCTTAAAGCAGAGCCTTTTCTTTCTTTAATGCTATTAAATAACAAAAGCAGATTAAAGTGTCATAAACAGCACTATTCAAAAGCATCTATCAGAAAGACACAATCAAAATGTTTGATCAAATCAAATAAAAAAATATCTTCAGAAGGGTTCCACACCTCCTCAGTGGACTTTATTTTGTGGTGCAGTAACTGCAGGTTGCAATGGCATGCAGCACCTTTTTGTAGATTTTACGTGGGTTTAATTTTAGTGGTTTTGGAAGTGGTTTTGGCAGATCTAGATAAACATATGACTGCAGCAGACGGTTCATTTAGTGCTAAATAATCAGACCTGACCTGGGCCTTTCATTTAGTGGTTGAAGTTCAAGACATTCTGTTTTCTCCTGACCAATGCTTTCCTTCACTCTCTGACCTGAGTTTGCAGGGCTTAGCACATGTCATGCATCAATGCACTGACAGAAGTGGTACAGATGGATGCCCTGAGAAAATTTATATTTTAAATCTTGACTGGTATAACTTAAAAAAATAGCTTAAGCAGTTTTCCAACTATTTCTTATAAGTTACCTCAACTCCACACCAGTCAAGATTACAAAGAGTAAGTTGACATGACTTACCAAACCAAATTGATTAATCTTAAAAATTTAAGGTAGCAAAGTTTTTTACAGTGCATGCACCTTCCATGAGGCTGAATAGACTAAACCAAACAATGGCATTTGTCGAGGAGTCCTGCAAATACAAAAATACAGCTTGTTTTTCCTTTCCAGTTCATAATTTACTGCTTTCCTGAAGCCTTTGTGACCCTTTGCCGATGTCTGTTTTTCTCTTATGGAAATTTCAGCATTTGTCTACACCAGTTCCAAAGAAAGGGTATTTATGGGCCCTATGCTAATAAATGTAAAAGAAAATGTACGAAAGGACAGTGCCATACTCATATTTAACTATTCCTAACAAATTAAAGGATTTATCATGTTGACTGCACTTTCAGCATTTGAATGCTGAAAAAATATATTTTGCAGTGCTCTGGTAATTAGTGAATCTGAATGCACTTGTACCTTTTGGCTTTATTCCATGCGCTGCTATTCAGCAGCACTGTAATGTTTCTCTTCTGTATTGTGAATTTCCTCACAATGTTCTCACTCTCCCAGCACATAACTATTTTTAATTACAGGAATGAGTAATAAACCAATTAAATCCAACCACAACCAATTTCCTCTTCTGCAATGTTGTTCCAAGAACTTTAATAAAACATTCTGAAGTTATCCAGAGTCAAATGGCTTTCTCCTGTGATTTGTGTAAATGCTTTCGGCCAAAAACTGCTTTGCATGCTAGACTTTGATTAAATGATGTAGCTTTGTATTTACAAAGGTCACTTTGAGCAGCTCTTCCTGTTTGTTTATCATTTATGAATTATGACATTTGGCATTGAGTTATGGAATTTATTTGCTCCTGTGGGAAATCTGATTTTTGTATTCATCCCGATCAAAGAATCTTTGGTGAAGTCTGCACAAACGATGTGGTAGAACACATAGTTAGGAGCTCCTAGTCTTGCCCTGCCACCTATGAGGATCTAAATTTAATGGTTGACGTTCATATGCCACAACATAAACTAAGAAAATAACTGACCTGCATTAGTCTTAACAGTCTGTGTTTTTAATCCTTGTCTTGTTCCAGCAGCTCCTCACAGCTTTTGAGCTGTTGGAAACCGGTGATGGAATTGTCTGCGGCCAGTAAATTCCAAAGCCCCCTCTGTTAACCAGTGCCAGAGACTTCACAGGATGATCTTAATGCTGCAGACCTCCACTGGAGCCCCATCTCCTGCCAGACTAGCTTGCTGCTTGCCATAAATGCCATCAGTCCATTGTTACTCTTCAGCTCATAAACATGTTAGACAGGATATATTGAAATATGGACCATGTCATTAGGCGGATAACTACACAAATGACTTTTAAAGTCAATATTGGCATCTGCCTATAAAAAATCTTTAATGTTTTAGCTTCAATAAAAATACTGTAGTATTACAATTTTTTTATATGTTCTTTACTACTATACAGCCCATATGAAGGAAATAATTTAATGTCAAATTTACTTAGGAAACATCAAATGGCAAGTCATTAAACATTACACCTAATAGATTTAAATTTTAACACACTTTAGGGTGTAGTTGTACTATTAATATGTGAAAGTATGCAGGACTGCAGAGACAAATAGAGTTCTGCTCCAAAGGCATTCAATGTTGCTGTCACAGCAACCATTCACCATGGAAACAGGCCTATTTGTGTTGTGTGGTTTTGTGAGAGTCTTGCTCCATTGTATGATTTCCCTCTGCAGCGACACTTTTCCCCTGAGGCATTCCCCACACAACATCTGTCCCTCTCAACTCTCCGGCCCACATGCTCTGTGGAGGAGGCGCCTCTTTTGTGAAAGCCCGGTCACTCACACCTGCTGAGAGGGTCGGAGGTCATCCTCCAAGCATGCACGCATTACTGGTTCTTTGCTTGACTGCAGCACGCCATCAACCAATCACAACCCTGGGGTTTGACTTTGTGCCTCAGTTAGAAGAGAACTTTCCACTGGTCACACAAAACGCACAAACTCATTTTTCAAAACTGGGTTCAAGTGGCTCATTCAGAGTGTTGTTCATTCGTCTCTGTCTCAGAGGCACTGTTAACCGTGAAAGAAGCCCAGTGAACCACATTGCTCAGCATGCGATTTGTGTTCTTATTTCTAAGATAAAAACCAAAGCACTGAAAACTCAAAAAAAATTAAAGCTTTAGAAAGACTAATGACTTTAAGAAGATTAAATTTTAAGCTGCTTTGATCTACAATATTGGAGGTCTGTTTCATAATGAACCAGAAAACTAAACCACAAAACATTGATGTTAATGGCTAATCTGGTGCTACATGTGTAAAGCATACAAATGTAAAGCATGTTCCTCCATAACAAGGCTAGTTTTTATAGGCTTTGTAGGTCATCAATGCATACATGTGCTGGGTAGATGTTGAGGAACACAGGAAACAGATATAGAGGGCACATCTGCTGAATGGAAAAAGTCTGACCCCTGTTGCTTACATTGACGTCCCTGTAGGAATCACCCAGGCAGACCCTCTTCAGTCTGTCTGAGCATTCCACTAGCATGGACAATAGCAGCTCTCACTGACTCTGGCAGATGGCTCGCCTCAGGCTCTCCAAGCCAAGCCTCTTTTGTTTATTCCTGTGCTTGATGCACACGCTATCAGTCATCCTTTTCACTGTTTCTCTGTCACTCCAAGCACCATACCAGGAGATAAACTATAGCTCTTATCTTGGTGGACATTTGTCATACAAAAAGCAGAGATTCTTTGGAAGTTGTAGGTGCTGCTTGTCACAGTGGAGCACAAATGAAGAGTAAAATATCCCAGTGGTGGCACAGAGCCATTGGTGCTTTCCATTCATGTGCTGAGAATAAGATGCTTGTCCATGGTTGGCTGGCTAGCTACATGTAGACCCTGAGGAATGAATAATACTGAGTCTTAAATGAGACACAGCTATTTCTAATACATGATTTTTCTTATAAACTAAGCAAATTTGCAACTTAACCTGGCAATTTCTCTTCCCGCTTTATTGGTCCATAAAATCTCTTGGTGCCAGTTTGCTGTTAAAGCACAAAAGGAAAATTAGTCACTGTGGTCGAGTTGTGTCATGGGTGCGCCAACCACAGGCCCGAAATTCCGCAGAACTTCTTTAACCGTCTGCTTGGAAATTTGCATAAAGCTCTTTTAAGAGAAAGGATGAGGGGTTATTCAGAGCTCGTAGTAAAAGGCTGCTCTTTCTTCAACGCATCTGCTGCATGCGTGTCTGTACAGCTGACCAGCAGGTTTGTTGACAGCATCTCCTTTCTTCTGACCTAAATGGAACCTTCTCACCCTCTGATAGATAGCCTTCATTTAAATCAAAATAGCCCCCCACTGGAAAAGAGAAAAGACAACTGCCACTGCAGTGCTCCTGCACAAAGCTCCTAAAAGCTGCCTTCCTTTTAAATAGGAGGTCTCTTAAACAGGCTGGTGCTGAACCTAATCACATACAGAGTGATAGAAAAGAACTTGTATCCTAAATTCAGGCTTTGTATGCCCTCTTAAAGCTGAGATTTTCACCATTAACATCTCTGCCATGACACACTGCCACAATGAAAAAGAGGGAAATAAATGTTTTGAGGAGGGAAATAAATATCTACATCTGGGCCATGTTGTAAACAGCTTTATTCTTCATTGAAGCAGTTAAAAAATAAATAAATAGATTTTTAAAAGCTGTTCACAATGAGAGCTGATTTAAACATAACACAAGTTAACAAGGCTTGGCAGGTCAGTTTTAATTTGATTTGACTAGGCTCATGCATGGGAAAAATGATGTCAGGCAGCTGGGAATCAGAGCCAATGAAGTGCCAACTTGAATCATAAATACAGACCCAAGATCATGGCTTATTTCATAATTATTCCAACGGGAGAATGACTAAGGTAAACAAAAACTGGATATATTGTAACTATAAAGCTCTTGAAATAGTTCTTATCAAGCATCTGATTTATGTCAGACATCAACCTGAATGAATGGGTTGCACATGTGGTGCACGTTTCCAAGATCTAACTTACTGTTTATTGCAAAGCAAAAACATGCCTGTTTTTCTTCAGTCTTATTTTAGTCATTTCCTCTTAAAGTTGGTGTGAGAAAATGTGTAGAAAATCATATTATGGGTTAGTCAGTATGTTTTTCTCTAAAAGAACACCAATGTACAGAATAGCAACTGGGTGTGTGATACTGTGAGCACCTCCAAACAATAAACAATGTGTTATTACTATAAATAAATCTCAAAAATACTAAAGAAAGTGAAACTCTCAAATATAAAACATAAATAACACGTACATTTCCTTTGTGATATACAGAATTCTTCAATTAAATTTAGATATTTTTTTTCCAAATATTAAACATTTGCTTGATTCTAGGGTTGTATCTATGAAAAGTATCCATCAGAAGTTATTTATTAAACATACCTATACATGTGCTAATCTGGCAATCAAAACAACAAATGAGCTTTGTTTTGTTTCATTCAGAAATTAAGATTATAAATGAAAATGTGAGGTCAAGGAGCGGCTAACATTTATCAGTCCAGAGATCCGTGCAAATACACTATAGGCTCTGCCTGTCATAATAACACCATTGTGCTAACCACATTGACAGTGTAAGAAAACAGAGTAAGATTACAAATGATAAAAAGCAAATCAAGTTTTCTCAATAACATCAACCATACTGGAGTCTTTCTAATTTTATCTTTCTAATCTTTCTAATAAAAAACAATCAGTCTTAACATGAAGAAAAACATTCTACATGGAAAGTATTTGCTTCAAAATATACATTTGTCTCCGTAGTAACAGAGTTTCTGTGTGGGAGCTTGTCAGATTTGTCATGTAGGCTGTTATCTGTTATCTTATATAGGCCCCACACCACAGGACCAAAGTCGAAGTCTAACTATTCAACATGTTCATATAATTAACACTAGAGAAAGAGGATTTAAAATATTTAAATGTATTTTAAATGAGTTTCAAAGAACTTGAAGAGAAGAAAAGGTTTCTCAAGAGTTTCTCAAGAGTTCACAGTAGATGATATAATATTGTATTTTAATAATGATCAAAAACTAAAATTTTCTGGTATATTTGGTCAAGACATTCCAGCTGTACTAAAATACATAATATAGCAACATGTATGATGTAAAACAACTGCTAGCGAATGTGCATAATCTGCACATGCACACACAACCATAGAGAATATTAACCCAAACACTACAATATCCCTGCTGCAACAAATGAAAAAAACAATCTCTTTTGCTGGTTTCATAGAGGTACTGGGCACTATTAGCAGATAAATCTGAGACACCAACGGACCATTATGAATAGGGATATTGTTAATATTATCACGGCTTGAAGGATTTCGGGCATTCTGCAGTGCCTTGTTCCTTTTAGTCATTTCTATAGTCACTCTTTTAGCTTGTTGCATAAACGTAGCACTGTGTCCAAACAAATTGATTATCCTCTCCTGCTATCATTAGCACATGCTGTCGCTTCAGTACTCAAGCCAAATCCCCTATATTGTCTCTCTGTAAGAGCTCCATCCTAAATCAGAATGGACATATCTGGAACAACACAATAGACCTCATTGTTGTGCCCTGAAAGGCGAGCATGTGCTTTGCTAATGCTGCAATCACCACAGCCAACCTCCAGGGCAACTTCTACATTCAGTCTTTGATTAAGGAGGCGCATTTAGGCATGGATGACTTCTTCTGAGGTGCCTGGGGGTTGTGGGAAAGAAACATGAAGAAAGTGTGGCCATGTACATAGCTGCCGCCAGCCGGGCTGAATACATTCAGAGGTTATTAATACTGGGTCTATATGCTATCTAGTTCCATAAATACTGGGGACATGTGCTTACCCCAGTAGGGACATGGGGGTGTTTGAAAGGGTTTCCTTGAGGTTGAGAGATCTTACATAAGGTCCCACAGCTCATTATTAGATCAAGTGATTTCAACAGCCCAAAGACTGCATGGAATGTGACGGTATGTAAACCTAACAGGTGGTACTTAGCTAGCAAAGATGTTTTTGTGGATAAAAAGGCATGTGTTTGGCATTGTGCCGTGACTTCTGTCAGTATTACCAGACTCCTTCAAAAGCCCTGTGCATCTTCACAGCATGCAGACTGGCTTATGAGGGACTCTTGTTGTGGCTGTAAACTTGGTTGGAGGAGAAGAGCAGTCTTCTGGGACACATCATGAAGAATGTTTACTTTGCCACAAACACTATGAAATTTCAATGTGACCAAAAGACTGGGATATAGCCAAAGCAGATGATTCAGTTATGGGCACTCATTTTGTGTAGATCTTTAAATAACATTCTTAAATAAATCTAACAACAACTCCTGAAAGGTTTGTCCATATTTAGGCTCTAATATGGATGTTCAAGCTGGCCCAGACTGGCTTATGCTGGTTACTGCTGGTCTGGTGCTGGTGGTAGACCAGCATAACCATGTAGCTGATCAATCAGCATGGTTTTACTGGTAAAGCTGGTTAACCAAGGTAATCTATGTTACATCATCAGCCAAAACACAATATTTTCTGGTGAATACTTTCTTTCTAGGGTGTTACCAAAATCTTTCATTATCAACTGCTGGTTTTGCATCAGTTGCTATAGATGTGGCCAGCCATGCATTCCTGATGTCTTTCCACAAACGTTTGTGTTAAAAAAAAGTTTTATGGCTGAATTAGACATGAAAAGCTCACCAGCTGACCTACAGATGAGGTAGAAAAACAGAGAGAAAATTAGAATAAAACTACAACACCATAAGTGAAACATTATGAGAATTGTGCATTAGTCATGGGGAAAATTAATTTAAAAATTCATTTTGCCCAACTGAGCAATGACTAATCAGAGGCCTAATGACCAGGCTGACAGGAGACGGTCTATGTCATATCACAACACTTTTTACAGGTCATTTGGGCACCCAGTTCCTTCATTTAATGGCCCCATATGCTTATAGCAGTTGCTTAAAATAGGTCCAAATGTGGCAAGAATTAACCTGCCCCTCTGTGATTCGCCCCATGGGAAATCAGGATTTCTGTAACCTGTAGTAATGCAGTCTGTTCCCACGCTCACTGTACGAGCTTAGCAAACTCACATACGTAAAAGCCAACAATCCTCCACTGACTCTGTAAGACCCCTTTATAGGTGCTTAATGTTAACGCCACTTCAATCTAATTAAGCAGGCTTGACAAGCCAGCTTACTGTTACTCCACAAACTTGAGTGTTTTTCAAAGTTCCTAACCTCAAGACTACATTTCTGAACTATCCTAAAGCTTTTGTCCACCAGACTTAGGCCTTTAACCCTAATATATTTATCTGAACTTACCCAACCAGTCATAAAAGATTCAGACTACATAAGACCTAAGCAACTATCAAACTTCAAGATTTCTTAAAGTTGCTTTACATTTTCAACCAAAGCTTTGTCAAGCTAACATTTAAAGTCTGTCTCGACAAGCCTTTCATTTTAAGTTAAGTGCTGCACTACATTATGAGAGATTGTGAGAGTATGATAATGTAATGCTTTAAAAGGAAGAGTAAGAACATTTGGCAGCAGTCATTTTCATCTGACACTGTCCTAAGAAGATGGGGCACGGCAGTGTTAAGTGGACAAAACCTAAACAAGAAGGGTCCTGTTTAACTAAGGGGCTGGGTCATGCCTGCTCTTCCTCTGTTCTGGCTAAAAATCCTTTTGAAAGGCCTTACTGAAAGCTGTCAGGTCTTATTGAGCAGATTCAATGCTGGGACGGCCGCCGGTGTCCACCCACCAGAAAAGAGTAGGTCTGTGACCCCACTGGATGGAAACATGGGCTGGCATGGTTACTACTGACCCTGGGGATGAGCCAGTCTCCAGACCTTAACGCCAAATAGAGCAGAAGATTCAGTCAGTTGACCAGGGCGGTATGTCTAGAGGGAGCAAGAGGGGCCGGCTGTGAATGTGTGTTTGTATATGTAATCAGAGGAGTGCAGCTGATAATAGACAGACTAAATCTGTGTTTAACAGGTGGTCTCTGTATCTTATGGTGTTTATAACCTCACCCATTCACCCTGCAGACATACTGCTTAGAGTAAAACTCATTTAGGGTGGATACTACTCGTAGAAAGGTAGAATTACAAATAACCTCTTAAATATTGCAATTATATATTTTAGGCAGCAACAATATTAAATGGAGATCAAAAAGAATGTTTCTCAGAAAAAGTCTGTGCCAGACCATGCTTACATTTGCCAGGATATTGAAGTCTGCAAGTTTATGAAGTCTGCAGGTTTAAGATTATGAAGTACTAGAAAAATTATTGTAAAGGGACACATTTTATACACAATTTAAACACACTTAAAAAGCATCCAAATCTTAAAACCAAGAAAGGAAAATGTTTCATCTGTGCAACTTTGGCTTTCTGCAGACAGATGAATCTGGATCAAGCTAATTTCAAATCTAAATCTAAATAAGCCTAAACTGAATCAGATTTATGGTTGATTGCCTAAAGACTAATGCCACTTTAAAGCTAGAAATTACACTAAAAGCCCCAAAATATGACTTACTGCATTGCATTTCTGTGATGTAAGAATTTTGAGCAGATAGACTGAAGGCATAAGCACCCATGTTAAAGCAGTTTGCAGTTTGTCTTTGGTGATTATCTTGGCCTGGTTCTCTTTGTGTTGTGTACCCAGCATGTCACACATGGCTGTAAAGTCATTTAACAAGCTCAGAGTCACATCTGCTTTACATTGAAAGGATACTATTCCTTTGGCCCCCCATGGAACACCACATAAAAGCGACTCTATCCTGTCCCATCCTCACATGAGGCCAAAGAAAAGGTTTCCAAAATCTTTGTGCTGACAATATTGATGCTATTTGAAGATCCCTTTACAAGGCACAAATCGGACGATTATCTTCCAAAGACTGCAGAAACCGTGTCTTGTTTTTTGCGTCTTACATGAATTGAGCACATAACAGTCAAACTTTAATACATCAAATGCCCCAAATGTGAATAAAGATACTACAAAGGACAGAAATTGGAGTCCCTGCCTGCAAAGTGGGAAATAAGGCAGGCAAAACTGTAAAATCTGAAATGGATTACACGAGAAGTGTATTATTACAGACTGGGTGGATTACTGACCTTGAATGGCTGCCCCATCTGTCATGCTTTCTCTTCCTATATGCACAAAGACACAGTGATGGAACACTAGCAGGGTTTAGGGTCCAGGCATCACACACGTTTGGGCTCCTCTTGATGGGGTAAATTAGTCAACCTGGCTTCAAAAGCTAGTGGTAACTGTACCAGAGACAGATTGACTCCATGGGGCCACTGGTTTGTCCCAAGCCATTGAGGGAAGGGAAGTCAGGGGGTCGTAAAGGCACATTCACTGGGAAGCGTATCAGGTATCGGACTAGTGCGAGGCCCAGGACCTTTATGAGCTCTGGGAGACCTCAGGGAGGTCATTGTAGTGACATTGAGGTGCGTGGGACTGGTTCTGGTACTTACCTGCAGGGAACACCAACACAAGGAGTGAGACATAGGCTAAGGCAAGTGAAACAGACAGGTCTGTTTAATTTTGGCCCCTCACAATAAATGTAATGTATCACAGTGAGATCTTGAATTTAAATGAAAACAAAACATGAAATGAGAAAGGAGTCTGTCTGTAATATGTATAATATTTCCTTCGAGGTGATTTTGTCAAAATATTTTAAACACCAAAACATAGCACAGTGTCAGTGTCAATTTGCTAAAGTAAAGATTCTGTTAAGAAAAACATAACTGCTTTCATAGTATATATAGTATTTCCTGTTGACAGATATTTGAAATGTACTAAAGCTCCTCTAATAAAATTTTTGTTCTGTGGTAAATCATATACAACTTCAGACAAAAACCACACATCAACACATCTCAAAAACTAATCTGACTCCTCAAGCATTTTATAAAATTATTTGCATGCCAGTGAAGTAAAAAGTACAGATAATTCAAATGTTACTTTTGTATTGTTACTTTTAATTCAATTAAAAGTAAAATTGCCCAATCATTAAAACATTTGAGATTTTCTACATTCTGACTGGAAGTATTCAAAATCAAGAGATTTTTTCACTAAAGTAAAAGTAAATATATGCTGTGTAAAATAAACTTAACTATACAGGACCCTAGAAAAAACACCAAATGTTAAATTGAACACTGAACATCTGAACATCCTGAAACCTGTTCAATGTTAAATTCGACAACAGCTGATTTTCCTTAGAAATGTAACTGAGAAAAACTATATTTTCTCTTTTAGTTGTACTCAAGTAAAGCAGAAATTCCCCACAAGAATACTTTAGCAACACAGCATAATTACTCAAATACTTTACAGCCTTGCTTTCAGGGTTGAACAGGCCAGCAGTCAGTGTGCTGTTGAATCTGTGATTACTGTTGAAGCTGGCAAAGTACTCGTTACATAACCCTGAAAGCATCCACATGAAAGCAAGTCTCCAGAGACAGAAAATCTGGTAATCTCAGAAGTGAGCTCATCAAACAGTCTTATCAGTGAGCTCTGTTTTTCCCACATCTAACACCTCTCCTGTGGCGGCTGAACCGATTACCCATCACACACACAAAGAGACTCTCAGCATTTTCCCACTACATTTACTCTCTCCAGCTCAGCACTTTATAGGAGACGTCCCCTGTGAGATTTTCTGTCATTCTACCCCTTCATGGCTTTCTTTCTCTTATATCTGACTACAGTATCGTTTCCCAATGGTTTTATTCTTCCCCTTGTGCTTTGTTGGCAGATTGCGTCCCCTGTGACTGCACAGATACTTCACATCACAAACCCCCTATGAACCCGAACATCACCAAGACAAAAAAAGAGGAGACATGAGCCAAGCGAAACATAACAAACAAATGGAAAAACCACCAGAAAAGTTCTCTGGGTCTCTGTAACGGTAATTGTTACTGTCTGGTCCACTGTTTCCCACTGTAGTGGCCCTGTATGTGGAACTACAGAGCCAATTAATTTACACTGGATCTTTTCTTGTCTCAATTGGCGGCAAGACGCTCATTAGCAGGTTCTCTGGGTAACAAGACTGGGTCAAAGGGGAAGTTATGGGAAGACAGTGGAAAAGGGTGAGGGGTGGAATTAGGACAGGAATTGGGGGTTGAACACAAAGACCATTAACAGTTATGCAAATGTGCTGGTCCAGATTTCAGAAGAGTACTGACACCAATTACTGCAGTGAAGTCAGTCTCACCCATTTAGGGCTGCATTTATAAACGAAGCCATAATAAAAGACTGTTAACAACCAAACCAATGAGACTGTGTTTTGTCCAGGAATCTACTGTTTTAGAAACTAGCTTGACTTGGGCAACATGTGGTTCTTGTTAGAGGGAAAATAAACATGAAAATAAACAGATCAAGAATTCATTTTGGAGCTTGTTGCCATTAATGAGAGTCCACAGGGGTTTTGTGTTTGAAGTTGTTAGCCACTTAACAGCACTGAGGCCTTTTACACTTCAGACAATGACTTTCACGCTTGCAGGTTCGACTCGTGTTGCCTTCATTATCAACTTGAAATGGAGTTTTATGGTGTTTAACTTCCACACGTTTGTGCCACACACCAACAGTCTGGTTTAGCACAACACCTCTACATCCTAAACTCTGCTGAGCATTTACACCCAACTGCAGTCACACCACATTCAACAACACTCATCAACCTGCTTCAGTCTAACCTTATTAAAGCAACACACCCAAACACTCTATGATTCCCCTGAGCACTGTTCATCAAGGTTAACATTATAATATCAACAAAAGCTTATCTCTGCTTTAATTACCATTGTAAGCACCAGGAGATCTGAATAATGGGATCTCTGATGTTCTCCCAGCGGAGCCATCTTGGCATTCCCATATGTCATTTAGCATACAAATAACCGGAATGAGCTAGAGAAAAGGTAATTTACCGTAACAGTTGCCACCCCACCCAAACCCCATAGTTGCAATATCCCATTGTATTCAATAAAAACAAAAGAAACAGTTCAACATTTTTCAGTGCCTAGTGTTACAAGCTGCTTTTAAGTTATTTGTTACAATACTGTACCCAGGTACTTAAGGTCTTGGCTTCGTGACAAAAAGGATCAGACAGTTGTAAATGTGGTCACTATGACAACAGCATCATTACCAGAACAGATGGAAGAGTGACAGTAGAGGAATGAGATCATTTAACCTAATTACAAATGAATATGTGATTACATCATAACAACTGAAATTGTTCTCAGAGCCAAAGAGTTAAACAACACCCACTGACTGAAACACACTCTTATTTGTGGCTGGTATGTGATGTGTGCTTCCAGCAATGGGGCTATTGGCATGCAGCAGGCCATTAGAATAAGAATAGAGGCCTGACGAGAGAGAGACCTACAGTAGAGCTTTAGAGCTTAATGGGCTCCAGGCAGCACAGAAACATGTCTCAGTTTTCAATGGTTGGCTCATTGTCCAGCTCAGCAAGGTAGTGGCAGGCCACAAAAGAGAAGGGTATAGGTTGAAGAGAACTCTTTCAGAGAGGCTGAGTGATCCAGAGCCTGATTCATCCACAAACAGCAGCATCCTTGTCCCAGCTTCACTGTTCCAGCTCTATACAAAGACAGCCAAGCAGCTCTTTTTCCATCACTACACCTCCCACTTCATCCTCAAACTGTAATCAGCCACAGAACGTTACTGTTGACAAGCTGGGGAGATCATTTGCTTCTTGTATGTAAATCCCACACGTGGTTTCAGGGCTTCTCTAATGCCTGTTTAAAAAAGAACAGACATTGATCAGCTGCGGTAGACATTTATACAGTAAATTGTGGAATGACTATTTCTCTTTTTCTAAATTGTCTTTTCTGAATTATTAATGGAATTTCATGTTGGTGAAATAATCTGCCCAAAAATTAGATTTTGTAAATATCTCAGTTGTTTCTCTTAGTCAGCAAAGAGATTAAATGGAAATTAAGCAAGAGTTTTGCATGAGTCTATTGCTTCTCCGATGTTTCTACTGAAAAGAGCTGATAATCTCACGTGTCAACCCTCTAAAGTTTCAGAAGCTGTTTTAACGACTCAACCTGTACTCAAATTTGCAGAGATACAATAGTCTGAAAAAAGTCAGAGATATTTCTCATCAAATTCTTCTTAGATCAAATTTAAATGTTTTTCTCATGTGTTATGTAATGCTGCTACATTACATATCATCATACACTAAACATTTTTGTAGTACTGTAGTTGAGGACAAGCCCAGACAAGTCAAGGGTGCAATCTGACCCCCTACTGCCAGGGAAAGACCCTTTAATCCATTACTAAATTTCCTATAATCCATTGGATATGGTGGAAACAAAGCCCAAGTTACAACAACTGCAGCAGGCACTATAAAACAGACACTGGCGTCCAGCATTGCAATAAATGACAGTCAAACTACCCCCAATTCTCAGAATAACAAAATGAAGTCATGGTATTTGTATTCCCTCAGAAGAATTTTCAGATCTGGTGAGAATGATGGCGAATAAAAGACTTGGAAGAGGGCTGAGAAAACAGGACATGTTTATTTGTTGAAGTTGTGGAAATATAGAGGCGCAAATCCATGTCATCCAAGAGCATTTTCTCATTCATGTGTATTTATTCCAAGGCTGCATTGCTCTTTGTGAGAGAAGAACATAGTTATTAAAAAAGGCAGTGGCAGAAGCCAATAGCTCTGTTTATTCTCTCAGCATGGCTGTGCTAGCATTGATAGGATTACAGGTCACACCAGAAGTGAGAGCCAGGGGACCATGCGGCCCCTCAGAAGCTGCATTATGTTTCTCTGTTTGGGACACAACTTTCTCTGCAGGATTTATAGCTGAAAAGTACTACAAAGGCAAATAAATAAAAATGTTTTTCTTTCATCTGGCTACAGCATATAGATACTTTTTCCATTACTGAAATAGATTTGACCCATAAGAAATGAAAATAGCTTCATTGTGCACTGTAAAATCTATCTTAAATTATGCCCTGGGCTTATGCTTTAGGACTGATATCCAGGGACATTGTTGCCTGGAATCAATTGTTTCATCTAAGAGCTTTGGAGAAAGAAACAGTGTTTGGGAGGGAGAAAGAGAACAGCGAGTCAGAGGGTAAATTCAGACTTAAAGGTCTTACAGATTCACACTGGATTTGGCTGGATTCGGTGCTTGCATAATTCAATTTACATTTTACAGACCAGATTCCATTCAAAATGTCAAACAGCCATGACATCTCAAAGAACATCTAAAGAATGAGCTAAAGAAAGAAATGACTGTGCATGAAGCAGTGCATGTAATATTTGAAAGTTTTATACAGTTTGTACAGTGCTTCTCTTTATTTAAAAATGACTAATACAAAGAAGTTAACTGCACTGGAGCTACAGGGGGGTGAAAGCCTAACTAATAGCATTCAAGCAGGTCCATTTACGCTTTTAAGAAATGTAGCCCAGAACAACATACCTAGAAAACAAAAATATATTTTACACAGGCAAAAGCAGTTTTAACAAAAAAATGTATCAATTAAACACAATATTTTTTACTATGAACCAACAGTTTGCTTGCCTGTTAAGTGTGCAAAACAATGTTATATAAACAGTGATATACCATTATGTTGCACTACACTGCTGCTGATTTTCAAGCTTGTTACTAGTCTTTTCATTTTAAAAACTAACATGCTACTAAAGAACGCAGTTAATGTTAGTAGCATCACAACTTTAGCCAATTACTCCCTATCACAGATTTCATAGTAGTTCAACAGGTTAAAATATGATCAGCCAAAAACCACAGACCGCCAGAAGATGTACAACTGCAGATACAACTCCAGTGGACATGAGACAACTCCAGAGAAATTCAATACAGCTTAAATGCTTCATTATGTGGAACAACAAACAGGAGAGTGTAGGCCGAGAGACAACCGCTAACCAGCTCTGCACAGGGCATATACATATTGCACTTGGATGCAGTAAGACCCAGCTGTTGTGAATTTAACTACTATCTTCAAAGAATCACTCAGATGGTTAGAGGAAAAAGAAAAAAGACAAAAATGAAAAAAATAAATATGTAACAGATGAAGGAAGGATGTGCTCTTATTGACATGATGCCTTTCTACCACTCAGAACAGACCAATCTCATTACCTTGAGTATCTATGTTTAAACGTGTGGTGC
Source organism: Chromobotia macracanthus (assembly GCA_036877525.1). Taxonomy (NCBI): domain Eukaryota; kingdom Metazoa; phylum Chordata; class Actinopteri; order Cypriniformes; family Botiidae; genus Chromobotia; species Chromobotia macracanthus. Next base: position 355,391 of record JAZGTH010000115.1, read on the forward strand.
ATTGTGGGTATTAAGATCAAAGGGAGTTCATTTGCATGAAGAGTACTTTCCAAATTGTATAGTCACATAATACAACCCTGTCCCCAAATACAGCTAACTTGCTAAAATTGCTCTGTTTACCCTGCGTAAACATTCAAATCCCAAAACAAACAGCTGTGCCAAACCTTGAAAGTCTGTGTTTTGGCAGGCAGGAAAAAGGGGACATTCACCGGGCACGTCGATTTGATTTAGCCAGGCAGCCCATGCAGAGGATGCCCAACACATGCAAAGAAAATACTGTATACCTCTCCTTTGTGCTTCACACATTACAGTGACTCTATAAATAGCCTGGCAGTAATCATATCCATTCCTCTGAGAATCTCCGTCATTCTCCCTGAGAATGCAGATGCCACTGCGGGATAGCGGGAATGGGGTTGCATGAATGTTGCGTTTATTAGCAGGATTGCAGGGCATTCTTGTGGGGAAGTGGGTTGCACTCGGATGGGAGATTTCATTTAATTGGAATTCAGCGGTAACTTCTTCAGAGGGGGAAGGATCCGGGATGTGGTGCAGAGGGTAGACTGGGAGATTTTTTTTGAAAATGAAAGAAAGGATGAAAGAAAAGAAACATCCCCCCTTTTTTGTTATCCGTCAGAAGAGGAGGGAGAAGGGGGTGCGACTGGCATGAATCTGGGATAGAAGCGGAACTTTCACATTGTGTGGTTTAGTCCTGCTTTTATTGCACAGATTGTCTAAAGAGTCTGACAAGGAGCTCAACCAAAGAATTCCACCATCCCAGGGTAAAAAAAAGGTGCTGGTCCACAAAAGAACAGAGGCCAGGGGGAGTATGACCCCTCTGCCTGGTTTCTTATCCTTGTTTTAACACATTTTTGTGGGCTGTATAAAAAAATAAAAAAAAAAGTTTTTTTTTTGTTTAAAAAAGAAAAAAATTTAAATTTTTTTTTTTTTTTTTTTTAACAGCTAACAGCAAGGGAGTATTCAATTTGAATTAAAATAAAACTGAGGGTTCTGTTAAAATGTACGTGTTTATATATGCACATATGTCAAATAATTTCTGTGTTCCAGTTTTACATTTATTTAATTTCTCTGACTAAAGAATCTAAAGTATCCCTCAGCTGTTTAGCCTGTCTTGGGAGCGAGAATAATGTTGTACTGTCTGACTGGTGCTTATGTTTTGCAAAAGAGCTGTTGAGAGTGCTAGAAGCAGGATCGTAAGTATTTAAGTCTGTCACCAGCAGCTGCTGAGCTGTCAGCTGGAAGTCATGGCCAGGGTCACACAATTGATCCACAGGCTCTTGAACGCAGAAGAAGCGCCATTTTTAAAACAAGCAGTAGACAGCAGCATTTACCTTTGCTTTTGATTTGTGAGTGAAATACGACTCCACATAAGCATTCTTTGGAGGATCATGTTGTCAATGCATGACATATATATATATACCATAAGTATATATATCATATATATATGTATATTTATACCATAACCTGATATGTAATGATTGAAATCCTCCAAAGAGAAAATAAATTCAGCCCTGCCTCCCTAAAAATGTACGTATGCAAATAACAGTGATTATAGCAAATAAATAGCCTGCTAAGGTGTTATAGGTTTAGTTTCAAAATGTTTACGCCTGCATGTCCCCTTTACCCTCCCGTTTTTGTCCCAAGCTTGCTGTCCTCCCTTTGACAGTCTCTCTGCGGTTCCCACAGCACAATAGCCACTCACGCTCCGCCCACTAGGCGTGGTCTATGTTGCGGGCAGTTTATAAAAGCCCCTCCGAGTTAAGATGCGGGGACTCGCATTGTTTCAGAGGAAAAGTACAGACGGATGACACCGAGTTGTAGTTTGTTTCTTTTACGCTTTCGGGGGGAGGTTTAGATTAATGCAGTACACATAACACTAGAGTGTCCTTCTCCTAGAGTTGTATAAACATGTTGAAAACGTACAGCAGGAGAACCCTGCTCTCCATCGCCGGGGCGACCGTCACCTGTCTGGCGCTGCTGTTGGTTTTAGCGCAGCATCAGCGGATTCAGACGGACGGGATGCAGAACGAGAGTGAGATCGGTTTGCGCTCGCTGCAGAGTCTGGGGGAACCAGAGGCCGATGATGGAGTTCAGTTCAATGTAAAGAAAGGATTCTCTGCCTATTTTTCCAAGCTGTCCCGCAGCAGGAGGGAAGCGGATAAACCCACTGAATCGTCCGCAGCGGCGACAGACGCGCCGCCTGCTGAAGACATCAGCCCCGATGACATCTTTATCGCAGTGAAGACCACTAAGAAGTTTCACCGGTCTAGACTGGATCTGCTGCTGGACACATGGATCTCCAGAAACATGCAGCAGGTACGTCGATCTGAAGGTTCAAACTGTTGCACTTTGGTGCAGTGCAACAGGTTTTGCGGTCATCAACCGGACGCACAGGGGAATTTTATTTAATGTAGTTTAGTAACCCGAAAAGGCGTCGGTGTGAATCTTCCGTTCATATTTCCTTTATTGTATACATGGGTGTTGAGTTCTATATATGGGTATTATGGGTTTTGGGTGTTTAAATAGTTAAGACTGTAAATATAATACTTATAAGTACATTTTGATATTTTGCATTAAACCACCGCCTACACGTTATCAAACAAATTTGACTGGCATATTAAAAGAGGCACTATAAATGTGTTTCAATTCATAGTATTGCCTCTAAAGCAATGGATGTACCGACAGAGTGACGGGTGGCTGTAAGCCCCCCTTCTATCCGCTCCATCCACTCCTGCCCCATTGTTTGGGGTTGTCCCCGTGAATGCATCAGGGCCAAGGATGCATCACAGTAGTAGCCTCAGAGCTGTCCCCCTCTCAGCCCTAACAAAGCATCTTTCTGAAGGGGGAAAAAGCTTTGCCAGCCCCTTGTCTCCCACTCTCCATGGGAACCTGGATCTTGAGCAGAGGCTGGGTCAAGCTACCCAAGCGGTGGGAAAAGGGAGACTTCGTTATGGAGATGCTGGAGGCACAAAGGGACAGCATCTATAGGCAGGGAAAGCTTTTCAGCAGCACGCTGAGTGGCTCACAGTTTGAAAATACTGCTCTGAGAAATGGGCCTCTTTTGCAGCTGACACAAAAGCACTTTCGGTACATCGACGGCGGAGAGCGCAGAGCAGTCAAAGTGATTTTATTCATCGGCTAGAGTAGTCGCTCATACATTTTACAAATGTTTCATTGGCCTTTGGGCTTTGTCACAAACAATTTTCCTCAAAGCCTTTGACAAGTGGGGGATCTGAATATTGCTGACACGGCCGTAACAACACATATTATGTACATATAACAGTACTTGTGTTAAGTGTTCCATTAATATTAAAGAATGTGGAATTGGGGCTAATTAGAATTTCACAATTAGAATTCAAATTCAGTGTGCAGATTTGTTCTACACTATCCAGCTAAACTGATGTGACTGCTGATGTGTGCTAAACTAAGGTTGTGCTTAGTGTAAGAGGTGATAGAAGTTAACCCACAGAAGAGAGAGTTAACAGTAGGGATTAATAGCGGCAGCTGGTTGAGAGCAACAGAGACATAAAAGACCAATGCAGCCTAGAATACAAGAGGGAGTTCCCGGTGAATGGGTGCCAGGTGGCTGGGTCTCAAAGAACAAAAGCCGGCTCTAATGCCAGCTATCCAGGTCCTCACATTCTCATCATATGTGCATGGAAGGACAATCTCAAATTATTTCAACATTCATCCATGCAACACCTGAGTATGTTAAATTCACAGTTATGGTCATCTAAATTGATGGGGATTACTCAAGGACTCCGGTGTATCATTTGGCTGCTTGCCATAATGGCTGGCACCATACAAGAGTTCAGAGAGGCCGGGCATTGTTAGACCCACAGCATGGGAACTTTGTCACATATGTTGAGTGAGATGATGCGTGACTAGCATTGTGAACATGCACATAGGGGTTTGAAGCCAAGACAGGTGTCCTCTGTAATGAACTCATCTTTGCAAACCTCTCACCCACTTAAGGTGCCGCTTTGACAGGTGATTAATAGTTCACTGTCTTGGGCTGTTTACATGTAAACACTAAGAGCAGATCTAATCTGTGCTTGCTGTTGACACATATGGCAGCCTGTGACTTTTCTTACTGGGAAACTGTCTTGTCTTTGTTTAGAGTTAGTCAAGGTCAGCAGAAGCTCCCCAGCCACTTTCAACACACTGGAATTCCCAGTATTTTTCTAAGCAGAATGATGGTTTTTGCCTATTAAATGCAGTCTTCCTAATGGACGTGCCTTGATGAGTCAGGTCTCTTGAATAGTGTTACTCTCTTTAGTCTGATCAGCTTTGAATGGTTCACGTTGCAGCTTTTGGCTTCCGCTGTTTCTCTAAATTTCCCCCCTGGAACAATGCAGCTTCCCCAGTGAGAGAAACCCACAACAATGAGAGAACAGCCTGTGCTATGGCTGTGATATCCGGTGTCCTGTTACACAGAAAGCTCCCAAATGCCATTCAGATCAACTGCTTTACTTGCTCAATGCAACAGAAGTACCATGACCAACTTCATTCATTCAGTTTGAAGCACTTAACTGCATAGTTACTCAGAAGCTTCAGTTTGTGTAAAATGTATTTTTTGAGTCTACAGGCTACAGTATAGCACATATCAGTAAAAGCAGTGGGCATCTGTTGTGGCATGAGTCTGTTGTGAGTTTCTATTGGTGTGGTCATTTAGATTGGCAGAGGTTGCACTAACTAGGCTGAGCTGTGTTTAATAGAGGGAGTAACATCTATCTGCTTCCTTCCTGGGCTGATGGAGACAGACAGCCAGGCTCCAGGCTCACCCTGCCCTGTGCCAGACCTTCCCTTGGTCGGGTGGTAGCCCTAACAACCCCTGCCCATACACCAGAGCTCCACATATAATCTAATGAAAACCCTCATCCTTTTTTTATTAGTGGGCAGAATAAATGATGGGAAAAGCAAGTTTTGAAGAAATGATTTGACATTTCTGTAAGTGAGCATAAATGAGCGTGACTCAGTGGGTATTTTGGCTCACAATATCTTTTCATCATTCAATAAAAAAAGGGAAACCAATAACGAAGCATGTGACGTGAGAGGCCTCTATTTAGTTAACCACTGCAGCTGTATGCAAATCAAGGCAAACACGTTTGGGATTTATCCAGTGGTGGCTTTCCCCAGCCTGAAAACACTGCTCATTGTCTGGGTGCAAAGGGATAGTTGGAGTAGGTTTTTCTGGGGTAGGGGTGAATGGCCACACACACACATTGTAATAAACTAATCAGCCCTGAGGTTTCTCTCCTCTGTCAGTGCCCAGCTTGTCTTTGGCAGCTGCCTGTGTGATTAGTCCGTCTTTTCAGCGGAACTGTTGAGCAAACAGCACCAGTGTCTGATCCTTTACCAGCCCAATCACCAGCCCTCCCCTAAACAAACAGTGGCCTTGGGCTTGGCCTCAGTATGCCGCGCTAAACATCTGCTTAGAGTTTGTTCTGTAAACCAATCAAACATTATCTGGCATCGCTGAACGTTTAAAAAAAGCGAGTGTGGAAAGGGGGAGCGCGTCCATGCACGTGTGCGTGCGTGCCGGTATTTGAAAATACGAAACAGCTATAAACGGAATCTGCTGTTGAGATACAAATCACAAAACATAGCCACATAGCAACAGATAAATCATAAAAGAAAACCTTAGTGTTTTGTAGCGAAGGTGAGCATGTTCAATGGGAACAGGGTGTGGGCAGGTTGATCTGTTCAGACACGTGGCCGTGATAAGGTGACGAGCGGCAGGTGCTGTCTCACCTGAGGTAGAAAGCAAACAGGTTAATAACAGTGCATGACCAGGGGCGGCCCAACCTTTCATCGGTCTGTTTAAAGCATGTGCCGTCTTTTTCTCTATTTCCTTTGAGCCTTGGCTGCCGCCTTGCACCTGCTCTGTCTTATCTTTCACAATGAGCTTCTAAATCCCACCCACCAGCCAACCCCCATCTATTTTAATGTTAACAAAACCCTGAGGGGTCAGACGTCAGTAAATGTATATTCATCAGTTGGAGTATGTCTGAGAAGTTTGGAGAGAATGGGACCTGATGCTTCTTTTTTCTTCCCAATGACTTGCTTGGAGCATTTTTAGCACATCTGAAGTAGATGGATGGATGAGGAATGGAAAGACATGGGAGGTGGTGCAATGAAACAGGGGTAGTTGTATAAGGGGGTGGAGTGCTGGGGTGGTTGGGGTAAGTAGGGTAGCCTGCTCCTTGCTTTGTTCTGGGTCTTGAATACTTTGGGGTGCAGAGAAGTTTCCATGGAGAGACTGACAAATAGAACAAGGGGTCTTTATTTTGGGGGGTAGAGTTTGGCTTGTTTAACTTGCTAAGTTTTCCATGGCGTAAAAACCCAGACAATGGTTCCTAATCAGTCTGCCTGGAATAAATAGCACTCAAAGACACATGATTCCAGATTGGAACTCACTAATTCCTGTTTCGTTTTTGGTCTGGTGGAGTCATTCATTGATGAATTTATGTAAGTTGACTGGAAGAGATATCTAACTGGGCTTTGTCTTTGTGCTCACAGACGTACATCTTCACTGATGGCGAAGACGAGGAACTGAAGAAGAAAATTGGTGAGTGCTACTTCCTGTTGGGAAAGTCATAAGGCCAGAAAGAAGCAAACATTCCCTATTTGATAGCTACATAGTTTGGAATCAGTGAAAGCAATAATCTAATCCTCTTAAAAATCTTGTGCTTAGCTGAAAGGGCACAGGGCTTTTGGAGGAGGGAAATGGCATTAAGGCGTGTGTAGACACCTGACCTTACAGATAATAAGCATTGCTTCAGAAAGACTGATTAAATGATGGGCAATTCTCAAGTGACAGCTATAAGTGAAGTATTAAATAAACACTCACACAATATTTGTCCTCTTGTCCATTCAGGAAGTCACGCCATCAACACCAACTGTTCTGCTGCCCACAGTCGTCAGGCTCTGTCCTGCAAGATGGCAGTTGAGTACGACAAGTTTATTGAGTCCGGCAAAAAGTAAGCATTGCATAATTATTGCTACCCTATATCCAATTGAGAAATGTTTTAGTCTGAAAGCAAATTCTATTGGTTGTTCTAACGATATCTTTGTCTCTGGTCCAGGTGGTTTTGTCATGTGGATGATGATAACTATGTAAATGTGAAGACCCTGGTGAAGTTGCTTTCTAACTACCCTCACACTCAGGACATGTACATTGGTAAACCCAGTCTGGACAGACCTATTGAGGCCACAGAAAGACTTGGTGACAACAAGATGGTAGGTGTTTCAAAACACCCTTATTTCTATCATGTTTTTGCTATGAAGCTGAAAGGCAATAGTAAGAATAGAAACTAATGGTTTTTGTTTCTTTTCTCCAGAGACCTGTTAATTTCTGGTTTGCCACAGGAGGTGCAGGCTTCTGTGTCAGCCGTGGTCTGGCTTTGAAGATGAGCCCATGGGCAAGGTGCAAAAACCTCTCTCAACTATCTTAATGTAACATGTAAGAACACATTGAATATTATGAGATGTTAGTAGACTTTATTTTTACCTGATTCCTCTCGTTCTGACAGTGGTGGCCATTTCATGAACACTGCTGAGAAGATCCGCCTGCCTGATGATTGTACCATTGGCTACATCATTGAGTCAGTTCTAGGGGTCCCTCTGACCCGAAGCAGCTTGTTCCACTCCCACCTGGAGAATCTGCAACAGGTGTCCAAATCAGAAGTACACAAACAGGTGAGGATCTGAGAAACATGGGTCTCAATGAAAGTATATTGGTTCTATTAAATATTGTATAGTTTTGCTAACACAGTGTTCACCATATCTTTTAATTCAGATTACATTGAGTTATGGAATGTTTGAGAATAAGAGGAACATCATCAACATGAAGGGGGCTTTCTCTGTTGAGGAGGACCCATCCAGGTAAGAACGTTCCTTAATACAGCAGATATCAATTAGATGTTGTTCTGACCTAAATCTTACATACCTTTCTGTTCTTTTTCCTTCTTAGATTTAAGTCGGTTCACTGTCTGCTGTATCCAGACACTCCGTGGTGCCCTCCTCAGGTTGCCTATTAAGGTGACTGGCTCCTCTTTTGTATCCTCGTTCCTTATTGCCTCGGTATCTGAAAGGCATGTGGGACCAGTGTGGTATTGGGACGTGAGGCTGCTGCATGTACTGTGCAGTGGCGCGCGGCCTTTCATGGTTATACTGGGCTGCTGTGCGGTCCGCCTTTAAACATTTCCTTTTTGCATGGTGTCTGAGCTTCCTGTTCATCCTGGACATGACTGACAGCCCGGCAGCAGGAGGCTTTAAGCGCCAAGCTTTGCAGGCAATCAACTGTGCTTTATGTTATTACTGTTGCTTGTTGCATTTGCAATTCTCATAGAATGTATGTTTTTAGAATACTCAAGCCTTTTGCCAGCTTTATATGCTTAGTTTTAAATTCTAATTAGCAAATTATCTTGTACCTTATATTTTGTTCTCTCCAAATACCGTTCAGGATGATTGTTCCCTCAGGTTTGACTTGATGATTTGATGGTCTATGTTTTAAAACACTCAGTAAAATGGGTGCTTTATTATCCAGTTCATTGTAAAGGACTCCGGACAAAATTAGAAAGATGAAGGTTCATGTTATTACCAATTATTTTTCATGTCAGTGTTATGATTATTATAAGGTTTTTATAACGTTGTGCTGGCAATAGGCAATTTTCCAAATATGCTCTCAGGTTATCTTAATCTGTGGTGTATGAGGACCAAGCACTTTTCGCCTTAAATTCTCTGGACATTTTAAGATGATGATATCTTAAAGCGGTGTAAAAATGTAAAGCCCCAAATCTTTAGATGTTTATATTATTTAATGCCAATGCAGTTAAGCAACATTGGCAGATAGATCTGAGATTTTTGTCATGATTTAATATTTTTATCTAGCTTTGCTTAGAAATACTGACATGAAAATTGCACAGCTTGGTTTAAACTGTTTGTTGCTTGCGTAAAGTGTCTCTCTTAGCTATAGCTTATTGACATTAACTCTTCAGATTATCAGCAGTGCTATTGTCAACACATAACTATGTACATGGTTAAAACAGATGGCAGCTAAAGTTTAAGGCGTGTTTATAGCATGGATCCAAATTCTCTGATCCCTTTTGCACAGTGTGGTCTGGCTTAGAGCCACAGATCTCCTCATTCCTTAAGACGTTTGGCTGCCAGTCGGGCATCACTATGCCTGCTATACAAAACTTGCTAACTAAGAGCTTTATGTGAGCAACTGCAGTGATCCTAACAGAGTTTCTCTTTCTCTGTGGGAATGACCCATATTGGGTGAGCCTGTATATCTTAGTTTAAAGCAGTATTTATGTACTGTGGCATTTTAAAACAATTGTACATAAATGCTTAGATATTATATGTATTTTTGTCACATATGGATCAGACGTAGCTCTGATATTTCTTCTATTTTTTTGTAATGCTCTGAATTTTGCTATTTGCTGTAATTTATATTCCAGTATCTGGATTCTTTGTTCAAATGGTTTCCTCTCAGGGATGACAATCCTGATATTGATACCATGGGCTGCCTTGTTGAAGGCTATTAAATAAAGCAGCATATTCGCTAAGAAAATTTACTGTATTGTCACTTCTTTCAGCTGACACACTACATACATTTCCACATATTTCAAGACCACATGCCCAAATGCTTACTGAGAGCTATTGCTTTCTTACATTACCAAATTTCTTATTCAGACTTAAAATGTGGGTGACACATCAAGGGGAGCTTCCTGTTTTTTGGTTTAATAGCCAATAAGTTTTAGTTACATCACATCTATGAACCATGATTTCTTACTAATGGCCAGTCATTTACAGGAATTAAAAATGCATGTATCTCTCTGTTTACTTGTGTCAACTTTGAGGAGTACACTATGGCTACAAAGCTAATAGACTGACTAAAAGCCAGAAAACCCAAAGTTTAATTTCACAGGGTCTCGAAATATCTAAAACAAACAGGGAAAATGACACACTTACTATAGCACAACATAGACAAATTACACCAACAATTTAGAGTAAAATCATTTCCAGACCATGAAGGTTCAGAGGCCAGAGTCTTGTACTCTGTCAAAACTGTTGTGAAGTGTTGCTGAAGCATGCAAACAAAACAAATGTGGCCCCTCGTGGCTACAAATTCTGGCAATGACCCGTTGCATGTCGCTTGCTAAATTAATGAAACACTTAAAAGTTTAGTCTCACTACTTAATTTATTATTCTACAACAATCACCATGGGAAAGAGATTTCCTCATTACCAGCCCTTTCAACACCCTAAAGAGTCCCGGAATCTGTGGCCTCAAATATATACAGCAGATAAATAAATCTGCATGGACTGTCTGGTTTTACACACTTTTTAAAAAAACTATTTATTTTTATACCAAAATAAAGTGGCAACACTTTACTGTAAGGTTTAATTTATTGACTTTAGTTAATGCATTAAGTGTTTTTAACTAACACTGAAAAGAGGTTTTTAACAGTATTCATCCAGGTTAAAGTTAATTTATAAATATACAATGTCTTGTTTTAATACATAAACTTGAATGTATATGTAGAACATTAACAAAGGGTACTAGCTCAGTTGGTTGAGCACTGCATTAGGTTGCGAGTTTGATTCCTAAGGAACACACGTACTGATAAAATATATAGCTTATATGCACTGTAAGTCGCTTTGAATAAAAACCATGCGAAATGCATAAATATAAATGTACAAATTGCGGTAAAGATATACCTTAATTTATGTTATCTGGTGGATTCATTTGTTCACATTTAGAACCTTATTGTAAGAAGTGAATAAAAAAATGATCTTAAGAAATGATAAAGTCTATAATGCATTAATTCATCCAATGAATTCCTCAACACAAATGGTCGATGATCAACATCTCATCAAGAATTATTTTATCCCTTTAGTATTTATAAAAAGGCTTACTGAGGTCTTATTTTGACAAGTTAACCACAAACATCAGTTCCACACCCATTGTTACCATTTCATATACATTTAAAACCACAATTCTTTACATTCCAATCAGATTAAAAAGATCTTATTGCACACATAATCATGTTTTTATTAAGTCACATCTGTGCCTGTTTTAATGGTGTGAGAATTCATGTTCTTGAGGCATGACTGACTGTTTTCCCATGAGTCTAAGGGCAGAGATGGGATTTCGACATTTGACATTCTTTAGGGTAAAACTATGAGACATGCATCACCCCAAAATCAACCACTGCACAGAAAAGACTTCCTCAATAAGCCTGAATCATATTTCATCCCATCAAACCCCCTTTAAAGACTTCACACGGTCCATATGTCATATGTGGCTGCAGTTGCCAGATGCAATGTGTGCAACAGTGGACCAGACACGTCCGGTATTAATCTCTCCCACTATACAGAGACAAACCAAACCTATGATTATGAGAACCCATCACAATCACATGCTGTAAACAGCTTGTTTTCCAAGCAGCATAGATAACTGCCAAAATACTAGAAAGATAGTTATCAGTTATCAGTCTAACTCATCCACACAAACATTGTGCTTTAAGTGTAGCATATAAACAAACCTGTCTGCACCATAACCTAGACATCTTCATTTAATAGTTATACGCACAGCTGCCAATTTCCCAGTTAGGAAGTTAGGAAGAACGCTTCCCTAACATTTACTACTAACTGCAAGAAAACTGAAAGAAAACTTTAAGACAACATTTTTAAAACATTCCCTGTTATCTGGGTTTCACCTGGGCTAAATACAGGATGTCCCAGGTAATTTGAGACAGCTGGTAACCCTAGTCATACACTACTTGCCTATGACCTAAAATCATACTGACAATTATATATGTGTAATCTATATCCAAACATACACACCATTAATCAACTTGAAAGAATAACTGAGTTCTGCTAAACACTAGTTGGTAGGACAAACATTACAGAAAACGTTTTAGAAACAAAATTCATTGTAATTAAGGCATTGAGGTCTGTTTGGGCAACTTCTGCATTAATGAGAGAAATACAGTCAGAACACACTCTGTCTTAGACAAGAAATTGACTCAATTTCTCAAGGTTATGTCAGTGTTTAAAATCAGCATATAAAAACAATAGAAGTCTATAGAATGTCCATATTTTAAAGCATGCGAGTGTGTATGTATATACTGACTTGTTTTAAACCTTAAAGAATTTGTGGTATTTTGTGATTATTCAGAGAGAGAATTTATTATTATGCCCCGTCACTTTTATGTTAAATGTGACTCTACATACTACAGGAGATTAGTATGACACCTAACTGGCGCCCTGTCTCTTGAATGGCTCCAATTAACAGCCAGGGAGTGAATGTTCCCAGCAGCATGGCAAATTTCCAGGCCCCCCAGCCACTGGCTAAAGTTGTAATCTCTATGAACATGTTCAATGGAACTGAGTGACTATCTTCTAATCCAGCTATCAGATATCCTCAGCCAAAGTAGCTTTACCTCACAAAGCAAAAATGTCTGTTTTGTGGATTTTCATGGAGGGTTATCAAACTGAAATGTAACTGCCTGCTGAGTGACGTCTCCTGGGTGTCCTGACTGTTGAACATTTATTCAATCAGCAGTTCATTTTTCAGGACTTTGGAGTTGTCTTTTGTCTTCATTGGCAAAGCAGCCTTAATCTGCTCTTACTTGAAAAACAACCAGAAAAGAGATGTATAAAACAAACTTTGATGTTGGCTTGACTAAAGCTTGAAAATGAGAAGGAAAGTTTCTAAAAGCCTTTTTTGAAGTTTGAAGGTTACTTAGGCCTGATCAATATCAAATATTGTAAAGTAAATTATACAACGGTTCCAGTTGAATTGTCAGAGCAACGTTCCAAGTCTGTGTTGAAATCAAATCTGAATTACAGTCATGCTGAATTGTAGTACAACAGCAATTGTACTCAAACGATATTTGTGCAAGAGCTCGCGTGTTAACATTTAAACTGTTTGATAGGTGTAGTTTGAATCACAGACATTTCCAGACATACTCTGAATATCCCATCAATGTGAATTGATGGGATATTTAATTATCGGCTCTTAGGCCAATTGGATAAAAAAAGTCTTCTAAGTCAGAACAAATTGTGGACTGTCAAGTTCCAGGAGCTACAGCCAGATATTTTAGTTACGGTTTAGGGATTTTAAGAAGTTACTCATTTCTAAGATCTAGAAGTTGATTTCACTTTCTGTCACTGTCATTTCCTTTATTATTTCCCGTCATCTAGCATAAGCAGGTCTTTCCAACTGCTCACTCTGGAAAGCATGATCTTTTTTGGTTCTTTTTGGCCAGTGTCTGAAATGTCTTTATAAATTTACATCTGCTGTCAAATCAACCGAATGGTGCACTGCTTTTAAACCAACCCAAAAGGTGTAAAAAACTCCACCCAGGGGGGAAACCCACCATTAGCACAAACAAATATTTTGTCAAGGGGCGTGATTAACAGGTTAATAACTGTTACAAAATGACCTGTGTTTCAGGAGAGTACATTTTGCTTTTAATAAACCACTTTGCTATTTTATTGAATGATGGGGTATACATTTAAATGCATTTTTATGTTGTAAATTTGCTAACTTGACTGATATAAACGTCACAAAATAAATTTTGCCTATGAATCAGACTGAATGTCTAGCTTTCCTGAGGATGAGCTGAGTATAAATGACTAAGGGAAAGTGAACAGTTGGTGATTACTTTTGATGCAAAGAAGGATGCAAATAAGCAGAAAACGAGCTACAGATTTCTCTCAGGGTTAACAGGATGGAGTCATGACGTTCTAATCTGTGTTGGTTGACAGTTACCTGGCTAATTGCACATCTCCGCAGTTTCATGTCCATCAATACACTCATTTCTTCTCATTGGATTGCTTAACATCATGCAAATGTACGTGAAAGGACATAGTAATTACCATTAACAGACAACGGTTAGGGTTTAAGAACGGTTATGTTAAAAAATGATGAGTAAAATAACAACTTAACCCTTTAACATGTTTTGTTTGGTAGGGCACAGTCTGAGTCACAAGATCCTGTTTTGTTTTGTAATGAAGTCAATCTGAGTAAGCTACCTACAACCCGAGTGCTGCATGTTAATCACAAAAATAGCTGTTACGATGCAGTTTTCAAGACTCTCAAACTAACAATTTCAGGATGCAAACAGCAGTAAAAATCTGTCATGAGACAATTTTTGCGACAAAATTCTATAATGTTATATATAATGTTTCTGCCTTTAAATGGAAGCTTAGGCTACTGAATAGGTAAAGATTTTAGCTTCTGAAGAACTCCACTGTCCAGCCCTTCAGCACAATGCTGTTTACATGTAGAGACTGCCTATCTGCTGTTATTCTTTCTTGGAGAATTCAGGGGTATTCAGGGCCAGTGTGGTGCACTAATAGGTTGTACCTTGTTAACTTTCCCTCATCTCAGTGCTCAGGGAAAGGGGTATATAAATTGCAACAGTGCAGAGAAAACTGACAAAATGGGTAAGAAAGAGACGCAAGGCTCCGAATAATCAGCTTTAGATGTTTCTGAATAGCGGAGGTATTGGAGAAGAACAGAGGGGTGGAGTCAGAAAAGAAGTTAACTGACAGCGCAGGTTCTCCACAATGCTTTTCAAAAAAGGGTAGGAGACAACAGGACTGAGCCATTCATCCTGCTGGTGGAGAATGATGTTAAAAAGAGTCACTGGGGTGTGAGGAATGTGTATGCAGTGAATACAGCTGCCCTTCTGTATAGCCTTTAGCAATTGCCTCATCCCCATGACTCAAAATCTTGCTCCTGAAGATGGTGTGTAATGCATCACATCAGAAAGCAAACCGCTTTATCACAAAGAGTGCTGTATTGCACATTAGTATTTCAGTTAGTTAAATCTTTAAACTATTCATAGCTAACCACCTGATTAATAACCCATCTAGTTTAAATTGATACAAATAACATGACTGACATCTGCTCAGAAAGCCCCATTTTCAGAATAACATACCTCATTTTTCGACAGATGATTACTAATAAAAACACTCAGGAATTCTCACCTACACCTACGATCAGATGAAACATCGCTATGTTTGGAAATAAGTGGTCACACTCTGATGTTCCTGATAGCAGAAAGGCCTAACCACAAAGCAAACGAAATCTATGCTAAACGGGCTGCATCAAGCCCTGACTGATGAATAAAGAACCTGGGGGGTCACAGGAGTCCGGCATCACCCTCATTTCCAATCACTTAAACACTCCAGTGCATTCGCTATGAGTTTCCAGCACAACAACAGCGGCCAAACTCAATTTCCAAGAAAATCAGGCTGCACAGAATTTCATTAAAGATCTCCATTACCAAATAACCCTGAGCCATTTTCTATTAGAGGAAAAAGAGTTTCTTTGATGCGTGTTTTTCTGTGTAACTACAGATGTTCATCAAGCAAATTTCTCAGCACAACAGAAAAAATCATGACTAATATTTGCCCGTAAGCTTCAAATTCCTGGCCTGACGCTTAGGAAAATGTTTAGCTGAGGATCATCTGGTACATTTTGAAACCTAAAACACAAAGCTCATGACTTTCCTGCATTTCGGGAAAAATACATTTGTTGGAAACTTAAAGCTAGCCTGACATCCAAAGATCAAAGACATAAAAATCGGTGTACCTACATTTGCACATTGACGACCTATGACAAACCACCATATTTCACTCAACATGCACTTGATGTTTAAAATAACTTAAGCAATGCACATACATGCATAATACATATACATACATTCTTTGCATAGTATGGCTGAGACTAAAACAAGCATTTTCCAACCAGAAATTTGAACACCACAAACGTTGTGATGAAACTGCAGGGGTGTGTGAAACTATAAATTAAAATATCAATGATCAAAATGTAATTACATTTAATAAAAATGTGCCATTCAACACACTATAAAGTTTAGTAACCCGTGCTCTGAGTGATGGTCAAACCTGAAGCTTCTTTTGAATGACACAATTATGCTCTCTAGTGTCCAACTCTGGAACTAACTCAATGGCGAGCTTTGTGAGCCACTGTGGGAAGTACAAACTAACTGAAAAGAGGAGTATATACAACAGTATGCAACTGCGCTACTTACCTTACTCCAAATCTTATGTAATTTATGTCAGAAACAGCATTCAAATACACACTGATCTTGAATACATGACATATATTGAGACAATTATACAGTATTGAAATAGGTCAACAACTACACAAGTGATAATGGTTCAGACATGAAAATATTGTACATTGTATTGAAGCTGGGTTAATCAGAATGACTGCCATTTATACTAATATAACGCAAACATAATAATCATAATCCCCAAAGTTTCTGTGACACTGCAGACGCAGGAATAATCTCACAGCTTGAACACAAATAACACGTTCATCAGTTAATGTTCGATTTATTCTGAAAACACTGAGGTCAAGCTCATTAAAACCACAGGTTTAACATGTACAATATATTAGTAACTGTAAATTAAAGAAAATGGGTCATTCTACAGTGAAGTCATATCAAAACATCTCCATAAAAGACAAAAAAAAATCATTGATTTGCATGAAAGACAAAATATTGTTGTGCTTGCTAAAATTTCTAAAAAAATGCCACATGGACTATAAATCCAAATAAAAATGCAATAAAAAACTGAAACAACTGTGTGTACTATATTACAAACATATGTCCTTGACATAGGCCATTTTTGTCTTGCAAACATGTCTTTTATTCTGCAAGTTCTTAAGAACGGGCTGCGTCATCACAAACATGGTCATTTACAGAGAAAAGAAAAATACCCCCACAGCGTCAGGCTCATGTTTTCAGGCGTCTCATTTGGTTGTTCAGGCAAAGCAGAGCTCATTAGCAAAAAGTCCATTTCAAGAAGCTGGAACATTAAGAAGATATTGAAAGTATGAAGTTGTTGGTTATTGGCACATTCAATGATAAAAACCTCATTGATCACAAAAGCATCAATCAAGAAACGCAAATCAATGCAAGCGTCAGTAGCACACAACATAGTTCCACACCATGTTTTCAGGATGACCGTGCCTTTGAGAAGCCAACTGATTAAAACCAAAAACACTCACACAGTCCAGTAGGCCACAGATTTCTCAGGTATGTGCTAAAAACATAATCCAAGGCTATTTTTGCTTATACCTGCAATACATCTCTTTAATTTCTCTTCTTGTTTAAGTTCTTGCTTCCATGAAAGCTTTGCAGTCTCTGGGAGCTCTGGAGCAATGGTGTCACATTGGCATTTGTTACTAGGTTCCATATCTGCATTTAAACAGCATGCATGCATCCGTTTCAGGAATCAGTAAATGGAAATGAAAAATGCTGTGGTAAGGACATGAACCATTCTGTATTTGAGGAGCTGGCAATAGAGGGCATCAAAACAAGTGAGGTGCCCCTGAGTTGTGAAGGAAGGTGAGATATTTGACTCACTCAGCCCCTGGGATGAGAACCTTGGCATTTCAATATGTGGCCCAGAGTGGAGACAAGTTCATACTTGATTCAGTTCAGAACATCAGAGAGAGGTCTTTTGAGGAGAACAGGAGAACTCTCCTTGTTCCAGCTGCAAGCCTGATCAGATGCCAGCTGCTGGTCTCCTGTGCTCTCAACAAGAGGAAATATTCCAAGTGACAGCACATCACTTTCTGCCTTCTTGGGAATGGTAAACTTTTCCTTAACTTAAACCAATTTGTGGCAGAGAAGCAACAAGCCCAGGAAACTGAGGGATTTTTAAAGTCACACTCAATCATGGTTATAGTTTAGGCTTGTGGCTCCTCTTCTCCCTCTTCTCAGTCTCCACACTCTGGGTCCATATGATGGACTCAAGTGAACAGGCAAAATTAAGATCCAATTGTCCAGTTTAGACTGTGTACAGTATAAGAAAGTCAAAGAATGAGATCTTCATTCATCATTTAAAACAAAAATGGCAACGCTGCCCCTGGTCTACCTTGAGCAGTTTTATGCATGCAGGATCAATGGAACAGATAATATTAACAAAATATCAGAGCTGGTCTTGGTGGCACCAGGGTTGGGCAGACATGTAATGTTCTGATATGGTTCCAGCCTCAGTTGAAGCTGTCTCAGACTGCTGGGTTTCAGATTTCAGGGGTTAAAACACTTGGATGCAAACAGCGGTTTGAGGATGTCCACATCATCATGGTTTTCCAGTATTGGCAGTGGATGTAGCCCAGAGATTTCTTTAATGCAGCCCATGTGTATTAATAAAAACCCGAAGTGGAGTCCAGCTCAGCATTAATTAGCCTCACTTCTCAACACAAGTATGTAAATGAGACAATCACAAAGTCTATTCTATTTGCCTCCTTACAAGCAATTTACGCTACAGGTCAAACATACGCTACAAGTACATTAATGTAAAAGTTTTTAGTGCCAATGTATGCTGAAATTCATGAGACAAATAATGCAACAAGTTTGTTGCATACTGAAGCTTGTAAATGCCACAATAGTGTAAGAATGCATGTTTGGTATGTACAACTGGACTGTGCACTTGACGAAACCAACTTATATCAGCATGTCTCTGGCCTTATATTCACCATCACTGGCTATTGCCCCACTTCATTACTTAAAAACACAACCAAGAGGAACAAAATAACTAAAGTTTACACAATTTAGACTAGCTAGGCAATTCTATGGGTGCATTACAGTAGATGCCACATGTGTAGAATCCAGATGATAGGCCTGGTGTGGCAGTATGTTGTGCATCTGGAGAAGGTCACATTATTTAAGATGACCAGAGGACAGAGGCCATGCAGGAATGTAGAACGAAGGGCATTAAACCCGGTCCAGTTCCTGAGTTCTCTAAACCTCTGGCAAGAGCACCACAATTGAGCAAGGGCAGGATACATAAACACACACACACACACACGCATGACTCAATATATCTCTAGGTGATGGGAAGTTCATACTCATTACAAATGGTCATGCACAAACACAGATAAATGCAACCTTCTGTTGCGGCTCGCTGAACTAGCTGCCTGAACTCTGAGGGTGTCTGAAGCCGGCCATCTGGACACAGAGTACGAGTACTTCTGGAACATTTCTGTGACAGCAGTATTTACAAGGACGTCCTTTATCAGCTGGGATGGAGAGCAAACTTCAATGATCAACATGGCTCCTCTTTTAAAGTGTCTGGATTGGGGGACTGGAGGTGTAACTAGTTTCGTCTGTGGGAACAAATTGTATGTGTGTGGGGAAGAGTAGACATAGCGTTCCTCTAGTTGGCTGCAGAGCTGCTGCTGGGGTCGGGCCGAGCGCTGGCCAGATATTTGGCCCTCATGCTGGATGTGTACTGTAGTGAGACAAACATCAGAGAAATATATGTAACGACAAGATCATTTAAGCTTAATCAGATACTGCAAGTGTGTGAACATGTCTAGTACTGTCTGCAGCACTATCCTGACATTCTAATTGTCTGTTTACATCTGGCATTAGCAAATAATATATAAATCAGCTGTCAGCTGAACCAGATTGTCGTGTAAACTTGGTATTAACTCCTGTTTTAGGATTTTGTCAAGTATAGGTTCTCAGTTTTTTTTCAAAATGGTGAGTGGTGTTAATGCCAAGTGTAAACAGGATTTCAGTAAACACAGATAACATACATCATGTGACTATTGCACAGCAAACCCAGAATCATTTAGACAGCCTTGTAGATACACACTATACCACTAAAGTAACAAATAAACAGGAGCAATGGAACTAATTGCTTTATATTTTACACTATATTCACTACTGATGTACAAACATGCTGGGACAATGTGCTAGTTTTGGTTGTAGAAACATTCTGTTAATTGTATTTTAAAAAATAGGTGGTCTACTTTAAAAAGTATTTCTATCTATACTTCCTAAGCAACGTACAGTGCCCTTTACACATGTTCAGTGACCCCAGCTGATTCCAGCTTAGTTTCCCACACACTCTCCTGAACTGTACATAACCTCAGCAGATGTTCCACTGAACCCTGACATCTGCTCCTCAAAGACACATGAACAGGATTGTGTGAGTGTTTAATGTGTCTCAGGTCATTTAGATAAACCCAGATTACTAGTACACAGTGTGAACCCCAGAACAAGGAAAAACAACTTCTGTTCAAAGAAATGAGATGAGACAAACTCAAGGCCAGTGAGACACTAAATATAAAGAGCAACTTAAAAAAGAACAGACTAGCTTATCATCATCACACCCAACTGAAGCCTTTACTGCATTATACAATTATATAAGTGAGCTAAATGACGAAGGACTGGAATGAGGTCATTTGAGAGTGGGGTGCTGAAGATGAGAATGGATTAAAATGGTGACTCAGTTCTACTGGTGTTCTAGTAAACAAAAATTAGTACTCTAAATTTAAATCAATTTCAAGTTCACTCTGGAACAAACCAGCTCAATGTTCTGGTTTTCCTAATAGGAACACAGTTAAACTGTAGGACTTACCAATTCATCAACAGCTCATTTTTTTAGATAAAAGCTTTGGCCAGACCTGCAGGGATAACTACAATTGTAATCTATCATTACAAATCTACAGGATTTTTTTTTTATTTCGCTTGCTTGATTCATGACTTGATTCTGATTGGTCTGTTGCGACATTCAGAGGCATGTTATTCCCTGATAATGTACATCCAGCTGGTTGTTGTTGCCAAACAAACCCTGACAGTGTTACCATGACAGCTTACTTTCAAGACCTGATCATCAGCTAAGCTAAACTGTACAGCATCTCTTTTTCTTAATGCATTCACTCCTCTCTCTCTTTGGTTAAGGGTTCTTGGATTATGGGTTCTATGTCACACATCTAAAGTGCTAGTGGATGGAGAACAAGACCAGGAAGACAGACAACATAAACGCCAAGAGCAGGTTCTTTGGGTCAAAAAAAGGAATATTTGGGAAGGAATGGCATGACTATTTTTCCAGTTTAGGAGGGGGCAGGCCAATATGTGGAGGCAGGGCATATGAGTACCTGTTAGCAGAGGCTGTTACCAAAACGAGCGGGAACTCTCCGATGGCTTTAACTGCCAGCTGTGGCGACTGTTACTGTCCGAGGAAGTCAAATACAACTGTGTAGGTTTGCAGAAAAGAAAATGACAAGAGAGTGTAGAGCAGATAGACATGACTGACTCCAGCTGATCAAAAAAACACGTGCACACATACAAAAAACAACAGGATGGGGCGAGACGACACACAGAAGAGGCAAAGGTGTGGGTGTGTGTGTTACACACAAGGGGGTTGGAAGGAAATTCACAATACGAGTGGGGTCCACTTACATAAGCAAGCCCGGATAAGCAAGACTGTATTATCACTTTTACTACCAGCCCTCTAACCAAATTTTAAGACCTAAGCCTCAATTACATAAACGTTTAAGAACTTTAGCTATAAGAAGATTTTAGCTATAATAGGAGATGGTTATGACTCTAAGATTGTTGAGTTATCCGTTTCAGGTTGGCAGCTGGCTCAAAATCCTTCACCCCGTTTAATGCACAAATGAAAAATCAATTCTACATTGGCCTGTGCCTATAAATCTTCCAGCTACCTAAAAGAATGAAGTTCCCACTCTAGTACTGAGTGACCTAATCTGATTACAGCTTGCTTGATCAGTCTGCATAAGGTTCTTACTGAATTCTCCACAAATACACCTCTTTGGACTCTCTATAATGACTTGCTATGTACAGTGATTAAACTACAGTGGTCAGATCAACGATTCACACAAGCAAACTAAAATGATGTGCTATTTAAGGTGAATCTTTAAGCATTCAAGCTGTCAAAATGACTCTGTGATTTGTGCATTAGTATTTATATAATGCTTGTGTGACTTGTGTATGTGTGTTGTCATCTAGGGGGAACACAGATACTTACGGAGGGGGGAGGAGATTCTCTTCCTATGAGAGGCGTGTTCTCACAGCGAGGGTTTGGGAAATTTGTATTCTGAGTTCTGTAAAAGACATGGGTATATAATACTGATATAACACATACTGCATAGACCATGTTAAGAGGAAGGCAGAGGTTTGCAGCTGTATTTGTGCATTGCTTTTGCTCAGTAAGTAAATCAAAAGCATAGTAGAGTATCATATTTGAAAAAGAAAATATCTTTAAATCTTATTCAATCAAAAATGATCTTATTTAAAACACGTGACCCCCAATACTGGCCATTATTAATGCTGTGGCAATAGTTGCAATAATGTTATGTAGTTACATAGAACTAATATTCTATAGTAACTATGAAGCAGCCAGTACCATTGTAGCACATGTTGTACAAAATTATGTTTTCTCGACTACTCTGAGTTATTTTCTCAAGTACCTGCAACCTTGCTGTCCCATGTACTTGCACTTAAGAATGAATAACTTCAATAAGCAAATAATTCCTAAATAAATTATTGTAGGAAGAAATTATTTTAATAGGTGACCCTTTCTTCAAATGGAACCTCTACCCCAGCTGATCCCTGCTACATCTTATTACCGCACCATCCACCCAACCCCTGCCAGCATTCTGTTTCCTGTGTGCACTGCAGGACACTCCCAGACAGCCACATCTGGAGAGGAGCAGCTGTTTGACCCTAGCAGGTTTTGACTCTTCTCAGAGGAGCCCTCATCCTCCTACCCAAGACACCGCACATATGGTGCAGTCTGAGTCCAGAGTCTGAGTCCAGCTGCTGAAAACATCCACCTGATCCCCAGCACACACACAACATTCACTGCTGCTCATATGAGCTGATGTGGAGTGACAGACAGGCAGGGAGGTCATCGGCTTGTGTCAGTGAGTTTAATGTTAAAATGATACAGATTTACCAATTTAATTTCTTCCCCATCAATACAACCATATGTTTATGGTTTATGTATTATAGAGAGTACAATAACCAATAGAAGGAATTCATTTTAAATAGTTTTATTTCTGATTGTTAGGTAATATGTTTTTCGTTTCATGACAATATAAACTGTCAATGCCCTATAATAATAACATGAACTACATTAAACGGTAATACTTTACAATAAGGTTCTATTCATTAACATTAGTTAATATATTGAACTTACAATGTATTATATATTAGTTAGTTAATATTAGTTATAATATTAGTTAGTTAATATTATTAAATGTTTTATTAAGATAGTAATTTTACATTATTAATGTAACAAATATTATTATATATATATTATTATATTATATGAATTGTTTTGTGGTCTTAATGTTCACACATTTTTTTCATCTTAGTTTTGGGTTATGTCTAATTTTAAGCTGAAAGACTCAATTAAAACAAATTATTTTAATTTGTAATTAAATCCATGTCTCACCTGGATACCCTGTGTGTGTGTTATTGTGTGTAAACTCACATGTACTCAGTGACAGGGGCGTTGCTGACAGCGTGGGCTCCTGCAGGGATGCTGGTCTCACTGCCGTAGCTGCTCCCACAGCTGTAGAGACTGGGCATGTGCACCCGGTACAGATTATCATGATTCTGTCTCCCCCCATGAGCCAAAGACTCCTCCTCACTGTCCTCATTGTGCCTGCACACACACACAGACACGCACAACACAGACACGCACAACACAGACACGCACAACACAGACACGCACAACACAGACACGCACAACACAGTTTCTTATTCCTCCAGCTCATTACAGTCATTTAAACCAGTTATTTTTAAATATATCTATTTTCATAAAAAGGGCTATATACAGTTGAGTAAGCCTAAATTACCCTAACAAATACACATCCTTAACATATTAATGACTTATACAGTCATTAATTGGTGAATATTATTTGTTACAGTAAAATTCTGCTGACCAAAGCTACTAGCCATTTTACCATACATTTACATGTTTTTACAGCATAGTTCATAGATTGCTTTTCAAACAATCTGAACTGACATCTTGTCATGAATCTGTTGCAGTTTAATGGGAAACACACCTGTCATAAAACTTGTCAATTGCCGTGGAGTTTCCACACTGAATGTGTGAATCAATATCGCAGCACAAGTGTGAAATAGAGCAATGCTGCCAGTTAGCAATGTTAAAATGCTTCTGGGAACCTATGACAACCAATGCCCAAACTCCACGGGGGTGTTATTTCATGTGGTTGAACTTGACTTTTGCCAACTGTTCTATTGTACAATTATCATATCACACTGAAAATGAATGACTTCTGGTTGATTTGTTACTGCAAATCATTCTATGTGTGAACAGGGCTTGGGGATTATGAAATACATTCAAATATTTAACAATTTCATCACATTTTCACTCTTGAACCATCTCTCTGTGGTGGGAGGCATGGCCAGCAGAGGGCACCCTCTGCTATGTTATTGTTGAGAACAAGGAAGAACACATTAGTTCCACAAAGATGTGTTATAATTCTAAAAAACGGATATATTTCAGCCACAAGGAACAGGAAAGCAGCTCTTTTCTCATTTCCTCTTTAGAGGGACGACACATCTGAGGGGAGCTCAGACAAACGCCCAGTAAACATACATAGAGCTGGGGTGGAATCTTCTGTCTACTGAATCCATGATTAAGCAATAGATTAATATTACTGGAAACACAACTGACTTCACCTGAAGTGTTTTCTTTTTAAGAATATGAATAAAAAACTGTCCCGGAGAAATATAAACTATTATCAGGGCTGTGAGACAGAGTGTGGGGAAATAAATATATAAATACTGATCTGTGACGCCCCCTGCTGATGATACACATGAAGAGTTGAGCTTTATAAAATATGTACAATGAGCTTTGTAATCCTACTTCAAGGACAAATTGATTTCTGTGGAATTCTAAAATAACTATTTACTGAACAATAATAAGAACTAGAGACTTTATCTCATCTTAATTGTTTTAAGGAGGAAAAACACTGAGTGTATCTTTAACACCCACCTATTATCTAAAAAACAATGGACAAACTTTTCAAAGCTGTAAAGTAAATCAGTGTCTCCGTCCTGCACTGCCTGCCACGGCTTGTCTATATCCAGAAACTGATAATTAGCTATGATGACGAGGTGGCGTGAATTGCTGTGTACCATAAGACACAAAAGGAAAGAGCAGTGTTAATTAGAAGCATGTTAACTGCATAATATGCTTCAGCTAAAGTCACAGCCAGGCATATTTGCCCTTTCTCTCTATTTTAGTCTAATCCTGACACAAGTCTGGCCTGAAAGAGCAGCCACGTGGACTTGGTGAATTATCACAGTTTATGTAATAATGGTAGAAGATGTGAGAGATAGATTGGATGGAAGACAGGAAGGAAGGAGGTGGTATGAGAAAAGCAGCTGTTTCCGATTAGCTCTTGACTGAAGGAGTGCGATGGGAATTCGTACTACGCACAAAGTGTCCGTCTATTAACATTAAAAACAATGTCCAAAGACACATACACATACATACTGTAATTAAAAGTATTGAGTAATGAGCATGCTCCACCCAATACCTCCTGCCACTGAATAGCAACAGCGAGTAGCAGATTGATATGTGTGGCTCACTGAGTTTTAAAATCTTTGCAATGAATATTCAATCTCCATTTAAATGTCTTAAGACATTATTTGGCCCAATTCAAGCATGTTTTTTAGCATGATCCACACCTTTTGCTATGCCATGTGTGAGGCACGCTGCAGATGACAGAAGTAAACATGAGAGCTGTGATGAAGGAGAACAGCACCAGGTAGATCAGCCCCTCCAGCCCATCATAACATACACCAGTCAGCGCCTGCACATAATCCTGCACAGAGACAGAGACGCAGCATTAAACTCAATTACAGCCCTGTACAGCACACACAGAAATTTAAACCAGAACATAAACACAGCCAGGCTATTAACAACAGTGCATGAAAATACACACACAAACCCCATCTCTGCTGGGAATGTGAGTAATAAACACTAAAGATATAAAAACACTATGTCTGTGTTTGGAATGAAATACAAGCTTAGTACTTAATAATGTGCACTATACACTGTTTAAGTATGCTACATTATGACATGATCTCACTATGTTTGTCACATGACCTTGTCACATTGTCCTATTTTACCATTGTCTGATTCAGCGACTGGTTTAATCTTATTAAAATAAGAAATAGAAAATATAAATATTATATATATAAATATTAAAATTACTTCCACACTGAAAATGGAAGCCAAGTGCAATGCATTGTGGGATACGTTACATCACTCTGTAAGCTCTGTTGTACACAGCTTGTTTTTTCATATGTGGAAGGTTCATCAAGGTATTTTGTGCATACAGAGAAATTGTGGTGTGCACATTAAAATACTATATACTACAGCAACAGTAAGAGTAATATGTAAGTATGCCATTTTAAACATAGCTTATGATAATATCTAGTGTTAGACTCTAACTGAGAACAGCCTGCATTAGACAGCACCATATGCTCCAGAGAGAAACAGGCTTTTTAATAATACATGCCAACTGAACTGCAATCAGCTCTACACATGCTTCTCTCTAAGAAACATGGCAGTTTCTCCTTCCTACAAATTACTGTCATTATTAACCACAAAATTGTTCTATTTGTAATTACCACGGCACTGTTTTGTATCTTCAGCACAAACTTTCCCACATACAGTCCAGATGTACTGCTTTGACAAACAAGGGCTTGGACCATGAAGTGTGTTTTTGCTTTTCCAGTATGAAAACACTATTAATAATGTATAATACATTTCGGAAAGCCAATATTTTCTCCACTCCTTTTTTTTGTTCTCATGGGAAGGAGATATGCTTTTTTAGGATCACCCACAGAGTGGAGCTCTTTCTCCCAGACCTTAGGAGGAACTTTAGTTTCTTGGTCTTGCTAAACTTGAAATCTCCATCATATTGGAGAATATAACAGGCTCCAAGATGCAGTAGATCATACATGGGTGTCTCTTTTTTAGCCATAGAGAGAATTATGGAATTCACCTGGAGGGTGCTGTGCATTGTGAAGTAATAATACTTGTTAAACCATTTTAATTTCATATTAAATATATATTTTACACAAATTACAACTGTACCTCAGTTTTAGTGTAATTTTAATCTAATGTGCCAAGTATGTCACTAGATGTGCATTCTAAAAGCACTATTTCTTACCATGTGCAAACTGCGGCAGTCCACAAGGGCTGTGAGCTGGTGCAGTCCAACCTCTGTGCTGTTTAAAACCCCCTGAATCTGCTCAAGGTTTCCCTAAAACAACAAACACACAGTAGGAAATAACTGTCATGCAATTACAATACCTACATGAATGTTTATGCTTGAGCAGCATAATCAATATCCACACTCTCTATGAGTCTCTAAGAGCCAGGCACAAGCACATTACAGACACAAACCTTCACAAAGAAGAGGAGAGAGATGATTTTTTTGAAAGGTTCTGCAAGGTATAAAGTTGCAGCCCTAAACACATTTTGGCTGATTCTGAGGGTGAAATATTTCCAAAGATTCAGCATTTTCTTTCAATGCCTGTGTTCCAGCGAGAGCAGATTTTTCTCTTCACATGCAGCTAACAGTCAGCCATCATTTTGTCCCGGAACACACACAGATGTTGCACAATGACACAGAGGCCCAGAGGGAGAACACACATGCACAGATGCTACAAAAGAACCTGCAAGCTTTTGGATGTTTGTGCCATATATACTGCATGCACCCACATGCACAGACAAATACCTACAAATAAAAGCCTACAACACATACAAACCTTTGTTTTGGGGTATTCTCTGATTGCAGAGCGCAGTAGTTCTGACACATCGTCCTGCATTTCCACCAGCGCTTTGTGACCCCCAGACAGCTTCTACAACAAGACGTAACAGACCAGTTACAAGCTATGTAACAACTTATTCTTACAGATATGCCAGAAGTTCCTGTTGCTCAACTGGTAGAATGGCCAGAGAATCAATGACAGAGAATCATGAAGAATCATTTGATTTTTTAAAATAAAAGTGTTTGCCAAATGCATAAATGTATCTGTGAGAGGGTTAAAGAGAGGGTTACAGAGGGACACGATGCATGACTCAAACTCACATTTCCCAAGTGAGCAGTACAGGCCACACAATAGGCCACTGCACTAACAATAAACAATTCCTATCAAGGTTTTGATTTTTAATGGGGTTACCAAGATGTGTTATATGGAAGTATAAATAATCAGGAATGGTATTTTCTGATTGTTTATTGAAAAATAAAACAATTTTAACAGCTAGACAGCTGAAACAACCTGGCTCATACAACTGCCACTTCCTGCACAGTGTAGGACTATTTCCTCAGTTTGTTCATCAGTGCACACTGCCTCCCACACTCACTGTTCAGCAGAAAGGAGAGAGTTGCTTGCATAATGCAACAGTGCATTTTTACCCAGCAACAAAAAACAGTTCAGGCTTCACTTGGAGACATTAAGACATTTTAAAGTGAAGGAAGAAAAGTGTTCAGTCCATTACAGCATTTAAGATCAGAGGTCTTGAAAATGTGATTTTTTTTGAGATGCCATATGGGCACTGTGTCAGCTCCGTCTGTCAACAGCACTACATTTAAATGTTCACCGATAGGCTATAAAGCTGCAATGAAAGCCTGCTATTATTTGTAGAACTTAGGGAACATGTAAGTTAATTTATGGCTGGCTTTCAGATGTAACTCTCACAGCCTAGCTAGAAGCTAATTTGAGGTTGAGGCTCAGAGCATGTTCTGTAGATAACTGTAATGGCTCCTGTGTCGAGAAAAACTGATGATAAAAAAAAACTCACAACAGCTATATTTTAAAACCCTAATGAGCTGCCTACATAGACTGCAATTTAAGGTATCATATGTGCCCTCCCAATTAAAGGTTGTTCCAAACATCAGGCAGCAAAATATCTCTATTTTAAAAGACACATTCTTCTGGCCAAATAAGATCAAATGCACAGATATGCACTCTTCAAATACAAAACGCATCGCAATGTGATCTTAACAAAACAAATGAATCAAATCAAAACCGCCTAATATTTGGGTGGGTAACAGAGTTTAATGCTTTTATGAAGATTGTATCATTAGCTTAGCAACATGCTAATGGGAAACTGAAATCAATGGAGCCTGAGCATTAGTTGATTCTCTTATGTGTTTCATGTAAGTGACCTTTAAGAGAGTCACTGCCTGGGTAGAACATTCAAAATCAATACTTGTGAGGTTGCATGAATGTTAGCATGCTGCTTTAAGGACCGTTCACTCCCAGTGGAGGTCTCTGGTGTGAACGCTCCTTAAGCAGATAACAGTCTATACAGGCATTTAATAGGAAGGCAGCACACTCCATTTAGGAATTGAAACTAATGTTTCTTTTAATTAAGGAAAAATAATACATTTGTTTCAGCTCCAACATTTCTCTTTAAATGTTCTTTAACATTTACGGGCGACATTCAAGTCAACGAGCGATAACCACTTCAACTAATTGCAGTCTCAGATGTGAAACAGCCACATTATCATCTGTATGGTGCATGTGAACTAGAGGAAGCCCATTTAGAGGCATCAGCGAACCATTCATCATCTCCATATGGGTATTACCCTTCATTTAAATGAAATGACAATGGGGTTGTCATTGACATAATCCATTAATCATGATCAGTTAAGAGCTGTGAGGCCCTTCAATTATGCACATACATTACTCACATTAAGACTTAAGGAGACTGATTCCATTAACTACAGGAAGGGCAGTCAGAAGAACACACTGATCCATCGAGCCGCTCTATATGAGGACAGAATGCTAATGTACAGGGTCAAACAAAACAGTAGGCGGTACCCCACCCATAACAGACTGAGTGGTGGGAGGAGATTGACCATGTCTTTCATCCAAACCTATTTTAGGTGTTGCCTCACTTTTTTTTTTGTTTTTAACCTTGTAAGGCAGCATCCGAAAACAACATGGAACATTCAGTTCCATGATTCAGTTAAAACGGCAGTGTGTCCGAAAGTTTTTGGTCACTTATGTGCTCCACACAAACAGAGCTATATGATGTAAAGAGCATGACATCCAACTAGAGTCTGGTGTTGGTATATTGCTATTGTTGGTGAATGTAAATGTGTCAATAATAAGTTTAACAAATGTCCAGCACTTTCAAGTATTGGGTAAAATAATGCATTCGTTAATGAAACCAAACTGTTTCTATTAATAATGCTGGTTAGAACAACCTTTGTGTTAAGAGTCTGAGGGTGTGTGGAGTGTGGGAGGTTTGGATGTGAAGGATTTAGTAAACTGTCAAAACATAGAGAGTCGAAATGAAAGGGTGACAGAGATAAAAGCTATGCTTACCTGCTGGAATGGATTGACCTGGCCAATGTTGCATGTGACGTAATACTGCAGAATATCTGTGAAGATAACAGGAAATAGTGAATCAAGGGCCAGGACATGACAGAAGTCAAGGAGAGAACACTAAAAAGATAGCTTTTACATCTAGATAAAGACCCACTGTAATGTGACTGTATTTTTCACTCAGATGTCTTCTTTTCAACCTTTCTACATGCACTGGCAGTCATCACGAATCAGCAACATTATAAAATCTTTCTTCCTACCCTGTCTACTTGGGATACTCTTTTATTGGCAGATTTGTTATCACAGTCTTGAGGTACAATGTTGGTCACAGCACCCTCTTTAGGTATCCAAACAAATACATTTCCAACCAGGTGCCACTTTCAATTCAGTCCAGCACTGTCACTCACCCTACTTAAACCTAACATCCACGTTCTCTCCCTACAGAGGAGAATCTCCCAGCCACTGTGATCTGGCACATGAATAAATGATAACACCTAAACAGTACCTCTTCTTTTTGCATTTTCTGCACTGATTTTGGGAGGAAACCTTGAGGGACAACTGCTACAAATTGGATTTAAACATTTATTTAGTCAATTAAAAGATAGTATGTTATCAAAAATACTTCATAAATGAACACCCAAGGAACAGAGAGCGAGTGGAACTTTGTGAATTAGTAACATTCCAAATCCTTAGGAATCTGTGACGCAGATTCCACATGGGCCTGATGAAAATTAATAAGCAAACCCACATAGAATATGTGCAAGCTGAATTCTGCAGAACTGGAACACCTGTGCTTCAGTTCCAAACGTCCTTGCGTTCTCTTGCATGTTTGTTTATTAAATATTTTGGCTAATTTGCTAATGCTTTCAGCCCCCCAAAAAGTAACCCATTCTACCATGGTTACATCAATTTTGCAGTTTTTTAACAGAAAATTAAAACAAAAACTGCAGATCCTTTCTGGGTCTAAATAACTATAATGAGCTACTTAGAACTAGACGTCACAGGCTAATATCAGCCTGCTGTAAATAAAATCACTGACATGTAAATGTAAAGATACAGAGCCAGACTGTGGATTTAAAAAGCCACTTACTATTTCTCCAAAGGAAATTGTCCTAATTCACACAGCCCACTGACAAACCTCCACACACCAATGCAGACTGAATCTTGGGCCGCGTTCACAAGCAGCTTGCGCAGACGCGAGTCAAAAACAGACACATGCGTCAGAGTGGTGGGTTTGATTGAGGAGGAGTGATACTTTCATCATTATCATTACACAAATGCACATGTACGCACACACAGCGACACCCACGAGGCAAAGTGGCAGTGATGGTCCTCGTAAAACCTTATTATAAACAAGTCTATTCTCTTGTCCAGCTGGCCTCCTGGACGCCCCATAAACAGCATAATTACAACACTGATGAGGAGAATAAAACAGCCTCTCAATTATATCCATGAGTGACTGTATACAAAAGGTTGAACAGGGCTGAACTACTCATTTACAGCATATTAGTATAGTTCATTGCTGGCTTTAAAGCTTGTATTCAAGGTCTGCCTGCCCAGGCTCATATTTAATCTGTGAATAACCTCTGATAATTAGATGTAATATTGGGTGATTGGAGATGCCCGTATGAAGCAGAAGACAATGCAGCTTTCAAACAAGGATCTGATAGAGACAGATCTTTAAATACAACACACGCAGCTGTGATTACAGGCTGTAAATGATCCTGATTCATGAGGGGTGGAGAACCTGTCAGAACAGGAGTTCTCATTCATGAGAACATTCAAATCTCATTTATGATGAGATTTTAAACAGGCAGACACAAAACAACATTTCATCATATTGTCTGTGCTATCTAAAGCCAGATAATAGCAAAAGACACGGATGCTATTTGTAAGCACAGAAATGTCTTGCTTGTATTCTGAGGATAATCAGGGTGTTGACTCTGTAGGACAGTGATAGCTGAAAGCAAAACTCCCTGAAGCTTCACTGATCTTTTTGTCTGTGGTTTACATCTACAGACTTTACTATTTTAGGGGCATTATTGCTCCAGATCGTATTCTGGAACATAAAGGAGCACAACTGGTGGCAAAAGGTGTCGCCAATTACCACCAATCTGACCAGACTGAGTGCCCCTAAATTAAGCTTGTCCCAAATGTGCAGGCATTTCCCACCCTTCCGTCATCTTCATCATCATTATTTCTCTCTCTCTCTGCTTCAGCCACCAAGACGAACACACAGACACACAAAATCAGAAGCTGGTGGATAAACACTGATTCACACTGATTTACTGAGATCATCCAGCCTCCTGCAGATAATAAGGTCACATTGAAAAGGAACTAATGTGTTGAGTGATGCTGATAAAGGAAGAGAAAGTCAGACAGAGTGCTTCTGTGAGCCAACAGGAAATGAAAGTCAGCTTGACTGCTCATTCCAAGAGAACACGTTTTTTCACCATGAGGTGTAGAGCAACAAAATTAAGCCTCAGAAATGACTAAGAATAACACCTGCTAGATAAAGCATCTTACAAATCAGCAGGAGGTGGTTTAAAATTATTCAATAGCTGTGCAAATATGCCACTGTTAGTTTGTCATAATGGTGACTGCTGTAAAACATACCATTCTTGATAATCGTGTACTGCTCGGACACCTTTGTAATGTACACATCAGGCGCTGCACAGAAATCACTGAAGCCCTAAAACGAGATAGAACACCAAACTTTCAGGCACCATATTCTACATATACTTCTGTAGCATTTGGTTTTTTTTTTTACAATTTCAAAAAAAAAAAAAAAAGTAGTGCTTGCTAATGCACAAGTTGCTTTAATCTATG
Organism: Chromobotia macracanthus; assembly: GCA_036877525.1. NCBI lineage: Eukaryota > Metazoa > Chordata > Actinopteri > Cypriniformes > Botiidae > Chromobotia > Chromobotia macracanthus. The sequence goes on from JAZGTH010000115.1 coordinate 388,449, forward strand.
TGCTACACACTGATGTGTTACGGATATGACTGAACCGTCCACTCTTGTGGCTTGTTTGAAGGGAGGTGTACAACGTTTCTAATCAATGAGACTAATGCTTATTTATACTTTGCAGATGACAAAACAGGTGACTAAAATCCCATTTAGTTACACTGAAGATAGGATATTTGCCCATCTATAACGTCAATGTATTTAATATCCCCCAAGGTATCTAATATTAGTGTACGATGTCAATATAAACAGGCTGCTAATCAAAAGATAAGCAGGTACAGACTGATGTATCTCCCAGTATTTAATTTAATTAATGGTGCAGGTATGAGGTGGGAGAGATCATAGGGAAAGCTAGGCTGTCACCGCTGCTTCATCACAATAATGTCCTGCCTCTGTATGGAGTACCGTTGCCATGGAGATACTCACCGAGGAGACAGCCAATTCCAGGCCCAGAGAGCCCCAGCTGATTACCAGTGCCAACACACCCAGAATACACACCCTGAGCACAGACAAAGACAGAAAAAAGATAATGATTATTCAAAACTATATAATTAAGATGACGTATAATCATCTACTGTGAGGTTTGGAACCCTTCACAGGGGGAAACCGTTACTATCGTAAGAAAAAATACACAATATGAATTAAATAGCAATAACATTACAGATAAGAAAGACTCAAAATGATGACTTCATTTGTTTAATGAAATCTAAAAGAGTAAGGGATATTATGAAAGTGCCTGGAGCTAGAAATAAACTAAGGCTTACCAATTTTTTATGTAAGGAGCAACTATATCACAGTGTAAATCAATAATCTGTTATTTAACTCTTACAAATTATGTGGGTTTATTCGCTATGTAATGTGAATATGAAATGGTAACCGTCAAAATATATAGCTAACAAGATACGCCAGAGGAAAACAGTGACCGGGGAAGCAGAACAGAGAGCCCAGCCTTTAATGTGAGCGCTAGCCTGAGGAAAACAATGCACTGCATAGTGCATACTATAAGACACGTTAGGTTAACAACGGCCAAATAGATATACTGGCTGTATCTGAAAAAACAACTGGCTGTATTTGTAAGAGTTACAGACAAAGTGTCTTTTATTTTTATATCCAAATACATCCGTTTTGGTTCTGTGTTGTTCAGGCACTGTTGAGAGCTTGTTACTCTCGAGTAAGAATGAGATAACAGGTTTTTATGTGACACAGCTGAATTAAACTTCCCAGAGGTGGAAAATCAGAGAGAAAGCGATTACAATTCTTCTGCCTGAGCTAAAAACAGAAGAGGATAACTGACACTTCATGAAGTTTTGTGTAAAGGCTTTGATTGACATGAACAGTCAGAAATCATTCATCACAGCCTTTTGAAGAGATGTGGGGTGTACTGCTCCCTCATATTTAAAAGATTGGATTTGGTAATTCCTTTCTGAGTCAGCATCAGGAATAGATACAATATTGCAGGACATTCTGCAGTTTAAAGCCCTTATTTTCTGGTGTAAAGCCCTTATTAGGTGTATGATATGATCCAAAGACACGCCTATATATACCAGCTTACCCAATCAGAGTTCCTTTAGAGTTACGGATGAGACCGAAAAGCACAAGCAGGCAAATCAGAACATCAAACAGCAGTAGACCCAGATACCCCAGCCACCTAAAGACAACACCACATCAACATTAAGACTGCAGAAAATTACATGAAACCTCTAATTTAAATCCTTGTATATAACAATGCATTACAAAACTTTGCAAAAACAAATACATCAAACACTGGTAACATTTAATTAACATGTGATAATAATCCTTAAAATGCTTAAATGATCAGATGAAGTGAAGTGTACATGATGTAAATACACATAACATCATCAGTTTCAATGTTACATATTCTGATAAAAGAGGGAGTGGTGCTTGCTAATACAAAACTTTGTTACTTTAATGTTTGATGTGTCACAGGTATGACTGAAGCATCCAATCTTGTGGTTTGTTTAAAGAGAGGTGTGCTACTTTTCAAACCAATGAGACTAATGGGAGGTATTTACACTATGCAGATAATATGCAGGTGATTAGTAGTTTTTAAAGTTTAACTTTAAAAATATAGTTTAACAAGTTATCAAGTTAACAATATAGGTGTAGTTATGCAATAACTCATATTTAGCCTGCTTCGATAAATGCACAAAGGCTTGAAATGGAAGTTCTTTTATTTAAGCTCTTAGGGAATCTAACAGATCCCACAGTGATTTCTTTCAGTGAGAATTGCAAATAGCTGACGAGAGGTTGAAAGAGATAGAATGAACAGAATACTAATTTCCACTCTCTCTAAGAGAGAACTATTCATGCCTGACATGGCAGAACTCTGTTTTTGTTATAAGGAAGGTATTACACCTCTAAATAAACTGCCTACATATATCATTCTTAACAGAAGCATGTTTCTTTCACCTATAGTTTTACTTCCTGTGACAGATATCAAAGCCTAAACTCATTCAATGTCTGTCATTGCTTCATAACGTACCTGTACCAGTCATATAATTCAATTTTAACAGCTAGATCCTCCATGGAGATGCTGAGATTATTCCAAAAAGGAATCTCAGTCATTTGACGGATGAGCTCAGCCTGCTGGTCCTGCAGCTTCTGTATGATGGACAGGTAGTCTGTGTGCTTTGCATACTGGTCTTTTAATAGCCGAAGGTTCTCATCCACAGTCTGGCTCTGAACTGACGTACTCTCTGATACCTACACACACACGTACACAAACACAAACAAACAGAGTTGCTGTATAAGCATTTTCTCATGAGCTATAGATCATAAAGTTTAACTTTCATGGGAGTCTGAGCATTTAAATGTTTGGTGATGCAAATATGCTCTTGGAGGGCCATCCTACAGTATTTAATTCCAAGCTTGCTCTTACATACCTGCCTGAAATTTGTAAGTAGAAGACAAATTTGGAAGACCATGACTAGCTGGTTCAGACATGCTTGATTAGGGTTGGAGGTAATGACTGCTGGATAGAGCCCCTCCATGAGCAGATTTGAATAGCCCTTTTCTAGACCACTAAAAGTGTGTTTTAAAGGGACAGAGTGATCTGTGCTTTCATGGTGATATCGGGGTGCATCAGCATCTTACCAGTCTGTGCACTCCTGCTACTGTGCGGTTGGCATGACGGAGGGAGTATGTAAGCCGATTCACCCCATCACAGGTCTCGCCATTCCCATAGAAACCAACAGCAATGCCGGCACTGTAATGAGAGACAGAGTGATTGGACATGAGGAGGAACAGAGAGCAGATGGTGGTGATTTAGTTGCCTCTTTGTAAACATTGTGGAAAAGGTCAGTAATGCCCCAAACCCCACACACAGTCAGGCACAAGACATATTGGAACCTCCATTCAGATTCCTGGGTGTAAACACAAGTCCTGACAACACAAACGAAACACACATGAATGAATCACTGTGCTAATACTGAGCTTTCACAAATCCCTTCATTCTGGGCATTAGAATTTACCAAATAAACATCTGCTGTTTAGGTGTTAGTTAGTGGCTAAAGCACAGAGCTGATTTACTGTGACTGAACTGTCAGTTAAACATTCTAAACACAATCTCTTATATTGCTTCTGCTTAGATAGAGGCTATAGTGTATAGCCACACTAAACAGCAGCTCTTGTGTGCAAGAACTTCAAAGTACAGCAGGTCCTCTTTACTGTAAAACCAAAAACTGAACCTCTTTCAGTTCAACTGAGAAAGAACTCAGTTCTCTTTGTTTACACTGCACCTTGATATGAAAGTGGACACACTTTTCAGTCCACTTGAGTTGTGATAGCGTCTCTATCCACTCTTCATTCACAGTCTTTTTAAACCTATTCAACTTATCGAATATTACTAGACTCATTGTATCATGACCCCCTATATATGAGAATGAGTAGTACATTACAGTGTTGAGTGCTGCTCATACACATGCACAAGCACATGCAGACAATTTATTTATTTAATAAAGTGCTGCCTTGTAATAATCTCGCTAGGTCATATTGTGATTTTGATTTAAATTCAATTAACTGCAGTCCTGTTAGCTACAAATCAAAATGCTTTCCTGTGACCCCAAAAGTGCTTAGTCTTTATTACATCTGTGATTGTGCAATGTGCACGTGTTTGTGAGAAAACCACCAGAAGCCATAGTGGTCGGATAATCGATAGCACAGTGTGAAACTCAACACCACTCTCTCAGTTTGTTGAGCTGCTGTAACAGCACTGGGAGACGAGAGAGGAAAACAAATCAATTGCACAAATAGCTCTAACCAACCTGTCTGAGAATCAGGTCACATCAAACGTGCTGCCCTACAAACCCACTGAGACCATTCACAGGAATTTACTCCCTACAGCGGACCACCCGCAGCTTCTGTACTGGAGATGCAAGATGGTCTGGAAAAGATCACCAAGTCTTCTCCGCTAATTGTTGCCTCACCACCAGGTGGCACAATAGCACAACATGCCAACTGGGTGTTCTGCTCAACTCATTCTTATTCCCCACCCTCCCTCCCTCCCTCCCTCCCTCCTTCCCTCCCTTTCTCTCTCTCTCTCTCTCTCTCTCAAGTATGTCACCCATTGTGAAACATTCAATAGTAACTACAATCAGTGCCTCCATGCTTCAGAGAGTTCGGCGGCTAAACAAAGAGCCATTCACTGCAGGGCAGACCCCACTGCTCTAAGCTGGAGTACATGCATTTAAGACGCATTCCATGCACTGACCAGCCTGATCCTTTGCATTGCATGCACAACAGTGTTGGCTAAAGCCTAGATGTTAAGATTTTCACAATTATGTATGGATGTTTAAAATACCCATTGTCGCTGACACTCCTGAATAACTACAGAGGGAGTCACTTGAGTTGAATTAAGTGACAGTCTCTCAAACGATCTCTAAATCAAGTCTGATATTTTGTAAAGCTGTTAGTTGTGTTAGAATGATGTGCTATGCCTGCTCCCTGTGCTGCGATGCTCAACTGGGGCATGCTGCAGTATGACCGTACAGATAAGTAAACAGATGTCACCTCGCAGCCCCCTAAGGCCGAGGTCATGACACATTGGAGTGGTCTCAGAGGAGTTCCCAGCATTCTAACTACAATGCAAATCTGCTGTCTAATCTGCATACACACATAAAGGATACCTAATACATAAAGGATTCTACCACACAAATACAGACTCACTCCTGTAATCTCTTATAACATGATATGAATGATCAGATATGTGCAGCATTTTAATTCTCATAATGTTTGTATATAAACATAATTTAGCAATACTTTTACATCAAACAGAACTATCCAACACCTTTAAGAAAGCATTTGTTGGCATGAATTTCCTAACGAGGCCAGTTTGTGGAACCAATTTAATAGTGCAGGGACTATAAATTTAACTTTCAGGTGCTGTTCTGTATTGAGTTTTGTTTTAATTGGAAGTTAATTTCCTAATCCTATTTCCATGGCAGCCAATTTTCATTTCCTGCTAAAAAACAAAACAAAACAACAAAAACGAAGCAAATTTCAGGGATAGAAATGATTTTAAGAGCAAAAAACGTACTGGGGTAGTACCATGGTACAGTGCCAGTAGCAGATGGTAATACCAAGGTTCTGTTTGAACAACTTATAACAAAATATTTTAAATGTAAAGCACTCAAAACATATCATGATACTACCATCAGGCTGTCAAATGACATGGTTTTTACCATGGAACCTAGTAAGGTTCTAAAAGTGGCTACTTTCTACCTATGGTAGTTTTTGTAAGGGTAGGTCAAAGAAACCTGCCAGATAGGGGAGAATTGGCTATAAAACAAAGGCAACACATGATAAAAAGAGAGCAGCAGGGGATTTTATTGGGTCAGATACATAAATCAGTAAATTGACATCCCGGATAATAGTTATCCTAAGAAATGGTATTTGGCTATGTGCTGTACGTCAACATATGACCCAAGGTCAGATCAATGGTGCCACAGCTATAAGTGGTTATCACTGCTATTCTGTATTACTGACAGCTCAGACTGTTATCCCGTCCCTTTTGTTAGCCACTGCTGTCTATTACACCCAACACTCTGATTCAGGTTTATACAGATATGCTGCCAACAAATCACAGACACAAACATGCCACATACTCATAAAAATCACCAGCATGCTCCCTGATGTTATGATGCAGCCTTTAGTTGCATAACATCTAGCATTAGTAATGAGATGTGATTGTGGGTCAATGTAAATGGGGTTAAATGCTCCTTAGAGAATAACACTCCATTACCTCGACAGATCACGCTGAGCACTTCAGCAGGCCAGATCTCATTACTCATGCTCACCCTTTGTCTACCCATCCCCCCAAAGCACAGCATCCTGAGTCAGATTTGGTTAAGTGGACTGTCACTGAGACGGGTTTAGTCACTCTATGTGCTTGAAGAGTGAGCAGCCTTTGGTGTCTTTTAAAGTTCCTCTGATCTCCTCTCTTCAAATGAACCAAGGCAAGGGTGAGTATCTCCTCTTTCAGGGCTAGGATGTGTACTGACTCAATCACTGCTGTTTCCTGCTTAACAGGAAACGGAAAACCTTCTGTAGAGGGTCACTTTGACCCTGATTCCAGCTATGAAGTTGCAACCTGAATCAGGCACTGGGGAGGTGCAACTGAGCAGATAAAAATCTGAGCCGGTAAGTGAAAGGTTGTGGGTTTAAACCTAACAAGGAATAATCCTTGAGTTCTTATCACAGCATTCAGGAGCATAACCTCACAGATGCTTTAGGGGAACTGCTTAACATTTGCAACCCTGCATGAAGGTCACAGAAACAATTTCCACAGGCTCCAGCCACAGATTCATTGGTGTTAAAAAAATTATGCTTACAATGTGATTATAATTATATTCATAATTCGCATAATTCATAATGAGGTACACCTGGACAGATCTATCAGATTGATGATGTAAAAATAACAGATACAAGATGATATATTCCTGTCTGAAGCCCTTCTATATTCCCCAATGAACTGCAAACGAGCTGCAGAGTGATGCTATCTGAGACTTTGATGTGGCTTCAATGTCAAGCCAAGAGCTGATTACCATAAACACTGTAAAGGTTTCAGAGCCTTGCTGTGGATTTCCATAATCCTAGTTATGCAGCGCTACCACTAAAATGTGCCCTGAAGCAGCAGAGATCTGAAGACCAAGCATGCATCTTTACAGCTGTGCATTTGGAATGAGTCCTACAGGCTGTTTTACACCAAATGCATTAATATGATTTGACACAGGTGTTGATCGATCTTTAACAATCAAAAACAAAGAACATCCATTTGTCTTGACTAGCATTTCATACCTACACACTAAATTCTCACTGGTTTTACTACTTAAAATACAGTCTGTTTTATGTGATTTCATTTAAACTAAATAATGCACGCACTGGAACAGTTCAAAATAGAAATTTAAGCAAAACTTCAATAGTTGGGGTAAGCAACAATGCAGACCCTAAATGTTTTTACCAATAGGAAACAGTTCAGGTCTGTACAAAATTCAGGTCTGTATAAAACCTTCACGATTGATTAGACAGTACAGAACAGTGCAGTTTGCATTCTGTAGCAAACAATCTAGCAAATAAGTATAGACCTCTTCATCAATCATTGATGATAGACAGAGGTTTGCATGTCTTAACCACACTCCATTTTGTTAAAAATTCTTGTATATTGTGGTTTCTATGCGAGCACTCATGTGTTACTTCAAATGCATCTAGAGACTCCTTGAAAGCTCTCAAAAATATTTACTTTCATCTTTCATCAGCAGTACTCAGGAGGCTGCACCACGAAATTTGCTTCCAAGAAAGAATAAAAACTGTACAACCCTACAATTCATTTTCAATGGAAAAGAATTTGTTGACATAGCACATTTAAAACTAAGTCTGACATTATTAATATACTTTTTCAGGTTCATATTACAGATGACAAACATTACAAGAGCTTCTTGCTAAACAGTCTGACCATGTTGGATGTCTATGTCCACATGGTCCACAGGAAGAGCTTCCACTGGACGAATGCCATCAGCTCATTTCCTCCTCATTCACAAATGATGAGGAGCCCACATGGAATCTGCAGACATGTTTTATCTTTTCTGTGCTGATTGTGGGAGGATCTGCAGACTTGGAATTATTATAGTATAATAATAATTATTATATTACCTGGAATAATTTTTATCTAAATAATTTGTAATTTTTTATTTTTAATAATAAATCATTATATAAAATGTATCCCAAAATGTGCTGAAAGGATCTGAGCCTGATCAAATTAGTCAAAATGTTTAATAAACAAATGTTTATGAAATATCTATTGCATTGGATTAATTTAAACATGAAAAAAATCTCTTCAGATCTCTTCAATACAATACGAATAAAACAAGTCTGTTTTAGCAAATCGATCAAACACCAAAAATAATAATAATAATAATATTTTTCAGTTGAGGGCCAGAATGCAAGATGCTAACCATACTCTTTGTCAGTATACATTATGAATAGTTATATGGAAATATTTTGCACGTTTATTTATGTGCTGTAATAAATGTTGGTGACTACAAATATACATATTTTCAGTCATGGCTAAAAAAAAAAAATATATGGAATATGGCATGATAATATTGACCAAATTTACAAAAAACAGAAACTATGACTAATACATAAACTGTACAAACATTAAAACAATTTTAATTTTGCACTCCCAAAGGGACTTACTGAGTGCAGCAGAACATTATGAGAAAATTATGATCACATTATGAGAAATCCTGAGTCATGTTCCTTGCAGGTGTGATGATTATTAATGGTGTTTGTGTTGAGAATGGTTTCATCTCTCTCCCCATGGCATGAATCAGCAGGGAGTCTGTGAGCACGAGGCAGAGAGCATTCTCCATATTTCCACCTCTCCCCGGGACCAGATGCGTGATTCACAGGGGGAAAGATACTTGCTTAACCTGTAAACTTGCAGCAGAAAGTGAGACAGACAAAGAGTATAGAGTAGTTGTAACAGTGATGGACAAGCAGAACGGACTAAGAGTGTGAGTCAGAGAGTCTGTGTGTGTGTATGTGTGTTTATAAAACTGTTCAAGAAAGTGAGAGGATGTGCGAGACGAACTCTTCACAGCTCATCCTGAAGACAAAACTAGACCCACGCAACATTTACACACTTTTACATATTTTCTAGTACTGCTTGTGGGGAGAAACCAGTGGAATTTTGCTGAATGAATTTAAGTAAACAGTACGAAACTATGCAAAATGAGCAGTCAAATATGACATTTTTAGCCTAAGACACTGACTTTCACCACTTGTTTTTTTTAAGAGAGGAATAGTTTTCCCAGAAAAATAAAATACTAGAAATACTTGGAAAAAACTAAAAGTCCTGATGGCATCAGCAGAAAGGGAAAGAGCAAGTTATTATTAAAAAAAATATTAGAAGACAAACATTCTTCTGCTGAATCACTCACAATAAAACCAGTCAGAACAGTAAAAAGGGTCACTTTTCATTTCATGTTGACTTTAAAGATGTATATGAAGTGACAGCAGCCCTCCTTTATGTTTTAGCCTTGTCTTCAAGCTCTTTATCTGAGCTAGAGAAAATAAACCTGAAGATACTGTACATAAGATAAGATGTACTGCTCAGTGTATAACTCAGTGATCATAAAGTTCCCACCTGTCAATCTGTCTGATAGCTAAACTATGAACGTATGCAGCAAATAAAGAACCACATAAAGACACAGCAGGTGCTCTCTTAGTCCCCACAACTACAGACAGACTTCCTGAAGAGTGAATGCATGTTAGCATGAACTAAACCGGCCATGAGATATGGGGGGCTGCTATGGAATAGGATGGTCTTTTTTTGTGGGTCCCTGTTGATGGTCTACAACGTCAGGAACTACAAGCTAGGCACTGCCGGGAAAGGCACTTCCATAGCAACAGGGTTTATTTGCTACAGGATGTCAGGCCGGACAATAGCTGTGCCTCAACTTTCCCACCAAATTCCTTTCATTTGCATTGTCCTTCTATGTCGCACCAAACATCATCATCATAACAAAAACCAGCATTCAGTCAATTCAGTATATTTGTTTGAGTTCTTCCAATGGTTTGCATGCATTTAGTAGAAAAGTAGAAAAACTTCTTAAAATCCTAAATAGACTTTAAGGCAAAGAAAACAATTCAGAAGATATGAAGAGACAAAAACAGTTAAGAAGTGCAGAATTGTTCTCTCTTTCTCACACTATAACAATAGCACCACGCTGGATGTTTCAGTCTCACTTTATTCTGCACTTTGTCATATGTGACACACTCTGGAAAGAATACACTAGGAATAGCCAAAAACAGAGTCAATGTTTCCCCTCAGTAAATTTCATGAGGCAATCAATAGAATTCCTCCTGTGATTAATCAGAGCAATCAAACACTTGAGAGTGGACTGACCCACAGGGAATTCTTAAGGAGTCAAATGATCATTTTTCTCAATTTGCATAAAAAAAACCCCAGTTCTTATCTCCACATACAAATGGTACACACCAGTGTGATACAGATGGAGCATCCAAACAATCTTGACTTATTAAGATAACTATAAATAATTAAAATCAAGATAGTTAACCATGACTGATTATTTGTGGTTGCCATAAAATGAAAACAATAGCCACATATTCTACCTTTTTGGGTCTTTTTACAAAATGCTGGGAGTCAGGCACTTGACAAAGAACAAAAAAAATTGCAGGTAAAACAAAGATTTTCTCTCTTCTAAACATGTAGACGTTAAAATGTGAGGCAAATTATGCAAAGAGAAAATACTTTATATCAGTGCAGAGACAACCATACACAAGTCATTTGTATTTCCAAAAGTATCGCAAATGCTGTGTAATACAAGTACATACAACGGGACTGTAGAATTGCAATACATTGGGACAGATTGCAATGCATTTGGACACTCATTTGTGGACTTGTGGAAATAATGTTTATGACCTAAGGTTCTTTTACATGTATCAGGTGAACATTTTCTTTCTAGGATAATCCTTACATTAGCCCTTGCTCCCTATCCTGAATTAGGCGTCTCATATGGGGTTACAGGTGGAATTAAACTCACCTGAACTAAACCAGCATTGACGGTGGTGTTAATAACGCATATAGGAGCTCTCAGCAGCCTAGAGACAGCTCTACATGAACTACAAAAAGATTAGTACAGAAATTACTTCCCTTCCAGAAATTAAATCCTTCCCACAATGCATCACTTCTGTTACACTCCAACAAGCAGAATAGCTTTTCCCATCTGGGAAACATTTAATAAAAGCAGTTCATTGGGGAACAAACTGCATGAACTCTTAGACGAATCACAGCAGTATAGATCTTAAACAAACAAGTGACTACACGTGTCATTCTCAGCCTGAACAAGACACTGATTCCTTGTAACTGACACTGAAGCAGTTACAAGGAAGAATGTGACAGCTTCAAAAGAGGAAACCACACCCACTAGCTGGAGATAGAAAGGCATGTCCAGACTCACCTGCAGACCAGGGTGGCGATAATAACACACCAGGCAGTGCAGCAGCAGTCAGCATTCGGCTGCTCATCGGTCTTCCTACGACGGCAACAGAGCCAGCATGAGTAGAAGAGGAGGAAGAGAAGGTCCAAGGCCAAGCATGCCAGAGCAACACTACCCAGCAGTAAGATGGACTGCAAGAGAAGATGCGAAAAAAACTGAATATGTATATGGAACACATATATAATACTGCACAAAAAAAAAAAACAAAAAAAAAAACAGTATTTGTCAACTTATAACTCTTGGTATTTAAAATATGCATGATTAAACCTCATGTTGCCCACCTGAGCACCACATCTTTTTGTTGGAGCATGCGTGCTGACTGCTGACCCATGGCTCAAACAAATGAAAGTTACATTTCAAACTTTTCTTTCCTCATGTTACACAAACACACATTTGGCAGACATTAAACAAAAACAAAGCCAAACATCATAACAGGCACCTCATAAGAATTTCCTTTTATTAACACTGAAAATAACACACAGGCTGCTCTAAACTGAGTCTTCCGCCAAACCTAAGTGTCCAGTAAACTGCAGTTTTCTGTATAATGAGGTCAGAGCTATTTTTGGTTAGGACCCACACTTAACTCTGACAATCTTGTTGTGACAACCACACTGGAATTAAGCACTTAAAAATCATCTGGACTCAAAATCCTCAAAAACCAACCCAATTCTGGTCCCTCTTGATTACCAGTTGAAGAGGTCAAGCAGAAATACTCATGATGGGCTTGGTATGTTATCCAGTGAGTTAATCTCCATGGACCCAGTGAACACATGCAGGCATTTCAATTCTCCCAAATCGCATCGTGTCCATACAGCTTTTAACCTGTGCCAAGCTGTCTGTCAAACTCACAGTGTGTGATCACAGCAGAGCTGGGAAAACCATTGTGTTGGTTCAAAAGAGCTGGAGCAGCAAGTTAGACTGGAAGAGCAGGCAGCTCTTAAAAGCACAGTCAGTAAGGCTAAACACATAAGCCAAAAGATTACTACATCACATTTCCTAAGTGGGCAGTTCTCTAATAGCAACAGAACAAAAATGTTATCCTAGTCACTACATTATTTTAACACTTCAACTAAATTTTAGCAGTCAGGCTTAATGCAACCAAACAACAACTAAAACCCTTTAATGGAGTCCACTAATTTGTGTGCAATGTATCACTTTCACTGGTCTACCAGGCAGATGTAATGGTAACTTGGTTACCTCAGCGTTTAACACACACTTCAAATAATTAATCATTAATTGATCTGCAGTTTAAATAAATATTTAAAGTTCCGTCTTTTTTCTGTCTTGGAATTAAATTGTGAGAATGTTTTTCATTCCTGACTGACATTTCCGTGTGACAGCGAAAAACAGGAAATCATTTCCAAAAAGCAAGACTATGTCCCTGTGGGCAAATGCTAAACTGAGATCTAATTTTGGAAACATGATTAAGCCTTCTGCTGTATGGACTTTGAAAAAAATTAACAAAGCACAACATCCAGTATTCACAGTAGCACATCAAGAGAAATGAAACTGTGTGTGTTCTTCTGAATCTTTCTCTGCATTCACATCTAGTCAACACCAGCAAAATGACATCATATAAAACTGACAGCAAGTCAGGTTGGAGTATTCACATTACAGTTATGCAGAAATATGCTTTGCTTCTGTTCAATCAAAAATCAATCTTTAAGCTGTCTGGCAGTGAACACACATGTATTGAGGTTAAAAAAAAACAAATGTTTACTGACAACTATTGAAGTAACAGATGCACAGACTTTTTTCCTGAGGGGCCAAACGCAGACTGATTTAGTTATATGCAAGAAAAGCCACCAAATTATTCTTCTGAAATAGCTAAATGAATCATCTCAACCAAATCATGAGTTTAACCGAATCTGAAGCAAAACAAACCAAAACAAAAACCCAAGCCAATGTCAAGAACACTCCAATCCCAACGCCTCCAGAGGAACAATGTGCCCATGCAAGGCTGGATCTAGTCAAATGAAGTGCGAATGATTATGATGGGAGAAACGAAGACAGAGGACGTGGAAATCAAAGACTTGGTGCCAAGCCTGTCTGGGAGAGTGGCCAGCCAGCGCTCTTGATATGATTAATCAGTGCTTAAATACCCTCATTTACAAAGTATAACAGCTCTCAGGTTGCATTGCTAACAACCTGTGATAATGTGTTTGTAGAATGTGATTAGCAAAGTTTTTGAGCTTATCAAAGCATCCCAGTGTTCCAGGCAGTGCTGTAGATTTCCAAAGAACTGCCTTCATCAAGATAATGCAAATAAATAAACTGCACTAGTAATTTGTCCACAAAGTACATTATTGGCTGGAATTGAAAATTCTGGACAAACAAAAAAAAAGGTGATTTTAAATTAGCCTTTGTTTGGTATAAGCGCTCCACTGTAATCCTTAAAATGGTGTGACCATACAATACAACATACAAGTCCCACAGAAGAAAGGTTTGGAACAACATGAAGGTACATTTTACGTGACATTACATTATTATCTATAACACAATCTGTGCTTTTTTCTAAAGAATTTCTTACTGATTCAAGTACCACAAAACACAGCTGGTATTTGCTAAGTCAGAGAGTCCGTGGTCTCGTGCTTCTTGTGAGAACTTGTGCCAAGAAGGTCACTGTAATTACCAAGATTTCAATCCTGCCATGTTTCTCCTTTTGCCACTGATGGATTTAAGGCAGGAAAAGACCCAGACTCAGCTTTTCTAGACAGACTGTAATCTTCAGAAGATTATCTTAATGGATCTCCTCGTTCCATATGGTGGATCAGGGCCTAACATGGAGAAACCCTTGAGGGCAAAACCACTGCCCAGGAACAACAGCAGCAATCCAAACACATGGTCACTGTGCTAGCGTGCTCCTGGCTTCAGGCCATCTTCTAGATATTGGCAAAACATGCACCACCCTTTATCCTGTCACGTTCCAAGGAAAGGAAGTATTCTACATAAATGGAATCTTAGTGTGCTCTACTAAGAAGCAACAGCAGCATTGTCATGTTATGCTTTTAACTTCTAAAAACTTCCCCTGGCTATGGAAACTGAATGCTATATAATAGCCATCTCTTGAGGCGTCATTCAGAAAATCATTTACAAGAATCTGGCTTTGTCAAGTGACTCTAAATAAGTGTTGGACTGTGAAAAAGATTCTTCTGTACAAGCCTCTGACTGAGGTTCTTTAAATGAATGTGGCACAGCAGTCAAACAGAGAGACTGTTTCATTCAGTCTGCCGCAGAAACTTGTGAAATTAGACTTTCAGGAAGCCTACAATAGGAGTCTAGAACTGATCAGACTGAAGCTTTAAGGAAATTACACTGGAAAACAATGCAAATGTCACAAGAACAGGAGCTTTTAAAATTATCTAGTTGCTGTCTGATACTCTTTGTAGTATTATTTAATTTTTAAACAATTTTTTACACTTTAAACATAAGTCTCATGTTTAAAGCCCAATTTCACACTGAAACTCCATCCAAAGCATCACTTTCCACTGAAATAATTTTCCTTTGGGAGCCATAGAGCTTCCACATTGTCATTGAAAAGGGGAGGCTCTTTTCATTTGCGAATGCAGCAGCAAAGGGCCAAATCTGGGTCAGAGATTTCTTTGGGAAACCAGCAGCAGTCTGGGGAGGGGCAAAGACTTGTGTTCAATGACAATGTTACAAGCATTTTAGTCTTTGAAGGCAAACTGGGTGGCAATAAAACTTCCCACACATATACACAGGAAATTAGCACTTAACACCTCACTGTAAACTATAAAAGAAATGGCTCAGCTAACCACATGGAGTCTTATTTTGAGTCAAATAAAAAACGAGACATTAATATTTCACTTTAGACCATTTCTTGAACGACTCCTACACAAATCCATAACCAGACGATCATGTGAATTTATTGGCAGTGTGCCACAGTGAGAGAGACAGCTTGTGTTTCCTGCTTGGCCTGCTGACAGGCCAGTCTTGTTGGTCTGTGTCACACCATGCAAACACGCTGACAAAACAGATTATCAGTATCCCCGCTCTCACTTCCTGTGTGCCGAAAGACATCCTTGTGAATGACACACCGGAGTTACTAAAATAATTCAACAAACACCAGGGCTAGAATTAACAAAACTGGAAATGTTTCTAGCACTCCCCACACAACACGAAGAGGCCAGTCACGAACTTCTCCAGCCTCCCCCTCAAAAGCTTGTGTAGTGGGTGTGGGAGTGGGAAAGCATGTAGTTGTTTTTCAAATTTTCACTTCAGGCTGTGCTTCAGCCCACATTCCCACAACTAGGAGCCAGACACTGTAGCCAGTGATGCACATGGATATTCCTACTGTAATGCTTTAATAAAGAGTGCTTAAAGACCACATGACATCACAATTAAAATTTTCATGCTTTTAGTCCATCTATAAACTTGTGTTAGCTTTCAGTACATCTATATACTAGTGAACTCTTAAAAGGTGACTGCATGTGCATATATATGCATTTAAAATGTAGTTTTCTAGACTAAATAAAAAACAGACTAAAAATATAGAGGTATACAAATGTTCAGCCAATAAAATGTTCTCTAGAATGACAATGTTCTTGAAATAGACCTATAATAATGTTCAGCTAAACACTCATTTATGGATGTAAAGAATTTGTTTTATAAAAGTTAATTTGATGCAGTGGGTTCAAGTCAAGCAGACAAAATAAGCAAAATAAGCTAAGAGAGAATACTTCTTTCAGGCAGAAAATTAACACACTGTTTGGCATGTTTTAATGAAAAAGCTTTTCCTATTGCCTCAGACTGAATGAGAATGTCACCACTTATTTCAATCCAATACCAAATACAGCAAACACAAGTCAAGTTCTGTTTGAGCTAAAACATGTATACTGATTTTCCCAAACCTTCATAGACTAATCAACTCATGGCAGTCTACCCAATGGCAGCGCACGAGTTTTCCTTGTGTGCTCTCCTCATCCGCTGGCAGGTTGTCTTCACCCAAACAAACCCAGAGCTTCAGCCTCATCCATCATCCTGCTGACTGAACCTCCCTTTCAAAGCTTGGCTTTCATCCACAATGTCTTTGTGAGAAGCATGGCTTGAACTCCCACAGTCTGAGCTTCAGTTAAACACACCAGTCAAGCTTTCTCAATACATTATAAAGTAAGTCTATGGTGAGGTCTATAGGAAAGAGTGAGTTTCAACTAGAATAGTAGGCATTGGCTTGCATCAGGTTCACAGTCCTAATGATGGCCCTCAGGATCAACGGGTTTGTGGAGTATGTTGGTGCTAGGGCCCACTACATATTATGAGTGTGGACTGTGCCTACACTTTGTATTAGAAACATGGACAATGTGTTTATATGAGCTGCTTTATGCTTTTTTTTTCAGAAATCAAAATTAGATTCTGATCAAAGACAGACTCAACTGAATAACTTTTTGAAGAGTACACAAGCATTATACATGGAAATGAGAAATGAAACTCTTGGGTAAAAGGTCTTGAACTAATTTCCCGTACTAATTTCAGTACCTGCATTAGCGTTTGCAACTTCACATTTCTTGAAACACTTTCTTGAGCAACATTAATAACCCGTCATCTCACCCTCGCTACAGTCACCAACTGCATATTATCCAGTGCTATCAATTAATAATGATTCTGTGCAAAAGCGAGACTGCCCACTGATCTTTTAATAACATTATCTGCTATTATAAAAACAGAACATCATAACTAACAATATAAGCTAAAATTAAAAGCAGGACACAGTTCACAGATAAGTGCATCAAGGAAACCTCCACAACAGGGACATCAGGAGTGAGCTTAACCCCTAACTAGTGGCCAAATGGGATGGCATCTCCACTTAATTCCAATCTTATGAATAAGCACCATTCAGCGGGGAGCAGGTGTCCACTCTCCCCCATCCTCAGCTGTGCTGTCTGTTATCATGTGTGCTCTGACCCCATGACAAATGCTATGGACAGCAGCCTGCTCATACAAGCTGTTTGTGCGTCCTGGTCTGTACTTTTCTGTCATGTTCAAAAGTTGTTTTCAGTCAATGACTGAATAAAAGTGTAGCTTAACTGGTACAGCACCTTGTTAGCAGCGCAAAGGTTGTGGGTTTGATTCCCAGGGAACATGTACTGATCCTAATGTATAGCTTGAATACACTGTAAGTCACTTTGGATTAAAGTGTCTGCCAAATGCATAAATGTCAGTGAGTAAATGTCTGGTGTAGCCAGCAAGGTTCATAAGCATTTAGACCATTCATAAGTGTACATCTGGCAATCTGTGGTTTTAAATAGAAAGATGTAAGCTATTTTAGGCACTGACTCTTAGCTGAATCATTAAAATATTTGCAAAACATGCCAAGTCTTTTTCCATTTATGGCTGAATTATTAAGGAAAGCAGTGTTAATTAGATATTTCTTATATTAACAAAAATACACGAATACAAGGTCACTGAGCTACAAATGGCACTGGCTATACATTATAAAGTAAAATCTATTGGTTAATAGTCAGGCTTTCCTCGCTAGCCATGCAGATAAACATTTTTTTAAAGATTTTAAAGAGCTTCACATGGACTGCATCTTCATGTGGGTGACAAAAGCAATGTCTAGATGGATACACAGATACAATGACATTTGACATGTGGAAATAAAGCCTTCAGCACAACTGTAAAAACAGGAATTCTCGTCATTTAGTCTGTTCCTACTCTGCTGTGCTTACAACATTCTTTAAGCCAAGTTGGTCACCAGTAAAACAACTTTTCAGACAGCTGATATCTATCTTGAGCTTTATGACCAAGAAACAACTTAATTCTCAGGATTCACCTCCAAACTGCATCTCAGCTGCTTTGCTCAGTAGCTTTTAACATTCCTGCATCCATTGTTTACTCTAAACTAACAATACCACCCAGGTAATCCCACCCTGTCTTAATTACCTCTCTTCTGGGTGGAAAGGATGAGGGCCACCATAGTGAGTCATGCATACCATGTGTGCCATGTGGAGTTTTCTTTATTACATAGGCAGGAGCTGAGTGCAACGCTGGCTGCCACCGGATGACTACTGTGTTGTGGTAAATACAGTCATTCTTGCCTTGATCTGCTTCTGCAGCACCTCTAGAAATGAGAAGTGATTCTTCACCACCACGTGCACATACAAGTCCTGAACAAACAGTTTCTTTGATATCCAGAATGTTCCTTTGCATGTTCTTGTGGGCTTTACAGACAACTTGAAACACCATGTAAAGAAAGTCATGTTTGTTAAGTTAGAAAAGATCAATTATATGCAGTAGGATATAATAGACAGAACCTACATGGCTGTGTTTGAAACTTTTCAGTCAGCTGTATCAACATTGAGTCTAAAAACTACAATTCATGTACAGACCCTGTCCTGTTACTATTGCAAAACTAAATGAAATATGTTCAATTAATCATTAGGCAGTACATTACAAAACGCATAATGGAAATTACTATAATACTACTATAATAGTGTTCACGGCCAACTATCATGTGCATGACTGCATAAGATGTTCTGTACACACAAAACAAACAGAAATCTCACACAAAATGAAACAAACAGAAATCTCATTCTGTGATCAGAAAATGTTTCAGAAAGCACCTTATACCTGAAACCAGCCAATTACTGAAACACCTCAGTATTGAGTCTATGCAAATTATCATTTTAATACCTTTCCATTTTATCAGTGTAACAAAACATGGTTATGCGCCTAGTTCTGGTCATGTATTGTACAGACCGACTCATTGGTTTCATTCTTATGAGAAGATTTGTCATTCAAAACCTGCAGAGTGCATTTGCTTGGGTTGATTGTAGTGGACAGGTACAATTAAACCCAGGCTCCCTTTCTGATCCCTCCAGGCAAAGTGACCTACTAGTTTAATACCACACCATCTTAAGTGAACAACACTGTAAGGCCAAGAAAAGAAAGCAAATGTGATTTAAGGAGCTTTAATTAAATGTACTGCCACCTGGCTTAAGGCACTCTTTGGCTTGTAGGCCATCTGTTGTCTCAGTTCCAAATGGTGCTCAGAAGCTCACCTTCAACAGTCATGCCTGGGCATGATCACCAATGGAAAGGCACAAGGACTTACAATAACAATAATGCAGTGATCATACAGGCTGAAAGCCCTTTTATTTAAAATGACAAACTTATTTGTATTACACAAAGAAAAGTGAATACTAAACCAGTGATAAACTAAATCCTGAGGATGTTTTGTAATGTGATGCATTTCAACGCTGACTTATCATCCTAGTTCTAAAACGTTTCAGTCAGCGTTGTGTCATAAGAAAAGATTGAAATGTAATTTATGTACATTTCAACAAACCATTGTATAAAGTAGGAGTGTCATTGTATTGCAGAAACTTACCTGCTGGTACGAGGAGTCCTCTGGGCGAAAATCACTACTGGTTTGTTCAAACTGCAGATTGAAGTGAGGCAGTTTGTGCAGTAGATTAACCCACCACGGTGGAGAGTAATTCACAACGGCTGCCATGATCTTTATGACAATAATACGCCAGAACAGGCGAGAGAAAGAAACTAAATCAGGAAGTTGAAAACTTACTCCAGAGTATACACAATGTTAGATCACATACTGACACCAAAGAGCCGCTCTCCTTTGAAACATGTCTGTCGTCTTCCGATCAGTTAAAAAGCTTGTTAAAGTCCTTGGAGAAAATTGCAATCTAACTGCGATAAAATAAAGCTAAAGTTTATAATAAAATTAGGTCAATCTAAAGTCATTTTTTGTGGCGTATGGATCATTTAGATGCCCCAGAAAATATAAGTAAGGTCTGTCCTATGCATGCACTACCGGCTGGCTGGTAAACATAAGGAAGCGTGCATTAAGGCTCAGCCAGCTCCTACTTCCCCTCTCCAAACTGCCTATTGTTTGGATATGTTAAAAACTACAAGCACGGACACCACAATCCTGAGATGTGCATGCATTTAAAGCCAAATCCTTTAGAGGTGAGAGACACAGTCCACTGATCAGTCAACTATAAGATGTATTTCCCCTTCGTGATGTCAGTCAATGACCGAGATTAATGGCAAGCGTTTGCTCTGCAGTTCCGTCATTCCCATGGTGGAAATCCGTCCTTTTGTCCTCATTAGTCCTAAATGACCGGGAAAGGTATTTATGAAGTCGATATGTCCGTGCGTGGGTTAGAGGATGCCGCGCACCTCCTCCCTGCCGACAAAACTCGGTGAGATGATTTCCGATCCAGTGTGACGGAAGAAAAACCGAGCAACAAGACCAATGCCCATCGAAACAAACCCACGTTGATAGTGCAGGTTTATCACAACGTGAGCCAACGATTGAGAATGCTGCCATCTAGTGGCTAGACACGATACTGTACACGGTACAGCAGACCTGTGCGTTGACAATGCTTTCAATACTGAACGCCATTCTTAATACAAGCCCTATCTGAAAATTAAAGCATGAGGGCTTTAACAGTGACATTGAGTTGAAAGTGAAAAGCCAAAATCAAAAGCAAGGCAATACAAAGATGCATGTTTACTTCAGATGGAAAAACTGAATGTGCAATTTATTACAGGGGTGTGTTAAAATTAACATTATTTTAATCACAATGTGCATAATCATTGAGGTAATTATTAAAATAAAGTCCTAAATTATGAGAGAAATAAAGTTAAAGGTTAGCTTTACAAGGACACTGTGACTAATAAAAAACTGCTGCTTACATCTTAAAAGTGATTTGGCCATCTTTTTATCTTAAATCTGACACAATAAATAGAGAGATGCAGTGTAGAGAAATGCAACTGATGCAGGTGAATTATTTTGTTAACTAACTCACATTTTTTCTATCATTATATGTAAGAACATTCTAACTGGATTTAATATAAAAACAATTCCTTGATCAATAACACTGTAGCAACAGTTCTAAATACTTTTATGATGAATTTGCTTGTGCTGCTGCTGCTGTATTTCCAATTCACTGTGCTGTGGCATTTAAAGCTTCTAATTAGGGGGATTATACAATGATGATTATTTGACAATATGCAGAGCCTTACTGAAACCTTACTGAATTACAGTAGTTAGATCTCCTGCTTAATGCACAAAATGTAACAAAAGTTATCAATGTGTTATGTGCATTTATAAAAGCAGAAAGTGTGTATACTTTGGTCAGCCATGCTTTGAGCCTTTTAGTCTTTAATAATCTGTTTAGATTGTACATGCTCTTTGAATAATCTGCTTCATGTCAATATATTACGTTTTTCATATATTTTTAATAAAGCATAATTATTCAGATTTAATGTTCAAGACTACAAAGTTATGTAATTTTGTTTTCAACTAGTTTTATGATTTATTATTTTTCCTTTGCAAAACAATGTAATTATAGTGTTATTATAAATTACATTTGAGTAAATATAATGCCTGCATTGAAATATTTTACTGCACTGTGTACCACTATACAATGATTTTCAATATGAAATTGTGTGTAATGCATAACCATGACTGTAAAATATGTATATTTGCTATGGGAGCAGCATATGTTGAGTTTTGGCATTGATTGACCATTGCATTGGGCTGGTTTTGTTAAGCAGAACTAGCACCCCTGAATGCACCTTATGTTAATGATAAAACATAGTACTCTCCACAGATAATGTACTTTTTGGTGTTCTACTATATTTTGAAAAAAACTTTATAATCCCCTGATTTGTAGTGATTATAGTAAGAATGAGCTATGTTAGACAAACTGTTATAGAAGTAAAAGAGTAATAAAAGACTAGAAAAGTACAAACCAGTAAAAATTGTCACAATTAAAGTTAAGTGTACACTTAACTTTAATTGTGACAATTTTTACTGGTTTGTAAGACATTTTCACCACACCAGATGTCTTCAAGATGTTTGTGCTTAGAGATCCCGCTGAACTTGAGACTCCACCCACATGCTGTTACATTTTGAACCATGAGATCGCTACAACTTTAAGAAAGAAATTCCCTTTTTTTTCCTTTTCTGTAGGAAATCACATGGAGGTGCCATCGCACTCACATGACAATCTGAACTATGGAAGGCGACATCAATGAAGGTAAGTGATAGAAATGACTGTTATGATAAACATTGACATAAGTGTTGATCATAGCATTTGCTATTCTTGAATTTCTTGTATTATTTATATTCTTCTCGGTTTGTTAAATTTGCTTTTCAGATGCATTTTAGAAATTTGTCTCTGAAATTTGCGAACGTTGCTTCAGTTTCTTTTTATTTGTTGTTCCACTGGTTTCGCCTGTTAAGTGAGAACATTACTGGTTGTTTTATTCAAAGTTGTCACGATTAACGTCTTAAAGACACGAAATTGAAACTGTACGGTGATAAATGCATATACGAAATAGAGCTTACAGCGAGGTACCATTGCCTCGATTCTGTAAGAACTGCTAAATGGTTTATTATTTTCACTGATCGCTCATGTATGGGTTGAATATATATCCATTGCTGTAGACTGATTGTTACTTCATAGAGACTGTCAGCGCAGCAACTTGTTTTTAAACCAATCAAATGAGTTTGATAGTGAATATTTAAAAATTGTCCTGACGCGACTCTTTCGAATGGAAACACGACGCAATGTGTATTGCGTAACCAAAATAGCCAATCTGTCCTCCTTGTTAAATAATAAAAAATTTATTTCAGTGCATTCTCTACTTAAAAATAATTATAGCTGTGTCACAATAAACAACCAATGCAGTGTTTCACTTGCAGAAACATTGATTGCTATAACTGTTTTGGATATTATAGTAGCAATTATAGTTCCACATGCTCATGAAGTACAAATGAGTCTCTGATGGTACAAATCTAGGATCAGTCCCTTCATACTACCGGGAAGTACATCAAGCAATCTGCAGCAGGACAGATGAACGTGTACAGATCCATGTGTTCCAGAGACTTCTCAGCAGAACCTCCCTCTCCATCACTGTTCAGAACCAGGTGAACTTCAACAGTCTGAGACTTGTACTGTATGTCAAGTCAGGAGTCAAGAGGTTTTTCATTGTCATTAAACCATATATAGCAGGTGCAGTACATAGAGGAATGAAACAACGTTCCTCCAGACAACAAGGGACTAAGTACAATGTGCTGTGGCACCAGGCTAATGTGTCATTTGGAAGACTGTAGCAGACTTTGCACTTAGTTAAATTGCATACTGTACCCTGTGCTTGTTGCTTAGTATCTCATTAATTATGGATTAACATAATGATTTTGTTTATTCCATGACTTTAACTGGACAAAATTACTTTACATTCTTATTTCAGATAACTGAACATGTAAACAGTGCTGATGGGTTCCTGAACAAAGTATCACTATATAAAGGCTTGGCTCTGATTGCACTGGCTCAACAAGGAAAGCCACCAAGCCCCAAACTGTTGGAGAATTTCATACAAGGTCAGAAAAAGCAGATCCATTCCTTAGCTGACAATAGTAAATGTGTATCTTAAAAACACACATTGTTAAAGTCATTAACCCTAGTTACTAGTCATAAACTTGTTCTCTATACAATGTTTCATGTGATACTGTGTGGTCAAACGATTGTTCAAAATTGATTTGCATGCAGGGCACATTTTAGTGTCACCATATGTTGGCAGGGATTTACACATGAACACAGCTTAATGTATAGGAGTTTTATCAATCCATTTAATAGGTTTTTAAAGGGATAAATACAAAATTCAACACCTCTGAATCATCTCACTGTGGAAGTCTTACTCTCTGTACCTGTATGATAGACTACAATATTCTCTCACTAAACCTGAATTTGTATTCCTTGAGTTAGGTGTTGCTTTTAACAATCTTATTTGTAGACCTAAAGAGGTTTTTGATTGATTTGTTTTGTTTTTCAAAACATATGATTCATATCAGAGCAGTGAAGGGTTTACATTTATTTCATACTTTTTATTCTCAGCCTCTCATGTTATTTCAGGTGCTGCCCGTATGACGGTTGACTCTGCACTTTAATAGAGATGTTTCCTGTTTTCTCCTCCAAGCACAAATAAATTTCCCGTCCATCTCATGCCAACTGCATATCTCTTTGTGGATTGGCCAAGGGACATTTCATTGTGTTCCACAAACAAAAAAATGGATTTTTGTTAGACTCTGCTGAGATAGCCGTTTAGGGCCTGCAGAGTTGTGTTAGTTTTGGGGTTTTAGATTTGTCTTGACACACAAACCACAAAACTCTAATTAGATGCTAGCAAAGTTTTAAATAAACATTGTGCGCTCCACATAGCTCCACATTGTTCTTCACTTGTTTCTTCGTCTCATCAGTTGGATGACCCTCCCGTATGTTGTTGGTGACAACTTTCATTTTTGAGCTGTCATAGGTCATGGAAGGAGCGAACAAGAAATCTTTTCTTCTTTGAGGAATCTATGCTACTTAAGAATATACATGTATATAAAGAACTGTGACCTGCCACTTTGTAATGTGTTTAAAGTAGTCAGTCTTGTAGTTATATCTCTCTAAATCAATTCTCTATTGCATGTAACCTTTTCAGAATTCCCGAAGCCTCAGTTGGGAGAACCAAAGGAGCTGCAGAGTCTGAAGATGCAGTTGGTTCAGGAGAATCCTTTAATCTTGTCTTTGACTCTGGCAGAGCTGTTGGGCAAGGACACCATCAAGGTTGAGCTCATTCCTGAGAAGAAGGGATTGTTTCTTAAACATGTGGAATATCAGGTCACCAGTGAGGTGAGTGAGTTTAAAGGGAGAGAGAACACTATGTCCTGTTTACATGTGTTATGAAAGCTGAAGTGTGTAATATCTGCACCACTAGTGGCAACAAATGGAATTGCAAAAAAAATCAGATTTCCTGAACCTTCCCCCTTTCTAAAATGTTCTGTTGCACCTAATAACACTGCAAGTTCCACTTGCTCTTGTACTTGTGCTCTTGTAACTAATCTAGTAAATTCATTGTGACAAAACAAGATTACAAATTTTAACAGCCAAAACAACCAACAGTATGATCAAAACATGGGCAAAAGACTATAGATGCAGTTTTAATGTACCTGACCAGTTAACCTGTGATGTTAAATCCAGGTATAAACAAGACTGAGAAAACATTTACTCTGCATGACATCATCTTAGACCTGTTCCTTAGAACCACACAGTTGTCTTTCAGCATGCTGATTCATTGCAGCAGTTACAGTTTTAAAAGACATAATTGAAGTTCATGTTTTATATGTACTTTGCAGCGGTTTAAAGTATCAGTCTATCGACGATACAGTGACTTTGATGTCTTCCATGAGCTTCTGCTGCAGAGATATGCTTATAGAGTCGTGCCTGCACTGCCCCCCAAAAGGGTGTTGAAAGGAGGTAGGACCTTACTTTATACACTGTAAAATCTCAGACTTTAAAAGGCTAGTAATCAGACCTGTAGATTATAGTGTTAGGTACTTCATCTTAGACAGTGGTGTGACATTCTATAATTTCTGGGAAAGCACCAAAAAAAACATTCACAGTTCTGCCAAGATTAAAAAATGAACTTCTGTTTTTTTGTAAACCTCAGCAACTTTCATGGTAACTAAAAGTCCCAAAAAGTGCCAAAAAGTCCCTCAATTATTAATGGAAGTACAATGTTATGTTGTTTCTTTGCTGTTTCTATGGTCCTGCTGCAGTGCTGACCTCTGTGTCAGAACGGGAGTTTATTGAAGGGCGGAGACGGGCTCTGAGCAGGTTCCTGAATATTGTGGCACGGCACCCTTTCTTCTCTGAGGACGAGTTTGTGAAGACATTCTTAACTTTCAGTGGCTCGGTGTGGCTCCTCATTTTTCTCTTTTCCTAACCCTATGCATGATTAGAATTTTTAGATTTTTATGATGTCATATTCATTAAAGAATGCATTTAAAAGTACTTTAAACATGCCATTTGTTGCATAAAAAATGATTTATATATTTTTATTTGTGTTCCACAGGATGTCCAAACTAAGCTTCGAGATGCTTGCAAAAAATTGGGTGATGAGTTTATGACATGCAAATATGCAATAGAAGCCAAGGTATGAATTGCCTCAATTTTACTCAAATTTTATTAAAAAAGCAGTGCTGTTAGCTGTCCATCAGCATGGCTGTGATTTGGCTGTAGACAAAGCCTTTCCCTGTTTTGTATAATAAAGCAACATTGCACAAGAACAAGTGAATTAGATATAAATCACAGCATGCTGTGCAAGTTTTGCCCTGATTGCAACATTAAACAATGTAATACAGCATATGCTTGTCTGTTTTGTGACTGCAGAATTACCTTCCAGCTGATATCCAGGTTCAATTTTCATCCAGCCGAGAGTTGATCAGAAATATCCACAACAGTTTTCAGAAATTAAGGGACAGGGCAGAGAAAATGGCAGAGCGCTCAAAGGAGAATGCCACAGATCTGCAGCTGTTTGGGAAGGAGCTTAGGTAGTCCCTGTTACAGCACAGTACTGTAGGACTTCTTTTTCTTTGTTCACGTAACTTCTCATAGTAAGCCAATAAAATCAGATTAAATCATTCAGATGAAACTGAAAGAAGGTCAATATTTCATGTCCATTTATTTACTTATTTAGTTCAAAAACCATGTAATAAGTGGAACAATTTACAGTCATCGCAAAATACATCCCTTCGTGATACATCACCATGTACCATTTCTCTCACATATGAATGCACATCAGCTCTGTTACAGTAGTCGTAATATATTGAAATATATTTTAGTTTGGATTGCATTAAATTGATAAAGAGTTTGAATGATGATTAGCCATAGCATTAGTCTTTAAGCTGTGGTCTCTTATTCCTCCAGCTCTCTAGGATCAGATGAGACGTCTGTGCCAGCACTGGCATCTGGAAAGAGTCCCTGGGTCGCTCTCAAACAGTCTGTCAGAGGCCTTTCTGTGGAGTTCTCACTTCTGTCTGAAAAAGCTGCGGAACAGGTAACAGCCACCTACACATACCACATGAACTGCTTGTGTGCTGCTGTGGAGGAACTGAATGCATTTATTTCACACAGGGAAGAAGAGAGGAGGATGAGGTGGTGGAAAAACTGAATCTCTTCCTGGACCTGTTGCAGTCATACAGGGTAAGTGTACTTCACAATTTAGCCACAGTTAGGAAGCGTTTTCCCCCTCACATATACTGTCCATTTACAGGAAGAAATAGGACAGTAAATGGGCCAACTGGTCAACTACAAAATGCCTGTTTAAGGATTAATGAACATATATTTCTTTGTTCTCAGTTTTTCTCAACCATGGGGCAGGAGCCCACTAGTGGCCTCAACAAACTTCCAAAGGAGGCCTCACAATGTTTATTTAATTTTTAAAATAAAACAAAATAAGCAATAAAATAAGCTAAAACAACTGAAATCTATCGTAGTGTTTGGTTGTTTTATAAGGAATTATACATCTTTCTAGTTATGCCATGCTCTGGAATATTTTATTGGGTAGAAACTGTGGTAGAGTGGGAGGGTCTTTAAATATTGTTGTGGACAATGAGATCCACTGTAACAGAGGAAAAGTTCATCCAAACATGACAATTGACAAAAAATGACAAAACAAACAACATAAGTAGACTAAAAGTGTCCAAAAGTCTGTGTATTCGAAAAATATAGAACTAGTCAATTATGGTTGCACACATTAAACATGCACCAACCAACAAGCCATGGCTGTAATATAGTCGATTCTTTATTAACAAATGTGTATGTTTGGTTCAGGACTTGTGTGAGCGGCATGAAAAGGGGGTCCTGCACGAGCACCAGCGAGCATTACAGAAGTATGGTGTGATGAAGAGACAGATGATGAGTGCAACAGTGCAGCCTAAAGAACAGGTGTCTGTAGAGCAGCTGGAGTCCCGCATCGTTCAGGTCAGCCCCCTCCACACACACACTGCAGAAACAACAGCTCAAGAGTTGTATTACTATAGGAAATCAGTAGCCTGTGGAGCAGCAGTTCATCCTCTTTAATTGAGTGTCAGAAACTGAGCTTAAGGGCTTGAAACCAAAGCCCTTGAGCAAGATTTGTATCCTTATGCTAAAGGCATCTAAATATGATCTCTAGCTGTTATGTCATAAAGCTACAAGAAATAAAAGCTGTTACATACATGAGTTTTTGTTGTAAGCAGCAGCCACAGGTGTTATGCTGGGTAGCCCTGCCCACAGTGAAGTTGTATTGGTCCAAAGGTCAGCTCCATATAACTATTAAACAAC
The DNA here is from genome assembly GCA_036877525.1 of Chromobotia macracanthus. Taxonomy (NCBI): domain Eukaryota; kingdom Metazoa; phylum Chordata; class Actinopteri; order Cypriniformes; family Botiidae; genus Chromobotia; species Chromobotia macracanthus. Next base: position 417,124 of record JAZGTH010000115.1, read on the forward strand.
AAATATATTCTGATTGGCTGAGACAGAGATTCGGTGTTAATGTGCACAGACAAATTACAACAAAATTATACTTACAAATTGTTGTGTTGTGCCTGCTTATGGCAAAGTAACAGGCTATAACAACCACCCATATAAACGAAGCCCTTAGATTTAATGGACAATAATTTAGTTACATCATCACTATTATGTGATGTCTGATGAATCAAAATGAAAAAAAAAAACAATTAAACAATAGTGGCCATTATTCAAGTCTTTATGGTTAAAGACTGCACAGCTTGATGCAGTTCCAAAACGTTTAAGGTATATTAGCGTTTCACCTTCGCATAGTGCATTATAATCTTCTGTGTATTTCATCATAAATGAAAGTATCATTTTAGAAGCTCTCCCCATGCAGCAGTTATTGCTCACTATAGTGATGATGAGAGTAGATAGGGACTCACTCTGATCTCTGACTTCACAGCAAGAGAATGCTATTCAAGCCATGGAGCTGCGGAACTACTTTTCCCTGTTCTGCCTGCACCAGGAGAGCCAGCTTATATTCACATACCTGCCCATGACGTCTCACATCCTGGGGGCATTTGTCAACTCCCAGGTGCAAGGACACAAAGAGGTGAGCTTATCTTTCACTTTTATCTAGTCACCATATTGAGGTGGGGTTTTAATAGTAATATTGTCATTTAAGGTATGCAAAAACAGGTTTCATTAGTTGTGATACAACTGTAATTCTGAACAAACTTTCTAATGTTAATGTCACTTGCTTTCCTCTGACCTAGATGGGAGAGGTGTGGCAAGATCTTCATTCCAAGCTTGAATGTCTTTTTGGGGACAGTAATGGACTTCAGACTCCGCCGCTTAGCCCAAAATAGCCAGCCTTCTGTATCTTCTCAACTAAATGAAGATAATAAATGCTGTTCTGTCCTGTTTTGAAGAGCAGAAGCTTTTTTAAAAATTATAGACATACAATATTCTTTTAAAGCACTACCATGCAATGCAAAGAATTATGGGAAGCTGCTTCTCTTGGAATAAGTATGTGGAAATTTTACGATCTGTGACAGCAGTCATTTTCTACATTGTGGGCAAACTGACACTAAAATATGATTATCACTGCTGAGAATAATTTTAAGAAATGCTACATTAGATAAGATAGATGAACACTGTATTTTTAACAATGTTTTATGTATTCTGTATATGTATGCAAAAATGAAACGTAAGATAATCTGAAAGAGGCAATTTTGTATTGTACTAAATAGAATAAAAGATGAAAAATTGTATAATAGATGCTATCTTGGATGCATTATAAAGAAATGTGCCAAGACTGTAATAACAGCAAGCTAAAGAAAGGTGGCTGTGATCAGTGGAATGTACAATGAAAATAATTATGTGAGATTGTATTACTTGCAAAGCCATTGTATTCTGTGGCTTCGACTTTGACATGTTTATGTTAGTTTAAAATTATCTGTTGTCTGTCTTTTTGTTCCAATTGTCAGTGTTGCACTCAATGTGACTGCGGTTTTGTTTTCATATTTGATTTTATACTAGTCATTTTTAAGTTTATATAAAAGTCAAAAACACTTTTAAACTAGATGTCGTATAGTTCTGCAAAATGTGAAGTTATTTTTTGTAGCCAAGTCTTACCTTCAAAAGTTCATGAAATGAAGCAAATATAATTAGGACTTTTTTAGCTGCTCCACACACCAAAGAATTTATCTCAATCACTTGATAAAAGGGGAGTTTAAGACATGAAATATTAAATTAACAAAATTATATTTATAATTTTTAACATACAAACATTAACACAACAATTCTAATTAAAAGTCAGTGTCATGCAGTTTTTCAGTTTTTGTCTTAACTGTGTAACTTCGTATTAAACTACTGAGCAGAGCTCGGTTGAGCATCTCACTGATCTTCTATCCTATGTACAAGCAGTTATTATCAGTATTATTCCACAAACTAATAGTGTGACATTACCAGTTCATATTATGCAGTTGTTTCAAATTGCTTTTAAATGTCATTTGAAATAAGTACGCTGTAAATGCACACAATTGAAAACAAGTCAGAATATTTAATAGATTTTGATTTGTTGTTTTACATTTTTTATTTCGAAGATGAAAAGTAGTTAGGTTGAAAGAACTTGTATGTTTAGTGTGAACAACTGCTGGTATAACCGTTGTAGAAATAAGGAACAAACAAGTAGGTTAAAAAACAATACAAGCAAAGGCTTCACATATCAGAACACAAAGTGACATGAGCGGATTACACCATTCTCCTAACCAAAATATGATGGAACATCTAAATGGAGGGAACTTTATCTTCACATAATAATGTGAATGTAAACAACATGCTGTACGTTTTTTTTCTGTAAGATACCCACCACTGGATATCTCATTGTATGGCCATAACCATTAATCATATATGTTTGAAAACCAGATTGTTGGTTTAGATTGTTGCCACTGATACAGTGACAATGACCATCAATATGATAAAACTCCAATCAAAAGCTGTCCACCTCCTCCAGTTTATGCTCCACTATGACATCATGACCCTGGAATTTAAAGTATCCCAAGAATTTCTTTTTCTGAAGCATCAACGGGAACCACAAGATGTCATCGGCCCACATCTGACTGAAAGGTATTTTATCAGTGTCGAACCACTGAGGTCTCATCTCTGAAAAGAAAACAAACAGATTCAGTGTCACAATATTATGTCATGGTGTATGTGTCTAGAAAACTGGAAAGTGATGTACAGCTAAATTACCCTCCGATTCTGCTGGCTCTCCTTTATAGGTGTCAGCTCTGAAAATGTGGACATCCAGCAGTTCTGTTTCCCCAATAAACTCAAATTTGATATTTCCAATCTTGTGGAGGGTGTCAACAGTAAGGCCACTTTCCTCCAGCAGTTCCCTGACAAATGAAATGGGATGTTGTTTCAGAGGGAAACCAATAAAAGATGGGAAGATTGAACATGACAAATTGCTGACACTGTGGTAGAGTTCTACCAACAAGAGAATAATATCAACATTCTCTGCATTACAAGGTTTCATTTGCTTAGATTTGATCTTGTGGACAACCTGTAAAAAATACACTGGGGAATAACAACAGCTAAAGTTCAACCTGATAAAGCAAGTTCAGATCCTATCCTATAACTGTATATTCTTTCTGTATAATCTCTGTTCTTGACACCTGTAAAACAAATCTTCATACATCTTACATCTGAAAATACTGTATCTGCAGACTGCTGCAGCATTTGAACTCTACTGCAGTGTGTCAGACCTTATGTACAGGATTGTTGGAAAATAACACTTTGATTTTGTAAATTATTGTTAATCTCACCGTCTTGCAGCCTGCTCTATGGTCTCTCCTGTCTGGACTTTTCCTCCGAACCCGTTCCATTTACCAGCTCCAAACCCTCTCTTCTTCATACCCAGTAAAACCCGGCCAGGCTGCACTACCAGCACCAGGGTCAGCAGTTTAGAAGTGAACATCACCCTATACGAGGACAACAGAATCTATTACTAAACTGTATTTGTATTGTTTGACGAAGTCTTCATTCATTGTGCCCTGACTAGGAAACTTTGTTTCCTGGAGTGTAAAGTATTTTGGGATAATATGTAGTGTATTAATTCAGATTAAGTCTCCCATTTTATTCCACCTACCATTGCAATATTCAAACAATATTAAGCAATATTAAACGATAAATGGCAGATGTATAATAAACAATTATTATTAGTAATCAGCACAGTGAGGTTTTAAGTTTTTTTTTTAACAACACAGACTGTGGAATATAAACAATTATCTTACTTTGTTCAAAGGATCGGGTTAAATCGTAAAAAGTGTAAGCTACCAAATCAGCAGCACATCTACAGAATTACACAGGCTTCTTCCCGCGTGTTGCTCGGCGTAAGACAGTCACATGGCGTTGTGAATGACAACAATGAAGTTATTCATCATAGTGATTGTCATCCATATGCAGATTATAAACAGCGACATCTAACACATGACATACAGATCTGCGAAATCCATAAACTCCACCCACTGGAGTGTGCGACAGTAAAATGTTCTCGACAGGAAATAAATGATTACTAAAGTACTAAACAGAAAAACTTCAAGGAAGGTAATATGTAATATGTAAACACATTTATTTTTTAATTACACATAACTCTACACATAGTTTTTTACTGAATCATTTGTTTTCGACATGGTTGCATAAAATACATCCAGCTTTGACGTCATCAGGGCGCCACAGACGCGTTAGCCCATGTGTTTCTTTGTACTCACCTATGTTCCTAGTTTGATTTCTCCCACATAGCACGTCTTTTATAAATTATGTGGAAATGTATACCAAAGTCGCGTATTCACGTCTCAGCGGTCTCTCTGAAGAAGGCACCGCTGTCTTTGAAAGGCAAGAGTCCTGCAGATAAACGCTGGCTGGTGCGCCAGCTGAATGATCCCTTCGTGAAAGCTGCTCAGGTTCAGAACTATCGCTGTAGAAGCGCCTTTAAACTGATCGAAATAGATGATAAATACAGAATACTCAAACCCGGGTTCAGCATCATAGATTGTGGTGCTGCACCTGGTGCATGGAGTCAAGTTGCAGTACAGAGAGTAAATTCAACAGGAGAAAGTAAGTGACCTGAATATGTGTGTGTCTGTGTGTTAGCCTTTTTAAAAAGTAGCCACCATGTGTCTAGATGACAGCTCAGCACACATCCTTGGCATTTTGTCAACCAACATTTTAATGTGGCATCGGTGATGCTTTCAAAATGGTATTCAAGGCTGTATTTCCTTAACCATCTAGTCCAACCCATCCACTATTCTTCTTCTTGGTCTTCTTATTGTTATAATTATTACATTTTTTCTTCTGTAAAGAAATTAAATGTGGACACGATTCATAGCTGTCAACAACATTAATTACATGCATTTATCCAAAAGCCTTTAGATAAAGGTTTATAAGATTAATTATTAACTACAAAATATTTGTTGAAATCATACCTTTAATATTATTAATAAGGGTACGGCAACATCATACCTTTGCTTATTCCAGGTACAGAACTTCCTAAAGGAAGTGTAATAGGAATAGACTTACTACGCATAGCTCCTTTGGACGGAGCCCACTTCCTGTCCAATCATGACATCACAGATCCTGCAACTCACATGGAGCTGGAGAGGCTCGTCCCTGAAGCTCAAGCAGATGTCATCCTTAGTGACATGGCCCCCAATGCCAGCGGACTCAGAGAACTGGATCATGAAAAACTGGTCACCATGTGTCTTTCAGTGCTAGACCTGGCAGAGAAGGTTTTGTGCCCTGGGGGTGCTTTAGTTTGTAAATACTGGGATGGAGCTCTGGCCCACAAGCTCCAACAGAGACTTTCTGTCATGTTTCAGGACGTAAAAACTGTGAAACCAAAAGCCAGCAGGAAAGAGTCGGCAGAGCTTTTTTTTCTCGCAAGGATGTTCAAAAAGAGATAGAATGGTTTTTCTGTGCAAATGCAATATATATATATATATTTAATACAATAAAAGAAATTGACTGGTTTGTTTATTTGAAAAATCTGCCTTCAACCTGATACATTAGAAAATAGGAACTTGATACATATCGTAATATGGATGTAAATGGTCTAGCAGAATAAATAGGTTTAGGTGCTTATAACACTATCAGAGGCTCTAAAATCAGATATGCATATCAGGATTTCCTAACGTTTTCAAATATTTTCATAAAGGAATAATTGCATGCCTCTAAATTACTTTCTGGTAATTCTATATTTGTGTATTTATGAAATAAGTATTTTGTTAGGAAGTGCAGAGAAAGCAATCAAAAAAGGAGAAACACTAACTCATTTATTTGATGGATTAGTTTCATTACAGCAGAGATTTTCAGTGAAGCTGTAAATAGATGTTGTAGAGAAAATATACAGCTTGCCAGAAGATGGCGCTCTTGAGTTGCCTGTCTGAAAACGGCAGTAGAAGGATTTGTATAGTTACTCGGCCAGTCTCACATTGTGAACAGTAGACCTGCTATTAGGAACACTATTTTACCCAGCTGTTTGAAAGTTAAGTGTTTAGAAGTTAAAAGTCACATATTGCATGTGTGCAAACTCGTTGCTTATTTGACAACACATTAATGTTGTGTTTTCCTAACTGGAAAGCTTTCCTAACTGGAAATTGTTTGCATGATGCAATACCGAAAATCTGTTTTTCCAGCCGTGTAGAAAGATGCAATCATTCTCTCATTATATGCTGAGGAGCTGCAGAGAGGATGGATAAGTGTCTTATACGCATGACTAATGAGAGGCCTTTGTCCCTAAAGCAGTGCAGATATTAGCCTGACACGTTATTATCTCAGACTCTCCATTTCTACAGCCCAGATATAAATGACATTCAGCTTGTGCTACATCTAGAAATGACACTGAGTTTAGATCTTGGAATCTTTGTTAATATGTGGAATATAAATGTTTAATTGAGATTAGAGATAATGTATTTATTAAGTGTGTTATATTAATTTATTGAGCTCAGATCAGAGAATTTTAATATACGGTGGGGTCAAAGTCTGAGACCTCTAGGGAAATGCTTCTATTTAGCATTTTTCTGATTATACACATTTTTGTTAATACAACATGTAAAATCAGTTTAATATTTTAAGTTAAAAGTTAGTATTGTATTGTATTGTAGTAACAGTATGCACTTGAGTATTTATCACTAATAACTCATGGTGTTACATCATCAGACATTCAGTTGTGACAATAACCGTGCTGAATTCAGCATGAGGACAAACATTTTACTGTAAATAACTCAAGCTATATGACGTAGGGTTGATTTTAAACTGTAGAAAATAATGACAGGTTCAGGACTGGATTGCTCTAATCTTGAGTTCAAGGAATCTTTATTTGAGAGACTCAAACATATCTAAATTAATTATGACCACAGCTCTAATGCATTTATATTTGACTGAGTTCAGAATGTACTGTACAATATGGAAATTCTTGCAACCATTTAATCTGAGTGCCTGTGTCAGCAACACGTTTCATTTGTGCTGGCTTCGGTCAATTTAAATACTGTGCTTTTTGATCATATTTTCTAAAAAATGTAGATTCAGGGGACAATCCACTCCTGCATCAATGACAATGTCAAGAGTGTAGCAGATTAAGGAATTCATTTGAGAGCTTACTTTTATATGCTTGTTAACAGTTGTAAGAGTGGAATGTGTCTTCGGGGATCCAGCCACATTGAATGATGTGGAAATACAGGTTATCCTTTTTAATAGCTTTATAGGTCTCAAAAATTTTTCCCATTTTAAAAGTGCTTTTAAACTTACTTTAGGGTGTATTGCTTTAACTAAGGTCTGTCAGGTTAAAGTGTCCCCTTGAACAGGATATGTCTACTTCTCTCAAAGGTCAGGTACTTGAGATCACTACATTACTGTGCTGTCTAACATTCTGACAGACTTAAGTTTAGAGTAGATCCTGAATAACACAGTGGGCTGCAAAACAATTTTTAAAGAAATAGTTGAATTTCAAAAATGAAAATTCATCATTTACTCACCCTCTTGTATGTTCACAGCAGTTATAAAGTCAGATAGGTTTGGAATGACATGAGGGTGAGTAATGATGAACAAAATTTTCAAAACTATCCCAAAATGATTAAAAACTTTACCTACCATGGTTATTGACAATTGTCTTTAAAATTACTAAATTTGAATTGAGGTGGAAAACAGGTTGCACAATTGTATTTCGATTTTGAACTTAAGCGGAACTAAAATGAAATGAAATGTAACAAATCAATAAACAAATAAATTAACTGTTGCATTTTTCTCAGTTGATTTGACATTAAAATCCATTATATTAGCCAAATATGATAACCACAAGCTACATATAGTAACATTACAGTTATCTGTGAAGTACAAGAGATGGAATGATGTTTTTACAATATTTTGTTTTTTAAAATGTGCCTTTTGACAGTCATTCAAAAACTAATACCCTGCATAGTCCAAACTTCTTTCCCCATTGTTAAAATATGTGATGCTTGAAGTTAGTTTGAAGTTTAGATTTTCTTGTCAAGGTTATAGCAATGGCTATTTCCGCATCAGGATTAAAAACCTAGGGTCTGAATACACATTATACACCTTAAGAATTTCAAGTAACAAAATATTCTGTCTGGACACAAGGCCATGATCTCACAGGAAACTGGCATGCTGGTTCTGAAAGTTTTTGCATTGAGAAACCTTTACACAATTGGAATTTCATATACCTTTTTGTTCCAGTCAAATTGTTTGTCAAATTTTTTACACATTTCATCAAAAACTAAGGGTAAAGCAGTTAATACAGCAATCCAAACATGATTCATGATTGTCCTACACTAATTATGCATATGTTAAATGGTTAAATAGTGTTAAATGTGTTAAATGGTGAATGTAGGCTGACATGCTGTTGTGAATAAAGATGATCTAGGTTACAGTGTAGTACAGGCTCGAGGAAACACATAACACAAAAAGTGCAATTTACAAAGCAATCATGAGTTCACAGTGCATGAAAAAGAAAACTAAGAGGTAAAAACAGAGCCCCTGGAGAAAAAAGGTGGTGTAGGACAGTGACAGTGGAAAGCACTCGAGCTGATGTATGAAGAAGAAAGAAGGTAGGAAGTGCCAGGAATGCCAGGATTCATCATTCTTTGATGCATAGCTTGAGAAATGCATCCTCAAATATGTATGTTGAATACATAAATTCAGTGGTAGAAATATGTTTGTGGTTTTTAAGACTTTATGTATACTTGCAATATGTTTTCTGTGTCTGCAAACATATATGTTCCTTTGTTGTGTTTCTATGCTGAATTGTTTTGAATTTTGATTCAATAAATTCCACTTCCTTTCATTCCAGTACAACCACCCATGGGGCGTGGCCAATTCAATTAAAATTCCAATTCATGAATTAAAGCTTAGCCAAATATTAGTTCAGATTTTTTCCCAACCCCGAATATTATGTTAAATACATGATCAGTCTGTTGTTAAGTCATAGATTGTCTTTATTCTATCATTTAATACAGTAATTTAACTGGGGCTATAGCCTGTTTGATCATTGGAACAAGGCATTTTCGTCTTCCTAATATGTACTTGGACCTTAATGGTACTTCTGAACAAAATTCCTCATGCATCTAATTATATTCAATTAACACACTGCCCCGGGTAACCCTAGCTGTATTTTGCATGAATAAATGCCTTTGAATTAACACAGTTAATATCCTTGTTGCAATCTGATTAGAAGTAACAATTGGGGGTTTTGAAGTCTGATTAAGGCATGAAATTATCTTCCTTATTACGGAAGAATTTGCATGCATTTTTAAATTTAGAGAAAAATGCAGTTTGTGGGATGAGTCAGATGTTCTGTTATTGCCGTAGAAGTGACCCAGACAAAGTTACAACTGTCTTTCATTTTAGGTAAATTGTAATGACTGTAAGCATAATTACTTGAGTTAAATACTTTCTCCCCCCACTAATTCCTTATCACATTTTATAAGTACTACCATGCGAATGAGTGCTAATATATATTTGTATTTAATCAAGCAATTCCCTGGCAGTTCCCTCACTGTTTCGCACAGGTGAGAATTACACACTTCAATATTAAATGAACTTGTTCCAAAAGCATTCCAGAGGGATGATGCACTGTCAGGTTAATTTACTTTTGTTAGGACAGCTGGTGGCTTGTATGTAAATATCAGTCAAATGAAAAGAAATGATATGAAGAGACCATATATACTTCGCAAATTTAATTATGAGATTGCAAGATCAACTTTAATCTGATTGCTTTTGGAAGAATGAAAACAAACCCAGGGGAAATAAAGTTAACTTGCTAAAAACTTTACTTGTTCTTGAATACAGATGTGTGTTATGGTTGATGGACTGGAGTCTTAGATATGCTGTGTATTACTCTATATGGAGTCTGAAGCTGCAGAGGCTGCAGATAATGAACCATTCGGATATGAACAGACAGATACTTGAACCTTCCACTGCTTTACAAACACAAATCTGTCTTCTGTGGAACTGGACGAATGAGATTAGAATGAGTTTTATTCTTACAGGTTTTGAAAGTCCTTTTCAATGAGAAAGGAAACCAAACAGAGATTATTTTGACAGGATTTGGAATGACTAAATGACAGGTAGCATTCAGGACACAAGCTAATATTCTTTATTTCAATTATTTAAAGTTTATTACAGAATAATTAAACTTTTTTGTTATTGTAGCTTAAAGTGAAGAACATTCCACATAGGTTTTCTGTGGTGGTCACTTTTAATGTCTTTGATTGGAATCAGGCACAACACTTTTTAAACAATTTGTATTAGTGTTTGGTGCTTGCTGGGTGTTAATTTTGAGCTCTGGACCTAAAAATGATTGTGATTGGAAGAGGTGGTGCTGCTCACAACACTTTTGGCTTGGTGCAAGCCAAGATCATTCTGCTTTGCCCAATTCGGTTATGAACTAAGCTAAATGCTTTTGCTGCTGAGGCGCCAAATTTAGCATAACCTTTTACTTTAATCTTTTTCTCTCTCTCTCTTTCTCTGTAGATGATTTTTAATGTTTAAATTGACATGTGGTGTACATAAAGATTTTTACTCTGACTCAGTAATCTGTACAGAAAAGGCAGAAAAGACTTTTACTTTTGACCAACCTCATGTTTTTCTCATTAGTCAAATTAAAACAAACAGCTCCACCATCCTGGAGCTACAAGGTTTTCTCCAACCGGAAAGAATGGGAAATGAAGCCTGAGCATGAATATTCATTTCTTCACAGACATTAGGCTGCTAGAGATGCATTCAGGTAGGTCTCTGTTCATGAAGAGCCTCTAAATTGTAAAGAGGTTTTTCTGATGAAGCTTCTGGCTTCCCCAAGATTGCAAATATGCTGCAGGCATTAATGCTTATTCATACAACTGAATATGTCCCGAATAATCAAGTGTGTGTCCAGATCTATTCTCCCTCAAAATGTGAAAATATATGCAATACCGTACAGACAATGACCTCTATTACAGCTTGTGACCCCTATGCATAAGAGAATACCCAAAAACCTTGATTTTATGTCATGTAAAAATCTATCAAGTTTATTTTATGTAAGACACAGGTAAAAGTGAGTTTATACTGCTAAGTATGCATTGTAATTGTCAGCATTCTAAGTTACTGACTGATAGTCATTCAGCTTGTTCATGATATAATGCATAATGCAATGCTACAATTTATATACAAAAATGCATTCTTCTTCAGAATGATGATTTTTATTAGCAAGTAGGAATTCCTCATCAAACAGAACAACATCTTACTTTTACTGGCAATAAAAAATAGGGATGTTTTCAGCATCACAGCCCACCAATAGCCTTAAGGCATTCAGCAGTAGCAACACCCACCTGCGACCAAATGTACAGTGCAATGATGACCCTCAGCAATAAAATCTATATCAGTGTGTGGTTAACCCTAAACATAAAATCTGATTACATCATAGGAATGTTGTTTCATAGCCAATAATCATGGTGATTTAGTAACATGGGCTATTTGGATAAATAATATTGACTGGTTAGCATGTTCCAGGTTAGCCCTTGCTGCTAGATTATAATAGACTGGTAGTCAACTAGATTGTAGATTGTAGAATTATGCACATTTCTGGACTGGCAGCTGTTTTGATGAAAATATTACTTTGGAGGCAATAAATAAATAGATTTTTTCATTATAGTATATGCTTTCCCAGTGCCAAATTTATATAAGATGCAACTCAAGTGTAATTGCATTTGGTTGTTCAGGCCACAAATGTAAACTTTTCTGTTCAACAGAGATGTAATCTAATGTGTAGATCTGATGTAGATCTAATGTAAACATTTCAAACAACTCAGTGGAAATTTACACACACATGGATACAGTAGATCAGACTTGTGGAGACACATTTACATTATGTATATTAAGTGTAAATGCAATGTTCATACTAATTCAACCCAAGCAATCTGATCAAAAACAAATAATTGCCTAAAAGTAAATAGGCCTGCTGTATAGATTTACATGCAGTATGTGGAGGAAAAAACTCTCGTTTAAACATTTGAAAGTTTAACAGCTTAGAAAATTCAGGGTCTTCCACATCGGACCAATTACTCTCATCCTTTAATTAACCTGTGCAGAGACAGGTGTGGGCTTGTGCCTGGGATCAGCAAACAGAGCCTGCAGGTGAGGGACACATAAATGAGAAGTTAGAAAAGAGGGCAGAATGGCAGGAGACAGACAGATGGTACTAAAACTAATTCCAGGATGTCTTTATTTAACTTGTAACCTGTCAAGAAGGTGGAACTCATCTAAACTCATTCTAAAGGTGAGAACTAAATGTTTTTGTTAGTCTATTGTGTACAAAGATTAACCCTAGTTCAAAAGGGTAAACTAAAAGGTAAAAAAGTCTTTAAGGTCAAAGCTCCTGCTGTTTTCATAAGAATAGGTTGTTTTTAAGTTATGTTTAGTTTCAAATTGCTGATCTTTAATGTTCTCATCACACCTCTAACCTTCTAAGATCATCCAGTCAAACCTTACTGGCCATCCGTCAGACATGGTTATATTTGAAGGCTGCATTTCAGACAAACTCAGAATTCTCCAGAATCCTTGGAATTAACCACCAGTGATTGAGGTTGGACAGCTGACTTGAAATGGACAGAATGAGCAACCACAATTTCAGTGAGAAGCACCATTGAATGTAATTTCCAATATAGATAATGTAATATATTTTTATAATATATCAGTTATTTAGAGATTTAGAAAATGACATATTTCCAAAGTGACTGTAACATCAATAATTTTTGTTTGAAAAATAATATGATTCTACAAAAAGAGCTATATGTGAAAAAAATCATAAAATACAGTATAGTCTGCCAGTCTAAAATACAGTTTTTGTCATGCCAGATTTCTTGCAGCCAGGTGAACAAGTATGAATATATTTTTACAGATTATCTTTAATATCTCACTGAAACAGACCAGAGTTCATCAACCTTATGCTAACATTTAATTTCAATAAATGATCCCTGAATTCAAACCCCATAGAGTCTAACACATCCACTTAACATTTCTAGTTCAGGCTGAACACCCCTCTGTGTATCTTAAGGAGTGTGGATGGAGACTGGGGAGTCTTTTTTTTAAACACATGGTCATTAATCTTTCTAAAGATGCTAAAGGCATGGTTTGACACATCGCTGTAGTCAGATCTATAGGGGTCTTACACAGGGTGAGTTGGGTTTGTCACACATTGAGGCCACGGTACCTCCTGCTTGCTGTTGGGGGGCCTGGCAGTCTATTCTGAACACCTGCTGGATCTTCTAACACCTCCAGAAGAGTAATCTCTCTGCTGCTGCCACTCTCACGACAAGTTCAACCTCATCTGGGGAGGGAGTGTTCAACTACCAGCAGGGGCTCAAAGACAAGACTTCTGGCGAAGTGTCTTACACTAGATCCATGACGGATAACAGCAGGAAATACACACAAAAGGAGTGTGACTTGTCAAGCTACTGACAAATGTTTAGGTCAAATGTTTTGATTCTTATATAAGATCTTATAATCTTTTGTAACAATGCATATTTTAATGTAAAATCTGGGATTGTCATCTTCTGATAATAAGAACAATATACCTTTACAATATACCTTTACAATACATAAAATAAAAAATAGAAAAAATTTATTAGTGGTAAGAAGTGGTGTCCATGGTATCTATTCATCTTAAAATGTGTTTGTTAATCTATACAATATACAGGCTTCATTGAAAAAATAAAAAGTTAACATCTGAATTTCCATGTCAGTTAATTAACTTATATATAATATATGGCATGCACCATATATATTTCAGTATGTGCCCCGAGTGAGTCATGTACTTCTATTTACAAAATGATCCGAAAGAGAATACAAATACAAGTGTAAACTACATCTTTTAGGAACAAGGTTTTTGTGTAGTCCAACTGCCACAGGCAGTACATTAATATATAAAAATAACTTGTCATAACTCTAGGAACATGATGTGATTAGAATACATTCATTCACTGGAAGTCAGATATCTGTGAGATTGAAGCAATCATTTAATTTCAGAACATGAGTCTTAACCAGTGGATCTGCTCCTATCAATCTTTTACTATATTAAAGACAAGGCATTCTATTACTTTGGTTCTGGGTTTCTGCCAAAATGGATAAAAAACGAATGAAAAGATTATCGTTATTCTTTCTGGACAGGATAACATGAGAAGACAACTGACATGTTCCTCATCCGACTGCTTGGCATTTATCATGTTGAGATATGTTGTCTATAATGGCTCATTTTTCAATTAGGATTAAGTTGAACTATTGAACATGTCAGCGCTGAAAATGTTTGTGTCTTTAGGAGAACAGGCAGAGATATTATCTCAGACAGCAAGGTGGAGGATGAGGATAAAGATGGAAATAAACTGGGCCAGTGTTATGTTTAAGACAGGCTGTACACAGTGTATTAAAGCTTTTTCTTTGCACATACAGGTTTAAAATAGTAGTTTAGCTTACCTGATAGAACAACATTTTACATTAAATAAACTTGGACCTAAGACCTGAAGCATGAAAGGTATAAACAAACAAAGTACATACAAATAAATAAATGAATTGCTCATCTGTGTCATCTAGTTCTCAGTGTGGTCTTGTTCTCAAGATCTCTGTTTGATCATAATTAAGTTTAAGTATGGTTTTACAGAAAAGCGAAGAGAAAGATCCACTGCTATTATATACACACCCCAAGTGTTGTAATTAGTGATGTGATTGTTATGGGTTGTGCTGTTCTGGAAAACATCTTTCATTAATATCTATGCCTCAAGCTTTGATCACTGTAATGTTTTAAAGCAAAGTATCAATATAGACCACCAGACCACTATTTATTTTCCCTACTTGGAATAAAAATGAAAGTGTTTGGTTGTAGTCACTACACTTTAGTCTACAGGCAATACACAACAGTAGTGATACTGAAAACCAGCCAGTCAATAGCACCATAGAACAGTCATGGATGGTTTCTAGTGATTGACATAATGTGTCCAGGCAGGCTTACACTAGCATTTCAGCCCATCCAGCTAAGTAAGTGTGTGATGTCATGTGTCATCAATATGTCATGTGACACAATACAGGTCACTTGAAACCTTATAGGCTGACTGAGAATGCTCTGACAAAATTATATTTGTTTTCACTCTTAACAATATTAGCTCAAATATAATTTGAAATAGAATATAAATATAACAGAAATACTGTGCCATTCAAAGAACAACAAAAATTCTAAGTTTGTCATCTTAGAATAAAGTTGACAAATGTGTTCTTTGTGAAGAGATGGACTAAATTTTAGACTTATGTATTTGATACATGCAGCTTTTGCTTTAATGACAGCATGTGCTGATTGTGCAAAAGCATGTGATAATGTATCCCAGCATGATTTGATAATGTTTAGCATTCTGTGTTTGCTTTACTGGAAGCAAGGCAATCTGACCTTTAGTACAAAGCAGTTAACAAGATCAATGATCATTCACCTTGTTCCTCTCTGGTGGAATGATCTCTGCTACAAAGTTTAAATGTAATGTAAAATTTGCTTAGTGATTAGGGAACTTAATACTGCAGAATCCTAAAATTACTTTTTATTCCCTAAATTACATTTTGATTTACAAATTTTCGTGACATAGACTCTTGAACAGTATTTACAGTAAATTGTAAATCACATTTAGCATTCATATCCATTCTGTTGGTCCTCAGGGCAAAATGTTAAATGCTCTCTATCTCTTTGTAAGTAAATTTGGATAAAAGCGTCTGCTAAATAAATAAATGTAAATACATATCCATACATTCATTTTACACATTCACATTGCTATATCCAATGACAAACACAGATATTTCACCATAGGAGTGATACAGCACTTAGGCCTTTCAAAATTCACCGGAATTGGCTTTATATATAGTTTGGGGTTGCTTAAAGCCCAGGGGGCACAATTATAATCCATACTCTTTTGCCACAGAGCTTTTGCTTTGCTTTCTAGAGTGGCAGAGATGTCATTTGGTAGACCCTTTGAGTAATTGAGGGTCTAGCTTGACTGACACTGTTTAGAGATCATAGTTGGTTCAATATACACTGGGCGAGTGATCAAGGCAGGCCTGGCTTTAGTGCACCAATTAGACTTTTGAGAAACAAACTTCAAAAGTTTTACAAGCAGAAAATTGGAGCACTTATGGAAAGCTACTTTCTGCAAGCAACTATCCCCCTTGTTTCATTTCTTTTTGCAGTTGAACAACACTAATTTTATGTTGACTTTTAACCTGCAACCCCAAAGCATTTAAAAACATATACATGTGGTGAAGGAGTAAAATCTAAATTTTGGCATTTAATCAAACATTATTCACCAGAGGAGGCAAGAAAGGCTGCGTTTCTTCAAGAACATATTAAAATTGATATTCAAATCACATTGTAATTTGCTTGTAAATAAATGTCGTCTTTAAAATAACATACTATTACAGTAGGTACTGCATTGAATGAAGTACCTTCAAACTTACAGTGTGTATGCATGTGTGTAGTATACATAACAGGCGTTGCACCAAAATTTGCAGCTTCAAAGTGAACACACCTATTACCAGTGACTTCGTGTAAGCTAGGTAATTTTCAAGAGGCGAACAATAGTAAGCTGCTTTGAAAGCATAAGATCCCATCTTCCCTTTAGAGTGCTCTACAAAGCATATGAACGGAAGATGGTCTGTGCCAGCAGGGTGCATGGAGATTTGAAATACACAGTTGTTTGACAGGCATGTGGGACATCCTATCATTGCATTGAGACAAACACTTAGTTGTGCAGCACCTTCCACAGAAACTTTATATTTAGACCTCTTAGTGATTGTTATCAGTATGTGAAAGCCCTTTCAACCAGCATAACAAGCAATGTTTTTTTAAAAAAATTACGTACCCTGCCTTTAAGTAGTTAGTAATTCATATAATTGACGACTGTCAATTAGACTAACTTTCTATATGCAAATTTATGCAAAATAACGTTTTGAGTTTGGCAGCAAAGAGTGAAAGACCAAACCACAGGGCAACATTTGCCACAATGAGGGTAAATTTCTCCAGGTGAGCAGATGAAATGGGACTCTTCATTTATTTAAATCTTTGCATTGGTCATAGACTGTAGATGGCACTGCGTGATTTGTTCTGCTGACAAGTGTTGTTTTGGTTACGACAGAGAGATAATAATGCGTCCTTATTATTTAAATATGATAATTAAACGTACTGTAGTAATTTATTGGTTCGATAAATACTGATTTACATCTCATATTTATATAGTGGAGCATTTCCTAAATAAGGATATAAATTCTGATAACAGAATTACACTTCATTTAAAATAGAAAACAAACTTCACTAAACATCAGCTAAAATAATAAAACAAAACAAGAATAAAAAACAAGGCTCATAGCCTATTTTTTTAATCAAGTTGCCTCAGAAATTAAAGAACAACATTATTTAAAGGTAAAAGTTAAGCACCTTATTTCACTGACTATTTGAATAAAAATGAATGAATATGTTTTTATAATGTTTCATGCCTATGCTCAATTTTATACTCGTTTGGAAAGTGCTCTGTACACTATTGATACAGGAAAGGTAGTCTCTTTGTGATTTAAAGAAAGATGATGTCTCCTTTGTAACAAAAAATTAAAATGGCCATGAGACAGAATGTCGATGAATAGAAAAAGATATTAGTGTTGACATCTGGTCTAAATATGTCTATTTGGTGATTTGAAAAATGAGATCTGAGCCTTTTGTAATAAGAGAGTAAAAGAAAGGTGCATGGCCCAATGTAGATAACTAAATGCAATTTCCTTTTCCAGAATCTAAGAAATGATGTCCCAAAATTGATGGGTAATTCATTCCCAGATAGTCTATTCTGTGCCAATTTTGTGTGCTCTTTTCTGCATTTTTGCATAAGGATTGTTTATAAAACCTTTAGAAATTCACACTCAGTCTAGGGCTAAGAGTATATTTTAAGCCAATCGAAGGTCTTGTTTTGTAAATCAAGTATGTTAATCAGCTTCATAAAAGCTAAATAATTAAAACCAATTACCATAGTCCTTTGTGTGAGCAAAACAAGCTTTTATATAATTCAAGCCACCACTGCAATTATAGCCTTATTTAACCAAAACTGTGCATTGATTAGGACTACAGATGCTAAATGTGTTCTTTCCGATACAACAAAAGGATCTCTGATGGTCTCCAGATTGTAGTCCCTTGGTAATTCTGTGCATGATCTCATGAATATGCATTTTGGAAAATTAGCCCTAATTGAGCACAAAAATGATAAAGAAAAACATCCAAAATGCAGGAATTCTTATAGGATACCCCCCAAGGCACTGATGTTATATAAAGCCTGTAACCTAAGTTATCTTTATTTGGCCTGATTAATTTGACAGTTTATAGGAATTCTCTTTGACTGCCTTTCCCAGATTTCTAGATCTAGGGCAAAAATAATAGGAAAAACAACAGTTTCCATAAATAATTATTAGACAAAGCCTACAAATCCTCTGACTATACTAGTCTTTGATTGCAATTTTAATGACATCCGTATCACTCTGTTAGTGAACACAGAAACAGTTCTAGTAATGTCTCAGACAGCATTGTTACACTGCTCTATGGAATATTTGATTCTGATTTGTTTTATTTTTATTTATACAGTATTTGACCATTGTCCATGGCAACTTTATTATTATGCATTGTATATTGTATTGTATATTGTATATTATGTATTATGTATGTGTTGTTTTGCAATCTCTTTTTCATTCCAATGCAAGTTATAATAGCTAATTGGTGCCTTGAGACTTAAAGATGCTATATGTAATAAAAATCCTTTTAATATATGGTGAGTGTTAACCATTTGATAGATTGGTAGAACCTTTGGAATCCCTAGTTAGAACAATAAAATAAAAACATATCTTGAAAAAAACAAGAAGCAGGAACTTCAACCAGAGAAAACCAGAGCAGAAAAACCAGAGAAAAAGTTTGCTGTTAGTATTATTAGACCAGTTGTTTGTTATAAACTCTTTCAACTCTATCCCTTACATATGGTGCAATGATTCAACAGACTGAAAAATTTAAACTCTATTTAAATAAGGTAATATCTAACTAGTATAGGTAAAGTCTGGGATTACCATACTAACCGTTGTCATTATGTGCTTATCCTATAAAAATACCATTAGACACTCTCATATTAAACAATTTAATGAACAAATTAATTAATTTTAAACCCATCCAGGTTCCAGAGAAAAACCTACATAATTAACTCAGGGTCAGATTATTGAACCACAGACTGTTGCAATATCTGTATTTTGTCATAGCATGAACAAATGTCTAATATATGCATTTTATAAACTTGTACAGAGGCCTGGATTTCACTTCCCAATTAATGTTTATCTATTAAAGCAGGAAAGATAATTCTACTTTCCCGATGACACCGAAGGCAGCAGATAATCGCCTGGGTTATGGATTTTCAACTGCGATCAGTGTAAAAAAACAGGCACACAGTTCTATCTGTAAATTCTGCAGTTACTGGGGAACAGCTGATGAGCTCTCCGAGACATTGCAGGGGAATCTGTGCAAATGAATTATGTATGCTGTTGCCTCTTGATAGGCCAAGCCAGACAAGAGTTGAGCAAGTAATTCAAAGGCTCTCTTTTTCTGTTGAAGCATGAAAGCAAAAGATAATTAGTGCCAGTGTCTGGAATAAACATGATAAAAGTTAAACCAGGAGTGGGCAAACACTTAGACAGCAGTAAGAAAGTATTCTGCATGAAACAATATTGACTAGGCTTTCTGATTTTTCATGCTCTGACTGCAAAATGAACAGCTGTCTGTGAGAAATCAATAAAGCGGGGGCTCATTTGTCTCAGGTAGGCCCGCTAACGATGAGAATGTTTTGAAGTGATTAGCCCATCTTGCCTAAAGGACCTGACCTTTTATCGACAGGGGTTCATAAAGCAACCCTTTGAATACAATGCATAGGTAACTCATTTGGGATCATTAAAATCATTTTCTCAAAGGAAAATGGGAACTCTTTGTTGAACATTTAAACGAGGCATAGAAGCAGATCATATAAGCTGTACTTTTCATTTAATTTGATTTTTTTCTGCTTCAGTCTTTAATGATAGGAAATTGGCACATCTTGACAAGTTAATCTGAGTTTTTTCAATTTGCTTTTTACGCAGATTTGCACAAACTTTTGTGTGAGTACAATAATTGTCTTGTATATATAAATGTTCCTTTTCATAACTCTTTTGCCATGTTGGAAGACTATTTGCTTTAATGGCATTGGAATTTTAATCTACAGTGTACAGTGTGCTGCGTAATATTACATCAAAGCAGCAGCACAGGAATGTCTAACACATCTTTTATATGAATTATTCTCTCTTTTCGAATGTACCATCAATACTTTTAAACAAAACGGAATTAAACTTCAAAGCATTCATTTGTAATGAACATTGTGCGCAGTTCACATTTTAAATCTGGAATTCAAAATCTAATTTAGACCTGGAAAAGTTTAGGTATTTTGAAAAAAATAAATGTAATGCTATATTGTGCACTGTTCAGGCCACTAATTATATAATTAAGTTTATGACATTGACCAATTTTTTATTGTTTTATTCTAGAGATGGCTACAGACACATTAAGATTATATTATCTTCTGTGCAATGTGCAGGAACGAAAAATATTCAACCAATCATTGCATTTGAATCCACTGCCTGTCAAAGTATGTATGCATTCATGTGTTTTGGTGGGGGCTTGGCTTTGGAGAGGTCTTTAAAGGGTTGGATCTTATGCTTTCAAAGTTAGCTAGCTATTCCTAGCCTCTCTGAAACTGACTACCATACTTTTAAGGATAAAATTGACTTAAATCTTCCACCATCTGCTGCATTTGCTGTCACTCAGGATAGTCAAGGGCTTGGAACTGCGCATTTTTAGAATTTTTATCAGCCAATCAGTGTTGTCATGATGTCATTTCCCTGTGGCTCTACTATAATATCACATGGCATTTTGGTTCAGGTGACTGGCTCAAAATACCTTGGCTGCCATGAGCAAAGATGGCAGATTTCAAATCACATATTTACAGGGATCCTGTGCTATTATGATAAATAGGAACGCTATATCTTTCTCCAGGTATTATAGACCTTCTTGATAGCCTCTATGTAAAATTCAAACATGCTGCCTACCCTCCGACCTGGCAGAGGGCGCTCTCACTTTTGCAGCCACTGATAATATCCATTGGACTATTTATATCTTTCACCAGTCTTGTCAATCAGTCTTGTTAGTTTGTCTGAGTATAGGCTTTATGCCAAGCCTCACATTAATAAACAGGAAAACAGGTCTTATTGTATCTTCTTGTTGGAGGAAGTGTTATTAGCAGTATCTATGGCAGCAATCTATGGATTACCAACCTAACTAGTTGTTTTTATTTTGGAATTTTATTCTGTTTGAATATTCAAGACAATTGGCATAATGATCTGTAATGTAATGTCCAGTGATGATTTCTGTAATGGCATCTATGCTAGAGAGCAAACCTGCAAGGAACAAACTCATGAAATGAAGTGAGTTAATCACAATGCAGAGACATTTTATCCATATTATTGATGTGACAAATCAAAAGCAGGATATTTTTAATTATGATAGTTCTCTTCTTTATTCAGTGCTTACAATGCAGTGGCCTTTGAACTTTAAGCAATTAATGAGCTCCCCGTTTCCCACAACACTATTAGAATTTCAGTCGGTATATGTTTTTTTATTTGATTTATTTGCAGTATTTTGCATGACAGTTTATGTTTTCTTAGGCTTTTTTAACACCGCACACAAACCCAGTGTGGTTTTCAAATGCAATCTTCAGGACTTACTGTTAGTTATATTGCATGCAATGAAATTTGATCCAATTTTTCAGACAGAGCTGTTGATAATCCAGCATAGCTGCATTAATTGCTATAGTAATGATGTAAGTCAGCAGCAGGATGCCAAGAGACTTTCTCATAAATTAACTGAGAGTTGCTGTCAGTGTGGAAAGAAAAAATAGAAAAATTGGAAATCTTACTTCATGTCTGTCATGACATCTCACCATGGTGCTGCACAAAATGTATGAGAGCCTTTTTATTCATTCATGCATACACTGTGTCTAAAACTGCTGATTCGTTCCATATTCACTACATAGGGAATGTCACAGTTCACTATATGAGGAAAAAGTGAGTGAGATTGAGTGTATATATAAACAGTTCTAGACAATATTTTTGAGAGATTGTAACATGTGTTGTGACAGCCCTAAATAAACAAACTATTTAAAGTCCAATCTGACCAATCAGATGCCTTAAAATGCTAATTTAAATTTGATTGGAGTGGATTGGAAACTACACATGACAGTGGATTTTTGCTGCCTTCACGAACTAAGCCCACACAAAGCTTAGATTTTATAGTTGATTTGATCTTAGTCTTCTTTTTTGTAAGTGCCCTAAAGTTTGGAAATTGTCCACATGAGCGTGCTGTGAAGAGCTTCAGGGTTAAGATCTGCCTAAAGTGTTATTGACTGTTTCAGAGAGTTTGTGATTTTTAATGGTTGATGAAACAGAGCAGACAAGTTCATTTTTCAGGCCAAAGAAAACTGGGCCTGGCAGAAAACGGCTAACAGCTTTCCTACAATGATAACTATTGAATGCTTTATCTCATTGTGGAAAGTCACAGCAAATCCATGTCCGTCTAGATTAGGCCTCACCGTGTCCTCACAAATTCATTTTTCTCAGCCTGTCAACAAATTAAAGATAAATAACATGATGACAATATACTGAAGTGGTGTGAGAGCAAGACTTGCTCTGGATTTCTTATCATAATTGTACACCTGTTTTTGTGTTTCAGAAAAACAGCTTGTAATTATTTGTCTTGTTTAATCTAAATTCTACCAAATGTTTGGAATAGGGTTTGTCCATGTTTTGAAAAAGCATTTGTTAAATGTAAACACAGAATCCATTAGTGTCAGTTCACAGAACATGCTCAGTGGGACCCTCCTTCCATTCCATCATTGCCTCAGTCTGTGGTGGATTACTAATTTCTAAGTCACTCAAACTTGTATTTCTGAGCCTAACTTTTGCATTTGCATGTATTGAAAGCTTATCATGATTATCTATCATAACATTTCTTGTATTATGCATATAAATGCATATAAAATATATAGAATATATATACTACAAAAATAACTTTTTCCAGTTCGTTTTCCAGTACAAATATGTGATCATTCTTATAATTAGCATAGAAAAACACACTTGTTATCAGAGAATATATCTTGAATTGCAGCAAGTTTACCTTGGCTGATACTTTATGTTCTGATTTTAGGCATATATGTCTCAATACCGCTCCATTGGTTGACATTAGTTAACTACATCAGTATAAAGCAAGTTATATCTGTTAATACACAACTGACATGAACAAACAACTGTGCTGGTATTAACTAAAATGAACAAATATGAATAAATGCTGTAAAAATATATTGCTTATTGTTAGTTCATGTTAGCTTATGTATTAACTAATGTTAATGAATGGAACCTTACTGTAAAGTGTTATGCATACTGCTTCAGTGATTTTTACTGTGCATAAAATGCTTGTTTCTGAATGTGAGTAACATAAACCATATTTCCTCCGCTAGTATGAAGCAGAGGAGTAAATTTGTTGTTTGCTTGTGTTCCTGTAGTTTAGCTTTTAGAGCGTTTCGTTAGCAGTGCAAAGGTTGTGGGTTTGATTTCCAGGGAATGCAAGTACTGATAAAAATGCCTTGGATAAGAATGTAAGCCAGATGCATAAATGTGCATGTTTGTGCCAAAAATAAGAGCTCTTTTTTGTGTTTTTCAGGTGACTTTTATTTCAGTTGAAACACTGCAAATTGATGGTCATCTAAAAAATGGAATGAAACGTCAACAGTGATCAGTATGATCTTAGATTATAATAGAAATGCATTAATATGAAGAATAGCACATGCAGAATGTTGTTTTGCAGCCCAGTGGCTTGTGTAGCCACAACAGCTCCACTTTAGAACTAGTGGACCCCCAATTCAGATTTTAAAGTGGTTTTGTTTTTAAATGCCTTGTCAAATATAATATTGTAGGTGTGGAATTTGATGGATGTGTTTGTTTGGAATTTACAGCAGAAAATGAAGCAGCACTGTCCGTGACAAATGTAAAATTAGCTCAGCCTACATCACAGCACAGAATGTGCAATCCAAGCGCAAAACTGATAAAGAGCAAATCATTAGGATTCTGGTTGAAACTACGCTGAACAAATACATTCTCATTGCTACTGGAAAGCTCACAGGTGTTTTGGGAAGCTTATTTCAAGCGTGATGTGACTGAAAATTTAAAGATGGAAAAATGATTTACTGCTATCACACAAATTACACGTCACACGTTGTGTTATTAAATCCACCATCTGTGCTGTTTGTTAGGGAAAAAATTGTGATGCACCACAAAATCTTAAGTGGTTTCTTTGTAGGTTTCAAGATTCATGTTGGGTGATCTGAGGGCAAGCTTGCCTATAGAAAGCTTTGAGAAAAGTAATGTACCATGCAAATGTATAATTTTGTAAATGTCCAAATAATGAAAATAAACTAATGTAATATTGTGTCATGCTATGAACACCACAGATAATTAAGCATGTAACAATATGATATCACTAAATGATTATTTCTGTTTTAAAAATAGTAGTTCATTAATTGACCCCAAAAGCTCACATTTTGTTGAATTATGCAAAATTGTGATTTATTTTTAATCCTGCATGGCACAAACACTACATTCTCTGTTAAGTTCTCTGTTTCATATAGTGTCTCACATTCTGTTTTTCTCTGAAATGTTGTCTTTTAGTCTCCTAACCTCTAAAATGATGCAAATGACCATTATATTAGAAGCAGTTAATTGCTACACTGGGACACTTCTAACAGTAATACTTTGATATAAAAAGAGTGCATTATGTAATATCTCCCTGTTGGGAAAAAGTTTAAATAGCTTAAAGGTAGGATTGGCAATTTCAGAAAGGCTAGCAACACTAAGCAGCTTTGAAAGCATATGATCCCACCACCCTTCTGCTTTCCAAAGACATGCCTCCTCCAAAACACATGAACGCATACATAATTTGATGGGCAGGTAGGACATCCTATGATGTCACATATTGTCAACACATTCTAACAGTCAGAAAGAAGGTCAACAGTTCCCTTGATACATTTGTAGGTAGAAAAATAAAGCAGCTATGAAAACTGTACTAACTTTTAAGTGTTGTACATGTAACATTTTTGTTTCTGATTTGCTGCAGCTTGCCTAAACCCTAATGCTGCTGAAACTTTCTCAGTCTGGTAACTGCTGCTATACTGCTATGGTAATGTTTTCACTCTTTATATTCATGTTACTGCACTCAGACATCCCACCTCTCCCGGAAGTTCTGGGAGTCTCCCGCATATTCGTAGTGGCCCCCTGATGCCCGCAAATTAGATATCAATATCCTGGAAATCGTATAAGCGAGACAGACAGACACATGTAGTGACATAAGCCGCATCTAATTTCGGAGGCTACCCAGCTATAGTAAGTTTTGAATATCAACAGAATGAGCATCCTCTGATGATTGGTCTCATATGCGCTTAATAGACCAATCAGTTGTCTCGGTGGGCGGGCATACAGTCAACCTCGCACTCTCAGTCTCCTGTCAGTTCAGAATTTAAAATGAATAAATTCATTGACACAGACTGCTGTGACTTTGAGCCATCCAGTAAAATGCTCATATCTGCAAAGCAAGCCACATCTCAGTACAAGGAAAGTTTGTAAATGAAATAAAAAAATGAAAGAAACTGTATACATTAAAGTTATCTTTTTTTTTTACCATTTATTTTAGCCATTTGAGACAGAAAGTAGTGAAGTAATGAATGTGTATGTGTGTACTGTAAACAATTAAAATATGTGCTACAAATGTTCTATTAAATGTGTTTAATTAATCAAAAGTGTCATAAAACCCTGGGAGAAGGTGGGGGGAGGTTGTTGGGTTGGGGCAGTTGGTGATACCTCCCTGAAATTAGTTTTTGCCGGGTGGGTTGTCTGTGCACTACACTTGTTTGTTTCTACACATCAGCAATTAAAGTGTTTATAATAGCACCTAATTTATTGTTCAAGATCAGCAGACACAGCAGGGAACTTTAGTAATAAAGCAGCACTGGTCAGTGTGGACCATGTGCACAAGACATCATTAAAAAATGACCAGTGCTAAGCTAACTGCTTATACTGGTTGCACTCTCAGCAGCGTTGCTTAAGAAACTTCTCTTTAAATTAAACTATAATTGACAAATATATGAGGTTAAAATTAAAATGTTAAAAAATGATGTCCAAATAGTATCAACAGGAAACAATAATTCATAATATAAAGTCTCACTTCCACCCACTGAGTAGTTTTTCTCTCCACTGTGTTAATGAGTTGGCCTTGCCAAACAACTTTTATCAGTTGTAACAACTTGACAATATGTTGTTTAGTTTTGCCCTCTGCCTCATACTGGCTACACTCTTCACTATTTATAGCCCTTGCCTTGGAGGATGTGTCTGAGCATTGAGAAACTTTATTTGTCTTCAGGTTTGATTTGATGACATTGAGCATGAGGCATAGTGTTTCATTTTCACTTTCTTAGCTCAGTCAGGTTTGTTCCAAGTCAATATCCATTCACCTGATTGGTTGCAACACTCATGCCACAAATAAAGTGCTTTCATCGCACACTGGGTATCTTTGTTTCGTATCGTGGAGGAATCGTGCTTTTATAGAATTTGGGTCAGTGATGGTATGCATTTCGGATCTCATTAGAATCTTAATCTGTTTGATTTTGTGACTTTCAGGGGAACACTTGGCCTGTTTGTATACCGTGTTTGCGAAACGTGATGAGGTTATACATTTGCGAGTGGCTCGTTTTGCCTATGATTTTTAAATGGCATATTTTGCTGATGATACCAGCCTAGGCTAATTTTGCTCGCTAAAGATAGCCCACTCTATCACGTTTGGCATGGGAATCAATTTATGAATTTCAATTTATGAAATTGCACATTGGCAGACCTCAGCAGCAGGCTTGATTGCACAGGCTCTATTCTAATTATTGCTCACAGTTAAATAACCTAATGCCAGCGAGGTGCCAGGAGTTGTCAAAGGATATAATTAAGAGAAAAGCGTTTATACATTTCCTCACCTCTGACTTAACCCCATGATTAAATATAAGCAGGAAGAGGAGAGCTGGATGTGAAATTCAGTCAAACCAACTGTCTGAGATATTTTTGGCTAAACGCTGAGGTGTTAATAAAAAAATAATCCCTGTTTTTGTCACTTTCAAGTGAACAGTTTATGCATGTTCACTTTCATGTTCAGACTTTTCTGCGAGATTTAAGACATTTAAAACAACAAAGGTGAAACTTCGGTTCATTTTAATTAGATTATTTTATTGAGTCTCAGAAAATGATTCTGTTTCCATATAGCCTGAGCAGAATTTGGGGTGTCAAATTCACATGTGCAGGTCTACTTTGCTCAATGACTAAAAATCTTGACTTCTTCAAATTTGCATGCACATGATACTTAAGAAATCTTTCTGTTGGGATTAAGTCAGCAGAATAGAAATATGCAGGTGTCTAGGAGGTATGAATGAGGCAGCATGTAGAAGACTCTGAGAACAGATTGCCAAGCAGGTCTAAAGCGGATTAGAGTTAATTAAAGGGATGTTCCTACTTGTCATATCCATGGATCCACTTTCTATTTACATACTAATGCAGAGAGTGGGTGGAAGAGGTGAGCGAACCAACATAACATTGCAATGCTTAACAGATGAGAAATGTTAGTTTATTATTTTATTAATTATTTTAAAATTATCATTAGTTTAACCACTTCACCTGTGTTTACAACCCCTGATCACATATTTCATTTTGATAAATGGTTTACCAGTGCTGTAGTCTTTGGATCATGTCTTCTAAACATCACAGATGGATAGGGGAAAATAATTTAATTGATTCATATTTTTGTTTGTGTTAACTGTTTAATCACTTTACATGCTGTTGTAGTGTAAATATTATAAGTACAATATACAAGTTCTTCAATAGAACAATACAGAAAAGATTATTGGTTTCCTTCTAAAGATGCAAAATTTCTGACTTTCAGTATTACATACACAAGTAATATACACAAGTAATATGAACTCCTCAATATAGAAACTGGTTTCAGACAGAATTTCAAGGCATCATAACATCATGTCTAACAGTTAAAAACAAACTGAACAAGTGAACTTGTTCAAACAAGTGACACCAACAATCAACTTTAATGCTTATGTCTTAGTAGAAATGGAAATGACAGTGAAGAATATGTGCCTTCAAAAACTGACCATGTAACACAAACACAGGGCTTTGATGTGCTTTGCTGCCTTTTTACCTCCATATACGGCCTGCAAAACCCATTTTTTAAACGTAATTTCAAAGTCTCATTTCCTTTGACTCTTGTTTGAGACACACAACAAATCTGCTTTGGCCAATTAGTGCAGACTGTCATTTTCACAACAATGCTTTGTTTTCAGGGGAGATGTTTTGAATACATTTGCATTTTGTGAATTGCCCTTTTCACATTACAGGGTGAAAATAAGAACGAGTGCTCTGTTTACTTTATTGTCAACCAATAGCATTGCGTAAATGTTAGCATATTTCAGACTGCAGTCACCCAGTGCCTTTAATTTGATGTTCCTGCCATAAAACGCCATTATCAAATTCAAATTGGGTTGAGACAAAGTCAATTAACTTCTGCCAATATGCACTCTGTCTGAGTGAGACCTGTCTGGGCGTTAATTGGATATTGTTGTCATTAATGTTGGCGGCAGAAGGTGTTATAAGAGGAACATTTCTGAGTAAGCATATGTATAAAATGAACCATTCACTGTTTTGTGTCCTCTGAGGGTATTGCGGGTGACATTGTCATTGTTACTGTGTACTTGTCCCACCTCAGGCCCTATTTAATTGACCCATTAGTCTACAATGTGACTGATTCTGAAGCAGTGATACAGAGCCTATTTTTAAATGCAAAATGCATCCAGTGAGATTTCTCACCATATTTGTCAAATAATTAGTCTGTGGACAGAAACAATATCTTCCAGCAGTCTCCCTGCAGGGCTGCGTTTTAATTTGGAACATTTACTACATGACTCTTTGGAATACTTTATTCTTTATACTTTATTAGATTGGTCAATGGCACTATTCCATGGTCAGATATTCAAATATATGATTCATATCACACAGGGAGGTTCTCACATGAGACCTAATAAAATAAATTTGACTCAAATCTGTATTTCATGTTCATTTATGTAATTATCACACTTCATACTTCATACATGGCTTACCAAACTGTATGCATGTTGTCAACTATTATTATAAAAAAACCATTAATATTAATACAATTCCAGTCACCCTTTCAGAGTTTATTTGTGTCAATAACCGCCTGACTGTAAATAATCCCATACATATCTTACCTTTACCAAAATATATCACTTTTATAAAATAAAATGTATTTTTCAAAGTTGTAATCGTCTGGGTCACTGTGGTCATTTTATATCAGAATAAGCCCATGTGCTACTCTTTGTACTTTTGTAAGTAGCAGCCAGTGAATGATAAACAATCATTACTGACATCTCTGTAGGCAATTTCTGATGATGAAAATCAATTCCATCAAGTGTCAGTTTTTTTGTAAAGAGCTTATCTAATGTTTTGTATGGAACACACTATCTTTCTGTCATTCGCTCCATGGTCAAAATCTGTTTTGACTGGTGTCTGATCGATTCAAAACTGTTAAACCCTAATGTTGTTTAGGCTACAATGAAAGCCTTTCTGCACACAAGTGTTGCTATAAAATTCATGTAGATATCATTGTAGTTCTGAGCATGTTTTCATCCATATCTGAACTGCGTCCAGAAATCATGATGTAACCGAGCTTGATTTTGTTAACTCATACAGAATATAACACACAGTCTGGTTCTTAATGATCTTATGAAGATTATTTTTAATGATTAACTGTGTTTTCATGATAGCTTTAATGGCAGTTATAAAAATAAACCTGTTCATTTATCAGAAATGCCAAATTCATGGCTTTAGCCAAACCTTTCTATTTTAAAACTAGTTTATGGTCTGTAATTTCCTGTTAAATTTTATCAAACTGAAAACAGAAAAATGACCCACTAAGGGTCTGATTTAAGACACTTCCATCTGCTAAAATAACCCTTCATAAAACTATGTTTCTGTATGCAGTTCAGTAATAGCAGCCTGGTTTCATTAGTAGCCTTACTGAATAATGTATGTTCTGTTTCTGTCCGTTGTTGCTTTATATTTAAACTAAAGGAGATTGTTATTTTACTGTATGCAAGATTTCATAGGGTAACAAACAGGTTTTGGTTAGAAAGGGCACAGTTCCTAGCATGACTCTTTAATCTCTTTCTCACTTTGAAACTTTTTCACCCAAGGGTGGCTAACTGTAGAGGGCTTTCTGGACCCCCCAGTAACAAATACCCACTGCATGGAGGTGATGAAACAATATAGTTTTTCAATGCAAGTAGAACTGCTTTTGTGCAGTGAGGTGTGATGGAATTAAACGCAGGGGTTTTCTGCTCATCTGTACAGTATATTAGGTTTCCCACCAATTATTTTTCAGGTTGCAGTGTTTTTCAACAGGATTCATAATGAGACAATGTAATGGCATATATTGTGGTCACAAAGGTTTGTGATTTAAAAAATAAAAAGAACTTGTTACTGCAGGTGACTGCATCCTTTTCTTTTTCATCCCCCCCAATTTCACCTCTTCCTGTTTCTTCCTGGATGGACTCCTGCAGTTGGCCTTTGCAAATGGCCCTGAAGCTTTACAAAAGCCAAGCTAAAGCTCAACCTGCTGTATTCAATGTGTGCTGAACAGAGACCAACCTATTATTCCATCCATTCCCCTCCTTTGAATCTGGTGACCTATTCCAGTGAAAAGCAATTTCAATAAAGGTCATACACATGACTAGGTAAGTAAAAATGTCTATGAGGCACACTTTTTAAAGTCCTTTATCTTTTTATTGTTGTATGCAGTATTGTACATCAAAATCATCTTTTGATGTCATTAGGTGTTGATATAGCCTACAACATTTCATTTTCATCATTTAATTCTGAACCTGTGACAAAAGTTGTATGTCACATTGCATAACAAACTTAAACTTAAACAATGTGCTTGCTTGCTATGGGGTCTTGGTTGATTATAGCTAATTAGGTTTGTGGTCCTCAGGCAACCCATCTAAAGTTTGTGATAAAGTTTAATAGGGGTGTAGTTGTGATGGCTGGTGAATATTATAGTGTGGTGACCTGCTGGCTGAGTCTCTTGACTGGTTAAAGGAAGGTTTCAGGAGCTTGGCCAGGCTTTGAGACCAGATGTGGTTTTTCATATCATGGGAAATCAATTTGTCAACACTTTTTAGCATGTTAGGTTGAAACATTTCCAAAACCAGCTATTCCTCATCTACGACATTCCCTCTTATACCCTCACATACTAGGTCTTATTAACACAACATATCATGATGAAAATGCCTTTGTTGCCATCTTTTGTGTGAAAGCTACAGTGTTCTGACTGGGCTTAAGTCATGATTATTCTTAAAGCATTATTTCAAATTACAATATTTATGTTCTTCTGTTGTTAAACTGACATATTTTTGGCACAATAATTGGTAAAAAGCCTGTTGTATCAAAACAACATGTTGACAAGAAGGGGTTAGAAAATGTATGTCTTCGATGCATTTTTTGACAGTGTGACATTGAAAAATAGACACATTAGTTAACAATTCCAGTAGGCATTAAGATTTGATTGTATCCATTACTAAGGGAACATCTCTCACCTGGTTAATAGTGATTTCTTCCTTTTTTCTTTTTTTAGAAACATGAACTATACCCAGATGGGAATTAAGTACAAAATCCAGATCAGTTGTAGTTTGTAATGAAAGTTATTAAACATAATATGTGTTGTAAATATTTGAGGAGGCTGACATCTGGTTGAGAGTCCATCTGTTCTGCAGATAATGTGCCTCTCTGCTCCTTTCCCCTCATGTAAAATGCATTTGGGCATCTGTTGCTCCCATTGAGTTAAGACTAGAGTGTGGATTTTAAGGCACCCTTCACAAACATCTTTGTACACGTCAGCTTTCTTCCGCTACTCTGTTCCAGCAACATAGTTTTTATGTTTAGGTTTGCTGCCAGCACAGCATTTTGACCTACAACTAAACTGGCTTGGAAGTGGAAATCCATTATTGAAGCTTGTTGCCATTGTTGCTGTAGTGGCTGTGTAAACGTTTACAATGGTGATGCTAATTCTTCTGTTCAACGTCTGTTGCAATGCTGATTATTAGCTTTCCGCACTAAACTAAGCTGTGGAGCTTTTTCTTCCCGGGTTTGTTTGTGTCTCTTAACTGTTAAATTTTGCAGCAGATTTGTGATTGTGCTGCTGTTCTGAATGTCAGCACTGATATGTAGAACAACACCATGATTTGCATTTCAGACAAAGTTTAAGCAGTTATTTCATTTATAATTTATTGAAATATATTTCTCCATATAAGCTTCAAAACAAGCCGAGCCATCTTCCAGGTATCAATTTTAGGATGTAAAAGCGTTTCTGTAAAATTTCCATTAAGTAATATAAACCTTAAACTTTTTTTAATCCTGTAAAATTTTTAAAACATTCCAGTAACAAAATAGAATAACGTATTTGATATATATGATATTTAATGTGACAAAAACATTCTACTAAAGTTACTGCTACGTTTTTGATAACTTTGAGAGAACTTTAGAAACAGTAACACTGGCTTTGATTTTGAGGGGTGTTGAAAGACAGCAGTTTGCTTTCAGCACTCATGGAACACTGCTTAGCCAATCAAATCAGAGTACTGGAACTAACTGTTGTATTAAGTCAATACACATATTACATTTGAAAGAGCCATACAGTCTTTTTAGGCTATGCCTTGATCTTTTTAAAGATTCTGTTTAATCACATTACAAAATTCTCTAAATATCAGCATTGGTCATGTGGGATTAGAGCAACCCTTCAAACATTTATAGATTGCAATTAACTGATGAGTCTAAAGGGAAGAAATACTTCATTTTTTGTCTGCAAGTAAAGCCTCATTAGCAAGTTGCAGGAAGATGACTTTATTTAAGATGTTCTGCATACCAAGAACATTTGTGGACAGGTAAGTCTATTTCTCCTTAAAGGTGATTAATCACTGTCCTGTTACATGGAGTAATATGCAATTTATAAAATGTTTCATTAAATTAAGTTTCCCATAATTATTATTTATTAAACGAGCAGATAACATGAGCAAGGCATCTTCCTCACCACTGCTATCCAAAATGATGTATGTGCATAGTGATTTTCAAATGACTCTCAATTGATTTGTCCTCTTTGTCAAATAAACCTCTAATTAAGGTTATTTTGCATTGTTTGTCAAGATGACCTTTAGTGTTGTCACTTCATCTCCAAGGTAGAAATCCAAGGGTCTTGGTCTTTTATATAAAACTGACTTTTAAAGATGTACCTGTACATATTCATGTCTTAATCAGAGTAGGACGTTTATTTGTGAACTCATTGGTGTGGTGGAAATACATTTAGCTACATTCTCTCATATTTGATAAATGTTTGATAAAGTGAAAATTTAGCACAGTGTGCTATGTGTTGTAAATAGCAGCTTGTTCTGTAAAGAGCTAAATCGGTTTATCCTGAAAAAATGCTAAGTTAGTAGCATTGCTATTTTTAGTTAGTTACTCCTCAGCACAGTGTGTGTGATTCTGTTGTATTAAATAGGTTTCTGTTTAACCACAGTCTTCATAGAGCAAATCACAAACAATACATCACCATTTCCCCATACCCTACTATACTGTACTTAAAATCACACCAAACCATTGAAACACCTTCAAAGAGTGCTGATCTAGGTTGTTTACATTGTCACATATTCTCTTTAGTGTAGTGTATGATGAACATCTTCAGAAAGAACATCTGAGATCGTCTCACAGGAAGTGTTCTACACCTCCACAGAGAACATTTACAATTTTATTTTCAGAATATAGACATACGGATGATTCTCAGCAAGTACTTCACTGCATATGTTACTGTATGTTAGGGCGTGAAAAAACATGCAGACAAAGTATGTTAAAGTGTTATTTATATCTCGCTATTCAAAAAGCAACCATCATTTACTTACCCACTGCTAAAAGACAGCTTGTTGGCACAGAATGTCTTGGCGTCGCCTGGGATAGTTATCACACCTTATATGCTATTGTTGTTGGCAGGCTAATGTATTAACAAGTATGTAGCACCAGGTTTGCTGGATGGATACAGAGTGGTGAGAAGAATGAAGTCAAAGACAGGCTCTGAATGTACATTTATTTTTTCTGTTCTGTTGATCTTTTCTACTGCATGGCTGTTAAACCATCTGCATAGAGACAGACAAAGTGATGGTACTCTTAAACTGGGGATCCATCAAGGCCCTAAGAGCATGACATTAACAGGAAGTGTTTTGTCTGAGATGTCTTTTAATTTTGCCTCTATTTTGCATAGTTAAGTTTGGCTCTATTTAAGGAGTTTGCTGTTATGAATAGCTTCCTGCTCTTAGCACTTAATGATCTTGGGGAAGTGCCGACAGATGGAAATACGTACAGACTAATAGATTAATTAAGAATAGTATGGTTTGCAGCACTGCCTCCAGTTACCTAAAACAACCCGGTGATGGTTTTGGAATGCATACATCATGTGGAGGGGCTATTAACATATTTCACAGTGCAATTCATTCACCTTGGCTGTGACATAAGCTTCTATGTGGATTGCAGAAGCTGTTGAGGTTTTCTGAGTGGCGTGAGGTGGTACATGAATGGAGGGCTGTACATCATGGCAGTAGCGCCTGATGGGTTTGGAACAGCACTAAATCATTGAGTGTTGTGGAGGGTTCCAGGCCTGCCAGGCTTTTCTCATTGTTCTGCACTGCAGACCTGCAGTATCCCCACCACCCACATGCAGTAATCAGAAATTTTGGGAAATTCTCCCTGTGACTGCTGACTGACAGAAAGGTGCAGAATGAGTGATGTTGATCTCCTTTGATATTAACTAGGAACCAGTGCCTGATGTTTCCCAGCAGATTTGCCCTAGTTGGATATTTGTCAGTGTTGCTGTATATCAAAGCCATATCATGCAAGCAGGAGTGTGTATATCAGTGTAGTTGTGATTCGGCTTCTGGTAATTAAGACCATAACTGTATGAGTGCCAACGCTGCACACAGCTCTGCTATTGGAATATGCACATACAGTACCCATAATGGATAAATCTTAGACATTAACTATGGTTATCTCTTTATGTTGCAAAAGTAATAAGAAAATAAAAGGAACTTTCAGTTTCAATTGATATTCAGTGTAAAATTGGATGAATTAAAAAAAATCATTAATATCAGCCGATAATCAGTATGGTCCTCATATACTATATACTATAAAGAAGCCAAAATTATACTAAACAAAAAACTGTGTGGTATTGTATAGAGCATTAAATTTTGTTGCAGATAACCTCCTGGAGTCTGATAGAATTTCCTTTAGCTGAAGAGAAGCTTGCATTAAATCGACAAGGTTTAAATGACAACCCTGATGGAGCATGTCATCCCGGATAGACACGTTTCCACCCTGAGATGAGGCGCGCTCAGAAAAGCAGTGCAGAGTTTTCCTAATCAACTAATTTGTGCTGCTTCTTCCTTCCTGCAGGCAGCACAGCGGATTATCAAAGCCCGCAATGCATAAACACAATAGCAATCATGTGCCAGAATGCTTGATAGATTCAGAGCCCTGGGATGTAAATGACTCCACTCATGATTGCATCATTTCTGTTTTTGACTCCCCGTCTTCTCAGACGTCAGGCATGCCCTGCTTTTGCTGAACGATACAGGGCCTTAAAATCACCTGTTTGGTTTATTATAGCAATAGACTGACATCAGAAAAATGGCCAATCAATCATGCAGTGAAAACGTGAGCTTTGTAAAAACAACTTTACAAAGGACTTATCAAATGCATCAACTAAATGCATGAACACTAATCCAGTCCAATCCAAAAATGAGCTTCTACTAAAGTATAAGTGGCTATAGTAAAGTGATACAAATATTTATGAAGCAAATCATTTTGCAAGTGGATGGACATGGAAAATGATACATCTGGAGTAAACATAAATAGCAATTATAATACCAGACAATAAGCTGCTCTTAACCTTTATGCTAAATTAAATTCATTTCAAGGGAAGCATGGACTATAATGTATACAATTGACATGGATCGTTGATTGCTAAGCCTTTGGTTAAAGTTACTCTAATCCTTAGATTAGATTGTGATTGTGCATGTAATTATGTTCTAATAAGTCAAATCACACCCAGAAATTATTGTGTGCTCTTGATGTGAGTTTTGATCTTTGTAAATCTCTTGAGTTTTAAGTGTGAGTGTTTTATTATTTTTAAATGTTAGATTTTATTTTCTTTGTGTCACAAGAAACAAGGTCAGAGGATGCTATGGAAACATTTGAATCATGTTAAAATGCTTCAGAACTTCGCGGGAATACGTCAAACAGACTTGAGGACAAAAGCTTTTCTGGGTACGGTTGACATTTACCATGAATATTAATGATTGCCCTCTGCTATGCGAGCACACAGTGTATTTACTCACCTGTTGGAACACTGTGGTAGACAGCAGGATCACCCCAGGCCCACGACTTGTTTTTATGTCTGTTAGAGTCCTGTGTACCAGGTGCAAATCCACTTTGAAAGCCAAGTGGAGAATGAGGGCCGGACTAGCCATTGGACTTTCTGCACTGACCTCTCTCAGGTGAGTTTAGCCTTGTTGTGGTGTGACCTGGGGCTTGGTTTGCTTATCACCTGCCCGTCAGGTGTGGAAATCCAGTGTGCGATTAACCCTGCTGCACATAAGGTCATAGCATGTAATGTTTCGCAGACACTATAAAACACTTTTTGTAACTAAATTTGCTGATGAACCAAATTATTATAATTGTAATTATGTTTATATTTCATTCTTACAACCTATAACTGGCACCAATCTGATAGAATTCACATGGTTGAGTTGTTGTGACTGAAAGACAATAGAGGGCAGGTTGCCCTCATGCCAGCTGCCATAATAGAACTTGGATGTTGACAGCATATGTGCTCACTGCAGATGCTGGCATGTCATCATTTTTCAATTGACTTCAGAGCCTGCAAATCGCTCATGTGTCAAAAGCCTCTCTGTTCACCCTCCCCTGTGATCTCAGACAGGTGTTGTTCGATCAGACCAGGTAAGCACGTTCCTGCATGAGTACAATGGCAGGACCAATAGCTGATGATCTGTCATTGTTAAAAGGTGACATCAAGTTAACAGAGAGGTCGGCAGACACTTCAATAACCTGTTTGAGAGCAGCAGGCCCAGATCCATATTTGTCGGAGCGTGGCTGTAAAGTCATGCATGGCTGGCCTTGTTCTTGGCCATTGTTTGGGTAATGATAGGCGCTATTACTCATATGTTGTAGTTTAGAAATGCAGCTGGAGACCAGATGATCGTTACCGTCACCAAAAACAAAAACGATGAAATATTCCCACATTATTTCCACCTAGCACATTCCAAACAGCTCAGCTTAATGTGCTGCTATGGCCTTACCCTAATGAGCCAGATAAGACCAGACTGATCTCATTGGGGACTGGGAACAGCCGGTCACATTTTGTGCCTGCTAAAATCAGTCTCTGCTTTCTGCTTTTCCAAACTGCCCCCACAGTGGTTTAAGATGGAACTACTGTTAATCTCATTATTTACCAGGATTCACTTTTCAAACTATAGTATTTAATTGCATTTGTTTTGTATATGTGTATTATTCTGACTTTGGTCTATATTAAGCAAGAACTCTGTGTGAGAGAGTCTGAATAGCAGCACTTCAGCTTGCTGTGGAAACAAAGCAGTTACAAGTTTGGAGGATAGAAAAACATCTGTTACACAGTCCGAGAACTGCTGTCATGTGATGTAAAGTTTATAGACAGAGCGCTAAATATGGATGGCTCAGGGCTCTGTGGATCTTATGTTATATATTTAATTGGTTTGTGTTGAAAGGTTCTCTCAGGAGTGCTGCTGTCTGTGTTCTTCACATGAGTTGGGTTGAGATTCTGATAAGGCACAGAGAATCACTTTAGCTTGCCTTTCTGTCCTAATGAAGGCTGTCATGTGATGTTGATTACTTAAAAACTCATCCTCTGATTTAGAAAAGTAGACCTCCCTTTAAATGTAACTCCAAAATCAAGAAGTTCAACAGGATTAGGTGTAATACAAGGGCATGTTTTTCTCATCAAAGAACCTTTTAAAATGAGTTTAATATGAAGGAAAAAGAATTTCATATGATAAGCTTTGTTGAGATCTGCAATTACATCTTTGACGTAAAAGTTACACTTAGAAATCCCCCAACATACAGTTGAAATTTTAAGCTTTACATACTGCTGAAATTTCACTGCACCAGAAATATTCTAATTACATTTAAATAAGTGTTACCTTCAGGAGCTATTTTTACTTGCCCTGACCCCTGCAGGTTGGTTCAGTCATACCTTATTTTTACTTAAAACCAGACAGTTCAGATTTTATCACATATAGCTCATTATGCTACCAGACAAAACTTTTAGTAGGGCATGTCTCATAATTCATCATAATTCTGTGTGCATTGTAGTTTGACACATTTAAATTTAAGGACATGTTTTAGAAAAAAAAAGAAAATCTGAATTAGATTAACATTGAAAATGTATTCAATACAACCTTTAGCCAACACTAATCTGTTTGAATAGTCACAAGTACATCTGTGCATGCTTAATTTCATACAGTTTAATTCATAGATAATGTGACATTGAAAGCTCAATACGATAAGATGATAATTGAATGTTTAATGGCTTGCATCTGATTCAGTCAAAGGGTCACTGAAATTTGCATGCGTACAAGTCAGTAAAGAACAGTAATCTTGAAACAATTTTACAAAAATAAAGGTCCTGCTGCTATTTTGTGAAAGGAGGAAAAACAAAGACCTCTTATTGTGTAGAAAATATATCTGGGAACAAATTAACTTCTGTGCTCAGATTGTGCTCAGAGTCCTTCGTTCCTGTGTTTTGTTAACTGGTTTCTGCAGGCAGTGAGGCAGAGAGTTGGACCACGGTTTTGGCTTTGTTTGCAGTGAAATGTGCAGTTGAGCGAGTGGTGTGTGCTGTCAATGAAGGGCTCTGACCAATGTGGAGCAGATGAGGTCTGTCCACGCATTAAAATAAACCATAGCATTCATTCATTCATTCATTCATTCAAAAATACAGAAGAATAAAACAGACACACTGATCATTTGGAAGTAAATGCTCTGCTTTTTGTGTTATATCCAGTCTCTGTTAAAATGTCGTGGAGGGTGTGTTTACTGTGGTGAACATGGTCTGAGAAAGCTAAGCTGAAAGCTAAACAGTTACTCTGAAGGTCTCCCTACTAGTATGT
This sequence comes from Chromobotia macracanthus, assembly GCA_036877525.1. Classification (NCBI taxonomy): domain Eukaryota; kingdom Metazoa; phylum Chordata; class Actinopteri; order Cypriniformes; family Botiidae; genus Chromobotia; species Chromobotia macracanthus. The sequence continues at coordinate 456,714 of JAZGTH010000115.1, forward strand.
GGCAGTATCGATTTCATACAGTACAATGCAGCTAATGTATATTATAGTTGGGTTTAGAAGGTCAATTATATTTTTTAAGGTCAATTTTCAGATAACCTCTAAGTTATTTAAAGGTTTAAATGCTTGAACCTGGTTTTATTTTTTTGTAAAGATGAGGAACTACTGGAAGTTCACACAGCAGACATGCAATTGTTGCATGCATAGCACTTTGCCTTTAGGAATCTTGAGGCTGGGAGACATGGAGGCTATAATGAATGGGAAAACATGGGAAGCAGTATCTGATAGGATTATCTGAGGTTTTCTGCTACAATGTTAATACTCATATGGAATTTTCATAAATATTTCCTGTTCATCAAGATAATGAATTGTCTTCAGAGAAGCATAGAAAATCTTTTAAAGAACAATATATATTGCCTGCTTGTTAAAATAATAGGGAAACATTTTCTAAAGCTGAGCTGGGTATGTGGATTATTCCTTTTGGTCTGTGACTGCAATTCATTTTAAACCTTCAAAGCAATGGGGAACTTCATGTATGTAGTCTTTTAAGTGGAGCACTGGGAAAATTGTTTTTCTGTACAATCTTCAGACAATCTTGAGCCGCACAGTGGAACCTGTTCCTGAACCTCTTTTATTTTTGGCATCTTATATATGCAGCATATATCCAACAGGACGCAATTTACAACAGGAGGAACAATAGTACAACGGAGAAGCAATAGATACAACCAGGTAGCAATAGATACAACAGGAGGAAGCAATAGATACAACAGGAGGAAGCAATAGATACAACAGGAGGAAGCAATAGATACAACAGGAGGTTTTTAGCATTTACACTGACAGCACAACTATGGCTCGTTGGACAAATATTAGCATTTTATATAACAAGCAAACACTTAAATTAGGGGTAATCAGGGGAAACAAGGTACACCCAAACACAATGAGGGCGGGGTAACACTAAAGACTACAATGACCAGGGACACAGACTACAAAATTTGTATAACTTCAAAATAAAAGACATGACACTAAAATAGATAAAACAGACATGCAACAATAACAATAATATCAAGGTCAAGGTCATGGATTTAATTCCCAGGCAATGTGCATACTGATAAAATATATAGCCTAAATGTTCTGTTGTTCTGGATAACAGTCGCTCTGGATAAAAGCATCCGCCAAATTTGTGAATGTAAATAAAAGTGCTAATGTGTATCTGTACTTGCTTGTGGAACTTGTATCAAGCCTGACATGTCTTTTTGGGTAATGATGGGTAAGTAGATCTTTTCTTGTTGCTTTGGTAGAGCATATAGCTTAAAGCATTGCTAGAATGTATTAATTCATATTTTTACCATGTCTTCAGCAAAAGCAAGCACAGTGGTGTGTTGCTTACACGTCGAGTGTGAATACTGCAATCTGTTAACATTGCTATAGAAAGAAATCCACAGAGCTTTTGTGCTGCAGGCACATGATGTGTGAAACAGGCCTTATGGTGAGACCTGATTATCTTGGGTTTATTAAAAGAATAGTTGTAAATTATGTTTTGTTTCTGATTTGCTGCGGGGAGATTTAAGAGCTTGTTGACCTGCTGGATTTGGAAGCATATGCAGCATTTTAATGAGGGTGTCTTGCACATCTTAGACTGGACAATGGATGAATCATTGCGTGGATCTCATCCCTCTCGGACCAGACAGCTTTGCTCTATCTGCCCACTCTCTTTCCCTTTAAATTCAATGGCTAACAAAAGAAAAAGAAGAAGCAAAACCCACTAAGTTCTATCACTGTGAACACATGCCTCTTTTCTGTTAAACACAGGCAGTTAAGATGCTTGTTTTTTTCTCTCTGTTGCCAAAACAGGCTAATCTACTTATCTAGCTCTGCAACCTGATGCACAGAGACCCAAATACTCCCAAATGTCTTCAAAGTTTAGATTTGTGCAATATTCTCCAGATCTGTTGTACACAAATGCTGTGTTTGAGCTGGATGAGAGCCATTTGAAAAACGGCAGCTTTCAATCCCATCCCTCACCCCCAGATCCCCCTGAGACAATGTACACAGCCTCATATGAACCTATGGGCCAATGAAATTAAAATAATACAGGAGGGATATGTTAATTGAGGTTTATTTCACCTCAGTTGCAGGTAATCAAGATGTAATAATTAGAGTCATCAATCACTCTTTTTTTAATTAGGCTGTCTACAGGTTGTTTGTTTGTGCTTTATGCCTAAAATTTGTGATGGTCTAATAAAATGAAATTATTGTGGTATTTGCCTAAACAACAACGTGATATGCAATTATATGGCACTCTTAGCAAACCCAAGCTTCTGCTGTAGGTGCTAATATTCTGAATTATCAGGAGAATGTCTATGATGTTTACTATCTATGATTTTAGCTTTGGTTCCATAAGTATTTTTTTCCATTCTGCTATTCATAAGTATTTGTAGATAAAGTGTTATTTTAGCATATCTACATTTTTGCATTCTCTGAACACGCTTACAAGCATTCTGTCAATTTCAGTTCTTGACCAGCTTGTACTAACTAATAACCAGTTTAAACAAGCTAGAAACCAGCTGTCATGTTCCAGAACACTGCTATACTACACTAGCTTAAGCTGTATTGTAACTTGAGATATATATCATTGTCTGGAAATTTCAGAACTAATTGTAGGTCTGTCTTGAAAGTTTTTACAAAAAAATCAATTTCTCTGTGGAGGTTTTTTCCACCAGAAGCCTATGGTTGAGATCTATAGTGCTCTGCAATCACCATTCCAGTATTGGAATGCCTGTCTAACATTGACCTTGTGTTTAATTTGTCTTCCTGGTCTTTAGAAGTAGCTTCCACCAGCCCACCTGATGCACGCATCCTCTTATCTAGCCACCCCATTTCATTTGAGCGTGCAGATGGAAAGTGTCAGTGAAAGTAAAATACTTGTACTTTTAGCCTTAAGACCATCTCTGATACCAGACTTGAAAGACATTTACCACATCAGTCTATCTCCGGTTCCCTAATAGCATTGCTAGGTAGGAATTCTTTTCACAGTGAGGAAAATTCATTTTGCATGGAAATCTTTGCATTGTACTTCGGTGATTCGAGGGAGGTTTATTAGTCATGCACCAAATGGGAGAAAAAAAGCTGCTAATGAGTCTGGTGCGACTTTCATCACCCTTGCGTATTGTGGCAGCCATGACACACGAGTTTGGGCTAATTCATGGCTGTGTGCTTTATCTTCCACTGGCCATTTCCATTTTTAAAGAGCCAGAGCAAAGAGACTTTGACAGCACTTCTCTATCCTATGAAATCCTATACAGTAGGTGTGGCGGAGTCCTGTTTATAAGGCATGCATATTTGAAAACTTTAGGTTCTCTCACAATGCAAATTATGCTTGTTTGTATAGATCTGGATAGATGGGTGCCTGATATATGAAATTTTGTAGCCCAGTGGAGCAATTTTCCTTGAGCTACAAGTGAAGTTGTTGTGATAACCATTGAGAAATATGCAAAACAATCCATTGAAATGGTTAAAGCGGAATGACCATTAACATTTATTTCTATAGCAAGTTTATCCATTCATTCAACATGGCAGTTAAGTGCAGGCCTTTATCACAGAACACAGACACTTGTTTTTACAGTGTAATGGCATTTTAACATTTAATGTGAATTGACAATTTATTCCTGGCTACTAGTTGCTGTATTTTTACACTAATAAAAACATCTACTTTTATTTCACAATACAATATTTATGTTTATTGTTTACATTATTTTGGCACAATTGTTCACATTTTTATGTTGGAGAAAACCTAGAAAATGTCTCTACTTTGATAGTAGTGTCAAATGTGCTAATTCTGCATATATATGTGATATCACATTTAATTGAACAGGCATACAAATCTGACGTTCGTTGAACAGCTCTTTAATTAGATTTCAAAGCTTCAGAGAGATTAGATAAACAGCACGTTTAATCCTGCTGTGAGGTCTATGTAATCTTGAAGAGCTGTTGGTCAGCCTTCCCTAGTGGAACAAGCAGAAATGTGTCACGGGAAAGACGCAGAGAAGTGACGGCCCCCAGGGAGCAACGCGCCCAGCCAGGGCCATTCACCAGCTATCTGACGTGGACAGTCTGTCATAGATGTCCTTCTGCACAAGCGCCTGGCTCTGCATACAGCTGGGCCTGCCTCTCTGTCTGGAAACATAATGTGTGAAAGTTCCCTCTCCACAGAGAGCTCAGCTGGTATGCTGAGATGATCTAGGAAGATGTGCTGCGACATTTTCACTTACCAAACTTACGTGAGGAGAAGATAGGCCTGACAGCTAAAAGCTCTGACATGCGCCAATTTCCATAAATGATTTTCAGCTTGCTATTTTATTTGATAAATGCTGAAAGGCAGTTGAGCTAAGACCAATTACATTCCACAAAATCTTTGGAGGCAAAAAAGTTAATTGAACTGTTGAAAAAGAGAGAACTTGGAAAGTCATTAATAGACACACAGGCTTTTTTGATTAGTGCACTGAAGTGCTGAAGCAGAGGAAACTTGGACCCACATTATAACTCTCTCAAAGAGGTAGGAAAGGAAAACTCACCTTTGTTTTTTCAAGACTTTGTTGCATTGATTCTTCTTTGTTGGCCTGTTTTTGGTGAAGGCGTGTTTACGTCTGGATGGATAGCTCTCAGTATGGGAGGCCAGCTTTTGCTTCAGGCTTTGCTCCTCAGTTGATCGATAAGATCTGTCAGGAGTGTTTGTTCTACACAATACATTTTGTTTCAATACACTGTCTGCTTATATAAACGACTTGTTTTTGAAGGAAGTAATTACCAATTAATTCCCGGTTTTGTTATTCATTTGTTGTATATACCTCAACCTTTTGAGAAGTTCTTGGTCCTACCAAGAAGTTTTGAACAAACATGACTTGTTCCAAACCTGTATGACTTCCTTTCTTCTGCAGAACACAAAAGATGCATGTCTGTTGCATGTGATAGTATTGCTTCAGAAGGCTTGGAATACACTGCTTGGAATTAAATGAACAGGACCCCAACATTACTCAAAATATCTTCTTTTGTGTTCTAATGAAGAAAGTCAGTCATAAGTTAGGAACAGTATGAGTGTGAGTAAATCAGGACTGAATCATGTTTGGCTTAACTATTCTTTTATATACCCACCTAAGCCCTAACATGAAAACGGCAATAACCATCATCCTGCTGCAAATTCCAATGGTGGAACCCTTGGGGCACACGTTGGCAATTACCCCTATCTAAGTTACCATTAAACAGAATAAACAACAAGTGGCACTTTAGAGTCGTATGTTTTTTCTCTTGTTGGTGCCCTCTGTGCTGAATGCAGGTTTGTATTTTATTCATAAGATCAGTCTTGGGATAAAAGGGAATGCAACAATATTGTTTGCAATCACAGCTGAAATAATAGAGCAATTATTTGAAGAGGTTATCACCACTGACCTAGTCTCAAGCACACAGGGCGAACAATCCACATATACAGTTGTGTGCTATGCAATAGCACAAAGTGCAGAAATAACTCATTTTCTTTTGAAGGGCTTTGTCTTTGTTTTTTCACCTTGTCTTTGTCTGGTCAACTTTGCTGTGGGGAAAAATACTTTTTTTTTCCAGTGCTACACTGCTGCTAAAATTGATAAAGCTGGTACAGGCGAAATAAAACAAAAATATAATGTGAAACATGTTTTGATGACATCAGAAAATAAAACGAGTACATTAGGAGGTGGATCATTTTAAGTAGTTCAAAAAATATATATATTTTAATGGTAAACTTTGCAACTTGCAATTAAAATTTTTATTTTGTAATGTGATAATGCTTGTTAAGATGTTTCTTATTGTTCTTAGAAATGAACAAGCCATATGGGTCTTTTTCTCAAATGGATTTTCAGTATGGAATATCTGGAAATTACAGAACTTCTAAGAATCTTGGAATATTCATATTCTCATTAGACTTTATTGTTGTTTTTTCACCTTTTATGGCATTATTATTGGACTTTTTTCAAATGGGAGAGCAATAAAACGGTGAGTGGCAAGGTTGTTGGTGGGTGGGTAGGTGTTGATTAGGGGTTTGGAATGAAGAATCTGACAGCAATAAAGGAGACGTGAGATAAGAAGCACAAAGAAGAAGGGGTTGAGGAAGTCCATATGTTAGTAGGTGGTGTCTCCGCATTTCTGGGCATTGGGAATTGTGTGCTTTTTTATTATGTATATTTATTTGTAACAATGCCAAACCCTTATTAACAACTGAGGATTTCAGAAGTGCAAATCATGTGGTTTGATAATTATATATAAATTATACACCAATTTTGTCAGATAATCTAAACAATGCTTCACAGTATAACATCAAAAATAACTGGTTTAATTCAGGCTAATTTAAATATGACCAAATCAACCTTAGTACAATGTAAATAGGTTACACCAACAAAAGTTACAAAAGGGTTAGATAAGGTGAAAATACTGTAGATCCTTAAGGTGCAGGTACTTTTGTTTAATGGGCTATTTAATATACAGGGCAGCAACACCTTAAAGCTAGTTACAAAAACAAAATTTGTCAAGTATCTATTTATTATTTATTTTCACATTATACCTGGTACACGGCAGAGAGAATTTGACAATAACTCACGTGCTAAATAACAGTAATCTAATTTGCTAAAAGGGTAAGAGATGCTGGACTTTCTTACCCAGTGGGTCTGTTGCCCTGCTCTGACATGAAGCTGTTATTTGGTGGCTAAAAATGAATAGAAAATTAAATGGCTCAGAACAAAGCACTAAACCTGGATATTTATGATTCAATCAGCAGAACCTATACCAGCATTTGTGTGTGTGTGTGCTTGTGTCTGTTTGGGATGTAGAAGCATTTAATTTTTGAAAGTCCAGTTTTGATAAACACAGCATGTCTCCCAAGACATATTCTTGGACACCAGCAAAAACTCTTAAAAGCAAAAAAAAAACTTTCCTATTAAAAATTGGATTAAAAAAATACTTACTGTTCATGGAGGTATTTGTTTATTTATTTATTTTTGGTGACTTTGCAATGAATAATGCAGTGACTAACCTACCTGCATTCATTGTTTTACTGATTTAATAATTCATGGTCTTTGGCTTTTGGAAGCACAGTGGGGCAACTGCTGTGTGCACGGCTTTTGAAAGCTAAGTGCCTTATTAATATCACAGGTGATGGACTCCCAGGTTTTAATGAGGCTTACTGTCAGCCTGAACTTTATAGATTAGTTCAAGGAGGGTCTCGGGGATTTCTAGAACACACTTGCAAGATTGTTTGTTACTATTAGGGGTACTGAGAGCCTTCAGATTGGAGACACACTTAGTTAAGTGCGCCACAAAAGCTTCTACAAATGTTTGATAACATTCACCAAGCGTCAGGGAAAACAAAAACACTAATAATTGAACATCCAGTGTTTTATAACCTCTTCTTTGTCACCAGACTGTTACCTTATGAAACATGATAAAATGTGCATAAAATGAGCTTCTCCCAACTTTTTTTCAACAGTTCATGATACAGTCTAATGCATAGTACAAAATGTCTCACTTTCCCATAACATAAGAACAGCAATGCTATTTTAAAGGCAGGCTAGGCAATGTTTGTTTTCCAGAAACATATACCATTTTTATACTGGTTGAAAGTCTCTTTACATCCTGATAGCAATCACTATGGTCTAGATATATTTATATAAATATATCTTCTGTGGTAGGTGCAGGATCATAAAAATGTTCATCAAGTCACTGCATTCGGTCTGAATGCAATGATTGGCATGTCCTACTTGGCTGTCAAACTGTATATGCGTTCATGCATTTGGAGGAGGTGTGGCTTTGGCGAGTGCTCTGAACGGAAGGAGGGATCTGATGTGTTCAAAGCTAACCTGCTATTGCTAGTCTCTCTGAAATTGCCTACCCTACCTTTAAACAATTTATTTTTCAGAATTTGTAATACAAGAGAACATTATAAAAAGTAATGTGCAAATATCCATTGTAGTGGTTTGTTTCTGCTTGATTTACCACAAATAATGTTGGTGTAGCCTAATATAGTCAGAAAAAACATGGGTTAAATGTATGTAACAGGCTCAAAACAAAAAGTATTGAAGATATTCAAATCCAAATGACCTGAGTCCATTTGTGGATCTCAGAAATAAATCTGCCATGCTGAGTTATTCTCTGTGCTTTACTCAAAACTATTGCTATTAGCCGAGAACTCGGGTTCCTCTCTGCATCATTCTGCATTGATCTGCAGGTGCTTGATGGCTTTGTGGGTTTCACCTCTTGTTGACCAGACCTATTTCATACTGAAAAAAATTGATCTGTGTGAAGACATGCCTGCTCTGCCCTAAACTTTAAATCATTTTGAAGGGCAAATCATTCACACTGCCTGCAGGGGAACATTCAAGATACTTTCATTTATTTATCACTGCATAACCACTTTGCTGCTGTGAAATAAACAAATTAAACTGAAATAAATTAGCTACCCCTTGTTTTTTATTCAGAGAAATAAAAAACAAGGGGTAAAATAATGAATAATGGTATAGTTTTTAGGATAATGCCCTTTTCCCATGAAAGCATTGTCATTTGGTGTTGTTGACAAGCACAAGCACAGTTCAAAATTAAGTTTGAGATTTAAACTTTTAAGCATTTGTTTTAAAAGGATGATTGAAAACAATTCAGGATTATACTGTCATTTTATACAAGATGGGTCTGTTTTTAGCATACATATGAATGCTATTTGCATTCATTTGGTTGTGATAACTTCGTGACAGATGTAATGTACCCATCACAATGTTATGAGCACTACTGTTGTACTGAAGGGACAGTGAGATGCTGAACATAAGTCACATGGTTTGGAGATAATTATGCCCGCTCTGAACAATCTGGAAAATTGCAGTAGTTTTGCCAAGAAGACTGATTACAGTGCTGAAGTATGTCCATGGGGTGCCTCAAAATAAGCCAAGCAGATGTTCTCAGTACATTTTGTCTGAATCGGGATGGTGCATTTAAGAACAATAGCAGCTATGTGCAGTTGTCATGTTTGGAGGTCTTACTGTAACACTTCCATTTCCTGTCCTCAGTAGAACCTCAGAATCAAAAAACAGACCTTTGTGTTTTTGTAACTTGCATTAGAGCAAAAAGAAAACAAAGTTTAAGACTGGAAAATATTCAGCTGGAGTTAAAGTTAAAAGGTAACATTTTATTTTTTCACAGATTTGGCTAAAATGTACTTTTATCTATTCATCTATCATTCTAGGCCAACTATGAAAGGTTTTTGTGCCTTTACTTTGCCTGCATATAATTTTCTATAAAATATTCAGAAAAATGAAATGTGAGTTCAGCAAAGCTGATTAAACAGTGATTATAAATTTGTTCTCGGTGGCTTGAGAACAAATTGGGGCTAAACATTTCATTCTACCCTGAGCTGCTCTCTCGACTCTCACTGTGTTTATTACATTATCAAACCAAATGGGAAATAAAGCTGTAAAGAAGAATTACTCTCAGCACACTGAACAACAATTACAAAATGAAACAAAGCGATAAGCCAAACAAAAAAAAATCAAACAAGATCCAAAACAAAATGAAAATAATTTCATTAGGAATGACACAATTTTGGAATTGTATACTTTTAATACAACAAACTAACATGCAAGTAAATCATTCATACTTTGCTTGTCAATATTAAATTAAACTGCATAACTACCTGCATAACTTTAATTAAACTACTTTTTATGTCATTTAAGAACTTTTAGCTTTTATGTTTTTTACTTTACAACACAGGCACATAATTCAGTTGTCTTCAATGTTTTTGATGTAACATGTATTTCGGTATGCCAGATGAAAGCTTTAATTTTTTGACGATGCTAAAAACAATTATGGCATGTTTCATACTAGCTGTTGTGACATCAGTATGCCAGTGTGGACGAGACCTGTGAAATGAAATACATGAAAGGTCAATGAATGTCATGATGAGATGAGAATGTTCTTTTCTTCAAATGTCTCTTGCAGTGGTCTCTCAAGAGCAGGTGTTCAAAGGCAAATCTCCATCCAGGAGGTTCAAATGTTAAATCTATAGCCCATTAAGATTAATTTTAATCTCCTTAAAATGTACCATTTGTAATCACAAATCCAGGCATTTAAAGTGATCATGGAAGTATTATTTCTGAAACATTATTGTTATAACTTTGCTATCATTATGTTAGACATGTAAAAATGAATAAAACATGAGCTCTATCAGTATACATGGTTTCTGTATGGAGAGCAGCACAGGCTGTGGTTTCTATATGAAGTATACATGTAAAACCATCACTATGTCAGTCATGATTCACTAGCATCAGTCATCTGGATGTAGGAGCTTTTCCTGTACAGCAGCTTGTACTTTTTCAGATTTGAAATGCCATGGAAAACAAAGAAAACATAAGAAAAAACAGCTGGTGCTTCAAACAGCCAATTGTGATCTGCAAACTAAGTACCTCTTTCCCTTTTCCTTCAGCTGAAAAATGCAAGCTAACACAACAGTGTTATGTATTCCATCACTGTTCTTGGTTAGTGTGTGTGAATATGAAGTACTGTTCCTTTGTTCAGATTTATCCCTGGGCAAGTTTTGCTATCATAGACGAAATGCTAATAGATTGCAAAGCTTTCGTTTCACAGAAAATTTCTTTAAACAGAATTTTTACATTTTTATTACAAGGCATGTTCTCAGCCATTTAATATGGCATTATAAGCCCAGTGTGGGAATCATGGATGCAAGATGTCTTAACTATTAAAATGTATGTATTTGACACAAAAAAATGTATACTATGACACCGTATTCTACTGGCTAGAAGTACTGCAATTTATTCATGTAAAATACATAACATTACATTTGAGCCAAACAAATAATATTTTAAAACATTATTAAAACACAAAAACAGCCGGAAAGTTCACAGTGTGTTCGAGTTTTTAATTACAAATATACTGTCATGTTCTGATGTCTTCCTTTAGTTACGGAAGAAAGCACATCCAACAATCCCATGAACCCACATGTCCCTGTCTCACAATTTCATGATATCAAGAAAGAAAAAAGAGCCAAAGCCAAAAAGGCAAAGTAATAATAAAAGTAGTATGAAAAGAGAAAGTAATATTTTGAAACAAAAGCAAACTTATTTTGGTATGTTAATTTATAAGCATGTTAAATTCTCCCTGAGAAAGAATAAACCCAGCGCTGTCCTTCTGACACGTGCCTGGTGAAGGTCATGTTGAGGCTGTGTGTTTTATTAATACACCTGGTAATAAAACAGACCAGTTGTATTGCAAGCAGTGAGCTGCAGCTTTGTGCCAGCCTGCCCTCAACGCTGCAGGAGCCGCTGTGGTTAAGCAGCACCTCACAAAATATGCAAGTCAGGTTTGCTAAAACTCTATGTGTGGCCTAAAGGGAGTAATGCTATTTACACAAATAAAAGACACTGGTGGTTTAATGTAATGTAGAATTTATAGCAGGTTGTAATGCTTCACCTCTTTGCTTCAGGCCATTATAAAGTATAAAGTAATGCCTGAGAATTCACCATGAATGAATCATTAGGCTGATTATTATTTATAATCATCCTCTTTGCTGAAGCTCTGAAATGCAATGCAACGCAATACAAAAGTTGTACAGACTACAAAAAATGGTACAGGGATGTCACTGGACATTTGACAGCTGGTATTGGTTTGTGTGTCATGTGATCAAACAGTATTGATGTTTGGTCACATTAATACTGTTTGGTCACATGTTCTGATGTTCTTTCCTAGTGCTGAAGTATTGTGTGCTGCACAGCCCTTATATACAACTGAAAAAACAGAATGGCAGAGTTTTTAATAAAATGTTGAGTTTCTTGGGGTTTCTTGGAGTCATTATCAAAACTTTCACATTTAAAAACATTCACATAACAAATTTCTTTACAAGGTGAATTTTTTTACTGTGTACATTGTTTGTACAAGGTAATGTTGACATTTCATTTGGAATGTGTTTAAGCAATAAACCTTGTCAGTTTTTCCACATAAATGAGCCAATTATGGTAATGATTTTGGACTTTACAAGCTGTTATATTTGTCCTGGCTTGTCTTAGCAGTGAATTCTGCTCTGTGTCTTCGAAATAACAGAGTCGCTCCAACATTTGTTGGAAAACACCTTTGTTTACACTGAGAACGAGGTATCAGAGAAATCTATTTTCTAACACAGGTAGTGACAGTTTACTGAAATGTTTTTTCTTCTTGTAAATCTTGAAAAGCAAATCTGCTATGTTATTTTAAGGGCTAGTTGACTGATCCTTTATGAATTCTGACATCTGATGGTATTTGCATATACTTTGGATGATCCAGTTACAGGTGAACAGTGCTAATTATATTATTAAATATAAAAGTGTTAATATATTAAAATATATTAAAGTGTAATTGCATCCAAATAATTGTGTGATCTGATCTGTAAAATCATATTCAAGGGTGGTCAAATACACATGTGAACATTTTGCATTTATTTAGATTTATTTATTAATATTTATTTTTACTTTACTTAACCTTGACCAAACTAGCTTACACAAGCAAAAATTGTAACTTTGCACTGTTAAAGCCACAATATATAAGTTTTTTTTTTTATTATTAAAGTATCGAAAAACCCTTGCACAGTTTTTATATATTTGTTACATATAATTACATTTATATAATTGTACAATTACAGTACATTATCACTATAATTGTTTCAAAGTATTTGTAAATTCAGAGAAATTCACAGTTTTAAATAGTACATTGTCACTTGTCATTTGTTAGTACTGTAATTCAGTAAAAAACTCCAAAGCTTAAATATATGGGAGAAGTAAATGCAGTACCCATTTCATTTGACATATAAAGTGACATGCATGAGTAGTAATTTAGCATTAAACATTACATTATTGTGGCTAATTCATTATAATGAAATAAAATCATATTATCAAACATAACACTTATAAAACGTTATTTCATTATATCATCCACAAACATGCTTTGTTAGTCCTGCCTAATTGATTTTCATTGGCAGTAGAGATGAAGAGCCCTCTGTCACGGAGTCATCGAGCTACGCCTCTGTTAATGTATTGAATATGCAACCTCTTTTATATGTTAAAAGTAATCAAACATGCAACATAATGCATAATGAGAATTTTGACTCTTCTGACTGAAGTGTAACTGTCCACAGTTATTTGACAAACTTAAGTAGATTTGTTTGTTTACTAAAGGCTGCATATTTTCTCCATTTCTTGTGTTTGTGTGAGTGGTCTGTGTGCTTTTAATCCTGTTTAGAGACAGTCAATTTAAACAACAACATATTAATGAAGTGTCCTTCAAAATAGGACACACCTAAATTAAATAAACAAACTCTGTAATTCAAACTTTCACAATTTTATTTTGCTGACATTATTGATCTTAACTTTGCTGGCTCATATGAAGGCCCAGGTAGAATCAGTGAACATTTTTTCATTGGACATTTCTTTATAAGTCAGAATTTAAACATAGTAAACTGTTTTAAACAGAGCTGAAGTTACTACACTACATTTATAGCTGAAAACACAAACTAGACAAAATACCTAATAAGAGACATTAATGTAGTGCAAGGGATGTTCACAACTTTGTGATTGATGAGGATTACAATCAAATTAAGAATTTGCTGAGGCACAGATTCATTGTTAGAGTCAATTTATAACTGTTGTGTATTTGCTTTAGATTTCAGCTTCTTGATTTAGTTCTCATAATTAACCAATGTCATTTCACTGTGACCTGCTTGCACTTTTAAATCAAATTAACACTGTGTGGATAAGAGGTGTAAGATGTTCGAGACACCTGGCATTCTCCTGATTAATGATTTTTACCTTGAAAAATAACCAACCAATAACCTTTGCTGATTGGGGGAGACGACCTTCTCTGACATGTCTTCTTAGAATCCATCATTAAAGGATGTCCAAGGCAACCGATATTGGCATCAAACCCTTTTAGCATCTCCAATTAGCTGACGCAGTGCTTATTTGGTGGAATTGTAATTAGTCCTTGTCTATGGGATTTATTATGAGATTTATTTACTTCCTCCACTTTCTTTGGTTAAAAATTATGAATGACTCCTGCCAAGCTTGACATTACTGTGTATTTCTATAATGCAGTTTTTTATAAATATGACACACACAAGCCTACAAACACTCAAATACACATACCTACACTGCTGTGTGTTTCATTAGTATTTCATTACAAATAATGATTTCCATTAATTGTGCTGTAAAAATGAAAACATTACCTACTGAGGGAATGCCCTCTCAATTCCTTTCTTGTCTTAACGAGGTAGACAGTTTAGCCAAATGTTCTCTGTCTAGATTTCAAATGAATAAATTGTGTACTGTTGTATGTGGTTTATGAGGACACAGATGTGTATAATGACAAGTATAACAAATAAACATGGTTTATAATGGCTTGAAAACTTACTAAATGGTGTAATTTTTTTAAATTAAATAATGCCAAGAGTTTTCTGTGAGGGTAAGGTTTGGGTGTGAGTTTAGGGGATAGAAACTTTGATGGATAGAAACTTTTAATGAATTTAACCAGTGTAAAAATCATTATGCATTTGGAGAATAAACCCCATAAACCACATATGTATGTGTAATTTGTGTCCATAATGGTTTACATAAATATAATGGGACACTACAGTATAAAGTGCTTCTTCTTTTCAGTGACTGTCAACCAAAAGTCAGACTTCTTGTTCCAGCTGACCAGCTTCTAAAGACATTATATCTTCTTCTGCAGAGATTTCCACCCAGATCTCCAATACCTTCTTCCTCTGGGGATCATGATTAAAATGGACGAAAATGATCTTCTACTTCAATTTCAACACAATTTTCCTCAGTCTCTGTATCTTTTTTCCCTCTTTACAAAACCTCCAGAAAGCTTCACACATCTTATGTTCCCCTTGTGCATGGTGGCCCACAGAGTGTTACATTTTTTTTTTTAACAATTGCCAATAAAAAGTTTTAACCTCCAAAAAATCAGCAACCATATTTTTTATGCCAGCGGACTCAAGGCCCCACTATAAGGTAAGATCGACTCAGGCAGCAGCTCTCAGGCATTTGACCCTGAGAGTTTCGGTTTTGGCAGAGATACACCTGAATTAATACAGATAAGTAGCATTTGTACTTAAAGCCAGCAGGTGAAGGCAGATAATAATCATGTTTCTGTGCTGTGCCTCTTTCATGTGTCTGATTAGACAGTGGTCAGTCCTCTCCTCTACCTGTCAATCAAAAAGGCTTTCTGCAAAACCTCTCCCTCAAGGTCAGGGACATGTCTAGCACTAATATACCAGTACAGGAGTGCTTCCAGCACATAATTGAGCTGCTGTTACATAAGTTTGGATGTCAAAACAATGCTGTAGACAATCATTTAGAGACATTTGATGTGTAATACACTGGTTCTTGTGTTCAGTGCTTCTTATGGAGAGGAATAAATCTTCACCTTGCCCTTTAGTGATTTAAATAGCTAGAGTATTTTGCACTGCTTTTGATGCATTCCAAAAACTGTATGGAGTTCATAAAAATATTATGTTCATGGAAAGCTTTCTTTAAATGGACTATTTCTCCTTCAACAAAATATAAAATCTAGCTGCCTTGGAAGCAGTTCAGGGTCCATAACAAAGCTGCATCTTCACAGGGAACTATATAGGCATCATATGGATGGGGAAGCTCATAAATGATGCTATATTCATATATGCTGTGTTTTATCATTGGGTGTGAAATGCAAGAATCAAAACCTTTGTGTGGCCGCACCGGCAGAACCACTGGTAGAACCAATGTGATGTGGCCCAGTGGATACAGTGTTATCGAAAGGACTTCTTTCCCATCAGCCCCTCTGCTTTCAGTGCTAATTTACACCATAGAGATGGCTCTTGAAAGGAATTAATTAATTGCCACCAGATTGGGTCTTGTAATAAACCAGCTGTGGTTTGGTCCCCCTTCCCCAAAGGACCAAAGGAACCAATGATATAAAATACAACCTCCCTCTTCGGGTCCACTTTGGGCTGCTAATGAAAATTCTAATAGAAACTAATGATATAGCCTCAGATATGGCCACTGGTACAGCTGTATAACCATTTGTGTGCTCTACAAATCTAAGCTATTTGTTTCAGTTTGTAGTGACTGTGCCTGGATTTAATTAATAGCCTTTGTAGCATTTGTGTACTCAGTAGTGTCTAGGGGGATCTGGCTTAATTTGACCTGACTGCATGTGAAAGCAATACAAGTGTGCAGGTCCCATGAGTTTTGTTAACTACTGTCTGTCATTTTGGTTTGTCAAAACAAACGGTAGTTACATGGTCAGAGGAGCAGACCATCTAAGACCTCCATAAGCGGATGGTCTGTTTGTTTTGAATGGAATTCCCACTTGCATCTGAAGTGTTTGCATCTGAATAGTCTTCAAACATGACCAGCATTGAAATGGATATCCTCTCCAGCCAGTCAGCCTAGTTTCCACAGTTATTGTGGCTTACCTTTGCTTTGCTTTGTGTTGTGGTTTTATTAGCCTATACCAATGAGTGGCTGAATTCGATGCTAGGAACATTACGGATGCAAAGAGCTTGTATTTAATTGTATCTAATGGGGTCTCAATCTTTTCATCCAATATTGTGGACTTGTTTGAGTCTCTTGTTTGCTGAATTGATTATACACTTTATCATGCCTGTTGAAATTCACATTGATGTTTTGTGCATATTGTAATTGGTCTACTGAGGCCATGATTTGGTAAGCAACACAAAGCAAAGGGCTCTTCTTAAAGCTGAAGTGCATGATTGATTTGTTGGTTAAACACTTTCTGTCCAAGCTTAATATGCAGAGATAACTAAAAGGAAGCTATTTGTGGGGTGATTTCCCCACAAGTGTAAACACTGGGGATCTTTGGTGCTGTCAGCATTACTCCGTTTGTTTGAGTATGCTGACCTGAAAAACATAGCAATATTAATTCGTCCAATAGTGTGAATGTGGGGCCGAACTATTTATTTGCATGACCAATGACATGTTTCCCAAATATAGGGGAAGTATTCTGGAAATCTGTTTGAAAATATTTTTGTGACACTAGTAGTGCAAAAATTACACACCTATTTTAAACTTGTTAATTTCCAAATTCTAATTTTTTTTCTCTCAGATTTGGGGGATGTGGAGGAATTAAAAAAAAGAAAGAAAATAACTTTTTGGGGTTTAATTTTCCTTTTTGCAAGACGGTTAGTGGCAAAATGCTTCAGTCTGGATTGAATCCTTAAGGCTGTGTGACATCAGGTTTTGATACCCGTCTCTGAGCCTGAGTATGCCTTTGATCTACGCTTGTCAGATCCAGAAAGTTAAATGTGACTGGGGGACAGCACCTGCGACCTGGCTGGAAAGATTATTCTGTGTCAATATTCATTAACCCTGGGCCATTTCCATCAGTATACTACAGGGGACAGGGGATCTACAGGGGACACGGCCACAAGGCTTCACATTTCATTTTCATATTTAAATGTGTGTTCTCTCAAATGCACCCTGTTTGCACTTTCAAATCTCCGCGTCCTACTCGACTGGGAAAATAAAACGCGTGTGTTTGTTCTGCGATACCAAATGAGTATTCTGACATAGTTACTGCTTGGAAGGGTGGTGACAGTTATGAACTGACACAGTATGAACTCAGATTATTTATAAAATCATTTGATGCTCTTTATTGCAGCAGTGTTTCTTAAGAAGGAAGGGTGCCCCCTAAATCAAATTTGGATTAGAAATATTGTATAAAAATAAAACAAATAAAGATTAAGAAATATGAGCTCACATAGTATGTAAACCATTTTATAAATACCAATGTCCAGCTAAATATAGTGACGTTCTTGTATAAGAACAGATATAGATATGATATAGAATAGAATAAAAAAAATTGAATAAAATTTTAGAGGGAGGCTGAGTTTCTGAGTTTGCTTCCATTAAGTTAACAACAAAGTAGTTGTGCTAGCTGAGCAAACATTAAGCTAATTACAAAGTAAATAACTTGCACCACTTTTGGTTGCCAATCAAAATGAATTTGACCTGAGGGTGAGCCAGTAAGCTGTTTGTTTAATAGCAGCCACGGCTGCTTAGGCTCCTGATTTGTATGTTTTTTTTTTTAATAGTAAATATGGGGCTTTTAAAACGCCACCTACATTTAGTGGTGGGTGGTGGCGTGTTTTTACATGTAGAGATGAAAGAATCAGACTTTGGTCCATGAGAATAAAGCAGAACAACACCAATTCATCTTACAGCAGGACCTGTTTAACCTCTGGTGGGCCCGGTAATTGCCTCTTTGGCCCTACGCACCCCTTCAAAATGTGACAGTTGGGGGAATATGTGGCCAAAACCTATGCAGGGATGGAATGATATTTAGCATTGGATGGTTTTGCATTATATTCTGAGCCCTTTGAAAGCATATTAAGAACAGAGATGGGAAGCGGATAATCACAGGGGCTTAATGCATCGCCTCGCATCTCCTAACACTTTGGCTGATTCCTGCCAGGCTCTGACATTTCCACCCTTCAGCCAGCCCCCATCACCTGCTTGTCTAATAGACACTGACATAGGCAGTTAAACATCACTGGAAACTTACTGCTGTAAGCCGTAGTGGCCAAACCATTCCTTTCCATTTCTATTTTTAAAATAATACATTTTCAGTACGGAAAGTGTTTGTATAAAGAAGATAGATCTGTTGGGCTGAAGTCTGCGGGGGTTACAAGCCCAGGTTTGGCAGTTTACAAGAGCGTGTCTGTGTTTGATTGGTCTGCTTTCTGAGGTCACTGAGTTTCAGCTGAAAATGAGCTGAGGCATGGCAATAAAACCTGTGCCATAGACTGCTGCCGGCCAGCCTGAGCTGTACTTTCTCTGTTTGAAAGTCATAAAGACGGGAATTACACAACATTGTTTGTGATACGTGCCCTGAAAGGGTTGTGTGTAGCTGAGGTTACAATTTGCTTTCTGTGACACTGTTGGTTTTAGTGGAGAATGAACAACATTTAGTTGTTTGAAGGCCATGATTTAAAATTTGAAGAGAATTTTTAAAAAAATCATATTTCTTTTAGTTCAATACTTACAATAAAACAGTTTTCCATACTCCTAAGTATATATTAATGTTAATAAATTAAACACCAGTTTTCATAGGAGATTCATACTGCATATAATAATGATGAAATGCTTCATAAAAATGGCACTAACAGCAGTTTTACAATATTCCATTTAATTTAGCCTTCTTATATTAATAATTCAAATTACAATTCCACATCTTGTTTGCTCTCTCAATTTAAATTAAACCTGAGCTCTGCAAAGCTCTGCTGCAGGAGGTGCCAAGTTTGTTAGGAACTTTTCCCAGATTAGAAAAATAGTCATTCTCTCTGGGAACTACTAGCAAGGCAATTGATTGTGCTGTGTCATCACCTTCCATAGGCCTGCTAATCAACCTCGTCTTTGATAACTTCAGTGGCTTCAATCAGAAAAGTGAAGCCAATCGATCAGGACAGACAGTCCTTGAATTCACATTTGGAAAGCAACGTGAGGCACTCAGATTCTTCTAAATGTCCTAAATGTGTGTGTGCTGTGATTTAATGGCTTTAGGGGTTCTGTGAAAATTTTATAAAGGTAATTAGGGGAGCATTAGCACAACTTCTCATCTAGCAAACTTGTCACCCAAGTTTTTGTTTCTCATAGCAACTTGCACTGTTTTTGCAACACCTTTTCTTTCATCATTCACTGAGCCGAGACCGAAAGAGTATTTGGATTTAAGTTGTTAATATGAGGATAGCTGAGCCTGAATGCGTTACTGCCTTGAGAAGCGATCATCCGTAGATGGGCAGGCAAATTGGTGGCCTAACCATGATGAAGTGCTGGTGCTGTGTGACTGCTCCTGAACTGCCTGAATATTGAAGACTGCTGGAATCCCTGCTGGCTGAAATTGCAGAGATATTGGTCAGAATGATTGACACATTGGTCCAACATGTTATTATCTAACTGTAACTCTAGTTTTTGTAGGGCTGTCAAGTTAACATGTTCATTTTAGTGTGATTAATCTAGAATGAAAAACAATATAAATATGAACTCCATAAGAGTTTAAGCTTTAAATGTTTTAATTACTTTAAATTAAAAGAGCTTTAATTACAAGCTTGATGGTTTTGTCAGGCAGCAGGTTTACTGTATGTTCAAAATTTAAATAAAACAATATATTGACTTCGCCAGCCACTTATGACTTCACCAGTAATGTCTATTCAATCTTTACTCTGCTTCAGTAATATATCTGATATCTTTGACTGATCTATGTCACAGTTCCAGATCATTTTCAGATCAAGGTTTATTGTGCTACTATGGCAGATGCCTGTTTCTCCTGAGCATCTAACAGTGCTTAAATTTTAACTGCCAATGCTGTGAAACCCAGACAGACTTTTCTGTCTACAAGCTGTTACTGAATGTAGAGCAGATTAGACATATTTAAGGTAATAATCATGAGACATGTACTTAAAAGTTCCTTTTGAAGATATTTAAGGATTACTGAGTAATGCTCAAAATATATTATGAAGATTATTAGGTTGTTAATCAGATATCTAATGGAGCAGAGAAATATATTCAACAGCATGTCACTAAACCTTTTTGAAAATCCTCTTTATCTCTGGTTCTGTAATCAATCTTCATTTATGGTTTGGCAAAACTCCTCAAAACATGAACAGAATGAAACAGGCTGAACAGAATGAAACGATAACTTATAATATGAGATAAATGAGAATTCATTGTCATGGACAGAATATAGGAAGACATTAGTTAAGACTAATGGCTATTTTAAGTTTTTGAATAATTAGGCAATATCACACATGAAAAACTCCCGGTGCTGTTATATGAAATATTCACACTCTTGGAAACCCATGTGCGAGTCAAATTACCAGACCAAACAAGGAAACCAGAAAAGACCAAAGATCAAGATTCATAATTAAATTAAAATGACAGCAATTCAGATTTTTCAAACTGTCCAGCAGAAAATGCTGTAATAATATGTATGTGACATGGCTGAAAAGCAGAGCAGACTCAGGTAATCACACACTCTTTCTCTGACACACACATAAAGAATGTTCTAATGCTTACAGATAGCCCAAGTCACTGTTATTAGTTCTAAGGTGACATTTTGTTGCGGCCAAACATCCTGTTCAATAGCAAAATCATCAGCAGAACACTACGTTTGTCGGGCGACTTCATATGGTCTGTAATTTATGGCATAATAAAGGTGTAGAATGCAACACGAATGCATAAAAAATGTCTTGAGATAAAGAAATGCAAATATGGTAACAGTGATGTAATTGGCTCCAGACCAATGCATTATTAAAAAAGGGGTTTTAATTGAATGTGTTAATGAGTTCCACTAAATTATAAAAAGAATGACAAAACTTCATCCTAATATATAGTAACAGCCAGGAGTTTGATTCCATTTTGATTTTGCTTCTAAGAAAGACTTGTGGTGAGCATTTATATTGATGACCTATAAACTTCCATATTTGCATCTGATGTAGTTTCCCTCATTTCTCTTTACCGAATGATGTAAGTTGCTGTAATCTCAAGATGCCCATTATTTCATGCTTTTTGTTTACAGAACTATAAGCAAAAGTGCAGCATAATGAGCAGAGACTGCTTTGCATTCATACATTCATTCATGCAATTCAACATACATTTAACAACAACTTCCCTCATTCTTATACTGAAACCTTTAATTTTTAATTATTGCCCTTTCTTGTTTGGCTGAATATAAAAATACAGTTAGGACCCAGTGTAAGGAGAAAATATGAGTGATATTATGACCAGTGGTTGAAAAATTAATGCGAGTTAATTTTGCAATTTGTCGTAGTAAAAGCTTCTTGGCTTTTCTATTTAAAATGTGCCTAATATGTCATACCAGAACATTTTAATTGATATTGTTTTAGATTATTTGAAAGTCATAAAGCCTAATAATATCTGGCAATACTTTAATTATATGACCTTGATGCAGGAGTTTTTGACAGACAACTGGCATCTTAATTGAACATTTTCATTGGTTTTAAATCACAGTTCCACATCCAGGAAATAAACATAATCCCTTAGTGACGATACTTGAAATAAAAGTAAATTTTCTGTTTTATGCCAAGCACAGTAGTTACTTTTTTAGTAGTGCAATTTTCCATTGTCTCAGTGCACCAAAGCAACATGCTATACAACAGAAACCTTCCAATATCCATAGTGTCACCAAAAGTAATGACTTTTAGAAGTTGTGAATATAAGAGATACTTTCCTTTGATTTCCTCAGGCAATTGTGTAGCAAACTGCAAGACTCAATGATATATATTAAAAGAAGAGCTCTGTAGATACATTCTTATCTTTAAAGGTCCTTAAGGCCAGTTTATCTTCAGATACTTTATCAGGCACCAAGATGAACATGGGTTTTATGAAGGTTCTCTAAGACAACTGTGCACAATGCAGACTAATTGCCTTTGGTGCACAGGTCAAGCCATTGTAGAATGACTGGAAGCGGCCCAAGGGTATTTGAAGAGAAATAGGGGAATAATTTCCCTGTGCACTCTGCTGTGGTGTCCAGAGACCTGTTACTGACTGATCCAGGTGGAGAAAAGTAATAACCCTCTAGGTGTGTTTGCTTCTGGGTCTGGCTCATGTGAAATTGAAGGGAGGAAGAACATTGATCCATGCAGGAATGAAATGACCTCCAAAACAAATGTCAGAATAAGTCTTAACCCTTGAACCTCTGCTCAAAAGCAGCTTTTACTGGGCTTTGTGCTCACCAGAGACATTTGTCCAAACACTGTCTGTAAAGAATGTGCACGCAGTACGATGTTTCAACTCTAGGGGCTTTGGTTGAGCTCAATATGTAATCCACAGTACGAGCACAGTCGATGTTTAGCCATCTACTCTAAACATCACATGTCTGTCTTTCAGCCTTTTGGTCTCCTGAGTCTAGACATTGGACATGTGGAAAATTTTTCCTTCCTGCCAGCAACCTTTCTCAGATAAGGACATGAGCTTCAGAAGGAGGCCTGATACATCCACCACCTCTTTCATCCACTTTGGTCATCTGCCTCTCTTAACTCAGACTGTGTTGACTCTAGGGCCACAGTATGGAACAGAGAAGGCGTGGAAATTCAAAAATGATTTCTGGCGACCAGTGGACGTGCCTTTGCTGGACCATCTGTCGATCAGGGTAGCACTCAAGATCTCGGCTAGAGTTTTTTTTATGTATTATGTTTTAGTGTTTTTTTCTTCCATTGCTCTTTTTAAATTATGTTTCGGTTCTGATGGATGTGATAGTGAAGTGTACAAATGCAGCACAGTGACACTCCCATGCATGAACAACTCCATTTCCAAAACATCAGAGTCTTGGCGTGTGCTTATCTTCTATATAAGCTTTGGGAGGTTTCAGAGAGGCAACATTATCATCAAACATCTTTGCTTGAGAACCGTGTTTCAGGCCACTGAAGGTACAGCTTTGTAATGATGAGTGTTGTATCAGCAGGCCGCAGATGTTGGTCCTGCAGGGTGTCAGCGACCAGATAATCAAACCTCTTATAGCTGCCATAAAGGAGGACAACGTGGTGAGTTTAAATCTAAATTTCTTTAATCATCCCGGTGGCACTGGGCTTAGCTTGCGCTGCATTAACCTGCCAGTTGGCCACTTTGATAAAGAACAAGATAAAGAACTCTGTGGGGAGTTGCAGTCCTCTAATGGGGTCTTTTGGAGTAACCTTCCACGTCCAACCATGGGAGCGAAAAACACATTCTCATAATCATTAATGTGGGACTTTTCAAATGTAAATTCAAGACTGAAAAATGTGTTTCATAAAGTGTTAGCTCATTTAGGTCGTTACACGGGTGGGAAACAGTATTTCTGAGCACATTAAGAGCACAGTGGACCTGGCCGTCCTGTTGTTTGTTCATTCGGCTAATGTTCCCACTCATTGTACCTCAACAGAGCTAGAGAGAGAAAGTAGCAGTGCTCTGTTGCTGCACTTTTCAATTAATCCATTAGCAGTCGACCAAAAAGATGGCTAGAAAGACTGTTCTAAGAAACAGACAGGGTAAATGAGATTATATGAAAGGCGTAAAATGTTTTCTGCTTTAGAAGTGGATAAGATGAAAAAGTTGAACATTGTTCACATTATTGGGCTGATCAGAGCAGTTATCAACTCTTAAATTTGATTATTAAAATGTCCTTATTTAATGCACATGCACTGTTTCCACTGACATTTACCAATATTATAACAGCTTTGCATTTATATCAGACAATCACTGCCCTCCCCTGAATGTATCATTGCTGTTGAGCAGTGTTAACTTTTATGAGAAATTTACAAATATTTTTGAGGAAACACTAACTCTGTTGCCTGCTTGTACAAAACCCTCCTGGTTCAGGGTTATATTGGTATATTTTTAGAATTTTTGTATTCCTAGTGCAATGGAGGCTAGCAAGTCTGTGGTTCAGAGCTGGAGCGGCAACACTCAAGCGGAGACCAGCTGCTGCGTCTGATATACTCAAAGAAAGGTGTTGAAGTTGAGAGATAGAGACAGAATCTCCTCTGCATAATTAACTCCCAGCACAGTTCAGGCACCTCTGTTGTCCCGCACAGCACTGCTCTCTCTCGGTGACCTGCACGCCACGTCGCTCTTGCATTATTACACTCCAGGGGAACTACAGCTGACCCAGCATCCGTGCTGCTGACATGTGCTGCCAGATTACAGCATGCAACATCACTTGAATTAGGTACAGTGAATATCCTAACAGTCCAACATGGTCCGACATGTCTGAGGCTGGGAGCACAGGAGCATGACTCGCATGCCTGCATGTGTTCATAAGAAAATCCAATTACATGTGTATGTTTGTGTGTATCTATAGGTGTTTACTGTATGTGTCTAGGGGTGTAAATGCCACTAGGTCTGAGTGTTATGTGTCAGACGTAGCTGGTTAAGACAGTACTCCACATGTCAAGACTGACAGAACAAGGATCCCTGTAACAACACTGAGAGACAATAAAGTAACTTCACCCAGTGATTGCTAACCATAGCGATTCCCATCAAAGTATACTTGTATCCCTGAGGTTCTTTTCCAATTTTGCTTGGTACAAGCTATAAAACACAAATTACAGCTTAAAAGTAACATGATAGGGCTGTTGAATTACGATATAGCACAGCTATATCAGTGCACAGCATGGCTAATCATTAATGTAGCATTTAATAATTATGTCAAATATTGTATAAATTATTATACAATTAAATAAAAACATAAAACATTGACATATTGTCAATATATTCACATCTGAAGGCATGTGCTGTATTGCTTTAAAAACGTGCTTTAAAAATTATGAACAAAAATTATATATTTTAAGGGGACCTCTTTTAATTAGAATGCTAAATAAAATTGAGCTACATGGTAGGCTAGAAGAAACATGTCTCTGGTTAGATAAAGTTTTGCATTGCAGAGCTGCTTTCATAGAAATAAAAGTTTTCCTTCCACACCTTCCACAAACCTAAAACCACAATTTAACTTAAGATCCAGTGTTTGTTGAGCATGTGCTAAAGAAAAAGTGAGGCACATTTTCAGCAGAGCACATGTGTGTTTGCCCTTTGGGGCAGCAGGTGGCCTCTCCCAACAGATGAATTAGTCTGGACGTGGATTTGGTATATCACATTGCTGGAGCAGGTGTAATCACTCTGTGCCCGTGTGCTGCCATGCAAAGAGACATTGGGAGGACCTCTGTTACAGGGAGAGATAAAGTAAAATACGATAGATTTTACTGCCAAATGGATGAGAAAGAGAAACAGGCAAAGATTGAAACGTGAAGACTCTAAGGACAGCTCAGTTATCCACCCATCAATCAGCTGGGCTCTGATTGGTTGTGTAGACAGGCCAGGAGTGATACTTTGTATTGGATCAATGTTCCAGTGGTCTCTCTCCCTCTGCCTCAAGCAACTAACCCACCCACCAGTTCTCTCACAGTGTGTCAGATGAGGGCTCCATGTGATTAACAGGTTATTCCAGTAACTGTGGAAGTCTGCTCCTTTACACCAGATGGAAAGAAAGCTTCTTCTTATTTCATTTTACTATACATACTATAGTCCAATGGCTATCAATAAAGGATTTAAACTTGTGGTTTAAATTATAGTTACAGCGGTTTAAATTGTATGTGGTATCTGATGTCCCCATAAGGGTTTTATTTATATATATATATTTTTTTTTCACAATTTTTAACATTTAAAAAGATTATGACTTTGTTTCAAAACCTAGTGGCTTTCTACGTCCATGTAATTTAAAATTATTTTAGGCATGGGTCCAATAGAAAGGCTGTTTTGACCAGTAGACAGTAAATTATGCTGCCTTCTAATATACTGTACTGTGTACTGTGACCATAAATAGAGTAGCTGTCTTTATATAAGTCACTTATTAGGTTCCATTGCAGATACTGGCTTAAAAGGTGCCTATGTAGCTGTAGTAAGTGAGGCAGCTCATTACTTTCTGGAACAGAGCTATTATCTATCTAATCAGAGTGTTTTAAATAATGTAGAAGTCCAGGTATGATGTCACAGTAGGTTTTCTTGTTCATTCTACACAGATACTTGCTTACTGATTATGTATGTTTCAGAAAACTTGCCTCATCCGCGTTGTGTTTTGTGCTGCACCTAATGTATAAATATAGAAGTGTTACATAATGTAACAGACAGAGCTTCTAATGTACTGTAGAAGAGAATATTCAATCATTCCTGCAATCATTGACACCATTGTCAGATTAGTGAGTTACATTGTGTCATTGGGTGCATTTCTGTAATCTTATCTTTTTTTTTTTACCACAGAACATGAGTATAAATTAAATGTGAATCACACTCCTGTTCACATTTAAAAACCCATTGAATTTTAAATAGACATTTAATACTTCATACTGCATAAGAAATGCTTCATGCTTCTATTCACTCTGATGTCCATATTAAAAAAAAGACAATTCCATAAGTGAGATGACTAATCTTAACTAACTAAATGTTTTGGCACATCTAAAATGCTTTGTATTTCTACAAGAGAAAACTGTCTTAACACAAATATTGGCTCTACTGTGGACACCAACTGGAATATTCTACTTGGATGACAAACACTCCCTCGTCCGCTTCTTAAGTTATACACGCTCCAGCGATGACAGATTTCAAAACATCAGCCTCTGTCTGCTCCCTTTTTACATCACAGGAGAAACATGAGTGCTTTTAAGCTTTAATAATATGCTGTGTGCCACATTTGATCATGGCTTCAATTCTATATGGCCTTGGGCCTTTTGTTCCCCTCTCTCTCTTCTATCTATCCATCCATCCATACTTCTATGTTTCTGTCTGACCACGTATCCTTGATTCTTGTGACCTGGCCTTACTGTAATCACAAATTGTGAAGAGATTTCATGTCTTTATACATTAGTCATTGCCGAAGCTTTTAGTCACAAGGTTGTGACTCATCCAAGATGGTTTTGTCAGTACCAGCTTGAAAACCCTTAAAGACAGCTGCCAGCAGCCCCAGTGTGAGGCTTCAAAGAGGGATCCATCATTTTCCATCACCCCCTTACAGACATCTGATGTATGGTTATGGAAATACAAGAAAAACATATATAACATGTTCATGTATGGACTTCATATATAAAAATCCCACATGCATCATATTATTCACAATACTGCAAATTTGTTTTAATATATGTAATAAACACTTAAATTCCTAGCTGAATAACAAATACAGTATATGGATACATATGTAAACCATAACTTTATATATAGATACTGTATGGCCATTTATGAGATCTCTGTAGGCCATTAGCATTAGAGGTCAATCTTTCATACAGTATTGTAAAGCTATTTGTAACCCATAAGTGACATGCTGAAAGACAATCAAGTCTCTGTGATTTTGATCAAGATTCAGTTATAGGTTAAAATGATGCAGTCTGTGATCATTTTGATGAAAGACATTTAGATGTCATTTGAATATAAAATCATGCTAGAGATTTTGTCTTGGTTTATTATATATGAAGACAAGGAATATGCTAGTAAGTGTGACTTATAACTTACACTAGTTTGTTGTAAGATCAGTAAACTAGCTCTACATGTATTCACTGTCTATGATTTTATACGCATATAGATTTTGTTCTCTGTTGCTATTTATTTATTTTGTGACATTCAAATATATTGCAGGACATATTTTACCTTATTGCATTTCATTAATATTTTATCACATTATATATGACCTTAGTAAACAAGTGGCCTGATGTAGCTAAAATGCAGATGCTATTCAAAACTCCTGAAGAGCTATTTGCTTTATGCAGGCTCTTTATGTTGTCAAGGGCCACTTCAGTAAAGCGTGTCCTTACATATCCATATACACTTGTTATTTCCATATACACTTGTTATTTCTTTCTTTTGACATAGGGAAAGTCAATGAGGCATTTTTGTCCTTAAATAAAGTTGAGAATAGCCCAGGGGACCAGAATGTAACAATATTAGCCAAACAAACAAAAGTTAGGACCGTAGCAAAAATAAGTCACAGTACAACAACGTTAATAGAAATCAAACATTTCCAACAATATTGGATTTCAGAAAACAATCAACCACTAACCATAACACAACAGCAATTGACAAAACAATGCCATTTGTCAATGACAATGTCAACAAGCATATCTGCAAACACAGAAAGGAAACGGCTGCAAAATGAGCACTGAAGCAACTCCACTTTCTCCTATTGGAGGGGCTCTGTGGTACTGCACTGTGGACCTGGTTGCATTTCAAATGGAAAAACAGAAACCTCTCTTTATTTAGACGTTGTCAACTTTTGTTTGCTTCCTTAATGCTGTAATTTCGCACCCCCTGAGGCCACCAGAATTCAAAATAACACATTATATAATATAATATATCTTCATTTGATGACAGGCGATTAGAGGGGTTAGTTGTCTTGCTGCTGCTTTGAAACCAACAGAGGCTAAAAGGCAAAAGGCTTGACATTTGATATGATGCTCATAAGTGTTCCTCCGCAATTAACTTGTATCATAGCTGCAGGTGGTTCGGAAATGTGCCTCTTAACATCCATAACAATGATATCAGTCGACTTGTAATCAGTAATCAGGCCAAATTGTCACACTAATCAATGCAATACGGAAGCATGAAGAACTGTGATTGCGTGTAAGGGTTTAAGCAGACTGGTTTGTAAGCATGGAGTGCCTCCTGTTATTCTGCTCATTCACCCTGAGACAGCTGTTAACCCAACACTGCTGCAATGAGTGTGTTTTGTGTCATGCTGAATAGGGTTGCATATCTTGACTATCTTGTTCGGTACAGGAAAGTGAATAAGAAACCTTGATTATGATGAATCATAGTATGGCACTTTTATAAACCAGGCTTTAAGAGAGAAGGAGGGAGAGAGAGTAAATAAAATAACCCTATTTATTACCCAGCGTTTTGGAATGCTCGATTCTGATTGGTAGTTTGAAGCATTCTGTTGTCAAATGCTTTCGCACAATGACCGCTAGTCTGTATATTTTATTGTTGCCCTTGGCAACCAGTCTCCTACGCTGTTCCAGTTTCAAGTTTCTAGTAGCACTTCACAATCTCTTTCTTTTCACATAATAAAATGATGTGAGTGGCCAATTAATGTGTCCATACCAGGATAAACATGTCTGTGATGATACGTATTTTCAGGGCTCAAAGGTCAAGCTACAAAGAAAATGAAACATTTTTTCACAACTGTTCAAAAGTTTAACAGTTGTTTATCAGTTATTTAAGTTGCAGGCAATGTGGCAGTGAAATGTTAATAGGTTTTTGTTAATAGGGTGTATGAGCTGTGGTCAGACAAAGAAACTCAAATGTTAACTCAGTAGTTTGGGCCTTAATAAAACAAAAGTAGCTTACTAGCAAAGCTGATCAATCGAGAAATTTGATAAAATAAAATGATGTCATGTTGGCTTTAAATTTGCCAGAGCAAAACTAGTA
Organism: Chromobotia macracanthus; assembly: GCA_036877525.1. NCBI lineage: Eukaryota > Metazoa > Chordata > Actinopteri > Cypriniformes > Botiidae > Chromobotia > Chromobotia macracanthus. The sequence continues at coordinate 486,716 of JAZGTH010000115.1, forward strand.
ATTTACCTCAGGTGATACTTTTAAAGACATCAGGTAAAATCACCTGCTTTCAAGAGACTTCATTTAAAAACTTTATTAAATTTAAATTCATCACATTGTAAGGATGAATTACATTCATTACATTGTAAGGATGAATATTGATTAAGATGTCATTTTTATGTGTTTTAGATAAAAATAGCATTTTAACTCAAATGGATTTCACATGCTGACACAGTGATGACCCCTGATTTAATTTAAACTCTAATCAATATTTAATGTCTATTAATTTATTTATAGGGTCCTGACCCACTGTTGGGTTTTATTTTACTTTAATAACCATACACTATCCCCTACTTATAGGCTACATCTTTGTTGGACTCCTGTTTAATAGACACTGCCATTAAGTACTGTATGAGGGCAGCGGTGTGTTTCCATGACCACCACTTCCTGTTATTGTCACCTTTGTACTGCACTCAGGTCAGCCCCTGATCTGCACACTAGCACTTTACTCAGGGAGAAGAGAAGATCGTGCCAGGGTGTCGTATTGTCCACAACACAGTGTCCAGCCAAACTGCATTGGCATTTGGCTAATGCCTCGAGCTTGAGGTTCTCATGTGTCTGAGATTCATTGATGAGCACAGAGGACTGCTTCCCGAGCTTAGCCTTGGAACATGGCCATATGCTGGTGACGCAGAGCCAATTCATTAAAGACTGGCCATCTGCCCTGTGTTTAGTGCACTGAGCACACCTGTATTGCTCTGAAAAAGTCTGTGCCTTAGGAAGAAGGACAGTCTGGACAAGGGATGGAGCCACAGTCACTTTACAGTTGCTCATAGTTCACTTACACTGATTATCTGAGAGTATTACTCAGACGTTTTATGCCACTATAGTTTCTCATAATGGAACCACATTTCTGCTGCATAAGCATGAGTCAAATGATGATATGATGCAAGTTGCAGTGGATTGATGAAGACACAATAATAATGTTGACGCTAATATTTCTTTTTCCATTCAATTGCATGTCAGCAACAATTTACCATGTATTAAAAGATTAGTTAATTATTACCAGGCAAAATTAAGGACAGGATTTTAAAATCTTGTTAGAAAGACAATGGTCAATAATACACATTTAGAAAATTAAAAGGAGAAAATTAAAATGGAGAAGGCAAATGTGACTACGACTGAAGATTTGTAACAATAAAATAATTATAATTATGCAATATTCCTTTTACATAAATAAACAGAAGTTTAGTAATATGTTTATCTGTTCTTTTTTCTATTCAAAATTTCAAAGAATCATAGTCCTCACAACTGTATAAAAATTGTTTAAACATGATGTCATGTTTACATCTTGTGCAAGGTGTTCATGAACCCTCATAGTGCTCCACTCTTCTTACATAATAGAATATTTTAACTCCAAAGTTCTTTTCTATTCATTTACTTATTCAATTTCAATTCAGTTTGTTTATTTGTCACATACACAGTTATACGTTGGATACAACCTGCAGTGAAACGGTTAGATTACTGCCCTGTGGCCTGAGGTCAAGAGTTTCCTAGGTGTCTGTGCACTGATTGCCACGGAGTCAACCAATGGGAAAGCAGTATCCTAAATCCCTTTCTGATTTCTGAGCATTCATGACTAAACGTAAATGCTTTCTGTTGTTACAGTTAAAGTAGTTTCTACTGCTATTAACAAGTATATTGAGTATTATTTATTTTTGTGTAATTTTGGCTGAATAGTAGCAGACTCGTCTGACTGTTTATTTATACAAATTTGCATGAAACACATTTTGAATTACATAAACCGATTGCATAGACCGATATATTTACTGCCTTGTTTATTTATGCATTTTACTATTTTACTTTTTCTCTGTAAATTTGAATATATGCTGAAACGTGTATGTTAAATATGTTATTTCTCATTTCTGTTTAATTAAAGATAGACATTGTGTCTATATTTGTGAAGCATAGACACTGTAGAATTGTATTTAGTTCATGGTTATTTACTTTAACTTACCATTTGAATGTGTTTTTTCCCTTCTTTTCCAGACAACACACACCACCTTTGAATGCAAAATATGAAGAATATTAAAGGCCTTAAGAACCCATGGTGATGGCTACTTAACCTGAATCAATAAACATGATTCAAGGATGATGATAATTCAAGACCCGTCCAAATCCTGATCATCCTTTCAGGGTTTAGTTTACAATAATGCCAGGTGACTGTACATTATCCCTTACATCTATGTTTGATATTGCTGGGAGTGTTTCAACAATTCATTGCTCTGTAAAGTGAGATACTAAGTAAAGCACAGGGCTATTTTACTCATAAAGCCAAATGCAATGTGCAGTTGTCAGGTTCATCTGAAGAATGGATGTGACCAGCACTGGCTCCTGTAGTTAGTAATTGCATTTCACTCTAAATGATATTTACAGGGACTGCCCGTAAGTACTCAGCACCACAGCAACAAATGCTGGAGGGAACTGTGATACATTTGACCACAAAGGTGTATTTTATTTCCAGATCAATTATGAATTAATTTTGGGAAAATACAATTCGTTCCAGAGCCAAACAGACCTGTCTGCTGGCCAAATAAATGTTTAAACAGTTGCTGACTGAACTAAAAAAAGTGACTAATATTTACAAAGTTAACTATTTCATAATTTTTTCACGACTTGGGTGAATGGGAAAAGGTTTAAATATTTATAACGATTGTTTGCCTCAGTGATTTATAGATAAAATGTTACAAACCCTGTTGATTTTCCAGCTTGTATAGTGCCTCATAAGAGCTGCAAAATGAATGTATTAAATGTTATTAACTGCAAATTCGATGTTAATAGTTAATAGTTGTGTGCAAATGTTTCATATTGTTTTCTTTCTCATTCTAAGGGGAATTTGTACCTATCTACACCTACAATCTGTTGTACATTTTGTAACTTCACCTCTGCAGTGGCCTTAGATTACCTTTACTGGTGCAAGGCAGGTTTCGTAAAGTTGTGGTGAGCTGTTAAACTTTTCAGCCTATCATTTCTCATTGAGACAGCTCCCTGCCTTCTCACTATCTAATTGATGCGTGGGTGAGCGACAACTTACAGTAGAGACTTCGACAGACAGTCCTTCAAGAGGAATACCAAGGAAGGCTAATCAATATCGATAGCTACAGACTCAAATTAGAGGAGCTGATGGTATGAACTAACTGCTTAGCAGTCTGGGCATGTCTGGTACTGCTGGATTGGTAACATTGAGATTTTTAATAGCCGGCAGTCAATATGTGCTGCCTGAAAACCATGTAGAGTTTGATATTGGACGGATGTGATCAAAACCAAAAGTACCATATGCAGTGCTGTGGCAATCAAATTCTCTTTTCTTCAGGGGAGCCATTTACCCTGAACAGAAATCTGTCTGCATTGCATTACAGATGTGGAATGTTTATCCAGTCTTCTCCATGAGAGCAGCAAACGGGTGGCTACAGCTAATGGACTTGGATTTGGCATCATCTGTTAAAAACTGTTATCTAACACATTTTTGACACAGTTTGGAAGGAGGGGATTAGAACAGCTTAATAAGAGATCACCAAGATGTGAGTTCAGAAACTGTACTGGAAATGTTACTTTTCAACTATGGCAAACTATAAAATTTGGAAATCTGGGCAATCAGTTCCAGTATTGAATGCCTAAGAGTCATTTTAATAAATGACATGGTGTTCCGTTGTTAATTGCTGTACTGTACCTTCTAGCAGTGACTTTTTGAGATAATACCTGTAAAAAGCTGGCTTCTTGACTGGTGCATGCACAACCCCCAGTCCCCAAAGCTCCCAAACAATGCTGCTACCTACAACATCAGTATTCAGTTCAGTGACAAGTTGTGACAATTTGTGATGCTTGGCAGATGGATGCAGGTTCTGCCAGCACCTTTGATCCAGCTGTTGATGAACTTTCCAGGTCTGGCACACACATGCTCTCCACTCCATCATGCCAGGCAGATGTGTTTTAGACCCTCTGCATCCACAAGCATCCAGCCCTGCTTCCAGAAGGAAAGATACCCCGCCTCTGTTAACACCGTGCTGGGCCTGTCAGTGTTGATAAAGGGTCTGTTTAACAGTTAAACAGCTATGGCTAAGAGGAAAATGATGGATGGGGGTTAGTTTGTACCCCAGTAGGCATCCTAACAGTGACATTGCAGGCACTGCATATTTCTTCTTGACACTGGAACGTTCTATGCAGCACTAGGCTGTAAGGCTCTTCTAATGCTGAATTTGTTTGAAGACTAATGCTCCTGGTCTAGCTCATGGCAATTAACAGGCTTACTTGAGGTGCTCATTATATAAGGACTGGAATTTTTGTATTTCCTTGTTAGCCAGCTCTTGTAGAGCACCTTTGATGAGTCTCCTAGCTGTTGGGCTTAAATTAAAACACAGAGTTGCAAAAAGGCCTTCCTATACCCATTGAGCTGAACATATGCACCACCTCAAGATTTCACCTAGGAATAAACGTGTTCTGTTCTATAGCAGTCCATGCATTGCATTATTTTTAGGTTGTAAAATGGATGCACAGTGATTTTACTGGAGTAGTTGACGTATGGACCTGGTTATATGTACTGTGCTGCTGTGTTTGGTTCCTTAGCTGTTGGGAAGAATACATCTCAGGTAGTGACCTATTAATCTTTAAGAGAGAGCTAATTATTGCTGTCTCGCTCTTTCACAACATGGCTCTGGCACTCAGTACTTCTTGTTTGATGTGCAAATAATTAGTGGGGGGCCTGAAGTTCACGAGCCTCTTCAGCAGGTTTGGGAGGAGAGGTTATGCTAATCGGCTACCAAACGTTGGTTAGCATTGGTATTTAAAACAGCATGATCAAAACAGCAACAGAGTTTTCCCCTATAGATTACCACTAGTAGACTTGACAGGGTTTCTCTTAGCCAGTTAAAATATTTTTTCCCATTATATTGTCCCAGTGTCTGGCAAATTCTGACCTTGTTGGCCTAATGTAAGGTGAAAATTTATTAAGGACAAAAACCTAAAACCTAAATTTCCATTTCTTTAATTCTCTGCTGAGAAAAGCCTAGGGTGGTTGCATTACCTGACGTTTTATAGAATTACAAACCACTGATACATAATTCAGAATGTTGCCCATCATTTTGACAGATAAAAACAAAAAAAGCCAAAGAAAACCATTTTTCCATTTTGTATGCTATGTAGTTTAAGTTAATAATTATAGTCCTAAAGATGAAACATGACTGAAAAAAAAATATGGTTAAATTTGATCTTTTTAACCATGAGTAACATACCATATGTGTTAGCTGGGAGTTTTGTGAGGTAAAGCTCTGGACTTCCTTGGAACTGTTATGTTGAATAATTAAAAAGGTTAATGTTGGATATATGAGGGCAATATTCAATCTGCCTACCCAACTGGAATGACCCAACTGGAATACAGTATACAGTGTCTACAGTATATTTTTGAGGAAATTAAAACAAACAACAGTTTGTCAGAGTAATGAGTAATGATTATTTGTAACCCAAGTGTGCATTTCCTGGCCCAAGGCTTCATAGCAGCTTTAGCTGTAGGGCGAAGGTTTATGACAAGAATTCTGATGTTGGCCACTGGGCGGGTTTCGAGCACAATCCGGTTAAGGGTTTACGCTTCAGACCTAGTGGAAATTGATGGTGGTGATGCTGGGCAGTTTATGATGTAACGTAGCTTTTATGACTGCACAGAAGGTCACCCTATCAGAAACTGGTCCTAAAATGGGAACAACCTGAGGGGGTAATTTACAGAGAGACAGATGGCATTCTCTGCTGCTCAGCTGCTTAGACTCCAGCGCTGATGGAATATTGGCAGGTTTGACAGGTTTCCATGCACAGCAGGAGCTCCTGAAGTGCCACAGTATGTTCTCGGGCCTCATGATGCATCTTTTTTTTATCCCTTAATCATAAACAATGCGAATATTTAATACAGACTGAGACAAAGATTGTCACAGACTGACACTATCTGAAGAGATGATATGACAGTACTGAAGTGCATGAACAAGCACGCTATATTTGTATCGCTGGTTACTCTATACAACGCAGCTTTTTCATGAAACGTTTGGCACAATATAATTTGTTTTAGTGGAATTGAGTGTCAGACAGGTGATAGATCCATGGTTGACAGATCTATTAAAGATTTATTCCAGTGCTATCACACTTTGACTGTGTATGCCTTTATTACATTTCACAGTAAAAGAGTCCTTGCAAATGAACAAGTTTGTTGTCATCTTTGCAAACTGCATGCTGGGATTTCAAGCATATTGTTTTTATTTGTTTATTTATTTTGTCTTCCCAGTGAGATGTGACACAAGAAATCTCTGAACAGCAGTATTGTCCTTTTATGCTGTTTTTATTGCCTGGTTAATAATCCCATTCAATTTTTCATTATTTATTTTGATGCTAAAGCAGCTGAAATTAATTTAACATTTTGGTGGTGCTTAATATTCTGATTTTTGTCATGTTCAAAGTGTCTTTTAGAACCATCTCTTTAAAACCATCAGATACCAGCTTGGGACTAAAGATCAGACAGCAGTGTGATGCCCATTACAACGCAGAACTCCTGATTTACTACACCGACGGGGTCATTAAGTAATTCAGCACAAAAACCTCTGTTTTATTTGGTAAGCACTTGCAATCCTGTTTAATCAGCCACTAAAAGTGCAGATTGAGGCATGTCTGCGTTGATAGTTTGCATATTTTATTTTCTTTAATCGCATGCTAAAATAACACAAGTAATAACCACAAGCAAATATTGTTTGATCTATAAATTCTGCTGTATGTCCATCAAACATGTTTGTACTGTTGATTACAGCGATTTTGTTTTGTTTGTGAGTGTGGCTAAAACAAAAGCAGTTAAATAAGAGGTTTAATCTGGAAAGTGCTGAGGATTGGTTAAATGACTTGCTGCCAAACTGCAACTTTCGGTGGAAAAAGAGAGTGAATCAGACTGGCTCAGGAGACTGAACAGATTGCTCTGCATGAGGTGTGCTTTGTATTTTAACACACCACAGACCGAAAAGTGAAGAGTCCCTTTAGATACAACAGAATGTATTTCAGCTCACATCAGCTTAAAAAAAAAAGAGTAAAACATGAATGAAATTAGCCTGTTGTACATAAACTTTAATACCTTCTTTAAAATTGTCATGCTTTTTTGTATTTCAGAACTGTAAAATTTTATTTACAAATGTGTAATCTGCACATATAGCAATAAAATCTACACAGAACACATATGCATAAACTGATAAAGAGTAAATGTGATTTAAAATTGGTTAGGTTTTGCACACATTAATATATAGCTTAAACAACAAAATTGTTTTCCCCAGAATAATCACTCTGCAAGATATAGCTATTGTAATAACAATTCATACCATAAAAATCATTTGTAATAATATTCCCTAGCTGCTTGGTATACTATCATCAGTGTGCAAGAAAAGCATTAAACTGTGATGCACAGAGTTGGTGATGGATGTGTAATTTTGCATGTGTAATTAGGGAACATGATTATTTCCCATTAATATAGCGAGCAAAACAGAGCCCTGCAGTGTGATATTGATTGTGCATGCTACTTATTAGCCGTCTGAATTAATGCGCGTTGTTGCCTTGCTGACTTTTGATCTTTTAATTTTATCTTCTTAATTGTCTGGTAAAGGAGAGATGACAGTTAAAGACATAGGAAAACTGAAATCCATTACTCTTGTGCTCGTACAAATTGTTTACAAAGACAGAGCAACAGCTTGTGTCAACACTCAGACTATGTTGTTCTCACTGCTGACATTTGGGGTATCATGTGACACACGAATTAAGGCTAGAATAATTGTCAGCAGTTTGTGCTATATTTGGTGATGGAAAGCCATTTTTCTCTCCCCTTGTGTTCGTGTTTTTGGGATGGGGTGACATTTTTGTGACAGCATAAGCAAAATCATTTGCTTTCCTAATGCATGTGTGTGGCAGTTAATGACGAAAACTAGTAAAAATTGGCCATCTGGTTTGTAGCTGTTACTATGACCCATTTTAAACATCAAGCAACATGAAACCATGAAACAACAGTATTTCACAGTCTGTTCAGAATATTTTGGTTTTGGTTGTATAGTGTATAGTGTATACCCTACTCCTAGGGTAGTTTTTAAGAGCAGGCAGCTGTGATGATCTCATAACTATTTCTACTTCTTAAGCCTGTATCCCAGAATCAATACACGCAATTTTCTGGGAACTGATAAGACTTTAACACTGTTTCACCTGACTGAGCCTTTTAAATACGTTTATTGTGCACTGAATCCAGAGCTCCTCGGCTGTAGTTGTAGTTGTCTGATGAGCCATGACAGATTTGGACAAACATCTGTCCCTGACAACATATAGTCAGAGATCAGACACTGCTGAACAAACAGTGGCAAGACTTCAAACAGTCTGACAGTTACTTGTCATCTGGCTGCCCAACAACCATCAATTAGCTTCTTAGTGAGGAGGAGCATCACAGTAGGAATGCAGGTGCTGAGGTGACGGGATTACATTATTTCGCCACCTTAATGTTCAGAAAAGTGTTAAAGAGATTATGTACACTTGCAACCTGTGGCGAGGCATGCACGCTGCATTTTGGTAAACCGCAGGAAGAGTAGCAGGCTAATAAATAAACATAATAGTTTATAAAACCAATAAGTAGGTTATTGAAGTCCACTAAAGCACAAGAACTATTTGCCACTCTTTACCTAACCCATGGGTCGCTCTTTGCAATTTTGAGCAAAGGACATCTATTATTTATTAAATAGACTCCAGGGGAGATGGGCTACATTGTAATGTGTGCTCATCTTATTAAAATTGGCCACCTTCAGTCAAAGATTTACAGGTTTCATTTCACATGAGAGTGTGGGCATCAAGTCGAGCAGACCAAATGGAACAGATTACTCGCTACTAAAGCAGACAGTTCTGAGGTGCTACAGGGTGTTTCTATGGTTCTTTTATAGCTCAGACCATGTGATCAGACCCCTGTGAACGTGCAGTGGCAACTGATATGTCTGCGCCAGTCTGAGAAAGGACAGGATCTAAAGTGCTTTATCAGACACATTGAGGGAAGATTGCATTAGAAATAGCTCAAATCAAGTTCACTGTGAAGATACAATCAAAGTTTTATCACATTCACCTCCTGTTGTTCCATTGGCCGTGGTCTTTTATTTTTCATCAGTCTCGTCATCACCAAACAATGAAGTCTTGCTTGGTGTTTTGTTTTAATCATGACACTCAACCTGATCAGAGAACTGTTGACCCAGTTAATTTGTTAATAATGTATCTTTCTGATAGAATGACAATAAAAGAGTTTCTTCACCCAAGCTTATTGTGTTTTACAGTATGACCCTCACAGTGACAGCTAAGTTCAGATACAAAGAGCGGTGTGTTAGAGCTGACACTAATCTTTCCTCAAGGCTATGATGTTGCCCTCTCTAATCCAGGGTCACTTAAAGTGACAGTCAAGGCAGCTGAGAACCATGCTGCATCCTGGTTTACAGTAATGACTGACCTTACACCTTTATTGTGTTGCAGTTGCTTTCAAAATATGAGGGGAATTTACTACTGTAACATTAACTGCGCCATACATATAGCACTTAGTTTTGTGAATAAGATGTGATCTACATTGAGCCTAATTTACATAGAAAGGAGGATAAAAGGAAATACAATGGCTTTTGAATTAAATTTCAATTCTGTGTTTGTGGGTGGTTAGTGAATGAGATATAAGTTTCTGCACTGAATACCACACACAAATATGACAAAACTGTTTAGTGAATATGTGTCTATTCTACTATATATATTTTGTGTGTGTGTGTGTGTGTGTGTGTGTGTGTGTGTGTGTGTGTGTGTGTGTGTATCAGATCAATAGAATGTTTCTGTATTCATCAAGAGTAGAAAAGCTTGGAGGCATCTTCAGAGATAAGAAACATGAGTCATGACTCTGTAAAGTTATATGAAAGCATATAAGAGAAACTTTAATCGAATATGCTTATGATTCTGTCAATGGAGTTGTGGCACAGTGATAAGCAATAGAGGAGTAAATTCTTATTAACGCAGATGTGGATTGAGGCTGCACATGGTGTTCAGAAGTGGTGCGTAGGAAACTCTTGTATAGGTTAATGGATTGCATTTTTAGTCAAGAGAAATATCTATTCACAGATAAGGCATTTTAAATTATTTCAACCCCAGAACCCTTATTAGCATAGGCTTTACATACAACTTATGAAATCCAATTATCAAAGCAGAAGTATATAATTTGCACATTTTCTCTATAATTAGTGTGTTCTGAAATAGGCTCCAATAAGTGATGGCTTCATCTCTGGAGTGAAGGTTAGAGACCTTTCAGCACCACCTCAGTTCTCTGTCTGTAACTGTGATTTTCATTTCAGGCAAAGTGGATTTAGCACTATTTCTCATTGCATTGCTTCCTGATGTCTTCACAACTCTTAGGACACAGTTATTCATAATTCTCCTCAAATAGATTATGTTTCTCTCATTAGGGATTCAAACCCTGAAAATTGTCAATGAGGCCTGGTCAATGATTCATTCATAGTGGTGGTCTCCATTTTCATTTCACAAGGTTATGGGGACAGATCCTGAATGTTTGCTCGACAAATGAACCTAGACACAATAGGTACCAGCTCCAGGGATTGTCATAGACTGAAGTATTTCCATTTCACACCTGATTTCTTCAGAGCTCTTCAGACAGATTGCCATCTTGTTCCACCCAACTATTACTGAATATGACTATGGCTTTCGTCCTCCTCTGCATTTTTTGAGAGGGTGTCAAAATCGCAGCAGTCTTTGATGGAGAATTTTTACTGCTCATTATTCCATGTTGAAAACACCAGTATTATTGGTCATTAACATATTTTAATTATGCGTCAGTTTGTTTTGGTTGCTGCTCCTCGGTGTGGCATGTGGATGTGTTTTGGTGTCCCTGCCAGGCTTTTTAACTAGCTTAACCGGCAAGGCATCCTTGGTCAGCCAGCTTCATCAGAATGATCATGCTGGTTGCCTATCATTTAGGTTTATCTTCTCATTAGGTATTTCTTACTAAAGCAAAAGCAAGAGGCTACAAATACCTTCTAGTGCTCCAACACTCATTCACCTTGTTGCGTTTCCTCCTTGAAGTGGTCGCCTTTGACACTCAAGCAATTGTATGTAATTTGCCAATGATCAACACAGTAATCACACAAATAGTCCAAATCTATGAGGAGATCTATATGCCCGCTGCAGCTGCCATGTCGCCTTGGGAAATGGAGTGAAAGCTGCCCCCTGTGTAGACTGAGGAGCTTGTTTTCACTCAGCAGGGATGGCAGCTCCTCATGACAGACAGGAATTTTTCTGCCATCAGTGGGGGTGTTGTTGAAGCGCAATTACTGCCGAACAGAAGTTCAGTCTACCTGCTCCCCAGGTAGCTGCTCACCAGCCGAGTGAGGAGCTCGGTCCGGCTCTCATCAAACCCCACACATGGCAGTACAGTAGTCAAGAAATGAGAAAAATTGTTCACAGCTGTTTTTTTTATTATCTTCACTACTATTTCTGACATGTCTGACACTGACTTTTTGTGACTTTAGAAGCTGCTTTGTGGAGGGTGTCGAAGAAAATGCTTTATCCATTGAGTGAAATCAGGAGAAACAGTCACTTGGCGCTCTTCATGTAGAACATCTGAAAAGACGTTCAATTCTCTGAAGACCCGTCTCCTAATGCTAAACAAATGACTTGCGTATCTCCCACACCTTGTAAAAAGAATGCTCCTACAGAGACGGTGATGTGGCATGTGTGAAGATACATTAAGAATGGCAGCCCGCAGTTGCTGGTGACAAGAGAGGCCTGTTGAGGGCAAAATAAACAGCTGGTTGTGTGAAGAAAAAAAGAGTGAAAAAGTGTCCCAGCAAAGTCTGTGAGCAGAAATCACCGGAATTATGTAACAGAGGATGAACTGGTGGTATGACCAGTGTCTGAATCTTACATGATGTTGTTACGTCTGTCAACCGTGACTGTCAGGGGAAAACAGATCAGGTTTGACTCTAATGCCTTCTGACAATTTTGCAACATCCTTTCATTTGCTTTACTGCCGAGCATATGTCAGCTGTCCCATGGCAATACTGGCCAAGAGGACTTGTTTGGGGCATATTTCATTTGTAGCCAAAAAAAGGATTAAAAAAATTCTTTATAAGGTCCTGAAAAATAGAGTACATTTGATCTAGGCAGGAAAACAGACAGACAGATACAACAGATAGATAAACAGAAACACTGACAAATAGACAAATACTGAAAATTCAACAGGCAGACAAATAGTTAGACAATTAAATATAACACATAGATGATGGATGGATGGATGGATGGATGGAACAGACATGTAGATAGACAGATAGATACAACAAACAGATAGAGGGATAAATAAATGCAACAGATACCCAACATTTATTTTTTTATGAAAATGAAACTGCAAGGCATTGTTGTTCTATTTTTGCTTCTGTGGCTCTTAGTAGGAATTGCTAAATAAATAAATATACAAAAATCTAAGAAATAGTGAGTCATGTAAAGTGAGTAGGGTTGACTGAACAAGTTCAACCACAGGGGAAAACTCACAAAATACCTCCAGCTGAAGGAGGTCATTGAAGAATTTGCAAACCATAGTGTAAGACTGATGATGCTCTGTCCTGAGTGCAGCCACTGTGAAGGAACCTGACAGTGTATTAATATCTACATGGCTTAGATCTGTTCTGTTGAGAGGCTGAGAGCACAGACGTGGGTGGAGTGAGACGGGGCAGACTGTGAGGTTCAAGAGAGGGTATGTGGCCGTAACAAAAACTTTGAAACTCTAGAAATAATGATTTGTTACCGTGTTTGGCTGTGAGGGCAGCCATATTCTGCTTTCTCTGTTCAGAAAAAAGCAAAGTAAACAAACTCAAGTTGAATCACTGTCACCTTGTTGGCTTGCTTACTAGGAGACTGCTGACATATTGTTTTGTACATTGTGTTAATTATCATTGTTTTAAAAATTTTATTAATTTGAATAATTTTCTTTTTCAAAACATTAAAGAAATTCTTTTTTAATAAATTTCTTTCCATAAATTTTTCTTCATTTTATTTCAGTTTTAAATATCATTGGATATTATTCATTTGTACAGCTGCTTTGTAACAATGTGCCATTGTAAAAAGCGCTATATAAATCAACTTGAATCAGGAAAGGCCTTGCAGGTCAAGTCTTTCTATACTGTAAATTTCTTTTTCATCATTATGTTATAACAATAAAATAAATTTGTTCATGTCAACAAATGTAACTTGTCATTATAAATTCTGAATGTGATGTAATGAGTGCATGAAGCTAAAGCACAGCTGTTCATTTAAAGTAGAATTAAATGAATCTTTTTCAGTTTTAGTGGATATTTTTTACAGTGTAATCTTTGTAACACAATTTTGGTTATCATTTAAGCCCCATTACCTATCACAAACATGCACTTCTTTACCTGATAGCATATTGCTCCAGACAACCAGATTCCCTACAAAATCAGAAAGCTTTATTTTAGTCACAGTGCAGACAAACTCAGCCTCAGGTTGTCTGTTTAATTTGGGATTCTGCTCCACCATTGTTTCTGATTGTTAATGTAGCAGAAGGTGAGGATGAGCTGCTATATGACAGCTTGTACTCCTTATGTCTGTAGAATTCAGGAAGAAAAACACAACCTCTGCATTATAATTGTCCGTGCAGGAAGGCTATACATATAACGTTTCACAAACATTGAGCAATTGTAGTCCCTTTACAAGAGTTTTAAGGGCCCTGCATGATGGGAAACAAGCAAGCTAGTGTGCTTTAGGTTTTGCATCATCCGAAAAAACTACAGCAATTAACTAATGCACGTCTGGTTGAGGCGAGACTGTGATGTGCGGAAACCCGATTAATTGTGAGTCACAGGAGCACGGCGCCGCCTAAATCTTACAATCTGACGGTTCTAAAGTCAGTAAACAGAGTGGATGTGCCCTGAAGCTGTAGATCACAGGTGGTTGATTTGGAGGGTTGATAAGGTACCTCATCACATATGATGGCAAAGCAAGCGTAAAATGAACCGTGCACCCGATGTCACAAGGGCATTTCAGAGAGGCAGTCATGTGCATTGGCGTTTGTCTCCTTATATCTGGAAACTCTTACAGATTTCACACCCTTGACTATAAGAAGCATTGTGATGGCTCTGGTGCTTCTGATGTTTAGAATGCATAGAACTGTTCGGATAAATTACGTTAAGCTGGAAGAGTGTCCTTGGCATTCTTTCTGGTTTCTTTCTGGATTCAATGTTTTGATCAACAATAGTGATCAGTTTACTTTTAAAGGAAACATGTAGCATTTGGAAGTATTCTAGGAGAAATAAATAGCATTTAAAAGATTTAATAAAAAAGAGATTTTCTTTGGTTAAGTTGAGGTAATCTGATTGTTGGGTAAAATCCCTTGTGGATCTGTTCCAAAAGGCATTTTATTCTGTTTAGAATGCATAAGACTGTTGAGATAAGTTATGTTAAGCTGGAAAGTAGCTTTAAATGTATCTTTGGTATTTTAGTGTTCCACAATCTCTTCGTTCTGGTTCCAATTTATGACCAGCAACAGTGATCAAATAAATAGTTCTTTAAAGGTAACACACAACATTTGCAACCCACATGCTCCTTTAAAGATCTTCAGATTTCCTTGTGTAAAGTCAAGCAATGATTGTTGTGTAAAATGCCTTAAACACAGTGTTAAAGGCTAGAGATGGCGGCTGATTGAAATGCGCAACACACCCTGTGAGCTGTGCCCTCTCTCTTTCACATTTGCCATCTGACTCTCAAGGAAGAGTGTGCTTTAACTGAAACTTTCAGCTATCTGATGACACTTTTATTAGTTCACTTTTTGATCCCTAAAGGTTTATTTTGGAAAAGAATTTGAGACAGAGTGGCTGCTATATCCTTTTACTGAGTGATGGTAGAAATTGCTCATGTATGAACGCATATGATCTCAGGGACTGAGATTTTATGATTGCCCAAAACCAATTGGCTCATTCCAGGAACATGAGATCATATTATCAGTTTTTGCTAATAAAAGGCACCAAGTTTAATTCAAAGTTATTAATCCTCAGATTGCAGTCCACATGGCAACGCTGGGGGAGATTCACAGCTTTTATGGCTGTATTTACTTGGCAGGAAAATCAGATTTACAATTATGACTGTCCTCTTAGGACTGGGCTTTTATCAACATACCATAACCATCCCGTAACATAGACAGTTTTTTTCAGTTATATTTCATACTTGTGATTTGTTGATAATAAAATTTAACATATCAAGAGAGACATTTTTATTTGCCTATTATAATTTCTAATGTTAATAAATTTGCCATTTTATAATGTTTTCTACAGGTTTCTCTAATAGATAAGATGTACACTATGGGATTATGTTGAAATTTTGATTTTGATCACCTGCAGTGGTACCGTTTCATTAATTTCAATTCCTACCATCAGATTTGTAAAGATTTATATATACTGTACAACATAAAATCAATTTACTTTCCAGATTCCATTTACTTTTTGGTACATTAATATCTTATGTTTAAATGTTTTGCATGGATACTAATCTAAAATCACTAATAGAATACTAAGATCACCCCTCAATGTTGGAATCATTACAGCAGACCTTTACTAGCTTTACACAAATCTTAATTTCCCTCACGCAGCTGTGATCCTTCACTTCATAGTCCAAGCAGGTAGGGTATAAATATCAATATTAATATAAGAGAAAGCAGAGATAAAAAGCTGCAAAAAAGTGCTTTCTCTGTCTGAGCTCTTGGCTTACCAAAACATGTTCTCATAAGCACTTCTATGCATAAGATTTGTATCAACCGGGAGAGAAAACAGGCTGACAAGCAATTGCTTTCAAGTCTACAGTGCAAATCCCCAGTTCCATCCCCTCCAACTGTGGGTCTGTGGAACAGAATGATGAAGAACAACTTCTTCTGTCGACAATGGCTTAATTTCCCTTTATATCCTCTACTGATGCGCACAGACCTCAGAAGTAAGCAGTGCTGGGACAATTTACAAGCAGCTGGAACCCAACAAGGCCTCTTGAAGGGTCGTCATTCTAAATATATGACTCTACTGTAAATACTATTTAGGAGACGGACTGCTCATTAGTGTTTATTGTTCTTTCCACTCCAAAGAGGTAGATTACGATCAGCTGGAAACCTCCATTTCTGTCCTTGTGGCCTGAATGGCTCTGATAAAAAGGAAGAATGATATTTACCATGCAAATAGCTTCTCTGTTGATTCGGTTTGACTCTTCTTTAAATGCAGATTCATTCACGCTTGTATTCTATAGCGCACCCATCTATGAAAACCGAGACGTATTCATGCTAAATCAGAGTTATTACTTTTCACTCGGTGCCCACGTATGTATTATTCAGGGAGACATTTTCTGACAGGGGGCTGCGTGGATTGATGCAGTAGGTCCTGAAAGCATATCCTCTATTCTCTTACTTTTTGTCTACAGCATCTCATTAGCATGCCAGTTCATGCAGCTGTGTGTGGTATTACACTGGGGTGCATTTACTAAAGAGTTCCATTAGCATGATAAAACAAGCCTGCTGATGACACAAAGTAGATATGGTAATTACACCTTTATAAGCACGAGACCCTCGTCTTACAGAGCGTCTCAATGTAATAATAGACGCAGCGCTGTGAGCTCTTGGATGTTTTTCCATGATCGCGGATGCTTTGACTCTGTATCCCACATCATTGGATTCAATGCCTGAATGCAGTCAACTGAGCAAGACAAATAATGTGAATGGCAGACTGTAAGCAAAATGCTCTCTTTCTTTTGCATGTGCCATTCAAGCCCGCAAACAAACATGAATATCATGAAATTAGATCATCAAGTGCCTCCCAAACAAGGATCTACTGATGTATGGAAAATGACTGCTCAGTTGGTTCCTCTGACCAATCCAATGATAATACATCATTCTTTTCTATTGAAAAAGTGTCACTTGTCTCGTGAAGTATTTTCTTTGCACTCTTTGAAAGCATCCCTCGCCTCAGACGAATGAAGCAAACATTGCCTCATCATTAATGTTGACAATCAGAGGTAGCTTGAATCTCTCAGACTGCCTGATTGAACGTCACACACATAAGAGCCGCCGCTGGCAGACGAATCAGGACGCTGGCCGACTGAGGGCAAATTAAAGAGCACAGCAATCACCAAATGGCTCCTCCAGGGCCAAATCAAAATGGTGATTACAGGGCTGGATAGATTAGCTCAAACATAGCAGAGCGATAACATATCCATACTTATTAGAATTTCAGAGTTGTGTGCACCAAGTCATCACACTGCACCTGATAAGGTACCCAAATCTATAATTCAGAGACATTTCCATGTGCTCTTGTCTGTTCTGTATATTGATTATCAGCTCAGCAGTGTTGTGCCCACTAACAACACCAGCACTCTCAATCTATAACTCCAGGTCCCTTCAATCCAGTGCAGAATTTTAATGGTTCAGGAAGTGCAGGAAGAGAGAACAGGAAATGGAGGGTATGTCAAAGTAAAATGGATCCATATGGTGTTCACGCTCATCCGTCAGTGTAATAAATGAGGTGTTCATACAATTTTAAAAATTGATGTCTGTCTTGTTTTTATTAATAATTTAAGTACAGTACATGTAGTCACTTGATGCCCTGATTTAATATTAATCTTTTATTGATTTTATAGATTAAACCAAAAGCAGAAATCTGGTGTGAACTTGGAATGTCACTGACATACAGTTGAAAGAGTCTATGGTAAAAGAGAAGCTGCATTGAGCTTGTGAGTTATTATTTCA
Organism: Chromobotia macracanthus; assembly: GCA_036877525.1. Lineage (NCBI taxonomy): Eukaryota > Metazoa > Chordata > Actinopteri > Cypriniformes > Botiidae > Chromobotia > Chromobotia macracanthus. The sequence continues at coordinate 504,555 of JAZGTH010000115.1, forward strand.
GACAGTAAGTGAACCAAAAGAGCACAATAATGAGGTATATGTACTTGATCTAAGAATCATTTTCACAGTTTTTGTTTGTTTTGAAAAGATAACGCATTAATCAGCAGACATATTTAAGAATGGCAATGAAATGACACTCAAGTGTAAGAGTTTCAGCTATGCCAGATTCAGGGACAATGAGTAGAACTCATTTGCCTACACTTTCTCTCCGCTGTTTAATGTCTTTGCAAATTAGCACTTTTTCTTAAACATGGAAAGTGAAAATGTTTTATCTTCTCTGAGCAGTCCCAGTGACGTTTTCACCTCGGTATCCAGTGGTAAGCAAACTCATAAAACTACAAGGAGGAAATAATTAAAGCCTAAAAGTGTTTCATCTCTTAAAGGAACAGGGCCATTGATTTTCTTCTCTTCTATCTTCTTCGCCTGTGCGCTGCTGTGATCAGAAAAGCTTTTGTATGGCGGGGTGAGAATTAAAGGGGACCACAATGGGGACATAAGACAGACACGCTCATTATCAGCAGAAACAAAAGTTCTCGAAACAAAAACTCTTATGAACTGTGTGGGAAACACTACTTATTTTTCATCCTTCTGCTGTGTGAGGGCCTTTGATAAGCTCATGCTTTTATATCTTAATGAGCAATATGGTCTAAACCTGTGGCATGCTCAGCAGTACCTTCTGGATCTCTTATGGAGCTGGCAGAACCTGTGACCTCATTCTGTCCCATGATCATTGGAGGAGGGTTTGCTTGTTCTGAACATTTCTCGTTCTGCTTGCTGTTTCATTTCTTATTGAGAGGATTCTGACTCGTCTGGTGCTTTTAAACCTATAGTAGACTTCAACCTCCCTCATTGTCCAATAAGTATATTGGTCTACACAAAACATTCCAGACCTTGGTATAACTAGACAGTTTTGTTATAAAAATAGCTAAACACTAAGAAATATCTTTTTTAAGTGATTTAGTTTATGTTGATGCTTGTTTGGTCTTTAAATTATTTGTTTGGTCCTTAAATTAAGTCATCTTGAGGCCCCATTGGAAGTTTGTTAAGGCCCCCTGGCTTTGGACCCTTTTAATTTGATTTGCATTCTCTAACTAGGGCAGCCTAATGTTCTCTGACTCATATTCCAGCTGTAAAAACATAACAATTAACAATTAGTATCATTTACAATTGGTCTGCTATGTTTTGACCCCCTAATTTGCCTATGACTGATACATGATGTTTACTCAACTGCTTTGCCCCAGCAGGATATGCATGATTGTTTTCGCTAAACCTCATTCTCTGCACGCACTGCTGATTCATCAGTATGACACTTACGAAATGCTTTTGTGAAACTAAAAGACTTGCACGAGGTATATTCTTCACATAGACAGCATGGAAAAGGTCACTCTTGCCCTTATCTTAGGTTTTGAAATGCTTTTAGCTCTGTCCATTACGCAGAGAATTGGAAAGAGTTGGAAAGGTAAAGTTGGAAGGAACTGTATATGCTTCCTATTCCTTTTTTATACACTATGTACAGTGGGATATTGAAAGATTACTTATTAAATGAAAAACAAATATTTACATTAACATAACTCATATTTCCCTCCCAAATGGAACAATTATCTTTTTCATAATGCTGCAGATTTCCAGTACTATGGCTGGTTTGGGGTTAATTGCTCTTTTCAAGTAAATCTCTTGTTTTCTGTAACAATGTTTGCATTTTTAATTGTAAATCTTACAACAATAGTCTTAGAGCTCTAGCGCTTAGCCAAAGTATTTCCAAAGGTCATATCCTGTTTACATTTTTCACTTTTAAACTGAATGGTAAATTATGTTCTATGTTCAAATGTTAAAATGTTCTTAATGTCAGATTTTAAATGTACGCACACTGCTCTTTGCCAATCCAGTTTACTTTTGTCTTTCAGCTTCACATATTTAGAAGGTAAATACTGAAATATTCTTTTGAGAGGAGCTAATGTCACACCATTACCCTCTTACCTTTAAAAATGAGCATTTTTTGACTAGAATAATTCTCAGAGACTTTCAATTTAGCACTAAGGGTAGATGAGGACACCGAATATAATTCATTATCTCTCAGTGTTTAATGTTTTCCTCTATGTTTAGACTGATATTAACGGCAACAAAGGCTATTCAAAGATTTATAATTGGCCCTGCTCTCCTGAGCGAATGAGATAAAGCACAACCTTGTCGCATGTCGCACAAAGTCGAATTTGTGGTCCCTAAATAGTAACCATGGTCCAACGTATATCTTTTCCATTAAGTGGGAGCCTGGAATATTCTGCTGCTTTGTCTTTACTTGCTTACAGAAAAGACACATTATCAGCGCGGCAGAATTAATATTACTGTCCTTTGATTTCACCAAGTCTGTCTGAGCCTGCAATCGACTGTTTCTCATCCAGCCAATCACCCATGTCCAATTAAACGATATGTCTCAGGAAAGTTCCAGAACTTTTGAATTCTTTTTCTCAGATACGTTAAGCCAGTCAGACTCTCTAAGCTCTAGTCACGCTCTGTAGACACCTGATTAATGCTCTCCACACCATGTCCGAGCAGCAGGGGAAGCTCATCGGACTCCACCTCCAAACACCATTCCACGAAGGACAGATGAGCTTACGGTGTTAGCAGTGAGCACATTTATTTTTTATCATCACACCTGATTCATCTATGGACTGCAACAACAAAACACCAGAAGTTCTCCTGTCCCGGCGCTGTTCATTTATTCAGCATCCCTGATGTACAGATGAAATTGGAGTCTATTGATTTTTACTTGCTTGAATCCCTATTGCACAATTTTCTTCATTCCCTTAGACTGTAGAAGAGTGTTTATAATACATATATTCCACCCACGCTGAAAGATCTAGATTCAAAGTAACAGAAAAGGATCGTTTCAATTTAAATCCACATATACATTGTCCTGATAAAAGAATATGTTTTATTTGGGATTTGCTCATTTCCCAGTGCTCATTGCTGTTGTGTTGAAAATGATATTTTCTCAGTTCTCAACCTTAAACTTTTTCCTAATTTTCCCTAGGAAGCTTTGGTTTCATATGATCAGTTGTTCAGATGGTTAAAAGAGTTTTAAGATTATACCTCTGGGCTCCATATATACACAAATTACAGGCACAAACACAAATGTTTACATATATACTACCATCTTCAAAGAATGGCTTTTTATATTTTAAATGATGTCCCTGCTGATTGTGCTCCATTATGCTGCAGTAGGTAAAGTTTCTGATTGGGAAGTTATTATAATTAATTTATTCATATTCATTTATTCATATATGTGCATGAATTATTCACCCAGAATAACATTCATCCCTAATTTTGTCATAATATATATCCAATAATTGCCTTAACTGTTTTTTAAATGTCATCTGTCTTGATTTCATGTCTCGTTTAACAAGCAACACACACATACTTAAAGTCTTATTCACTTACCTGAATTGTGTATATAAAACACACATATTCTTAACTGCTTTAATTGGCTGCAGTGGTTAGTGTTAGTTAATTGATATGTCTCATAAGTCCTCATGGACCTGTTCCCCTCAATACCATTTAAATGACCTTTGAGAGTTTTGTCAGAAACAACTCATTAATTTTCATAGATGGAGATCAGGAAGTGCTAATGCAGTCGTGTGTCACTGCATGCTTTAAAAATGCAGTGGGGCTGCTGTGTAATCAATGACTCATTAGACAAGTAAAATGTGTTGTCTTAGAAACACCCAGTGGCAAAGAATATTGGTTAGTTTGGACTAGCTTTCTCAAACTCCAATAGTTCTTCAAAAGTTCTTAACTTTCCAATAGTAACCTAATTAGACAGTAATGAGGTTATTATGGAAGGAAATTAAAACTTTTGTGTACAAATCAGATTTTTCCTCTCTGTTCAGATCTGCTAATATACCAAACTCTGTAATCAAAAGTCAGAGATCTCAATATGAGCTCAAACATTTCTCAACAAATTTTCTCAGATCAAATTATCTGCTTTTATTTTCAAAAGTTTTAGTAATCAAAATTAACTAATAAACTAATTTTATTAATATTAATAAAAACTAATTTTAATATTAAAATATTACAATTAAACATATGTGAGGTCTTCATTAAGTAAATCCTGAGCTGTATCTCAGCAAAACAATTTCCCCCAGCATGCTCAAAAGAGTTTTCCTTATTTTAAGACATTTTATTTACAGCTTTGAATGTTCTTATCCAGACCTTGCAAACAAATTCAGTATGAGAATAAACATCAAAGGCCTTCTTAAAGAGATCCTGATTATGACATAGTTGATTTTAAGATGTATGGAGGTTTGGCACTAACAAGCAGCCAAGCAGCTGTCACTGATTTCTGTGGAGTTATCACAGCTTCTCACTGATCTAGGTCAAAGCTGCTGGCAGATTCGCATGAGAAATGGAGCCAAATTCTGCATTTAAACACAAAGAGGCTGATGATGAAGCCTAGTTTGTTTCACGCACCAGACATTTCATAGCTTAGTCATCTTCCGAAATGCCAGTCCATTTGTATGAATGACAAGCAAAGCGTCAAAGATGTTGTGTGTGTGACACATTTGGCATTACAGTGTAAACATTAAACCTCTTTTATGCTGAGATGTTTTTGAATCATTTTTTGTTAAGTTTAATGAGACTCCTCCAAATTCCTTTACCTTTCGGTTTAATTTAATTAAATACATTAAATCATTTAGCATTTAATTTAATTTTTGTGCAATGTGACAGCTCAGAAGTGTCATTTCCCACATTTACCACTAGTAGGATATAAGAAATTATGATTTAGGAAAAATATGGAGTGTAAGCAGTTATCTGACATCAGCAGAAATCTTACGCACGAGTGCTGCCCAAGGTCACCCTCTCGTATGTGTTAGCATATTCAGAATGTCATTACCACACTACTGCCCATTACCCTTCCACTCCACCATTCTGTATGTTCAGCTTAGAGTTCCAGCTTCCTGCCAAAGCTTCTGGAGCATGGGCCATGTTTTTCTCTGTCAAGCACCTGGGCTCACCCTGGGCTTTCTGCTTCTTTTCCACTCTTCCTCAGTTTTTTCATTCCGTCAAAAACTGTCTAGATTAAAGATGGCATGAAATTGATGCTTGGATGCTTTCAAGGGGGTTTTGGTTTATCTTATTTTCTGTAAAGCCTCAAACCAAACTTTGCACCCTTATCAGTACTTTACTGAGTAATCTTTGATGGCACCATCGTATTTAATTTTTTTGTCCTAAAATAGACTATCTAGTATGTCTCTAGATGTGTTGAGGTTTTCATCTCTTTGAGGCATTCTGGCTGCAGATGGACAGTGACTGGTTCTGAAAGAGAAAAGCAAACTTCAGTAATCCTGAATCATACATGGAAGACTGTAGCTTTACTTCAGTGGGTAGGTTTACTTTCAGGGTAGATTTATTTTTGAAAGTCAATTTATGTATAGACACATACCTTAAAGTCTGGGCTACAAAAAAGCTATTGAACATTTCCATTATTTTTGCCTTGATAAAAGATACAGTTCACTAAACCAACTTTGGCCCTTTGTGACAATATTGTAATTTAACCTGGAGGATAGATTTTACACAATTATTATTATTTAACAGGATCTGAGCTAGATGTTTGAAACCAACATGCAAAATTACTGCTAAACTAAACATACATTGCAGTAACTGAAGTTGTCACCCAAAGGAACTAGCCCTGATTTAGCCTACAGATGCTCTAAATTTGTAGATTTCTCTAAATTGTAACCTGCAGTGCATAAATGTAACTGTCTGGACACAAGACCAATGAATTCTTTATTAATTAAGTATTAATTAACTTATCCTGAAGTATGACATTCTTTAAAATCTTGAACTTTAACATTGCTCTACAACACAGTTGTTTAAGACTTACTTAAGACTATAACTTTACAGTTAAGTTACAAGTTTAAAGTTTTCATAATCTCTGTGTGTACCAGTATCACACTGTGAATTAAAATCATGTCCCAAATGTAAACGAAAACATTCCTTAATGTTGTATTCAAATTACACCTGGCTACACCTCCGGATGTTAACAGCCTTTTCAAATGAAATGATTATTATTCAGATGCACAGGGACCTGTGCAATCACCTACTATGCAGTGTCATTAACATGAGAGTCGAGGCTGTGCATGCATGAGGTGCATTAAATTAAAAAACTTTGGGATGGAAGAACTGACAGGATGAGCTCAGGTTTCAAAGTCTGTAAGAAGATTATCCAACAAGTGGCAAAGTTACAAAACCCTCTAACTCTGATGGACGGAGCAAATTAGACACTCCAGGTTATGCAAGGCCAACCAGGTTGATACAAAAACATCTCACCAAAGTCAGTTCACTTGTATGGCCCTGTACTTCCAGTAATTCAACTGTTATATAGTAACATAAGTGACAAAGTGTATAGCTTGAAAGCACTATAAAGTGCTTTGGAAAGATGAATAAATGTATTTACTTAAATGGAGAAAGATGAACATCTCCAAAACTGTATTTCAAATCAGCAATAAAATCTGACAACAACAACATCCAATCTAACAAAACAGTATATTTCAGGCTGATGCAGCACATGCACTATATTGTGCATATTGTAGAGTAAACAAACAGCTCTACCAAAAAGGCAATTTACTCTTGCCTGAAAGGTGGGACTTCCATTCAGAAGCATTTAGATGGTGGAACACCTGTAATGAGAGCCCATGGTCATTTGTCAGTTGTGAAGATATTGCATTTATGTTTTGAAATATATTGAATATATATATATATATATATATATATATATATATATATATATATATATATATATATATATATATATAATATATAATATATATATATAGAAAAGAGAGAGAGAGAGAGAGAGAGAGAGAGAGAGAGAGAGAGAGTGGAAGTGAAGGAGAAAGCCCAGGGTGAGCCCAGGTGCTTGGCAGAGGGAAACATGGTTCATGTTCCAGACTATATTGATCGGAAAACATAACAGGAGAAATGTCTGAGGCTGTGTAGTGTGTGGAGGAGATGTTTGCCCTTATTGATATTTGGGCAGGATTCTAATCCTTATATTGTAGCACCACAGTGTAAAAAGAAAACGTAATCATGCCAACTGGCCAGCATCAGCACAGATTTCACAACAATAAAGCACTATTGGACATCTTTCTCTCAGGAGTAGCCAAATGAGTTTTATCTAAAGGAAACAGAACACTGATGTTATTAGTTCTATCCATATTGTGTCTGTAGTTCAGCAGACTTTTAGCAATAATTTACCCAGGTAAATTAGTCAAAGGTATATTTTGGGAGCTATTTTATGACTTTAGAAAGAGTGGAACAGTTCGGCAAAGGACCTCAAGCTAGGAATTAAACTCATGTCATCAAATGTGTAGTTTGTCACGGAATGCCGTATGTCGCAAGACTGCCCACGAGGCTATGTTCCTTACCTAAATTTATTATTATTACTATTATTATTATTATGTGCTTTTAAGACAGTGTAAAAAAAATAGTAAAAACATATATAAAATGGAATACAGTCCTTGTCTGTGAGCTGTGGATTTACTGTCAGTTTAATAAATTTTCCTAATGCCTCATCTTTGAACAACAGCTTTTTTTGTTAAATTTAAATTATATTGAGACAAAAATGCTGAATCTGAGAATCAGACTGAAATGATCAGGGACAATGATAAAAATAAGCTTCAGCTGCTTGTTGCTAACACAGGGACCCTTTGATAGAAAACCAGGATAGCAGCTGCAACACAACAAGAAACAGTACAGGATTTGGCAAACTTTCCCCACGCTCATTAGTTCGTCACATAATTAGGAATAATAAGCTATTATACTTTTCTACCTCAATGTGACAATGCTGCAAAAGTTTGTCAACATCAAAAAAAAATTTTTGGTTTGTAATTGTGAGTGTCTATAGTGTTAATGACATTGATAATGATTTGGATTTATGACATCAAAAATATTCAGAATAAGCCATTTTTGCATATATTACCACATTGTAAAGAATTGTTTCCCAAGAGATTGTTGAAGTGAAAACAGCAACTGCAAATGGGATTTGAGAGCTGGGAAGGGAGAGATTTAGATTTTCAGTAAATAACTTATCTGTTTTCTACTTAGGTTCTCTGCTGGTGTGCACCCTTCAAGACATCACAGGCCTTTATATTTGGTTAGAAAGCAGAGCAAAAACCTCATCTAATGCCAAATATTATTAAGACCTGTAAGAATATGGATGGATGTTTGCTTGTCTCCAAAGATGGCAGAAGGAACACTGCGAATCTTAACACTCAGTCTCATTTGCATCTTCCTCCAGCTCTCCGGGGTTATGTGAAGCTGGTTGCATCTCCTCTTCACTCCAGTTAGACAGATGAGGGCAATACAAAGAACTATAGCTGTGACACAAGTGGCAGCTGATATAATTCAGCAATAAAACACCCTTCAAAACCCCCAGTCAATCCAAACCCCCTCTCATTGCTACCACTCACTCTGTGTTCTGTCACACAGAAGTGGAGTCATTGAACTGTCCAGCAAACATGACTAGATTAAATACCTCTCACACTCTTAAATTTTTGGCCAATGAAATTAAATCTCTGTACATAATTCCACTGAGACCTTCTGTAATAACCAGACCCTCCAGTGGGAAAGTTTTGTGAATTAGAAGGTTATGATTTTTCCATTTATTATATTATGTGTTAAAATGAGTGACATTAGAAGCAGAAAAAGTATAAATTAAAAAATATAAACGTGTGAACAACAACATTGATTTTTGAGGGATGTACCTGTTTTAGAAATTGTTACAGTTGAGAAAGGTAAGATTTTTGATATTTGTATATTTAATTAATCTCAGTGTTATTGGAAATCGTTGCCTTAGAGGTTAAAAATCAACTTCTTTTGAATTACCTGTTTAGAAGTTATATGACATGATGTGGGATAATATGCATAAATTCCACATATGTTAAAATGAAACTATTCTCTCTCTCTCTCTCTCTCTCTCTCTCTCTCTCTCTCTCTCTCTCTATATATATATATATATATATATATATATATATATAGTCTATAGATTATAGTACATAGTATATATGTACTATAATATGTACTATATAGTATATATAATCTATAGACATAAAACACTAATCAATGATGAAATCTATTTTTTATTTCACCATGTATCTTCAACAGACATAACCTGTAAAGATGACTGACAGGGTAACAACCTTTTGGTCTTAATGAAATAGACTATTAAATTATTTTGAGGTTTCTAGATTGACAAGTTAACTTTAAACATAATTACTGTTAAACAGCTACTTCACTTATATTTGATTTGGGACAAAGTTTTATTTTTACTAAAATATATTTAATGCATTACCCAGCTATTCAGTGTGGTGAGTAAAATAATTCAAATCTTAATGCAATTTTCGCAGCAAATTGTGCATTTCTGGAAGAAACCTCTGACCTTCAGATTGTAATGCCTGTAGTCAAGAAGGGGAAAATACATAATGTTACAGTCACCACACTCATTTAGTCAGCATTCATGCCAAAAATAAAGTAATTCAAATATTTAACTCTCATAATGTAAGGTTAAGCTCCAAGTTGTTCTTCAGATTGATCCAAAGCATAAATCTCTTAAATTAGTTTATAGTAAGTTTCTCATCTTAGAACTGTGGAATTTTACACACGATAGATACAGATATTGAATCATCAATACTGTTTTAGTGCTTTGCTTTCAAACAATGAAATTACATTAAATTTTTGTGTTAGAACATTTTGAATGATGCAGTCATTAAAAGAGAAACATTTAATATTGCTTAATGCTATCATAAACTCTGAATTGTGATGGGCCACCAACATCATTGTGAAAACTTTAACCGTAACAGTTATCATTGTGAAAACTTTAACTGTAACAATTACAGTGCCTACAAGTCTAAATGATGACTAATTTTCACATTTACTCTGTAAAAATGTTATGTAACAATTTTGCTTTGTCTAAATCATCAAAAATATAATTTAATGATTTAGTCTGCAGATAAAAAGACTACACCAGAAGACTCCAAAGAAATGCTGTCATGTAGATCTTGGGAGTATGGGTGCACCCTTTCCTTTATTTCACAGTACTCTGTCTGAAAGCAGGTAACATAGTATTAAGAAATACAAAATAACACTCATTGTGCTCTTGTTTGTATCTGATGCTCTCCATTCACAGATTTCCCAACAGTTCTAAGTTGAATGAGATACAGGAGTGCTACACTATGCAATATAAAAACATATAGGTTACTTGCTAGAGTATCTATAAATCTGACAGCTCTTGAAATCCACTGAAATATTTTCTTTTTTTTAAAAAAAATGACAACAGATGAAAACTTTTCAAAAACATCAACACTTAAAGAAAAAGAAAAAAATACAGTCATACAGATATTTCCAGAAGTTTAAGGCGTTGAAATAAAAAAATTGGACAACCCAGGAACTCCCTGTAACTCCACTGAGCCAATTCAGTGGCAACACTTCAGCTGAATAATTTAGTCTTTCTCACTCTTGCCTCACCTCCCGGTTGGCGCCAATCATCTCCATGTCCGTGCAGTGCCTTTCAACATTTACAAAAGCATTTTTACCCACCAAACAGTAGAAAAGCCTAAAACAATACCCTTAGATTTAAAAACATTTTCTAATTGATTAAATATTGTTGACTCAAATGACAAATACATGAAACTGAAAAGATGAATAAATATCAAAACTCAGCATACAGCATGAAAAACAGGGATCAGGTGTTTGTAAAAAAAGAAAACTAAAAGGCTGTTTCATGTTATGTATGTAATACATTCATCCATTGGGCTGTTGGCTCAAGATGGGTGGAAAACATCTGCAGGAAATGTATGATGAGCTGCCAACCAAGCACTTTGGTTCACGATCAGATAACCCCTTACTACTATTAGGCATCTTAAGGTCAAAGCAGAAGTATTTTGTTGGGCATGTCACTGGTAAACAAATAAATAAATATGGAATGAGCATCAAAATAATTCTAATTTTCATTCACTTTCCATTTGTTTACTACACTTTGACACTGCAATCATTTATGCAGATGTTTCATAAACACCATCCCTACCAAACTGATACACTTTGTGGTTTTTGATTTACACAAATGTAACATTTCATCAGCCTTAGTGTGTATTGTGCGGTTTGATCAGTGGCGTGGATTAAGAACAAAAATTGGCAAAGCAGTGTTGCGTAAACTGTTGTCTAAAAGGAAAATATGCCATTTCATTGACCAGTGCAATGTTTATCCATCAGGACGGTAAACATTCATTTAAGGACAGAGAATATCACAGGAGCTAAACTCCAAAATCCATGGTCTAAACCTGAATCATACACATTATAGATTTTTTCCATTTTTAACAGCAAACGTTGCAAATATAGAAACAGTATCTGTACATAGTTCTTTTGTAATTAGAACAACTCAAATATTAGGGGAAATCTGTTCATTAATTACAGTGGTCCTGCAAGAAGAAATACTAAGATTTCAGAAGATATCTGTCACTGTTGGATTTTTTTAAGTCTCACAGTACACAACAGCAAATCCACTGTCACAGGACTTGGCCATGCGGTAACCAAATACTAAAAATCCAGTTCAACATATATATTTTTTATATTTGCAATATATTCTCCTCTTGTTGCTTTAAGTAACATTTTAATTTTGGTACACAAACCTTCTTCCCTAAAATGAAATTCACTCTAGTGTCACTTTTTTATCCATTAGAATGTGACTTCATTAGATTAAGGATTCATTCCTGCTGTTCTTTGTAGTCCATCAAAACTGAAAAAGACACAGACACTTAAGTGGATTAAGATTTATGTTGAGCTGACACTCCCTTCCAATAATCTAGAATGTCATGCAGGTCTTCATCTTTAGCAAACTGCACTTTTTTCCTTAGGGCATGGCCTGCAGCCATGTACTCCTCATCTTTGTGACGTTTGCGATGGAGTTTAAATCGCTCCCAAATGCTGTGAGATGGTTTGCAGTAGTACTCAGGACTAGATGAGTAACTAAGATTGTGATACTGGGGAGAGAGCTGTGAGTAAGCCAAGTCTCTGGGCCGAGGCCTGGTCAGGGGTTCCAAGATGGAGGTTTTCCGGCTATCTGGTCCTTCTAGCTCCTCAATTTGGTGGGAATCAGGGTAGGAATGCCGATGCTCGCTATACTGGCGGATCTTCTCTGCTTCTGCCCTTAGTATTGCAGCTGCAGGTGTTATCGTCAGGATGGTCTCCCCAGTGGGTGAAGTCTTCTCTATGTACTTCGACTCTGACTTATATGACCCCTCTGAACGGTAAGGCCTCGGGCTCCGCAGCGGACCACCAGTGGCTGTACTTGGACGCTTTGGAGAGACATCTGATGTGTGATGTCTTTGTAAGGAGTGGTGGTAGCTGTCTTTGTAGGCAGGTGAAAGGAAGCCAGACTTGCTTTGAGGCTGCTCTGAAATAAGAACTAACTGAGGTTCTGCTGTTGACACTGCCCCAGATTTAACCCCTTGGAAGGAGGTGGACTCTGATTTTAGAGCATCTATACAATTGTTAATAATCTGGTTGACCTTGTCCACCTCTTTTGCAATTGTTGAGATCTCTGCAACAGAGCCTTGGCTGTTGCTAGGCATGGACATCTCACATTCCCTTCGATCTGGGTGCTCCCCTGTCCTCACTTCCATGTAATTCCCTTTGGCCATTTTGGGTGTGTCAGTTATGGCTTGCAATTTGTATTGCTCCATGTCACTGCCTGAGGGTAGATAGGGCATGCGGGTCATGCTCTCCCCAGCCATCATTTGCTTTTGAGACATCCTGGATATGGTCCCACCTTCCAGTTCCCCACCGTACTTAAGCTCAATTATGTTCTTCTTCAAACTGCCTGCCTTTTTGTGCTTTTCATCTTGATGTCTCTTTTTTCGTAAGCAATAGTACACAATGCCTAAAACAATTACCATACTGAAAAGACATCCTAAGATAGTCATTATGTAGTGAGTGGCTGTTGCACTGCTGGCTACTCTCTCTTTTCCATTTCTAGGCCCTGTGGAAAGAGTCAAACAGGTGTGATTGAAACGCAAAGAGTTTCTTATGGAAGCCACGCAGTAGGTGTAGTCAGTGTGGGGTTTCAGGTTTTTCAGCTCAATATCCTCCTTCTGCCGTTTCAGATTTTGTATGTCGGTGAAAAAGCTGTTGTTGTATAGAACGAGAATGTACATTTTCTTGTAGGGGTAAGGAATCTGAACAGTTATTACTGCATTTGTGTGGGACACCAGCTTAAGTTTCATGATTGGTTTTACATCTAAATCTATGTATGTTGGACTGATGCTGATTTCCTCAGGCTCAGTCCCAGATGGACAATCTTCCAGCCCACATGGTGTGGAGTCTGGAGGGAAAGTTGTGGTCTCAGGAGGCACAGGGATGTACGGAGTCACATAGTCTTCCGTGCACACAGTGGACAGCATATGCAGAGCATTACGGTATGTTGGATTGTTTGGATTCTGGCTTAAAAGGCTGTAGCCAGAGACTCCGGCAGGAGAATCACACACCATCCGTTCACTCGTTCTATTGGGAAAGACTGAAAGCCACTTCAGGAACCCCAAGAGCTCACAGGAGCAGTTGAACGGGTTGGTGTACAGCTCACAGGTGGTCAGCTTAGTCAGACTGGTGAATGTGGACCCATCTAGCACCTGGATGCGATTCATGGAAAGGTCAATGTTTTCTATGTTTGGGCATTCCCAAAAGGCATTGGGTGTCACAGTCTCAATCAGATTGGCCTGGAGGTAGAGGTACTGCAGCTTTCCCAAACCCCTGAGAATCCCTTCTGTCAAATTTCTTAATTTATTGAAGCCCAACTGGAGAACCTGCAGGTTGAACTGGGCTGAAAAAGCCCCATCCTCAATATAATTAATCTCATTCTTTGTTAGGTTCAGATATGTTAAGTTGGTAAAGCGGCTAAGGGCAGAGTAGTGGATGCTTTTGATCTTATTCTCATTCAAACGAAGATCCACTATGGTGCTATTGATGTGCTGAGGGATAGCTTCATAGGGTGGCTGGTTTTGGCTGCAAATGGCCAGCCATACAAAGCCCTTTTCTCCTTCTATAAGCCAGCAATCTCCCCTCACTCCACCTGTGTGAGTCAGATAGATTATGGCCAGAGACCAGAAGAAGGCACACTTCACCATGCCTCCATTAAAAGCTCCTGAAGCCCTCTTGGAATCCATGAGCAATACCAGTTGGTAGCAGCTTGGGGGACCACTTCTGTTTTAATTAGGCTGGATGGAACCTCACAGTATTCTGGCAGGGTAAAAAAAAACCTTTCCCTCCCTTGATTTAGCCAAGGGACACAAATGTCAAGTGTCTGGTCCAGAGAATTATTTCACATGAGTTGGGGATTTTTGTACTGATATTTCAAGCCTCTTATTAAAGACCATAACTTATGCATTTATAGGCTGAGTCTCCAATGGTAAGGGTTTTCCCTATAGCGGAGTGCTAGAGCTGGGTCTTAGTGTTTCACCAAGTCAAAATGACCTGTGCTTATTTCCCAAGGGTATACCATTGTTGATGGCTTTCATCCTCTTGTCTCTTCTTCTCATCCACCATTTTAGTCTCATTTATGGGCCCAGAGGTGCACCCTGGAAAAGAGAAAAGAAGAAAGCAATAGTTGATGGTCACAAAGTTTTTAGATTAACAAAGCAATATACAAAATGAAGTTCATACTCAACATGCCACAAAAACATTAGTTTCATATTGTACAAGAGGCCTGTTACATACCACCCCAAAGGTATTTTTGTTGCCCCAATGTCTCACTAATACTTGTAAAATGTAGAAAATAAGCTGACCATAAATTTATTTTGTACATAATTTAAACAGCTCCCTATAGTTCCTTTGACATATTGCTATTATCGGAAACCATTGGTCAATTACCACCTGACAGCTAAACGAAAACAGGTGTCCATGTTCTCCCATCATTAACTGTGAGACTTTCAGAGAAGGGCCAATACATAGGACCAAAAGCAGATCAATTACACTCTGTCCTTTGAAATGTTCAAGTGAAAAGAACCAGTGGCTCTTGATACAGTTTCTAATGCATCCATCAAGCATAGTTGAGAAGAACTTTGAAGAAAATTCCATTTAATCTTTCAAAATTTATTACCCAAGTAGTGCTAAATTTCTGGAAAAATCCTGCTAATCCCTGGACACTCTTTTTCATGTAATAAAAATGAATGGGGACTGGGTCTGTCAAGCTCCAGAATGACAAGAAAATCACAATTAAAGTGTCATATAAGTGATTTATGTTTATATTCCAAGTTTTCTAAATTCATGCAGACAAACAATTTTAGTCAGTAACCAGAGTTTGAGAACCAGATCAGTTTGATTATGAACCATTAAAACAATCAGGTCTGATTCAATTTTTATTAACTGGATCATCTAAATATATATATATATATATATATATATATATAATGGCCTGAAAGAAATTTTTGGTAAACATTTCCTTTAGGTGTGAAAGAAATTCTATTTCCCCAGGATACTTTGCCTCCAAAGTCTTGTAAGCTTTTTCTTGATACTCATTTATTTTTAAATACAATACCCAGCTGTGAAGGGAGAAGGTAATCACATGGGAATGGTACTTCTCTGAAACACACTACCCTCACAAAGAGCAGGTAAGCTCCCTGGGGCAGCAGGGACAAGGGGGAAAAGCATGCTTCAGTTCACAGTTATCCCTGGCAGGCCTTGAATCCACATTAAGACAGCTGCAAGCAATGTTAGCTGTATCACAAATCATTTTGTGATCTTACAGAGGAAGGAAACTGATGTGAAAACAAAGGCTTTTCTTTGCACTGCACCCGTTTTCCTAACAATAGACATAATGGGCTTTTTCTCTGTGTGTGCATGTGTGTATAAGTGTGTGTTTGCAATAACCTGAGTGCTATGAATGATCCTAATTTAGCTTTACTGCTACAGTAATGAACCAATATATTGCTCTGTAACTAAAGCCCCTTTTGTCCTCTATTAGTATCACTGCAATGTCAATTAATGCATGTTACCAACATTATCCAACTAATATGAATGAAACTATGCCATAATACATCAACAGACTGCATGTTAAAAAAGAACACAAAAATTCCAGCACAAAATAAAAGCCATTCGTTATAGTACTGTGTCTCCACAAAGCTGCTGAAAGCTCCATAAAGCCTCTTCGCTAGATGGAGGAATTACAGGCAAAGACTTGCACAATATTGAATTCTTTACAGTGCTTTCCATAGAGGTAAAACTCATTTTAATTGTACTATCTGAGTGACCCTCTGTAAGCCATGTCAGGACATACTAGCTCTCTGGAAGCCACGATAACTGAAAGAGAGTCTTACCATTACTGTGAGGCTAATTTACATTTCACACAAGTCATATACAAGTGAATTATGCAAGGAGGGCCTGCTTTTATTGAAGAGGGAAAAGCATTTCCCAAGTGCATGGATGTTGGTGGTTCATAAAGCTCTCTGTGGTAGGCAGTGGATCAAGGCTGGGATTTTACTGTGTTATACAAGGATTCCTCCCAAGCGGTGTGTTAGATCTATAAGTGAGATCATGGCCTGGTGTAAATCATAAATTACATATTAGAAAAGCTTCTGATTAAATATGTCTTGATCAGCATCACTCAATTGGACTGTAAGTGTTAGATGAGGGTCTTCATCTGGAGGTCCACCAGTGTGTGTTTGATCTTAATCTATTTTTGTGAAACAAAATATGTGTTATATAATAAGTGTTAACTTCAAGCAAGGCTTCAGTTAAGAAGCTGAAGTTCTGTTAAATGTGTCATTGTCCTTACCACAATAAAATGAAGTATGCATTATGAAGTAAATAAAAACAGAATGAAGTATATGCCTCAATATACAAAATATATGTACAACAATTGCCTGTTTTAATGTCTTTGCAGTGTTTGCATCATAAAAAACATTAAAATACATGAATACATTAAAAAACATTTTAATGCATAATACATTAACATGGTACTATGTGTATGTTATTATAGGCAAGGCTTGAAACATTTTTAAATAATCATTATGACAGTGGCTAGTGACATGACAAAATGGATGAAGAAACTGTATGATTTTGCTTACATAAATGTGCATGTGCATTGGGGACCTAATGTGTTCAGGATAGTTTGGTTGTGTCACTGGGGAAATTACATTCATGACAAATGATGAAACATTGCAATGATTTATTGTTGATACACACTGTCAGTTTTATCAAGCTAGAAAAGAGAACTGTCATAATCTGCATGCACAAATTCCTGGTAGAGCATGATGCCAGCAACGCTAAGATCATGGGTTCAATTCCCAGGAAAAACACAAACTGATTAAATGTTGCTTTGGAAAAAACAGTCTGCCAAATGCATTAATATAAATGTATATTTTAATGTATGTCTATAATCTCAAGACAGAACCACTAAAATTACCACTGAAATCAGATCAGATCACCTAATCAGATCATTCCTCATGTGGTTATAACACACTGTTCTAGAAATACTGTAGCTGTGAAGAGAAAGAGTCCAACACAGCTAACACATTCATGCAACCCCATGAGATTCGAGATTTTTACTTTCTCAGCTCTGTAAAGGAAAGCCAGGCCACTGTAAAATACAATAATAACAGAAGCTGGAACAGTAGGGAAGGTGAGGTAATTGCAAATGTTCTTTAAATGCAAGCCCTCCCCCAGAGAGCTCCTAATATTCGCTGAAGCTCAGCACTTCTGCTCCAAAACATTAACATGTTCCAAAGTACCACACAACCTCATGCCCACAGGCCATATTTTTTTCCTGAGATTGTTTAGACAGCAACAAGACAGGCACGTGACAGTCTGACAGACAGTTTCACTGTGCCACGCTGCCTTGAAATGTTTAATCCTAAAGCCTGTGCTGCTACCTGCTTTCAGCTGCCCCTGTGCAAACAGATCTCCTGCTGCCCAGAATGGCAGCCTCTGACACAAGAGCCCTCTGTGTCACAGAAAGGTGCAGATGCAATTATCCCAGCAGGTGGATGTATTCTGTGGTGGATGGAGATCAAAATGACAGCTCATAGTAATAAAAGCTGTAGCATCAATCAATCAGCTCCTTCAATGGCACTTAAAGGTCAGAGGTCATATTATTTGTCTGGTGACCTTTCACTGTATGGTCTGTCTTTTCTTGGACTGCAGACATGGGTGAGGAACCTTAGAGCTCCTGTCAACCTTAATGAGATTAGATGTCAGACATTAAAAGGATTATCCAGCCCTAGGTCAAAACATCCTCTGACTTCCTTCAAGCAAAGGATTTATGGCTCTAAAAAAACTATAATAATTCCATGGTACTTTTTTGTTATTGAAAGTTTATTTTTAGATTATTTTAGTTATTTTAGTTTATTTTTAGAATTTGATTTTAAAATGTTATTTGTATGTAACTTGTTATTTGTAACAGGTTTCTGGTTTGCAAGAGCTAAACATTCTTGTTATCATTATCAAGAGATGTGGCATACATATTTGAATGTCAGTTTTGATCCGGGAGTTTCTCATTTTTTTATTTAATGGATTAATCATGAATTATTAACGAGAGTTAAGAAATTCCTTACACATGCAATCCTATTCTGCATTCATTCACTCCTGTAAGGAATCGTTTACCCTGTGGAACACACACAAAAACATTTTTCAGCACTTGCTTTTCAAAGACAATAAACAGTGACCACAGCTGTCAGGCTTCAAAAACAAAAGTAGTCCATAAAACTCATGTACTATACTCCAAGTCTGCTGAAGGGTAAGGAACAAATCTAAATTTTAAATGATTTTGATCACTATCCACTACATAGTCAAAGAGTAGCCACTGTGTCCCACTTGTTTTGTCTAGATTTTAATGTGGCCTAAGGGAAAGATTCTATGGAATTGTTATACAGCGATTCTGTTCATGAGTTTGGCATTAAATGTGATTTGTGAATAATCTGTGTCTCTGTACTAAATTCATGACACTAAACTCAAACATTATGGTAAAGCAACACCATCTCCTTTCCCAAATTTCTACTCTCTCATCAGTCTGTCCTGCATTTTAATTCACACATATTAATGGCCTCTCTCTGCATATGCCATTAGTGGCCGCTGGCAGGCAGGGATACAGAAATTGACTTTGTTTTCAGGGTGCCTGAGGAGGAGCACAGACAGCCATGTGTTAAGAGCTGCTTGGCATGAGCTTTTGGATGGATGTGAAATTGGTTGGACTGAGAAACCTGTATGGATGGCTTTCATACCAGTAATGGTGCTGTGCAGTGACATGACCATAGTTTGGGTTGGACTGGCTTTTGATGTGTGTCCCTATAAACAGATGCTTCTCTACAAACAGGACGAATGAACAAACTGTGTTAGAACTGGAATTCACTGACTGTCTTAAAGGAACAGTGCACTCAAAAAAATCCATTATAATAATTCCCCTGTTTCAGAAATTAAATACACCTGTAAAAGTATAGAGATTTGGCA
This sequence comes from Chromobotia macracanthus, assembly GCA_036877525.1. Lineage (NCBI taxonomy): Eukaryota > Metazoa > Chordata > Actinopteri > Cypriniformes > Botiidae > Chromobotia > Chromobotia macracanthus. Next base: position 524,040 of record JAZGTH010000115.1, read on the forward strand.
CAACATAACGGTAAACAATGACAGAATTGTAAGCAGAAATGCTTATATGGTATACTATGGATTTTTTCCCCCAAAATATATTTTTTAAAGAATTTTGTATACAATGCATAACTATACCAAACTTTCTATATTTAACATCATATACAATTCTTTTGCTTACGTAACTCACCAAATCTAAGATGGGTTGCCTCCAGATTAATACATTTTGAGTAAATAAATATATTTAAATTTTCAAATGTCAAAAGCACAATGATCAGAACCTTTTACCATCTGCTGGACCTAAATTTCAAAGCTATGAATCTAATACATCTGTTACCACCAAACTGTCACACTGTAAAGACAAAAATACCATCATCAACATCACAGTCTATTACCATCATATTTTAGCCAACACCCCCTCCTCTTCATTACCATTATCATCATCTTTTACAATATCTCCTCATTATCATCATCTTTTACTCTAACCTCCTGCTCCTCCTCTTCATCATCACCATCATTATTTTGGTCATTAGCTCTAGTTTGAGACGTTTGTAGTAAGACGCTTTTAACACTCTGGAACACCAGGAGGGGCGTAAAGTAAAGAAGTTCCTCAGTGGCTTAGTCTCCAACTGAGCATGAAAAGAGAAAAGAGAGGCAAATTATGGTGTCTCTTTCTTCAAAAACTTTACCTACTCAAACTCAAATGTCCATGAAATTAATATGAGAAATTCACCAACAGTGCACCACAGTGATTGATGGCTTTAAGAGGAATAAAAAACGTGCTCCTTTCTATAGTCCACTCTCCCCCGTCAGTGACCTTTAAGTCTAACAAAACGGCAAAGGCCAGCAGCATGCATAACCTCACCCATGATTTCACTCAGCTGAATATGGAGATGGATCTCTCTTTAGGTAAAACTCTGGTTAAACCAACAGAGACCAAGATAATTAATAATACATGGATATGCTGTTTATCTAGCCTGACTCACTTCAGTTAAATATGCACAGATTTAACTGCAAAGCATCAGCATAAATCACAGATTTGCCACATGCCTTGTTAAAGCAAACACAGAGCTGTGTTTACACTGGCCAGGGATAAGCCATCATTTACATTCATGCTTTGTTCCTCAAGCTGTTGCTTACTTTTTTGCCCCTAAGCTCCTTGAAAACATACTGCATACTCTTGCAAATATTAATATAAATGATCCTATTAACAACATGGGACATACACATACTGTTCAGGTAGATGGTCCTGTGCTTCAGAAACAAATGGTAATAGTGTCTACAGGGACCCTTCTTCACTTCCATCTCTCTGCTGTCCATTCCTTATTAATAACCTGAGTTTCCATGGTCTAGCGGAGGCTGTGCATGTTGTAGGCCAGAACAGTCAGGGTCTTCGAGCCAGACTGAGCCTCCACTGGGACCACACAGCTGCTCCCTGGTCTGGGTGACATTTTGGCCTGGCTTGCAAACAGAGCAGTGATGGCTTTTTCTATTGTTCTCTGTGGACAACCTAATGAGAACGGCAGTAGATAAACTCAAAAGGCTTCACCACACATTAAGCGTTTATGTGTTCATTAGTTCTGGATGTTTAGTAGTTCTGGATAGGCTACAAGCCTATATTTGTGGCACTTTCTCCCACACAAAGATAAAAAAATCAGAAGTGAGATCTTTTTAAATATCAGCTGTTTTTCCTTGACAGTAGTAGGATTAAGTGGAGATCAAAATGAAAACTTATTTAAAAAAAGATACTTTTCTCTTAGTATTACTATCCTAGTAATCTTATGTGTGACTCTTTAAGAGTTTCGAAAGATCTCAACAACTTCTCACATCGTGCTCAGACTTGCTGAGATACCAGAGATAACAAAAGTTAGATATTTCTCAAACTTTTCTCATTAAAATCTTTTAAGACCAAATGATCTGGGCTATGCTATCTGCATTCATTTTGCAGTATTATACTCTTTCTGTATGTCAACAATTGTCTCAAGTGTTTGCATTCGTATTTGTCTTAAGGGAAAGTTGGAGAAAGTTGATACTTAAGCAAGAACGTCTTTACATTTTCTGAGCTATGAAACAGTGACCTGTGAACAGTACAGTTTTCCTTTGTTCTGGGTTGTTTGCATGCGGTTTGGCTCTGGAATACTAATACCTGACATTGAAATGATTTTGAGAACATCTATAACTGTATAGATTTATAAAGAATCTGAGTTATAGACTGAATGAGTTACAGACAGAGTGAGTTCAGTGGTGTTTGAGCTACCCATGTGTATTTCTAGTTATGTGGTATTGGGTGGCTAGGTGGAAGCTCTTTTAGTTGTGGAAATCCTGTTACACACCAAAGGGAGCCGCATTTTGCTGTGCGCTTAAGTAGAGCCCTGGGGGTTCTGCACACTGTGATGAGAACATCACTCTGAGCAAAGTGGTGCTTGTTGGTCCTCCACACTTCATGGATGATGCAAACACGCAGACAACTGTAGCTATCTCACCACCCAAGACTTGTCAGTTTAGACCCAATAACCTGCCTGTTGCTGCCTCTTTCTGCCCCCGACATTCCTACACTGCCCCTTTGTCTGCCCCTCCAATTACCTAAGTATCCACTTTCTCATTGTCATTTCCCTTGTCTGTCCGTCGCCAGCACGCTCCCTTCTTTTTCTCACTCCTTTGCTCCTTCAACATTCTAAAGGTGTCTGTGTTCCTCTGAGACTGTTCGTCTATGATGTTATCCAGCTGCTTATTTGAAGTCATTTCCAATTCATACGTGTGTCACAGGAAAACACAAAAGAGAAGAGGCTCTGAGGTGCTGAAACAATTTGGTTGTAATGAAACTGGCTCTCGTGGGAAAGGAGGACATTCGGTACATCGAACCCTTGAATTACTTTTGAGTGTGGGACAATTAGAAGCAGACGGGAAGCGTGCTTCATTTGTATCAGATGGTATTAGCACTGCACGTTAATTAGCAGAGAAGAACCGCCTGAAATTGAGTGTCAATGGTCCTGCCCTTGCCTGACCTCACTGTGTGCGGGAAGCTGGACTTTCGTGACAGCCGAGACACAATTTCAAGTCTGGCTTTTAAGTTTGGCCCCAAAAGTCTCTGACAGGAGCACAGACAGCCTTGGGGCCCAGCACACTAATTATCTTTATCTAATATTACCTTGCTGATAAATGAAAGGCATTGTGCCGATTCAGGGTGCTTTGGATGCACTTGTTTGCAGGACAAAGCCTTTTATTACCTCATGCCCATTGGCTTCGCCTGCAAATGTAAAGTGAAGGGCAAACTGATGCCTCTCTCCCTATGGTACCCTAAAATGTGACCTTGTGATATTTGTGAAAATCCAGGCTTGGGGCCACAAGGACATCTGTTTAAGAACGTAAAGAGTTCATGTTCGCTTTACATGTAGAAGATTAAAACATTTCAATAAGCTGTATTTAATATTTAACAGTATATACAGTGTGTGTATATATACCCCATATATATATATATATATATATATATATATATATATATAAATATATATATATATATATATATATATATATATAATATATATAAAAAATATAAAACAATAATATTCTTTAGTTATTATCACTATGCTCCAAATGAAATTTATATAGCACGACAAAATGAGCATTTGAAATATTATAAATATCTTTTTTATATGTATACATCAGTTAGTTTGAGTCCTCAAATCTGATTGGGCAGATGAAGTTTCATAAGTGCTGAAGCAGGACCACAACAGTGCTGGGATACTTCAATGTTTTGTATCAATCACCACAGTAACCACAGAAAACAATACTAGAACAAAACTATCCGTTTTCATAATATACATGTCTATATCTAGGTTTACTAACCCAAAAAAGTGAAAGCACAAAAAAGTCTCCAGCTAGTGGCAGGAGAGTGGGGTCCTGTTTGTCTGACTAATGGCAGATAAGGAATGTTCCAGAAAACAGTCACTACTTTTACAGTGCCATCTGGTAAAGCTATGTTTGCAGAAACAACACATTTTACATTTAAACGATGCAGGCATACATTACTGCTATTCTGTTGCACTGACAGCCAATAAACATTTATATTAAGGATATATCAAGTACATTTCAAGCACTGCCGAATTCAAAAATTCACCTGAATTCAGCTAAGACAACAAAACCTTCAAGAGCTACTTTCAGGAGAGGTAATTAAACTTGGGTATAAAACAATAATCAGGTTGTAAAACATCTGTTTCTCTAATAAAACATTGTCAATCCATAACTAGACTAATTTGAGTCAGTGCATAAAAAAGGGGTGATAGACAGAAGAATAAGACCTGCAGGTTTTAATGCAATTTTCCAGACCATCAACTCAGTGCTTGGTGCTGTGGCCTTTGTGTGGAGCAGCTTCAGGCAAGAGGGTGGAGGCTGATTCCTCTCCCACTGCTGACTCAGGACATGGACGCCCACAGCACACCATCAGCCAGCTCTGCTCCACACAAGAAAAAGGATGAGGTGCTTTGAGAGGGTAATGTGGCCTGTGCACCATCCACCTGGTCACAGTGAGGAACACATTGGGATTTATAAAGGCAGAAACTGTCTTCATGAGAGCTTTTCCATATGTCTGAAGTTATTTTTGTGCTCAGGCACTGTTTGCAATCACATACCGGTTTCATTTCCTGAAGACTTATATAAGTGACTGACTGACTGAATTATTTAAACATTTGCCTGCACAGGGTTGTGATACATCATGTAAATGCATTATTTTGAATATCCGCTGTACAGTACATTTTGAGACATATGAGATAGCAGTCAATTGTAATGTCAAGGTTTATAACCTTTAAAAGAAATGAACGTAAATCAACTTTCAGACTCATTTAAAACCATTTTTAACCATTTTTTTTACTGTAATAAAATTTATTTATGCCAACAAACAGTTTTCCCTGTTGTTGCTACAAAGCATTGTAAGTATTTGTAGAAGTTTATGATGTCATGGATAAATGTTCTGTACTTTAAATAATGATACGTGGTGGTGTTGATCCGTTTGTTACTACAGGCAGTGTGCAAAGGGTTTATTACAACAGAACCTCTTATAGCACAGTAATACTGGACGCAATTACTGAATAACCTGCATAAGGAATCCCTCTTACGTAAACATGACATAGCAGAAAGGAAAGCAGAGCATTGTTCTGCTGCCAAGGAAACATCTTACAAAGTTATTACCAAGTGAACTCATAATGGGTTTTGGGCAGAAAAATCTGGCTATTTCGACCCAGGCAAATTGTTAGCATGCCCTTTACCACCACAAGATTAACCTCAAATCAACATCACTTTAAAAAAAGCAGCAAACAGACACTGCATCCATGATAATATCAAAGAAACATGATTTGTTGTTGACATTTATTGTAAACATGAAAAACATACAAGTTTATATTTACTGTATGCATTTGCCAGATGCTTTTCTCCAAAGAGAGTGCATGTGGGGTATACATTTTATCTACACATTGCCTGAAAATAAAGCCCTTTAGAATATGCACTATGGAATATATATAAATTGATTGTATTTTCATCTTTCTTACTGTTTAATGAAGTAATCTTGTATGATGTTGGAATGTGAGCCGTGTTGCTCTGTGAGATGTCACACAACCCCTCAGTTGTCATGTCAAGGATAAAGATGATCGTTTGAGAGCTCGTTTGAGAGCTATGACGTGAGAAGCTGAAGATGCATTAAAATAAGACCCCACAGGTTAACTGATTCATGGGTTTCATTTCAAATTCTGCAGCGCTTTCATTTTCCTTTAAAAACTTTCAAACCTGCCCTACATGTTTCTCTCTGCCATTTTCTGCCGCTCATCTTCCATCAGGAAAAGGACAATATAGTGTATTTCCAACACTAGCCAAACAGGAGAACGCAATCAGTCTTGTACATTGTTCCATTTTACCTCACTGTGTTCCATTTCCTACCTGCTGGAAAGATAGCTACAGTAAAGGCAGCTTAACAAGGGCTTGGAAATGCCAGCACCTTAAACACAATGTATGATCTATTTCACTTTAATTCAAGAGATAAGCGAAAAGACCATTTCCCCGAGCACAGGAAATATGACTAGCAAATGATGGCGGTGAGCACAGGAATGATGCGATGGCTGTGGGGGGATGTTGGATGAAGAAATGGAATCAATCACGCAGAGAATTCGGAGGCAGTGAGGACATTGGGCCTGTCAGAATATTCCAGCTCCTGTGTGTGTGATCTATCTGCGGCGACGTACCGACTGTGGAGTGGAGACCGGAATGGGAAATTGGATGGAGGTGGACAGAAACATTGAGAGCTGTCCTGCCAGATGGCTGTTTTTGGAAAAAAAGGTTGTTTTTTCCAGCCTATTTTGACATGAAATCATTTGACATGGCATATTCCGGAGGGCAGTGACTGAAGAGGAAGGGAAAAGGTGACGAAAAGATGAAAGACCTGGAACAGCAGAACAGGGATGAGAATGATGCCGAAGACTTATTTGTTATAAGTCACTTGCTCTGTCCCTCTATGCCCATATTGGTAAAGGCCATTTTTCAGTCATGTATAGTATATGGGGAAACTTTAATAGGGAAACATAATAGGGAAAGATTAAAATCTATAAAACTGTCAAAAAGTCAAGATTATGTTTTGGTAATTACTATATATATATATATATATATATATATATATATATATATATATATATATATATATATATATATATATATATATATATATATATATATATATATATATATATATATATATATAGCCTGTACAAATAGTTCATCCCCATATAATATGTCTGTATTATATGGAGCTGCTTGGAAAGTGAGGGAGGCACGTCTATGATTTCAGTGTCACAGTTGTGATGCAGAAGATGTCAGTGGATGTTATTGTCGTTAAAGTGCCGAGCAAAATAGTCGGGAGAAACAAGCGATTGCTAACACATTTTGATAACAGGCTTTTCGAGAAAGTTTCAGAATTTGCATTTTTATTGCTGTTGCTTATTGATGTTTTTAAAATCAGATAGGGCGTGAAGAGAAAAAAAAAGCCTTCAAAGCCAGGCGGAGCATGATGAATACAAAATTTGCCATGCTCATGCTATTTATTAGGTTCGAAATGTTTTTTGAAATGTGGCGACCACCGTCTTCCATCTATGGGAAATCATCTTTCTGGCTTTGTTAATTTTCAACAGTGGGCCCCTGACAGGCACCTTGGCCACACCACCCCTTTCTCCCATCAACCGCCTCGCAGCCAACCCCAGGTTCCATCTTTCTGCAGAAGTGAGTCAGCCAACCCCCCTCACAGACTGCAGCTGTTCCACTGTCTCTCTGCTTCCCTGGGAGACCACGCTCACCATTCCTGCCCAGCTGAGCTCACACCATTAACTCCACAGGCACTTCTCATGCCCACATAAGTAACACACGAGTCTCACTCGCACGCGCATTCTCACATTATCAGACACCTAATGAGAGAGGAGCTGCGAATCGAAGAGCTGTTTGAAATGCCTGGTTCCTGAGCACTCGTAAAATAGATAGCTTTGCATCAGCTGCATTAGTCGTGTAATGCACAAATCCCGAAAATCCTGATTAAAGAATGGGCAACTGCAAAGACAGTATAATATTCTGTAATACTGGTAGGTTGCAGAAAATCACATTCTTATTCAGTACGCTATTTTTGTCTTCTGTATGGGTAAAGAAAATTGTGTAAAATAAGATCTATTTTTAGAGAATTTTTTTTGGAGAATCTTTTTTTTTTTCCTTGCTTTAAACATAAACCTCACTAAATTATGAAGAAAAACTATTTGCTAATGGGGTAAGAAATATTAACTTTATCCAGATAAAATGAATGCAGGTTTATTATCTCACACAATTTTCCTTTTCAAGTAAATGTACCTTTTTAGGGATGTTTAGATATTCACACCTGTTTTAAATTGTTTGAAGGCAATTTATGTTGACATTTTTAGGATGGATCTGCTAACCACATGTGACAGGTTCTTTAAAGGGTCTAAAAAATGTTTGGAAAATCTCCTCAAAAGTATAAAGTTTGTAAAGTCTTGTTTTTTTTTCAGCACCATCCAGTGACACTAAGATTAGGATGATGTCCACTCATAGATACTCATAGATCATATCCATATTACCTAATCAAACACATTCACTCCTAAAGAACAGCTTGGTTTATTGGTCCCTCCACACTCTGCTTTTTTGTCTTCCTCTAAATCCTCACAGCAGTTAAAATGAACAATATCAAATGAAGTCCTCAATTACAGTAACACTGCATGTAAGTGAAATGTAAGAACTTGTGTCACCGTGTGATGGAAGCATGAGGTCAGATGATTAATTCAGATTCTGCTGCAATAAAATATACAATATATGCATCAGAGCTGTTGTCGTGGAGATGAAAGCATATTTATATTTACTTTGTCGTCTTAAAGTGAATCAAGTGTTTTATTCATTGCTTTATAAGATTAATAAGTAAACACAATTTTGTGTGATGTATAGTACATGTTGTTTTATGGATGTGGTGCACATGCCTCACAAAAAAAAAACAAGCAAACACACAAAAACAAGTCTTACATTTAGGTTTTAGCAAGATAACCAAGACAGAGTTGTTAGGGTGACCTGTTTTAATTGTATAAAAATTAAGATTTTATATAAGATTTGTGAGTATAGTGAATACAATGAGCATTATATGAATGTAAAGACTTGTTAACAGAACCATTAAAGACCTGATGCACTACTGGTAAAAACACTAGTGGTCAGCCTGTGTTTTCTCAATGGTCAATCCCAGCACTGCTATCAGGAAAACAGAGTATCACTCTACCATTTGTATTAATACAGTGCATTGCAGAATCTTTAGTAATCCTGCTCAGTATCTGTTGAACTGCCTGTTTTACACATATGGCATTACCAAGGAACATCCATCTAATGGCGGCACACATCAATGTGTTTCTGAAAAATGCACAAGAGAAATTCCTTTCAAGGTATAATGACAAGCTATGATAAAGTGGCAAGCAAGATGAAAGAGCGGGTCTTTACTGCCACTAGATGGCACTTTCCACACTTCACACAAAGCATGCCATTCTCACACCTCTCCATCTCATGTCATCATTGAGATTACTGAAGGCATTATACAGCCATTACTACTGCATCTCATGCCTGAAAGAACACTCTCCATGCTCGAGCTGCCGAAATGCATTCCATTCTCTAATCCACATCGAACGTAGACCATGAGATCATTCAGGTAAAACCCTGCACTGCCATACCAGACCCTTTCAAGTGCTCATAAAAAACATGCCGCATGAATAAATGATAGTCGGTGAAGCACGTTTCTTCAGAGTGGAACGTGATTTTGATGTGGATGCTGAGAGCCGGTTCAATTTACTGTATCAAATGATTTGCAAGTTCTCCTGCCCATCCTGTATAAATACATTTTTTTAAAAAGAATTTGCTGTACTTGAAGGAGGGGCTTGACTTGAATATCCTGTGTAAATTAGAATAGGGGAGGAGTTGGGCTGTGACACAGAGACAGACAGCTGTATCTATAAGGCTTGTGTGATGATTGACAGAACGGTGTGATCAGGCACCTCCTAGTTGCATCCTGTAGAGATCCTAAAAGAATGTTCTTCACCTTTTCACCTATTCAATCTGACTGAAACATCTAAAGTCCATTTGGCTGTTTTTTCAATATGTTGTCTCAGTTTTAGAATATAGGCCGAGTAGTTAAATATGTGAGCCAGAGTTACCTGGCCCTTTGAGGATTACAGAAGATTATGGTGTGGATGGCTTAAGTCTGTCTGCTTTGCCTCCTACTGTTTGTACTCAGTTCCAGCATGCAAAAATACTGCCTGTGAGTATGCAGGTGTCCCATATAAGACAAGAAAACAAAACAATTATTGCATTTAAATTTATGTATTTTTGGACGGACACTCAGATGGACAGTTTTTATTCATACTTGCATATGTGTTTATATATGTGTTTACTGGAAATCAAACCCATTAACTTTGCACTGCTAATGCAATACTTCTAATCGAGCTATTTAGATGAGCTTTCCTTTAGATGTTAGCCCACAACATTGTCAGATATATACAGCTTTGTGCTCACATTCCAACACAATGCAAGGGCAGATTGTCAGGCATCCCTCTTTAAGTGGCCTCAGGATTAATGCTTTGTTGTGCTTATAGCCCAAGACAACATATTTTCTTGACCATTAAATCAGCCCTGGCCATACTTGCTTTTAAAATTTGCATCTATTGACTGGATAAAAGGTGAAGTCTAAGCAGATTTTTTCACTCTCATTAATACAGCATTAAAAGTTGAAGTGTGTAGTTTTTCGATGATGAAATAGTTTTCCCCATCCCAGCTTAATATGCACAGACAGCTACTAAATACGTTTCCCAACGTTTGTTGATGTATTTGTTAATGAAGTAGGTTTGACTTCTTTTGTGGATTTATGCAGGCCCTGACAAGAGGAACCAGAGGAGAACTCATGCTCTTTGGAAGCCCTCATCACCGTCATACTCACTGTAACGAAAATGTGACCGCTGCCTCACAGTCCCTGCTCACTTTTTTCTTCATCATTACCTTTTCAGCCCAAGTGAGCCCCAATTAACAAGTAAGTTCTAACTGTTCTAATTATTAATAGAGCAGTTAAGTAGATATTTAAATCTTTTACATATAGAAGATCAGCATCTCTTTGGATCTTTATCTGTCCTGTCATGCACATGTACAGTATGGGCATTGCAATATAATATCCTGCTCTTACCAATGATGTCACATTGCCAGTTGGCCATTAGGGCTCTTATCCTATATGCCCTTATTTGCATGGACCCCAGATTAAGAAAGCAGTCTGCTCAGTCATGTCATGCCTCCAGCCCTTCTTCCAGTACACTGCCCGTTTGGACCATTGAAAAGATGTTGCTGAGGAACAGACCCATGCGAGAGCTTAGGACTCTACAACAGATGATTTCCACACTACATAGTGTGTTATTAGTTCCTAAATACAATGCAATAGGAGTTAATAATAGAGTTGCTTTGTGATCCTTTTTAAATAACATCCATTTTGTAAACAAAAACCACTTGGTAAACCAAAAAAACAACAAAAACAAACTGCTTGTGTTTTCAAGGCTGATCTTAGATTTACTACAGTAATCCATTCAAATAAGTCTGAGGATCAAGTCATTAGACACCCAGTCTCACCTAGCCAGACGGTCTAATCCACACTGCAGCAAAACCCACCTACTGTACTTTGGAAGAGACAATCTTATTGTAAAGTTACTAACCACAGTTTCTTTTTTACATTTGGTTTAGGGGCAAGAATATCTGAAATTGATTATACAAGAATAACTCTGTTTTTTTATCTTTCCAAAAGTAATAGGTACAGACTACTTCACAGATATATCTTAGAAAACAAAGTGAAAAATATAACTGCTTGTGAAAATATGCTACTAACTGCCTTAAACCATGCTGGATATCTTTTCTGTTGTTTGATCTGTCTAACTTGGCTAAATTAGAGCAATTACTTAATTCTCATTCTTGTATTAAATAGGAAGACCCTATGTGCACTTACTGTATGACCGGAATTTACAATCAGCCAATCAGATTAGAGATTGCCAAAGTGACTAAATACTTTATTTAATCCAGTTTTATGTGAATTATGCATCAGACAATCATCTAAAAGATTGTGGGCAGTTTGTGGGTGCTCCATCTGAGACTGAGACTATTAGACATTCAACAATAAAGCTTGCTGGAAACCCTTTGTGCTATCCAATGTATCAGCTTGGCTGTATTTCCCATATGACAGTGAATAATAACAAGTAGAGAAATGAGAAAAACAAACCTTTGATATCCTATTTGATATATCAAATATTACTGCTGCATTTACTAAAAGTGCTGATCCCCAAGGCACCACAAATAAAAAACAAGGTCATTGCCATGCCTGAGTGACCTCTGTAAATACACATTTCTGTGTAAACACACCATAATGTGTCCACATAGTAGCCTGAGAGCACCAGATATTAGCAGCACTCGGGGACATTTGACGTCAGAAACAGGAGTGATCTGGGATTCTCTCTTAAGGTGAGTAAAAATCGACCAGAAACTTTATTTATAATGCATGAAGTATTTATCTTATCAATCTGGTTTATCAGGTGAGAGGTTCATTGGGAGAGTCTTTTTCTAATAGTCTCTCTGCCGTGCGGAAGGTTGGAATCGCACACGGGCTGATAAGCCATCAAGCCCGATGCCAGTTCTGGAGATGCAATTGGCCTGTATTAATCCTCCCTGCTTTCAGCACTGCAGCTAGTTTTCTAAATGTAAGTCATTAGAGATGAACAATCACTTTACGCTGATGCAGCACATTGTAGCTCTTTTTCATGGCCCATATAGATGAAATGATTGTACGGTGGAGCTAATGGCCATGGCCGTGGGAGGGATGTGTCTCTCCTCAGCTGGAAATAAAAATGATGACATTTAGGAAATGCGACTGACTGATTCGTTGAGAAGAAAAACATTAGCTGCACAGCGGAAATATATTTACCTATTTTGGAGGAAGCGTTAGGCTTCAGGGGTTTTGAAAAGTCACACGATGAGACAACGCTGATAAACACAGTTTCCACGTCTAAAATGGTGTTTGTTACATAGAAAGTTCAATGACGGGATGCAGAACATTCTGGAGTTTCTGCTCTTGCAAAATCAAGAATTGTGAGTAAACCGAAGGCCCAAAGGCAAGGAGCAAGACTAATGATAAATACTGTGATTGTGAGTTACACAGGGGAAACAGTGATAAAAGGAAACTTTAAAGGAGACATCTATTAAGGCAGTGTTTCAGGCAGTGCATTACAGTAATTTTACCACAGGTAAAGAGTGTCATTGGATATTACCCAAAGCCACCAATGCAGTCTCAAGTAACTTATTGCTTTTATTAAACAGTGGCAGAGGCAATATGATAAAAGGCATAAATTTTCAATAAATTGTTACATTTATTAATCAATATAAATCAGAATAAACAATTTATCAGTTTATTAGCTTAACTGTAGGCAGTATATGGTTACCAAGCAACATAGCAAAATGGCAACTTGACACATTAATGGATTTTTCTTCAACTACGGACACATTTGTGTCCCAGGGGATGATTTTTATTAGATTTTTAAGATTTCACCTTGATTCTTTTTGTTATAATAAGGTCCTGGAAACTTTTTAAAATACCCCCAAGTTTTTTGTTCTTCCAAAATGTACCGTACTTGGTTAGCATTGACACAAAAATGTCAGTAAAAGCATGTCTAAGATGAAATATAAGACATTTAATGTGTGAAGAAAATACTGAAAAATCAAGTAGCACTTGTGAACAATCCAGCTATAATTTTGTCAAATAATTCAAAAAGTGTAAAAGCATTATTTAACTGTGTGAATTTAGGATGCAATAGCTATCAAATTAGCCTTAGCAAGACAACAAAGTTTGCCATTTTGCTTCAAAATGTCATTTCCATTACCATAATTTCCCATGCAGAATTCTATCAAACATAATACATATTATTTAAAATGTTGTGGACATTACATTTTCAACATTGTTGGGCAAATTAAGTGTGCGAATAGTGTTTTCAATAGAGTTCATTTTCTAAAGAGCCGAAGTTGCCCACTGTTGAAGACTCCATACCCACTTTGGGCTTTGAATATATCTCATCCAATCAGAACTGAGAGCCAAAAACATCCTGTTTATAATATGTGTACTTTATGTATGGTGTTTTTGTCAGCAACTGAAATAACCTAACAAATTAAATAAATGTATCTGCTCTTTTTAAAAGATCTTTTTATAACAATACATCCAATACATTTACAGGTCATGAAAGGTATGGGTGGATGGATGGAATAGAATATTTGACAGTTGTATTTGTATCTTGTATTTAATCTGCTTACTGACCCAGATGTCCAGTGAACATATAAAGTCCCTACTGTTTTGTGTTTTCATAAACTGTTTTAAATTAAAATAAAGTATCAATTAACAATTTTATTGTACCTCAGCTGGAGGAGTATGGCACTAGAAAAGCCAAGGTCAGACGTTTGATTCCCAGGATATGTACTTATGCATACTCATTATGGACATTATTCCCTTGTCTATATATTGAATTCAAAACATGCTACATTTCATAAATTATTAAATTAAAATAAAATGATCAGTTTTGACTGCTGGGGTTCTAAACCTTGGGTTCTAAAAAGAATGTACAAACCGAAGATCTGCCTTTGAAATCTGAAGAGTGAATCTTAAATGCTTTGCATTATAGAGGGAAAACTGTCAGTCAAATCAAGCTGTCAGACCTAACAATGTTACATCTCAGAAGCCTTTTTCCAATCAGACTGTGTAGTCAGTTGTGTTCTAGTGTAACCCACAAAGACTCGCTCAAACAAGCTGTCGATAGAAAAGCTGATGGCAGCAGAGTTTAAAATCTGTTCACTGTTAAAATTCTCCCTCATGTGATGGAGAAAAGGTAAAAACCAGCTCAAAGTTGTTCAGATATAAAACGACTGTGATTCAGAACTTCAAATATATCATCCCTTTTTTAAAGAGAGGGAGATTCTCGTCTAGACAGCATTTTAATTGGACAAAAATCTATATAAAATGAGTCGTCAACATTACTGATTCATTTTCCAAAAAGAGAGACTACATTTTATATGCATATATCTGCTAAACATTTCTTTTGTCAACCTGTATGGTAAATTATGTGAAATTATTTTCACGTAAACACAATGTATATACAAATATTACACCATCCTAAGTTAATATTTCCTACCCTCTTTAAGATTCTTTACACAATCAGTTGTAAGATTCTTTACACAATCAAGTATTTACATAATGTACCTTGAATGTGCACATTTAATGAAACAATGTATCTTTGTCTCAGCTCAACTCTCTCCCCCGTGAAGACGAGCAAGTAAAGCTGCATCTAATCTCTTTGGCATTGCCCCACTGACAGTCTGTGTTGCATCAGCCAGTGTGAACCCGAATGAATGCTCCGAAACTCAATGGACAGAATCGGCCAAGCAGTCAACACACATAGCTATTGCTGTCAGTAAATAGCCTCAGAGGCAAAACGTTGCAAGTGTATGGTGTCTAGAAGAATATCCACAAGAACTAAGCAAACTAAACTGCCTGGGCTATTCACTATGATCAAATATTAAAACGCGCTTGTATTTGCCACTTAATGTGATTTATAAGGACACATCAAAGGATCGGCTTGTTTCTACTAAAATTAAGTTGTCATAATGATTTCTGCAGACATGCATGTCATCGATCTCCAGACGGGGCAGAGGCTGTCAGCTGTAGATCTACACTGAGATGATAATTAAAGTGTAACTGACAAAGATGATTAAAACATAAATGAAAATAGATCTAAGAGTTTTCATTCTTTATCGTCCTCTACAGTATGTGGCTTTTGAATATCACACAGTGGTGCTCTCAGTTTTTGAAGTTTTGGAACATTTGATGTGAGGCAGTCCAATGATTAAGTCTTTGTTTTAGGGAACGTTATGAATTTTTAAACAGCATGACATTATGCCCAGGTATGTATTATTAATGTACTTTTTTGAAGTCTCAACCAGCCTGTGACCGAATCTAAGGAAGGGTTTGCACAGTCATTACAATCATAAGTTGTTCTTTTACTGGTCTAAATTAAGCATTTGACAACTGCTTTGAATGTAGTGGAAGGTTTTAGTCACAGTGTGTAATGTACATATATATACAAATCTAAGTTGGTGGAAAACTAATCCCACTATCCCAGTTAGTTCATTTTTTCATTTGATCATTTTTGTAAAGGAACACTTAAAAATTTGGCATGTGTTTTTTGCATGTTAAATAAAGCAAATAATACACAACTGTATTATTTTTATTAGCTGTATGAATAAAACAAGCACTAATAAGACTGCAATAGATTCAGGCAATTCAGTAAAAAGATAATAACAGAAGCCTGTGGCATGTCTGGAATAGACATTATTTTGCCAGTTTTATTACAGCTAAAACAATAAATAAGCAAATTCAGTTTAAAGGGATTATTTTCCCCCTGAGCAAACCAAGGCCCAAGTATAGCACGCTACTGAAGGTAACTATGATAATGAATTTAAAGCCACAGTTTTTCATGTTATAGTGATTATCATTAACTGTGTTGATAATATAACACAAAATGGGTGTTATATAGCACTGAGTGCAGTATTTAGTAGAACAGTTATTTTCTGAGATTTTATTTAATTAATTGTTAATTATTTATATTTTTTATTGTAATAAAATCTGTAATAAATATGTTTGCTGAATTCATGCACATTTTAAAATTTCAGATTTCATATCTTGTCACTAAATTGCTTGTATTATTTTCTTGCTGTTATGAAAAATTCCACTTTGTTTTTGTTTTATTCGTGGTAAAGCAAACAAACAAACAGATTTTATTCTGATAGAAAACTGCATAAAAAAGCATGGCAAAATGCAGCTTGCAGCTCAAATGCACAGCACTAGACACTTGACTAAACATCACACTTTTACAGTATGTCTTCCCATACAGCTCATGACAGAATACAACAGGCTGTGTGATGCTGCAAAGCATTGTGAAAACCACACTATGTATTGTAAATAATATAATGATATACACTTAAAAAATGTGTAAGTAGTAAAAAATACAAATGCATCGTTTTTTCGTCAAGTTTAGAAACATTTTGAGTCCCCCTCCCTTGTCTCACAGTGCTGTGGGCCACTGCCTGCTTTCCCGTTTACTTTACCTTCACAGACAAGTCTGGTGGTAGAGAACAAAGTTCTTTAATAGTTGTGGAGCTCCAGTAAGTAGGCCATTTTTTTTACTTTAAACATCGAATGAAGTGATTATTTTTCTTTTTAATACAAATTATATATTTATAGTCATTAATAAATCAACAGGACAAAGTTGTTATGATAACCAATGTATTTTTCCATGAGTTGCTATGTTAGTGATTATATCGTTACCTATCTTGTTTAATACCTTAGCTAGTTTTATACCTGAGCTTTCTTAGTGGTTTTTTGCCCCAAAAACCCCAATAATTTTTTTTTAAAAAAAAATTTTTTTTTTTTTTAAAAAAAAAAAAAAAACTAAAAAAACAAAAAAAAAAAAAAAAAAACCCCTTATTTTTTTTTTTTAAAAAAAAAAATTTTTTTTTTTTTTAAAAACCCCCTTTAAAAAAAAAAAAACCCTTTTTTAAAAAAAAAAATTTTTTTTTTTTTTTTGGGTTGGTTTAAAAAAAAAAAAAAAAAAAAAAAAAAAAAAAAAAAAAAAAAAAAAAACACCCCACCCCCCCCCCCCCCCCCCAGGGAGAAAAAAGAACACTAAAAAAAACAAAAACCCCCCCCCTTTTTGTTTTTGGTGGGGGGGGGGGAAAAACCTGGGGAAAAATTTTTTTTTTTTTAGCCCTGATCTAGATTTAGCTGAACAGAACTTAAAAAATGTTTTACAGTGGTCTTGAGATGCATCTTGAGATGCAAGATGCTGTAAAACACCTAGATGCTTTGTCCAGTGGTCAAACACATCCTCTGACGCATATGTACAAAAACTAACTAGCACAAAAAAGCTTGGATGCTTACAATAATGGAACATCTTCATATTGGGGCTTTTCTTTGCAAATATTAATATGTGATTATTTAATCACTCAGTATATCATAATTTTATCAAAACGTAAAATCTGTTGGCAGCTTTATATATAAAATTTTTGTTAAATATAGGCCTATATAAGTCTGTTCCTTTTTTAGCAATGCTCTGTTATAATTATTTGTAGAACTAATATCATCAGTTTCATCGTTTCATACTTCAATCGTGACTATACATTTATACATCTGAAAGCTTTTAAAGACATCTGAGAGATGTCTAAATGTGAAGTCTTAGAGCTCCTAGTGTGATTGGATATGGGCAGACCCAATCAGAGAGAAGAACACTGGGGCTTTAGAGCAGTCTTTCACTGCACTATTCACAGCAGTCTCTACACTCCTGCTACTCAGGTCATGGAGCCATTCTAAAAATGACTTACCCCGGCTGTTCGGGTTAAACTGTCCAGTGATCACATGCATGTCTGAGATCCACCATCAGTATCTGGCCTGTCTCTGAAGCAGAAAGGAAACAACTAATCAACAACTCATTTTTCACGAGAAAAACTGTATTTGCATATTGGAATCAACGATTTTTCAACTGGTGGCTTACATATAATAATACATAATAATGTATTTTAACCAGTGGATTACATAATCAACTTATATATAAGATTACATATATATAAATATTACCATGATCTAATAATATTAATAATATATACCATGATGATTATATATATATATATATATATATATATATATATATATATATATATATATATATATATATATATATATATATATATATATATATATTTTATATACAGCATTTGGCTTGCACATCAAAAACACATTTTTTTTTATTTAAGTTGAGCTACACAATACCAAAATATAAACAAAATGTGATGGACTCCTAAGAAACATACATGCTGATTACATGTATTTCCTAAATGCACTGTACATGACATTGATTTGGATGGAAGAGTCTGCCAAATGTATTAGTGTAAATGGCAGAGTAAAACTCCTGATGTTTCCCAAAAGCAGCACATGAGAATAATGTAACACAGCAGCTGTTAAAATGAATGTTAAAATGATAAAATAAATCTGTTTCATGGTAAGTGGTTTATCCATGGATAATTTCTCTATTTATAACTAGCATTACTTTATGCCTTTTGAAAATTAATATTCACTGCTCAGAAGATGCAATGATATGCTATGCAAATAAGATGACACTAATGAGTTACCGATTATTAACACTCCATTAATTCAGTATTTCTTTTTTGAGAGCTCCATGCACATCTACTGAGAGTGCTAATGAATGTTCAGCTTATATAGCAATGTACAAATCTGAACATATATTTAACTATGAAAATGTAAAAACAGGAGGAATCAGGGATAGAGTGTTCTACTTTTTTACATATCATATGGGTCAAGGTTTGGCTGGTTACTATGATCTAGTTAGTTTCTACTGGTAGATGTTGTAGCTACTTCATGTGGCTTCAAAAAGCATCTTTCTCTATCGACACCCATTCAGAAATGTCTGTTTATTCTGACAAAATATTCCAGAGTGATTGCACAGCTAACAATTTTAGGTTGTAAAAATATTCTCCTAAGGTTTCACTTAAATAACAAAAATGTTGAAAACAGAACTATCTATATTTTAAACCTCATACTTCCAGAGGATCCTTCACCCATCAGGCAACAGCCTTTGAAATAAATGAGAAGGTTAAAGAATAGCTCTCTCAAGTATTATAGATAATCAACAGGAAACTTTTCTTTATATGATGAGCCTAAGCACAGACAATTACACTTATTCAAAATCAGACTAGGTGTGAGTGTAGCTTTAGACAAACTATGGGACCCCTGGGGACAAATACCTAAATTATTAAATTATTAAATACAACTTATTCAAGGCCACCAATTGCAGCAGTTTGAGTGGGACATTATCAGTTGATTTCCTTGACAGTTCAGTTAAACCTCATACACAATGTTCCCACTCAGATGAAACATTTCATTGCATGCAGTAATGTTAATTCCTTACAGCTGAGAAACAGAGTAGTAAACTAGACATATTGAAGATGGGTGGCCCTGCACACGTTACAGCTGCTGTGTAGTAGACCTCTACTCTGTCTATTCATCTTCATACAGTGTTTTAGTATTCAAGAGACAAATCTGCCAATGATAAGCAAATAAGATCAAGTAATTGAGCACTTTTTGCTGATAAGACAGAAATTAATACTCTGCAATCATTCTGAATGACATAATGTGAATGCAAATGAGGATAAATAGATATTAATGGCCATCTGCCTGTCCTTTGCATCAAAATAGCAAAAACTGTGCTTTTTTTATTATTAGCATTTCTTATCCATAATCATTAGGGTTGTATATAGTTGTGCAACAGTATTGCCGTTATGTCAGAAATTGTTTTATGTTTAAATAAGTGTTTGCCTTAGTAAACTGACATGCTTAGGCAACAATGACTAAAGTAATATTCATTGCATTCACTTTCCTGTACCGTAAATCTCTTTGTTTAGAAAGCATTTGTGAAGAATAAAAGTGTAAATGTTCATAATTTTTGTATGCCTTGTATGATCAGCTTTCTTATGCTAACGTTGAGCTTTATAATTTATTACTAAGCATAAGTCCTCATACTGTAGCAGCACATTAGCACACTTTGACAGGGAAACACCTCTGACCACTCACAACTTGGGGTTATCTTAATTGTTTAAATGCATTTTAAGTCTGGTGCAGAAAAAAAACAATAAAGTTATGTTTAATACAACTTTAATACAAGTTATGTTTAATACAACTATTCAGGCAGACTGAAAAACTGTTCCCTTACTCCAAAACGTTGTGTCCAGTTGAATCCAATCAGATTAGAATTTGCAGTTTTAGCCAGCCAATATACTTCAGACAGTGAGCCAACAAACTGTGGGCGGCCTGTGAGCGTGCTGTCTGAAGCTGAGACAGGTTCTAAAAGGAGCTTTCAGGATCACAATAATTCCAATAGTACCAGCAAAACAAATTTCTTTCACATGGATATCTCAAGCACTGCGATGTGAAGCAAGGAATTGTTGATGATCTAGTCTCATGATCTAGTCAGGGAGTTATTTCCATTCCAGTGAAAGAGGTGATAGTCCTCAGACAGCTGTCATACAGCAAAAGCCTGTGAAACCACCAAAGCGGCGGAACCCAGAGTTTAGCTGAGGCGAGTGTCATGGATTTGTGTCCTATTCTTTTAGTTACTCATCATAATGACTCCATTTAGCTGTTCAATGACCCATTTAAAGGCATAGAGCTGGCTTTGGAAGCACTGTGTCCTTGGCAGGGCAGATTTTGCAGCTGCCCTGGCGTATGCTACCTTTAACCCAAACTGTGGCCTATCATCACTAACCACCCCTGCACACCCCACCCTCCAATCCAGTAACACATCTCTTTGCATTAACTTCCAGGATCAGCTCCAAGTGTGATTTGCATTACCATCAACAACTGTGTATCACAAGCTTTAGCTATAGTGCTAAAATAAGATGTTTATCATCATACATTTAGCACAGAACATGGAAATCTTTGATTTATTTTTAACATATGTTTAATCTAGTACCATAAATAAAAAGAATTTTTACATAACATTCTTTTGTCTTCACAGCCATCTTAAACACTCTTCTCATATGTATAGCTTTAACATGACCCTGACCTACACATGATGTAAGTGTGACAGGGTGGGTTCTGAAGGTAACAGAAGATTTAGACCCCATATAGTCCTGAGGAGCATATCACCGGCACGCTGACCATGACCACTGCAGTGTCCCTTGCATCCCGCTTCCTCCACTCATAGATGATTGATGGCTGCTGCTCAGCTGCTGACAGCTGAAGGAAGCCACACATGGGAACATGGGCAAAAAAAGCCTCGTCGTGGTCCACTTCGGCTCTGCCACAGCTGCTTCACACAGGTCTTCAGGGACCTGTGTCTTTTGAAATGCAAAATGGCACTAAGCTGCTTCTCATCAGATATTTGAACCAACTTCCTTATTAGGCCACTGAAGATGTGTGTGTGTCTTAGACAACTGCCACTGATTGCATTCATCAATACTGTTAAATAAAAATGCTAATTAATGGCATGTTATCCAGTAGTAGATGAACATTGTATGACAACAACATCTGTCCCTCCAGAGAGATAAAACTAAATGATTAGGAAGGTGAAAGTTGCTTTACATTTATTACATATTACTTTTATCCCTTATGGGAACCTAAAGTAACTTACAACTATAGTAAAGCACTGAAGGGGATTTTTCCTGACACATAAGTGTTAGTATTTTAGATCATTTTAAAATAATCTCATTATCCTCACCACCCTGGTGCTCCTGACCTTTCGAGTTGTCCCGACAGTCTGAAACGCCCCAAGTAGATGCGAAACTAGATTTTTTTAACTGAAGAAATGGTGTTAGTTAATGTACTGACAATATTTGCACTTGTTAATACTTACTTCTTTTAGATAATAGCAGTCCTGGGTCTTTTGTCTACAGTTTTCTGTTCTATTCATCTTCCCCAGTATGTAACATGGCTTTGGTCCACAAATAAAAGAACAAAGCTAAAGAAGAATGAAGCAAACTAGGAATGAAAGGACACTAGGAAGGAGACGTTTGTTTGGACTGAAATGACAAGGCCGTTGTGATGTCAGTGCGTGTCAGTCTATTTGTTCCCAAAAGGAGTCAGACAAACCCAAACAACAGAGAGGAAATATACTGTCAGCCAGGCTGTATTGATTTCACGGTTCATTGTAGTGATGTAGAGCTCCATGTGGTTATTATGAAATATACAGAATGTCTGTTTATATGTTCAACATCAAAACATTAGAAAACACAGAAAAGACAGTAATTTTGTTTCTCTCAGTACAGCTGAATAAGCACTACAAAATGCTTTCCTGTACTATCTAAGACCAATAACATTTATGGCTGAATAGAATCAGAAACTGTACGTGATTCATGATAATTAATGATTGATGATTCATCGGATTCATAATCAGTTTTAATGCATCTTTATTGTTTCTTTTATTAGAATAACATGTTAACTTCAATTAGTGCATAAAATATTCCAATATTTTAAATATTCTAAAAATAGTCTATTTCTATATAAATATCTTTACATTCACTTTTTAATTTTTAATTACTTTTTTGTTTTTTAATCTCAGTTTGTTTTAATGGGGCTAACTTTTGTTTTTATTGCATTTGCATTTTATTGTTTCATTCATTATAACAAAGTGGCTCAGTGTCTAAACAAATCTGCCTATGATGGTCCCACTTCATTATCAGAATGGCACCAAATTCAAAATAATATCATCATCATCTGTGTTAAGAGTTTAAGTTGTATAATGAATGAATAATGAAATGTGCTACACTGTTAATGTGCCGTTGCTGCTGAATTTAGCAGAAAATTGTGACTGCCATCGTGCTGGCATCTCCAGGGCATTTGTGATTCAGAAGCATGAACTGGATATGCTGTCTCTCGTGTCAGATCAGATAGCTCCAGTCAGTGAAATTGCCAAAGTCCATGACATCAAGTATTAGAAAAATAGGATTTTTGAATGAGGCTTTTTAGATTTACTAAATTAGTAAATCCTTTAAAAAACATTTTTAAATATTAAAATATTATTTCACTGCTACTTTTTTAAAATAGTTTTAACATTAGTAACCTTGATCCTGTGCAGAATTTTTCTCATTTCATTACTAGTGCGAAACTCTCATTAAATCTTTTTTTTTAATTTGTGGGTTTTTCAAATACACATATCAGGTATGTCAAAGTGGGCCAGTAATGGCATTAGCTTAATAAGAGCTGAAAGAGAACATCTGAACTTTGAATTCTTGGCAATGAGAGCCAAAAGCAGAGAGAATAATCACAAGGGTTGAAGCTTTGAAGCCGCGCAGTATGTGCAAGTGTCAAGGGATGATGGGGGTGTCTGTATGAAAAGACGCCTTTGGCGAGCTCTGATGGCTCTTCCTCTAGTGGCTGCCCCAATGCTGATTTTAAGGTTATTTTAAGACGGAAAAGTCATGCAGCTCATCTCTTGAGCATTTCTGAAAATCCCATTAATGCTCAGATGTGGTATGTTCAGATGCACAAGTCTAGATACAGTATGTGTGCGGCCCTTTAACATATGGTGTCAGCCAGCCTCCATGCTGCAGATCCACTGGGAGAAATCCACAGTGGCTCAGTATGAGGAGCTAAAAGCAGCTATTTGTCTCTGACAGTGATGAAGCACCCCGCAAAATATTTTGACCACATAATAAATATGACTTTAATTGAAAAAGAAAAAGAGGCATTGTGGTATTGTGTTGTCATTGAGAGAGATATCAATCCCTGGTGCTCGTGGAATCATACACACAAATGCCATTGAGAGAATTATAATAACAGACAGTGTGATTTCAATGCAATCTCACTTCATGTTGTGCAATATGAGACAGAGAGAATGAAACGGGGGGTGGGGGGCTCTGTAAATGTGATTTCACATCTGAGTGAGTTTGTCTCCTTTAGGCCTGGAGGTAGACAAACAAAAAACACACTGTTTGTTTCTCCCTGGTGAGACGAGGAGAGAGTAAAGCTTAAACTGCTGGACCTCCAAATGGCCAGAAATCACTCAGACCAAAAAAAAAGCATAAAATGCACAATGTTCTACAGAACTGCATTTCTGAATTGATTTTTACCAGTGAGGGCTGATAGGAAGTCTTTACATACCTCAGTGTTGGCAGACAAACAAGACATGTTCAAGTAGGCCAATGCTCAGATTTTTTTCCCAAAGATTTTTAGAATAAACATCTCAGATAAAATACCTATATGAGACATAAGTGAGACTTCTGTTAGGTCTGCCAAACTATGACAGAGCAACCTCTGATCAATACAATCTTCCACTGGCAACATCTAACAATTGTTATCCCAACAATTCCAGGTTCAACAAATGAAATTCAATGTTTCTGTTTTATAATGTAATGCTTGTAATACAGCATACACTCATCAACTCTGATGTTTTAAAGATTTAAAACTTGTTTAAAATCAGTACATTATACATTTGTTTAAAGTATTTAGTGGTGATATTTAAGCCTTACCACACGCAGTGGTCATATGTCCACATCTCCTTAAGAAAGTGGAGTAATGTTTCACCAGAGTAATCTGCCTCAAAATATTAGTGATGTCTGACATCGCACTGTAAATATTCTAATTGGCCTCGGTGGGATGGACGCAACATCAGGGTAATTGTGATGTATTATGTGGACCATATGCTGAAATGGATTTCAGCTTGTGTTATTTGTAGTTCATCACACACAAAATATGGTGGCAGACCTGCTGTGGCCGGGTATTACTCATAGCATATGTACACTTTTCATTATTAGAAATGGTGTCTTATGGGGAGCTATTTCCAGGCTGTCTTACTGGGTTTTAAAAATTCCACAATGCTAATTGATACATCACGACAGGTGGCACTTGATCTGTTACTGGCATTTTGATCTATTGCAGAAGTCTAGAAAATTGTTACGAATGTCTAAGATACTTTGTAAAGCCATTAAAATAACAAACAAATTCTAGCTAAATCTGAATAAAATCAGACATGCTCTGTCAGTTCTTAAATGTAATATATACAACATAATTTCAAGAAGAGAAGAAAGTCTTAAAAGTTTGTTTCTGCTATAGGAGACAAAGTAGCACATGACAGCACATGAGATTAAGAATGATCATATCAATACCTGCATGAAGTCAACTTCTGTTTTGTCATTTTACTACCCAAAATAACTTTACATTGTGTCTCATTAATTTACATTGTGCATCAACATTCATTTGTCTCAGCAATTCTTAGATTTCAAGGTGTCATCTGTGTTGTAATTTGTACATACTGCTGTGTGTGTTTTTTATGTAAGTCAGGAGGCATTTTCAACTTGTTGACTTTCCCTTCCACCATCCATTAATTTCCCCTCCAAACAAAATGGCGTTTACATACAGTACACGTGAAACATCCATTTAGTCTTATATGAAATTTGTCATTCTGTAAGATCCAGGGAGTTCAGGTGTGATATTCCATTATGCAAAGTCAACTCCTCTATCTGTCAATATTACAAATGTCAAACTCAACTCCACAGCACTTTAAAGTTGTACACTTAGCTTTTGCCCTATGAAAGCACACTGCAGATTTGCAATGGCAGCTTAAAGCTCCCTTTGTTACAGCCACTTAAATATAGTAAAAGCTAGCAGAGAACATGACTGTGTAAAGATAGAATGAGTGTTGTGAAATGCAGAGAAAGCCATTATTGTGGCTTGCCTTGTCTAGGTTTTGTGGAGCACCTTGCTTGAGGGAAATCGTTCATTTAACAGCCTTCATTTTGCCTTTTTATGCAGAAGATTTGCACTGGAATTGTAAAATATTCCAAAGGATGGCCCCAGATACAGATTTGTGACAATGAGATTAATGTACAACCCCCCTTTTCTAGCTCTGAAGTATTTTACAACAAGGGAGCTCTTATGGGTCCAGCTGAAGCTCTGTAATGATGCTTGTGCCTAATCTATAGAAGATATCTTGAGTGACACAGATAGTAATTAGTTATTATACTGAGTATATAGGGTGGAAGAATGAACAGACCCGTTCATCAAAACAGGTTCTTGGCTTTGGTCATGGCTATGAGCGATGCCCTTTCAGAGCATATAGAGCTCTGGGATGTATTCAGTTCATGATAAATAAGTAATCTAGGATTATTTTTTGGAGCATGACAAAGTGAATCTGCTTTCTCATAGCTAATGTATAAGGAATGCAGGACGAGTCACTCAGAAACCACAAGGACATTCGACTGTCTACGGCTGAATGCCCCCTCAGTAGCGGTGCACCATATACTACATCACTGTGACATGAAGAGGAAAACATACATTGTATAGTATAAATACTATACAAACTGCAAGGTGTTCACCACAGAATCTATTAACCTTCGAGCTAAAAGACATCAAATGCCATGTTTCAGGTACCAACAGCGCCTCAATCCACATTAAACTTTTCAAGTGTTAATGAAACAAGAAAATCCTATGTATTATTATAATTCACTATTCCGATAACACAGCAAACAACAAAAACAGATCTTCATAAAACAGAGGCTTAAAAGATCAACAGTTACCTAATAAATGTGAGAGCATGCACAGTTTGATGCCGCACAGCTATCTATTTTTGGATCAAAACAGTTCTTGATGTTCGGCTAGCTATTAATTAAACATGGCCCCATATCATATTTTAGTATGTACTGTGCTACACGGAAGATTAATTTCCTCCATAGTCTCCCTCACGGTTCCAAAAGGGAGCAGTACAGCACTTAGAGTCTAATCAGGAAAGTGAAAACAAAAGGGGAACTAATTATCCCAAGTCCTCGAGGATCCAGGTTTGCTCTGGGAGTTTGTGTTTCTCAGAGCTTAAGTAGCCAGAACAGTGAACTATTGTGATAACCTCTTAACCAAAGATAGATGCTTTCCCTGTGTGCAAACACTGGCCACTGGTTGCTGCTGTTAATTTAGTTACTGTTATTTCCAGGGGCGTCATGCATCTTTTGCCTCCAGTGACAGTTTCTTTCAGTGAAAAGTAAATTAAATCAAACTAAATCTTTATTAAAGTGTAAGATGTGTTAGTCTAGCTGTACAGTTTTCATTTAGTGTGCAAGGAGACCTCTGTTCAACTCCCAATTTAATATATGTAGGAAAGACCAGAGGTAGTTTCCACATAGGGAAGGTGTAATTATCCTAGTAACTATATAGTCAAAGTAACAAAAAATCTAATTACACAAATGTGTAATTGATCTTTTTTTATAGCTGTTGGATAAATAGGTGAACACAATATCACACAGGCACACATTACCACACTATATAACTATATAACAAAGGAAAAGTAGATTACAGCCTAAAGACTGATTGAATGTCACTGAACATGACTGAACATCATTAAGTTTTTAAACGTACATATACGTTTGATGCAAGTTGTCACATTTTATTGGTTTAAATAATATATATAAATAATATATATTTGTGCCAGGTTTGTTTTTAAATGTATACAATACAAATTACAATTTGCTGTATATAATAGGCTGTTTAATGGCAACTTTTACAATATGGTGTGATAACATGCCCAATATTGCTGACAAAAGGCCAGTGCGTGTTAAATGAATTGTATCTTTCCTGGGGTAAATACTTTAGGGCATATGCTTCTACAAAAACTGATTTTCAAAAATAAACCAACCTCAGAAATATTCACTGGAGTAAAAAGTACCAGGCAACTCATTTGTACAGTATTTATTTTTTCAAAAACTAAGCAAAATTGCAACTGACAGCCAGTGATCAGCATGTAGTTTCTTTGTGCAGAAAACAGTAACTTTGACATTTTGATAATAAACCCTTTTTTGTTCCAAGGGAAAACAATCAAACTATCAAGTTTAAAGTGACATGGGGGTGGATAAATGATGACAGAATTTTCCATTTAAAGAAAATGATCTGCAGAAGGTGCTGAACACATTTAGACATGAATGGTGAACAGTGATTTTCACCACAGCGTTTTAACAAACTTTCTTATGTCTGTTTTTTTCAACTTCAAAAATGTACAAAAACCTTTTTTGTAAGTTGCCTACAGTCCAATTCACACCTCATCTCAATGGATTATATCAATTTGAAAATTTATCTGCCAACTACAGAACCACTGAAACTATATTAGGAAAGGAGTATTTAAATGCCCCTAACGCTAGAAAGACATCAGTTCACATTGCACTACAGTCTTTAAGCGAGTACAGAGAGCTGTGAATCCTTAATGCATGTGTTCATGTTGCACAACTCTGGATCAATCACTGTGATACTCTCTGGCTGGGAATGAAATTAATCTTGCAGTGTGTCCAATCAGTTGACTGACAGCCCTGCCAGGAATGGATGAGCGATAAGTATTGTCATCAGGACCATTAGTGTGGCTAGCCTCTAATTCAGCTGAGGTAATTCCACAGACAATGAGTAAGACCACTGGGGCTCTATTGAATAACACTGTGCTTGCTGAGTCCATCTTTTTACATGATAAGATCTGAACATCCAGACTCTATTCACTTGTAGTGCACAATGCTCAACTTCGAAGAACAATAAAGCACTTTTTAACCAACCGGAATGAATTAGCGCTGACGTTTCATAATATCAACTTCGGTACAAAATAATATGGAGTGGAGGACATGGAATATGCACATTTCAAATGTTTCTCCCTGCTCAGCTGACAAATGGAGCATGCTGTCACTGACAAAGACTATTTTGTCACACCATTGATGAATATACGATTAACACAGTAGTTCATTTCACTATCATTGTTGTCAATCAAACGTAATTCAGAAGGGTGTTCACTGAGGATAAGGCAGGGCTTAATGTGTATGGCAAGGTTCTAACAGGCCGCTTCATGTATAGAAAATGTCACAAGGCCCACCATTAAAGCCAGCAGCTCTTTAGAGCGGGTGAAATGGGGTGAAGTTTCGCAGTGCTGGGTTGCATACTAATGAAACATTTGAAACATTTTTCATGCAGGTCAGGAGCAAATGATGATACGTGCTCCAAATCTGTAAACCGAAAAATGCAGATTGCAAATTACAAGCATTTATTAAGGTGTTTCAGCATGACAGAACATTTTACCAGGTTTAAAAGTGTAAAATAATGTCATAAACTCCTCCACATAAACCAATAAATGGAGCTTTTAGATGAACAGGGTCATCCTCAGTAACTCACATCAGGGGTGCAATGGCTTGTTCACAGGGAGAGGATGTGGCCCTAGCTGGTTGTTCAACATGGAGAACATTTTGCTCTCTCTGCAGGAGGCATGATAGGAGTAAAACTGCCGAGCTAGACGTTCCAGCATTCATTTAACAAGCTTCCTCTCACCTTCCATAATGTGTGGCTCACATGCTGGCTCGCGCCCATGCTTCATCACTAAGGTTACAGCCTGAGAGCGGAGCGTGAGAGAAGACTATCTCTTAGCTCTTTCATGCTTTAATTCCTGTCCATTTAAAAATTCACTATTGATAAATGTGGAAAATCAATTCCGGCGTTGAATCTCATCTGCTGGCTGCTCATTAAGCCCCTTGTAAGCCTGTTTCCGTCTGAGCACATTGTGCCTGCACAGCTAAATGGCTGATGAGCTCAGTACACACACGGACACACTCACTCGCCCCTATCTGCTTTCCTCTCACACTTTATAGAGGGTTATGGGGTGTCTGACCCCACTAATTAAAGTGCGTCTTTCCCAAAGAATGGCAAAACAAATTGTTAAAGTGATAAGTCACATGACATTTCCAGCTCAGGGGATTGGCTTAAAAATCGGCCTGCAGAACCATGTGTCCATGAGCAAAAGTGGCAGCATGCAGGTTGCGTACTCTCTGGTAGCCTGTGCCAGTTGAGCACTGAGCTGCCATTGTGATGAATGAGAAAGCTAACAGATAGCTCTCTACAGAAATTATAGACCTCCTTGGCTCAGACAAACACATCGCAATTCTATTTGGTGCTGCTACTGGTGCACAAAAACACACTTCACCGTTAATAGGCTGAAATGAAGTTACAAGTAGAAGAAATCCTGAGTCATAATGAGAATTGGGTTTGCTCATCCAGGCAGAATTTTTACATTTTTGCACTAGTCCTCAGGCAAACGTAAAGATTGCTTTAGCTTTCCTAGGATAGCATGATGTAGCTATCTACCACCTAAATATAATGTTACTTAAATAAAAGCAGAAAATGCCCAAGTCTGATGGAATTTCTCAATCGATACAGGGATAATTGCATGCAGGACTCATGCAGACTGTTTTGGCCGTTTACTGGGAGAACACTCAATAATGGAAAGATTCACTTGCGAAGTGTTTGCACTCAGGGCATTAGTCAACGTCTGGGTATTGATGGGTCTTGCCACAGTTGATTCATTAAAGGGACCTAGAGGAACTAGTAATGTACTTGTGGATCAGATAAAGCCACAATGCTGACACACAGCCAAACATTCAACAGCAGCAACAGAGTGCTCAGCACGCCTGCCTGCCATCAGACATGCATACCTCACATGCAGCATTGTTAATACAAGTGACGCTGCAGACCTCACACGCAGTGTCTGTGCATATGAAGTAGACTAAAGTGTTAGAAATGAGAAGCAGCATTTGAACTGTTAGACTTATTTCAATGTAAATTGAAGTTCAACTACACTACCAGTCAAAAGTTTGGAAACACTTGACTGAAATGTTTCTTATCTTAAAAATCTTTTAATCTGAAGACATTTGATTAAAGGTAAAAAATGTAAAAATAAAAATATAATTGTGCCAACATATTAATTTCAATGTAATTTTTGTTATTAGAAACTACAATAAAAAAAATGTTTTGACATTTTTTTTTTTAAATAGATCATTTGGAACAAATAATGAAGAAAAAAGCAGTCAATAAGAGTGCAGGATAGAGGGAGAACTCCTTGATTCCTCAAGATTCCTCTTTAGTTACAACAATTTCTAAAGTTACATTTGTGTTATTCCATAGTTTTGATAAGTTTACTATTAAGTTTACTTTATTCTTAAAATTAAAAAAATATGAACAAAGAGCATCACAGAAGTCACAAACTTTTGACTGGTAGTGTGTTTAAATTAATCATCAAAACTGTAAGAATTTTATAAAGAGGAAGATGGTTTACTGGGAATTTCATATGGGGAATTGTCATTTCACGCTCAGGTACCACTAATTTTGTCTACTTTTGATGCCAGTTCCAAAGGCACATACTGTACAAAATGAGTATAAAACAGAATTAAAGTGTTACTTTCAGGGTACCTTTATTTTACATATAATTCATTACAGGGCAATGATTCTCAGATAATACCTTATGTATTCATAG
This sequence comes from Chromobotia macracanthus, assembly GCA_036877525.1. Taxonomy (NCBI): domain Eukaryota; kingdom Metazoa; phylum Chordata; class Actinopteri; order Cypriniformes; family Botiidae; genus Chromobotia; species Chromobotia macracanthus. Next base: position 555,461 of record JAZGTH010000115.1, read on the forward strand.
CACAGTGACTCTTATCAGTGCATTTTCTGTTTGACTTAATAAACCATAATTGCTAGCAGCAATCAGTCTACTTCATTTCATTCCGTCTACACTACTTCATTTCATTCAAATCATTTAAATCACTTGAAATGGATTGTGGCACAATGAATTACATTTTTCAGACTTTCACAAGGAGGATGAGCAATTAACGCTTGTCGATTAAGCCCATGTCACACAGAATACATCTCAAGAAACATAAAAACACTCCCTCAGATGTGATATTTTAAAATGAAAGATCTGCCATCATTAAGTTTGATCATTTAAATTTATCTGAGTGGAAAATCAGAGCCCTTTTCAGGCACATTATCATCAAAGTGACAGCTGTTAATAGCATAAACAATAGCAAAACATTGCAAGCATATGGCAGTGGTTCTCTGAAGTATGATGAAATCAAAATCTGAGTTTCATGACGTTAAAGGTTTTCTTAAGCTTTTAGTTAATTTCATTTTAGTTCTATAAGCCTTGAAAATATTGATCACTCATTTTGCACTACACAGATTTTCATCCAATCAAATGCTTGCAAATCATTTCGTCATGCCCCACCCAAACACCCTGTGTCAATAGGATATACATCAACACACGCTTTAATGGGTTTTTAAACATACAGGTAGTTGAAATCTTTTGATCTTCACTTTTGAAATTGCTTATAACGAAACAACAATAATTACAGAGACAGGAAACAAGCTTAAAAACAATAGCTAATAAGTTGCATTGTTTCTCAGCTGTTATGAAACGGCATAGCTTGTCACCCAACAGATAACACTACTCTATATTTTGCTTGTTGACAGCACGTTCCCTGCCCCCCCACAGCCTGCACTCTTCACTAGCCTATTGTTTACGTGTGTCTATGCTGCTCCTCCTCATTAGAATGGGGCGACTATGCCAACGGAGGCAGAGCCCAAGCAGGGACTCCCGCCGTGTCAATCATGCCCAGTGCTCCAACTACCTGACAGCAATGACATGCCAATCAATGCTTCAGGAGAGATTGATGAAGTCAAAGCTCTCAGCTAGCAAAACTGTTCAGAGGAGGCCAAGGCCCAATCCATTCACAAGATGAGATTTAGCCATTCTCTGGTAATTCTGAGCATTGTATAATCAAAGTGATTCATTACACAGATCTGAAGTACAAGCATTACTCTGACTGGCCATCTGCCAAAGTCACAGAGAGAGACAGCACAGAAAATGCCTGCTCATTTACCACGCTGGTTATGTGATGTGGTGAGGAGCGGTGAAACCACAGTACATCTGTGAGGGTGAATGTAAGGGGCTTATTTCCCTGCAAATGTGCTTTTCTCCAAAGCTGGTTGGACAGCTGTTACACAGATTGACATGTGTAATACAAATCCAGAACCCCCCGCTTATCAAAAAGACATTCTATCATTTACAGATCATTAGACAGTCTTATCTGCTCACTGCTATTTATCAAGCATTGTCAGAAACACAATTAGTTTTTTCATTATCTCTGTTGTTCGCTCAATTGTTATTTTTTTCTCACATGCATCTCGCATTTTTTTTGTCTGTGTGTGCAAAAACAACACTGGTTTTGCCTCTCTTGCAGGCAGAACCGGATCACGCCTATGGATTTTATTTAATTAAATATATATATTGTATATTATATTTACTAATGTTGGCAGAATTATATTTTTGTCTATAAAAACAAATTATGCCTTTTAAGTGAAAAATTCCCATAAAGTGACCCTAAAACTTTGATCGGTAATGTATACACATATATATATATATATATACACACACATATTTATTGGATACATATTGTCACACATATATATTATATACATATATAATGTTAGGACTTGACCCTAGGTCCCATTGCATGCTTAATGAAAAGTGTACCAAAATATTATTATGTCTTCTTAAGTTAGAGACTACAGTTCATCAAAGTGCTTTCTTCTTGGGGTAGTCTGAGCCAGGACTACCACTGTTGCTCCACTCCATTCAATAAAAAACATAAAAATTGCCCCTGTGCATACATTTCTGAGTAAGTTGGTGATTACAGTATTTGCCAATTTTACACCATATTACAAAGCTCCCCTATTAAATTTGTATTCACTGCATGAAACACCCAAGCCTCACAAGCAGAGGTACTTCGATAGTGGCACTAAAGGAAACAGACAGGCCTACCTGTGTACTGCAGTTTAAATGTAACATTTGTCAGACTAGTCACGAACCCCCCACCCATCAGAGAATGAATAATTTACCTGAGCAAGTCATATCAAATGGAACTTAAAAGGTATTTGTCTTTGCTCTTGAGTAATCCAAATGTTTTCCTTTTGCACAATATGTATTATTCATTGAGCCTTTAAAAGCTGCGGTAGAGATTGTGTGCACCTGAGAGTGGGTTGTAGTACCGTATGGTGCTCAGCATTTCCACAATCATGCTGTTCCATATCACACATCCTCTCGTGGTGACAAATACCCCCTTCTCTCCAACACTCCTGAACATCACAACAGACTTGGAACTGTTTCAGAAACATGCAGTGAAAACAGTGTCGCAGATGCTGTGAAATATGCCGTCAGGTCCTCTGCACTATGGCTTCAGATAAGACTTGAAAGCTGGCCAGATTGCTAGTGATGCAGGATCACAGTGAAATATCTGTCTCTCTTCAGCTCTAAGGATTTAATACCACTATTGATTTCTCCATTTTAAGAGAGAGCCTCTCAAATAGCATCAGCAAATGAACTTGGAAACTTTGTCCTCCAGCGCGCATTTGAACTCTTGGGTTTGATGAAGGGCTGCTGCACATTGTACATGAAATTATGTTTTATCACAAATGCTCTTAGAAACTTAGATATGGATGCCAAAGGTTATGGTCTGAGAAACTATAACTAAAGAAGCCAAGGGATGAAGAACTCATTTGTGCACATATAGGGACAGGTCAATCACCCAGACAGCCCCTGTGGACGAGACAGGAGTGTACGATCGGTTTAGTGTGATGTGAGGTGGTTTTGATGTACACAAAGCTTTTGATGATTGAGACACAGGGTGCAGTTGTGTATTAGATGATTTCATTGTCTCCACTCAAGTGCCAACTGTCATGAATCAAAGATTTCATGAGATGCTTGAATGTTTAATGTTTATATATTGCATGACTGTGAGACGTGTTCTGTCAAACTCTATTTCAAAAAGACCAAAAAACTCAATTCTTATGCAATGAACCCACATCATTACCATTAATATTTAAACCGTACTTTACCCTATATCTGATAAATTACATCAGACATTATATTACTCAAATTCTATGAACCAGCTAATGTCTGATAGCTAACCATCTGAAGCATAAGGCACACAGAACTGGTAAAGACTTTGTCTAGTAAGCCCTTATCTGAAATGGGGCATGCATGCATGTTTTTATGTATTGTACTTATATTACATATTTTCAGTTTTTTACCATGTGTTTTTCTGTACAACTGTTTGCAGAGAGTGCCATACAGTTATTCATATAATTTTCTGATAACCCTGCCCAGGTAACAGCACTTGAAAACAAAAACTGTGGTTTTGTAGTGTAGCTTTTTACAGTTCAGTGTCTAAATGGGAGGTTCCTGGCCAGTTTAAATTGCAAAAAGCACCAAAACCTTTTGCCACAGTCTCACAGTCACACACTCTCATACAGTATATACAGACACCTCCCCTATATTCCTCTACATCTGATGGGAACCACTGATATCCTGTCACATTGCTGTATTCAGTAATGAATGTGTGTGACTTTTTCCTGTCTGCCTTGAGAATGTCTCACTTGGTGGGAGCCTGACAGTGATTTGTCACTATACTAGCACCGGGTGGCTTTTGCCAACTTCATTAGAACAATGAATCCACAAGCGAGTGATTCCAGTAGGAGCCAGCAGGACACTTGCACGCCCAAATGACTCGCTTGCTTAATGAGTGCCCGTTCAGTGTCTTTTATTTAATTAGTTTCCCATGCCTTCAGTCAGTAAATAAGTTTGAAATTTACACACCCAACTAATGATGCTTAAAATGTTGAGTTATCCCCATCATTTGAAATGAAATAGTATCACAAATAGTATCTCAGCTGTTTCTTTTCTGAACTTTTTCATCCCCTCATTTACATCTCTATTCAGGATTTTCATTTAGAACATATTTGGGGCATTAAAAGTGGACATTACATACCAGAATAGAGTCAGGTAGTTGTTGTGCTGTGCACAATAAGGGCCAGGAACATTCATTAAGAATGTAAATAGGGTCAAGTATGGTTTACAGCTGAACCTAAATCAAGAAGAAAAATACATAGATATTACTGCCTGCAGCATATTCCTAACAATTTGTTTAAAAATATGAGTGTTACAAGAATTTAATTTTATTTTCCATAATGTGAAAAAAAATACCCTATGCCTGTCCTTTGTTAGTTAAATACTGCTAACCTCCAAAGACATGTTTTTTTACTTAATAAAAAAATCAGCAGACCTTGTAATGCTTCCTGGGTTGTTGCTTGTGCATTTATTTCTCCCCTGATTCTCTTTGCTGTGGGTCCCTTTCTCTTTTATTGTGCACAGTAGTATGTATGTGATGTAACACAGGGGAGCCTTTGGAAAACAACAAAGGACATCTGTCTTTTAAACTGATAAGTCCTACGGCAACATCACGGTTTGGAAGAAAAGATTTGTCAGCTCAGCTCTTTCTTCCAAAACAAAGACTTTCAAACTTTGCAAAGTCACCACAGTCCCCTGTTCCTTTAGTCATGCTTGGCATGCATCACCAGCATTTGTAATTACTTGCACTGTACACAAGCTCTTTCCAGAATTTACTTGTGTCTTTAGTTGAATCAGGCGAGTAGGGTAACACACTCTACAGCCAAAATGAATGAGGGTATGATAACAAAAGTAGCCAAGAGTGTGTGAACACCAAAATATCACACATGAGATATGGTTGCTTGGATTCAGACACAAGAGCTTCCGTGAGTTCAGTCAATAATGTTGGGTGATGGGGTCTGACTCAGTCAGCATACCAATGCATCCCAAAGGTGTTCAGTGGGGCTCAGGTCTAAACTTTGTGCAGGCCAGGAAAGTTCATCCACACCAGACTCATAAATCATTTCTTTCCACCTCACTATTTGCAAATGCTGTAACAAAAAAAGGCCGCTCCACAAAACATCACCACTGAGACACAGTACGTTGTAACATTAGATTTGACTTTACTGAAATTAGGATCATTAAGCATACTTTTGTGACTCTAAGCATACTTTTGTGAGTAGTGTACTTCACTTTTTTCTCTCAGTGTAGTAGCAGAGCTGCATGGTACAGTGTACTCAGTTTGACAGGTAAACAGTAAAAGGTGCTGAGTTCAGACAGTGTCAATGAATGAAGTCTCTCTCTCTCTCTCTCTCTCTCTCTCTCTATTCTTCTCTATTAATCTCCTGCCTCAAGAATCCATTAAGAAGCTGGAACATAAGACAGCAAATTACCCTCGCATGTCACACTACTGATACTCGCTGTCTGACACACGTCCATCAGAGTAATGCTCTGAAAGTGTGATCAAGAGATACTCTGACATATCTTCCCTCCAGATGTGACTGATTGCAGCTAGAGGGACCCAACTCCCTCTAGCTGCAAGGTGGAGGTGGATCTAACAGTTGTTGAATCATGCATGTAGGGAAGATGTCCGCACTATGGGTCGGTTGAGTTATAGTCTTATTTGTGTACTGTGCTCCGAGTCCCAAGACCCCCACCATCCCCTGCCTCTTTCTCACTCCTCCTAGTGTAAACAGCACAAGGCGAAAAGCCTATTGTGACAAGTGCGCTACGCAGTCAGGCGGGAACTTTTCTGCAACAGTGCTGACATGAGTCTGTGCCAGCAGGGACAGGGCTGGGTGTTTGCTAACAGCAAAGAGCTCTTGCATCCACTCATAGCAGCTCTCAGCTGTCCCTGCTTTGCATTGTGCTGTGTAAATCACACAAAGCTCACACATCACAAACACTGGCTCTCGTATTATCCTTTATAACATACAAGAAACAATTGCAATGATGTATTCTAGATATAAAAATCAATATTTAATTTAAAGAACTGATGCCAGTACATGACTGCAATTTCCTCAGTGCAGATTTTTTAAAGATTTTAAACTACATTTAAAACAGAGAAGCTTTTCCAATAACAAGCTACCTTTTCCAATTAATATAAAAATTGTTAATATAAAGTATAACAGTAAATATTATAGTATTATTTTAGATACTGCACCAAATATCATATAGAATCTTAAAATAATATGTATAACAGTTATTAAGTTAAATACAACTGGTCTTCACTGTTTCAGCTCAGTTATATAAATTATTGTGTTTTGTTGTTGTTTTATTATTGTTGGAATTTAGTGACATTAATCTGTTTAATTGTCACACTTGAGACCCTAAATATTTCTGCAGTAAAGTGCTGCTGTAATTGCAAAACTGAATAATATCATAGCCTATGATATTTCAGTAAAGAAACCAGGACCACCTTAAATAATTTTAGTAGCTTGACTGCAGTTTAACAACTTTACATTACCAATGAATTGTATCCTCACAAATCATAGTATCAAAGCAGCTTTTCCAACACTCTACGCACACTCTACTGCAATACAGAGCAACCAGTCAAGTGGTTTTACAAAGATTTGTAGAACCACATTTCCTCCATCTCAGATTTATTTATTAAGAGTGAAGACTGACACAGAGTCATAGCCCCTGACAGCTTTTAAGAGAACAGGAGGAGTACATCACAGTGAGTACTTTATGCCTGTAGAGAGTAGCAGTGTCAGCCCCAGGGACTTGGTCCCAGCCTTGGAGGTACATGCAAAAGGTTCTGTCATCTGTGATCAGATAACAGCAGCTGCTGAGACCTCCAGCACTGTTCTCAGACCTGCCCTGATCCTCTTTTCCCACTGAACTTCCAATACGAACCCTGCACTTGGAGCATGACAAATAATGGATTACGGGGATTAGAGGCAAACGCACCTGGGAAGAGCCATATGTTTTGAACTTCCTCCTGACCTAGATGTATGTGTATGCAAGCGAGAGATAAACCAGCGTGCATTTTAAGTTGCAATTAAGCAGCCAACCGAGAGAGGGTGGCACCGTGTCTACGTCCGTGTCTGCAATTTGGCGTAAGGCTGGAATTCATTTACAAAAGATAATTGCACATTTCCGGAGGGAAGAGAAGAGGCAATGAAAGCAATAAAAGAATGAGTCGACATCGCTATGCACAAACGGCACTAATGAGGACGGTGATCATGACTAAATGAATTAAATTAAGAAGCTGTTATTCTCAGCCTTTATGAATCTGTGTGTATTCCTCAGGGACATTCGGTCACCCTGGAAAGAAAACAGGAACAGGATGACCAACCCGCCCAGTTCTAATAGAAACATATTCCTACAAATGAAGGTCCCTTCTTTAGGATGGTCTGGAACATTAGAGGAGCAACTGAAGTACCACAAAGACTCAAAGGATTGGCAGGGGGAAAACGATGGGATTACCCAAGGATTAAGAAGCGATAAGTGTGGTAACAAAACCACTTTAAGACGACACTTCAATTTTACTGTGCCAAGTTTGAAGGCAGACAATAAAGCTCTTTAGCGCAACCCCTGTGGGAACAGGTCAGTTATAGGCAGAGAATAATAGCAGAAGAAGTGGCCACTGCACGCCTCTGATTAGCAGGAAGAGGATGAAGAACAATAGCACTGACTCCTCACCTCCTGAGTGAATGCGAATTAGAGTGGCGCTTTCTGTTGTCTGCCTCCAGTGGCCACACTGTTGCACGGTTGCTTAAACCCACTCGTTCTCTTTCAGTGCCCACTTGTTTTTATGAGAGCAGAAATGTGGCACTAAAATACTAGACACTGTGGGATTGCTTAAATATGGATTGTCTTTACTGCAGTAATCATGCAAAACATCTGAAAATGGACCTGAGAGGAAATGGTTAGACATACTAGTACAGGTGAATCTTAAAGAAGCATAGAATATAATTAGCTTTATTACTTAAAGCTGAAGTGTGCAATTTTTGCACAGCTACTACAGCTTCATTAAACACTGAATAAAATTGAATAAAAATATTGTTTTCAAACCTCTTTTCCTTCCTCATCTGCTATTGGTCAATCAAACAGACAGTTGTGTCCTATACTTACACTATTGGTTAAGCCAGTGTTGCTGTGTCTGTCTTATTGTGGTGCACAATTACTTTAAAAAGTCCAATGTTTTAATAGGGCCACTAAGCCACAGCGTTTACACTTTTACACTGGAAATCAACCTATACCTGAGTTACTTTAAATTATACTTACCTTTTAGTCTCTGCATAGTAAGCAAAAATATCTAAAACTATTTTTACAGAAGAAAAAAAATTACACACCTACCTTTAATGGCAAATTAACTGCATTTAAATGGTAATTATATGCGTTCTGAAATAATGTTCGACTTAGACTCATTTGCCTTATTCCAGATTGTGGAAGAGTGAGCATACATTGGATGTGGGGAGATGAACCTTCCTGACACAGCTTTACTTTTACACCTCTCAGTGTAGGTGTCTGTAATAGCAGGAAAATACTATTAAACTGGGTCATTTGTATCACCTCCTGCAGGGCCCTTATGTTTCAGGGAGAGCTTTTATAGCTGACAGTAAGGCAGTGGGTCAGGATACACAGGAGGGGCCCAACAGGGCATAAAATACAACACCTGACAGCAAGTATATTTACAATTCGATGGAAAATGATATTTTTATTGGCCTTAAACTGTGTTTTGAATTAGTGGTGGGGATTTGAAAATATTTGTTCAGATGTGTTTAGGGGCAATTTCTGAGAATTATGCCAGTAGGAGGCGACAAGTAAGTGTATTTTTGTGTGTTATGAATGAGTCAAAGAATAATTTCCTCAGTGGATTCGGTAAACACACTGAAACAGTTCTTGCTATCTTTAATTTTAGAGTCAAAATCACTGACTCACATTCATGATTCCATCTCCTTGTTATGCACTTACCACTTCATCATTACTCCAGAACACTTGCAGATCTTTATTTTTTTATTTGTTATTGGGCAAAATCAGCAGTCTTTGATCATTAAGTGTGACTTGCTCACCATGTGAAAATAAATTGCCTTTGTAATGAACATCAAGATCTGACAGTAAGAGTGACAGAAAAAGGGTAAGAGACATTCATTTATAATCATTATTACAAATTTGCCCATTTGATATACAACATAAATATTCTGTTATTCTATGTTCCCTTTCATACTATGGTCAAACTATTAAAACCTAAATTTCAGTTTAAAGAATGTGCAGTCCAAAATTTGCGGTGCCATTTCAATGTTGCATGTCACCTGAGATCTCAGAATGTGACGCGATTGATCGCTCAGTCAACACTGTCAATAGTGACCAAAGTCCCAAGCTGTTTATCGTACAGTCTGACATAAAAGACTATTGATGTCTTGCCTTGGCTTTTACACAAAATCATACCAGGTGCATACTGTACAATCTGACAAGCAACAATCAAAGTTCTAGAGAAAAGATCTGCATCCAGATTTGTGTTCTTACTGCAGGTATTCGGAATGCTGGTAATGAGAGATTGTGTAAGTAGGTAAGAATTTGAGGAAGCCATGGTGATGACAAGGTGATGACAACAACAATGAAGTCTAGCAACACAGATCTAGTTAATCTAATGCTTCTAGACCCTTGTGATTTAGACCCCAAAGCTATGGATCTATACCACTTGCATGGCACTATAAAGAAGAGTCAACAGAGTGTAGCTTACATAGCTATAGAGAAGCTTATCTTAATTCTAAAGGCTAGAAAATCTAAGATCCCATTCACGCACACTCCCTCTAATCAATGTGGACAGGTAATTCAGATGAGAGCAGGATAGAGCTTACAGCTTTCATCTCCCTGCTGCTGCATGGCAACAGCAAGGCGTACAAACCCACACACACACACATCTATACCCGCAGCAATTTAATCAAGCGCACTTAGAGCAGGCAATAACAACAGGTATTATGCAACATAATCATCCACATGAGCCAAAGCTAAGATTACTAATAACATGAAGTGATGAGCAGAACGGTGTTTAAATACCCCCATATTCACTCTCTAATTGTTCTAACCTGCCAGATATCTCCACAGTGAAACCCCCAAGAAAACATGACAACGGCTCTTTGGCATGTGCATCAGAAAACCAGGAATGACTCAAAAGAACTAAAGACATTTGGGGAGGATTCGTAAGTGAATTACTTTTCAAACGAAAAGAAAACAAGCATATTTGTTTCTGGCACTGGAGGCACACAGTCTGGATGCCACTGGATGACTCATCAGCATATTTCTCTATTATGGCCATCAGCTGCGGAGCGAGCAGGTGGTTTACTGTAGTGTGGAACACAGCAGGCAGGGCAGCACTGCTGTTTGGAGAGGCTCAGCTTGGGGTGTCTCACCTGCTGCCGGCTGTTCTCCAACCTGTGCTGGGACACCCTTTGATGTTACAGTGCTGAGAGGCTGGCACTGTATGCAGACCACATCAGTCCTGATGAAATCTCACATCCTCAAATGTAACAAGTGAAACATGTTCACCTTATTACTGCATGACACGTATAGCGGACTGTTATTTTTGTTGCATAGCAACATTCTCTTATGTCAGGGTTTGTGTCCTCTGGTAGAAGGATTGCATTTAATGAATTAATTTAATATATATTCGCATGCATACTTATATTTAATACATAAAAAGCTTTTCTAATACATATTTGCATGCATACCCTTTAAAATATATATATAGCATAATATAGCACAGCCTCTCGAACCTTATTGCTCATAAATGAGTTGCACCACTGATGCTTTTTTGGATGTGCTTTCTGCTATGTTTTTGCATCCAGTTCACTAAAAGTATTGCAGTATGCAAATCAGGTAACACAGCAACCACGCCTACAAAATCAATGCTGAACGCAATTTGCACCGAACAATTCCTGAGACCACCGCAATCTGGAATGGTACAGCATTACTGCTCCACTGCCAACCAGAACCAGTTCATGTTCATGGGCTTTTAATGCAGAATGTGTGCTCGACTATGCTGCACATTTGGATATATGCCAGACTATAAAACTCTTCTCCATCACTTGATCACAATTTGATGTAAAAATGATGTTGTGATGTTTTGCGCTCAGAAAATGACATTGACATTTAAATACATGGGAAAGCTATTTCAGTGCATTTAGCACCTGGTTAAATGTGATGGTTTGTACATTAGAGGGTTTTTGCTGTAATAATAAATATTGTGGCTAAAATGTTTAGTGAATTCAGCAAAACAAAATCTAGAAATATAACAAGCAATTTCACAAATTTATTAAATTCCTAAGCAGCTCTCAAAAATGCTTCTGCATTCAGCTTTACACCAAAACTGAAAATTGCAGCTAGTATGACCTGTACAATCCAATGAGCTGTGGCATGGTTAAATATCCCCAGGCTCACTATGCAAAAGTAACGCAGAGAGGAAAACAGTATGCCGATTTCCACAGGCACAGTCTTCCATAAACCTTTTGACTGCTGCTCTACATCTCCTCTGGCTCTCCCAGGCTTTCCAAAACTCCTACCAGGGGTCATAGGACATTTGTTTGCATTTGATATCACGTAAACCTTTTTCTCTGGATTCATTTCCACTTGGAGAGTTAAGAACTGGCATACAAAAGCCTGTTCCTATCACTGCAGGCCAGCGCCGAGTTTCCTTCATTATTCAGTATCAGCAAAGGCAACCAGTTCTCCAGGCAACACATGAAACAGGCAGTTCCATTCATATTAGCTTTTCTACCATGTTCTAAACACACCAAGCAAGGAGGGATGAACTCCAGAGGTCACACTCATGTGCATTCTCTTGTCTCATATGATAATGTTACAGCTGAGCAGATCAAAGGTCTCCTATAGAGCACATCGTTTAGAGCCCAAAGGAGTGAACACAGATGCTCTACAGCACACATGTGAACATGACAGAGGCGGTAGTACCCTCAGGGCCCACTGCCAGCTTCTTACACTGTAACTCCACACCTGCTGCCAAAATAGGTTGTCCACACACTTGTGTACTGTACAAGAAAACGTATACAAGCAAGCACATGGAACAATGGAGTAAAACACACACTGCATGATAAGAAATTCCTTACAGATCAAGGATTCCTAGACCATTATGGCAGTTACAGGTTTATAATCTATTAAATATTTTTCCAAACACAGCAAGGTTTATTTTAGCCATGCTAAAAAGCCCAACAAAGTTAGTCAGCAGGGTATTGTGTGTTTTGAATGGGTTTCCTGATCAGGCATTTTAACAAGATTTACTACCAGTATATCTAGCAAGACTACAAACATTTTCACTAGAAAGACTTGTGGAAAAGGTTCACCTCTTATACCAGCTACAAAGCAGAAATGTTGGTTAATGCTCTTTTCAGCAGGGAATGAATCTTTCTGAAGGCTTTCACAATAAGTCTGACATATTGTACTGCAACAATGCGTCATTTCTCTATTTAAAGGATAGGCCAATTTTTTAATTGTTCCTGATGCCAAATAATTCATTCAGATATCTAACTTCATTATATACTTCATCTAACTTCAGAAATACAGCTTGCATTGACGTGGTTTAAATAGTTTTGTGTAAAAATTTGTTTATGTTCTATACTTTCGTGTCCTTTAGTTGCATTGGATTTTGTGTTTTCTCTCTCTGGGCTTAATGCTGCCTTGTCGATGCAAGAGCCAGTGTTATGAATTAACATTTCCATTAAGTTTATTAATGATGTCCTGGTGCGAGCAGTGGACTGTATTGATTGCCATTTCAAACAGCAATAAACATTTTAAATTAAAACAAGCAATAAAAGCAACACCAATATTGATTTGAACTGCACTTCTGATATGGACTACAGAAAAAATTCAGACAGTGACTGACAAATGCGAAAACATTTTCGTACACTGTACAGTATGACTTAACATGAATTCAGGAGAAATCATTTAAAGGCAGCAGTACTGCCACAATCTAGAGAGATTAATGTTCCACAGATTAATTTATGATCACCCCCCAAAATGGCGCCCACATGATGCAAAAGCACAAAACAAAAAAGCATGAACAAAAACAGAGCAGCAGAAAACTTTAACAGCAAGTATGTGATAAAAGTTTTCTATGGTACTCAACATGACTTAATTTTCTGTCCAGCTGATTTGGGGTAAATAGAGGTGATAGGCATAAACTACTGTAGATGGCAGAGGCACTGTTTGAAGTGAAGTGTGCTTTCCCTGGAAGGTTAAAGGAGAAGCTTTGTGTGGAATCGGAGGTTCACGTCCTCAGGGAACAGCAAGACTTCCTGCCTAATTAAACAAGGCTGTGCTATCTGATGAGAGGGTCCTGCGTTCTCGATCCGATGTCTCATGTGGAGATACAGGAAATCCAGAAGAGCATGTTTGTGTTTTTTAAAATATATTTTAAATACATTAATTCCAACATTGGCTCTATGAAAGCTTGTGATGTCAGAGGTTTCTGAAGCTGTGAGAGTACTGACAGTTGAAAGACAAAACACCCTAATTAAAAGTACATAAGAAAAAGCACTAACCACCAGAGATGCGCATTTAACCGTGAAAATACAACCTGACAGTTATGGATACAGCTGTTTGGTTAAAAAACATTTCTTTTTGAACATGGGTAATGTGGATTTATATGGTGGTCAGATGCAATTAGAGTTTTTAATCAGACTCAGATCTTATTGGAATATCAAATAGAATTAATCACATTTTTTAGCCTTTTTTATAACATGACTAATGTAGCCAGCCTCATCGTTTTAGGCAGCCAGCCGCCATAAGAGGCTCAGCGCTCTGTTATGTTTCCACCAGCACGCTTGACTCTCACGGGTGGAGAGGAGCAATAAAAGTCATACTCATAACAAATAAGGTTGACAGCATATGAACTGAGTGGGTTGATTAATTTAAAGGTCATAAGTCATAGCTAATCTGGAGAATTGTGTAACCTTAATCAAATAAGATTGGGTTTGGTTGGCCTCAGGAAGCTGCACACTGCTGTTATTGGCTGGCCTATTACCCGGGCACATCCTTTGAGAGCTCCATGGATTCACTGATTACATTTAGGAAATTTAAACGGAAAAAATAGTGTGTTTTGAGGGTGGGTGGATAGACAAGGCCTCGGATTTCTTAGGTGGGAAGGATTGTGTGCAAACACAATGTGAGGAGAATGTGTGTTTGCAAGAACCCAAAATTTGTTGTATAACTAGTTTTGCTGAAAATAAAACCGAGCGCATTTTTACAGTTTTAACATATTTGCGAGGAAAATATTAACAACGAAAGGCAAACAATCCACAACAATGATCCAAATATACCCAAACCTCTTTTGCAGAAGTTATTGTATGTTCTGGTCCTCCTGTTTGAGTCAACAGTAAAAGGCAAAAGATTGCATTTATACACTACATGCTTCTCATTTCTCTATTCCAGAACTGAGGGCCTTTGAAAAAAGACATTATTTATAGATTTATAGATTATCTATAAATTGTATCAAGCTCTAAAAATGTCAAGCTCTATAAACAATATAAACTGAATATAAACTGAAGCAGAACACAGCTTTCTCATGGAAGTGATTGCCTTTATTAATTATTTAGTATTAAATATTCCATTACTAATTTAGACTTTTGAGAACCTCATTTGAGAATAACTTCATGTAGTATTGAATTTAGTATGAAATTCTTAGTATTACTTTAGCATTGTCAGAAAATACTGAGAGGTGTGTTCAATCCAGTGCTAAATGTGCTAAGTAGTGAAGTAAGTAACTGTGATTCTTTTCATTCTCAAGTGTAATGCTAATAATGAAATGTGCCTTGCTCACAAAACCAATCATCAACCATCAAGGTAGCAATCTTTAAATGATGATCAAATGAAGAGTGTTATTATCAGGCACGTATCAGGACACACACTGTAATCAAGTGCAATATCTGGACTTTAAAGAGCTGAATCGAATGCTTTGATTGGTGGAGAGCTACTGTACAGTACTAGCAGTACTCCAGTCCTATTGTCAGAAATAAATGGTATAATGTCAGATGAGAATAGGCTGTTTTACCTGCATCTAAAACCTCTCATCTCTTTTAAACTAGTGTCCCTGTTCAAACAGGTTTAAATCTACTGGACAGGTCAACAGCATGTACACTCTCTTCGCTTTTCTGTAAAAGTGATAGCATCAGGCGGTAGTAGATACCTACAGCACGGATAGATCACGTTTTACTTTTCCCTGCTTTCTAGTAAAGAAAAACCCAGAGGAAATGTTCTCATGTCTTTAACTCCATCACTGCTCTCTGTCCAGTGCTGAAGTGAGAAGCTGTAATTGACATACAGAGCTTCCATGAATATCCATATTTGTCTTCAGGATAATGCCTCACATGCACTACAGTCTCACAGCATGAAAGTGCTTTCCTCTTTCTGTCTCTGTATTTTCCTCACCTTCACAATCAGTAATCAGTGGATCATTCTGACTGGCTGTGAAAGTGGGTGCAGTTTAATGACAAGCAGAGGGCATGTGGGCAAGGAGACAACAGGTGGAGCATCAGTCTCAAGCAATACAGCTGGGAGGCACCTCTGTTTCTACCAGCTGTTGGGCCTGGATAATAGTCATTAAAACCACAGGCCTGCAAATCATCTTCATATAACATAAGCAAGGCTGCCGTGAAGGACTCATTTGGCTAGAATGTTTTGACACGAAAACGAGGGACGGGTTTTGATCGTTTTGCAAAGGTGTCGTTCGGTACGACATGCCAAGGTAATTACTAAAATCCACCTGGACTTTGGCTGAGCATGCAAACAGATGGGGAGAAAGAGACAGACGAATGAATTTCGGAATGTAATTGGAATTGTGATGCACCAGTCTCTATAAAGGCATTCTTTAAATTTGGCATGGAGCAAGGTTGACTTATTGCTAAGGACACGCAAATATAGTGAGTTAAATTGATTTAATTCAGTAGGTGTTGCTCTGTGAAGCTGTTGCCCTGATAGTCCAATGCTATGTCCACCTTCATTACACCGCAATTCATCATCATCGGAGCGGCCGCAAGTGTGGAAATGACTAGGCTGAGGTCTACATGCCTGGAGCCGCTCAGGGCAAAACAACAAGTGACAAACACAAACACTTTTTAAAAGGTTGCAGAAAAATCTACAGGTTTCCAAGAACAGTTACAGTCATGTGCCTTCATAATACTGTAGGAATAAGAAATCACCAGCGACATTTCTTTAATATCTCAATTGTTTCTGCTAGATAGAAATGAGTTTATAAAAGGGAGTAAATGGAAGGTCTTCTTTTCCTTAGATTTTTCTCCTGCGAAACAGATTTCAGTAATCTCACACACATCCCCTACAGAGTCTCAGAAGAGATCTCAACAATATTTATGGGCTCAGATTTGCCAAGATACCAAATCAAAAGAACCGAATCAGACATTTCTCATCCTCCAAAACCAAATGATATGAGCTTTGCTATTAATTCTAAAGCTGTATAGCTGTTGCCTGAAGATAAATGTTCTCTTTGGAGTTGGGTAAAAACTGTAAGGTTGTTTCTATTAATGTACATGTAACGTGTAGTGCTCTATAAAGTGCACAACAGTAAGGTATAATTCACAAACAGTCTTTAATAATAAATCCACAGGGAATAAACACAGGCAATCACAGGAGTAAATGCAACATCGACATGAGTACAGCAAAACATTAACTGGCAAGAAACAGAACTAAACTATAAATACACAAGGAGATAACTAAAGAACTAAACGGGACACAGGTGAAACTAATGAGTTACTATGGAACTGGAGGAGGGGTTACCTAATTTAAAATGATAATTACAATAATCAGGAAAAAACAAGGACAAGGAACAAAAACTAAACTGTGACAGCACACTCATACAATACTCTAAAAATGAATGCTTAAAACAAACATAACTGTATTACTTTATTAAATCTCTTGTGCTGTGGCAGCTAAACACCGAACAATTATATTTTCCTGAGGGATGTCTTTGGATGGACTCTTTATTACACTGTACATTGTGCTTACATTATTCAATCATTAAGGCAATTAGGACTTCCGCCTCCACTTCAAAGAGTCACTGCGTGTGTGTTAAAAATCTGGAATCTCTTGAATGAATTTGGAGCCTTTCTAGTTGTCATAACTCTTTCAAGAACTCAAATATTTATATTCCAGCTGTTTATATGCCTTTAAATGAAATTAATGTGAAATTCTATCAAGCAAACAAAGGTCCCATCCAACATGCAGTGAGACAGTGTAATTGGAACGTTAGCATACATAGTGTCCAACACACTGTGTGAATATTGGCACATTTTTAATAAGTAGATGCTGGTACTGTATGTTTTCAGCAACTTCAGAGACAGTTTCTATGGTAACTGTGCTGATTCTCTCCACACAGTGAGGGAATATCAGTTGATTTCCCAATGATTTCTAATGAAAGTAATGCTCTTTAATCAGTCGACCTCTTAAAAAGACATCATGTGAATGATTTAAAATAATCCTCAGCCCTTAATTATGGACAGATGCTTGCACTGAGGTAAGTACAGTGTGCAAGTGAGCCAAAACCTAAATTTATTGTTCATCGTGGTAGAAATGCTTAGGCCCTTAAAATCTGTGAATTCATTAAACCATCCTGACAGCTGGTGCAATCTGCAGTCAATAGAATTTAAAAGACATTTTACTTAATTATCTCCTGAACTTGAACAACCATATGAGTCCTTAATGGAATTCCGGAAACAGGGATCAATGTTGCACATTAGCAACCCTGAGCACAGACATTGGCTGGAAGCTCTGCCCTTTAGCTTTGTCATGTCATTGTCAGTGTTTGTGGGGGTACGTCACAATATTGTGTTATGCAATATAAAGTTATATAAAGTGTGACTGAGAATCTCTTTCCTTTTAGGTTTACACTTCAAGTACTATTTTTGCTGTGGACAAATGTTTAGTCTTCATGCAATGACATACATGCTATACCAGTAAAGCTGTTGTCATGACAACAACAAAGTTTTTGGTGGCCGCACCTGTGAGCTCCAGAAAATCCACCACTGCACTACAGGCAGCACACAAATTCTGTTATTTTATCCACTACAAACTGTCAGTACTGAAAAGAATGCTCAGTACCTCACTGACAGTATATATATATATATATATATATATATATATATATATATATATATATATATATATATATATATATATATATATATATATATATATATATATATATATAAAATAAACAGTCAGTGTGTGTATATATATCTCATTACTTCACTCAGTGTAATTATGTAACACACATTACCAACACTGCTAGGAGTGGCAAGTCTTCTAATTTTGTGACATCAGCAATATAGCTGAGAACTGTTTAGTCCAATAAAGTACTAAAGCTATTTTGCTAAACCAGGAAATAGGCAGATAGTCTTATTAAAAGTGACCTCTCAGACTTATTCCACAATTCTGTGGATTTAACACTGATAACTTTTATATGGAATGACCATTGCCTGTCATTTAAACAGCCCCACTGGGTGCTATCACTTGACCAAGGGGTTCTCAATGGCCAGGAATAAGCTTCTCCAATCAAGCATTTTTACCTGTGGTGCACAATCTCCATTACGAACACACACACACACACACACTTGCTCTTTCCACTGATCTTTCACATTAATTCATCTATCACCATCTTTGTATTTGAAGCTCAAATTTTGTGTAAAACTGTCTGAGTGGCACAGAGAAAAGAACAAATACATGTTGTCTCGTAGTGGAAAATATTTTGAAATCTACCATTAAATGTTGCTGTTTCGAAAGTGCACAGTTCATGTCGCCTCTGTGTTTGATGACCCGCCCGCTCTTTTTGATCTTGTCAGAAAAAATGTTCTTCTGTACACCTCACTCTGAACAAGATAAGTCTGTCAGAAATAAAAAAAGGTGTGCTCTCTGTACACGATATGGCTAGATTGCCCCACAGATCCAGTTGGGGTTCTGGAGAGAAGGGGGAGCTGTCATGTGGGCATAAAGTATTATTTACTGTGATGAACAAGTCACACGGTCAGATTATAAATGAGCTTTTTCACAGGAGAGGGTAAACAGTGACACGGCTGACACAAAGACAGACGTCGTGTTTGTTTTCACCTCGTTTGCCTCCTCTATGGCCATATGTACAGCACCACACAATGAATGACATCACCTTTGATTTCCATTTCATTTCCTCCGAGATGCTTGTAATGTTGTCAGTTCTATAGAATTTCTCAATCTGTTAGAATTGTCTTTGCTGAGCAGATGAAGACATTAATCAGATCTGCAAGTACGAGACAGTCTTTTTCCAGTGGCCAGCAGGATTCTATAGCAGATGGTAGTTTGGCTGTTTCCATGTTTTCGCACCTGTTTCTGTTTCATTTATTTCTGCACTTTCTTTCTTGTCTTATTTCTTATGTCATATTCTATTCTGACATACCAGGCAACAAGTCATAGCTTGATAGGATGTGGCTAAACATGATTATTAAACCATTGCAATGTGGTCACAATGTTTTTCAATCTGTAATTCATCATCACCAACATCATTGTCAGATCCCTCATTCTAAGCATCCTTTTAATCATAACAAAGTAAATAAATGGCTTTAGTTTATTTTAACTATAAGTCTGGGGCTGAAGTCTTGGTTCTGCACTGCCTCAGACATTCAGCAATACATTCTCAAACAGTCACAGGAGCTGTTGTTTAACTTTCATAGAAAGGTTTGATAGAAAGTATTGATCATGGTGAAGGGGTATTGGTGCCCTTGTATGTCTCAGCTCAGTGAGAAACCAGCTATAGTCTAGAAGTTTTTGCTCCAGCCTTGTTAAGAGCTGTCCATGGAATTCGCAGAAGCACACTACTGGAATATTTATGCTAAGGATCCATGTATAAATCCATTTGTTTAGAATCCATTAAAAAATTTACTTGGGCTGCAGTAGAACAAGAATTTTGCTGGGTTTTGGGACATTGTTAAGACCTTGTGTTTCTATTTGAGCTAGAGTGATTGGAACGAGGCATTTCATTCAATTGGAAGACATTTTACTGTGTGACATATGTAAGCAGATTGATCAATATTGATCCCATTAAACACAATGACAATACTAATATAACCCTGACTAAAATTTAGCCATCATTTTCATAGGAATATTCTCACTGCAAATGTAAAAAAGGTCCCATTTAAATAACCAGTATTATGATATTTTCAAAATATTCTCTCCTCCAAAACTGATGGAACTAGAAACACATTGGAATGTTTTAAACCAAAATAGTAAAAGTGGCTGATTTGTTCAAAATCCACAACATGTCTGTATTCTATTAATGTTATTTAATAATATTTATGCCTTGGCTGCAGAAACATATTCATATTTGCACAAGCACAATTGATCCAATTTCTGTTTTACCTCACTTCATTCTTTCAATGTATTGATTGTGGTTTATACAGTGGTATGATTATACTGACCCTGTGACCCCAAAAGTACCACAACTGCAACTGCTGCCTGCACTGTATGAATGTCCTGACAGCAAACAGGCAAATAAAGAGAGAGAGAGAGAGAGAGAGAGAGAGAGAGAGAGAGAGAGAGAGAGAGAGAGAGATTAGAATTGAATAGCTGGCCATTTAAAAACTTAATCAATAAAGGACATCTGAAGTTAGCATTGACAAACCTGTTGTGTATCACAAGCTTTAATGGATTCTCATGCATAGGATATTCATCAAGTCAAGGGCTCAGGCCTGCAGGTATACAGCCATCCTGCAACCTCTAATTACATTGCACAAGGGATGTTGAGGAAAAAGGAGGGGTAATGTTCAATATCCCTTATACTTTTGAATGCACAGTGCCTTATCACCAAATGATTTTGCTCATAATAAGAATGCCAGCAGCAACCTTCATAGCTTCTGTTAAGTAATTTCTGGCAATGGAGATTAATAGCACAATGTTAGCAAGTATAAATTCAACTCCAGGACAGTTCATGCTGTTAACTATATTCCATATCTAATAGAGAACACAATTTGCAATGAGCATTCTCAACATGCCTAACTGTAATATTCACTCATTCCAAGCTTTATAAGGGGACTACTAATGCAAGCCAACCATTTCAAAGTTTTTCAATGTTTGGTTTTTTCTAAGTACTTTGAGAGCATTAGTTGCAACTAATGTTCCTGCAACCGTCATGACATCTGCAACATTAAAATTTCGATCTCCAAAGTAAACTAAACCGTGGATGAGAGTGGGCCAAACCACTCAGTAACCGCTAGCCATACACCTAATGACTCACACAAGCTGCTGATTCAAGGTGAAGCTGTTAATGCCATTTGTATGCTTTCCAATAGATACAATCGCAACAACTGTGCAGTCTTTGATTTGCTAAATTGAAGTAAAGCAGCACTCAAGGGCAAAGGCTCTGAGGACATCAGCTGTGTTATTTCAGTCATATCTGGAAGTTCCAGTCACTTAGTTAAAGCAGTGTTGAGATCTCCAGATGCTCACTGAAACCTCATTTTTAAATTTCTAAACATTTACTTCAGATTTTAATTACTTGTTGATTTCAAGCCATCCCTAGAGTTTAGCACATACTGCCAGGTTACGTTTGCAGCCTACACTACCTTCTCGCCAATGCTAATACATGCTGCCAAGAGTTATTATATAGTGAATAAAAAAAGTAAAAGAATATTACCATAATTTCACTAGAACTTTCCTGTGCACAGTATTTAAAGCCCTAAAGGATTTAGGTATAGCTAAAAATTTTATTTGGAAGACAGTAGACTCCAATTGTTAATATGTGTTGCACAAAAGGCATTGCCACAGTGCAGTTTAAAATTTACAACACCTCCATCAGTTTAGAATCAAGGACTGCCATCTGGATTGGTAAAAATGAAACACACAGTACATACTTTATATCGCAGTTGAATCAGTGCCCAATATGCCACTTAAGTCCAACAGCCTCTCAAAGGGTTTTTCAAAACCACAGACAGCCACAGACATCCCACCTGATTCAAAATCATTTGCCTTAGTTCTAAAATATATGAATGGAAATAGGGGCCTTTCATTTTCATCCAGACATGTCACATCTCTGCACGATACTCATTGATCTATAGCTTTTCAAAATATACAAACATGTTCATTTCAGATATAGACTGTGCTATTCCTTATCTGCCTCTTTTAAAATATAGCTACACACTTCGTAAGAATTACTGTCAGATGCATGTTTTATATCTTGACATTAGTTACTATATAACTTTCCATGCTTGTATTTTGTGCATCTGTTAACTATATGACATGTCTTGAATGAACATTTATGAACGAACCATTCTCATGATATCTGATTTGATGTCACATTTTAGAGGATACAGGATGTGCTTAGTGAAACAGGTCTGGTTAACAGTAAACAGTAGTCAGTGATGTGGTAATCAGGTCACTTACACTATAAGAAATAGCATATGCACATACATGTGCATATGCACATAATGCCCTCGTTTGAGTACACAGGCACTCAAAGTTTACAAAAGGGCAAACCATTTTCAAAAGGGAAATTATTACTTTTTTATTATTATTATTACTTATTACTTTACTTACAAAATTCCATTTGGACCAGAGATGAAATGGGTACAGCAACTTGCTCTTCAAAAAAACCTCCCATTCTTTGCTTAATTCAGACTTCTTTATCCTTTCTTCTTCTCTATCTTGATAAATATATCTATGATTGCATCTACCTTTTTATTGAAATTGAAATAATCAACGTTAGTATCTACCTTACTGGATCACGACGCTTCTCCATCTCTCAACAGATTAGCCGGTTCAGAAACTCTTTATCCATTATCAGCACACTCAGTGGCGCTGTAAAAGCCTTCTATCTATAAGATACCTCCGACAACTGCACTTGTGTTTTATGAGTCTATGTATTCAGTGAGCACACTGGGCGGCAAAATGTATCATTTATGTCTTATGAGAGTGCTGCATGCATAAAAAATGTATTTCTATACAAATATATATAAAGCAAAATAATACATTCATGTAAGCGTCGCTTTGCTCCTCTTAGAAATATTATGTCCAACAACGCGAATATAGACTCGTACCTTCTCTTCACACCCATCTTGCCATCTCACTCTCTGTCTGTCTGTCTATCTGTCCACCTCTCTCTCGCTCTGCCCCTCTCTCTCTCTTTCTCTCTCTCTGTATCCGCGGCACGACTGCTCTCTCCTCCACAAAGAGCCTGGCTCAGACACCTTGCATACAAAACAGCTGACTCAATCTTCAAGCTGCATAATCAAGATAAAGAGAGAGAGAGAGAGAGAGAGAGAGAGAGAGAGAGAGAGAGAGAGAGAGAGAGAGAGAGACGCGCGCGCCAACAGGCATGGACGCACCATGCTTTAGTTTATCAGCCAGCAAAAACTCTTCAATTAACATTAGGTTACGTTTAGAGACGGGTGACTAAATCTTTCATTGATAAAAGGGTGGAGTTCCTTAGTCTGTTTGTACAGAGCGACTTAATGCAACCTCTGTCAACTTGTGGTAAATCTTCATCGGCGATCTTTTGGTAATGAAAATGACATGCACTGACATCCATGTTAAGGTTGCAGTACATCTGCAGTACTTTACACGATACAAAAACACTGCGTTTCGCGAGTAATATTCTTTGAACCTATATCTAGGGCTTTAATAGAGCTGGGTCTTTAATAGGTCTACAAATGCGAGTGATTCGATTGAGAAAGAAAGGAAAACACGAAGGTGCGTGTTTTTCCTGTCAAAGATGTTCGTGTTTTTGGAGGGGGATAGACGTTTTACTTACGAGCTGTGACAACGCTTGCTGATGCACATCATATTGGAATACGCTGCTCATTTGACAGCAGCCTGTCACACGAAAGACCCACGAAACGCTTATTTGACGTTACTGTGGTGGTCATTGCAAGTACATTAGGTAGCCTGATATGTTTAGGATCGTTCAAAGAGTAAGTGTCAAAGGTCACCATAAATGTACACCATGTACGTTTCTGTCAGCCATAGTAAAAAACATTTAACACAGCTGGTCACAACGCATATCTAACCTGAAGCATGCGTTTACTACTCTAAATAGCAATACATTAGCATTTAACAATTTAGCATTAAACCCCGGTCCATTTAATTAAAAAAAGTTTGGTCATTTTTCTCTATAAAAAAACATTCTAGCCTCAAAGTTTTACTAAAGCACTATGATTACACGTATGGCAAAAGTTAGGTTGATTTGCGTTACATATTCAGTCTTAGCTTGGATTCAAACTCAGTTATTATGTCAGAACTTCAAATGATTTCTTGATTTAGCAATCCATAAAGTCCAGTTGTCAGAACCCCCGTGTTGCCACGCACTGCACCCATTCAATACACATTTAATGATATAAACTAAAACTGTGATTCAGATTTAAAGTAATACGCAGTGACCAGCACACTTGTGTTTGGAAATTGATGAACACAGCTATCGCATCGGAGAACTTTTCGACCCAGCAAACTATGATAAACGTATTTGCCATGCACAGACAGTACATACGTGAAAATCTCATGATTAAGGACAGAAAGGAACTATCAGTTGTCATTTGTATGGCTGAAGGCGAACTCTAGCGGCAAAAGAAACCCGTCCGCTGTCCAGGGTCCTGAATTTTAAGACATTCGGGGCATGTTGGCGGTGCTCTTGAGTCTCACAGCGCAGGAGCAATACATTAAAACCCGCAACATTTCTTACTGACACGCTGTAGAGTTAAACAAAGCATTAAACTAACTGGTAATAGAGATATGTATTCGTTAACCAAGTGTTTACTGTGTTAACCTTGTCTATGTTCATACGCGAATGCTTTTAGTACGTGTAAATTAATTTCATTTACAATGTAAAATGATTCCAAACGCTCGCGGAACTCTATCCCGTGTAGTTTTGTGCGACCGTGGATATAGCTTACAACATAAAGCGGAATATTGTTCATTTTAAGTCCGTTTAGATGCCCTGTCAAACTCGACACGTTAAACAGTACGTTTATAAGTTAGACAAGTCCGACGGAAGCACACCGAGGTATTTGTTGCAATTGCGCGGATGCGTAATAGCCACATGGATAACTTGCATGACATATAATTCGGTTTCAGACTACACTTGCGTTCCGTTCACATCTCATCTAACAACACCAACGTTACGTTTAACCTCATCGACGTCTTGCAGTGGATGCGACAGAGCCACATTCCAAAACATTTTCCACCTACCATTTCCGCACAGCGAAGCAAGAACCCCGTTGTCTCTCCGTAACCAAAACCGCGGTCCCTATGTCACCATGAACCTCTTGACATTTTGTAAAAGGCAGGAGATATCGGACAGGGGAAAACACAAGGTTCCTCTTGGACTCGGAACACAAAGAGCTGCAGCTCCTCACTGCGTCAAGCGCGATCCTCAAACATCCATTAAAAGAGCGAGTGATTAATTCAAGGCAGAGCCTTTATGTATTCCGCAAAGACTGAGATCATGGCAGAAGTTCCGTTTAAGAGCTACGGAACAGTTTAGTCTGTCCTAACGCAACCGACAGCACGTTTTAACTATTGCCTGTGATGTATTAGGAGAGTTAGACTACGGAGCGGGGCTAGAGCAGCGCTCTTCCACAAGTCCAGTTGGGGCAAAGTTAAATCTCATAATAAGATTTGTTGGTTACGGCGAGGCTATAAATGGTGTGGGTTCAACACTGAGGGTAAGAGGGCTGTGTGCCACGTGAGAGAATTATTTAGTTCAAAATGTGAAATATTAACACTCTCAGATTCTTTTTGATTCTGGATTTTTTTAGCATGGGGGTAATATCATAGTTGCTATGAAATAATATAATTGATATGCAAAATAAAAAATAAAGTTAAATCGTTAAAATTAAAAATTATTTAAACATTTTTATTTATGCTGTTGCTTTAAAGAATTTCTTGCAATGTTTTTACACATTGTTGTGCAGCATCCCAGAAATAACACTGAAAGACTCTCTGCTTGAATCATGTAGGGTGAGAAGGTAAATGGAAAACAGGAAAACAAGTCTGGCATCATTTGATATTGACTTTCCGCACTCTCGGGAACAGCAGATAGCCACCACATCTTCCGGATGCACTCAGTCACAGTTTAAGGTTGGTAAACTTTTTGAGGTATGATTGACAACCATTCTTCATACTTTGTAAGCCTGCCTCTCTGGAGGCAGCACTCAGAGAAGGTTGCAGGGGTCCAGGAGAGAGCTGTGGGCTGTTGCCTAAGTGTTCGGCATAGGATGGATGCATTGTGGAGGCTGAGGTTCCCTACAGCAGCTTTCTGCAGCACTCATAAAGAGGCATGCAGGCACTGAGTGGGCATCCGTCTGTAGAGAGGTGCTGGTGATCTGGTGCATTACCTACAGAGCGGCTGGGTTTGTGTGTGTGCGCCTCTTGAGTGATGTTCGATAGGAAGCCTGCTGAGGATCACAGCTGCGGGGATGGGGCTGTCACCACTGACTGCTCATTAGAGTGGGCACACTGATGTGACGTTGCAAGGTTAAATGCTTGCTATTCCTGTTGTAGGTAGCAGTCAATCACGCTAAATCAAATAGGGGCAGGACAGGGGGATTGCAAAGAAGAATTGACCTCTTGGTCAGTTTTATGCAACATTGTAAATGAGAGCCTAGGCTCATCAATTAAGCAGTGTATTACTTTTTTGAATTACTTTAATTCACTTTGTTTGAAATGCATATAATGTTTTCTAAAAATAGTTAATGAGGTAATCCATTGTTTAGAAGGTTAATAAACCTGTAATTTGTATTTGTGGTAGTGAATTTCAGCTAATGATTACTGAAAGGGAGCAGTAATGCTTTTGCTTAGTTGAACCTTAGTAAACAAAGCTATAAAACCTTAAAAAGGACCATAACCTTAAAATAACTTAGCTTTACCTCAGTGTATGGTTTCTACTACCTTTGCTAGTAAGTTCAGTTAATTTTAAGTTAAATTTCAATGAGCAAGAGAGGTTAAATATAACATTTACTTGTAGCATTTCTGTATATATTAGAAATGTATCAGAAATTTTCAAAGATTGGTTAAACATTTCACAATCAGATGTTATATGGAGGAATTATAAAGCATGAGCATAGTACACAGCAGCTAATATCTGTGAATCACAGTGGCCATAACTGGAAACCTCAGTTAGCCTATTTCAAACCAGAAATGGCAAAACGGATAAAACTGACTTGATTAAAAGTGATGCCAATCAGGAATGGAGAAGATGCACATAGGCATGGTGTAAATTGTCCATTTACCTACCATCAGCCTACAAATAACAAATGTGAGATTTTATTATGCTGGCGCTGAGCTGTCTAAACTGAGGGTAAATATTTTAAGTAGCTGTCCATATTATAGAGAGGGGACTCTAATGTCTGTAAATGGGTTTTGTGAAGACGAGAAGACAGTCTGTGAGGTGAATTATTGGTTGTGATTTATTTAAATCCTCCATTTATTTGCTAAGCCTATTAGATGGCAGGGAGAAAGAGGAGGCTAGTTATTATTCTGAAGAGGAAATGTTTGGTGGCAGTCAATATAATGGAGCATCTGCCACCCTGAACACGGCAGATCCATCTTAACATCTGGACTATGGGACAGATGCCTGCAGCAATTCTTCTATTGGTGGGGCTGTTTCAGAAAGATGGGGTACTATTAGGGCCAGGTTTTTTTTCCAAACGTCTGCTGTAAGTTCCCAATGGTTAGCCATTTGTTTGAGTGGCTCAACATTTTTCCTTTATAGCAGATGTGGGTGTTTGCCATTAATGTTATCATATTCGTTGATTACAGATTTTCCTGCTGTATGTGTCCTCCTGTTGTTTCTGTTTTGGGGTGTTTGATAATATTTCCATATGTCTCCTATGGAAAATGGGTTGTTCAATATGTCTTTATAACTGTTATTTTATTTCTATATTGTTTAGAGGATTACAGTATTTGAAATGTGGGACCCAAAATTATATTTCAAGATTGGTCAATTCAGTGGACTGGTTTCCTGGTCTAAATAACAAGTGTCTGGTCCTCTGGAATGTTTATGCTGTTTATTTGCATGTGCCTATGTTATCTCATGAGCATATGACAGGAGTGTGTCTCATTCCCAGCAATCACATTAGGATTAAGCATGTGAAAAATGGTGGATTGTCTTTGATAAGTGGTTTTTCATGCCACTCCCTCTGGATTTAAATGCCTCATGAATAATGCAACAGTATGACAGCATGCATAAACGTTAAGAGGGAACACGTCTGTGAATATGTAATGTTCCCTGTGTGTTTTAGTCGTACGGCATTCCTTGACATCAGCAAAATCGCGAGTAAGCGGCAAGAACAATGTAACAGCAAAAAAAGAAATCAAGGCTTTTACTAACAAGTACATGTAGCACAGCGTCACTGAAAACAATTACACCAGGTTATCATGGCTGCAGATGTAAAAAAAGAGCAACAGCCTTGAATTTGAGGAGTTTACTGTGAAAATTGCGTTTTATTCTAACAACAGGAGAGAAACCTTTTCACAGTGGTCTTTTGAGGTGTGATGTGCTATCATTTACATAAACATGCTGAGTTCACTGTCTGAGGTAACAGAGGTTCAATATGTAGGCGTTTCATTTGCATAGATTTGAATATGCAGTGACACTGGACAAGGTTGGCATAGCCTGTGCTTCTTTTGAGACAGTTAAGTACATATCTCTCTGTAAATTGGTGTAGATTACCCTACCAGTCATGTCTCACATTTTCCACTTTATGATAAATAAATACATAAATAAACTGCTTTAGAAATATACTCACAGGACATCAATAGATTTTGTCCATTTCTTCATGTAAACAGATTTTTGGGGGAGTTTTCATTTAGATTTTAATATATAATTCCCAGTGTTTTGTTTAGACATGTTGGTTGAATGCATCTTTATTACCTTGCTTTATTACATTGATTCAAACTATATTTTTAAACATTCTGAGAAAAAGTTAAAAGGTGCCAGAGATATTATATGGTAAAGCAGAGATGGGCTACTCATACATATAAATGTTAGCTTAGTTTAATAGAAAAGTGCTTGTTTATTTAATACACTTAAAAATTGTACACACTTCAGAGGTAACACACAGCCTTAAGATATTAATTCATCATTCTTACACCAACATGCCACAGATTTGGACATCTGCAGGCAGAGAAAATATTTTTATTTTTTTCTAGTGATACTCTTGTCCAAAGGGCAAGGAACTTTGCCAGGCATCTGATTGAGTCATACACTGCTATATTCAGATCATGAGAGAACTGGCTCAGGTTTTCACCAGGCATACTGTAGCATCGCATTCACCCAAGTCTTCATTTTCAGCACCTCCTCCCAAAGCACCTGTTAGGAAGCTTGCTGGTATGTGGTATGTTCATTGCTTGGAGCAATTCATTTTGCACCTTTCTATTCTAAACCCAAGACTTCAGAGCTGAGACAGAAAAGACAGACGGAAAGAAAAAGTTGATGTGGGCTATAGGAGTTATACACACAGCACTCTAAAACATACTGCATGTGTTGTATATTTTGTGTGATGTTAGCCAAGATCTACTGCCATTAAAGAGCATAATAGAAGCTTTTTAGCCAAATGTAAACAGTATGAAACACAAAACAATTCATTAACAATTCATACTTGACCCTCTCCTGAATGCATGCTAGTGTGCTTTTGTGTTCGTTGTTTACCCAACAGCACAATTATGATGATTTTAACTTGGTGGAGAGAATTCACAAATAACATTCTTTTAAAATAGGTGTTTAAAACCAATATGCAAAAAACACTGCTATAGAAAACAAGCATTACTGTTATTATATAATTTGACTTATTGTGACAACGTCATCATGCGACAGCACTGTTCATCTCTATCCAGTACACACACACACACACACCTTCCTCGTATAGTGACTGATCTCGGCCTGACGGAATAAACCACCTATACTCTAAAAGCTTTACAAAAAAGCTACATCTTCTCCACCAACAGTGACATGCCTCTTTGCTCCCAAACTGCTGAATGAAAGCGTTTATTTGTACCAGTATGAAAACAGAGTGCAATGCCTTGACGTGTGTACCATCAGCCCGCTCCAGTCATCCAGAGCCCAAGCTGGGGTGATCTCCCTGAGGAGTGCCCTAGTCTACAGCTGGAAATAGTGCTTGACTCAGATTGATACACTTACAAGGAAACAAGTGTACAGGGTTATTTGGACAGTGGATGCATGGTATGCATAATTAAAATTGGCTAAGTGCCTAGGCGCTGGGTCTGGGTCATTTTTGCCAACAATTTGTTTCTTCCCCATCAGCTAAAAAGGAAATTTCTGGAAATATCCTGAGTCCCATTATAGCTACTGTACTGGTATTGGCTCGCATTTATAGAGAACCTGCATCAGTGCTTGTTTTACTCGTTCCATTCAATCTATATTCAGAGCCAGATGAAAGAGCCTGAGTGTTTTTCTTCCTCCTTATTGTGAACAAGTCCCAGTCTCCACAATGTCACTTGTGTGTCTATTGACGCCCCTGCAAATGATTTGACGACTTGCTACTCTTAGCTAAATAGTTTATCAGGACGTGTGACATTTTCTGGGATCTGGTCAGCAGTCAATGATATTACATTCAGTACAATGGCGTATTATGGGGTTTGAGAGCACAAGAAGCATTCTGAAGGTAGTTGGATTCTGATATGTGAGGCTCAGATGCATTGGAATGCAATGCATGCATGGGAATAGGGCATCCATTTGCCAGTCTGGCAGTGAGCCCTGCTAAGCCATGGGTGCCTTTGACTCCCTGCCAGAGCGCTTGTTTATGCGGGTGACAATCCTTTCACCTGTCTGCTAGCTGCTGCTGCTCTGCATCTACCTGCAGAGGATCTATAGCTGCGCCTGTGGCAAGACATAAAGATGCCATAATTCACGGCTGTCCTGGGACAAATTTATGAATCAATATCGATAATGTAAACATTCAACAGGATATGCCCTGCTCTATATCATGGCCACATCTTACTGTAACGACCTGATTTCATTGTTCATTAACCATCCTTATGCTGTTGTGCTGTTCAATTAAGCCCAAGGAATCAGACTGGTGTGTGTGTGTGTATGTTTATGTGTGCAGGCGTTTACGAAAACCTGATGTTGACAATTCTGTTAATTTTAAACATCTTGATGGGCTGTTACCCTGGTACCTGTGAGATGGCAGTCAAGGCAAAGTCAACAGTCATGGTACCATGCTAATTCCATGTGCTTTTGACTTGTTTGTTTACCATGGTACTCTCTGAAATACAGTTGATTACTTGGCAAATATTATAGTACATAATTTTTGAAAAAAGCTATTTCAGTTGCCACCAATACTAATAGGCACTAACCAACACTAACATCAGACAAACAGCCACACAATGTCCTTAGATAAACATTTACATTAGAATTGATAATGTTAATGTTCCATGCACAAAGTGAGGTCCCTAAATAAATGATTTGACAGAACTTGACAGGGTTGCACAAAGCTCAGATCTAAACCTTACCGAACACCTTTGGGATGAATTGGAACGCAGACTGAATCAGACTCCATCACCCAAAATTAGCGCCTGACCTCATTAATGCTCATGTGTCTAAATGGGAGAAAATAATTGCAGCTTTGTTACAGCATCTATCATTTGATAAGCATTCCCAGATGAGTGGAAGCAGTTATAGCAACAAAGAGAGCACCATGGTTTGAAATTAAAACAAGCACATGGGTGTGGTGTTCACATACTTTTAAACATGTAGTGGATCGAAATACAATGGTACTTAACAAAAGTTCAACTGACACTATCATGGTACCACAAAACCTTTTTCAGGAGGGGAGTGAGAAAGTGATGTCATCTGATGAGAGAAAGTGACGTCATTTGATACCCTTAAGAAGCTGTACATCTGTGCATAGATCGGCTTTACTCCATCCTGTGTTTTCCTCCCTTCCGTTGGCACAAGTTTAGGACACTCTCACCGGGTCGCCCACTAGTCTGCAGCTGTCTGTGAACAGCCTGCCAACATGTTTT
The DNA here is from genome assembly GCA_036877525.1 of Chromobotia macracanthus. Taxonomy (NCBI): domain Eukaryota; kingdom Metazoa; phylum Chordata; class Actinopteri; order Cypriniformes; family Botiidae; genus Chromobotia; species Chromobotia macracanthus. Next base: position 587,510 of record JAZGTH010000115.1, read on the forward strand.
CCTCTCTCTCTCCCCCTCCCCAAATCTATCGGCCCTCCCTAGCGCTAAGGCGGATTCCAGAAACCTCTGTGACACAACGCAGGCTCTGCGAGCGCAAACACAGACACATCCACCCACGCCTCGCCGTCAAAGTGATCCCCTGCTCACGGCACTAAGGGTAAAACAGATTGAAAAGTGAGTGTGTGGGGAGGGAGGAGCAAAAAGAGTGAAAAATACCTGACTCATTCCCTCCTCTGCCTTTTTCCTCTTACAATTATATTTGCCTTCCAGCTTGAGACTGAGCACATAATGGGTTTCTCTGATCATGCTAACTTGGCTGCATTTTCCGGCCAAGGCAGAGCAATGGCCTCTCCATGTTTAGCAGACTGGTGGGATGTTTTTGAAATGTTGCATAACTTTACAGCACAGTTTGAATATTTTTATGAGCTATACCTCTCCTGAAATGGTTCAGTGACACCTAACTTGAAAACATTTTTAATCTCCACCAACAGAATTGAGCACTTTAATAAAATACGAGTAATTTAGCCAAATTCCAGAAGGTTATAGTGATGGCTTTGGAAACCAGGTAGGCACGAAGCATACAACTAATGGTCTCAGCAAGGTGCGATCATGAATTCCTCTTGACTACACCTACAGAGGCAATTGTCTGACCACTAGCACTATAATTATACTGTATGTTTCCCTACCATGCTCACGGCACTACTTTCATTTCCTCAGTGCAGCCATTAAGCAAGCTGTACATACACCTACACGAGCACAGACGGGCGTGAAGACACATCTCATGCAATGCTCTTACAAAATGCTGAATAGAGCAATACTTTTGTTTGGCACATTAATTATTTGAGAGAGCTGCTACCGACTGTGGCAAAAGTTTAATCAAAATTGGATTTGTCCATTAACCCCAGTCTGTGAATTCCTTATGAGCCGATTTACTGCACCTCAGTAAGGTCTTATTTGATGGTGTGTTCAATAACAATTGTTTTTACTCAGATGGAACTATTAGGGTTCTGGAGAAATTATAACACATTATGTTTTTTTCTGTTTGTTTGTTTTTTACAGCTACATCCAGAAGTCTGCATGAGTAATACAGCACCTGCAGTATCTTTCCAACGCAGATATTATTGAGCCAACTTTTAAAGCATTTTATAACACAACTGTACACTATACACAAAGCAATCAATAGTGCTTAAATACTGTATATTATATTCTATCAAAAGCAAAAGTGATTTGTACTGAAAATCAATAGCAATGGCCTTTATCTAACCTTTTTTTAATCGCAATTCATTTAGTTTTGAAAATTATCTTTATAAATTAAGGCAAAGGAAGTCTGGTGCTCAGCCAAGCTCAGAGAAGATCAGACTCAGAGAAACACACTAGTTTCAACAAAAGAGCAAACAGAAAGCTTTGGAGAATTTAACGACAGGTCATCACACATCAGATCTGGTCTGTCAGATAACTGAGAGAATCAGTCAGCTTGTGGTCATCTCCACACTCCTCTCTCTATCTCTTTTATTCTATCTCTCTCTTTCACAAGACTCTGTGAATGGTCTAGCCAGAACCTCATCAGCTCACAGGCTTACTTATGGACAGGGTACTTGGCACGTCTTTCACAGCCACACAAGAGAAGTAGCAGTGAATCCGTCCCTATCGGAATGTCTGGGCCCTTTCACAGGGAATTGAGGCCCTGCTTGACATCTCTGAGAGATGTGAAGTCGCATAAATGCTTCAGTAGTCGCAGCCAAGGGCCCTCAAGGATGCATGAGTTATTTCCTGCCTGGCACATTCTAATGCATTTACAGACCCTATACATGCATATATTTCATTTAGGCAAAGGTGCACTTCGCTGGATTCTCTCACTGAGCACGCACCTGCTGCAGTCACACTGTTATGTTATGTTTGCTCACGACCGGAACTCATGATCGTAAAGCATGCGATCATGCAAATAATTAAAGAATTGTCATATATATATATATATATATATATATATATATATATATATTTCTATATGTATTTTTATATGTTCAGTAAAAAATTTAAATCCTGTCTTGTGCCATTTTATTTCTATAAAATGCAAAAGGAGAAGTTTTGACAAGTTTTTCAGTTTTGTCGCCAAAACACCATTGCTTCTCCTGTGTGTCGCAACCCAATGCAAGGAGGCAGTTTTTTAGTGAATAATGACATAAATTACACAGTACTCGTATGGCTCAGAAGATTCTGAATATAGTGCACAAGTCAGATGGAGTTTCTTTCATGGTTCTTTTATAATGTTTCTTATGATGTTTCTAAATGGAGCTTGACAGATTTAGTCTCTATGAGCTCTCATATGAGCTATCATGTTTCAAGTGCTAAAATGTGGTCTTGTTTCAAGAAACATCATCACAGATTATAACAACAGGAGGATGTTTATTAATGACAGAGTTGTCTTGAAGTTGTCTTTGGGTGAACTATTGTAATAACCTCATGGAAATGACTTGACTCAAGGAAATGTGTGACAGTTCAGTATGTGCTGTAAACATGGTTTTCTTGGCTTTGTCACACAATCATATGTCATATGTACCTATTTATAGATTTAGTGTGTTTGTTTAATGTGTTGTATTAATGTGTTGGTATATTTAAGCTCAAGACACTTCAGTAGTAATTTTGATGTTTATGATGTTCTTCTGCCCCCCCACAAAATCCTCAGGAAAGAGATTCTGCATTCTTATATGGTTCCTGTATAGACATGTATAAGATGACTTATTACATAACATCCATAAACCTACCAAATATGTCTAGTTCAGTTTGTAAATTTGTTTGTTTAGTATGTGATCGAGAATACAGCTACCCTTGCAAAAATATTGTTGCGATATTGTTTCTCTGATTAGTATTAGATAGTGGTAATTACATGGTTCTCCAAGGTACTTCATAGAGAGCCACAGTATTACCATGATACATAATCATGGTAATGCCATGGTACTTTTTTGTATACATACAGTAGATTGCTAATACTTTGTCATGTTTAAAAATGTAATGTACCTGTGAATGTCACAATTTAATTCACAGACATGTATCTTTAATGTGTTATGCTAACGAATTTGTTTTTAGAGTAATAAACTCTAAAACTATATTGATTAACCATTGTTTGGGTCAAAACAGTAGCAAGGATAGAAATAACATCAACAAAATAAATATACATAAACAAATAAACCTAATTACAAGACTGTGCTAATGTTATCATGCTATGCTGGCAAACAACATTAAACAGCACAATTGCTAATGTATATCCAATAGACCAACAGATGTCAAAATAAATAGTCTTGTTCTAATTATGGAGGCATTGAAGGTACATTTCCTGTTCTGTGTTTCACCTCACACTAACATTTCATTGCATCTCAACCCAGAGAAAAATGTTTGCTGTACTTAAAATATTACTTGGATTGAAATGCAATATTTACAAGGTGGCTTTTAAAGAGCTGAGTGATTGGATTGCAGTGAAGTCTTTGTGGAAACTAAAGAGGTCAGCAACAAAACAAGTGGAAGGAGCTGCATTTGTACATTTCTTTGATGTGCTGGTTAAGCTAACAGTTAGTATTGACTATATGTAGCACATAAATACAGTATGATAAACAAATCAAAGTGAATATAGTTTGTTGTCATTTCTCTTCTGCTAAAACAAACAGAAACATAATGTTTTCCATATTAAGGAGACAAGGGCAATAAATACAAACATTTCTCAGATCAGCAATAAATGCTAACATTAATTGCGAGTATGGGCTATATATAGATAATGAGGTACCCTGCAGTGAAACTGAGTAAGAACATGCAGAAAATTCAATTAAAGTGGATCGAGAGCAATGAGGTGGGTCGTTCTCTGTATGTGGTCCCTTTCTGTCCCTAAGGGGAATAATTTCATATAACATTAAAAAAAAAGGCAGAAACTTCTTCCAAGAGGATGTTTTTTTTATGTTTTTCTGAAAAAAAAAAAATAAAATAAAAAAAAAAAAAAATCATAAGTCATAACTGTCAAGTGTCCTGGCAATGTTGATTGGTGAATGGCACCACAATAATTTATATGTTGCTTGCAGAAAATAAATAATATTGGTAAATGATATTGATTGAATACTTTTGAATGGACATCAATGGAGAATAATGCATAATACCTGCAGAAAGTTACAGCATCTATCAGCAGAGGCAACTGGAAAGCACTTATCAGCCAAAACTTCACACACTATCCTATTAAAGCTACGTAACAACTAAGCATTATATTAAAGCATTTAAAATCATCCATTGATCCCTTGCATAATGTCACATAACAGATATGCAAGCATTTTAGTTTCAACACAATCTCATGGCAATTCGTAACTATTTTACGTTTTGTGATTTGATGCTAATTACTTCCTATGATCTCATTCATACATTTTTGTACAACCTGCCTTCACACCAGTAAGGGTTGGGTTTAAGGGTGGGGTTAAGGTACATCTTCATGCTTGCTTCCTTTCTAAAAAACTCTCACACAAAAAACTCTCAAACAAAAAAAACTCACATCGTACAAATTCATACGAAATTGCTGAGTTATGTTAGTTATCTTAGTTTATGTTAGTAGTTATGTTTTCCAGTAAGATCAGGTTGTTTACTTTTTATGTTTCCCCTCTGTAATCATGTTCTTCTGAGAGGGAGTATATTTTAAATACCCCCATGCCACATTCTGAGTTATCATTTATATACATATCAGATGATAAAATCAAAAGCTAAGCTGCTAAAGCTCAAATGTTGTTTGTTTTAAACAATAATCAAAAGCTCCTGCAGCATTCAAATCTGACCCAAACTACTTTGTTATGAGGTTAACACAGCCTCACATATAAAGAATGAACCAGGTAATATTTCAGTCCCAAACTGTGTTATGTTGCAGTTGGAGGTGTTTCAATAGTGAGGCAGACGCTCTTAGATAAGCTGACAGTGTTTCAATCCATACACCATTGTTTCAGCACAAAAGCAGAAATGATTACGTCACAAGTGCTGTTATTCTTCAGAGCTCCAGCTTTTCATATTTTCTACCCTGCAGAATGTGACCTCAATGAAACAATGAATCACTTAGTGAGAGCAGCCTGTCAATCAAAAAAGCTTGGAATACTTCATTACTAAACAGCCACATATTATCATTGAAATCATGTGGTACCATTATAAATTATGTGGGATTGTGTTAGTAAAACACTGAACTTTCAGTTTGCATGCTGGCTATGTATATGAAAATGTGTCAGTAAAATTTAATTTTTGACTAAAGTTAAACATCATGTGCATATTTATATATATATAATATGCAGTATTTCTTCGAACAACACATACAGATATTATTTAGGCATGAATCAAAGTTCATGAATAAAACTGGGCGATTATGGGCATAATTTACAAGATCATAACATTGTTTTGCTGTATGTTTTATTTCACTGATCAATTGGGGAGGAAAGAGGTGTTTACAAAGAATTAATTGAAATCAATGAACAGCCACCATTACTGCTGTTTATTTGCATGCATCTACATTGTGCTTCACTAAAGGAATTATGCCAATCGGAAAACGGGGTAAACATTCCAGGATCTGATAAACTGGATCTTTAAAATGAAATTAAATTTATTACATGCTTTGTGATGTATGTTCAGTGTTTTACTTGAGCATTTTTGAATACACAATGTATGCATATTATCAATGTGCATATAAATATGCACATGATGTTTAACTTTAGTCAAAAATTAAATGTTACTGACACATTTTCATATACATAGCCAGCATGCAAACTGAAAGTTCAGTGTTTTAATTGAGCATTTTTGAATACACAATGTATGTAATGTAATTTATATTAAAAGGAAGTGTTTGCACTGAAAAGAATAGACAATTACTTAATGGAAATATAAGATTGCAGGTGGTTAGTAAACAAAATGCAGATTTTTGCACTGAAATACAGTGCACAACAGTTTCATGTTTAGTTTTAAGTGTTTAAGAGATTTAGAGATTTTATTTCTATGGCATTTCTTCCTAATGTGCTTAATTGCAAAGCAGCATTACAGTAACATTTCACTACAGAAAAGGCATGCCAAATAATAAAATCAGAAATGTCACAAACCAAGCTTCTTATGCAGCAATGGGGGATAATATTTCACACACTTACACATAAGTAAACTGCAGAACTTTTCATTTACTGTGAACAATATAGTCTAATTGTTTACATAATGATAACTTAATGGTCCTGGTTGTACTTATCGATCTCTTGGATGGGATTCAAAAGGCAAGACTCTTGAGTACACAGCAGCCTGAGCTGGGAAGAAGATCAAGAAAGCTGTAAATATATTTGAAACTAATGCCAGATAAATAGGTGGTCTTTTGCGATTTGTTTTTCAAAGTGGTTTAAATGGTCATCTCACTTTGCTATATATTCCCTAGACTTTTACTCCTCTTAATCACCTCAGCCATCATTTGATGCAAATGCTCCAATAATTAAAACAGACCCTGAATGGGACTGGATGACAAAAACGTGTCATCTTCAGTGAATAAAATGTGAATGACCATGACCGTGCAGAGCTTCTCATCGGGATGACTCAGCAGCTGTAGTAACAGTCAATTAAAGCTCCACAAGCCCAGGAACCTGTTAAACTTTTCCTTGCCTGATCAGATGTGATGGTCTAGGCAGTGAAGGGTCTATTTGTCAAATGATGTGACCTTTAGGGAGAACAACTGATGAGGCTTCATGGATGAAAGCCATTTCGAGCTAGATTGATGAGCTACATGGCTGATGTTTTATGATCTATAGAATCAGTGGATTAACAGCACGGGTTCCGTGACAAGAGCTTTCATCGTCTGGGGCTAATGATACGTGTCGGCAGTGCTTGCTGATGTTGGCATGTTGCTCGCAAAAACAAATGTGTGTGATGCTTGTTGAAAGGGGTGCACAGAAAGCAATCGAGATACCAGCTACAAGCTTCTTCCCAAATGTTAATCAGCTAATTAAAATGACAGCATGTCAATGCCCTGGTTGTTGTTGCTTAGAACTTAGTTGTATTTACTTCTTTTGCTTGAAAAGTTTAATGAATGATTACTTACATATTGTCCGAGAATACAGATGTCCATAGGCTGCCACTGAATTAGCAAAACCGTAGACATGCACTAATTAAATGTGTATCAGTTGGACCCAATGTCACTTGGAAACTAATCCGACCTTTAAAGAAGCACATCAGATCTGCAGTCCCGCTCTTGAGATGCATACATTTTAATTGATAGGGACAAATTTCACTGCTGGGCATGTCTGTATAATGTCATGCTGCGAATGCTTTCTTCTCACCCGTTGGCATGATTGTATCTTTGATTTCTCTGCTTATCATTTGCACTTTAATGTGCCGACACGCTGTGACACAGATCACCTCCTGCATGCTGTCAGGAGCCTTTAACAAATATTTGCATTACCAGACAATGTGAGTAATTATCATTAAACAATGAACAAGGTTGCATGAACTATAGAATTTAGCTTCTAGCAAGCAACAGAATGTATCTCCAACAGCTAGCCTTTTTCTGTGGTTTGAAACTTTACTCCATGGCTGTGTATTGCAGTGATGGTGCCACTGCTTCAAAGAGTCTACGCAAATGGATTTATAGAAGAGAAGAAAAGTGGAGGTCTAGAGATGGTGGAGTATTTATTAGGATAGACTGGTGAGGGCACAAGTTCAGAAAATGCACTCTTCCTCTTTGCTTACTCATGACATTGCCTAATACAAAGCAGCAAAAGTCCATTTATAGTCTAGTGAGTAGAAGGAAGAACAAAGTCTATTTACAGAAAAGTTTTCAGTTAACTGGATGCAGTGAGGATATCAAGGCAGTGGACAAGCATGATCTAGTACACTTTGCAGGGACCGTCTATCATTACTCCACTTCTGCAATCCAGGCACCTGAATCTTTGAAATATTGGAATTTCTTCCAAGTGCAGAGATGGCGCCTGTCTACTGAACATTTAGATGTAAGACTCTACTCAATAATTTTATCATTGTTTGATGAATAACTGTCTGCTGCCATTATGAATATATAATGTAAAAAGGAAATTTTATTTACAGCAAAATAAAATGCAATAGGTAAATAGAATACAGTTTTGTGAACAAGGAATAGTTTTTAGCCTGATTTACATAGAAATTAGGTGTGTTTACACTGAACAAAATAACAATTACTTAATTAAAAAAAGTGCAGCATTATTTTAGCACATTAAGTACCTGATTGACCTGGGTTATATTAGGGTTATGATAGGACTAATGTTCTAAAAAACCTGTAAGCAAAAATTATGCTTCTGTTATTGTAAATTCACCTTACAATACAATATTCTATTTTTAATTAAACCTTGATTGTTTTATTTGTATCTGATTTCATGACAAGTTTACATCTGAGATTAATTTGACTAATCGTATGTAGTCAAACACTAAACCTGAGTGAAGAACATGATGTTCCGAGTTATATTATGTGCTGTGAGTGACTCATGCAGTCCTGCCAGCAGTCATTGAATATCATTACTTTAGCATGAAAAATCTTCAGCAACCCATTGTCTATTCTTCTGTTTGTCAGGTGTGTGCGATTTCAGAAACACTTTAGATGTTCCGCTGGCATTGGATGGAGTTGATGGCATCTCACACATGTACCCGTCAGAAGCCCTGGAGACAGAGTGAGTGTGGGGACAGGTCCACTGAGAGCAGCCCCTGTCCTTTCTCCAGCCTCATGGCTCTCATGTGTGAAGAATGCAGCATATGGAAGCAGTGGACTGAAAAGCTTACCGGGCACCTGAGCAAAGATGACACATTGAGTACAACTCTGTTCGCACCATGGTAACATGAAAGTGGATCAGCGTTCATCATTCTTTTATAGCCACATAAGCCCACCCTGTTCTTACAGACGTCAGTCTGGTTTGTGCGTATGAGTGCATACAGAAACACATACAACAGTATTCTTTATAACTGTGGATGTGCACAACTACAGACTTTCATAATCGACTTCAATAAAGAAGCTAACTGATATTTTCCTGCTTCAATGTAACCAAAGAACTTACTACACATTATATAAGAAAATTGTGCACACAACACAACATCTACTTCATGCCATCAGACATCAGTTGGTTGAGCTTTAATTTTACAGACATCAGCAACAGACTCCAGAATATCACTGTCCTGTAGGTTAATTCCACAATACTGCTGAAATAAACCTGTGGATTCTGCATAATAACAGAAACAACGGGCAAATTGAGGTCTGACAGTAATTGTCGTCATTCGCCGGTTAAAGCAGTAGAGCTTTAAATGCTTGGAATTAAATGGCAGAACTTCTCAGAGAGGGTATTACTGTGTTGACTGTCAGCACGGTAAAACACAGCATGCAAAAACAGTCTCAGAAAAGCTACATCTCTCAATTATTTGAAAAGCGTGATTCCATTTAAAAGCACTGTCGCAGAAAATATTAAATTCCCTTCTACTCTAGTCAACTGCCATGGCAAACACCATAAAATAACAATGCAGTTTGCTTTCCTGCTGACAAGTTGATGTATTTCCTATTAAACATGAAGTTTTGACTTTTGTACATTGCTGATTGTATATCAAAGGATTCTTCTACATTTTTTATACAGGTGAAAATGATTTGGATTTGCAGGTGGTATTGGGGGGGATTTATTAATTATTATTAATTTAGAGCATTTCATTGGATAAAAATCTGCCTAGTGCAAGTTTTAAAGGGGTTCTATTATGAATTTTTATCATTAGTGTGTAATGTTGCTGTTTGAGTATAAAAACACATCTGCAAAGTTACAACACTCAAAGCTTCCTAAGAACTGCAATGAACAGCTAGTTGGAATAACAATGAGTTTCTTCCAGACTGTGTGACATCACAACATTCAGAAGTTACATAAGCCCCACCCATGTGAACATGCAAAAAGGCTCCAAGAAGAAGATTGTGAAGTAGTGTGTTGTTGCCATGCTTAGGAAACACTAACCAATCAGACCCCTTTCAGTCCATTCAGAAGGCGAGGCTTCACAGAACCAAGAACGCAACAGTGCATCACCCAAAAACAAAACCAAGACCTTGAAACAAGGCATAATAGGACCCCACTAAATCTGCTTAAAGTAATTTTTGGCAATGTTTAGAAGTACATTACCATATAGACAGCTTTAAAACTAAGACACTGACTACAAGGCACAGAACTCTCATTTTGATGCCATGGTGTCTTTACAGAATATTCTCCATTCCAACTAGACAGGTTAGTATAAATAACTCTTTTTAGCCAGTTCAAAAGTCCTTGCTACTTCATGTCAAGAAAAACTTGCTATAACCTCTACCCATGCAAGCGTGGTTCAGAGTGACTCACTCTGATGCGTTGGTTTGTTGTTCTTCCTGAGGAGATATATTATTTTATACTGGTTAGTTTTATCTACTCTGCGAATTGCTGCTCTACCTACCTGAGAAGTGCAGAGGCTGAGAAATAAATGACCAATGGGGATCACAGACCAAAAGGGAGGAGGCAGTCAGTTAACAGAGTGCTAATCCCAACAGTCTGGTATTATGCTGTTTGGGTTGCATGTAAAGTGTGATGGAAGCCATAGGGAATTGAGGTCATGCCATAGCAGGAGTTTAAGGGTTGGCTGGTTACCATGGTCCAATTAACACACGATGGTAGATGCTGTGATTACACCGAGGGCAGAAATATCTTATAAAGCGAACAAACACTGAATTCTGATTGGATAAGCTGTGTATAAACCCATTTTAAAACTCTTTATTAATGCACCAAGTTCCTGGGTTGCCTAGCAACCACAAACAGCCTAAAGTTAGGAAAATGAACTGTATCACCTGACAGACTAATTGTTTATTTAGATTGCCATTCATATAAAATTAATCTGCTTGTTAAACATTGGGGTCTCATATTATATTGCTTTTCCTGTTATTTGATAAAAGCACTATGCTACTGGCATCTCTGCGATACAAAGATTTTACCACAGGTAAGTGGGTTTTAAGCAACCTGCATTGTAAAATCACTGTTACGCAGGGACTTTAGTAGCTTATTGCTTTTTCTCCATTGCTTGCCATTCTAATTAAAGGCAGGGTATATGCCTTTATATATATATATATATATATATATATATATATATATATATATATATATATATATATAAATGACATTAACAGCTTAGCTGTTTAGCTCAAAAACAATTGTGTCCAAACTAACCACTAATTGTGTCCAAATATCCACTAACTACCAACTGCAATATACACATCTGTGCCAGTCAGGCACCTGCCACTGAGATGAATGGCAATGCTAATGGATGACAATCGCTATTGCCAGCTATTATAAACCTGCATTAACCATACAATCTCTGACATCTTTTCATTGTTGCACTATTACCAAGCATGTCAGGGTTAATGTTCTTTAGTGTTCTTTAGACTCGCAGGCGAGAGCAAGACGTAAGTTAAGTATTTATTGATCTATGTTGTCCTGTGATTCTTTCAGTGAAATAATTTTTATTAGCTTTCCGTGACCTTGTCCGAAAATGTTGCTGTAATTGGCTGGGGTTCAATAAAAGGTAAACACCAAGAGTTCATTAAAAGTCCTACCTGCAGTATTGTGTGGTTTTACATACCCTGTAGCTCTTTGGTTTCTGGCAATGCGAGAGCGGAAATGGTATAGTTTGTTTTTTACACCATCAAAAAACATTGAGAATATCAAGCACACAAGCTTGCATATGATGGACATATTGTTGGATCTCAGGGGATTTTTGGGTCAAGCCTTCTGGTGTCTGATGAATAGAGAGAGGCCAAAAGGTGATCAATCCTGCTCAGTTGTTCCTGGAGCTCGTGGGAGGTCAGTACAGAACAAAACTGACCTCTCATCTTACAGAGCCTGCAGGTATTGTTCAACCTACATGCGACTTCCCTCAACACTGATAGGTGTAACTCGATATGTATTTGTCTCTTGTTGAAATTTGTATATTTGTAAGGGCAAACAGTCCCTCCACATGCTAAAATGTGTAGTTTGACCAGAAAATAGTAGGGTGTTTACAGAGGGTTCAAGGAGGCCACAGAAAGTCATTGGATTTTGGTATCCCATGTTCTAAGATGTTAACATTATGCTTTAACATTATTCTGAATAAGAAAATGACCTTTGTAAATATGTAGCAAATATCTACTGCATATGTAAATACTTTGTGCATAAAAGCAAGCATATTAAAATTAAAACAATTGGGTAGTTGTTCTGCACTCCATTAAAATGCGACGCGATAACTGCGAAGCTATTTTATGTTTAGATGGTAACAAGCCACTACACAACTCACCGCAGCTGGACTCATTAATGACAGTGTGAAGTAGCTTGTTCACATAAATTAAAAGAGGGTTGTGTACAGAAAGGGTTGCTTTTATTATGTCCCTTACATCTTGGTCACAGCAAAATCATTCTCAGTGATTAAAACCCAAATGGCAGATGTACAAAGCCCTATCCATGTCAAAGATGCATTATGCTTAAAATATTGCACATAACATCATGAACATTAGCATTAATTAATATGCAAATGTATATATCGTATGTGGCATATGCGCACACGACAGTGATTAAGCGTCCCCACCCACCCCAAATACCAAATGACAGTTCAAACTCTTCATCATTGTTTCAACATGCCTCAGTCAACATTTCACTGTCAATACAGTAATTGCTGCTACTTTGATGGCCACAGGCATCATTGTCATTCAGCATTCAACATCTGTGTTGTTATGCCCAAAGATTTGCAGATATTGTGATTTGTGCATAAACAGCTTCCCATAAATTAAAATCCAATACCCTAAACAAATGTCAGGCAAAATGTATTTAAAAGAAACAGGCCTTCACCAATTACCAGTGATGCTACTGAGAAATATATAAATGTTTTTTGTTCTATCATTTTCATTTGCAGAAAAGGCAGATGTAAGATCAAGGAATATTAACAGAATCAGACGAGAAAGGTTGAAGCCCCCTGTGAAATTGACGTGCAGTTTTCCCTTGTTGTCCTCCTAACAGGAAAAACTCTTTTTATTATAGCCAATAGCATTTAGTTTACATTATAGGCATCAATGTGATTATAGTTTTTGAATTACTGTAGGTGGTGTGATAAGGAGGAGGAACATTTCCAATCTAGAGAGTATTTTATTGACCAAATACATTCAAGTAATTGCAATATGAGTACAGGATACATTTTTTTTATTTAAACTTAATCTAAACTATTTAAAAAATTAAAGCTACAATCCATAATTTCGTTTGTTATTGAGAAAGTACATAACAGATCAGTGTTTTTTTTACCTTAACCCAATTCACAATGTAAATGTTTTAATAAAGATTTCAAATTTGAGCAGGTCTAATTTTATGGGAAATGTCCATTTGGTGTCATTTGACTTCAACATACACAATTAATGAAATTTAATGTTTCCTACTGAGATGGCGATAGACAGCCAAAAGTTACAGATTATAAAATTAAAATGTATTTTTTAATCTTCAAAAGGTTAACTAACATCAAAGCTAACAGACATGGACCAACAGCTATGATTTCACAAGGTTCTTGTTAAAGAAGAGATGCTATGAATATCTCAATCTGTCCATGATTACTTTATCTGCACATTTTCTGAGACTCCATCAGATGGCCTGTCTCACACTTTCACCAGGATCATTATTACAGGAGACTCAAGTGGCTGAGAGCCAGCGGTTATGGCTGTGCTTATAATGACTTCATCAGATTCCTTCATCTGCATACAATCACAGTGTCAGTCAGCCATTAAGAGGTCCCAGGATTAGGACAACCTGCAAAACTGATGAGCTGTTGACATCCATCACGACATCCAGGCAGGAAATTATCAGTCAATCAGCAATGTACAAAAATGACATCACTGTCTGCTTATCAAAGACAACCTCTCAAGCCAGATGATCCCTTTTACGCTCGCCAGAATGCTACTGTGATTTATTACAGAAAATGTTTCATTTTTTTTACCTAACTTGAGCACACTCTGCTGGGATTAAAAGAATATATATCAGCCAAAGTTTCACTGAGAAACGCAGACACAATTGTTCTCATTATTTTAAATGAAAACAGATGTGTGGGGCCAATTAGTTACTGAATTTACATTATTAGTATTTAAGATTTTGCCATTGGCTTCAGTGCAATATCTGACATTTCTTACTTTGTGCTGCTTGGCTAATGATGTTATCCATATACAAACCATAAGTCTTCATCTGCGTGGGGATAATTTCCTCCCTGAAGCTAGTTTATCCAAAGATGTTATATCTTGTTTTTCATAAAGTAGAGCTGCTTGCTTTATTTGATAATAAATAAGAAAATGCGTGAAATATTAGGTGTTTGTTCTGCAGGAGGTGAGTCCTGTTAAATTCTTGTAATATGTAGCTTGAAATTAATGACAATGGCTTTCATTCATTTGGGGTCAGGTATTTGAACATTTTGTACTGAATCTAATACAGACTGTCCTATAGCTGTTTGTGGCGTTGGGGTGCAAGAGACTTCTGCAACTTATGCTACCCCAGTGCTAGGGGTAGTTAATTAAAAATAGAAAATCCACACATGTAATAATTAAATAAAACATAAATATAAATGCATAATTTCAGTAACATGCAAGTCAAAGTCTTATTCATTAACATTACTTAATGCAATACTGAATTATTTAGCAAACATGAACTAACAATGAGCAACATAATGTATGAATTATACGAGTTCATAGCCTTCGATAAGAAGGAGGTTTAGTAGTACACTTAGGCAGTTGTAATCTATGACTAAATGTGCTCTTGTATAACTCAAGTGTGGGCAAGAGAGGCATTATCCATAATATTTACAAGTCTTTTTTAACTAATTTTATCATCTGTCTGATTGCTTAGAAATGCAAAATCACACCTTTTAAATACAAGACACATGATTGTAGGTATCAGTCGTGCCTGGAGCACAAACAGTTTTGAACAAGTTGCGTGGTTATTTTGTTCAAATCTCCATAAATATTGAGCATACTCTGTACTACATGTATTATGTATACATATACTAGGTATATGTACCATAAGCAATAGTACAGTAACAGTGATGCTCACCTTACTACAGCACCACTAATGAAATGCCAACAAGTCCAAACATCTGTTCTTCATGTCTACAGATAACAATCAATGTGATATTACAGGTATGGATTTATGTGATTTTAGAGTCAACACAAATCTACTGACTGTCTCTGCAGCCAGAGGTAAAGCCCCAGTCCTCTCCTGCTCATTAACCCAGATCAGTAGACTGGGCAGAAAGCTTTGATTTAATGAAAAACGACACGCCCAGTAACCTGGAACATGCTCTTCCTCTACTGCTGCACATTTGTTGCACAACAGACAACATCCCTTCAAGAATACCTCAATAATTAGCTAGTCATTCAGAGTCCCCAGCTCTCGCTATAATTTCAAAATTAAAATTCCCTTCATGTCGGCACCTGACCCGTAGAATTGACTTTGGCTGTTGTTTGTCAGCTTGTCTGTGCCTGAATAAATCCACATGCAGTTGTGAAAGAAAGCTGATTACGATTAAATTGGTTTGACAAAAGGTTTACACTGATCTGCAGATACAGGGATCTGATGCTAATAAAACTAAAACTGCTGAAATTAACCACAGTCAAATATTCTAAAATATTCAAAGTCATAATTTTAATTTGTAAATGTATGTAAACCTAATGTATAAACAGCTCTGTGAAGGACAAGTCAAGTGTTTTAATGATGAGATGAAAATTAAATCTGAGTTTGAGGGCCTTTTCTTATTAAACACACACTAGGATGCCATCTTGAACTTACTATGGCTTGTTTAAGAGGTGAATATTTAAACCATTTCTAGAGACTACAGAAAATGAATGATCTGAAAAACAAATCGGTTTCTATAAAACTCATTTGCTATAATACCGGAATTAACTGAAACAAAAATATATATTTAAGTATAACTTCAGGGCATCTCAAAGAAAAAAGAAACCAAATGAACCAAATTAAAAAATGTAAGCAAAGTTAATGGTTTTGCAGAATGTTAGTTTCTTGTGCAATTTTTATGTTATTCCAGCATCTAAGGCTATATTCATGGCAGGAACTGGTTAATCTACACATAAGTCAGGAAAGGGGAGTTTAGCATCTCCAATTTACTTATCATGCATTTGTTTCGACTGGGAGGAAACCAGGTGGAAACCCACACTGATACAGGAAGAACATAGGTCCCAAGCTCATACGATTCAAACCACATTTTTGCTGTGAGGCAACAGCGCTCCCATTATTCAATGGTGGAACTACAGTTTTATATGAGGGCTGGATAAGGCTACTTCAGTGTGGCCACAGACCATGACAGAAAATAAGTGTGTAACCTTAATTTAAAGCCCACATTAAAATCGACAACCGACATCTGTTAATGGAGCCAAAACATTAAATTGTTAATCATCACAATTGCTAGACTCCTGTTACTTACATGATAGGAACAATAAGTTAATGGGAATTACTTCTGCATTTAAATGCGGTTGTCACTCCTAAAACTGTGTAGTGTGTACATGGTCTCTGTATGGATATTAAATCTCTAAAGGTAAATAATTCATGCCTGTAATTATGTAAGACTATATTAATAGAAATTATAAAAAGTGTTTTTGAAAGAAAGAAAGAAAGAAAGAAAGAAAGAAAGAAAGGACACACTTGTTTATCTATGAAAGAACACCAAGTTGTTTCTTCTGACTGTTGAAGATTAAAATGGAACATAGACTCCTGGTACAGTCAATCATTCTCAAACAATGAACAAGCTTTCGTAGAAACCCAAAAACAAGAAGTGATTCTAAATTCAGTTTTCCAATTCAGTGTAACAAGGTAAAATGTCTCATTCGTGTTTTTATCAATTCTATATAAATATCATGAAATTATATTGATAATTCATCTTTCATAATTAATTTTATATCTAATTTAAAGCTCATGGCACAAAATCATGTACTCAATGTTCAAAACTGACTCAAAGATTTGGGTCCATTCCACATAAATGCCATTTGTCATTTGATTACATCATAATAAAATGAGACTGCTGTAGCATGACAAACTAGCAACTGATGGCTGCCATAATGGCTAAATTAAGCAAAGGACCTTCTAACCTTACCACAAAAAAATCTTATTATTAGCACTTTAAAATTCTATAGACATTTGCGCTCTTTGGAGAGGGTCATGAGGTGAGCGTGTCTGTGAATATGAAGCATTCTGAATGGTAATTTTATGAGAAAAATATGGACATGAATAAATGAAGACAATAAGCTTGTTGCTTTTTAAGTGACCAGGAGTAAGTAAATTTTCTCACCATAAAATCAACAAAATTACCCTCAAAGATCATATTATAAATAGCCAAATAGCATGCAGCCAGTTTATGGTCAGATTTAAGCAGGGCACCCCTCAAGTCAATTTCTTGACCTAGCTGCGGCATGAATTTAGAAATGAATGGTTTGAACAATATACATCTGAACAAGTAATGATTTCGACAAGGCCTTTTTCATGTGAGTGCCCACTGCCTTGACTGTAGTGAATACACCCGGGCCATACAAAGTATCGCAAACTTCTGACAGAACACAGTACATTTGAAAACTAAAGATGAGTAGGAGAAGCCTTTTTATGGCTTTGATTTAGGCTCATACACAAGTTAATTTAATTTCAACCTGTAAGCCTTAAATCCCTGCTTTGAACCATGTGCTGCTTTTGAGATAAGGGCCATGTTTTTTATACTGTATTTCATGAGTAGTAGCTGTCATTAAAAAAGCTGCTTTGTACATTCACCTATTGAGTAATTATGTTTAATGACCATCAGTTGAGGGGTAGAGCTAGTGACTTTTGTAACTGACTTTGGGAAGTAAGGTTTTTATGATCATCTGCAAACATTTGTGGTTGACAGCACAAACAGCCAATGATGACAGGTTTATATGCTCCACTGATGCTATTAAATAGGCAAAAAATTATAAACTCTGTTCTACATTCTGCTAAATGCTTGATTATCTGAATAAAAACCACCAACAATGTTACTTTGATTGTTTCTCCTTTCTGTTGCACAATTCAGCATACTGCTCATTTGTACAAAAAAATCTATTGAGGAAATGCAAGACTGCCCTTCAGTAAATCTTGTCATCTCTAGTTCATTGGCAGATCTATAATGCTCCCCTTGATTTGGTGCAGCATCAATCCCAATTAAGGAGTGAATGAGGAAGACAATGTGGCATGTAAACCACATACATCAGCTGTAGCATCTACAGCTCCAGGATCCTTCAGTGTTTTGGAGACGCATTAAGCTTTCACTGCTGCTCCTGAGTGTGTCCCACATAATGGAATCAGACTGTCAATATTTACTCGCACATAATGAATGAAATGTTTGTTTGAGATGCAATTAATGTATTTTCTTACAGATGCTAATTGGTGGTAATGTAAAATTCTCTACTCTATTTCAGGTCGAGAGGGATGGTGCACTCGTTTGAGGGTTTGTTGATAATTAAAAACTTAACAGCCGAGTTGGTTTTCTTGATTATTTTAAGCATAAAGTACAAAGATGCTGTGACTTCAAATTCACATCTTTGTAACAATTAACCTTGATTAAGCTTTGATTTAGAAGATTTGTCATGTTACAAAAAGTTGAATGCAAATTGATCTCTTTATTTAAATAGTTTTAAATGTTAACTATTGTGTGCTTCATCTAATGTTTTAATGAGAAACATACATCATGGTGAGTAAAACCTCCTAATAATAACTAATAACATCTCATGAATGTTCATCACGAGACACAAAACACTCATGAAACACCTTAAAGTGACAAACAGACCTCAACATTTTATACATGAAACAGTAAACAACAAACTAACTGATAATTTCAACTTGAACATACTAAATGGGATCAACAAACCAAGTAAATAAAACAGCCAATCAGTCACACAATGCAATGATATTAATTATTCATGCATTCATTATTCGAACATGCATGCTGGGAGTAAATGCAACTGATCCACAAAACCATTTTCTTTTTTCAGTGTCAGCCTGTTTGAACTCAGATGTTATCAGCATGCTATGCTTGTTGTTTCTGCTTTAAAAAATCATAACAGAAAAGCTGCAGCAATATCATGTCGTGCCACACAAAATTAATAATAATAATAGTAAAAAAATAAAAAATAAATAATTATAAAAATCTTGAATCTAAGAATTACAAGATAGATGCAGACAAAAAAATATATTTTATGGTTTTCATTTTGGTCAGTGGAAACCGTGATAATATATAATGTTTTAGGGAGCATTTCTGAGATTCATGTTATAATTTTTAAAGATCCAGGATGGTGCCACTATGGGGCTCTTATGACTTAAAATACTCATTGTCAGTTTGGTGAAATGCTGCTGTACTGGATTCTCCTCTAGTGTAGCACAGAAGAGCAAACTAAATGTCATCCTTTCCCAAATCTGTAATTTTTTGCTAACAGGCCTGTGATTAAGATCTGACTGAAAGCTATGATTATAGAATTTACAAAATATATAACAAGATGTCCAAGTAAGTACATTTAAGCAGTATTACACATCAAGTGTGCTGTTGTATTAAATAGCAGCAATGCTGTGATTTTGCTGCAGGTAATCCTAACTGTGCCAATATTTAGTACAACAGCACGTTTGAGCATGAATGTGATATTGCTGTTATACAATAATTCTATAAACAAAATGTTTACCAAAAAGTTCTAAAGCAGGATTTAAAATGCCACAAACACGAAGACAGGTATAAACAGTACAATGTACCATTGCAGGTGTAAGACATATCAGCACTTACGCAACACAAATTAGAGGCTTAAAACTAAATGTTGTATAACAGATTGTCTAGGAAATATAATTTCTCTTCACTAACCCCAATCACACAGAGCACCAGAATATTGTCGGAGAGAGAGAGACCACAAGGATTAGTTGTTTGGTTGGTACTCCACTGAAGATGTCCAGCCCAGACATGTCCAGTTCCTCTGGGGGGTACTTTCATGTTTTTTAAGTAGCCATTCTAGCTGCAACTCTCCCTCATAAGATGAGGTGGCTCATCTAATTCTCTCTGCTAAACCAAAAGGCTGCACTCTGTGACACTTTGCGTTTAGATCAGGTTGTCCTACAAGGACAATTTTCGACTGCGTCCCTCTCTACCTGTGCTTGAATCACCAAGGGAACCGCTCGCCTGTTCCATAGCCGACTAATGGGCGAGACGTCTCAATCTGTTGCTGATCTTTTGAGAAGAATATGTAGTGCATTTGCATAGACTCTGTGGTACTAGCTAGTGCGTGGGAGAAAATAGACATGTGGGGGGCTTCTATTAAAGGAAGCTTCCACCACATTCCTCCTCTTAACTACATGAGTTTTTAACTTTTCAGCACAGCAGTTTGCTGGAGGAAACTGTGAGAAAGCCTGGATGAAGTCACCAAATCACCAGACATATTCTCAGGTTATTTTAGAGGATTTAATCATTTTTTACAAAATTGTAAATGAAACCAATATTAAGAAAAGAAAGAAATACAAATCAAATGTAAATAACAGAAAGAAAGAGCGAACACAAGTGTATTTGGTATTGTGACATCAACAGGACATTAACAAACAGTACACACAGTAGACAGTATAGCTGTGCTGTATTCTTACTGTACACAGTAAGACAATATTCAGCATCCATGGAAAATCCTGATAATATATATGTGTAGCAGACAACAGAGCTTTCTGAGTACTACATCCCACAATGCAATGTGCTCAGTTACTTCACATTTTCTTGTGTTTCAGCTGCAAAACGAACATCCCTTTTTTCCAACTTATTTCTCAAATGATTTGATAAAATTGCCAAAAGCTAAGCCATTTTTACACCAAATTGGAACAAAAATGCAATTGTTTTCACTAGCTGGACACCACTTGCAATTTAATGGGTTCATGTGACACCACTGTAATATACATCAGGTTAAAATGTTTATGATTTCATGTTGTTTTACATACTATTTTTAATTAGTTGGCATCAATTATATACAATAAAGTAGACAGTACATATTTCATTCCAAACATAGTCTATTATTATTATTATTATTATTATATATGTTCTGGCATTAATTCCAAATGATTCTGCCTGAAGGTTAACATTCTAACATCATTCAATGTACTTGTCGAACGTCAAACTGTTAAGAATCATATTAAGTATGTCTTCAGGGAAAATTAAATGTAGTTTGTTCTTTAAAAAAGTAAAACTGCACATCTGTTGAGAAAAAAAATCTCTGGTGCAATTATGTTTATTATATATTCAAAGCATGTACAAATGTGGCTTAATTTCTTTGGCACTGACATTTGGTGTGTTCTCTAATGTCTAATGTGTTTTGTGTAGCTCATTACTCTGAGTACAGGACTGGAATCATTATCAAGATGCAACAGAATGATGCTGTGCATGTTAATTTTGAACTTATCGTTATTGTTATTAGCCATAAGGTTCCATACTGCAAAGTATTTTATCATGCTCTCAGATTTAGGTAGCCTGCACATCATTTACTAATTTCGTGTGCTGTGTCAGTACAATGAATCTGTGTTGCTATCATATTGAAAGTCAGTGCTGTCACCATATGAACAAACTAAAAGCCTTTCTTCATCTTCATATGAGAAATGGACACGATAGAAAAGGTAATGACAATAATTTTGTGTCTTATCTCTTCATTCTGTGCCCAGGTGAAGCAATGATTTTCTGCACATTTTAATAACACGTTACTTCAGCTTTTGAGGGAGCGAACAGTGATGTTGACAACTTAATACGTTTCCCATAATTCTCCTAAATTGTTCTTTTGGATTACGGCCCAAGAAACCCACCGAGACTCATGAAAGTACATATACATTAAAACCTGGCTTTAACCCTTTGGCACTGTTAAAGGTTATGTAATATCTAATCACTTTAAGTGCTGGGGGTTGGGGATTATTTAGAAAATTTTCCTTCCTAAAATAGCCGGAGAATGCACAAAGGGTCAAACTGTAAGACAATGCAGAGTTCTAAGATGCTTCCTCTAGTGCTTTTAATACACTCAGAAAGTGTGAATGTATGTCACATCTATAGACCCGTTTACCTTTGTGATGAAATGTAAATTTCACAGTGCAAAATTTCAGATAACAACAATTCAGTCTGTCAAACATGGACTCTGAAATAGACGTTTTCTGTCATAATATGCATTGATTAATGTTGCATACAGATGATCTAGCCCTGAATAATGCGTGTTTTTCTTACAGTATGTTACAAGTGCCACATTAAGTGTTAAACAGCAGGCCCTCAATATGTGTGGGCTGATAAATCTTTGTACGTATCAGAAATCACTCTCACTGTGTCGCATAATCCTTCACCTTCAACTCAGCTGGACCGTCAACAACATTATTTGAAAATAAAATATGCAGCTATTAATAAAAAATTAAGTACTGCATAAATCATGAAGAGACGCTTTAACAGAACAACAAAAATCCACCCGTGTCTGGCTCTCCTCATTTTCATAAAACCTAACCTCATGTTGTTGAGTCATGTTGAGCAAAATCGTTCAATTCCGGCAATGTTTTTCAAACACTGCATTGAATTGCATGAGGTCTATTCATAACATGACATGACAAACGCTTCTGTGGTCATAATTTGTCTCGACACATTAATTAATCAAATGATTAATAAAGAATAAAGGCAGGTTCAACCTCATAATTCTCACAGTAAATTGTAAATAATGCAATACATAATTTAGACATGTGATATAAGCTGTGGCTCAACTGTGTGATTGAAGTACTTTCAAATAATGCTGGAGATTATTACTGCATCATGGCCAAATGCATATCAGAGAAATAATAAAAAATATGCTAGTTGAAGGTTAACTGATTGTGGCAACCCACACTAATACAGATACCCTGTTTGTTTATGCAGAGACACCTTAGTTTCTTGCATTGTAGATGCAGCATTACTCAATGTACCATAACAACATTTATATCACGACTGGAATTTCAAGCCCTGAAAGATGTTTACATGCCTTGGCTTTTAGCCGTAATTGGCTAATGGAAATATGTTAAGTCAATCTTGATAATGTTCCTTCTCTAACAAAGGAAGTTATAAATAAATACATCTATTCATCTGCCCTGCACCTTTCTACCCCGCATTTATTTTGAAAAGAATGCATCCCATCTTGATTTTGATATACAGGATTATCACTGTGACCTGAGATCCCTACTCAGAAATCCTTTTCACAACAAAGCAAAGCAAAACATTGATTTGAATGACTCACACAGGTTTCTACCCCATGTCCTGGAATTTAGAACTTGGCATTTGGAATACAAGACGAAGATCTGAAAATCTAAAAGATTATGGTGTGCCATGAAAACTTAAAAGGGGGACCTGAGGTAGAGAGGGGAAAGGGTGGAGACCTGTATAAATCCTGGTATTATTTAAATCAATGCTTTGGTTTGTTCTGAAAGAGAGAGAGACACACACAGACAGAGACAGAGAGGCAGAAAGAGAGGGAGAGAGAGGCATGCTTCGATGCACAGGTTCTAACTTGTCTCTCTTATTTGTAGTGACAAGTTACCTAATGCTACAACATCAGTCTCATGAGCCCTCAAAAAAAGTCATCCATTACCAGTGGGCAAGTTTTATTAGGATGTGGAGAGAAACAGCTGATGTGCAGATACCACACAATATAATAAACATTACTGATGGATTCCTTGTGGCTGTTGTCTGTTCAGTTACATAGGAGGACAGAAGCTGAAGAATTATTCATGACAGTGGAATGTTTGATCTGATTCTGTCATTAAAAGTTGAAAGTTACTGTACAGAAATGTAGAGTAGCACAATATTAAACTCATGTAGTAAGAGAAGAGCATACAGGGCAATGATATTTGCATATTTTTAAACTTGCCAGAGAAAGATTAATCAATATCATTGGTTTCCACTGGACATAGAGCACAAAGTCTGAATATATGGAACGTGTCTGTTCGAAGTCTGCTCCTCACACAAAGCTATTATATGGCCTTAGACTAGCAATATGACAAACATGTCATATGGATTATTTTTATATTATTTTTATGGTGCTTTTTGTCCTTTTGGAGCTTAACAGCTTGTGATCATTATATGCTTTTGTTGTTTAAAGTAATCCACTGAAAATGCATTTTCTAAAAAGCATTAACACCATGCTTTATATTTTGATAAGGACCTTCTATTAAGTTTTTCCATTTTCCATTCCATTTTGACCTTCCATTTTAAGTTTTATTTTTAAATTATACAATATATATATATATATATATATATATATATATATATATATATATATATATATATTATATTATAATATTAATATTATAATTAAATTATTCAATACTAATCACTACCCCTTACAAATACCTGAAATAAGACATTATTTACACACAAACACACGCGTATATATTGTATATACACATAATATGTGAACACACATATATCGTCAGTGTCCCTGGGATAATGGCAGGATTCTAAGCTATTCTGTTATGTCTGTGGGTCAAACACAATTTTCAAAGTATTGTCTCGCCATATGCGCAAAACAGAATTCTGTAACTATGACAAATCAGTTGTAGCCTCTGAGCTTGTGGACTCATAAAGAGAAATGATGAACGACATATGAGAGATGCAAGTCTGCACTATGCCATCCCATCATTCATCACGTGCAAAATGAATGTCAGAGACTGGAGTTGAAGATCAGTGGTTAAAGCTCAGAGTTATTCATACTTAACAAAATATGTGCACTGTGACAGAATTCATTTGTATATTTTCTTTTAACGGGAAAAGTAAAACATGAAGGCTGCTAATTATTGTGAAAGATAAGAGCTTGTCTGGTGTCTAAAAAACAAATTAAGACAAAAACATATGGAAGCAACACACTGAATAAATTTTACCAAGAATGCTGGAAAACAACTGCTTTGTTTTGCTGTGGGTGTTTTTTTAAGGCCAAACTTGATTCTTTAGCCAGAGGTCACAGAAGTTCACAGCAGGAGAGAACTCAGTAAACAAAAATAATAGAAGACTGATAGTGGAGGAAGACCATTTATAGTGAAACCACTGTGTCCTGTTGAAAGGATTCATACTGTTCAATGAAGAGAATATACTGTGAAATTTCATTCACTTTTTTACATGTAAGCCTAAAGTGGTGTGACACGGTTAACAGTTGTTTGTGGCATTGTTCGCCTGAGTGCTGCGACAACATTCAAGGCACCTTCAAGAGGAAGTAAATTAGAGCCTGAAAAATCGTGATGGCTCTGTAGGCCAGATAAGAACAGGTGAAGTCAAATATAATGTTCCTGCTCAGTGGGCACATTAAATTGACAGATTTATTCCCCTTCTGTCAGACATGGTCTGGACACTAAGTACACCTGAGAAAACCACAGCTCACTGTGTTCAGCTTAGCAGAGAATCTTTCCAAAACAGACCCCTGA
The DNA here is from genome assembly GCA_036877525.1 of Chromobotia macracanthus. Lineage (NCBI taxonomy): Eukaryota > Metazoa > Chordata > Actinopteri > Cypriniformes > Botiidae > Chromobotia > Chromobotia macracanthus. The sequence goes on from JAZGTH010000115.1 coordinate 612,970, forward strand.
CTAAAGCAAACACTGCACGGGTCTGTCACACACACCCCGGTGCTCAATCAAACACACACACAGATGTCCTGATCTTTTGTGTCTGACAACAGGCCTGTTCCATTCCAAACTGCTGTAGTTATGTTGTTAATTTACTCCAGTTACTGGATGTGGAATAAAAATCAGCCTCGAGGAGCTGATTTGCTGAGTTACACAAATTTACACCATCCCAAAGGAAATATTGTGCTCATTCAGTGAGTTCATGTATGGAAATGATGCACTAGTGCATCTGGAATATGGGATTTTAGGGCAGTGGGCTGTAAATAATTTACCGTTAAATAAACATGGGCCGAAAAATCCGAAAAACTGTTCAACATCCAAAAAACATCTCTGTAGATGTGGTCTGAACATGTGTGATTAGACGGTGGTATTTACCCAGCAGAAACCAGGTCTTTGGGGCAGCAATTCATGGTGGATGACAGCTGTGAAACATCTTTATAGCGGATGATAAATGGTAGACTTTAATTTTGACATTTACTCATTGGATTTCATGGATATATATGAAACATACTAAATCAGCAGTTGACTGAATCAATTTGGATGAAGGAATAAATGAGAATCGAGTTGAGACGCCCCATTAGCAGGTTTATCAACTTTGTGCAGCATGGCTGGTGGAATTAATTTCTGTCAAGTCATTAAGGCTCACACAGAGCCTGATTTCAAGTTCACAGTCTTTCGTCAGACAGCGCCTGTGGTGAAATCTCAGTTTTAGATGGAAAGACAAGATTCGGATGCTGTGGAATATTTCTGTGTAATGGTCACTGAGAACTTGGATGTGCGCTGTGGAACAAACGAGGACAGGGTCATTCATCTCCGAAATTACATGTCCTGGGAAAACATTCTCTGCACTTTATTTCAATCAGGACCAGAGGATTGTAAACAATGGACATAAAAGCCAGGGGTGATAAATCATTGTGTTCAGTTACATATGACTCCAGGCCCTGTTAGGGACTAACCACATCAAAATTTCAGTGGATATTGTCATCTCTCCATTCTATTGTGTTTCAAGTGACATCATTTCAGAATTGATCCAGATGGGGTTTAATATGCAAAACCAGAGATACTGCAAGACATTTTAAAACTCACTGCAGCTGAAGTCAAGCTACTATTTAAAAAAGCTATCCTATTTAGCTATACTACAGCTAGAGGAGCAGTTTTTCAAATATGTAACTATCCAATGATAAAATTGACAATAATTCAATCTGGCACATAAAGCAAAGAGTGGTCAATAATATCAATGAGAGTTACAGCATTAAATTTGAAAAGATGCATTTACATTAAACACTTCCCACTGGAAGATCTACACTACGTTGAAAACAGCTACGCTACTGCCATACGGCTGAAAATGGATTGAGGTAGGTCGAATCTCTGCTGTTGGTAAAATACTCCATAATACTGTGCAAAGCCAACATTCATTGATTTCAGATTCAGACAGATTCACATAGGAAAACAGACTGAGGAAATATTAGTGTAACAAATCTGTTATACATCACTCCCAATTTTCTTTTGAGGTCTCTTCAAGCACATCTATGCTTAACACATCTCTATACAACATTCAGGTTAATGTTACTAGTGTATGGAATAACCAGTCAGGTCAGGGCTCTTCATGTGCTAGTATGACTGACTTGGCAATATGAAAGCCCAATAATGTGATGGAGAGGCAATTTACTGCATCTCTCCATCTTTCTCTATGACCTTTCCTCAGATGTCTGTAATGTATGTGTGTGTCTCCCACCACGGTAAATAATGCCATGCTGGAATCTGGGACCTTTTAGCTAACCTGTGCTCAGCATCCGCCTTGAACCTCACATCAACAGCACAGAGAGAGAGAGAGAGAGAGAGAGAGAGAGAGAGAGAGAGAGAGATTGATGTCCAAATTCATCTCAGTCCACCCACAAAACATCACTGTTGCTGCAAAATGCAAAAGCCATTTTTTTCTTTCAAAATTATCAAATACTGTGAAGAATTCATCAGGTGCTATGATGAATTAAATGCATGTTAATCTGGATGTGTTACACAACAAGCATATTGTGACTGAATGAGCCAGAAAATAATATCAGATACAATCATTTTAAATACAATTAAATACAATTTTTCTGTTGGGGTAAATTTTAAATATTCAACATCATGTATACTTAATATATGTACTGCAAACTGCAATCTGAGATTATTAAAAATGAATTTTTGAATGAAAAATGAATTTACCATTAATGTTGATATTTATGTTGCAAGATTTACATGCCTTATGAGTGCACGTAACATTTTAATTATTACATTAGGTAATAATGTTTATTATCCTAATTAGTTATTTTTGTACATTACGGTATCATTACTTACTACATGATATTAATACTAATGTAATAAGTATTACATTAATAATACTAATGTAATTAATTTAATTATTTCCTTAGAGCAGCTTATATATTTTCAATTATATTACAATTACATGAATCAGCACTGTGTATAATAACCAGTATAACGTAAAATTCTTCTCACTGCTTCCTAACCCTAAACAGATGTACAAATTCAAAGATGTTTCTGGTAAATGGGATTATTAAAATAAATACTGTTAAACTAAACATAATTTCAGCATCTTATTCTCATTCTAGCCAGAAGTTCTAAGCCAGACAAAGTAACTGTTGCCACATACGCATAGAATATTAACATTTGACCAGAATAAAAATTTGGAATGAGTTGGTTATGAGCCACATCTGAGTGATTTAAGTTTTATTTTTAAAGGTTTGGACCCACTTTGAATTTTAAATCCACTGTTCTTTATTTGAGGTGTTTCAATTCTTCACAGAGGAATTCATTTAGAGAACAAATGGATCTCTCGAATCAGCCCTCAAAAAGACTAAAGAAAGCTGATGAATATTTGATGTGACCTCTGCTTGACAACTCAAACTTAAGAATCTTCAGATGTGCTCTCAGGTGTTGAAACAATCAAATGGAATGCGCTACATTTAGTTTGGATGTTCCTTCAAGTTCGTCTCCATTTTCTCTGCCCTTGCTTTGTCTCTGGTCCTTGTAGAGCCTTTTTTGCATGAGCACGAAAAAATCAAGAAATAGAGGCCACTTCACAGGTGGGAAAGTCCATTATCCAAGGACATTTCAAAACTGTTAATTTTTTTGGCTCTTTCAGCAAGTGGCCATCCAAGGCTGTTCTTTATCTTCTAAGAATAGCCGGCACAGGAGATGAAGAGCTGCAGCTGTTCCTCCTGAATCTCATTTACCTGCTACCATGTCTCTGCTCTGAGACCACATCAGTAATTAATAGGGGCCTTTTTTTCAACTGGCACCATCATGGGAAGCCCTTCCAACCACTTTCTGATGGGCAAGTCAACAGCAGTTCCCTGGAGTCGCTTTGGCGTAGTGGAGACATTGAGAAATCGCTGAAAAATTGAAAAGAGCATGCACGCTGATTTGGGCTGGAAATGAAAAGCAGCCAGCCAGTGAGAAGCCAGCAGTGTTGTTTTATTCGGTGATTGATTTAGAGCTGCACTTTTGTTGGACGAGCTCACCATCCCATTAAAATCTCTGTATGCATTGTAGCTTCCATAATGGGATCTTGAGAAAATGCATTCTTCGTAGGATGCAATCAGCTGCTCACCTCCCCTTAATAGTGGCACGATTATGGAGGGATGTGCTGTATGAAGTATGCATGGTGCGGTCTGTATGTGTTTTGATCTTTGGTCTTGTGTGAATTTTCTGATGAGTTAGCGCTTGGTGCGAAACTTTCAGGCAGGAGTGTGGTACATTTGTGGCCGTGAGTACCGCATTTGCATGAAAGTGGAAAGCTGCTGGAAGCCTGTAACAAGTTCAGTGGATTTAAGGAATCTATCCTAATTACAGGGAGATAGGGAATGAACCCATTTGCATAGCACTCTGTATTCGGGCTCACCTCATCCCTGCTTTCTCCTGAGTCTTGTGAAAGTCTCAGCATGTTCAATTAAAAATCAAAAGTCATTCAAAGTTTAGTCACCTTGAGAGTGACGAACAGAAACTTACATTGTATTCTTTGTACGTTTTAGAATGCTCTTGGAGACAAAGAGAAAGCTTACATTTTCTCCTTGTATTTACTAGGCAGAACATTAACACAGTCTACTTCAACACAGTGGAAACAACCAATATGACAGGGTAAATACTTTATGGTGTACGGTTGAAATCAACATTCATTCAACAACAAAAAACAGACTGAACAAGAATCCTTATAAATTAGAAATAGCCACACTCAAAAGAAGGTTCTACTGTAATGTCTTGTACTGGCTTTTAGGTTCTTCAAAGCACAAGTACATGGATGTACATGAACAAAATTCCCCAAATCTCATCAGTACAGCTCTATTCATTTATAGCTTCTCATTTATGCACGTATGCAATGAGGCTGGGCTATACCAAATTTCATTCCTGGGGTCTGTTGGAGGATGCTCCTTAGATTTCAGTAGATAACGAGTTATGAAGGTTTTGTTTGAAAGAGGGGCTCACCCCATGGCTCCAGATAAGTTCTCTTACACTTGATTAATTTTAATGATATCATTTCTTATAATTTTCTGTATGAATACACTGCATGGCATCCTGGCAGCTTGCAGTATGCAGAATATTCTCATGGTATAGTTCTCTCACTGTAAATATGCTCATACTGATGAAGTCCCCTAATGGTGTAGGTAATAATAATGAAATTAACTTTTAAAGTCTCATGGTTCTATTTTCAATTATAGCAAAGGACTGGTTATAATGGATATGAAACTGTCCAACAAAATTACCTTTACTCATTGTCTTACAAAGCACTGGGTTAAGCTTTCCTATTATTAACATAAATAAATAAATGCCCTGATTAAATTACAGTCTAATTGATCAATAATAAAACAGAGCCATGGCAGGTTACTTTGGGGTCTATATAAATTGCATTGAATGATTAATGATATTTCAGCTGAATACTGAAAAACAAAAGCATTAAAGGGATCATCTGAATTTCACTGAACATCTCATCATTAAGCAAAATGACATTTGGTGTCACAAGTTAATCAAACTAAACTTTATTTGGATGATGCAGAAGAATGAGATGAGCTAACTAAAATAACTAACTATATCTGTCTGAACACTGTCAGGGCTTCCTTAAGCTCTGAAGTTATGGCATTGTCCATAATATAGTGCAAGAGTGCAAAACACTGATTCTATGACATCATAATGGCTCAAATCAAAACATATAACAACACATTGATTCCATCCAATCACACAGTGTTCCAGAATGACGAACAATTCTTTTGCGACTTTAAATTTCATAATGGTTCAGAGCAACAGTTAAATAACTGAATGATAGTAACTCCAATTTGTTTTCAATCTTTCATAAGAAAAGATTGCACAAATGTGAATGATTGCATACTCGCCTGGAAACCAAGGCCTCATAAAACACACATGACACACACACACACACACACACACACACAAAGACAGCATTAAAGTAAACAAAGCGGATGCCTAATAATAGCTTAGTGTAACCATGTAATTAGTGCCACAAGAGAGACAGAACAGGCAAGAACATTGCAGGACAGAACACAGAGTATGCCAGAAAGCCCAGAAATGTAAAAGGGACGGAAGAAACAAGCTGTTGTTTAAAAAGCATGTCTCTCTATCACACAACTGCTCCATAATGCCTCTCCCCCGCCCATGACACTCAAAGGAACCAGCCCCCACAAACCAGGAAATAGTGACACCATTGCAGTAGCTGATTGTCAACATCCCAGTAATGAGGGGGTCTATTGGCACACAGGGATGCAGGCTTTGATTATTCAGACCTCCACTGGTTTTCTCTTGTACTCTGACCAACTAACTAATCAGCCAAGTTGTTGTGTCTGCTGTTACTAACTACTACTATTACTGTTCCACACTAATACACCCCCATGTACAAATCAATATATCTATTTATATTCACCTACTCACCCTGAACAGGGATGAACAGTTGTCTTGTGAGGACTTACCACAAGGCTATTCTGAAGAATAAAAAGCTGCTTGTTTTCTATTGGGAAAATATATAGTTTGCTTAAAAATGACAATCTGGCACTAATTACAATAAGTTGAAATCGAGAATCTGATGAATCTTTAATTCCAATTTGTAAACAGGATCAACCAGTAAAAGAGTAATAGCTCAAAATAACATTTTATTCATTCATGTATGGCGCTGATCCAGTTCTCAAACTCACTGACTCAATGATCTGGTAGTAGCAAGTTTATTAGAGATGATTATCAGTAAATAATGGTTTAAATTTTGGCCTGCTGCTCACAAAAAGTCATTGTGCCATCAGAAGTCTTAAAATATATCACACAAGTCATCCATACTACTTTTATGGTGCTTTTCAGAATTTTTACAGCGGTGGTCGCTATGAAATGTTGTTGTATGGAAGATAGATATGTGAAGATCCACAGAAAAAATTTTACAAAGAGTATAACAACATATGGGAGTGAAATGACTTGGCGGTTAAGCAATAATGGCAATACATTACTGGCTATTTCTTGAAGCTAATTTAAAATAAATTAAGTAATGATGTCATCATATACTGTTGTGTATTTGTGTATGTCCCCCCTATGGCTCAGAGCATTTATGGGCTGGTACATTACATGCTGCATGTGCATTTTTTGGTTGGGGGGCATGTTGTATGACAGGAAGGAAAACAGTGTTTTTGGGCATGACCCATGTGGCCAACAGGCTTTACTCACAGAGGGAGGGCTGTGACTTGGCTTCATAGAGCTGAATTGTGCAAGGTCAGCCAGTAGCACTGGGGAAGGCTGCCCTGCTCTCTCTCTCTCTCTCTCTCCCACTGCAGAGGCTCTTAATCAAGTCTCTCCCCTCAGTGGGTCGACATCCACCTCCACTAGTCCTGCCCTGCATGCCACTGCACTAGAGTTCCAATCAATTCAAACCACACAACAGAGTCACAGCATTAGCTCAGCAGTGTGAAGGCTGGGCCAATGTCAGTATTGCTTTGTTTCACCCATACTATTCTCATTTAAAGGCAATTAAGATATCAGCCACTTGTAATTTCATTACAGATTATATTAGCAGCATATTATTTTGTAAAGCCCCCTTTTGCTTTAGCGACCAGTATGTCCACCAGTATGTACCAGTACCAGTATGTGCAAAACCTGATGATCATCCCAGCATGATCTGAGAATATTCCAAAGAGCATCATATCTGCTTCAGTAGAAATTACATTTCGTACAAAGGGATAACATGGTAAAATACAAAATGTTTACTGTTTGGTTACTGACCTACAGAAAAATAATTTCAAATATTCTTTGTGTTATCATAATGTTTCTTGTTAACATTTTAAAAAGTCCCAAAGCTTTTTATTTTCTAGATTTAAATTATCAGAATCCCAGATTCTCTGTGTGGTCTTAGACAAGTGCACTTAGGCATTGTGGACTTTTTCATACCTTGCATCATTTTTCTTTTTATCTTCACTGGTGTGGCTGTTAAAGATATTCTACTTTTTCATTCAGCTTTGTTTAAAACCCGAGGCTATGCATCAACTTACATTTGAAGAAACAATCTGGCAACTGTTCCATTTGGACTGGCTCATTCCAATGACTTTTAAATTATAAATGAAGCTATATGTAACAAATAGAATTTTTTTTAGCTAAGTTCACATGAACACAAAACATCGGAGGGAACTATTTTATAACCCATTTTTAGTTTACAACTAAGACTATTAGTGTGCCTATGACATAATTTCTTTCGAAAGAATGCAATCGAAATGTTTCTAAAAACTGCTACACTAAAACAGTCATATTGGTCATATTGGTAAAAAACAAAGATCTTTTTTACAAAGTACAACAATTATTCAAAAGTATGTTTTTGGTATATTACAATTTGTATTTTTAATATGATTTTAAAAAATTGTTTTCAAGTCTCCAGGCCTCACAAATTAAAGTGTTTTAAAACTAACTGGTTTCTATGAGCATTTTGGGAAATCCATACTGTGTATTATGCTCTTCAAAGGCCACAGTTCTAGTCAGTGTGCTTAACTGTACGTACACATCATTTGAATGCTATCTGCAATGCAGCACAGCACTCTAGTGGTCACTTGGGGAATGTATGCATTTCTGTCTAGTGTGCCTGTGTGTGTTCGTGTGATTGTGGATTTGTTGGTACACTTACTTCATGAATGAGCCCCTGACATAAGGCTCCAGATGGCAGAAGAGCAATTTTCATTACATGTATTGTTGACTTCCACTCACATCATGAATTTAGCCTTACAGATCCACATGAATCAGATGCTAAACGACTGAGACGGAGATGCCGTGGATGAACCGGTGCATTCAGTCTCTCAAAGACGGCTGATGATGTATGACATGTGACGTAGATGTCCATGAATATGCATATGGGCATTTATGACAACACTGAAAGCAGAAGGAAGGAAGTAACTCTGATAATTGTTAGATATTTTAAAGTCAACATGAAATCAAAATTGACCCCATTTACTTTCTTTAATGCACTTTACTGTGTTATTGTGCATGATTCTTCTGTGCAAGATTACAGAGAAAATAAATGTTTGTCTTTTTGATGTTTTATTAAAATGCATTAACTTGCTCTGCCTTAACTTTGTTTACTGGCTGACATCACAGATGGAAATCTAAAGATTCTGGCTCCAGTTTTCCTTAATGGATCTTAATTGTTTCTTAAGAATTCAATTAACCATCTCCTAGTACATCTGAGAAAGTAAATACAGGCGTGTACATTTTTAAACAGTGTTCTGCCCACAGCAATGGAAGAATGCAGACATTTAAAATGGAATCAAAATCATTTAGTTTCGATAATAAGCCATACAATGTTCAACGTTTTCTCCTTCCTTCCAGCTACCCGTTTCACCAATTAATTTCCAGTAAATAAAATATAGTTCCACCCATTTACCTCATTTAATAATGTTTCACTAAAAAATACATCACATTATGGAAGCAAAATAGTTGCACATGATGTTTCATGATGTACCCACCGCTGCATTAATGTATGTTCTGTGTATGCGTTTGTCTTGGACTTAAAGATAGAGATGTCTGCTGGCAAGGGTGGGTTGTCATTAGTGGAGCAGAAAGTAATCTGTGAGTTAACTGACCCATGGCATGCTCTCATTAACCCCTGGTGAGTGCACTCTTCCAGTATGTGTGGGTGTGCACTGCACCCCGAGACCTAACTCAGATCCTTTGATTCTGACAACATCATTCTGACAGGAAGCTGTACTCCACTCTACATATTCTGACACCCAGGACAGGCTAGTGAGACATAAATTACACCCCAATAATAGACCGTGTTGGAAAATTAATTTATGGCATGACACTTTCCACAAACGAAAACACAAGGTACATTACAGTACATTAAATAAAGCTACATGCCCTTATTTGTGGACGCTCCATAGAATCAGTCAATCAGATTAGTGCCTACAAGATGTTTTTCGATTGTAAGTGCAGTATACATCAGACAGTCAAGTCATCCAAGGCTAAGATTAAAGACAGGCCAACCTCAATATTAAACCTCATTCTTCTTTTAAACTCCACAATTGCTTCTCTATTTAGGCCAGTCTTTTTTTGATTGAGTTAAAAGTGCACTCAGTAATTTTGTGTTTATGTTATTGCTGGACTTGGACTTATACTGACACCTAGCAACATAGATGCAACATTATACTAACATTTCGGTTGCTATTCAAAACGATTTTGAAGATGGTGTTCCATGATTGATTTATTCCATAAGCATTAACAACATAAGCATAATAGTAGTATTTGGCTGGTCATGTGACCACAACATGATTCCCCTGTGAGCATCCAAGCTTACTAAAACTAAAACTTACTAAATGCTGCAAATGTAGGGAGTATAGTCAACAATTGGTACCTTGAAGTTTTCACTTAGCCTTGTACTTGTGAAGTCAATGGGAATAATGATTAACAACATAAATGTAACAAAAACCTTAATTATTTCAACTAAACTCACATCTCTGACTGGAATAATGGATGTCAATCATGTCTGTATAGTCCTCTCCTCATTAGAAAACAGAACTAAAATGAAAGGGACAAAGAGTCTGAACAAAAGCATGCAGGTATGTGGTAAAATGTGGGACCAATGCCAAGAATGAAATTCACTTCTAATGAAATCCTGTCAGCCAGTCAAAGTGATCTTCCTGCTGTGGCAACAGAAAGAACCCAAACGCCATGCATAATTCCACCAGAACATTAAAGAGATATTAAAATGATAGGCCTCTTCTGTGGGAGGTGTTCATGAACAATAAATGTGCTTGTTCTTACCTTTTATATTGGGCATTGCAGGCTTTCTTCTGGCTTCTACCTCATTTCTCCCTTTGCTTCCAGAGCACCCAAAACCCATTAAGCTTCAGATTGGTGCCTCTTTATTGCACTTTGAAGAGCAAATCACCTCTCTGCATGTTTATTGCATGAATGCCCATTTTACCTAATGCTAACAGCTGTGAGAATGATTACTTAATGGTGCATTTCACAAAAACGCCACGTTTGAGATTTGTTTTGGCAAACGCGTTCCACTTTACATGATAGCAACATTGTGGGCCATCATATTTCACTGCGCAAGAACTTTCATGTCATGGCAGAACAACTTGTGATCTTTTAGACAAATTCTAATGTTTTTACAATTATCTTTGGGTTGAGGGTATATAGAATTAGTCTTTGTTCTGGTCCATGTATCCTGCTATCACCAGGTGCAGGATATTGTTACTGATACTGTAAAATTAAAAAACTAAAATTAAAAACAACTAAAAAAATTACAGACAATAACAGAACTGACACTAAGCTGTGAATTTAATTGTAAACAAGCAATTAAGTCCATGTGAATTGCTGACATTTAAAAGAAGTACAGAATACATCCAGAATACATCCAGGTGGTTTGCGAGAGAGAGAGAGAGAGAGAGAGAGAGAGAGAGAGAAGGAGTCTTGGCACTAAAAAATCTTGGCACTCTGAGTCAACCTTGTGGCAAAAGTGCAAAGATGGCAACTTCTTTCAGGTTTGATGTAAAGCTTAGGCACTCTGCAAGAGTAGTTCCAGTCTGGAACAGAAAGAGCTGAGCAGCCTCAGTGAACATGGCACACATTGTCAAATGGACTACTGTCAGCAAAAGTATGACACATTCACACAAGAACCACTGACGGGGAAAGGCAACCAAAGGATAAAGTTATCCAGATAAATCACTTGCAAATCAAGCAATTCCAGGTGGATAGAGAGGACAATTAAGAACATCACTTTCAGTGTGTTCATCTCTGTAAGACCTACAATTACCTGCAGACTGCAGGTAGACAATCTAAATATTGCTGAGAACACAGATCTCATTTGCATATTGTTTCAGTTGAGACACAAAGTCTGACACACTACACATAAACTCCTCTGCAGCAAGTGATTACTTAATAATTAAATTATGAAAAACGTGTCTTTTATAAATTCAGAAAACACACTGCGAGAGCCTTGGGGCTACATAACATTGCATTCATTTGTAATGTTATATTGTATGATGTGCATATGGTTGCCAGCAATTTCACCTGATTTGGCGTACTTGCAAGAACATGAAACATAAGGAGGATAAAATTATGATCATGATGATAAATGCGCAATTCTGCAAAACACTTCAAACATTTAACAGCACTTAAAACCTAAAATAGGTTAAGCTAGCAGAGTATAACTTGGATATTAAAAATAAAAAAAATAATTTAATAAATGTAATAAAATAAATGTATTGGTAAAAACATTCGTTCGTTAAAGGTGATTTATATAATGGTAATTTTTACGTCTTTATTGCAAACACATCTGTAAAACTTGTGGAGTAAACAAAAACTAACTATGCAATTATGTTAAAACAATTATGTATATTCTTGTTATTCCTGCATTAGTATTTTAAGTCTTTCATGTGTTGTGACCCTTTTCATGTTTGATAGAAAAACATAATTCTATCAAATGGACTATTCTGCATTAATTGTTAACCAGCATATCAGCAGTCGTAAATCCAGCAACATCAAAAATGTGTTATTGTAGTCAAACGTTGTACTTCAAATTCCGTAAATGTTTGCAATGTTAATATATAACCCAAATCAAAAATCAATTGAACGGACTTGATACACTCCCTGCCTTGTGCGCAGATGCAACTGTGCTTCCGTTTTTCCGGTATCGTAGAGGGGATGTTCATAAACAGACTTTAGTTTAGCATAAAGAAAATCTTCTTTAGACCAGAGGTGAGTAATTTCCTGTTTTAAGCGTTTACATGTTAGATAGATATTGTGTTAGAATATGTGAATTCTGCTTGTGTCATATCGAGCGCTTTCCCACTCTGAAGCCTCGGTGTTTCCTGATTTTCTGACTGCTTTTCAAACACAGACGTCGCTGAAAGCAAGCGGCCTGCTCCCGCTTCCTCTCCCCGGCTTCGGCATTAGCATTCAGAGCTACATGTCTATAAACATCATAACATTAAAGCTAAATTCCAGACACGATTCTCTATCTCCTTTTTATTTTTTGCCTACTTAAAACGAGTACAAAAATAGTTTTTTCAATTTGTTTAGGTATGTTGGCAAACTGTTGACACTGTTACTGCATGTATGTTTCTAATATCGCTGTATTTACAGGTTAAAATATATAATGGCTCCTCAACCTCTCATCAGATCACGTCAAGCAGAAAAAGCGATCAATGGAAACACAACTCAAGTTGTCTGCACTGAATTCAGCAACTACATTTTCATTGTGCTTACACAGTATGGAAAAATAGGGACGCTTGTGTCAGTGACGCCTGACTCGAGGTCGGGTGATATCAGCGTACCCACGTTCACTACCAGAGTACTGTTGGGAAAGGATGAGGTAATTCATTACAAACGAGTGCTCTTTTTTGACGAATTATCAGATAAAGTCGTGTTTGTATTTCACCAATGTTTTTTATTTCCTCTTGCAGCCTCTTACACATGTCTACGCGAAAAATGTGGCAACTTCTGTCTCTCAGGAGTCAGGCAACCGGCCGGTTCTGTTGGGGCTTTCACTTAAAGACAACAGTGCTGAAACTATGAAAACTATTAAAGATATGATCAAAAGCTGCCAGGTTTGGTAAACAGGATTTCAGGCGGTTACGCACAGCGCACACTATTATTAGACGAGGACAATTGACGTCTATGTACAAATAGTTTTTTTTATATTTTACATTAATTCTTGCTGACATTGTGCGATCTTATGTGTTGTTGCTATGGATTATTAAATACTGCTCTAACTGCTTGTGAAGTTGACTATTAAAAATGAGGGCACCAAACAAAGATCTGTCCTTTGCCTGTGTCATTTTGCATTTCAGCTGTCATATTTATCAGAATAAAGTTATATTTTATTACCTCAAAGTTTGGTGGAGAATAACTTTATTAAAAGGGTCTGGCCACACACCTGCACACTCCGCGGACTCGAGTATAATCACAGTTTTTGTGGCGTCACGTGCGTTCTCGCCCAAGTAACCATAAATACTTTTCCAGTACCCCGTTGTACATTTTTGCATATTTTCAACTAATTACTAATGCATGTTTTTATAGTACTTCATGCGTTTATATAGTGGTAGTTACTTTTGTGTACTTTCTTTGGTTTATCAGATATTTTGTGTAATTGTAGTGTGACGTGATATATTTATGTAATAGTACTATAAATTAAAAAGCCAATCTATTGTACGACCTTCAGTCAACAGGTGCTTTTCTAGTTCATCCACGTCACGTGACCAAGGACGAAAGTCGCATGGTCACATGACCTGGGTGTGCTATTGTGCTAAGAAGGACGCACACCTGCCTAATTTGAGACGAACAACGCACTTGTTGATGTGGAAGTGGAAAAAGGTTTTCTTAAAAGAATTAACAGTGGACATACTCAACAGTTGGGTTTTTATCACGATCATTTATATTTAAGAAGGTTTACAACGGACTAAGATGGACTGACTTCGATCAGACCTGTTCATAAAACTAGGAAGTGAGAGTTTGACTCATCGGTGTCGTCGTACGGGCCGTCCCTGTCTATGGATACATGTCGTATATTGATCTTTCTTTAGAGGTGATAAATGCTGTGTATTTATTAAAGACAGTGTTATGTACAGAGTTAAGTGACGTTTGTGGTAAATCGTTCGAGTTTGGACTACATCTGACCGCAGAAAGACTGAACAAAGCCAGGTGTTGACACGGTATCAGGGTAAGTTTCTTTTAAACCCATCTCGCCTTTCTGTTAAAAAACAGACTGTCTTTAAGGATGAGCTTCTTTGGTCAAAATGTGTAGCTTTTCGAATAATTTTTTTTGAGGAAAACTGGTTTGATCATGGGAAGATTATTTAATAAATGATGTCTCGCAGGTTTATCAGCCTTTACTATTTAATTTATTTTTTATGACCATAGTGGATATGCGAAGTTGCTATTTATTTATCAATATTTTAACAGTACTGAAGTAACTGTGATATTATGGGGGAACTTATTGTTGGGGGTAACAAAGTAATATTTTAGTGGGTGTAATGGGGGTGTGAAATGTTTGTTTTTTCCAATTAGTTAATCTGTAAAAACTATAAAGATAGTCTAGGTTTTTGTATTCATTTGATATTAACTTAATAATATGTACAAATAGTTAATTACACAATCACATCATATTATTAAAATAATTTAACAATTTAAGAATCTGGCCTTTAAAAACTATTAAATTAAATAATTACTTTTGTTTATCCTTCACAGATGAATGACTCCAGGGAGATTTTCAGCACTTTGTCTGTGGATCCAGATGAAAACATGAATGATTCAGTCTCTCCGTTGTCATTCTCCATGCTGGTTTCAAATACAACTACCATGTCCAACCTGACAGTCATCAGGTCAGGGAACAGAACTGAAGTGGTGGGGGACGACAAGATGTTCCTCAACACTGCCACTGCACAAGCTTTGTCAGGAATCTTCGTCTGGTCAGCACTCCTTATCACTTGCCATCAGGTGGGATCATTTTGTGGTTCATTTCACTAATGTATTTGAGTACACTTAATTTGTAGCATTCACTTTACAGCCAGGCACTAAAACATCCAACACAGTTTACAGAGTTGCTGTAGTTAAGTACAGTAGGGCTGGGCGCTGTTGCTTTTAAACCAGTGCCCACAGAAACCTGTAAAGGCCTGTACAGGCTATAAGGTGAGGAACAAAATCTCAGCATTAAATGGAGAGGCTTTGTGGCCCAGGAAAGGCTGGAGGCGCTAATAGCTGTAGTTCATTCAGAGCTCAAGCAAATAAAAGCAAATTGGCTAGGCGAGGGAAACACGAGCTAAAACACACAGTCTCCACCCTCATACCTGACCATGTGTTCATTATCAACTGCAGTTCTAGATAATGCTATGCAATTTTATAAAGTCTACCTATGTCACACAGTCATAAAACAACAGCAGTAATAACTAATGTTCCACTCCCTGTATCTGCTGGTGATTGATCATCAGAGATCGATAAATACCTGCCTGTTTGTACTGGGTAACCATGCTTGTTTTCTTTGCTCTGAATGATCTATTATGCTTTTAGATTACTGATAGCTGTCCTTGACTAATCAATGGTAACACAGAACTGACTGGTGCTGGTTCCTAAAGCTGATAAGAGCACAGTGTAAACACAGAATATGGATTCGGTGGTCTCTGATGCTGTAATGCAAGGACACGTAACCAATGTGCTAACTGCAGCATGCACTTTAGCTTTTGCTGTATCAACCGACAGTTCTTTTTAGCTTGCAGGAATAGGTATTTAAAGTAATTGATTGTCCTTATTAAACAGATCTTTAGAGAAGCTTAAATTTTTCCTGCATTTTTGTGCTTTAGACGTTAATGTTACTGTATATCTCCTGACAATGTTTTACTTGTGCATACATGTGAAGTGTGAAAGCATGAGCAACATTTGTGTGCCCAGCCCTTGTTTATACAGGAAGTTGAGACTAATGAAAGAGCATCATTCACTAACCTTTACACCAGCTGTGCCAGTAAAAAGATAAGAGCAGTTTTTTCTGCTGTCATACAGTTCAATGTAATATTTGTGCTGGGGTTTGATCATTGGTAGGTATAAATTGGTAGATATAAATATAAAGACTTAATTTGCTTGTGTATTTCCCTTCATATTTTTATTATAGATAATAACACCCTACCTGATGATCCATTTACTATGAATGAGTTAACTGAGTTGCCCAGGGTAGTATGCATTTCTTATTAGCTGTTATAAGGTAAATATGAAGTCAGTTGGTGGTGCTGGTGAGTTTTGTGTAAAAGTAATTGTCAGGTAAAGTGCCTGCACAGTATGAATACACTCATCTTGTGTGTCGAATTACCAATTATATTAGCCAGCATTTTTCGGTTTCTGGGAAGGCCGAAATCTAATTTCCGTGCCCTTGCTGGTACGTTTTAAATCTTTCTTTTATTGCAGCCTGTATGACCCGTGAAGAAATTTAATAATGTAGAATATGTTTCTCAAGCATTTGTTATGTAATTGAACTACTGGGACTTTAGTGATGGGGAGCAGGGTTCAGAAACGATATTTCTTCAGTTCTGAATTGCAGTGGTGTGCCCAGGGGACTTTGATTTGATTGGCCATGAAGTGTCTTGTACAGCATACCAAAGCCAATACCTCTGAAAATGACAGTTTCGAAGCAGCTAAACAGTGCTGGATCGGTATATGGTGACTGGAAATGAGTTCCTGTGTAGTGGTTTTCCTCTTCAAGCCATAATCAAGTCAAAACAGTCAGTTTTTTTTGTCCTTCAGTAAAACAGAAGAATGACTCTGCCGCCATCACCAACTCATCCGTGGCTTTGCAAATAGCAGCCTGCGGAGGACTGGTGGAGGATTGCATGAGGCAACATATGTAAATCCTGAGGAGATTAAAGGAGCCCTCAGGATTGTTTTAGTGTTTCAGTACCTTTCTCGGCTGCGCTACAAAAGATTCTCCCAGCGGAGTTTTTGTTATGGTTCGCATACTAAAGAAATGGATTGCATTTCAGTAACACTTCGTTCTGAAGTTACTGATTTGCCTGCAAAACTTTCCTATCAGTGCCAAGGACTATCAAAGGAGTCTTTGAAGACCTGTTATTCAGAACATAACTGCCTTCTGGGCCAGCCCTTTCTTAAACTTAAAGTGAATTGTTATGTATTGAATTGACAAGGTGCCATTGGTGCTCTCGGTTTGGCTTTTTCTCAACACTCTGGTTTTCACAAGCTTTATGGTGTTAAAGTCAGAGCTACCCCTAGTGATTCACTGGCACTTTGTTTTGGTGTAGACAGCTCATGATTGCCTTTGACTGGGTTTCTGCAGACAGTCAATGGCTAGAGCCATTACTATGAGGACAGATCTCTCTCATAGTTAGCTCTGCATTAGAGTCTGGGACACTATGAACTGATTTCCCCTGCAGGCTAGGTGAAATGGAGGACATCAGTTCAGAGACCAACTCTACTTATTTTTCAGGAGCCCACAAATACACCAAGCTTCCACCCGTAAAATGAAGACATCAAATAGTCTGATTTCAAATGATTGATTGTCCAAAAGTTTAAAGAAGTCATATTGAGCCCCTCTTACTAGTAATATGCAGTTTAAAGGTATGTTATAGTTATGGATAGGCCTTTACAAAATCCACAGTGTGTTTAAATGAAGACTATAAAATATTTAAGTGAGACTGTAAATTGTGTTCAGATTAGCTATGTTTAGATTAGCTGTGTTCAAAGATGTTGTAAATGAGCTGATATACAATATGCACCCCTGTGATCTTAACCTGTGATCAGCTAAATTAATCCATGTGTGTTGCTTGCCAGCCATAAACAGCCTACATACAGCATACAGTTCTTATATTACGTGGTGGAAAAACAGTTAAAGTGACTTACACAGCAACTTTAACAGTTAAAGTCACTGTGCTGCATTATTGTTTTAATTATAAATGCCCTTGAACACTTTAAAAACTTTTTGCTTTATCAGTGATAAAAACGTACCTAACCCTACGTAATTTTTTTTTTTATCCCAGCCATTTGGTACTCAATATCACCAGTGTTTCATTAGATCATAAGCTTCCAAACACATGGAGTGTTACAACAGTTAGGTTGTATTAAAGTTAATTTTAGAATGTGTGATAGTTAATATCCTGTCAATATTAGTGTTAAACGGTTGTCTTTATTTGGTTTGCTTAGTTACATAGAACATTCATCAAGCTGTTAGACTATGGACATTTATACTGTACTTATTCGATTATTATCCAACATCACTGGATTGTGTCATACCATCCTGTTAGTCAAACTCATTTCATGTGCAAATGATTTTCCACACACCTGCTACTGTGATGAGACACAATTGTCCATGTTTTTGGCACCTTTTAACCTGCTGTGTAGCTTGTTGCCCCAATGCACATTCAAATCATTGCATTTCGGTCAAAGCCAAAAAAAACATATCAGATTTGTTGTAATTTATTACAAACTTTCATGCAGGCAAGGTGCAGCTGAGCCCTTTCTTGCCTTGGTTAACAAATTCTTTGTCTTTTAGATCTATTCGCACCTGAGGTCCTACACAGTACCAAACGAGCAGCGCTACATCATCCGCATCCTCTTCATCGTTCCCATCTATGCCTTTGACTCCTGGCTTAGTCTGCTGTTTATCAGTAACGATCAGTATTACGTCTATTTCGACTCTGTTCGTGACTGCTATGAAGGTATGGTGAATCAGAGCTGCTCTGCTCTTCTCTGCCCTTTACACCCTCTGCTTGCCCGCTGGGCGTAATATTGCTCAGCCCCAATGTCATTGGTGACATGATTCTAGCTGTTGTGTGGAAGTCTGGCCTGCAGTGAGGGAGGAGGACATGCTTTCTAGATGTTGGGTGGCAGGTTTCAAAAAGGGAGACAGATACAGGATCACTGTAACTGGACAAACTTGTTTGTTGTGTTACAGTTAACCATTATGATGAAACTGGGCAAGTGAAATGTCTCTGTTATGATTTTTATCCAGCGTGTCCCACTATTCATAAACAGTGAAGACTAAAAGCACTGTTTAATCTTTGTTATTTAGGCTATGGGAGAATTTCTTTGTGGGCATTATTTTGTTTCACCTAAAAACATCTTTTATATTAAATGATGGTGTCTAAATGAGTCACAGTTATGAAGTACAAAGACATTTTGACACATTTTACTTTGATCTTTTGCCATTTTAGTATACATATTCATATTGAATTATACTGTAAAATTTAATCTCCACTGGTCAGTGTAAAATGTTTTTTACATTTATCATAAGCAAGTACAGTGGTGAGTTGTAGTTACTTTCAATCAATTTTTTAGAAGAGAGATCTGAGAAATTATAATTGTAGTTTATCTGAGTTGAAGCTGATCATTTGTTGTAAACGATAGTAGGAAGTGAGATTTATCCTTTTCCTAAGCTTTTTCCGGATTTCCGGAAGCAGCATTTACACTGCCATCACATTTTATTCAGATCTGACACAGATTGGATCTTGTTGCATGTTTGTTATATCTGTGCATGTTTAAACAAACAAATTCAGTTTGTGTCAGGTGCACATTTGTAATGAGACATTTATTTTTAAATATAACAAGCATAAATCAATATACAAACAAGTGTTGTGATACACCTGAGGCTTTTTTTGTTAATTAAGTAATAAAGTTAATTACCTGATTAAATTCAAGAGTTAATTAAGCAAGTAATTAAGAGCTGCCATCATCCAGTCATGGTTTATTAGGAATAACTGCAAATACAGGTACATTTTAAATAGTATCACACTTGCTGTAGAAGGAAGTTTTGTTTTTTTGTGCACTTTAAATGGTGATGTACATGTGGTTAGTGTTGTCACTTAGATAAGGTTAATGAATGCATGAGAATTCTAACAACTAAGTTATAAAGACTCGCCTTCTATAAAGGATTAGTGTAACTGCATTCTGATGTTTAATTCTGAGAAGGGCATGTATAATAATGTTGTCTAATGGTGTTCATGTTAAAATCAGTTGTGAGAGCTAAAAAATGCCAAAAAAAAAAATGCTAAGTGTGTCAAAAGGTCAGATCTGTGTTTTAAGCCTTGCACTGTAAGTGCAGACAAATAGTTTCTCAGGCTTGACTATTCTACACTGAAAAATGCAGCAAGACAAACATTAGGTATGCTTGATGTTTAAACCTCTCACTGCAAAATCAGCAAGCTGTATTTAGATAATGTTAAGCAGTCATGTGTGATTGACATATGTTTACTTTCATTTTCTTTTCTGTTTATAGCATTTGTCATATATAACTTCCTGAGCCTGTCTTTTGAATACCTCGGAGGAGAGAGTGCCATCATGTCAGAAATAAGAGGGAAGCCCATTGAGTGAGTGTCTTGCGTCTGTTTCTAAGACAGTAAATCCAGTTAGTCTCTGTAGGTCACATCTCATAGCTCTTCTGCAAATATGTGGTGATAGACACAATGCAAGTAAAAGTATACAGTAGCTAAAATTTTGTTGTCATGGTAACAGTTGAACAATGGAGAGAACAGAGTGCTATACATATATAAATGATCTGACTGATAGCTGTTTTTATTGTGCTGTCTTGGTTATCACTGTCGCCATAGTCATGATACTGAAAATTGCAGAAGACAAAAGGTGGATATTTACCTAAATTTTTACCAAAGTACCTGCTAGGTTTTTATATGTATAGTTATTCATGAATACATAGTATTCATGTTGAGTATAGGAAGCTATGTAAAAATGAGAGGTGAACTGGAATATGAAACTGTTGCCATACAAATTCAAAATCACATCAACCACATGACCATCTTGACTCATTGTGTGCCGTTTGTATGTTATTAAGTGCAAAATGACTTTGTTTGGCTGCCTCTACTATTCCAGTGATGAATTATTGTGTCTTGGGAAATATATTTGCCAAAAAACACCAGCAAGCATAAGATCAACCTTTAAAATACTCCAAATACTTCCAAATTCATCTCCCACAGGTCCAGTTGTCTATATGGTACATGCTGCCTGGTAGGAATGAGTTACTCCATTGGCTTCCTGAGGTTCTGCAAGCAGGTTTGTTTCCTTTATTTGTTTCTCAGATCAAAATCAACATCTGCATATAACACATCACTCACACCTGCTTTGGTCTGCATTGGTGTTAGGCCACACAGTTATATGTAAATATTATCTACAGTATATGGCAGTTACAGAGAGTCTAAATCTGTATGACGTCTGTCTCCTCGACTTTGACCTTTTCTACCTGTGCCGTTGTGAAGCAGAAGCTGTTATCATCCTAACGTCTGCTTCCCTGAGAAGCTCCAGTGGTTAAAGCAGGATTAAAAACAGTTGGAAGCAGGTGCAAGTAGCTCAATGATAAACGTAAAAATAGCTGCCGCCGTCAGTCCTACGCTGTCTGTGCGGCAGCTGAGGAACCCATTCGCACTTTGAGAATAATACTGATGGAAATTGGATTTGAGAGCCTCATCCTGAAATGGCTAAAAAGAATGTGAATGTTTTTTATATATAGAAAGTGAAATTTCAAAAAGCATGATTTTGTCTGACCTGATGCCTACGTGTTGGATTTTCAAAGCATCATCCTGCCATATATCAGACTGTAGAGGAGACAAAGCACTCTTTGATTATTTTGAGATGGCTTTTCAGACAGACAACTTCGATTTGAAACTCGAATTCCACCTTGATGGTTTAGGCAGCTGATTCTTACTTGCAAGTAATGAAGTTGGTTGGAAAAGTCTCCTCTGTGCCGTTCTGAATGAGTGGATTTGTCAATCATGTCAAATATTGTGGTGATTATATAAGAAATAAAAAATTCCTGTCATAAACAAGGATGCAACATTAGCATTTCATAAAAAAAAGGAAAAGTCCTATTTCACTCAAACTGTATTGGAAGCCCTGCGTTTATGCAATAGTAAAATGTAAAAGTCAATCTTCAAATCGGCATTCAAAGCACATTTGCAATGAGAGATGCAAATCTCTTGACTAGGTTTCATTAAGGGGGAACACTCTTTTGTATATATAGCATTTGATTGAATAAATGTCTGCGTAGTGCAGCATGAGTCATCAACATTTTTAGTTTGTTTTACTGGGCGAGACTGTACATTTTTAAATTATTTATTTATCTAATAGCATACAGATGGCCTGACAGACATGGGCCAGAAATTCTCAATTTGGATTACTTATTTGCTTTCATTTGCTTTACTAATGTCATCATATAGGCCACACTTCAGTTCTGTGTGGTGAAACCCATCATGGCTGTCATCACTATCCTTCTCCAGGCTTTTGGCAAATATCATGATGGAGATTTTAAGTGAGCAGCCCTGTCATTCATTCATCTCATATCAACATCATATAACAACACATTGCATTTAGCTTTACTTATAAATGAAGTGTAATTGCTTGTGATGTTTATCTTCATGCAGTGTAACAGGAGGTTACCTCTACATCACTATTATCTACAACTTCTCTGTCAGTTTGGCCCTCTATGCCCTTTTCCTCTTCTACTTCGCAACGAGTGACCTCTTGAGACCTTATGAACCTGTGCTTAAGTTCCTCACCATCAAATCCGTTATCTTCCTCTCATTCTGGCAAGGTGAGTCACTCAGCAGATTGGTTGCTAAAAAAGACTTGCATGGAGGCCCGCAATTTCAAAAGCAAACATGGACACTTATTGAATCTGTGCAATTTGTATTTTGTTTCTAGAGTAATGACAACATGCACTTTTGATTTTTTTTTTCTTGATTAAACATTATCCTGTCCCAGCTTATTACAACTATAAGTAACCATCTGAAGATTGATTTCCCCCCAAAACTGTTACACCTGTGGCTCACTGGCACTATTAAATCATTGTTTGTCTGAGCATCCCAATCATGCCAATATAACGACATTGGCACAACCAATGGTATGAGTCAGGGGCAGAAATATCTTTTTGATACAATGGCAGATTTTTTTTAAATTTTAATATTATTTTATCAGTTCTTTTCAGTGCTAAAAGAGGTGCAGAAATTACACTTTTTACCTGATACAGCATTTTTAGGTAATTGCCCTGAATACAGTATTGTATTTGTCTGTTCCTCAGGTATGGTGTTGGCTATTCTGGAGCGCTGTGGTGTAATCCCAGAAGCTCTTGTCATAGATGGACATGAGGTGGGCGCTGGCACAGTGGCAGCCGGCTGGCAGAACTTTATCATCTGCATCGAAATGTTCTTTGCTGCCATAGCCCTGCGCTACGCCTTTACTTCCAGCGTGTACCAGGAGAAGAAGAGTCAAGCACCAGGTTAGGATGCTGACAAGTCTGACAATTTCAAAAACACAGCAAAACACTCTAACTTGTTTTCAGAAGAAACTTTAGAGGATCATAGAAACATGTTTCATCAAGCCTTTATGCGGCAATGGAAAGTTGTCTTCCTCAGGAGAGTTGTGACTCAGAACTCAGCTGAAAATCTCAACACATACATCAAAATAACTCCTGTGAGCTGAGAAACTCACAGACCTGTGGCAGGTCAAATAATGCCATTTCATTTGAAATAAAAATTGTCTGCTTTTGTTTTTCTTATAAAACTTTCTGCTTTAAGACTTGAGTCACACAAAGCTATCATATGGCTTTAGTAGTTTTTAAATATATAGCATAAGTAATATAGATCACTTTTATAGAGCTTGTATTGTCCTGTTATACTGATAGCCTATGGCCACTGCTGCTTTCATTTCATAAGAAAGAACTATGTAAACATTCTCCTTGTGTTTGGTTTATCCTTGTAGGTCACAGTGTGAAACAGTACACAAAATGGTAGGCAGTAAACAGTATGTACTGTGCAGTAAGCTGTATTCTGGACAGCCTGTGGGCTACACACTCACCTCCACATGCATGACTCATGTTCTTCCTCTCGCAGTGTTGAAGGTGGTGAAGAACAGTTCCATTTCAATTACCAACAATTGATGTCACTGTAACAGCAGAATGTTAAAAGCTGCATTAGTTTTGTGTTCGAAGAGCAGATGAAATGGAACTCGCCTGTCAGTCAGATGTGCAAGTTTCAAACCTTGCGTCATTTTGAATTGTTAATCTTCTGCCTCTGCGTGATGTCTCCTTTCACAGTTTATAATGTAGATGCATACTACTTGACAGTTACAGGTATATGTGTTAGGGGATAATAATTGGCTTTTAAAAACCTTCTGTACCCATCAACTTACTGCTGGCACACGAAGGAAAGGATGCTTTCTTTAAGCATCGTTTGACACTGCGTCAAAAGGTGAAGCCTCTACTGGTTTCATAATCTTTCGTTTTTAATAAAAGGCCAGTGTGACTCTTCCGGACAGTCTTGACTAGCGTACATGACATCCCTACAGCCCCCACACTAACAGCATTATGAGCCAATTATATTGTGGTTACATTTGAATCAAGGCTATTTGTAGACTGACTAGAATCCACAGCTGAGCTGCAAATATACCACGTTTACACAGACTCACAGAAGCGGTGTAAGTGTATTTACACAAAATTACAATTTGAAAAAATAGCGCCAGAACAAAAATAGCTGCCAAATGTTTGTTAACTGGCATGCATTGTGGACAGAAAATAAAAGATTTGTAGTCATTGTCATGTCATCAGTGTAAATACACTGTCAGAGAATTTGCCAGGTCAACTGTTTTTTCTGTGATGTGACTGAAAGTTTTTAAACCAGAGCTCCATTGTAGGCCACTTTTCCTCTCATTTACATGTGCAAGTTTGTACTGACTGGTTTAAAATTAAAATTCTCAGCACAAGCCAAAAGTGTTTAAAGTTCTTACCTTCCACCCATAGAACCAAAACACTCACCCATTGACTCTTGGCTGAGTGCCACCTTTGAGGCTTACCAGAGCAATCCCACAGTTCTCAGGCCAGTCACTGAAAACACAAATACCTACATACACGGTTTACTGTTTCCTGAACAGGAGGTTAGAAATGCATGTGCCTCTTGTGCAGCCTGCCTTCACCTCTGCCCAAGTTCTCATCCATCAACCACAGGCTAGATGCAGTTTGCAGAAACTCATGTTGCAGTCATCAGGCTGTACTCTGTAACCTCATTTAATACATCCACATCTCGGATAAATCTGGGAACTCTGGGATTGTGGATTTATTTCTTGTGTGTCTACCAAAAGCCTCCAGCAGATAAATGATGCAGAAGAGTGATTACAAGTACTATTTTCATCCCCGTTTCTATTTGCAAATAGCTCGGTTGGACCTTGGCAGCACCTGTGGCGACATGCTTAGAAAAGTAATGATAATGGCAAGATTATATTGTGTTGGACAACACAATATTTTAGATTTTGTATTCCAGACAAACAACATGCCTCACAAATCCGGGTAACATCCACATTAGGTCATCTTTCTGTTGAAATACTTGTGGCATGAATGGATCTAACAAGGGCTCAAATAGTGACCTTATATATAATATGCCTATGATGTCATGGGTTTTAATAACAAGACTGTGAAACTGTTTTGTTTCCTATGTTGAGAAGTTTCAGTTACAGCTGCTAAAACCAATACTTTCCTAAGTTTCACATGCCTCTGGTATCCGATCATACAAAAATATTCAGATTCACTTATTTGGAGTTTTGAATGTCTTTAAAAGTATGCCATATGATATTTTACGCTTTTCTACATTGTCTTGCAGAGAACGTAGCTCCCATGCACAGCATCTCCAGTGGCCTGAAGGAGACGATAAACCCCGGAGATATGGTTCAGGACGCAATCCACAACTTCTCGCCAGCCTACCAACAGTACACACAGCAGTCTACCCAGGAAGTAGTGCAACCCAACACAAACGGCAAGGCAGGAGTCAGCACCACCAAGAGTCCACGAAAATCTGACAAAGTGATGTTGATCGACACGGATGATGAGTTCTAGAGCTCCATCTGTCCTGACCTCTGTATTTATTTAATCCTTAACCAGTATGACTGATTCCAACTTCAACAAGGACACTTATGTATATCTGCTCATGATTTTTAAAAAGAGAAATCATCAGACTAAACTTTTCTCCTGACATGAACTAGAGTTCTGCTCATTTTGTTGGAGTCACATCATCTCCTGATATAGCATCAGATGATCTGGCACTGTAATGAAGAGTCTCCTCTCGTTTCTCATTCTTATGACGCATGCCTGATAAATGTGAGGCATTGGGAGCCATTCAGACAGGATAAATCTGGGACTGACAGTTTTGAAAGCTGGTCTTGCATCTGCCCGTTTGAAGTATTTGCTCAGCAGCCCTCTGCTGGGTCTCACAACGAATTGAAGCGCTTCTCAAAGATGTACTGGCTTTGGAACTCGCACTTCAAACTGTTGTCTGCAGCTCTTTGAATTCTTTGTATCACTCGTGCCACGCAGATGAAGTGGGGGCCCAAGCAACTCCAAACCGCTTGATTCTGAGATTCATTAATTTTCACACCAGGTCTTCAAAGTGTGCAGGATCTGATGCAAAAAATGCAAGAATCCACTATCATCATGTATTTTCAATCACAAACAATTTGCATTCAGCCATTGTTTGGTTGGTTAAAGCTGTAACTTATGACATAAGTTTTTAATTGTACAGGTTTTATTGGGGCATGTTAATGTTAAATTATGTTTGGTTTTCTGCTGGTAAACGATTAAAGGGCATTTTCGCATTGTCACATTATGTGATAAACTTAAAGTAGATTTGAGTTTTTCACCTCATTTAATGGTTTCCTTAAAGCATTTATAACCAATCAGTTATGTATTTAGTCAACATAACATACTGAGTCATAAAGATTTTAATGTATTTACTTTGTACACAAAGTAAGTCCTGTTTAGCAAAACAACTAAATGTCTTTGAAACATTGTCTTTTGAAATGTATAAGATGACCTTTGGATTTTAGTTTATGCCTCGGTACAGAATTGTTCGCGTGCTTTTGATCATGTTGAATATTATCCGTATAGATTTAGCCTTTAATGTAACAGTCCATGCTATGAAATTAAAAGTTGTTCTTCTCAAAGGCTACTTATTTTATGTTTAAAGGTCCAATGTATGTACTATTTGTTGAAGAAATGTCCTCAGTCTTACTAAAATGACTTGAGTGCCAATGATTGCTGCCTTACATATAGGGATAGAGGAAGTGATGTAATAAAGTGTTTGAATCACAGCATGTCCTGTCAACATAATGGAGGTACAGGTGTAACTTAATATTATAGCTACCTGTAAGTGGTTTTGTTTACCAATTAAATATTTGAAATAAATTATTGATCACAGTGAGTTTTTCCCTAAGTGTAAAGATGATTTATAAATACAACAGGATTACATGAGAAAAGCTTTATTTAAAAGTACAAAACAAACACTGCAGACTTTGTACAGGAATAATTTACCACCTTATATTTAGCCAGAATGGAAAGAAAACAGAAGGATTTTTTTGTACATGAGGGTAGTTCATTGAAGGAAAATAACAGAATGTAAATAAAATAATTTAGATGTTGAAAATAAAACAATCAAAATAAATATCAAAGTACAAGCAGATTAATGAGGAGAATCATGAATATAATTAATCCAAACCTAGGTTTTGCTGCCTTTCATGTTGTCCATATTTACAATCTCAATTTCATATAGAACGATTACAGCCATGAGGCCTATCAAGCAGGCACAGGTGGCTGCATATGGAAATGAGATTTAAAAAAACAGCCATGCCCACTCATACAGTACTTAAAAGATGACAAGCTCAATGTTAAAAGGCACTATTTTAACTACAACTAACATGACTACTTCCCCCAATACCTTAGTTTTATCTGAACATTGACAAATATAAAGTAATTTTTTGGAGCAGCATACTTTATATGTCATGGAGATTTCTATAGGCAAGTGTGTTTTAAAGAGCATTGGTTAAAATTCCTATGTGCGTTCATGGTAAAATAGCTTTTAAGGACTGACTGAGCACATATTATATACTTTGAAAAATAGATATATTTGTGTAAAATATAGAATAATTTATCCTATTCAGCCCAAAGGCCACATACAGCATAGAAAAAAGACAGAAGTACCCACTTAATTTAGAGGCCATCTTCACCATCCAGCTGTGTTAGGAGGAACGTTTACTGCACTGTAATATTTAACACTCAGAAAATGTCAACAGGCCTTAGTCTAGCTGATCAGGAGATGATTTTCTAATGCCGTCTTTCAGAACTGATCTTGTTTTTTACAATTAAATTTACGTGTATCTATCGCTTTCCAAACTGGCCAAAAGACACTGGCAGTACTGTAAAATTACAGAACAGTTCTGCGACGTGTTATGTCCTTATTAGAGGGCATTTACAATATAAACTATAGGAATAAATGAAGTGAATTGAACAGAAAGCACATTGACTGATTATGGCTTTGGTGGCAGCTGAACCAAACGCAGTAAAGCAAAACAGCAATGCCTCAGGAGTCCAAGAAAAGAGAGAGAAGATCTCATCAGCTTTCCATCACAGCATCTCAAAAACTAAAGAAACACAGATCACCACTAGATGTCAGTGTAAAGCACAGAAAGAACTGTTTTGTCAAGTTCTCTTGCACAGATAAGAAAATAAACTGTGTACTTTGTCATTATACACAAATTCTATGATGAAGAAGTGATTGTAGCACTTCCTTTCAGGGGGAAAACAGAATTCTGAAGAATTCTAATATTATGCAATGAAGACGGTATCGCAGCAGAACAGAACATTTGGCCACAATGTGACAAATGGGGAATTTCTGGGCTTTTTCCCTCCTCTTAAAGGCATTTGTGGCCTAAAGGAAAAGTGAAGACAGCAGTTTGAAAACCCATTAGGTGGAACAAAAGAGGATATGTGGTCACATTTAAAACAGAACTGCACATCATGTGTAACTGTAAATGGACACATTCAGAAGCAGACATCCTGGTGTGGCTTGAAATTCTGACTGTAGGTTTAACCATTGAAACCAACAAAAACAATGTCATATAAATGATGAATACTGAAATTGCATGTTTTTTTAAAGCCTGTACTATTGGGTTCAAATGCACAACAGCCAACACTACCATTCACTGTAAACACTAATAGTGTTTATGTACTGATATTATGTACATGGAGGAACTGAAAGTAGGGATTTAAGGCTAATGCATCTATTTTTGCAAAACCACTGATGGGGGAGACATTTAAAAAAAAGATTATTTCTGAACTAAATAAGTTAAATAAAATGCTAAATTAAAAACAATTACAAGGTAACACTACTCTGAAGGTATTTCATGTCCTGGATACATATAAAATACAGAGACAGTGCAAAATATCAGATCTAGATAGTGTCTGGGGATAAAAAGACATACACAACACTCGTGGAGATATATATAAAAAAAAAGAGTGTGCTAGGAAAACAACAGGACCCCAGAAAGCTGGGGCTTGCAGTGGGCTTCCCGACAGCACAACACTCCCCTTCTCCTAATGTTTCCTGCTGTGGTGGAAGAGTTCACTAGAACAGTCATAGCCACTTAAGCAAGAGACAATCCTGATTTCTGACAGATCAGTTTAGTAAAAAATTTACCTTTTTGAACAAAGGAGCATTAATGCTGTTATATGCATTAGTTTGTTTTTTTAAGAATTCACTATTAAACTGGTCTAATATAAGGTATCACACCAGGACTGTTCTTACCTAAGAGTCTGTGTCAAAATATCAAATATTTGCATTTCATATATGTACATTTAGTCAGGGTTACCAACACCGGCAGTGGCACCTTTCATGACTTAGCAGTAGGAATGCTTTCTGATTGGACGGAAGTTTCTTTTTAACGTTAGGAGCTTAAATTTGACATAATTTGTTAAGCTGAAGGCTGTAACTTAATTCTGTAATATACAGGTTATATTTAACTCTTTTTTTGCCAAGACAGCTCCTGTTATCACTACATCCAATATGGATTACCTACCATTTTTATGGTGTCATATAGAGACAGGTCTGGAAAAATGGTTTATTTTTGAGACAACTGACGACACAGGTGTTCCGTTTAGACATTATCATCAACAAAATAAAATTTGAGAATAGTCAACTTTATACTAACCTCCCATAAATGTAAATTAAAATAAACACCAAAAAATGCCCTGTTCCAAAAAATCAGTTACACTGCCATTTCTGTCTAGAACAAAATGTCAATCTGCTTTGCAAGTGCTTCATAGTATTATACTGTTAAGTCAACAGTAAGTTAAGTGCCATTTTCCTATTTAGAATTCCTATGTTTAAACTGCTGGCTAAGACAGGATTGTCTCATTTCCCAATGGTTAATTCTCTCCTATTTATCATTAACACATAACACTTCAAGATAAGGATTTGCCCTTGATACACGTGTCATTATACTAAACTTTGGACTATGTTAATCACACCTGGTTTTAGACCATGCTGCATTTTACTGCTCTCTGGTCTTTCACAACATCAGATAATTTCAAAGTAACTTATTTCAACAATGCTAACTTGTTGACATTTTTTCTTCAAACTAATGAAAATTGTTATTATTAATTGCAATATTGTTGTGCTATGATACAATATTTTGTTCAGTTTCGGATGCATATGCAACATGCCACAGGCATCCAGGCTCTTGGAACAGTGCTGTCGTGGCAGGTTAAATCAAGTACTATCTCACACCTTAACAAGTGCTCATCTCTGCTAAGTCTCAGCCTGTGGTGAAGCGGAAAGAACGGCCAGTGTGCCCTGCCGGTGCCGGGAGTTTATAGCACAGTGCACAGACAATATAGAATATGTTTTGTAGAAGTGTGTGTTCAGTGAGTGAGTAAAAAAGACAGATAGAAAAATGGATGCAGCCTGTTGTAGTCATGCAGATTAAGGCCTTTTTTCCTCCCTTCAGTCTGATCACTTAACTGCCTCTCAGCATAGGTCAATGGGCCAGTCTGGGTTCAGAGCCGGATTAGACCAGATGGAGCTGGGCGGGCACTGTCAATCATCACTATGAAGGTGCCGAAAAGGGGGCGGGGCTTGGGCTGTGATTGGTGGACTTGACAATAGTGATGACGCTGGTGGTGGCCACCTTACCAGTAGGCCCACGGGCGACAGTCCTGGCAAAGCACTGCAGGGCCTCGTACTTGGCACGAAGCGCGTCCAGCTCCAGCCGCATACTGGCATTTTCACGGGCCAACTTATCCACTTCCTGTTGCAACTCTGTTTTTTGCCGTTCAAGCTCCTCCTTCTGGGTGACACGTTTGATGCGGCAGCTGGCAGCGTAGCCGCGGTTCTTCAGTGTGCGCCGCCGCTGTTTCAGCCGGACTACGTCCTCCTTGGTCAACCCGCGCAGGTGTTGGTTGAGCTCCCGTACTGACATGGCCACCAGCTCGTCATCGCTGAGTGCTGGGACATTCTCACCAACCTCCTTCTTTACCTGAATCATATAAAATGCCAAAAGGAAGTTAATAAGCCAATGTTAAAACTATTTCCCTAGGAAAGCTGGTAACTTTCAAATAGAGTTCAATTTGTTAACGTTACATTACCACGAACAACACTACTATAGAATTTTAATAATCAATGATAATTGTTAACATTGTTCATTGTTAATCAATAATTAATAAATGTTAATTTCATCATTTACTAATACAATTTAAAAAACAAGTTAATGTCTGTTAACATTAGTTTATAGATAACAAACTAACATAAGCACTTTTATTGTTTGTATTAATCAACATTAACAACAATTAACAAATGCTGCAAAAATATATTGTTCGTTGTTAGTTCATGGTAAGTAATGGATTAACTAATTTTAACAAATGAAACTTTATGCTTGAGGTTTAGCAATATATGGGGGAAGGCATTTATGTGATGGCTGGGAGAGTATCTGATTTTTTATAATGTTGTGTATGTGTGATGAGCCAGACCGATGTTGTGGATTTTTGACTTCCCACGGAAAGAAACTGCCCGTACGTTTAGTACAAATAGATAATAATCTAGATAATGACCATATAGTTTGACCATATTTATAAACAGCAGACATGGTCTCTTACCTTTAAAGTTTTGCTCGCTTTAAAATGAGTCGTCATGCCCTGCATACAAGCAGCTAGTCGGAATTCCTCAGAAATCTGTCTAAAAGAAGAGAAAACATATGACGAATAAAACTCAGTCAACACTGTGAAGGAACAAATCTGTGTCTCTGTACCGGACAGTCTTAGAAAACTGTCATGCACATTGCAATAAAACTTAATAAAAAATTCATTAAGTTAAATGAAGTTACCGAAAACTTCCAGCAGAGGTCAGTACATTACTGCAAGATCTCGGTTACACAAGGGTTCCCCTGTTTACTTGCTGATCTCGCGTTCTCACGATGTGGCTCACTAGACCGTTACAAGAGTGCAATAATAGAAGCAGGTCATCTCTCGGCATGAGCCTTTGTCTGATCTCTCTTCTCTTAGCAGTTCACGTAAAGCTATTTTTGCCGCTGCGCTATTTTTATAAAGGCAGGTCTGTACGGTCGAGCTCATGGACTCGAGACTCCAGCGCGTAAGACGCGCTCCGTGGTCTCCATTCCAGCAGCGCGCGCTTAAGTCAGCATCAGAATGCGTGAAGTCTATTCTAGACTGCTGCCATGCACACAAATGGGTGTGGGGTGAACATGCCACATGATCATAAAAAATGGTAAACAAGCTTCATTCATAACCTCACCACAAGGGAGACCTCTTTAAAAATCCAAGAACTAAAGCAGATCCCATACGAAATTAAATAATAGCAAATAAACCGAGAATTATAAAAACTAAAACAGTATTTTTAAAATAGAAAAGAATAAAAAATATTGAACATCAAAAACATAGTGCTTTCTGAGAAAACAAAAGTGAAACCCAAACTAATTGGTGGGAAATAGTGTGATCTATCTATCTGTTGTAAATACACTACAGACTATTCATGAAAATGCTATAGACCACGCATGGAAGCTTTGTTAAAATGCAATGTTAAGTTTTAATTATGTCAAGTCTGCTTTTACTGTTCAGCAAATGGAACATTCCAGGAGGCAATCTGTCACATGGGAATAGTTTCCCTTAAACGGTCACTGTTATATTTGTGCTTTTAGACAATGTTCTTTATCAGGTTTAGAACTGAGGCTGAAAGACTGGATCCTGTTACACTAGGCTTTCCTGGCTCATTGCATGTCCTTATTTAACTGTGCAAGTTATATTTAGCTCAGTGTGCTGACACAAACCTCCAGTTGCCAGTGACACAATTTTTAATGGAAATTTTATAAGCAGCTAAAAACTAATTTAAAACGTACATACCTGTGGAATCCCCAATGCAAGCTACACTTTAACCTGCAACTAAGATTTGTTATTCCTTTCCAGAAACATACATTCCATGTGGTGCACATATCTTTGGAGTTCAGAGTCTAGTCATCTGCCCCTGAACCCTCTGCATACCTCAACCATTTTAAGTGTTCATTTTGTCTTGGTGGGAGTTCTGTGGTAATGGTTATGTTAAGTATCATTGACAAGTGAACAGATTCACTGCACATGGTATGATTGGCGTATTCTGAGTCATTCATTTGATTTGGTCTTAGTAAACCGCACAGGACGTGTATCAGTTGATAGTATAAATGTTTCAGTTATGACAGGAAAAAAATGAGTTTAGATTGGGTAGAAACTGAGCAGTTGAAACCAAATACCACCATGAAAAAAATTACTCAAGGCCTGATTCATACCATCTGGCCCTTGATCTGAGGGCTACATTACCGATCCCTTAACTCACTTTGTTTCAATCAAACTGGCAACAAGGAAACTATGCAATGTTCATTCACATTTAAAATTTGAAAGCATAATTTTAATTGTAAGCAAGCATGTCTGGTTATTAAAAACAATTCTTTGAAATCATTGATTAAATTCTTGCAAACAACTTTCTCTGAATATTGAATCTGCTCTGTTCCCATCGAAAGCTGTGACACAAAAAAAAAATGCAAGACCAGCACTGACAAGAAGAGCTTTCCTAGACAGCAAGTTGGCTCAGCACTCCTGATTTTAAAATGGCTGTGACACGGGAGACCCTGTCTTTTTTTTCCAAGGAGGACCATGGAATCAAGTAAAAAAATGCTTCCCTCTCTATTCATGGAGCCTCCAGCTTTCAGTTCTTTCTCACACACACACTTCCTTGGAA
Source organism: Chromobotia macracanthus (assembly GCA_036877525.1). Classification (NCBI taxonomy): domain Eukaryota; kingdom Metazoa; phylum Chordata; class Actinopteri; order Cypriniformes; family Botiidae; genus Chromobotia; species Chromobotia macracanthus. The sequence continues at coordinate 647,070 of JAZGTH010000115.1, forward strand.
TTCCTTCAGTACATGGTCCCTTTCTCCATGTGCACAGAGAACTGGGGTGAACTGACAGGGGCCCCTCTTTCCTGCTCAGGCCTCACAGAGAGGAAAACCCTAATGTCCTAAGGGCAAATCCAGGTTTTCATGGTTTCATGGACATAATTTATAGGATTGAATGCCGCCTTTGATGCTGAACATTTGACAGTCTTCTGAAGCCAGAAAACAAAATAAAATTAATCCATGTTACAGAGAAGGGCCCAGTGAAGGCAGCCATTGAGAGCACAAGAAGGATAACTAAGACACATTCCACACACATACCGAAACCGAGAAAAGCAAAGGGCCCCACTTTCCATTCAAAAAGCTGCATAGTTAATACTGTGCATAAATACCCCTGTATATTGTGTAAGACTGTACTATAGATTACTATAGACTATAGAAGGCAAACTTGAAAAAAAGTCACAACAGAAATGTGCACTACTAGACCATAATAATTCATACATAATTACTACATTACTTATTACATTAATCCACAGCATCCTAACTGAGGATGTTTATTTAAACATTTAACAGCCACAATCCTATACAACTAAAAAGTGTGTGTCCTTTTGGACACTAGTATACTGCTATAACTCAGCGCTTATTAGAGCAAGTTCCTCCCTTTTCTTCTGCAAACACAGCATTTTGGTTGAGCTACAGGTGAATTTGCTTGTAAAGGCTTTGTGGTAGTCATAAATATATACTATTACCTCATAAGACAGATGTAAAAGACAGAACTAAAAATCCAAGTTTCTGTTGCTAGATAAGCTAAGAATCAACAATAACAATACAGTGAAAAATCTGCATACCTTTATCTGAGGCAGCTTACTTTGGCAGAGTTGTCTTATTATGTAATGTCCACAGATTGAATTAACATTTAACATGGCTTGGTTCACACAACTGCATCCCTGATTTGCATTGCTTGGAATATGTGAGCACAAGAAGAACTGAAAGTATTCATGCAATCACAAGGTGAAGCTGTTCAGACATGTCACAGGGATGTTGGTCACGGTGCTAAACCCACACATCATACCAACCATAACCTTCACATCTTCATTTACAGGGCAGATCAGCTCAGCAAACTCATGATTTAGCAGTTTCCCTGTTAAAGTCAGGAAAGGATTCTTCCCTGGAAAGGATTGCCTCTGTCAAAGTGTTCAGCCAAATATTGTGGCATGTTCCATCTATTACAAAGCATGACGTAAACTACAACAATGTCGTATTACTTACGTTACAAGTAATGGCTTACATGATCTCAATAAAACAAACGAGGCAGATCATCACTGACAAACCCTCTGGCCGCACAAGTAATGTCTGTTAAGTGTTGCATGTTTTGGCTGTTACAGAAATGACGTTCTTAGGCTCTCTGAGCAATATGGCTGGGTAACTGCATATTTGAGCCTTGAGACTGTGAACTTTCTCAGAAATAAGACGCAAAGTACCTCCCCTCTTATGGAATCTGACGCCACCGTTGCCATGTTAACACGAGGGAATGTGAGATTCTCTTGCTTTTAAAGCTTATGAAAAGTAGCGAATTCAGACAAGGCCTAGGGCTAAACCAAACAACACTTCAAAGCCATGTGTGCTTGTGTTCCCGTGATAAATGGAAGGCTGGCTTGTCCTTGTTGTTTGTTTTCCCTCGGTTACTCCGCCGGTTAAACTGTTTGGGCTAGGCACATAACAGACGTGCTGCTCCACTTCGCGGCCAGCTGCTATGTTCCTGCGTGAGCGAGCTGGAGAAAGCTTTGCTCAGAGACTCTGCTCTATTTTTCCACAGGGAGGTGGAGAGCTCCGTCTCCTCTAGTTCCAGCCCACTGTATTCCACAGTGTAGCTGCGCTTTCACAGGGATATTATGTAAAGGAAATGGAGAGCATAGCAGAGCCGTGAGTCATGCTGTTTACTGGTAAGAACGAAAAAGATCACCAGGGAATCACACCCTCCCGAACTGAAGTTTCATGGAAAATCCTGTTGCTTTGTGGGGCGGAAGGAAAAGTACGTGGAACCTTGGGAACGGTTGGTGGAACTGCCAGAACTTTTTGCGGACTGGGAGGAGAAGTAGCTATAAGCACAAAGCTGCTTTCCACCTAGGGACACAGGGATTCAGAGGAATGTCAAGTATGCGCAAAGCCAAGGCAAACACGCCCAGTATGTGTGACAAGAAAGCCAATGCAATGTGGTTAATAAGTACAGAGATTTACAATTTTTGTGGAAAAAATGTGACGTGACATGGGCTCTGCTAACTCCACCCTTACATGATCAAACATTTAAGTTTAACTAACAGTCTTCAGTAAACAGGACAGACATGAGGATTGTGCAATGCAGAATCAAAACATCCAGTTACTCAAATGAGCTCTTGAGAAATAAGTACCAGACAGCTCTTCCACAGACCACAGTGTGGTGAGGTCACTCCTCTCCGATCCAGAAACTGTTGAAGGGCAGGGTGCAACTCTGTGGTGCAGACATGTCAAAAGACTTTATACAACATCAATAACATCCACTTCTAAAGCCATTCATCACATTGGATTTACTATGTTCCCTACTGACCAATCAAATACTAGCAATTTTTAGATAGCACTGCAGCATGACCTGGCATTTAACTGAAAGACTAATTTAAATCAATAAGACTTTGATTCATGATGATTGGTGAAAACGTCACAACCTAGGTCAAATGTGATGCTTAAACATAAAGTAACAGACGAGCTTGTCGTAAGACTTGGGTTTGGAGTTCCCCGTGTTTCATTTTGAGTCATTAATTCACCAGCTACCGCTGTCTCATTCACTTTCAAACCCCACTGCTCTGACCACAAAGAGTACTGTAACAGTTCCACTTCTCCAAAAGTACTATCCAAACCACTGCTTCTTTTTTGCCAATGATTTTGTATTATGCTATCTCTGGAGGTGTAAGTGACTTCATACTACATCAACAGGCATCGGAAATCAGATGTATCTCAAATCTGACATCATGTGACTATCAAAACACTAACACTGCTGATCTCAAACTGTTTACTCAAAGAGTATTGCTTGGTGACATTACACAAACGCCTGCCTCTTTTAGTGACCGCCCCACGAGTGTGTCTCATGACAGTGCAGTGCATGCACTTCCCCTGCATTTCCAAAAGCAGCAAGCAGACAACATACCAGATGTGGGAGGCTATCACCACAGATACCTCAGCAAATCTGAGTCAGAACCCCTCAGACAAGGTCAACCGACCCCACATACAGTATACAAAAGGACACATGATAAGGTTGCCCACCTCCAAGATTTTCCAAGCCAATCATAAAGGTCACAATAAAACACAGCTCATCTAGAGACATGCAAAAATAAGTGATTGCTTGCTCTAATCTTTGTGCTGTCTTTTACAGAACATATTAAAACCAATGGGCAACACATGGAGATCCATATTTAATCTGACCCAGCAACTGGTTAAGCACTGACAGGCATTCCAACCCATAGAGTTACCCCAAGGTCTGTTCCAAGGCAAAGTCTGGTGCTGATATAGCAGCACAGTCTAAACACCTGATATTCTGCTGACTACAGAAGAACAAAGCCAGCTTATAAGAGTGGTCTAAAGCAGTCCCTCATGAATGGATGGTGGGCATTTTTAATACTCTCCTTAAATTGTACAATTTCATACCAAATACAGTCCAACACATATTCTCTTTGAACATAGGACTAACATGCCTTCCTTCAATAATGCATAAAGGCTTCACTTTAGTTCTGTTTGATCACTTTAAATCGGTTCAGGACAGCTATTTTATCATCCATTGTGGAAATGAATCACATTATCCAGTTGTGACTCATTGTTCCTGTGAGGGCGTAACTCTAATGTTAACCTGCCAGAATTGAGTGGACAGAATCATTGTTAAACAATCTGTTCTTAAATATTTCTAATCACCTACACAACACAAAACGACATACAATGCATTCACTACTATTGTTAGGTACTCTTCATAAAACAATGGAAAAATATTCCATTCTTAACTTAACTTACTAAATAATTAAGTCTTATTAACTGCAGGGTTTGGTAGTCTTAAAAGACTTTGGCATTTGTTACATGATGATATTTCTTTTTTTATTTATAAACGTTTAAGCTTTTTTCTGTAAGACGTAATGACTTCACAAACAAACCGCCCACAGTGATATAGCCGATATAGAGAAATAAAGCAGGTGCGCCTTGTACAAAGAGAGACAAGTCTCAGTGATATTCTCCACACGGTGCGCGTCACTGTGCCGTTCACACACAATCTGACATAACGTCACATTACGCTTGAACCCTCATGCTGATTAAAGAGCGCGAGTAAACCGATTCGTTCCGCGCGCCTCATATGAGTCGCGATCGTTGTAAAGTCGTTAGATGTCCTTGCGTTTCTTTCGCCGCTTTTCTATCCACACACAGTGCCCTTTGTCCCACAATTCTTAAATGCAGACCACGTGTTTTTCCTTATGTCGTAATATTAATTCTTTTAAAATTACCCACGGTTTTAAAACGGTACAAAAAGGTAAAATCGTTTCGTCAAATTCTCCTGAACGTAAGGCAAGACTCCATTATTTACTTGGTCACAAGTATACTGCCTGCTACCGACTTTACTAATTCCCTTTAAAATTGAACAAACTTAAATTTAAAGCTACGTTCAAGCTTTCCCTAAAGAGATGAGAAATGTATGAGAAATATATACAAACGTTACAATTTATTCAAAAGCATAAAACAAGACGTGGTATTTGCAGCACAATTCTGTTGTCAAGCTGCAAAATGTAACACGTGTCCCTACGAGTCTTGTTACGTTTTCGTTTTTACAATCAAATGTTCCGCAGATCAAATAAATGCGTATGTTTCTTTTCTGTATCAACTTGCTTTTTCTTGTTTAACTTCACCATTTTAAAGAGAAACAAACAGGCGCGCTTCGATCGACAGCAAATATTACGGTCCGGCTGAATTCTTATCGGTCATCGTGAGAACATCAGCAATTTCAAAAGGAATTTCAAAACATCTCCCAGAAAAGCTCGCACACTTTACCTTGTGAACGCGGAATTTCTGTCGGGAATGCGCAAAATCTCAGACAAGTGTCCTGGAATCAACAGGTTGCGCCGTGTCTCGGTCGGGATGCGAGTCCTGCAACCGAAGCGAAATGTTTCCCTGAACTAAATTAACTACAAAACAACAACAATGTATCAACATTCCACTCTCTGCTTCCGCAAGCACTGACGTCACCGATTCCTCGTGACCGCCCCCTCCATTCATGAAAATAACTTTATGCTGACGTCAGCCAGGCGGGAAACCAGGGGAGGCCAGAAATAGATGCGACTGGTGAATACTTTGGTAGAGTGTGTTATATTAGTCGCTAAAAATGAGGAATTAACTAAATATAAGGGTCGAATTATACATGTAAGCAACATTGTTTCAGCTGTTGTTGGAATCGAAATAAGGTAGACTTTTACAGAAGGTTACAGGCCTGTCAAAATATATGTGTGGTTAAGACCGGTCTGTTATCAGATCTGATTTACACCCATGTACTTTATATTTACGTCATTTTGGCGTCCTTAATAAATGCATGTATGGCACGTCAAGGACCACAATCACAAGCGCCCTCTGTCTTTCAGAAATGTTCCTCCGTCCCTGTAGTTGAAAAAACGCTTACGAAGCAGTTGCAGACACCTGCTACGGTCACACATCATTTGGTACCACATGGAAAGCAACTGCTCTGTTGAAGTGAAACAGTGATCTTGTCACTCGAGATGTTTTGATTAATCCTATGCATATATTTTCAGCCACTGATTCTGGAAGCTGTTTAAATGGAAATTTCACATGGCAATTTTCACTTGGAAGTAAATGCACAAAAATAAATAATGTAAATTTTAATCTATATAAAGAATAAGAGGAGCCAAGAAAAACAGGAATAAAAAAGTATATGTGTTGTTTTAAACATTTGTTATATGTTGTCATTTGTTTCTGCATAGCTACGTGGATTTATTTTGTGTTTATAGTTTGTTTAGATGGCAGATTTTCCATATACGCTGGTTATTCACTCTGCCTCTGCCAATGGGTGACTCAATGCAAATATATTTTCCTGCGAGGAAGCATATGGGTTTAATGATATAAATGTTTGGGGATCTGCATTCTTTATTCTTTCATGCCAAATCCCGGGTGTCTTAAATTCCCAGATTTTTATCACCTAGTGTATTGAGTACAGACAGTTATAGAACATGACAACTGAAAACATCATAGTTTCTTTGAAGACTTGCTGAGGTACAATGAGGTACAGGTGTGCAATGAGAACTAGATTTTGAGACGATAGCGCAAAATAATTTTAAGTCAATTATATTAAAGTTTTGATTAAATTGTTATAAACATTTTTAATGAAAGTTGAAAAATATCACGTTACTAAACAACCACACCTAGTCTTTGGACCATTCTTAAGGCAGCAAAGGATCATAACCATTCATCTATATACAACTAAAAAACAAATGGAGCTCAAATAACAAAAGAAGTGATGGACTGGCATTCTCCTTTCCGTGGTATCCTGTGGGAATTGTGGGAAACCACCATATGGAAGTTAAAAGAGAATCTTCTTAAGTGGAAACACATCCTTGTTTTCTCAAGATCATGTCAGCTTAAGCTAAACATTAGACAGACCTGCTTTAATCTTCCATGTTTAATCTATATATAAGAATGACAAATTATTCATGTTGTATATTGTTTCTGATAAAATGTCTAAAATATGTATTTTTCTACTGAAAAAACACCACAATATACAATATTTTAATGTTGTTATATACTTGTTTACAGTATACTACCGATTAATTAGGAGACAAAATCCACAGTAAAAATTGTTACATGAAATTATCTTGCTGAGTGGGTAAATTACTTACTTTGATAATATTTAATCAGATATGCCTATTGGTGGCTTTGGCAGGGATAAAGTGCAGGTTTTAAATTTCATCTATGACACCAATTTATATCTGTAGCAGTGACTAAGCTTGTCACTGACATCATTATATTTAAAATGAAAACCACTTTATGTAACAAGTGGGCAGTTTTGTGTGGTCAACAAGTAGTAAATCCTGCATGTTAACTTGGCTGAAAAAAATATTTAAGAAAATGTGGGGGTAAATTCTTTTAAAACTAAAATACTTGTATTCCATGCACTAAGTTGGTTGGTGACGTATTTTATTCCATTTACAGGATTTTATAGGACAGCCATCCATTTTTATAAAGGATATCTGGAAGGCTTTTAGAAGCAGCTAGTTCATTGTCAGGGGAACACGTTTTCAACAATATCTACAGCAACTGTAACCAGGCACACATGTGTGTTTTCTCTGAAGAGGTCAGATTACAAGCACATGTTGTTTTTGCTGAGTACTCTACAGTGTGTGCTATGTGGTTTTCTTTTCTGGGTGAAAGTTGTGTTTTCTTTTGGCTGGCAGGCTGGCAGAGTAATGTCTGTTTCCATGTCTGACATCATTCACAAAGTGAAGATTCTTGGAAACATCTTTCCCTGTAGTTTCCAGAGGCTGTATAGAAACAGTGTCACCCAGAAATATCTAATCACCTTGTGTATATGTGTTTAATGACAAGGGAGATTTTCAGACAATTGCGTGCTAGTTTACATGTCGGCGTGGGTGATCATGAAAATCTATGGGCCAATATTGCCATAAAAATGAATAAGGTTTACAAATTTGATCACTTGAACCCTTACATCATGTAAACAATTTGATGTAAACACCCATTAAGGCACAGAGGACCATAATGAAAATTAATTGATCTATACAATTGATTACGTAAATTATTAAGGTTTCTAAATGACAATAACTAAATGATAATTGGTGAGTTTTTATACTCAAGTGGTGTTTTGTTGAGGTGTGGGCAGCACTGGAAAATCCTAAACTATAACTTAAGCAAGCCACAGCAATGTCTTTTATTCCGTCAAATTTCATTGAAGGTTAGAACAATGGTTATCAACTGGTATTGCTTCAGGATAAAGTCATGACTCAAACATAGTGATAAAATTGTTTATTATAAAAATGTCCCATATATTTGTTTATTATAAAAATGTCCCATATATCACTCTGTAGTGCTACAAAGTTGTTAATATACCCATGGTAATATAGTGAATATAAAAATTATATTCTGAAAGATAACGGAAACACTTTCAAAAGTTACAAAGTCATTGTGTTTTGCTATTGTAACTAACTATGTATCAACCTTTCCTTGAGATAAATCTTAAGCTGCAGTCATACTCCAATACTCTAGGTGGAGCAGTGAAGCGCAGCACGTTCATAAAGAATCTGCAGTCGAACAACAAAACAAGTACACGGCTAATCATGTAGAAGAACCCTAGAAAACCTGAGGTAGTTTTAAAAATATTAAATTAATATTCTGCTGTTACTATAGCAGTGTGTTGTATGTCTTACACCTTTATTTTCTGTATAAGATGGTATTGTTTCTGAGTGCAAATCTATTTATAGTGTTTATTATTTGTTAAGTGTTTATTTGGTATCATGCTAAAACTGTCTCCCAAGACAGTGTTTTAAAGACTAATCAGTTACCGCTTGTTCACAAATATTTAAGACATTGAATACAGTTAAAGTAAGAAGGCAATAAATTCGTTTTATTTTGTTTCATCACGCACAGCACGATTAATAATATTAGTGATATCAACCCCAGGCCAATGTCATCAAAAGATGTAGATTACATAGTTAACCTAAATACAAATTTGGTAGTTATATGATAATACATTGTAATTCTTTCAATGATATAATGTAAATATTGTAATGTTTTTGTATTGCCTTTTTTAATAAGAAAGAGGTTGAAAGTGTCACAATGAACAGACCAAAACCAACAAATATTAGGCGCCCGAGTAGTACCAAACCATCAGGTAAGTGTTTTAACTCTGATTGCATATAAGTCATAGGTTAAGCAGTACTCCTTACTGTTCTGACACATTTCTGTTGCCCTGTGATTTTTCCTCAGGTCACCCACCTCCAGGGGATTTTATTGCCCTGGGGGCAAAGAGTCAAAGTGGTGAGCCAAAAGCAAACCCTGCTCTCCTAAAACCAGCATCTACAAGTTTGCCTCCAGACCGCAAGAGAGAGGCATCCTCAGCTCTGCCCTCTTCCTCTGGCCTGTCCAGCCTTTCCAAACGGCCTAAGCACTCTGCTACTCCACCCAGTGCCCTCTCACGCCTCGCTGAGGTGGCTGCTGTTGACAAAAGATCAATATCACCCTCCATAAAAGAGCCATCTGTAGTTCCTATTGAGGGTGAGAATGATATGGAACTGCTGATGTTTTACTAGACATTAAATAACTGTTAGTCCAGTGAAATGACTAAATTCTTGATAGTAATTTCATTACCATAGCAAGATAATAATAATAATAATATTGTAAAGAAGATAAGTATTACTGATACTGTATAAAGAAATAAAAATATTACAGATGCTATGGAAGGGCTGGTATCATTACATTTCTAATCCAGTACTTAAATAGTCAAAGACATTGTTTTAACTCCTACAGTGTATTCAGATAACATTGTTGCTTGTGTTGCAGTCTCTCCTGCTGTTCTTCTGGATGAGATCGAGGCAGCGGAGGCAGAGGGTAATGACGATCGCATTGAGGGTGTGCTTTGTGGAGCCGTCAAACAATTAAAGATGAACCGGGCCAAGCCAGACATAACGCTCTACCTCAGCCTCATGTTTCTGGCCAAAATCAAGCCCAACGTTTTTGCCACTGAGGGTGTCATAGAGGTAGGTAATGTTTTTACTTCATATGTTGTAGTACAGATGTTTATTGTTGCTGCTGATGAGGGAATTTATAGTCTTCTGGTAACTCAACTGGTGGAGGATGGCACTTATGACATCAAGGTTCTGGGTTCAATACCCAGTGAACACAAAACTGATCTAATGTTTTTGCACATGTCCAGGCTCTCTGCAGTTTGCTCCGCCGTGACGCCTCCATTAACTTCAAGGCCAAAGGAAATAACCTGGTGTCCGTTCTGGCTTGCAACCTGCTAATGGCTGCCTATGAGGAGGATGAAAACTGGCCTGAGATATTTGTCAAAGTGAGGGTCAACACTTAATTTTACATAAATTGATAAACAAGTAATCATGGAACTGGTTTAATGTCATTGGTGTTTTTAGGTCTACATTGAGGACTCTCTTGGTGAGCGTATCTGGGTGGACAGTTCGCACTGTAAAACCTTTGTTGACAACATCCAGACTGCCTTCACAACCAAGATGCCTCCCAAAAGCATGCTCCTCCAGACAGAAACAGGGAGATCAGGGGGAGATCTCAGTGCAGGTTGGTGGCCTGGGATCTTTCACTGTCCCAGACTAAAATGTATTTTACTAAAACAAGTTTTGGATTGTAGGAAACAGCCCTCACCCCTCCACTCCTGATGAAGATGAAGGTCAAACTGAGCTTTTAATTGCTGAGGAGAAACTCAGCCCAGAGGATGATGGACAGGTCATGCCCAGGTACAGTATTTACAGCACATTCAGAAGTCTGTTTGTGCTTGTAACCCTGTAACCTCTTGTGTGCTTGTGTCTTATAACCTCTTCGGCTGCAGATACGATGAGCTTGCTGAAAGTGTGGAGGAGTATGTGCTGGATGTTTTGAAGGACCAGCTGAACCGTCGACAGCCTATGGACAATGTTTCCAGGAACCTCCTACGTCTTCTGACTGCCACCTGTGGCTATAAAGAGGTCCGACTGATGGCCGTGCAGAGACTTGAGATGTGGCTACAGAATCCTAAGGTACAAGAATGTCCCAAATTGTGGATGTGTTGGTTTCTTTACTAATGCTATGTCCAATGATAGACCAACTGACCAATATTTGTCCATTTTGAGATTATTCATCGCCTGATATTTCTTTACACTTGGCCAATTAACAGAAATGTTAGTTTCACCTTGTGTGAGAATTAAAATCTAAAAGACTTATTAATAAACAGTGAATTGGTTTTGGTATCAAAATTGGCCACTAAATACTTTAACCTTTAGTTAGTTATTCTGATGCATACATAGTTTATTTTGTCTTGTTTGTAAACCACCGATCTGCTGGTTATGGTTGCCATTATGTTTTTTATTCAGCTGACTCGGCCAGCACAGGATCTTCTTATGTCTCTGTGTATGAACTGTAACACACATGGCTCAGATGATATGGAGGTCATCTCAAACCTCATCAAGATCCGCCTCAAACCCAAAGTTCTGCTCAACCACTACATGCTGTGTGTCAGGTGAACATTCCTCAGACCTGCACCTTGTGGTTTTACATAAGCATGTACATCTATATTTTTAATAATTACATTTTTATTTCTTTTTCTTTGCAGAGAGCTTTTAAATGCTCACAGAGATAATCTGGGCACCATGGTGAAGTTTGTGATCTTTAATGAGTTGTCAAATGCCAGAAATCCTAACAATATGCAGGTTCTCCACACAGTTCTGCAACACAGCCCAGAGCAGGCACCCAAGGTGACTTTGTGCTAATCGACCGACTTGGCTTCATGCCTTTTAAAAAACAATCTTAAAAAATAAGAGTCATATTCCATAAGTGATACTGTGTGATTCCTTAAAGAGAACAAAATCAATTTGGACATTTGTTTGTGATTTTTAAAATAATTACAGTTATGAGTACTAAAATGTTTCAGTAAAACCCTATATTTATTTTGTTCCCAACTGTAACATTGAGCAAAAATGTTAAAATTTAATTTTGTCCTTTTTAAGGAATACACTAGCATATAGATGGCCTCACAGCTGACGCACAGTTTTAAAACCACAAAACTTTTGTGCCTTGTTTTTGCACTGTAGTTTCTGGCTATGGTATTCCAGGACTTGCTGACCAATAAGGATGATTACCTGAGAGCCTCTCGTGCCTTGCTCAGGGAAATCATTAAACAAACCAAACATGAGATCAACTTCCAGTCCTTTTGTTTGGGCCTTATGCAGGAAAGGAAAGAGGCTAGTTATGTAGACATGGAGTTTAAAGTGAGTACTCTTCATCCGATGTTTGTATCTGTACTTTATGATGCTTACACAGGCAGTGAATTCAAACAGATGCTTTATGATTATTATTGTTTTTTGTTGTCTTAGGAGCGCTTTGTCATCCAAGTGACAGATCTGTTGACTGTGTCCATGATGCTGGGGATCACAGCACAGGTGAAAGAGGCTGGCATCGCCTGGGACAAAGGAGAGAAGAAAAGTAAGAGCTCATTTACTTTTTTATTATCTCACATCACGTTCTGAACCATTTATGCTAATGAGGAACCATGTGTGTCTTCATTTTAGACCTGGAGGTGCTGAGGGCCTTTCAGAACCAGATCGCTGCCATCCAGAGAGATGCTGTGTGGTGGCTGCACTCTGTGGTTCCCACCATCAGTAAAATAGGACCCAAAGACTATGTGCACTGGTAAGTAGCGGAGAGATGTAAGGTCCATGGTATAGCACATTACCAGCCACATTATGGGGTAATGTGGCATATTTGCTTACTATCTACGTTGGTAATCGCAGGGTTGTAGGTTCAAACCCTGAAAAGGTGGTGAGACCCAAGAGCAAGACTTTAGGATGTATAATGAAAAAGTTTTTGAGTTTATTATTACATGTCATTGTACTGTTTTTGTTATTTTGACAGCCTCCACAAGGTGCTTTTCACAGAGCAGCCTGAAACATATTACAAGTGGGATAACTGGCCACCTGAGAGTGACAGAAAGTAAGAGCTAATCTCAGATTTACTAGTATTTAGTATGTGTTACTATTGTTGTCTTAGATCTGAGCTCAAGCATGTTGTTTTGTTGTTAGTTTCTTTTTGCGGCTGTGCTCTGAGGTTCCTCTGCTGGAGGACACTCTGATGCGCATCCTGGTGATTGGTCTATCCCGTGATTTGCCGCTGGGCCCTGCTGATGCCATGGAGCTGGCTGATCATCTGGTGAAGAGAGCTGCAGGAGTACAGGCCGATGGTAAGATAGCGCTTTTGGTTAGGGAACATTCATTGAGAATGGAACAGAAGACCAATTAACATACACCATAGCTAATATGCACACTGGCGATGTTTTCCCTCAGCCTCACCTGATTGGTCAGTTGTTAAAAATGACTTAATCTGTGGCACAGTGTGTCAATAAAATATTCTTCAAAATGTTTTGCACAACAGTAAAGCCATGTAAGAATGTTGAATGACCCCTTTGTTTGAATGGCCCCTTTGTCCGTTTTGAAATCTATAACAAAACTGGCTGTGTGGTGTTTTTGCCAATAATTGTAGATCTGGAGGTGTTGCGGGTGGAGAGGATCCAACTCATCGATGCTGTGCTGAACCTTTGTACCTATCATCATCCAGAGAACATCCAGCTGCCGGCAGGGTACGGACTTCACCTTTCACCTACTTTATTCTTCTGTTTTTCGCTTTTGCTTCATTATGCCATGATTGAACAGCTTTGTATTGCCAAATAATTACTGGGTGTCACGGACTATTAGCATTGAAAGTTTAAGCTTGCTTTGTGGTCAGGCTGATCTTGGCATCCATTGCTATATTCAGCTGGACTGTTTTTATCTCGGGTGGTGAAATGACTTGAAATATTCCATGTTAGGTATCAACCTCCAAATCTGGCCATATCAACGCTTTACTGGAAGGCCTGGCTTCTGCTGCTTGTGGTGGCAGCATTCAACCCACAAAAAATTGGTACAGCCAGATATTATGCAATTCTTGCATTTCATAATAACATTGCATAGGAACAACATTAGATCCCTGTGTGATGTTATTGATGGTTTCAGGTTTGGCTGCCTGGGATGGTTACCCCACTCTGAAAATGCTAATGGAGATGGTTATGACAAAGTAAGTATTCTGCACATTATCTAATAGAAATGTGATTTTGCTGAATTTTTGAGCAAACTGACTCTTTTATCAGTAACTACTCCTACCCTCCATGCACGGTGGCTGATGAAGAGACCAAAACTGAGATGATCAACCGTGAGCTGCAGATCTCTCAGAAGGAGAGGCAGGAGATCTTGGCCTTTGAGAGTCACCTGGCAGCTGCTTCCACCAAACAGACCATAACAGAGAACAACAGCCTTCTGCTGTCTCAGCTCACCAGCCTCGACCCAAAGTTTGCCTTCCTTTGTGATGCTATAACAATTACTACTGAATTTAGAAACACAGGTCTTATAAAGAACCTGACCCTGTTTTTGGTTTCATTGTGTGTTAAGGGGACCCCCACGTAGACCACCTCCTCTTGTACTGGAGCAGGTGAAGACCCTCAACCAATCCTTGCGACTGGGCCATCTGCTCTGTCGAAGCCGCAGCCCTGACTTCCTTCTCAATATCATCCAGAGACAAGTAAACACATATAAGACACTGGCTTGCAGAGTTGCTGTTTATGTAAAACCATTATTAAGACTTAGTTATCGGTTCACACTAATTTCTAATTTCATTCAGGCCTCCTCTCAGTCTATGCCATGGCTGGCTGACCTCGTCCAGTCCAGTGAAGGGTCCTTGGATGTGCTGCCCGTTCAGTGCCTGTGTGAATTCCTGCTCCACGATGCTGCTGATGACGCTGCTACTGCTGACGATGAGGAGGAAGGAGAAAGCAAAGAGCAGAGAGTGAAGAAAAGACAAGTAAAGCTCAGCTTAATCTCACATTTCTGTTTTCTTTTCAACAAGCCATATTCTGTGTCACTTTAGTGAAATTTTTTTTTATTGAAGTCTGTATACAATGTTGACCAAGGTGTAACATTCTAACATTAATTGTAAGTAGTGTAACATTAGTAAATAGTGTAACCATTAATAATTAATAGTAAATATTGAAAAAGACTTCTGTTATGACTGCCCAACATCTATGTAGTTTCCATAAATAGTCTGGGTGCACGGGGGAGCTTTAAGAATATTAGACTCTGTTTGTTTCATCAGTGAGCAGGAAAGGTCTATTTTATATAATTTTTAAAATTGATGGTGAATTTACTCTCTTTCTACAGAGGCAGCAGAAACAGAGGCAGCTCCTGGGGCGACTTCAGGACCTGCTGTTGGGTCCTAAAGCTGATGAACAGACAACTTGTGAGGTCTTGGACTATTTCCTGCGGCGTCTTAGTTCTTCTCAGGTGGCCTCTAGAGTGTTGGCCATGAAGGTATTCAGATAAAAAAAACTGCCTACAAGGATCCAGCTTTTATTATTTGTTCACAAATGTTTGGCTCATTTAGATGAGTGAGATTATGTGATAATGAGATTGAAATGTTTGTATCAGGGTTTGTCTCTGGTGCTTACTGAGGGAGGGTTGAAGGAAGGAGAGGACAGAGATCAGCTCATGGAGGAAGACTCTAGAGATGCTGAGTTACTACCAGGCTACCAGTGGCTTCTTCAGGACCTCCCCAAACTACCGCTGTTTGACAGTGTAAGAGGCCTGACCGCCAGTGCCTTGCAACAGGTCAGTACCTACACTTCATAGGGTTATGTTAATACATGCCAATATCAGAAGATAAACAGCAGGTATTTTCTCTCCAATAAGCCAGTTTGCAAAATAATCCTTGTTTTTATTTTCAGGCCATTCACATGGAAACTGATCCTCAAACCATCAGTGCATACCTGATCTACCTTTCCCAGCATGCACCTGTGGAGGAGCAGTCACTCCACAATGACCTTGCCTTGGTAAGCTCATTTAGTTGTGACATCACTTCAGAATGCCAATGTGAATAGGTTTTCAAATTTTTCACTAATGTGTGATGCTCTGCTGACCCCACTATTAAAAAAATCTCTTGTCTGACTTCCCATTTCCTGTCCTCTTTCTGCACGTCTCTCAGGATGTGGCTCGTCTGATAGTGGAGCGCTCCACCATAATGAACAGTCTGTTTTCCAAGCACTCCTGCAGGCCTGAATCTGAGGCTGTTCTCTCTGCACTGATCACCATCTTCTCTACCTACATCCGTCGTATGAGGAAAACTAAAGAGGGAGAGGACCTATACAGCTGGGTAGGGAAAATATGAAGGGCATGCAATAATCGTTTTTTGTCCTTGTTTTTCTTTGTTTGTGTTTGAAGACTTTCTTTGTAACCCAACAGTCGGAGTCTCAGGACCAAGTGTTCTTGCGATGGACTACAGGAGAAACAGCCACTATGCATATTCTAGTGGTCCATGCTATGGTCATCCTGCTCACATTGGGACCCCCCAAAGGTGGGTATGTCGTTGCTCTGCTGTTGATTTGCTAGGGCAATTTTTTTCTTGTTTGATATAGCAATAATAGCTGCTATGTTTGTGTTTATTAGGGGAGAGTGAGTTTTACACTCTGTTGGATATCTGGTTTCCCGATAAAAAGCCACTTCCTACTGCTTTCCTGGTTGACACATCAGAGGAGGCCCTTCTGTTGCCTGACTGGCTGAAATTGAGAATGATCCGGTCCGAGGTGTCCAGATTGGTTGATGCTGGTATGCATGGAGATGCTTTGGGTTGAAAGCTTAATGCCATTGTGATGTAATCTTAAAACCTAAAACCTTTATAAATATGGGAGTGATTTCAATGGAATTTTAGTTTGAGAATTGTCAAAGCACACTGGTATTGTTCTCCTGTAGCTCAGTGGTAGAGCATTGCGTTAGCCGTGCAAGAGGTTGTGGGTTTGATTTCCAGGGAGCACATTCCAGGGAGTACTAAGAAAATGTATAACTTTAATGTACTATAAGTCGCTTTGGATAAAAGCGTCTGCCAAATGCATAAATGCAATAAATGCAAATGCAATATTGGAAACTACCGCTAAACAACCCCTTGCTGCTTAGGAGCAAAATACTACTAACTGAAATAACCACAATGGTTTCTCTTCTGCAGCCCTGCTAGACCTCGAGCCCCAGCAGCTGCTGCTGTTCGTCCAGTCTTTTGGGATTCCTGTCTCTAGCATGAGTAAACTGCTGCAGTATCTGGACCAGGCCGTGTCCCATGATCCTCAAACACTGGAGCAGAACATTATGGACAAAAGTGAGGGCTTCTCAGTTTTTGACTCCACTATCCCATCATTCAGGGTGTGTCAAACAATCTTTGTTGTGTTTATGCCTCTGTAGACTACATGGCTCATCTGGTGGAGGTTCAGCATGAGAGAGGAGCAACAGGAGGACACACATTTCATAGTTTACTCAGTTCTTCACTTCCTTCACGCAGAGGTCAGGATCTGACACCCTTACACCACTGCATCAGTTAGCACTGATTAATGCTGTTTTACCAGCATTACCACAGACTGATTAGTTGTTGTACTAATGATCTCTTTGATGATCTACTCTAATATGTAACAGACAGTTCAGAGGTGAGCAGGGCTAAGGTTACTGTAGAAACGCCCCAAGGCTCTGTAAAGATGAGAGCAATGAATCAGGTACCTGTGATTGGCCCAGATGACGATCTTGCTGGGATCTTACTACAGGTACAACATCTCATTCTGATCTGCTTATTCCTTTTTAGAGGGAATGTGTAGGTGACCCATTTCTTCATTGATTGAAATGGAAGAAATGATATAAAAAAATAAAATGTCATAGCACTGTTTTTCAACCAAAGGGCCCACTAGGGGGCCTGAAAGGGGGACTTACAATTACTTAAAATAAGACAAAACAAGCATAAAAATAAGCTAAAACAACTAGTGCTGAATAGTGTATCTGGCTAGTTTTTAAGACACAGTCTTAACTTAGCTATGTTTATGAAACTGGCCCCTGTTCCTGGAGTGCTCCAAACACTGCACTGTTCTGATTTTCTGACACACCCAATTCAGTCTCTACTAACGAGCTGATAAATTGAATCCCGGGTGTTAGAATAGGAAGTCATTCAAATTGTAAAGTGTTGGGAATACTCCAGGACTGGATTTGGAAAACACCGACTTTGTACTTTGGCTATTTTCATTTATATAATCATTTGATTGGTGGATTCTCTCTTTTCCTGTTAAGCTTTTTCCACTGAAGGTGGATCCCCGTTGGCCTCCACCCCCGGTCCGACCACTAGCGTTAGCTCTGCAGCAGGCCCTGGCCCAAGAGGTGCTGCGTGCGCGGCAGGGTCACATCCAGAAGGGCGGCGCCACTGGGCAACTCTTACAGGCCCTAGCAGCCCTTTTGAGTTCTGCCCACGCAGGTGCCCTGGTCATGGCAATGCATCACAGCCACACAATCTCCTGCCCTCTACTGCGGCAGCTTCATCTCTACCAGGCATGATACTTACGTATTTACTATCATTAACAGTGCTTTTTTGCTCTGTCACTCACTCCCTCTTTTTTTTCTCCTGTAGCGGTTGGTGTCTCAGGATGTTGGCTTCTCCACGCTGTTCTTTAACGTTGTTGTGCAGATGTTGACCTGGCTAGAGAACTCAGCTGTAGAGACGGGGCCACTCCACAGCCTGCTGAAATCTTTGGCAGCTCAGTACTCTCACAAACATCGCATCACAGATGGTGAGTGGGTCCTAATCCTGAATTCAGGCCAGTTATGCATAACTTTAATACATTTACCAAAATGATCAGTATTATGACACATCAGACTAGTACCACAGAACTAACAGAATAAGGTTAAATAGTTTCTAAATCAGATTAAGGTTTTATGTCCCAGCTTGTCTCTACAGTTGTATTGACTCTTCTGCGTTGTCAGTTCGTACAGGGTTTCTGCACCTTGCTGAAGCTCTGGCATACAGACGGGACTCTGAAGTGGCCATCAGGGGCATTATTGCCTCGCTGAGAGCTGGAGAGAGCTGCAACGCTGAACCTGAACTGATAAGAAAAGGTATTTTATACCTTATAGAAGTCCACGGTTATCATTTAAAGGGTCTTGAGGAATTACATTTTCCTTGATCTATTAAAAATGGAATTTATAATAGAAATTGTTTCTGAAGTCCAGTACAATTAACAATAAGTGCAAAATGTCCACCCTGTTTTTGGCTGTGTGTGGCAATTTTGAATATTCTTCCAGAGAATCCCAACATTAGAAACGAGTGACTGAAGTTAACAGTGTCTCTGATTATTTGTGTCTGATCTTAACATGTTCGCTTGCAAGTGACCATAATACAAGCCAGTGTTTGTAGTAATTTGTAATAGTTTTTTTTCTGTCGCAGCTGTTGTAGTTCCACGTACATGAGCCGTGTGCAGCAGGCCTAAGAGTCAGCAAGATCATGAAAAATAATATTATGACTAATTTGACAGTAGTCTAACATTTATTCTTTTTCCCCCTGTGGTCGACTTGCAGAGAAAATGTACAATATGACCCATTTAAAGTGTTGCCTGCATTAGCACTTAAGGGGATGTTCATTTTAATAATAGCTCCTATTAGTACTCTCTACTACACTAACTTATGCCATGGAAAATATTTTTAAATGGCTTTTGTTGGTGAAATATCTGGCTAATGTAAGACTGACAGATGAGGACAGAAGAATAAGTCAGAGATGCAGAGGTAGTTAAGCTCTGTGTGTTGGTGCTGGAGCTCCTGCCAGCATTAGTCAGTCTCTCCGGAAGACTGAGTTTGACTCACGGCCGGCATCACCGCCGTTGTCCTGAATGTGTTTCTCTTTAAACATTTTAATATGCCACCCTGTAAACCCAACAAAAACAACCTTGCACAGCAGGTCTACTCATCCTCTCCTGGGCCTGTTTACATCCAGTGACAGCTGTAATGACCAGGGTTGAATTTTGAAAGATACAGTGTATCCTCCTGAACGTTACTGTGGTGGGGCTGGGGACCTGCAGGACGATTACTCAGAAACTAAGCATGAGGTGGTTTTCATTTTTGTGTTGTGGGATTGGCTGCAAGACTTGTTTTTCATTCCTGGACCTTGTGTGTTTTTCAAGAACACACAGGATTATGTGCAAAACTGTGTGTGTGTTAGTGTTGCAGGGGCTGATGGAGATAAAGTCCCCGTATCTAGAGGAGCTGTTGTCCCTGCTTATGACCATTGGTACTGAGACTGGAACCCCAGGAAACACAGCGGGCCCTGTCGCCATGGTGATCTCCCTGCTGCTACAGGAAACAGAGGAGCGAGGGGTGAAAATAGAGGTGGATTCCAAAATGTGAGCACAATGAGTCACTCTCCTCTGTCTCATCACAGGGCTTTATAGATTTCCTTACTGTGTGCTGGTGATACTGTTTCTAGGTGGGGAAGGAACACAGTAAAATTGGTTAATGCTTTATTTGATCATCCGTCCAACAGCACGTTGCCATAGCAAGGTCAAATATACTCAAGTTAATGTTTACTACAGAATGCTGTTTTTGTAGCAGGGGAGCCCCCCCATCCACCCCACAGCTCCTCATAATTGGTCCAAACCATTAATAATAAAAAAAGTAATAATAAAAAATGTATGTTTTAAAGGAACAGTAAAAAAAACAAAAGAGAATTTTGTCATTGTTAACCCTCACGTGTCATATTCCAAGTAATCATTGATGCTTTTCAATAGCTTTGTGTCAGGAACAAAATAAAGTAATTATTCAAATGTTTGTCTTTTAACCTCCACACATGTGCAGCCAGCAAAGAGTAGACTAGAACCACATGTTATACTGGCATTTTTTCACAGTAATGTCATTTAATGAGAAGATGAGTATACCATACAGGCTGATGGTGTGTGTCCTCTCTGGCAGGTCTGAGTCAAAGAAGCCTGGATCATGTTCAGGGCTGTTAGTCGATTGGCTGGAACTGCTTGACCCAGAGGTGACCTCTGTGTGTTCAGATCTTCAGCAGAAGCTGCTTTTTGCTCAAAATAAGGTACGAGACATCCAACTGACAAAATCTAAAACTGACATCCAACTAAGAATGCAAGCAGTTGTGGGTAGTGTTTTATGAAGCATGAAAATTTTGAAAAGAGCTTGCTCAAAACCACAAGCTCCAAACTGATTGGCCAGTGTAGTCAGGAGTCATGTTTACAGGTTAAAAAACACAAGTTTTAAGGAATTGGCTGCTGGCTTTGCCTCAGTTTGCTATAGCTTTGCCTGTGAATCAGTCTTGTTTGAGACTCAAAATACATAAACCTGAGCACACCTGTATATTCTGCTTTGCTATTAGAGTTATATCCAGTGTCAGATTTACTTGTTGTTAAACATCACATCCAAAAGTCTATTTTCCGACCACCTCTTCCTTTTAACATTCTTGGCAGAAATAAGCTGCAACGTGGACCAGACATTATGCTACTTGTTAAAAGTCTGGCTATGCCAGACAGTGTGTTAATAGCAGTGTTAATAGTCTAACTTTCTCATTGTCTGTCTCAGGGTAAAAGTGGTGTGAGTGTGGCCCCATCATACAGGCCGTATCTGTTGGCACTGCTTACACATCAGTCCAACTGGAGCACACTGCATCAGTGCATTAGCTCTCTGCTTAACAAACCCAAAGAGCAGAGGTGAGTGACTCCTCCCCATCGCCACCCACACTTCCTCTACTGTCGTCATACCTACACACTACTGGACTTTGTTTCATCTGTTCTCCAGGCTGGACCCGACCTCGGCCCTGGACTTCCTGTGGGCCTGCAGTCACATTCCTCGGATCTGGCAGGGGCGAGATCAGAAAACTCCTCAGGTTTGGCTGAAGTAGAATTTTCCTCGTTATTTCAAAATAAGTGTGTAGATGAACTCTATTTCTCTCCAGTCCAGTCCACCCTGACAACTTACCAGCAAAGAAAAAGTTACAAATTAGTATGGTATTGATGTTACCACCACAACCATAGAAACACATGACCATTTACATTTATATATCAACACCTGTTAGCAAGTTGGTGGAGGAATTTATAATAGTAATAATTTTGCATAGAGATTTGCCATGTCAGAGGTCATTTACATATGTCTTAAAGATACATGAGCACAGCCTGTTTAGTTCACCCTGTATATGGTCATGTAAAGCTAAATATTAATCTGTTTAGGGTGCAGAGTACCCTGACCAACATTGCAGATGGAGGAAAAATGTGTAGAAGTGTTACCAAAGATCTTTCTGCAGTGGTCAACGGCTTTAAACTAGACTATTTCTCTGTGAATTTTATAAGCTACTTATAGGTTAATGTTCACATTACACTAAGAGATGGGCATGTGTGTGCGATTGTGTGTCTGTCTGCAGAAACGCACAGAGAAGTTTGTATTGAAGCTGAGCTCTGAAGAGCTAATAAGTTTGGTGGACCTCATCCTGTCTGAGTCAGAGCTGAACTGCCGTGAGTCACCCACCTCCAAGAGCAAACTGGACCAGGTCTCCTGTTCTCTGCTTCAGTCCCGTTTGCCTCTGCTGCACAGCTGTCTTCATTCAGACCTGGACAATGTCAGGAAAGTCTCTGAGTACCTCATCAGCTGTGTCAAAAAGTGGGGAGACAGGTATGTCTATGGGTTTCCTTAAGTCGTCTAAAAAAAAAACCACCCACTTACTAAGTTACTTCTTTTGAAGTTAGTTTAACTGTTGGAGCCATGGCCTAGCAGTTTGTGCACATGTTTCTAGCCCTGATGCTCATATAGAAGTTTGAAGACTTCTTCGTTTCAATAACATTCACAATTTCTGTACTCTTGTGTCTACTGATAGTGTGATACATCAGTTATGTTGATAATTGGCTGATATTTTGGCCATCCGCTTTTTTTTTAACTATTCACTCAATGATATACTCGTTAAATGTATAAATTGGCATTATGCAGGTCATTACACTCTCTGCTCATGAGCCTATTGAAAAACTTTATCAGTCAACCAATAGTACTTTAAGGGATAGTTCATCCAAAAATGAAAATTCTGTAATTATTTACTTACTCTTTTTGTCATTCAAACCCCTGACGGCGTTCTTAGGAACAAAAACATATCCACTTTCAATATAAACAGAAAAACCAAAACAATAAATCAGCTCTCAGCAAAAAAAAAATCTCTGTTTTGTTTCCAAAGATCAAAGAGAGCCATGGAAAATTTAAATGACATGACAAGAAGTAAATAACCACTTTGTTCATTTTAGGATGAATCATCAGTTTATTAAAACAATACAGCAGGAGTGCCTGCAGAAACCTGCAGATTTAAGCAGAAACCCATATGCTTTCTACATTGACCAAGTAAAATCAAAGAAGTTATTTCTGGTGGCCTCTTGGTAAATGTGCATATCACAGCACACTGTTCTGTGGCTTATAACAGAAACTCTCCACCAGGCACAACAGTGGGAGGAGCTGTAATTAGCTCTTGTGGTGTGAAATAAGAGGCAGCTGAAGTCATTCGGCACTGTGATCTGAGAAAGCTCTGTAGTGTAGTGTAATGAATGCACAAGGATTAAAACTCCAGCTTTTCCTCTGGCTTCTGTTGTGAATCGCGACTCAGACTGGGCTGTCAGAAAGATCAGACTTTGACTATTTGTGCTGGCAGCCCCCCCTTTATGCCTTTGGTTGTTAAACCCCCTTAATGAGGAAGAATAGAAACTTTGGACAAGGTCAGATGAAAAAATTGCTCCCAGAATTACGATATGACTGGGGCTAAGCTGTAAGAAATCGGCCTGGATAATACTGGTGTAAAGCTTGTGTTTGGTGGAATAAATGGTTGTGTTTGTTTGGAATTCAGTTTAGATATGTTGCTTGTAAACACAACAGTGGATTAGTGGGAATAAACCACAATTAGGCAACAACATGCAGTTAAGCAGGCCTCTGCTTGATTATATAAACTGCTGTGAGCTACTATTGAGTGTTCTTCAGTCGCTAATAACATGTACACTAATATGCTATGGTCACAATGTAACAACCTTTTCCGACCATCAACTTAACCGGGCATCAGCTGTACTACACAAGTTCAATTTGCAATAAAAAAAACTTTATTCAAAGTTGTTCCAACTACTGTGTATGCCCAAATGTTAGCAAAACTGTACAGAGCCCCTCCCCCAGAGAATCATTAGTCTAACTATTGGCTGTTTTTGCTAAAAGGCAGGATTTCTTTTTGCTGGCCATACTGAGCATTGCACTTTCCTCCATTCGTAGTAATACCACTGCACCTTGTTAACATCAGTAGTCTTTGGTAATAAGCTGTGTAATGTTCAAGTCAACCAGTCATATTTGCAAAATAAACAACATTATTTGCATTTATTTAGCTATGTTTTTTGCTGTGTTTGCAGTATAATGAGTAAGAGGTGTCAGACACTGCTGCTGCAGATTTACCTGCACTTTCCAGAGGTCATCCAACATGTCCGCCTACCAGAGGCCTCTCTGAGCGGAGAGGGAGCGGCCGATGGAAGCACCTGCAAGGTAAACACTGCAGTATCTGACACCTAATACCAGGAGGCTCCTGCTAACAGTGCTGGAGGAATATTACTTTGTTTGTTTGATGGTTTGTTTGTTTGTGTGTGCTCAGTTGGATGTTCTAGTACATCGTCTCATCAGTCTGCTAGCTGACACAGGAGACTCTAAATCATCTGATAACCGTGTGTCTGATGCTAATCTGGCCTGCCGGAAACTAGCCGTGTCCCACCCAGTGCTTCTGCTCAGGTCTGCCACACTATAACTATAACTGTAACTGTTACTATAACTGTTCTCTGTTCAGTTTACAAAACAAAAATTATTTAAATGAAAAAGTCATACGTGGATTTTATATAGCAGTGTAGCTTTTATCCTTTGAACACAACATGAAATCTGTTTTGCTACACATTTACCTTCCATAATGTGACACTTTTCTGAGTTGAACAGAATGATCAGCAGGAACTAATGGTTGGTAAATTTTATCCATCGGTATTTGGTTCGATTTGGATGGTATTTTAGTTGGATCATGGAACGCATGTTGCTGGTTATATTATTAATATTACACATTTAATATAACTGTAACATTTTCCCTGTCACAGCTCTGGCTATGTAAGGAGAATGTCATTTTTGAGTATATATTGATTAAACATTTTTCAGGTTTCTTTAGAGTAATGTACACAGAACTCTTGCACAGTCAGAGCAGATTTCATGTTGTCTTAAATGTAAGAGTGTGTGTACTGATTGTGTAATGGAGTGATTTGTGTTTGCAGACACCTGCCCATGATTGCTGCTCTCCTGCATGGCAGAATCCACCTAAACATGCAGGAGATCAAGCAACAGAACCATGTCAACTTCTTCAATGATGTTCTGGCCATCTTGGAGCTGCTGCAGCCGCTGGTGTTTCACTGTGACCACCAGAGGGCACTGCAGGACTGTCTGCTTTCCTTCATCAAAGTTCTACAGGTACAGCAACCCATGAACACACTTACAGCAGTGACAGAGAATACAAACGACAAATGTTAATTTAGAAATTATTCATTTGATCAGAATTGAAGTCAAATTGTCTTTTTTAACGAGATTCAAATGTTTTAACAGTAGTAGTAGTCTGATGTTTTTTTATATATTCTGTATTATTTTCTGTTATTATATTCTTCACTCATCCACTAAAAAATCTATTTGTGGTAAAATGAAGCTGAAATGTAATCATTAACCACTAAAATTTTCCTCCAGAACTTCAAAAGATCTTCCCGTTTGCCCATTATAAACAAATTTGTGCAGTTCATCCAAAAATACATCACCCATGATGCAGCATCTGCTGTGCCTTTCCTTCAGAAACACTCTGATGTTCTCCAGTAAGCATTGTTTGTTTGTTTAATTTTGTTTGCGTAGCTTTTTCTGCACTGTACCACATTGTCACTGTTTATTTCTGGCTGTTGAATCTAAACAGTTTTCTTGTGTTTTCACTGCTACAGAGGGCTTTCTACTGAGAATCCAGACCTTGTTCAGCTCAAGTCTTTGCTTGCTGGTCTGACTCTGCCTGTGAAGTCTGGCTCCTCTGAGAGCACTGCAGAGGACAGAGATGGTAAGGACTCCACACCTCAGCGACACAGAAGAACAGAAACACATCTGCGATGTTTTTCACCATAACCTCTCTTTCCCAATTTCAGCAGAGGATTCGTCATCGGGTTCCCTCCCACTGGTCAACATCTTAGCGTCTGTGCCTCTGACTGCAGCTGACATGACCAAATGCCTGAAGAAGATCTCCAAAGGAGAAGCTATTGAGGGTGAGATCATTAAACTCATCCAGCTATCTGTTTTGTAGTTAAACAGAATTGGCAGGTTCATACTGTGAATTGTTTTGTGCACCAATTGTGGGGGAAATCTGCAGAACAGGTTAAATGAAGCTTAGAGTACAACACTCTTACTGGTAACGCAGAGACGTATTCAGAGCTATTTTAAAATACAAATAATAAGAAAAATGGGTAAGGGATTTCAAAGAAATTTGTAAATGATTCTATTTTAAATATTGCAATGATTATATTTATATTAAGTGTTCATATTTGCATGACCTGCAGAATTTTGAGTAAATTAGTTAAAAAAAGTAAAACTTTTATCAATGTATACTTAAGTTAAAATTAAGTCATTTTAAAGTCATTTATTTAAAATGTTATGTTATATACAATTACTGATGTTGTACTGGTGTTTTTCTAGATGTGTTTGAGGGTTTAACTGAAGTGGATGAGAAATCCAAAAGAAATCCAGAAATTATTCAGTATTTTGTTGTAAGTACATTCCGCATGTTGCACAGTTTAAAAATGAGCAAGGTTAAGCATGCATGTGTAACTTGTCATGTGATATCAGAATGATCTTCAGAGGCTGATGAGTTCACCTGAGGAAGTGTGCAGAAACATGGCCTTCAGTCTGGCCCTGCGCTGTATCCAGAATATCCCCAGGTTAGACGCCCTTACCTGCACTCTATAGATTATTTAATGTGTGTCAAATCCAAATGCCACCTTACAAATACATTGTGACCGTTATTTTTGCTAACTCTAGCATGGCTGCTGAATTCCTGCCAACATTCATGTACTGTCTGGGCAGCGGAAACTTTGATGTGGTGCAGACAGCCCTGAGGAACCTGCCGGAATATGTGCTGCTCTGTCAAGGTATGCTACGCTATAGGACTAGCACTGTTCTATATGGATGAACCTTTAGTTATTCTTTACTGATGTAATTCATGTGGGAGGATTTTTTTATATAAACAGTTCTGTTTCTGACTCCTAGCCTGTATCAGACAAAAGAAACAGGTTTACTGTGTTTACATGGTCAGGACAGAAGTTAAAAGACATAAGTTTAATGTTTTTTAAAAAAGATAATTTAAATCACTTGTCTCATGTTTAACATGCATGTTAAGTCTTAAGACTGTAATTTCAATGTTTGTATTTAACATTTATTCCAATTTATTCCAATGTTCCCCATAGTCCATTACTTACCCTAACCCAAAAACAAAAGTTCTGCTTGTTTTTACAAACTGAGAAAAGGTCTAGATGATTTTCTATGGGAATCAGCCACATGCTCTAAAGATGATGTTGATAGTGCCCATGCCCTATTTTTAAGCGCATTTCTCATGATGTGTATCAAGATGAAAATTTCTTTGTATTTTGTTCCCTTTTCAGAGCACGCTGATATTCTTCTCCATAAAACATTTTTAGTGGGCATCTACGGTCAGATCGACACCAGTTCCATGATAGCAGAATCCATGAAGGTCTTGCGCATGGAAGCGACTACATAGACTTCCGTTTTAAACATATCATCGCAGAGTTTTGCTTTAATTCACGTGTCATGCACAAATTAGAAAAGATGATAAAACATGCTTTGTATTTCTAGTGATATGTGTCTGTTGGGAGTTATGTCTGTCATAAGTCTTTGTGTACTGCTTTGAATAAAACAATAATAAATGCACCTTATGTTGTTTGTATTTTTTTTTGTCCTTTAACTTGCGTTCATCTTTATTACTTTTTCTTCTTTTAACAACACTTAAAGACTGTTAAAATAACTTTCCACATGAGAATGCGGGAATGCTGTAATCTTTACATTGCTTGATTGAAAATGAGTGAGACTGGCCCCCCTTCCTTCATGTCTTATCTCTAACAGATCTGAGCTATGATACAAATGCAGTGATTGAAGTCTATTTAGCATGAAAGTGCAAGTTGTTCGTGTCCAGTGTCACTGATTTCATGTGAACACGGTTGTATGGAGTGTAGGGGAGGATTGGAGAGAACAGCGCGCCGGCATGCCGGTGAGCGTCGCTCTCAGGCCAGGCTAAATTAACCGTGGCGGTAATTGTACAATCACACAGACCAAAGCTCCGTGTCTGAAGGGTGCATCGGGGCAGGCTGTTCAGAGCAGGCCTGGGTGCGAGTATGTGGGTGTCTGGTTACAGTGCGATCTGTTGACTGTGTGTATATATAGGGGAAAAGAGCAGCGGACATGCCCGCACTAGCGGCTTGGAAACGCGTTTCTCCGCCGCGACTGACAGCTCTCACCGAGCGCAGCGATGTCCGTCCGATGAAAGTCTCTCCCTCAGCTGCATGCATGTTTTCCGCTCTCCTTTTAACGTGTCATATGTACAATTTAGGCATCTTCATGTCTTACGTTTCTACCGTCTCCTTTGATTTGTAGCTCCCAATTTCTCAAACAAAATTGCCGCCATCCATTTAACCTTCGCGTCCTGTGATGAGTTAAAACACGCCGCTGTCAGTTCATTGTCAGCACAGATTTGTTGGAGATCTGTCATGATGGATGGGTTAAGCGCTGATTCGTGTGTGTACAAATCAGATGTCTTAATTGTCTTTTCGAGGCTTGTGACTATTTAAATGATGAGCTAATTTCCTTGGAGAGGCAGTAGTCAGTTTTCAGCATCGTTTGTCTTGTGTCGGATGCGCTTGATCGGTCTTTATTGCACCTGTAACACAGATTTTTTTTTTCTGTGAGCGGAGTTTCATCGGCTCGCACCAGATGCTTTACCCGCCCGTGTTTTGGTCAGGTTCCCGGGCAGGTTTTCATAGGCTGGCTCGCAGTGGGGCGGAACGGAGACGAGTGACAGCCTGGGTTGGGCGGACTTGGTGTGAGTGAGAAGTGTGATAAGTCACTGACATGTCGATAACCGCTAACATTTTTATGAGGCATGCTCCATAAAACAGCTGCACACAGCCATATGTTTGAAATTTATGTATTTATTTATTTATATGTGTGTGCTTAGTGCTTCTCTTCTGTTGTAGCTGAACTGGTATGTTTGTGCTGTTTCCTTGCTTGTACGTTTTTGGACATTTGATCAAAACTTCAGCAATGTCAAGATCATGGGTCTGAATCACTAATAATGCAAGGTATACCTGGAATATATTGTGCATTGCCTTGGATGAAAGCATAAGCCAAATCAAAACATATTCAGTTAGGCACCGATTGTACAAATAATAAAAGTAATTCATAAGTATGTGAAAGAGCAGGAAGCCTTCAGTATCTGTTTAAATACAAACTTTGAAGCAATACTTAGGCACTAAGTATAAATGTCAAACCAAGTGAAAACCTGCAAGCAATGCTAGACCTTTTTACAAAACTAACTTTGTAGCAATTTTTGCAATTATTCTTTTTATTATTTTTTGCAACTGGTAACCAACAGGACTAAAAGTAATTTAAGATATTAGTTCCCCCTCATATTCTCTCATGTGTCTTAGCAAATTAACTAAAGATGGAGTTCATTACATTACCTGTGAACATATTACATAAAGTATGACAATCAAAAAGTGTTTAAGTACCTTTCGTCTTAATTTTGAACAGTGTATCTATTGTTGTATAGTTTCAAACTTTGAGAGGGATAGAGATGTGCCAGTACCTGCCCATGCACACCTGTCAGCTCTGTGTTCCTCAACAGTACCTTTGCCTTAGATCATCTCCTCTTCCTCCACGCATGAGTTGTGCCTGGCTAGCGTGGAAAAAATGTGGACCGGCTCTCGCCTTCCCTTTGCCTGATGCTTTGAAGTGTAAAGTGTGATTGCTTTTGAATTGTCGTCGTTCTCCTTGAAGGTTTTGACATGAAAAGCTGCCTGGGCTCTCAGGTTTATCCCATTGCAAATGATCCAGGACTAAACCAATCAGCTCACTGCCTGAGAGATACAATTACTAAAGGAGAAGAAAGAGGCACTAAAGATACTTATCTTTAAACAACATTTCTATTTAATTGGGAATCACATTATCCTATTTAAATGGGTATGATAGTATTTTGATTGGTTCACCATAATATCCAGATTCAGATTGGTATTGATCAGAAGTCTAACTAGTATCTCTGATTTAAATAAAGCTTTGTTTGAGTGAAATGAGGCCAAACAAGTCATCAAGTTATAACATTAGTGACTTTAGTGAAGATAAACGATCTTCATGATTTCTTGCTCTTTGGACTTGTAAGTGTACAACAACTATTTTGTCTGCAAATTAAAGCACTCTCCCATGACTCATGGACAGTCATCCATCATGTTTTGGTGTTTCAGGTGTTGTGTATTCTTAAGTGTCACTCAAATGAGTATTAATGATATTATGCATTGTTCTCTGTCTCTGTCATACTGAAGCTTGTGCTGGCATATCCTCAGAAGAATTTGGCAATATGCTATGCTATTTGGCAAAGAATGTGGATTGACTCATTGAGTGAAATATTTTAATCTTTTATTTCCATTTGTAAACTTTTAATTTAGTGTTCAAACCTGGTAATATTTTAATGTGGTGTTTAAGTGAATTAGTCTGGAATAAAATAGCAGAATAGGGCCATTTGATAACTTTCTGTGTTTTAATCATTTATTTGTGAGTTTTAGACTGGTAGTGTTACCCTGCCTTCAACAGCCACATGAAAATGCAAGATGCATTTCCTGCTGCTGCAGAAGCAATTAACCCCCTAAATTACAATCCTGCATCAGAAATACATCAATCAAGAAAACTCATCGCACACTAAGAAAGTCACCAACTCATTTGAATGGATAATGGTACCTGAATTAAGGAGCTGTGTATATTGCAATATAATGTGCTGTGTTTATTGTTTGCTATTGCTGGCGACCCAATTAGCCAGTCTACTTTCAATCTTGTGTTTCAATGATTTGCTTTAATTATGATTCTGAATTAAAACAATTGAGATTAGCCACTTCACCCTCAATGGAATTGTTATGCTGTTATTGTCTACTTCTTTCTTAAGCAATTTAAACAGAATGAAATCTCTGTTTGTCTTATAGGCTACAGAGACACATTTCACTAATGCCAAACATTATAGTCCTCTGTTGATACTCTTAACTTGTTATAAAGCCTCCTGTGTATTCAAATGTCTTCACACAATCCCATATAACTGAAAACCTTAAAGATCAATACAGACCTGCAAGAACTGCTGCTATTGTTACCGTAATGTCCTCTCCTTTCTTATAGGACTAATAGCTAATGAACTCCTTCACTAATTGTTAGAACAACCTGGTGCGTCTCTATAACAATACAATTTGTATGGCTTGTTGAAAAAAGTGTGCCGTTCTATAGCGTTTTGCCTGGTTGTCAATGAACAGCGTATAAAATACAGAATAACACAGAGACATGAAAGTGGGCTGTAAGATGGTAATTGTAAGTATATAGGTTAGAACCTTATAAGGCTGTAAGAGTTATATAGGGATATATACTATAGATAGATAACTATAGATATATAAATTTTGATTATTGTGCTCTTAGACACTAAACTGCAGAATGTTCTATTGGGAGTTTACCTTTAATGAATGTACGGTAAGTTGCTTTGGATAAAAGTTGTATTGCTATGTCTCCAGGTACGGTTGAATCCTGCCAGATTGATGGTACAAAAGAATATGCCAATAATTATCATTCTAAAGGTATGAGGAAAGCAGGTAGGTTAGGACTTAGATCCCTGGATGTTTTGACAGACGTCTTAAGACTTTTTGTCCTCCATCTAGTTGTGGCCTATGAACACAGTGACTCACTCAACCCAGATCAGCCCAGCTGTGTGTCGTCAGTGTTCAGATCTGATCAAAGTTAGCACAGGATTAGCGGTTAGCTGATGTCGATGAAAGCTCCTGAATCTCAGTTCTGTCTGATCTGATTAGCGGATAGAGGAGGTGAAGATGATCGAGAGGTGAAATGTTTCTAAAGAATTAATTGACTCACCTGCGTTTTGTTCTCATGACAACCTTCCTCATCCTTCGGCAACAGAGATGCAGATGTTCTGAGTGTCATTCTGTCTGCATTCAGTGTAAACATCTTAAAAAGGAATCATTTTTGCTACTTTAGGATTTGATTTTAAGATTTAAGTTTTTATTACATTATAGCTACTTGTGGGGGGATATATTTTTTAAATATGTTGATTGATAAGATTATGTGATTTATAATTAATCAAAGCTGTATTTTCTGTTTTTTTAAATGAATTAACCTTAAAGGTGACAGACAGCCTCAAACTGAATAAAACTAAACACACAATAAATACAACTAAGAAACTACAACACAGATCATTTACAGTAAGTATGGTGATGAACAGCATAGTATTTCCCAATATGAAGTGTCTATTGGCCAGTGTACTGCCATGTTACACTTTATACAGTATTGCTAACCTTGAAGTCTTCAATCAGGCACATAGCTAGCTTGTCATTGTGAAATTTGTGTCTTGTTGAAGACAATTATACAACTGTCACACCACTGAAAAACGTAGAGAAGTTAGAAGCATTGCTAGTTTTTGTTAGTCTGAAATGACTGATTCATGACTGATGATATGATTTTCAATCATATACTAACTTCTTGAAACATCAGCACATTTTGACCAACCATTTTAGTGCTACTTACATCATAACAAAGCTAACATCTTCTTAAAATTTGTGTTGCCATAATATATGTTTATAAAACATTCTCAATTTCCCCAAACTGTTGATTCTGTAGCAAACATAGCCCGGCATTCCTCTCAAAGCCCAGTTCAGTCTTAGTTGGGAAAGTGATCTGTTTTCAAAGACCTGAGATTCATGACCCAAATCCATTGTTAGTGAACTCTGTCCTCAGCTCAGAACTAAACAATGGTGCTTGTTTGGACAGGTGATCTTATTGCTAATGTGAAGACGGCTTTGAGTGAGATAACAGGCTTAGGCGTCTTTCTGGAACAAAAGCATGGGTTTTAATCTGACAGCAGAATTCCCAGTTGATGCCATGCATTCTCTATTTCAGGCACAAATGGTTTTGTCAAAGACAAGCATGTTGATTATGAAAACTCATCAAAGCCTTTCCTAAAGGATTTTTCATTCAGTCATGTTGTATCGCAAATGAATGTCATACAAATACCCAAATGCTGCAAATGGGCTTGTAAATGAATGTCAATTATGTGGCCCAATTAGTGTGATGTGTTTACTGTGTAAACAGAGGCTGTTTGTTTGTGCTCTCTGCAGATTTCGACTAAAGCTCTATTTGTGTTGGGTTTTCTTATTGAACATTTCTCAGCTGTGAAACCTTTTGATTCTCCCTTAATGATTTAGTATCCATCTGTTTTATCAGTGTGTTTTAATACCTAAACCTTGTACACAATTATAATAACAGTGAGATGAGTGTGCACAAATAGGTTTTATCAGAGGTTGTACGTGTCTTTAAAAACGTTTACATCGTTCTTCATATCTTCTCGCCACACTCCAATTCCAAATGTCTAGTTTGTCATATTAATAAGTGATCACAGAAACTGTCTGAACTTGTCTATGGAACATTTCAGTAAGACAGGCCTTTCCTTAACCCTCCCCAGTTGGGGGATGTTACTCATTTGCTCCTTCAGAGCAACCAAGGTGTAGATTAGAAGGCATTAGGTGTCACCATGGACAGCTGCTGAAGAGTGATGCGTTAAGAACCCTCTCTTAAATGGACCATGGAATCTATAGTCCCTTATGATTGGGTACTTTCCTCAAACCCGGCCCAGGTTTACTTGGATGAGTGGTCATAGTTAAGTCATGTGACATGGGGAGAAGGTGGAACACTCATGAATGTGGAACTCACACCTGATTCAGGTGAGAAAAGTTGACTGTACTGTGGAGCATACGTTCTCATGTTTTGTGTCTGTGGACAATCCTGTTCTAAGAAGTTCTGGATCTCTTTCGTTTGTCAGTAACTCATCAGCACCCGAAGGGACTGTTCAGGAAGCTTTGTACATGCATCAGACAAGATCTAACAAGATCATCTACAGTTTCGGTTGTCAACCTTCTATGCTTCTGGACCAAGTTTATCCTACCACCAAACAACTTCACTGAAGGACCTTACTGAACTTTGGCCATGTTCGGCGCTGGGCATCTGGTGTCTCCTCTGTCTCCTGCAGTCCTCCATTCATCAGCTGCACACTTCTTCCCAGCCTTCCCCAGCAGGTTGGGCTCACAAATCCTCATTCCCGGGCCCCTGCTCAGCTATGAGCTCCTGCGCAGCTACCTGCAGCCTGAGCCCTGCAAACAGGCTCTGCTTTTGGGCACTCAGGCCTCAGGACACCATGCTGAGAATATTGGTGAGCACGTTGTAACCACATTGTAACACCGAGAGATAATGTATAGTTATTTTGTGATACTGATTGTTTGTCTTCTTACACAACCCCTTACCAATTAAATAAATACATTTACAAAGAAATATATATTTTAAAATGTTTATTTTAAGTTAATGAGTGATACAAAAGATGTGAAACTAGCCTCGTAGAAAACTGGTTGCATAGGACAGCAGTGAATTCTACAAAAATATAAATATATTTGACTGCAGAATGCTGCGATTGACCAAGCAGAATCAGGTATATCAGAGATCCGAGTAATAAAATGTAAATAAAATGTTGTTTAAAAAATTAGCTTAAAAAATTATTTTTTGCCCAGTTTTATTTTTTGCCAAGAAAAGGTGTTGTGTGTTTACTGAGGTATTATTCTCTCATATATATATATATATATATATATATATATATATATATATATATATATATATATATGTTAAGCATTCATTAAGAGCGACCATTTATGAGTCATATTCTCTCATAATTATCCATAAACATTTAACAGTATTTAATAGGATTCTAAATGTTTACAAAGGATTGGCTAACAACTCGTAACTAACAATCAATTATCCGACTCTGCTGAAGAGGGCTTAATGAACACTGCACTAATTATCCAATCTAGAGCCATTAGTTCCTTGTCAGCCTCTGGCAGTTGTCTAATTGGTGGCTGTGATGTGGCTTCCAGATGAACCCCGGCCAGTAAAGCAGCGACGGGCTCGGGCCAACTACAGCAGCTGGCAGCTGGAGGAGCTGGAGAAGGCCTACGAGAGCACCCACTACCCAGACGTCTTCATGAGAGAAGCCCTGGCCCTCAGATTGGACCTGATTGAGGCCAGAGTGCAGGTTGCTATAGTTACATTCTCTTTAACTCTAATGGGCAAAACAGTATTGCAAATATTTTTTAGAGATTTTCATAAGATAAAATTATTATTTTGGTTTAATCAGACTGAATTAGCAGCATTGATACTCATACAGGCATTGTGTCTAGTATTTTACTGAGGACTTTGGAAGATTTTTCAAACGCTGCTACCTTAATGTGGTCCAATGTGTTCAAATTGTTAATATGCCACTATTACTAATGTAATACTAATATCTATACTAATATCGATACCAAGCCTAACATTAATTTTAATGCTATACAAATCTAGTATTCATTTTGTGAATGTTTCCAAAATGTAATCTTATTGTTCATATAAAAACAAAGCACATAAAAAAGACAATATTCTTTTCCTTTGTTTCAACAGGTGTGGTTCCAAAACCGCAGGGCTAAAATGCGCAGACAGATGAAGCTGCAAAGCCAACCAGGTGAGCAGTGTAGCAGGCATGACAGCGACACCAGACAGGCTGACTCATCCAGCAGAAACCCCAGACCTCCAGAGCTCCACGGCAGCAGCAGTACATGCTGGGAGAGGAAACAGGAGAGAGAAAGCCCCAGTTGGCCAAAACCCTCCTCTTCAGCTATCCACAGCCCTATGAACAACATGCTTCAGAGGGTGAGAAATAAAGAGGGGTCAGAGGTATCCAGTCCTGAGGAGTTCCGCTGCTGTAGCATTGCCAAACTGAGGGCGAAGGCCAGGGATTATGAAGCAGAGATCCACAGCACTGTGGCCAAAGCCAGCGAGAGAGACAGCTGAAGACACCAGAATCTGCCACAGTCCTGGAGAGAAACCGAGCTGTGACAGTGTCCACACACATCCATAGGACACATTCCAAATCTCACTGAACAATTTCACACCCATGACAGAGAAAAGCAAAACACAAATTACATGGCACTGTATTGTATTTTCTCTGCTGATCGTCACAATGTCATTTATTATTTGTGAAGCCAACATCTTGTGTACTTCATTTGTCTGGTGATGTAAAAAGCGTGAATTGCAGGCATTCTATACATTTCCTAATGTTCTGAATAACATTTTTATAATGCGTATGAGACATACTTGTTTCACAAATAGTGAAAGTTTTGTATCTATTTCAATGTTTTTTTTTACAAAATGTTTGTCAGATTACCTATGAATGTGCTTTATGCGGACACAACATCTAAACTAGCAGGTTTAATCAAAGTCAAAATATTATTAAATATGTCTAAAAATAGCTCAATTAAAGAGTCAGGTAGAAATGCTATTTAAAGTAACAGCTGTTCATGTATTTTATTTGTGTTGTTTTATAGCATTTGAACTCATTGTCATCTGTGCATAGCCAGATTTTTAGGTTGTTCACTTTGATGCATGCTTTCGTGAAAAATGCATTTAATGCACGTATCAACATTTAGAAAGGTTTCCTCAAATATTGTTGCTCTGCAGATAAAGTCCAGCAGCAAGTGAAAAGGAGGAACTCAAAGAGGAAACGCTTGATGATCTCATCAATGGCCGGCTCTTCTATCAGCTATCCTGTTACCCTGTGTGGAAACAGGATATCTGCAAGCTGCCACAAGCCCTCTGTAAACACAACAGGAATGGCACAAAATCACCTGCCCTTTTCACAAATGTGCTTTTTCAAGACTGCAACAAACTTACATGTATTTTTCCACAACAGATGATTGTACAAAACATAGATCTGGTTTATTCATATAATTATTTTATTCTTATAGACTTGTTTTTTTTATAAATTTGCTTAATTATATGGCTTTGTATAAATGTTATTATATGATTCTGAAATTAACAATATCACATTTTTTAAAACACTTAAGATAATCCTGGGAAATGTTTGTTCAGAGCTGGGAACCTCAAGAACAATACAACTTGTCATAATATGAATTGTAGGGACCCTGCTGATTTATTTGAAAATATTGAGACAGATCCACATCAATGTGAATTAAGGTGTCCACAGCAATGGTCTTTTGTATCAGCAATGTCAGCATTAGTGCTTCAGAACCTTTGGTCGTTCAGTGTGCATTCAGTGTAACTGAAACCCCTGCTGAGGAATCAGAACTGGGTTTGTCTTTAGTTCTTAGTAGAGCCACAGTAGAGTCAGACTGCCCTCCTCTGGGCAACAGATAATATGGCTTTTTTCAAAGCTTAATTTGTGTTTTTGTTAATCTGTTTTAACAGTACACTCTTGACTTGCTTTCACTAACAGTTAAAGGTTATTTGGGATAAAATGCATGTAAATATGTTTTTTTTTTCTACATTTCTGATATGCATTTACAATTCTCTTGCTTCTTTGTCAAGTTCACTGTCAGGCTATAAACAAGCCCATTGATTCTCCACCCAACCACAACTTGATATGCTCACCATAGTTGACCTTATTTAAATTTAAAACCATCACAAAAGGTGGGGCATCTGAAATTACAGTGAATACAATCTCTCTGTGCCTTAGGCCAAATGAACTGGTGATCATTCTTTATACACAGGTTTTATATGTGAGATGTCCTTACGACTGGATGTAGGCTAAGGTATAAAAAATAGGAAATAACAGTGTTACAATTTTGAGAGATTACGGTTAAGTTAGGGATAAAACATTAAAAATATACTTCCATTTATTATTGCTGCAGTGTTTCATGTAGGTCAGTAAAACAGCTCTCGTTCTCACAGGGGAAGTAATGATAGTTTTGCTTCATATGCAAATGGGATGGACAGCCTGACCCCGTTAGCAGGCCTTTGTAAACATTCACATTTATGCGCCAATAATTCATACCGGTTAATGCGGACGGCTCTCTGCAGTTCCCTGTAGTTTCACAATGCGTACATTTAATAAAGTGTTATATCGTAAACGTGAATTCCTTTTTACAAAGACTGGCCTTTAGACAACACGCCATATTGTTTCGTCATGCAACGTTTTCATATTAAATAGATATAATAAGGATCGAAACAGACTTAAATAAAAATAAATAAATAAATAAATAAAACAATTAGCTTTGAATAATTGATCATCAAGCCCCTCCTTCTCGATGCCTGTAGTTCACAGGTGCGGCTGCTCCTCTGCCAAATGTGAATAACAGAGAAGACGCGGGTGATGCGGATCAGATCCGCTTCAGATCCGCTTTAGGTTTTCACACTGCTTGGGACTTTCCGCAACACGTCCAGCGTGATCTGTCCCATTGTGAGCCCTGTTGTTTCTCCAACCTCTGTGTAATTTATAAAACACTTTGGCTGTCTTTTTCTCTCATTCTTGGGCGTTTTTGGAGAGGATGGCGGCTATCAAGGCTCTCCAGCAGTGGTGTAAGATTCAGTGCGATGGATATAGAGAAGTTGCTATCAACAACATGACCACATCTTTTAGAGACGGATTGGCCTTCTGCGCTCTTATTCACAAATTCAGGCCGGATCTCATGTAAGAGTTGCTTGTTTATACATTTCTCTTAGTGTGCACAAATGGTGACTGTTGATATTTTCATGTAGGCATGAGGAACTAAACAGATCTTATAAGAATACCACGGTGTAGCTCATGTTGAACTAATATTACTTGTCAAACTTTGAAGAACATATCAATAATTAATGTGACGAACTACACCTGTTATTATGCTAGGACACCTGTGTGATGTTGAGGGATGGTAACTTAATGTAGACAAAAAGCTAATTGGTTAAAAGTAATAGCAAATTAAGAGTTATTAATTAATTAAGAGTAAAAAATGTAAAAAAAAAAAACAAACAAAAACAAACACTTTCAGAAGCCACTGTACTATGCTAAAATGAAAAATAATAAATTTACATTCAGGGGTGTTAACTATCATCACTCAGCTTTTGGAAGAGTTGCAACCCTAGTTTTAATAGTTTTAAATATTGTATTTGCTTGTGACCTTTAAAAAGTGGCCCTGTCATTGTAATATTTCATGTGTGCATTCAAGTTTCCGATGCAGGTAAATATAGGAACTATAAATATATTTCTGTGCTTTTATTGAACTTTTCAGCTGAACCCTCTGCATTGTAACAGTTATATTAAGACTTTTATCTGTCTGACTGGTGATGCACATCCTTGTTTTCTTCCAGAAACTTTGAGTCTCTCTCCAAAGACAATGTATATTACAACAACCACTTGGTAAGTTGTGCTGTTTAGCCTTAGGAAAACGCACGCACGCACGCACGAGTGACCCATAACTTGCATCCTGTATAGCTCAGTTTAGCTTTGTCTTATACAAATGTGTGTTTGTAAGTCCCATGATAATATTCACATTGTAGCTTTGCCACAAGTTGGCTGTATAAGTGTTGTTTTGGGATCTGTTTTTGCTCCATTTTCTTTTGTAGCAGCACTTATTCATGGTCAGCACAGCCCTGAACAATAATTGGTTACATTTATTATGATTTTCCATATTGTTTTCTTCTAAAGGTTACATTTCTAGGGAACGTCTAAATATAAATGCATTGTTCCCCTGACATGACTGAGATCTTGTGAGATTTCCCCACAGCTTGACAACATGTGATCTAATTGAGCAGCATTCTTAAACAGAACTTGTTGCTCAGCAAAAGAATCAAATTATGGGTTGTGTTTCGGTCATAACTGCCATCTCACAGTTGAGATGTTTTCAGTTTTCCTGCAATATACTGAAAAGATATTTAAAAAAACCTACATTTAAAATTCTTCTATAATCTCTTTGGTTAAAATGTATACTCTGTTCTGTTCTATGATGTCCACCATCTTGCTGTTCTCAGCTTTATCACTGCAAGCTTTAAATCTAAGATTACTTAGGAACTAAATGTGTAAAACATTCATCAGTGTGCTATTATCTGAGTTTCATATGGAAAATTTAATTTGTGAGTGTGAATATGGAGGACATCCCCTGTCCAGGCATGGTGACCTAATTATTTCTCTGCCCACCCTCATATTCCTTTCAGGAAGTGCTTCTGTGAGAATG
Source organism: Chromobotia macracanthus (assembly GCA_036877525.1). Classification (NCBI taxonomy): domain Eukaryota; kingdom Metazoa; phylum Chordata; class Actinopteri; order Cypriniformes; family Botiidae; genus Chromobotia; species Chromobotia macracanthus. Next base: position 687,067 of record JAZGTH010000115.1, read on the forward strand.
AGGTGGTGAGATGCACCACAACTGGGACTTTATCATAATGATGAGCTCTTTCTCTCTCTGCCTCTGAGACTTCAGATTATAGGCCACACATTTAGAGATCTATTACAGAACTGTACAACTTCTGTAGGCATCACTTGGTTTTAGCTGAAACATGAGTTATGTGGTGTCTTTCCGGTCCGTGCATTATTTAAAAGGGTGATGGTTAGGCCACCTGATCCTCTTCATCAAGATTATCTTAATTCTGTCCTACTACTGTCTTTACAAACGTTAATTCATTGGTACATTTAAACTTGAACAAAAATAGCAATTTTCATACTGATTCTGCAGCCATTTGTTATATCAAAAAGACACTAAACCCCATGTAAAGTCCCCTCAGTTGGACAAAAGAGAAACAGGAAGTTGCAGCTGTGTCTGCATCATAGCGGATATGCAGCCCCCCTTAGCTGTCCTGTAAAATTTAATGAGTGTGTTCAGGTCAGCCCTAAACAATGCTCGGCTAAACCCCTTTTCTGTCCTATTTCCCAGTCCACAGTGTGCACAGGAAATGTGCTATTCATTATGCACTCCCTACCCAGACCTACTTGATGTAGTGCCAGATCTGACTGTTTACTGGACTTTTCTATTTTTGACGACTCCCTCCTTTGTGCCTCATGTCTGTATACAGTTAATTGGCCACGAGCCTTTCTCTTAAAAAATTGTTGCCACAGCATGGCAAAATCATGTGAGGTCATGCTGATTGAGTGGTTTTAACAGTTCAGACTACAGGGTTTATTTATGCTGTTGAAATTAAGTGTGGTTATCTTATGTTCTTATTTCAACATCATTGCCTCTTCAAGCTGTGGTGATCTAGCTGTTAGAGTTATAAGCTTGATGGCTGATCTTCCTTTTGTGGTGTGCTCCAGGCGTTCTATGTGGCTGAGGAACATCTGGGAATTCCAGCTCTTCTAGATGCAGAGGACATGGTGGCTCTGCGTGTCCCAGACAGACTCAGCATCCTCACATATGTTTCACAATACTATAATTACTTCAATGGTCGATCACCAAGTAAGACTGTTTGTTCACCATCTAATTACATGATTTTGAAGTTATTCTTGCATTTAAACTTTTTAATGCATGTCTAGTCAGCTGAACCAGTTGCATTGTGGGATACAGTATTCTTCATGGTGTTTTCTGACGCATGGACATTTGCTTGCTGCATGCAGTATACATACTGTATTCAATATTTTTTTGTTTTCTCAGTAGGAGGGGTAGGAGGTATCAAGCGTCATGCAGAGGACTCAAAGGAGGTGCCATTGGAAAAGAAGAACCTGCCTGTGTTTGCCAAAAATCACAATCTCAAAACAAATACAGAGAATCATCCTCCTCAAACTGAAATGCCAAAAAATATCAAAGACAACCATCCTCCATCTCTTAATGTCCAGAAAACTGCTCCAGAGAAACATGTTCCAGCTCGACAAACTGGCACGGAATGGCACAAATCTTCAGCGGCAAAATGTGTGCAGACACCATTCACAGCACTCAGAGCAGGACCTCCACAGCCACACAGAGATGCTGAGAAGGTATCGATTCAGACTGCCTATTGATATTTAATCTATAAATGATTTTGGAAAAAAGCTGGTCTAATGTAGTTGAACTGGTAGAGCATGGTGCTAGCAACACCAAGGTCATGGGTTTGAATTTAAGGATATGCATGTACTGGTTAAATATAGTTTAAACGCATGGTGAAGTTACTTGATAAGTATGTGGTAGATATGTTGACTTGGTTTTTTGGTCTAAGATTTTCTTTTGGTCTTTTTTTTTGGTCCTCTGGTCATTTTTAGAAAACTGTTTTGGTGGAGACATCAAATAAAAGTGGCACACTGAACAGTGAATGTACAGTATGTGGACATCACGTACATCTGGTGCAGAGACACCTGGTGGATGGAAAACTTTACCATCGGAGCTGTTTTAAGTGAGTTTTTATTAGTACCTCAGCATACAACAAGCCCTTATTAGTAATAATAGCTTATTATTATAGCTTATTATTATAGGTCAGTATTGAGTTTTGGTGGCAACTCATCTTGCAATGCTTACAGTATTGTATGTTAATGGTACCTCTCAAATGCATATTTATATTTTGGTAACCATTTCAATGTTCAGTTAATTTAGGAGATGTAAAGGTTGTGTTTTTTGAATAGGTGTAGTGTCTGCTATGGTACACTGAAATCTGGGGCATTTAAATTGGGAGCAGATCCTGGATCACTGGTCTGCAGTGTTCACCAACATGCACAAAATGGCTTCAAGCCCACTGTGAGGCCTTTCAAGAGCAGTGGCTTTATGCTTGCTGATCCAGGACCCAAACCTGACAGTGTAGGTCAGCCGTCATCCCAGCGCTTCACGTCAGTATTATCAGCACCTATCAAAGCTGTTCCCAGATCAGTCAACCTCAGCCCAGCCCCGCAGTCATGGACTGCCTCTGCTCAAAGGACTCAAGCAGCCAGGCAGAGGTTCTTCCAGTCTTGTGGCCCAGCAGCAGAGCATCAGCCCACTGCGAGGCAGCCTTCAGGTCCTTCTGATCTCTCCACCAGTCAGAACCCCAGTCTGAAGGACAAAGACAGAACAACTTCACCAATCAACAGAAAACTACCTGAAGGAAACAGCAATAACAACAATGCACTAAATTCTGACACAGGAACACAGAGGCAGTGAGTGACTAAATGTTAAAGCTGTTTTTAGCTGTCAGTGCAGTACTGTTTTTAGGTGTAGTACTTTTTTCCTCCTTTCATACATTCATTCATTAACCCCACATACCTGTAATTTTTATCCCTGGATTAATGTAATCCTAGATTCTTTTACTGTGTTCACAGTGGTTTTACTTAAATCAGAACATCAAGGGTCGGGATGTCACATTTTAAACCTTAACATTATTATGCAGTTATGTAACATAGTAGTAACATACATTATGCAGTGTTACAATCCCTTAAGAATGCTTAAATAAACAGAGCTCATGCATAATTTATTTTACTTAATATGTTTGTATTGTCTTTCCCAGGCTAAACATCAGATGCTTTTCTGCGGAGTCTTCTAGCTGGAGGCAGGAGTTACACAGCAGAGATGCAGGAGGGAAGAAGTTTAATCAGGCCACTCCATCCTCCCCTGCTATCGGCAGTAGCCTCAACACCAAGGAATCCCTCTACCGTAGTGCCATCAGCAAAGAGCACAACAAACCTCCATTCTTGCTGCTTTCTACTGCCAAAGGTGGCATTCGTTTTCAGATGACCTTTGCTTGTGTGGATTGTGGTCTTTTTAAAATGGTTTCTAAAGGTCACATGGGAAATATTACCATAAACACACGCAATAAGTAGGAGACAAGAATAGAGGCAGGAAATGGTAAAATTAAACCATGGTGTGACACCCATTGTCAAAATCTGAGTCTTAATTTGTTTAGCCCACTAGAACAAGTTAGAACCTAGCAAGTGTCTTGAGTCAAACTTATGCAGGTTCTGCTGGGTTCTGGCCTCACACAGGTGCTTGAGCAGGTTCTGCCAGTTTCTATCTTAAATGTGTTCTTCTAGGTCCTAGCTTGCTTCATGCAGGTCCTAGCTTGCTTCATGCAGGTTCTGATTGTTTTACACAGTGAAACTGTGCTATAAACTGTTACTTTATTGGTTTTGTTCAGTGGGATTGCTTTAAATGACATCCTGCAATATTGTGATATTTTTGTCTCATGTCTCTGCTTTAGGTGAAGAAGTTCAGAGTCACAAAGCCCAAGCTGACTGGAGATCAAAACCAAAGGCAACTACAAATGGACCAGGGCTGAAGTAAGTTTGATGAGTCTAGTTATTTCTAATGCTTTCTTATCCACACAAGGGAAAAACGGCAGAGTCACATGGGTGTGAGTTGCAATGACACTGTAGAGCCAGAGTACTGACAGTTGAGCCTTTCATGTATTCACCCTCTAGCCTGCTGATGCCTCCAGCCTCCCCTATAGTGTTTGACTGCTTCAGAGTGAGTCCACTCACTCTGTCCCCAATGCTCACCAGTCCCAAGGAGTGCTGCGCCTAAACAAGCCCACTGAAATGCTTTGCTCTTACTTTGAGTTCCTTTGATCGTTCTTTTTGTTTTGCTTGCGTCTGCTGTACCATAGAAAGGTGAGGCCATGTTTTTGTCTTTTCAATTGGTTGTGTTGTTTATTTACCCATTGCTGTTTGTGTAGCTGCTGTCATGCTCTAATCACTTGAGATTTTTCATTCAATTTGTTTATACCCGTTTTGTTTAAATATAATTGTTTGTGAAAGACAATGCTAACCTTGTAGATTAATCTCACAATTTAATCTGTTTTTTTTGTTAGAGTTCAAGAGCCTGCCAAGTGTGTCCCATTGAATTCTGGGAAAAATGACAATAACGTCTCCTCTAAACATCATGAGCTGACAATCCAAAACACTCCATGTGCTCCATCCTCACTCATATTAAACCAAACACATTGCTCCAATCATGTTGCCCAGAAATCTGTGGTTGGGATGGAAAAAGATCTGGATACCTGGGGAGGTAAAGATTCTTTTAACTTAATGTCAGTTATAAGTTACCTCAACGTTTGGTAATTGAGAGATGGACGTTTATAGTTTACCACCTTATTTTACAGAAAGTGCTCGAAATAGGTCTTGTACATCAGGTTGGGCTGTGAACTCTACACCTGTACAGACATTCAGTCCTATTGCTTCATGTTTGGCACACACCTGTGGTGGGTCTCTTGTACTGGTCCAGTCCATATCCTCATTATCATCACTATCATCAGTTGCGGCATGGTGACATGAATCTCTGCCCACAGATTCTAAAAGTGATGGTTCTATGTCTTCGTGTATCTCACCATCTGTGTCCTGTCACAGACCTTCATCTCCAAAACAACCTCGCAGCTGGTCAGCAAGCTCAAGTAAGCAGGTTCCTTTTAAAAAGTTCTAAAAATATGGAAGTTTAGCCTAAAGATTGTCAGTCTTTTTAGTGTTTTTATGGAAAAGAAACATTGAATCAGCCTAGTAAAGCACTTCTATTTGAAACCCTTAAGTTTTGTTCAGAAATTTGATCAGAGAATTTTATGCTTTATTTTTACAAACCAAGCCACATCCATAAGTGCATTAAAATCTTAGAAATGGAATCTAGAAATATGACTAAAGGTTTTTTTTTTATTGTTAGGTAATGAAAATGGAACGTCTTCAGCTAAAAATGTCTTGATGACTGAGACAAGATCCCCCAGTGTAAGTTTACACAAACTTCAGTCAGGAAAGAGGAGCTTTCAATAGTTCAATGAGTGAACACAAAGCTTTCAGAACCTTTTTGTAATTTACACCAACATCTCTGTCGTTGCACAGATCAAACCTTGGCACATCCCAGCAGACCAGATCAGCAAAGAGCTGCAGGAAATTGAGGACCATCTAAATTATTTGGAGAATGAGGGGGTAGAACTGGAGTGGAAACTTCGTGTTTATGAGGAAGGTAAAACATGGTCAAAAACTTCCTGTAATTAAATTTAATTATATTGGCTAACCTAAACTAACCAGCAGAGACCAGAAGAATTGGGTAAACAATTGTAAACTGTTAAGACTATTTTGAGCCATAAGTGTCAAAATAAGTTGGTTAGGGTGTGTGTGTGTGTGTGTGTGTGTGTGTGTGTGTGTGTGTGTGTGTGTGTGTGTGTGTGTGTGTGTGTGTGTGTGTGTGTGTGTGTGTGTGTGTGTGTGTGTGTGTGTGTGTGTGTGTGTGTGTGTGTGTGTGTGTGTGTGTGTGTGTGTGTGTGTGTGTGGGTGTGTGGGTGTGTGGGTGTGGGTGTGGGTGTGTGTGTGGGTGTGTGTGTGATGGAGTTCTAAGAGTTGCACACCCATTCCAAACCTGTTAGCTGAGCCTGCCCACATGAGAGTCGGAATTCCAATGTAGCCTTTAGGGGAAGGCTGTGGCCAATAAAGGGCTCTCGTCTCCAGCAGCCAGGGCCAAATGAGGCGAGGCGCAGGGGAAGCTCCCCATCATCCTGTGGGATGCTGGGAAGGAAATGGGGAAGAGATGGCAGGCTGCAATGAGAAGCTGGTGGCTGAATGGGGAAAGGCCACCTGATTGGCTGTTTTCAAGGTCACTGTGGTCTTGGCACAGTAATATCATCTTTAGTAATATCATCTCACAGCTGCAGTCACCTGTCTTGCTGCTAGCAGCCAGTGGGATTTGATAGATCCTAACTGCCTCTTGGTCTCACCAAAGCCAAGACCTTCACTTGATCAAATTACATGAGCATGTGTGTGCAATGTATGATTGTACTTGTATGGTTTTGTACCACCTCAAGGCAATGTCAATGGCAAAACATGCTTTTTAGACAGTACTACAATGCTCTATTAGGAGAAATGTAGAATTTATTCTTGGATCAAATAGAGGTTAAAAGTTTGTATTTTGAGATGCTTGTCTCCAGAGCATTTTAAATTGTGGCTTGAGGTAGAGTGTGTCGTATATGGGCGTAGATGCAAACTTTTAGTGTCTTTGATATTGGCCTGTTTTACAGAGGGTCATGGGGACCTTCTGATGGATCCCTTGATGGTGGACTGGTTTAACCTGATTCGGAAAAAACAAAGCTACATACGGAGGGAGTCAGAGTTAATGTACATGTAAGTGATTTCCAACATGTGGTGCTATTCATTAATGTTCAGCTCTTTAATTTCTGGATTAAAATCCTTGTTCTGTCAGATCAGTACATAAATTAAATGTGCCACCTTTTTAAAGAGCAAGAACACAAGATCTAGAGGAGCAGCAGCCAGGAGTGGAAGGAGAACTCAGAAGATTGATCAATAAACCAGGTAAGAGTGACCAGGTAACCAGTATAATGTACAATGTAAGCCTTGTATTCTGTCATAAATTGATGACAGAGAATATGAAGTGGATTAGAGATTAATTTAGTGTTATGGGAGTTCACTGGTAAAAAATAAATGTGTAGCCTCACCCTGCTGTTGCTATGGTGAATCCACACTTAGAAATTAGAACTAATTATAAATGTGAAGGCTAATTCATAGATCTCTTGTGACATACGGAGGTAGTTCTTGGACACTTCAGCACTTCATATCATGCCCATAATGATTTTCATAATTATTCTGCTTGGAAATAAACAGATATGAAAAGTGCTTTGGAAATTGAAAGAAAATGTCAGAATTTTTTATATGGAAGTGCCTTATTAATTTAGACTTATTACTTTTATTTGTGTTTGGCTGTTAGAACATTTGAAGAATAAGGATGAGAAGAAGAGGGAAACCGAGCTGTTGAACAGACTGATGAAGATCGTGAATGACAGGAATGCCATTGTTGAGGGACTGGAGGAGGACAGGATAAGGTTAGTCCTAAACAAACCTAAACCAGCTGTTACTCCAGGTATATAAAAAATACTTCAGAAGTTTTTGGAGAAATAAAGAACATGGTGAATATTAACAATTTTGCATTGGCGGTTCAGTCATTGCAAGTAACTGTATGTAATATGTCACATTTGAAGGGAGGAGGAGGAGGATCAACAGTTGAATGAGATGATGCAGAGGCTGGGTGAGCACGTTGCTTCTAGCTTTTATCTTCTCATTTGTACTCCTGCAGGAGAAGACAGCACTGAATGACAGTATGGTTCTTTTTTTCTCTGTATATGTGCAGGTCTTCAGAAGTTTAAAAGCAAACGAAAGTCATCCTTTTCAAAGTTATTTAGGCGGAGGAGTAAGAAAGCATCAGTGGGAGAGTGATCTGCAGAGGAGCTGGACTGAAGTCTTCTAGATGTTCTACACGAGCCAAAATTTGGTGACGTTCAGATCTGAAGTGTCTTCAGGTGGTTAAAACAAGGTGGGACTAGAATTATGAGGCTGTTTTAGGCCACTCAGTGAGTCAGTTTGACACTATATATCTTGCAGTAAAATTGTGTTTCTTTTAAATGCTCTCCCTCCCCCAGTAATGTTCTGATTTTTTTCACATTTTGATTTAGTTAATACCAGTTCTGTTTGTTTGATTTAAGCATGATCGTGTTCATTTTTCCCTTTGCCTTAAATGTGTGGGCTAGTTTGAATAAGTGTTAAATATTTATTTATCCCAACCCTCTTGCCTTTGACAGAAACCATTACCTTTTATTAACAGATTAACACAATCAAGTGTTTCAACCAATCTGAACATCTTTGTTACTTGACTGAGATCTTAAGAGCATCTTAATGTAAGTTCCTCACATCCCAAAAGAAATTGTACTTCTTTTGTTTTACTGGTATATTACTGGAATTTACTGGTAATGCTCACGACAGTTCTGGTGATGCTGTAGTGTTTGCAGTGAGCTGAAGGGGGCACTCTGAGCCCACATGCATTTGGATCAGGGTTTTCCAGTTTCTTTTTTTATATTCCACAGAATGCTAATTTAAGCTGGAGATTAGCCAGCAGAGGATCTTGTGCTGGAAAGGCACGGATTGTTGGTTTTATTCCCTTTTTTAAGTCCTCTAACCTAGTTCAATTAAATATGTACCTCATTTAACTTAAGAAATGTACTATGTCCAAAGATGTCTTTTACATGGTGTTTAAATATTAGTATATGACTTTGCTGTTTGAGAAACCTACTGAAGGAATAAGATGTTTTAAAAAGTTTTAAAAGTTCTCTTGAGAGATGCTAACATTGTATTTGTATTTATTGTATAATTGCCTTTTAAATTACTTAATAAATCCAATATAATTTTCATATTGCACTTGACTAAAATCTGATTCTGAGCTTTTTTTAATTTAAAAATTGTGAACATTTTTTAAAACTTGAAGCATGTCTCCGAGTTTCATATCAGCATGCAAATTGGGGGACCCAAACTGTTGGGTCTTCACAGATTGCACAGCTAATCCATATTGAAATAGTCAGAGGCGCAGTACCCAAAATGCTTGGTTTGTTCCAAATTTGCAGTTGAATTCCTTTTAGTTCCAAATTAATATGACATCACTCCAACTGCAGCAACGATAATTGTTGTCCCGATCATTGCACATGCTTTAAAAACACCCATTTATACAGCTGTTATTTAACATGCATTTTAGTGAAATGCATTGCCATAATTTACTCACATTTAATATCATGCTGCTGCTTAGTCCATCCGTCCCAATTTAAGATGCATGAAATTGTGATCATGAACTTGGAACACCATCTCTCTCTAGCAGAGGATGATATTGGTGCAGAACGCCACGCGTGATGCGTGTGACAGTGAGACTGAATACGTGTGATATTAGAGTTAATTAAAGCTTTGCGCCCCATCTCCTGCAAATGCTCGCACTCCTGCAATTAAGAATCAAAGGCGAGGGCTTAGTGTCAGGGGGTGTCTAATACATGGTTTTAACAGGAATAGGACCTGATTTGCCAGGCTCCTAGCGACAAGCATTAACAACAGCCTCAAATTAGGCGGACATTAATATTCATAAGTAAGACAATTCGTCCTGTGAATGGCTGATGAAATGAAATAATTCTCAGAGGTGAGATCGCGCCGCCCGTCCATCAAAAGATGCCATTACTGATCAAGTGCTTAATGTATATGAGCTGCGTGGTGAAACTGAAGGACTAAAGGATGCCTGGGTTGGGTTTGTTTGTCACCAGGCTGGTACTGTATTTCAAAATCTGCCTGCCAGCTCAAATGTGGCCTTCCTGACCTCACGCATCTATCTCTCGGTTTGTAACTGAGTGACATTTACATATTTGCTTATTCAAGGCTGTCTAAGCATAGGTCAGTAATTAGCTGGAAATGGATTTGGAAATGAATAACTGTGCTCTTAAGCAGTTTTGTATGTTTTCACAGTTGTTTCGATTAAACGAGGAAAGTGTGCTAACGTGCAAACATGGCGCATCTCAAGCTTGCAGTGCGATGCTTTTTAATTGTTTAATTAAAAGCATACATCACATTATTTAATGTACAGTATATTATAAAGGTCAAACTCTGCTTGTCCAGTGATAGACACTTTGTGCTGAGCTGTTTGTTCTCTTCCTGTTAGGTGTGTGTGTTGCAGTCAGTGCTGGTGCTTTTGCCACTCGCCCTGTAATTATGATCCTCAAGGTAATTTTATCAGCCTCATTAGCTCTGATGAGTAAACGAGAAGCGTGCTTCTAATTTATTAGCCATCCAGACTAGAGCCATGGCTCTCATCAGACAGATCATAATATTTGTATAGAGAAGCTGATGTATTCAGTGTATCATCAGACTGGAAAGACTTTGTTGCTGGAATCGTTAATTGCATTGCGAGCTGTGGACTGACAGAAAAACACACTTAGCTGTTCTGTCTACTGTTTAATCTAGAGCTAAACGTCGGGTTGCAAGCTAAAACAAGTTTTCCATCTATACAATATGTGCTGTCTTTCTGCAATCACCTTTGTGTGCCCCAATAAGAAGTTCATCTTAGTGTATATAAAAAGACATTCTTGTGATCACACGGTAAACTTCTATTAATCAATCCCTGTGTTTGACTTTTGCATAGAATTTATTTTTCACAGGGAAAATTCATTTTGTCTCTGTGTCATTTGGTGTGTTTAAAGAGAGAGGGTAATGTGCTCACGATTTCACTGTGCGAAAATTTGCATTGAGGGGAAAATGTGCACGCTGGCTAGCGGGAATGAGATGGAAAGTGCATGACTGGGAGACTTGACAAGTGCAGCTTTTCATCCATCTCAAATGAATAATTTTCTCTTCCCTTAAACATCACTAATCCAAGCATGTTATCAGCGCCAATGCAGGATTCTGCGCGGCTCTGCTCAGCAGCACGGCAACTTTTTCCTACTTTACACATTGGGCTCCGGCTCTTCACTGGCACAGAGACTTCCCACTTGATCCTTTCTGCTGGTTTTGTGGATCAGTGGAATAGACCCCACAACAGAAGTGATACATATGGAAACTCTTCATAAATGCCAAAGTCTCTTTTCACCCGCGATCTAAGCTGGCTCACTGATGTCCTGCGTCTGGCACACAAGTCCTGACAGAGATATCATAGCCCTGCACTGAATAGAATAGTGTCATTTTCATCTGGAATCACAACTGAATGTATAAGGAAATGTTTGTGGGCCAGATGTTTTATTTTTTTTAATATTTAAACGGAATGTTTTAAGCTTACCAATAAGAAACAGGAGTCCTGTGGTGTGTATGCATTAATGTATTAAGTTGAAGTTCTCAGCATGGGGGCTCTTCTGTGACGCTTTGTAATTTTACCATAGTGAGTGAAGGCTTTGGTATTCAATTAAATTGTGGTTTAGATCTTGTAGCAGCATCTGTGATGGGTAATGACTCTTTGGGGTTATTGAAATGTTTAATCATGCTCACTGCATGTCTCTTAAATTCCAGGTAACTTTCGAATGCCACAACTTCTAGTCTTAAAACGTTAGAGGAAGCTTCTAATTTTGTCATTTAGTGACATTTTAAGCCTTTTAACTGAACCCAGGCAGGGATTTACAGTTCCCTCCCAAGAAAAATAATTTTGTGCTCTTCATAGGAAAATGAGGGTAGAGATTAAGGGGGAACATGCTGCGTTAGGAGAGAATATTTTACACCCTTTAATGCTTTAGGTGTAGAATCTTGGTAGGCACACACTGGAAATCATGTGGTGTCATTGCATGAATCCAAGCAAATTCTAGTGTTGTTGCTGTACTACATAAGTGTCCTGATTTTATATAAAATAATAAAAATCCTTTATACAAAACCTTTTCTTACATTTACATTTAGGCATTTAGCAGACACTTATACCAAGCGACTTGCAGGGTGAGAAAAACGATGTGGTAAATCATAAGGAGGCGATAACGTCATCTTTACACAGTTACAGTTACCAAGACTACATTTCAATACTTGATAGAAACAATCAAGTATGATTTTAATTCATACTTGTGTTTCTTGAAACAGCTAAAATGATTCTTGAATGATTCCTAGAAATTATTAACCTCTGAATTATTTTAACCCTCAAGTTCTGTGGAGATTTTTTTTTTTTGTCTCCCTGATGAAATTAATGAATAACTCATTTTCTCTAATGTTCATCTGACTAGTAGCACTTAACAATATAACTTCTCTAATATAGTAATATTAATTTTTAGGTGTTAATTTATCAAGGTAAAATTTAGTTTATATTGGTACTCATAAGATAAGGTTTAGGAAGAGTCTGTAAACCTGACACTTCAATGTTTTTTATGTTTTTGAGTTAATGTTAAATACTCTCCTAGAGCTCAATCAGCATGAGTGTTACCCAAACAGGTCTTTTGCAAGGCAGATCTGATTCTGTAGGTTCTCCTGAAGTCATTTAACCACCCTTTCACATAGAATTGCACATGCTAATAATGACAGACTGAAAAGCAGCCTTACAAGGCTAAAGAGCCCACTGAGTGTTTTCGTGTGTGTGTGTGTGGCTGTGCTTGTGTCTGTTTGATGGCCACTGTGTGCTGGGGACTGTGTGCTCTCTCCTCTCCGTAGGCTGGCTACTTTGATGCTGTGCCTCTCTTATCTTGAGCCTGGCAAGGTTAATGAAGTGCTAGCACTTTTGTAGGAAGTAAAAATGAACTGACTAGCAGAGACCAGAGGAAGCTTGGAGATGAAACGCACATCTTGGAGCGACTCTAAGTGGCAATTTTGGTGAATTACTGAGACAATGAGAGGAGGAACATCATCTTAGGCACAACGGCAGTGTGTATCAAGAATGGTCGATTGGATCTCTTTAAACTCGGCTCATGTGGAATTACATTAGCATTTTAGCCTTGCTTGTAATATGATCTGTCACACCTCTTCACCAGCCAGTGGTGGCTGGAAGCAAATGCTGTTTTTTTTTGTTTTGTTTTTTTCAAACACAGCCCACTCTGAGATTTTTCTGCAATTTAGTACATGCATGTTGCCTAATTGATTGTGCATTACACATACTACAGTTAACAGAAAAGATTCCAATGTAGTTGGAATCTTGGTTATTTTTCCCATTAGAACAAAACAATAAAAACAAAAGAGATTTTTAAAACGTTACCATGTAGCAGATCCATGATAGGAAACCCATGATTGGGAAAAGGTTTTTTTTTTTTTTTTTTTATAAAAGAATCTGTTTAAAGTATCAACATCATAACATTAACACGAGTTAAAATATAAAGCAGTTTAAGCATTTTGAGATTTTTAGGCCACTGTATCATCTGTGATGTGCTTCATGTTTTTTAGACTTTGCCACCGTACTACGTGTCCTTTAGGCATTTGGCAGACGATTTCATACAAAAAACTTTTTTTATATAAAAAATTAAAGTTAATTCTGGGAGATTGTCCTTTACTATATGCCTTCTAGCTAGTCCCTTGGGTGCTGCTTAAATAAAACAGAAATGGCTTATAATATGAGATTAATAGAAGAACATTCTGCTAATACTTTGTTTTTCGCCAGCAAAGTAATCTACCACCCCCCACCCCCATTTCCAATATTCTAATGTTCCTCTGCATCTATATGCACTAATAGGTAAACATGAATGTGGAAGGTCTACATTCCAATGAATTAGCATATAAATTACTTCATCTTATACAAATAGAGCTCTTTTGCCCATAAGTCCCAGCGCTAAGCAAAAGATTGTGTATGTAAAATATGTCAGGGGAAAATGTAAATGAATCTGTCCCACTCATCGTTCAGCCTAATGAAAAAATGGTTTTACCTTTAACCCGAATTTCTATTTTCTAACAGCTCGCTGACATCACTTTCACAGATATGCTCTATAATTGTTTCAACAAAGCATGGAACAGCTGTCAATAGATCTGGCCTGTACAGTGTGACAAATCAAAGTCTAAACTGAATAAACTAAACAAAAGCTTTGGTAATATATTCCACTTTGTACGTCCAAACCCAATAATTCTGTTGGCGGCCCTGCCATTCTTTTGCTTAAAAAATAAATGGACGTTAATAGTCTCAGACATAATAACATTTGTACTGTGCTGGCCCTCTCATTTAGTTTTTGCACACTGGCAGTTGTAATTAAAGCCCTGCTTTTTACGTGAATTCTGGCTATTTGTTCCATAGCTAGAGTTAATATGTTAGAAGAGGCTTATCGAATTGGGTCAGCTAATTAAGCAATTAGCTTATTTCAGCTCAGTACTGACACTTTGCTAATCTAGGCCATTGTGCTCACTGATACGCCAACAGTGAGACGACGTTCGTCTCTACCACAGCAGGGCTCTCTCGCCCCTCTCTGTCTTCCCTCTACTGTTAGCTCACGCTCTGAATGACTACACACATCCCTCGCGTTAATACTCCCATTTCTCATGCAAATCCTTGGAATTGAATAGGTTGTTTATTGTGCTGTTAATATATTGAGACATTCATGTGGTGGTGTTGGAGTGTTTGCTTTCTGCATTCGTAGCTGTGTTAACACATGTGGAATACCAGACAGATTACAGTCTGATAGCGTCAAAGCCCTGATGAACGTCTGCTAGCGACTTTGCCCTTTTTGCATGCCGTTCAAAACTAATGCGGGCGTAGTTGCACTTTGAAGTAGCTTTAAATGATCAAAACTACGTCTCTAATTAGAAATTCATCTCTCGAGTCACTTTTCCAAACGGTCTGCTTTGAATGTCTCGGGGTTTGGTGGCTTTTACAGGCATTAGGATGGCAAACAAACAGTTGGGATTGTGTGTTGAAAAGATTTGCGACGTGCTTGCAAAGTCACTGTTCAAATAGTTTGATCTGAATATGCTACACGGCACACTCTATTGTTGTACATTAACTTTAATTGGCCATGGCTCCCTGAGAAATGTTTTCTTTATAGATGTCTATCATGAAAAGAATGCTGTGAAGCGGTGTTTGCTTAATGGATAAAAACATTTGCAATTAGAGCCTATAGGCTAAGGAATGTGAGTTGAGGCTTGGAAAGCCTGTAATTATATCGCACTGAGCATCTAGCTGCATTCTTGTGTGAATGTGCAAAACTGTGTTTGATATGAAGAATAATTGCACTTTCAAGTTCAAAGCACACTATTACACCTTTATCAATTGGATTTGTTTACCACACGTAATGTTCCTTGTGATGTCTCATACATATTGTTTGGTTTTTGCTTTTGTTGTTCTGTATGTAAACACAAAGGTAGGTTAAACTCTTTAGAAGAAAGATTTCTGTATAGAAAATATCTTTGTGAAAAGACACACTGAGCAGCCATTAAAGTTTAGCATACACTACCAGTCAAAAGTTTAGAAACACTTTGTCTTTGTTCATAGTTTTTTAGTAAACTTATCAAAACTATGAAATAACACAGATGTAACTTTAGGAATTATGTTGTAACTAAAGAAAATTTAAAAATAAGGTAAAATAGGATATATTCTAGCATATTTGATATAGCCCCTCTCGTCTAGAATTTACAAAAAATTTATTTACATTTTCCATCGCCCAGTTTCTTGAGGAATCATCCTGAGAATATTTTAAGTTTTGAAGGAGTTCCCCTCTATCCTGCACTCTTATTGGCTGCTTTATTCTTCATTATTTGGTCCAAATCATTATTTCAAAAACTTTTTTTAAATTGTAGTTTTATAATAACAAAAATTAAATTGAAATATGTTGGCACAATTATATTTTTATTTGAATATTTTTAACATTTAATCAAATGTCTTCAGATTAAAAGATTTTTAAGATAAGAAACATTTCAGTCAAGTGTTTCCAAACTTTTGACTGGTAGTGTACACACAAAGTGTGTGTTGAGAGCAGAAGGAAAGAATTTCCGTAAATAACGACTTGAAATTGTATTAAAACTGTCAATATAAATCCTAACAACTTCTGAAGGGACAAATTTAAGTAAAATCATTGTTTTTACTTCTGTTACCAAAAACATAAATGCAATCTGGATTCATGGCTTGGCAGATATTGAGGAACAAAAAACCTCAATTACCATAAAATGCACACCAGTCCCCCATTTTTTTAACGCATACTCATTTTTTGAGTGTCAGGGTTTTGATTTTTCCATATAGACAGTCTGAGGAAATCGACGTGGGGGGTAAGTAGCCACAGCTGATCACAGACGTGCAGGAGGACGCCTGCAGCAGGAGTAATACATAATGCGGGTCATTGCTTTGAGGTGACATTTATCACATGCTGTGCAATGATCTCCTTTTTGAATATGAGAGAGCGAGCACCTCAGTCACACAAGTATGGTAATGCGTCCAATATGATCCACTTATTTCCCAAAGCAGAACTGAATCCAACATGGCTGACTCGTGCATCTCTTGAAAACATTGATTTGACATGGCAGGGCAGTGAACACCCTGGTGAATGGATCATGCTTAAACACACGTCTGGCAGCTCTGTTTGGCTATGCAGAAAAATGAGCGTACAGCAGTTTCTTTTATAAGAGTCAGGGGAATGGTTGTTTCTCTACACACTGTCTACTGTACAAGGCCCAAAGCGCCAATAAGATTTCTGTAAAGCAACCTGATTTTTAAAAAAAAATTCAGAATCTATTGTAATGGATAAAAGGCGGATCTGACACCATTTTGCACTTTGGCATTGCGTAACAGTCATCTTGATTTATGCAGGATTTTACCTCCTGGATGACTGTAAATGCTGAGAAACTGGAAGTATTCTGGCAGTGACCCTCTCTAAGATCACACATTTACAGCAATTGTTAACCAACAAATTCACATTTTTCATTTGTTTACTCCATAGTATTCCAACCAGAGCTACAAACACCAAAGGAAATATTGAAATATTGAATATTTGCTTTTTCAATGTATTGTGATTCCATATGAAAGCATTATTTCATAGTTATTTACTGATAGTCTTCTCTGTTATTGCTGTCAAATAATTTGTGGTCAAATTCATTTGGACACCAGTATTTGGTCCTATCATGTCAGTCGACCGATCACAATGTGATGTGGATGATATTTGACAGCTTCAGAGGGGAACATTAGGAGTCAATAATGGCCTAAATTTTAGGACTGAAATATAGCTCACCGGATATATGGGAGCCCCCAATTAGAAACTACCATCCATTTTCATTGTCTAAGCAGATTCATTGCCTAAGAACATTCTGCTTAAGATCTCCTTTTTGTGTTTCACTGACAGACAATTATACTGCTTTGGACTAGCATGATGATGGGTGAACAATTCCCTCACCATCATGAAAACTCTGTCCATTCTTGTGTGTCCCAGTTGTACGAGCAACCTCAGCCTGCATTATTAGTATTATAATGCTAAAAATGATCCATTCTTGTATATATGTAGGCCATTGTACCCTGAAGCGTAAGTGATAATAAGATTTTACAGACTAACCTGTGCGTTGTAGATATGAGATGTTCAATCATCTTGAAGTTGCTCTATTTAATAATCCATCTGCCAATTAAGCCAGTCAGTGGTGTTCAGGCCCACAAAAGGTTAATAAGCCTCAGCTGCAGTGTGGTTATCCTGGGTAAATGTCACTTAGATGAGGGGCACACCGGGTCAAGATCTCCCTCCAGATCTAAATTTAATCACACCGCGTGTCCGCTGGCCTCCTCTTCACCCTAATTAGTGGCTGGCCTGAGCTGGAGTGTGATCGTTTCTCCTCACCCCCCCACGCCTTGTGCATGTGACCGGCTAACAAACTACAGTACGTTCAAAGTCAAGCGCAAAGCCACCGGAGTCCTAATTGCCTGTTTGGGCTGAGGGTGTCTGTATCCTCTTAGAGGTTGTGAGATCATCAGTGGATTTGGAACCATATGAGGTGGTAAATCTTGTGAGTTGTTGCATTAGAGGTTTGTTTAGTTTGAAATTTGTAGTTGCATTTTCTTGGCTAACTTCATTAAAGACTTTGTCAGAAGTTGACATGGAGAGCAGGGGTTAATGCGGCCATATTGTTTATTTGCAAGGGAGGCGATGTTGTACATGCTTTGCCTCACTGTGTGTATGTGCTTTCTATATGCATGTTATGTGTGTTATTACATGGCCAAAACAGATGGACCATGTTGCAGAATTATTTCATTCTGAATATTAATATAAATTAGACACAAAATGGGTAATCATTCTCCTGCCCTACAGAAATGATTAACATAATTCGGATAAATAACCAGATGGCAGAATTACAGAATTGAGGTAGATTTATCTTAATTAATATCTTGAATCTACTTGCAGACAGGTAAATGACTCCACTGGGGCGGAGATGTGTGTCTATTTGTGAACCTTTCTTAAATCGGCCCATATAGAGGCAGCCAGGAAACATCAACACCGTCTGTAAGTACGCGGCAAACTGGCTTGCTCGTCACACACCAACACAAACAGTTGCACAGATTTTCTCTGTCTCCATCTCTGACGGTTCCTCGGTTTTATAAGCCACACAACAGTGTCTGTCGAATCATTTTAAATAATGGAAAGATTTACTGTAGGAAAAGTACAGAGGAAACTTGCCCAATAATTGCTGGTTTGTGCATACAGGTGTATTAGATGGTGAAGGGTTTCTGCATGCTTAAATTGCGCAAAGATCTTTATCTTTTCCGATTTTCTCTTCCAACTCCTATAAAAACAACTTTTTCCACTTTCAGGCTAAAGCTGTATGGAATTGTATGGAATGAGTGAAGCTCATTATTTAAAATGCTAATCATCTTATGGTAGAAACGTAAAATAGAGCCTAAATAAATGAATGCATTGGCTTTTTTCTTTTTTTAATTAATTCATTTGGTTTCCTACTGTGTTATATAATTACACTTAAGTGCTTAATTACATATTTAAATGGTCCCTTCAATTACTCTGGCTTAATAAAATATCATTAGCATGTCTCCCAAGTTATAAGCTTCTGAGACATATATTAGTTTAGCTGCCTAAAAAATATTCGATTATGGACAGGCAGGGGTTTGGCAATAATCTGGGTTCAATCTACAGTGAATCTCTGTTAACATAGAAGCTGCTGCGCACATCAGAAATTGACATCAGAGTTAACA
The DNA here is from genome assembly GCA_036877525.1 of Chromobotia macracanthus. Classification (NCBI taxonomy): domain Eukaryota; kingdom Metazoa; phylum Chordata; class Actinopteri; order Cypriniformes; family Botiidae; genus Chromobotia; species Chromobotia macracanthus. The sequence goes on from JAZGTH010000115.1 coordinate 705,928, forward strand.
AACAATGTGAAATTTACATATTAATTAGCACTGGGTACTGTGGGCTGAATTTAAATATCTGCTCTGTGTAGCCAGTGTGTGCAGTCACACTGCCGCCATGTGGAGGTGAGCTGTGGGTCTGATGGAGCCTAAACCCAACCTTCACCTCTGCTGTCATTATCTAACATCTCACACTTGAGTGCCTTCAAAATATTCCACTGTTTCAACCACTTGTGTGATGTCTTGACTGCCGTAAGGTGCAGCTGAGAATACTGCAGGTGCTGTGGTGTGTTTAGGTGTTCCCCACAACTAAATATATTATTGTTTTTCCACTATTGTTTTTTATTTTAGGTAGTAATCCAATCAGTCAGACCTCTGGAAATGATTTTGAAATGATTGCGCATACAAGACGCAATTCGAGAAAGCTTTAATGCATCTGGCTTATCAGGCCACATATACTTAACTATATCAGTATATGGAAGTTTGAGGTTTGTGACAACTGCAGTCTTGTTTAGAGGTGAGATTGTTTGAAATGGATTATGCCACCACAATAGACAGTCACTGATAAAGCTAAATAATGGGACAGCAGTCAGATTCAGACACGGTAACATTGCACAGTAAAATTGAATATACATATTAACACACACATACACATTACTTATATAAATGTTGTATATATAAGTCGTCATGACACCTCACAGGTGGGTCTCTGTGAATGGCTGTATTGAAAACAATCGATTATTCCACAGATGTACATCATAGAACAAAGCAGTATGTACTGTTCTAATATGCCTTTAAACCTTCCTAGTGTCAGTTGCATTAAGACAGCCAATCAGATTAGAGCTTGACAAAGCGAAAAAGTGTTTTTATTCCGACTTATTGTGTATTAAATTACATGATAACAAGGGAGAAAGACCTTGCTTTCTGCTTCCCTAATTTTAGCTAATATTCATTTAATTTATCACCCTCAGAGGTGCACAAAACTGTTGATTAATTTCCTGCAGTGATGGTACAGGAAGCATATTAAACTGATTACAGTGGTTCACATATATCTACATGTCTTTTCATATGTTTAACATCTACACGTAGAAGACAGCGAGTTTTGAACAATGGCTTTGAGGCAAATTGTTATAATTAGAATGCAGATCAACTGGGAAGCAGGTAATTTACCTTTAGGGAAGGAAGTCTAATTATTGCCTTTTGAAAACCTAATTTAGCATCAAGCACTTCAGGTGTCATTGCTCCTCTCTTTCGAAGAGGAAAATCTGTCCTGGAGCATCGCAGAAGCTCTCCTCACTCTTTTGTCTCCACTTGCTCCTGTTTGATGTTTACATGGCTGATCAATGAAATGTGAGAGCCCTGCTGGAGAACTTCAAAGAGGCATGCATGTACTTCCTAGCATTTCCCCCTCTATCTCCCTTTGCATTTAGCTGTGAACATGATCTAAGCGAGGAGCAGAACTTTTCCCTCTCAGTTAAATGCTCATAGCAGGTACCTGACAGATGGTGTTTGTGAGTGATGTCTGTTCCCAGTTGATCTAGGCCCCAGGAATCGCTGGGGGAACTATCTCCACAGAGCACCCCTTGCAGCTCGATTGGCATATGCTCTGCAGTGGCCTACACCTGCTGAAGGATGGCGCTCACACCCGCATCCCTGGGCAACCCAGCCAAGCCGGGGTGTTAATCACAGCTCAGCCCCTTGCTCACACACTCCTCAGACTAGTAAATAAACCGAATATGGTGCAGCAGGAGGGGCTGCCACCTGGACTTGGCTTTGGGAAACATCTGTGTAAGGTCTGCTTTGATTTTGCATTTTTTCTCATGTGAACATAGGCACTTAACTCTTTCTAGTTGGTAAATTCTGCAATCTGTGGATTGGAAGGTCACCAAGATGTCCTCAGCTGAAATGGCGAAGGATCCTCCAACCGTCTGCGGTTATCCATGTCCAACTGGAAGCTGTTGAGGTGACAACACAGAAAGTGGCGATTAGGCCCTGCTTGTCTGAGTCCAAGCCAATTCTGCAGTCTATGAAACCTCAGGCTAGGGAGTGCGATCTGGCGTTCTGTCATAGACTGTGTCGTGCTTTCCAGCTCCAAACCCACTCCACATTCCAAACCTTCTCTGTCTCAGCAGATCTTGGCTGTCTTTGGTCCCTGTGGGCCATTGGAAGTATAATATGTTTTGTCTGTGTATGTGTGTATTTTGTGCCTTTCCCTAAGACAAATACAGCCTGCCTTCATGCTATAACAGCCATTACTTAATTGCGCCGGATTTTCCAAGCAGAGTGTTTCTTTAATTAAGCAGCTAATTGCAATGTAGTTCTTGATTAGCTTTGGGGGATGGGAACGTTCAGACAGGCTGATATGTTGTGCACACTTCAAAATCATTTACAGAAATTGAAGCTAATTTCACTCTCTGTGTCTATTGCTGCATTAATTTAATTTGGGTTGCTTTTAGCTCATTAACACTTCTAATTAATACGTTGACATCACCATTAAGATGTCTCTCTGAAATTGGCGTCTCCAGATAATCAGGATGGAAGAGGCTGACAGATAGCATGAGAGGCTGAGTGGAGAAAGTGAGAAAGAAAAGCAGAGAAATTTGAAGACTCTAGGAGAAAGACAGGAACTCCCCCATGCTCATTTGTAAATCACCAGCAGTGTATGATTATGGACACTAATAGGGCTTTGTGGCAGGCTGCTAAATTGGAAATGAAAGAAAAGTTGATTGTTTTAGATGTGATGGGGGTTGCAGCGTGCAGAGGCGTGTTTGTGCGCGTTTGCGTCGGTGATGGTTGGTGCTGGGGTTGCTGGTATGGGCCAGATGCTGTACACAGCTGAATCTCACGCTTGACTGGCTTTGTGTTTGGGTTTGTCACTTTAATGAGTGGAATTTAGTGACTGTGGGAGTCGAATCCTCAGGGTAAGGCTGATATCCAGTTCATCACACTGTCACCGCAATCCACACTCATTTCCACAGCCTCGGATCAAATAAATTTAGCTATGTATTTGTATTTAATTTTCAATGCTCAAATATCTGTAAATGTTTGCTCAGTAAAGAAGCCTCTTTAGCTGTGAGGGAAGCCCATTCATTTTTCTGCACCCAATGAGGCCTGGCTTCAGAGGAATTATATAAGTTTGGCAATGGCTATTTAATTAAAATCTGGTGGAGATTATAATATAAAAAGTGAACTTGTCACCCTCACCCGTGCAGATGCGAAATTAAGTAGCTGTCAGATGCTAGGGTTCATAACTGTGAATAGTGGGCATTGGTTTTATAAACAAAGAGAGGGATAAAATTAGCATTGCTCACATGTCACGTATCTGCACAGGCCATACATATGTGGCTCGACAGTATGTTTTGCATTTAATGTGTTAACATCCGGAATGATTACAAGTCCCATAATATAACTCATGAACATTTATAGGGGTTAACGTATGTGCGTGAACACTATTTAGATTTTCAAACATCAGTCTTGAATTGAGTCTATGCATTAAACAACACCAAAAGCAGTTTAGATTTTGAATCGTCATATGAGTATGGAGTACAAAATTACAAGGTATATATTTGTTTGACATACTATATGAAGTACACCAACAAGAAAGCAAAACACAGTGTGTGATTGACTTTCTGTAGGTCCTCCATCAGGAGCCACAACTCAACAATGACAAGGTAGTAACAACACTCTTATTTAACGCATAAATCAATGGTCATCTGCAGAGCTTTTTCTTAAAAGCCCTTCTTTAGGTTTGTTTTGAAGCATTCTCTAAGATAAAAACCTACTGTAAAAGCCTTCTGTCTAACACTTCATTAAAAAGTGCCTTAGAATAAGAGTCACAGGGGAGGTGAACCCTGCGTCATGTGTAAAAGCTATCAACAGCTGCATCAATTAACCTCCCGGCCCCTTGGGGCCCATTAGCAAGAGAAACACCCTTTAAAATTGCATATGCTTCAGATTACACAGGAGCAACTTAGCCCCATAAATGGCCTTATTTGCTTTTCCTATAGTTTGCTTTGTAAAACAATTTTGTACCAAGAAGAGATCTTTATTACTGGTATCTGTGTGGGTGTGTGCATGTATATGCTGGATGTGTAAATATATCATGTCTTGTTCATTGCTTGTTATGGAGAAAAGGGAAATGTTTCACTAAGACAGAAAAGGACCCCAAAGACCACAGACTAGCAATGTGGTTATAAGTGACCTCTGACTCCTTTCGTGTTGTTATGCTATTAAGACTATTCTGAGCACTTACCCACTAGAGTGGGTAAAAAAACACAGTTTTGCTTTTATTGTATTTCTACTTTTAAGCACTGCTATTTAAGACAGGTTTCATAAAACTTTGAGAGATTGTTGTAGTTTTATGAATTTGAGGGTTAGTGGTGCTTGCAATAGGCAACAGTATTGTTACTTGAACAAACCCCCAACTTTAACATGTAACTTGTCTAGCACCGTTTGTACTCCAAACACAAGCCATTCCTGAAATAGTGTGGCTTGTTGAAGAAAGGTGTTCTGTTACTGTAAGATATCAGCCTAGTGTTTATTTACCCATAGACGTATATTGCACATCTCATATTTTTTTCAGAAAATGAAAATAATGACTTTTCAGTATTTGACCAAAAGATTTTTTTAAACTGCAATGGCACTGAATTAAGACCTGAGGGAGACTGTGTTGTTAAGAGTTATAACTGGCTTAAGCCAGTGATTGGCCAATCTTCTAGAATGTTATTGAAATAGTAAATACTATAAAGCAGTGTGTCAGCTCTGTGGGGAGCTGAGATATACTCTACTGTCTGTATTACTCTCTGCTTCTGCTGAAAACACACAATCATTCAGGGCAGAAAAACACACTAAAACTTCATTTTGTCAAATATCTGAATATTTTTAAATGTCGTGTAATGTTTCTGACCTAAAAATGCTGAATAAACTACTATATAAAGAGCCACATTATGAATCCTGGCAGATGTCCCTGTGATCCTTAAGCTTAAATGTTCTTGATATTTTGGATGTAATTAATAGTCAGTTATTCTTTTTAATCCAAGGTGATGCTCATTAATTCAACTTTATTTTTTTTGCCTTGTAAAGTGATTTCTAAAGAGGTGGTATTTTGAATGTTTATACGGTGACTTGCTCTAATGCAACAAGACGTTTTGAGGACACCTTGCTGTTTCTAGGGTGGGGTAGAAACTCAGAAACCTCCGACCATTTTAGACGAGGCATTAAAATGACACGCCTTCATCTCAGCATTTTCTATTTAATCCGGAGTATTTTGTTTCTGCTTTTCACATTTGTGCCATAATTCAGGAAAGTTTGAATGATTGTGATTTTAAATCCACGGCTCTCAGACGCGCTGTTCTCCAGCAGCAATTACAGTGTATTTATAGAGGCGCGTCACATGTGTCTGTATTGAATATTCCCGTTCTGTGTCGGGAATATCTCTGACTCCACACCCTGAGAGAAGATGGGGGGCGAAAAATAAACAAGCCCCCCTGAAGTCACAGCTACAATTCACATACAGTGTACGCAATAGTAATGCTTGCCTCTCAATTCGCGCTGACGACACAACCGAGCTGCATTAGCAAACCCCAGACCAAATCAAGAGTAATAAAATCATTCATTTTGGTTAATGAGGATATTAACAGCAGCAGTTGTGTTTAAGCACAAACAAGAACAACAACATTAATAATTGCAAGTCTCTAGCGCTCGGCTGATGCAAGCGTTTAATAATTAACAACTCCGTGTCTTATCCCCCAAAGGCTCGCTTCCTATTATCCAGCTGAGTTACGAACGCGTAATTCCTCCGCCACTGGATGGTCAAAACACTCGTCTCAAATGTCTTAAGGTCTATGACAAACCCCTCATTCAATCTTCAAGTCTCTGTTCATATAACGTTTATCGTTATAAAGCAGAGAACGTGCCATTTTGATTTATTTCTCTGCTGTTTTTGCTTTCACTGGAGGATTACGTTTTACCTCCTGTGTTTACATATTAGTGCTAATCCAATTGAGTCAACAAGGGCACTTAGCATTGACTTAGTAACTGAAGGGCGGAGGGTTGGTTATTAATTTAATACGTATTCCAGATTTTAAGCTTTCGGGGGAAATAGTTTTAAAACATCTGTTGTGACAATCCTGCAAATGGCGTTTTTTTCTGGGTTAATGACTAATGTGTGGTTGTTTTGAGACGCGCTTTCTCAGGCGGCCTGCAGAGGGCGTGCTGGAGTCCTTTCACCCCTGGAGAAATAACATCAACTGTTGTTTTGACATTAGCACTGGGGGCATCGGGAATAAAGAACGGACAAACAAGCAGCGATGAAAGAGAGGATGTCTGGGAAAGGCTCTGTGTGTATGACAAACACAAGGGTGTGTGAAACATGCTGGATGTGTGAGTGCGGTTGTCGGGTTGATTTAAGAGAAAGCGTACGGCTGTAATGAGGACTCTGATCCCTGAGCTTGGCCACGACCCTTCTCCTAAATATCATCAACTGGTCCTGACCTTTGACCTGAAAGACACACCCTGTCAGCTGAAACTAATAAGAGGTTGATGAAGTGTGACAGAACACTGTCTAATGACAAAATTTGCAGTCTTGCAGGGTGACAAAGTGTGACAAAGACATAAATGAAAACAAGGAAAGTGTCAAAAGTTGTATAATAATATTAAAGGGCAAAACCAAGTTACAGTTGCTGGGTTGTTGGGTTTAGCATCAGCTTAAACATCTGTGTCATCATCCATGTATTTTTCCATTATTAAACGTTAGCGTTAACTTCATCCCATCCCAAGTAATAGAAGTATATACAAATGATGGCCACTTTACCTGTATTCATCTTCTGCAGGCTGAAACAGGCACTGTCATATACAAATGTATGTCCAACCAATCATCAAATGCACTATATTGATAAATCCTAAATAAATAGACACAATTAAATTGACTAGTACCAAATGGAGGTTTCATTTAACGATGGCATATAAATCTCTCTTATGTAAGGTCCCAGAAAATCAAGTAAATTCTCAATGAGAGCATTTAGCTGACTGATACTCTCATAAGCCATTTAATTTAGTTTAGTGCGTGTGCTAACAAGTCTTGAAACGCCTGCCTGACACCTCTCCATCTATTGCTGAGTTTATGCTTCTTGCAGTCTATGGGCTCATCAGTGGACCAATGTTTGTGTACTTCAACCATTTATCCTGCTCTAATTAGTCCCGGATCAATAGACCAATTGATTTAGCAATACACTTAGAGCTTTAGAAGAGGCATCATATAGCAGAGCAGTGTGCGGAACCACCATTATAGGCTTAATGCAGTGAAATAACAAGCAGCATTTAAAAATATAGTGAGTAATCCTCACTATACTACTAGATGTGGACTCCGCTGAGCACCCTGTGACATGCTGTGTTGTGTCAGCAGTTGTTCTCAAATGGAGTTTTATCATTAATCATTAGTCTTTCTGTCTCTCTCGTTCACCTACAGAGCTGAGCTGATTCTGACTAATTAAGCAGTAGCAAGTGTCAGCAAGGCTGTGAGACTTCCTTATCATAGCTGTGAAGCCACTCCAACAAACATGGCTATGAACAGAGTGGGCTTTCATCACCGTTTTGTTTCCGTAGGGCCTTGCTGGGCTATTACAGTGCATAATGCTGCCTTAATAGAACAGTTCATGTCATTGTTTACTCACTCTTGTGTTGTTCTAAACCTGTGTGCTGTGACTTTTCTTTTGGAACACAAAAGAAAGAATCTTTATGCAGTTCATGTTTGGGGGAAAAGGCACAATAAAAGTAATCAATATGAGTTTTGTGTTATAAAAGTCTTAAGCATACAGTATGCAGAAAGCATAACACAGTATGTTTGTGGAAACTGATGCCATTGTGGCATCAATTGTCAATACTCCATGTTTTTACTCTGTATATGGATGTGGCCTAAATGACTGAAATGTTAGTGACTATGGAACACTTATCATATGCATTACTTCTAAACTGCTTTTACTGTTTTACTGTTATTAGACCATCTCGGTCAGAAACAAATCCAGCATATGGGTTTTGAACAACATTAGGGTAAGTAAATAATGACAGTAAATAATGAATTTACTTTTTGGGTAAATATTCCATTGGCAACAGTAATCAAAGAGAATTGTATTTACCCTGGACACTCCTTAATATAGTTATTATGTATAGTGTAAATGCAGAAAAGAGCATTACCCAAAATCATTAGCAGGCCCTGCTTTGCAGTAACAGAAAGATAAAACATTGTAAAAGTATTTAAAACCTTTTTGGGAGAAAACAGACTATATCCAGTAGAAAGAGCAAATAGATGATCTTATTCCAGTGAGTACAGAAATGACCTTGTTTAGCTTTTTATTGCAGTGCGGGTGTGATTGCAACCCACAATTACTTACTTGAGCAAAATTGAGAGGGTGGTGTTGGTGCATAAAACATCTTTTGTGTGAGGTAGGACTGCACTAGCAGAGTAACACCCATTAAAAGCTCATTTGCACGGGTAGGCAGTTCATTAATGCAAAGGATAGTGAAATCACACCAATAGAGCCAAGTGTAACCCCAGGGCACTGGCAGAGGCCGAGGTTCAGTGTGCCAGCACACTCACCATCATACCTCATTTACACTGGGAATCGCAAGCAGCCAGGGTATTTGTTTTACTATTTACTCACATGTGAGCAGCTTTGGTTTGAGACATTAGTCATTATTTTTCACACACAATTTGCATGATAACTTTGTTGACATTCTGACAGTTTTGTGGTGGGCGAGTGAGACCACATGAGATTTTCCACCTCTTAGCCAAAGGAATTAAATGGATCTTTAAAGATTTCCACATGTATAAACAAATTATATGATATATCTATGACATTAAAATGCTTTTTAGTTTATGAAAATATATATTTTAGAAATTAATACTAATAAAAACATTTCTTTTTATTTGTTAAGACAACACCTACAATACTAATTATTAACATTGCTACTACTAATACAATTATTGCTAGTTATTGTTAATATACAGCACAATGTACATTTTTATTATTGTTGTTAACGTATTACAATAATGTAGTATTTGTTTTTGTTAATAATGATAACAACAATAATAATAGATTATTTTATTACTTATTATTATTATTACTTTGATTATTGTTGTTAAATAGTTACTTTTTAATAATTGTTATTAAAAGAAAGTAAAATAACAAAAAAAAAAGATGACATGACGTGATATTCTGATGACATAATGACAGACACTGCCTGAGATTTCATGACTCTTTCTGGACCGGCTGCAGTTCGGTTATCGTCCAGCAGATGCCACATTCTCTCTCCGAGGCCTCACTCTCTCTGTCTCTCGCTCTCTCCCCAGCGGACCGTTCTGTCGCGGGTCTCAATGAATTTCCCTTTCTTTTCATCACTCTCTGATGTCCAGCTGCTCCTGTCAACACCTTCTTACAGCAGGCAATTCATCGCAACACACTGGCAGCTGAGACCCCCGTGATGAACTTCAATCTGCTATCCGCAGAGGGGGCTGCACCCTGAGTTGGGCTAATCAAGGGAAACACCCCTTGAAGGGGGAGGGGGATGGGACACACAGACAGATTGAGCCCAAGTTACCCCTATAATTATCCTCTCATTGCCCCTGTGCTGCAAGCTGGTGCCTATGAGTGCGGCGAGCGTTACCCAACACCATTGTTGTGTTCCTGCCACATCCTCTCGGATAGCAATGCAAGTTCATGTGTTTCAACATGCTTTGGTACGAAGCTACCATGCGGCAATTTTATTTATATTTTAAAGGGCTCTGATATGGTGAGGCATTTACTATGCTCTCTATGATAACACACCGCAAATGTCTCTTGCCGCGGGTTTTGATTATTTTCAAGTTGGTAGAAAACACCCCCTGGGGCCAGTTCTCGGGCCCTCTGAATTTTATTAAACCTTTTCTACAGCTGATTACTTGCAGTGAGGTGCACAGGTTGACGCATTTTAGGAGTGGAGTGCAGGCCTGACAGGGTCATGTTTAACATGGCCACAGGCAATCAATTCACCTTAACCCCTCGTGGTACTTCAGCCTTCTCCACCTAAGCTGTCCTTAATAACCAGGCAATGGTGAATTTCTGATAAGGCGTTAGGGTCTCTGACCTATATATCCGTCCTTCTATATATTGGAAAAATCCATCCAAGAGAGAGATGTACCTTTTAAAATGCATATCCTAAAATTAAATAATTTTGCACAATGAAAACAGGAGAAAAAGCTTTATATGTCACAGTTTCCTCTAATGCGTTAGTTCCTCTAGTGAGTTAAAATGTTACATATATATGTTACATGTGACATATAAACAGTTTTATTTTAGCTTTATGTGTTTAGATTTTTTAATATAAAAACAGATAATATATATACTTAAATAATTTTCCCACTAAGCATTTTGGGAAATTGCATAAATCTGGCATCAGCAAATGTCAATTCTTTTAGATTATAGCTTGCTCACAACAAATAAAGGACTAAAAACTCTTGTGTGAGTGGGATCTTGGTGGGGTGTCAGATACCAAAATGTAGAAGCTCTGAGGTTCTCTGTAGGTAATTGAAAAATCTATATTTCAAAGTGAGCAGAACTACATTGCAAGAGGTAGTGACATTTATTTTGGACTGCTGTACTAGTGAAGTGTTTGATTTTCAGAACAGAGTGAGGACAGAATGAATGTGTGGAAATAAGTCCGTTTTCACCTGTGTGCTCTTAAAGGGTTATGAAAGTAAATATATATTAAATAGGAGATTTATATCGTTTGTATGAATCAGCTTTATTCGACAAAGCCATAAGACAAAGTGTCTTTCAGATCTACAAAAACCAGTATCTCACTCAGTTTAAAATGCTTATGTGACTGCCAAAATCATGAATGTTTCATCCCAAAACTAGTTGAATAACAACATATTTAATTACTTTATTATCAGAAATGTGTAACACCCCTTTTCTTCTTTTTTCCATGTTTTCAGAGGGATAATCTATAAGTTGTTTGAGTTAAATTTCTTTATTGGTGTTTCTATATTATCTTGCCATAAGAAAAAACAGACCTTTTAGGCCATGCAAAAATTGTATTGTTCCCCCAGTGAATCGGTGGGTAACTCTGTATTTTCCTTAGTGTCACTGACCTCTGTGTAGATTTTTACCTAACAAGCATGTAGAGAGTGCTACATTTGCCCCTATTTGACAGTGACTAATTGCTCAAAGTGTGCGTAGTGCTTGTTAGGCCAGTGGAAGTTTCACAGACTTCGCAGCCAAGCTAAATTCATTATCCTCTCTTCGCTATTCACTGCACCCCGTCATCTTACAGCAACCAAACCAGCCTAATTTAAATAAATCTACTGACTCCATTACAGCAAAACCAACTTAGTGGTTCCGTTTGGAAAAACATCAGATATGTGATGTGTCTGTTTTTTTTATATTGTATAATAAGAACCGCACTGTCATGTCAAGCTGGTCTGGGTGGTTTGATCGCTTGCAGTCTTTAAGTCTTTTAACATGCCCTGGTCTTTTCTAAATAGAGATTTTTTTTGTTACAGTACTTGCGTAGCTGTCAAGATTGGGCCCATTTAGCCAGTATCGGAGCAAATGCTGTACTGGGTACAGTAGGACAGGTTAGGCAAGATGCTCTCTCATCAATCTCTTTCTTTGTCCCACTCGCTTATTACCTGCCTGCTGTTTGCCTATTTATGTCCTCTGTTTAGCCAAAACACACATAGGGGGTACACCAATTAAATCAGGGTGGGATCCAAGCTGTGGATCATTGCTGGTGAGTTTAGCAGTGATGCTACGCTGTTTGACCCAGAAAGCATCAATGAGGTGACGTAGCAAACATATGGTGGGCTAAGAGACGGTGGGAATGAAGTCTCTGCCAGACTGTACCTGACAGGAGTGTCATAATGCATGATGGGTGCCAACATTCTTCCTCCAAAAAAAGAAAACAACAACAAAAGCCCTCTTCTGCCCTCTCTCATTCTCCTCTCATTTCTCACTTAGCTCTCAACTCTATCTCTCCAACCCCCCCCAAACCTGCAGCCCAAGCGCGTCCCTGGACAGGTTTCAGCGTTTAAATTTGAAAATGATTTGTCCTGCCCTCTTAATAATAGATGAGAGCGTGAGTTGGGGTCCCTTCAATAAACTCCCTCCTTGCTTTAATTAGTGAACAAAAAGCCCAGCCTGCTGAGGACTCGAGCTCAGGCGCTGTGTTGGTAATTAAAACTGAAACCACCAAAAGGAGAGGAGGGGAAAGGCTCTATTTTTATCGCACAGGCTGTTTGGTGTTGAGTGCCCATGGAAGGTTCTGCAATAAAGGGTGATAATGAAGGTGTGAGACCTCTGGGGGCCAACTGGGCGCTCGCTACAATGGTTGCTCTCACACCAGACTGAAATACAGGGAGCAATTAGTGAAGGCAGCACACAGACTGGTCACTGGAGATTAGTTAACACCTCAGGAGCTGCGCTTCAGGACGGGCACATGCTTGTTTTCCCTCCACACAATTTGCTTTTTAAGAATAAACTAACACCATAATGATGAGAGAGTGTAATTTTCGCTTTGAAACAGTATTTTGTGTGAAAGAATGGCTAGGGTCAATGAGCTGGCATCGCTGTGTGACGGTGTAAGTGGCTATGTTACCATGTTGCCATGTGTCTTGTTATAATGGGTTTGGTCCAGATTGCTATCTGAAGTGGTCAAGTTTGCAATCACTCTTTTAGGATTACAGGCCTCAGGAACATTTCTGAAGGCCTTTTGCACTGTGTGCTCTTAAAATCTATGGTGAGCTGCAGCTGAAGGCCAGAAACCTTAAGCCCAGTCGCTAATCCAAAAGACATTGTTAATAGAGGCCACATGCGAGCTGCTAAGCCTGTATGTTCATAATGTTATATAATTGAAGTCATAAAAAGCCAATTAACTTCGCCCCCAGTCATACGCATTCTCGCTCGCTCACACGCACACACGCACTTACAAAACATTCAAAGGAGGAGCACAAAGCTAGGGTGTATTTAGCCTCTGAAACTTGCTTGTTTCGCACCACTGAAGTTTATCCATCAGATGCTGCCTCAGTTTGACGGACAGAGTGGACATGTAAGTCGTCATCTTTACAACAAAAAACCCTGACAAAAATAGTTTCCCAGATGCCTGTGGAAGAAAATGAATAAATACAGACAAACGCAAGAAAAAGACACATGCTCTCTCCCTTCCTCTCATACTCCCCCCACCACCACATAATTTTCTAGCGAGAAAGGAATTTTGCCAAAATATTTGCTTTAAGGAAAATAACAACAGTCAAACGCAATATTGGATCAGTCAAATTCGAGCCATTTAAATTTGAATGCAAGTGAAGTGGAGGAGGCAGACGCTGTTAAATATGATGCTTGAATGAAAGTCTAAACCTTCCAATACCTCTAAGCAATGTACCTCAATGAGATGAATTAACTGTAAATGGCTCCCTCTCTGTGCGAGTGTCTTCCAATTTAAAATCTCATTATTCGTAGAAGATCCAGAACAAGGTGACTCTTAGAATAGATCGAATAAGTGAAGATAATCTTACCGGCCAGTTTTATGCAAATAGGAGATGTATTGAATCAACTAAAAGAAGAAAGGCGAATCAAATAAGCTAATAAAGCAAGGTTAGGTTAAAAACTCAGCATGAATTGTGGTTCTGACGGAGAGCACCTCGGCTCCCGGCTTTGTGCCATTGTGTGCAAAGTTGCAAAGTGTATTACGTCTGTCGTTGAAGTTATACTTTCTCTAGCCCTGCATTTATAGTATTAAGGAAATCACTGCCAGGAGCCTCACGTGGATTTGAGTACGTTTTAGTGAAAAAACAGAGTCACTGCAGGTTGTTCAAACATTCATTGAACATGTTTGTAAGAGAAGGGCACATATTGTTGGAAGCAATAGCCAATCCAATAACTGTTTTAATGAACTTGAAAGCAAAGATGTGGGACTCACACAGCTCGTATAGCCAGCGCATTTGTGGGTTCAGGCTGATTCACCATTCATTCATTAATAATGTAAGATTCATTACACAGAAATGTGAACTTGCGTTTTTTTATCCAGCCTGAATATAAAGCTTAAATATTAAGTGATGTAATTTGTTCTTGACTCAAAGCATGACCTAAAATGACAGATACAATCTTACATCATAACCTTCTCATATACAGCCTGCAGACAAAGCCAACAAAGTTCACACATTTTAAGGCAAGGCAGTCGTATTTACTATCCTATGAGATTAGCTTTGTTTGTTAAACACATGGTGCATATGTAATTTTATTCTGTTTTTGTTTGCTTTCTTACTTATTTTGTGGATATCTTTGTACATAAGGTAAATTGGGTTTTAAACTTGTTGACCGCAACTATAAGCAGACGACTTACTGTACGTCGCCTGCTTCAGACTAATTATCAATTTACTACCGCAGAGAGCTAAAAATTGCTCAAAAAGGAAAGTTGAAGTCTTACAGTGTTTTTTAAGTTTTTAACAAGCTGTTCAGAGCTTTGGTAATGCTGCACAAAGAAGCCTCTGGAGAGACATTTTTTCTTTCAGTTTTTTTTTGTACTGTGGATTTACAAGATTTATTGCAAAGACAGCTGTGTGTCAACCACTCTGAGCTCCTGCAGGCCCCCCATCATTCCATATTACAAGTCCTTTGAACATTAGTGTTCTTCAGCCTGAGCTGCTGACATCCCGTGTGAATCTGAGGATGTAAAATTATACACATAAGCACAACTGCTCGGCATTAGGGCTGAGAGATGAGAGGCCGCAACAACATTGTGGAGTTTGTCGAGCATCCAGAGTCATGTGATTCACCACAGTGTTAAAGATGTTATGGTGGTACTTCCTCTCGTTGATATGTCAGAAACTTTTTTTTTTTGAGGTATTTTAAAAAAAAAAAAAAAGAGAAGAGAAAGGAATAGAAAAACAATTCCTAAAATAGCAGTATAAGCAGAATCTTTCCTAAACTCTTCAAAATAAATATAAATATTGTGACTAAATGGGCATTCAGAAGGAGATTGAAGACTGATACCTACAGGAACTTAAAAATGTTCCCTATGGTATCAAGTTGCAATATAATGCTATATAGTAGAACATTTTTAAGTTCTTAGTTCTTATAATTCTTTAGGTAAGCATTTATTTAAAAAAAAAAATCTATATATTAATGCTTTAAAGAACTCAAGTGAGAAACAGTACCTAAAAACCAATACACTAATCTAAAGGACTTTGTTTTGTTTTTTTCCTTTTTTTTTAAGACCCATGCTCAAGAGTTCTATACAACTAACAAAATTGTTGAGGGTTTATTGCTGAATCTTAGGTGCAACAAAGGGACCTTTAAAGATGAGTGCATGGGCATACAGCAGGAGCAGAGATGGGAAGAACCAGAAAGATGATTGATTCTTCAAGCCTGTCAGCATATTAGTAAGGATGAAAACAAATCCAGGGTCAGAGTTGTACGGAGGGTCATGAAGAATCTTCGCTTCCTCTTCTTCCTGCAGATCCTGCCAGGAGAGGGGATCAAAGTTACAGAGGCGGCTCCACAACTCCATCGCCCTTCATCGGCCCAGCAGATATGTCAGCCGTGATGAAAAGTCATGATTTTATGGGTGAAAATTAGATTTATGGATGTGTTCTCTGCAAAATGCATTCCAGTGCGTTTGTGGGTTACAGTAGCTATGATTTTGGCAGGGTGGGTTACTGTCTGTGAGAAGATGCCAACAAAACAATGACAGTTACATGGAAGGAATTTGGTTAGAGTAATCCTCAGTTTCATTTATTCATTTTTTTTAAATCTGACTGCTGCATTTTTAAACTGAAACAGATTAAGGAGTGTACTCTGCGTGAGCACAACACTCTGCCCTTCTGACTGGCTATCCTGTTTGATTTGGCAGGATATTAATCATTTGTGTCAATAAAAAGCGTAGTGAATGCAAATATCCGGGCTAGCCGTCAATAAGTAACCATGAAACCAGTGCAAATTAACCTCTAAATGTCATGGGAAAACCCAATACCAAATCCATTATCCGCTGATAGGTAGAAAATGCTCATATTACTGTGTTGCTTCACAGACTAAGGTAAAAAAAGAGCTCTAGAATGCCTCAGAGGCCTGTTCAGATTCCAGCCTCCGATGCTTCTCCACTCCACTGCAGCCTTATAAATGCCACCAAAACTTGCTGCTTTCATTATTTACGTCAACATGATGAAACTATGAGCAAGAGCAAAAACCAGCAGCACAATATCACTGTGCTCCATCACAGACCCTTTTAAAATCCAAAAGCTTTAGGACTCACTGATCGCAAAATGATTTTTTATCAATACTTTTAGTTTAAATGTTTAAACATCCTTAATAAGATACATTTACCTCAAAACCAAAATTAAGATATTGTGTGAGATTTGTTTTGAGAAAATACATATTGAATTAAGCTTGCATTCCTTACCCCACTGCTAAATTGTTTTTATCCTTCTTGTTTTAATCATAAATCTCATTAAAGTTTGTTAGACTTATGCTTAAAACCATAAAGAAAAAACATATGCCAGAAGGGTTAAAGAAATAAAATTAATTCAAGATTTATTCTCTAAAAAGAAATCTTAATATTCTGTGCAATTTTGCGTCTTATGTAAATGTATCTTGTTTTATGGATGTTTAAAAACAAGACAAAAGTACTGATTAAGGAAATTATGTTTTGCAGCACGAGGCTTTCTGTCATTGATGTGCAGTATGTGAAAAATGTGTGAATTTTTGCTGTTATCCTCTGCTATTAGCCTGTTACTCAAGCAGACACTGCTCACATCGTGTCTATTTACGAGCAAACCTTCTAATCCATTAAAAGAGATTCATGCGCAAACAAATGTTTCTGTGCATAATTTTAATGGCATAAAGCTCTTCAGTGTTAACCTTACTACCCAAGCTTTATTATAAAACAGGTTAGAGCTTTATCCCATTGAGTACATTTTATGGAAATTGTGTAATTTAGAAATCCAGCTAATATTAAAAGTAATGTCACACACCAAGGTCCTAATATTCATAAGCACTTTTTTCACGTGTCTTATTAAGTGTTTATATAGTGTTGTCATTCTGTACACTGAATGACTCCAAAGTCTTTGATAAGGTCACTCAACTTTAACAGTTTTCATGCTCTCACCAAGACAGCTTGGGAAATGTTTTGGTAAGCTGCAATAAGTAAGCCAACAACAAGACATGTTAAAAAACCTTTGAAATGTTGATAATAAGCCTTGAAAAAGAAACACAAATCCACGTCACTGCTGTTCCCTACAATGACAATATCAGCACAAATGTCAACAGTGAGGGGTGAGCACAAGCCCAGGTAGGCCAGGATACAGCTAAGCAGTGAGGTGTGGTCTGACATGGGTGGAAAGACGTTTGTTGAGCCTTTGTTATTATCCAGATGGGTTTCTAGAGACCACTATACTGGCCATTCTGACTACAGAGAGGTTATATGCACACATGCTATGTTTTGATGCATACTCAATATTCACTGCTGTTTTTGCGCCTGTGTTTATATGTGTAGCGTTTCGCTGCAGGACTTCCAAACTTCCAAATCTGTTTCTCTGTGACATTTCGAGATTGATCCCTTGTTTTTTCTCTACATGTCTTTTCTGGAGTTATTAAAGACATATGAGTCTCTATTTAAAATGAAGAGGATGTGTTATGCTCTTTGGAATTATATTTCATTATAGTCCATATGAGAAATTCTGTGTTTGTTTGCTGAGACGATGAAGCTCTTGAGCAATACAGAATTCTTTTGCATATATTACTCCAGGGTTTTACCCGCCAAGCCAAAATATATGTTCTTCCCATTCAAACAGGCTTTACTCTCCCTCAGCCACTTAAAGGAATTATAACAGATGAGCTGTTGCAAAACAACATAATTTGTGTTTTTATACCAGTATTGTCTAAAACATGCAAATTGTTTGCTTCTCATTGGTTTTTTCTGTGTGGCATTAAAAGCCTTCCAACATCTCTGTTTTCAACGATTTGCCTGGATTGTGTCATTTTCTGTCTGCCTTTGCACTTCACATGCATAGATATTCATACTGACGAACTTGTTTGCCTTCTCGTGATAAGACTTTCTTTTGAGTATTTGACAAATAAGGAAAATATATATTTGCTGTTTTCCAGCGAGCTCAAACCAAGCTAATGGTGTTTCAGCATCTTAGTGGCAAGCTTTTCATATTACTAGCTAAAGCTTGAGTAAAGAGTATATTATTAGAGCAGATCCATTAATTCCTGCATGTAGACACAGGGCTTGTGTAAAAAACATTGCCTGGCTCGTTTGTGGTATCGCTCTTATTTTACATTCAGCTCTCTCTGCAAAAGTGTCTCTGTACTGCTGTGAAATACATCCTGACATTTCACAAATCTATTTGTTATGAGAAAGGTTGTTTAGTTTCCTTTTTGTTCGGCTCATTGAACTGCACAGGGGCCACATGCTCCCACCAGCCAAGTGTTTTTAACCACCTCCCAACCTTTTCATATTCCTATTGATTGTGCATTGTGAAACCTACTTAGTATGTTCAAACACAACACTGTCCATTTATTGTACTCTTATTGTACTCATAAGTGTACTTATGTAAATGTAAACTTTTGAACATTACACTCTTAAAAATAAAGGTTCCTAAAAGTTTATTTTAGGCTATATGGTTCCATAAAGAACCTTTAACACCTACAGAAACAGTTGATCAAAAAGGACTTTGTAGTGGGTAAAAGTTCTACAGACTATGAAATGTAAGAAATAAATTAAGACTGAAAGGCTCTTTGAGGAACCAAAATTGGTTCTACTATGGCATCACCATAGAGAGCCCCTTTAACCACATTTATTTGAAGAGTGTACTTCAGGTTGATTTTTTGGATATTTTTAGGAGTTTGTATGGAGCTCCTGCAGCAGGAATGGTCAGAGGTGAGAATCTTTCACGCAGGGAGGGATTTCTCCCTTTGAGAGTGCTAATTACTAACTGAGGATAACTCTATCTCCATCACTCACTCTGTCACTCAATATTAATACAGCCGCTCATTGATGTCTGGCAAGCTGTCTAGACATCACCTGAGCCATTAATCAGAGTTGTGTTAAAGCACATCTACTGTACCTACAGTGTGGGCTACCCACGGATAACCGGAACGGGTCTCTGTAGCACAACCAATGACTGACTGATACTGCCCTGATCAGGATGTTTAAAGTCCTGTGTTAACATTTTAAATCTACGTGTTCATAAAAGGTGAATGCAAGGAAATGTTGCACTAGCATTTCCCCAAATCAAACAGTTCTGGATTTGCAATTCCAAAAATCTGGTACATAAATAGAGCTTCACGGGCGCGGCGTGAAACCAACTAAAAAACCTTGAATAGATTGTGAATTTTAAAGTCAAGATCAAATGGGAATCACACAAAGGAGGCAGCAAGTGGAATTGAAAGTGTGATACAGAAGGGGGGGGGGGGGTTTGGATAAATACAGGATTAGACTCTGCAGGCCTGGTTCCCACAGATTGCCTGAAACGGGGGTTACAAATTTAAAGCAGGTACTGGCTGTTGACAGGTTCAGTTGTGAGCAGACACCCCCATGCCTGTTTTCTGCATGTCTTACACATTAAAGCACACCCATGTCAAAACCTGTTTACATGCAATCAAAAGGGCTGTAACATGTTCTACTCTGGTACAACATACATGGAAGACCTGAATGATGTGACAGTTCGACACTTTGTTTTGTGGATGGGCTAAAGTGAGCAGAACTGATAGTATTGACTGGTCTCATTTTATCAAACCTTCTTGTTTTAGTTTCACACATTTTTACTTTTTTTAATACTTTGCCTTAATGTCTTTACATACAAACAGGTTAGTGGCTGCTTTCCTGTGCATCAGCAAGTTTAACAGCTCCATGTTTAATGGGATAAGGAAGGACATGTGGCTCACTTCAATCCCAGACCAATTGAGTGTTTTTAATGCAATTTGTGGACTCCCTCTGCTAGTAGGATTTGTTCCATACTGTTAGATGTGGAGTCAATTACACAGTATCTCTGGAGTGAATTTGAAGGAATTGCTCATCTAGCTATAAAGATACTTATGACTAGCGTTGAATATGTGAGCTTGACATGGCAGTTTGAGGTCCCTACTTCAAACTACTATGTGTGCTTGAGTACAACATAATGCTTTGGAAATACTTCACTGTGTGTTGGTTAGATATATAACACATTATTGATTAATTACATTAGCAATAACACTTTTTAATTACAAGATGCCCCCACAATGTAATTACAAATGCAGAACTGGTTATTCATTAGTATTACTTAGTAAGTACATTGTTATTACTGTGTAATATGAACACTTAGGTGTGATGGTGTTCTTTCAGTGTTGAGGCCTTTTGATTGTTCTCTTTATCTTCTCAGCAAGTGCCCTGCCCTGTGAAATCTTCTGCCTATGTTTGTATTCTTGAGAAGAGGTTCCCTAGTGCCCCAAGTGTTATATCACACACACCTCACACCCCCAGCTGGAGCTCTATACATTAATGTATAAACTGCTTGTGCAGACTCAGCTATTGTTTGTAAGCTGGAGGCCATATCAGTGGGGAGCACTACAAGCATGCAAGCACACATTCAAATGTTTACACGTGCATTTAGTGACATTATATCATCCTTGTTAGGTCCATGTTTTCACTACAATTAGTGTGTAATGTTGTCCCATGCATCATGTTTTATTATGTTATGCATTATTCTAGATTTATTTTGTTTGTTTAAAATGCAAATATATGTTTAGAATTGTACGGATTACTTGATTTTCCTAGACAAAACAGGAAATGATCTGTTATAAACCGTACTCAATCCAAAGAGAAAATGAACCCGTGGAATGTGTATGAATCACCAGCAGAATCTGGGCACTTATTTGCTGAATGATGGTCTACTTTGTTTAGAGCCAGCAGTAAATAGAAAGCCTTCACTCCATAATATCGTTATTATTGAAAATGTTCTATATGATTAATCATAGATTTGAAGCACCCCCAATGACTTACCGGATAATGTTAACAAATAATTCTCCCTCGAGGGGTTCTATTAATAATTTTCATATTCTTTCCAAATATTATTCCACCCACCTGCTGGGCGAGATTCATTTTTTCTTTCGTTTTGTGATCATACATTATTTAGTCCCGTGCCACATCTAATAAATGATGTTGACATATGCTCTAGGAGGGAGCAGAGTCTGGAAATGTTGGATGATAAGCTTCTTTGCATTCACACTGGATCCAATTTTGTCCTATCAGTGAGTGTGTGTAGGGCTGCAGACATAGTCCACTAGGCCCTGAGATGTCCTGGGGCTTGTGATTAGTGAAAGCAGTGTAAAAAAATAAAAAGAAAGAAAACGCGAGGCAGAATCGCACGGGATTCGAAAACAGAACTCGCAAAACTGCCTTATCGCAACTGCTATCAGCTGCCCCAGTAATGTTCCTCCATTGCTGTCGAGAGCTTGATTTCCAATTTCCTTTCAATATCTATGTATATTTTTGTTTTCATCCTGCTGTCTGATATCTTTGTGTTTTTACCCCTGGGAGGTTATTACATTGATCTGTTATTTCTGCTTTTTTATTCGATTGATTCAAACTTTCTAAATCATTATTTTTGGATGTAATTAGTGCCTTATTTGTAAATAGAAATTATGCTCTGTTGTTTAAGCCATAATTTGAATCATATGTCTGAAACATGCTGATTTGATAACCATTTAAAAATAAACACAACACATCATTTCAGGATCCCAGTAAAAACAATTTAATGTTAGAAAATAAATACAGAATAGTGCTTTGCCTCTAATTTAGATTAATTTCAGGTACTCCCATTTTATTTTATTTTTTCAAATCATATTATAGCATTACTTTAATCACATGGAGCTGCTATTCCTAATCCAGATGCATATACAACTAACAGCTGCTATTCCTTACTGTGATCAAGAGCACTTTCTATACGCATGTGAATCTGTTTATTTTTATGGTCCTCTGTAGTCTTAAGGAACAATATCTCCATATGTCTTATTTTAATGAACCTCTGGCAATTTCAGCTAAAAGTTGTTCATGAGAATCTTGCAGATTGAACTGTGTTTCCCTTGAATGTGCAAATGTTTTCAAAGATGTTCGGGGAATTTGGTTTCAAAAGCCTCGCCAGCAAATCAATTTAATCAATTCCTCTCCACCAATTGTTTGTTATTTTTCTGCTGACCACACTGCAAGGATTAATATTTGATTAGCCTTTAGGAGAAGTGGAAAGTACTTATTAACCTTATTTGTCATCTGTCAGTGCCACTCTGTGTATTGGTCCTTGCTGCAGGCGGTGTGGAGGAGAACAAGAGCAGGACCATTTTAATTTTCTCAGATGCCTCACAGGGAAGCCTGCAGGTATCTCACAGGGCAGCGGCACCATAATTAGCCACTTGGGCTGGAACATGCATGCGGTATGCTATCATTCTCCACGTCTGATATTTTAAAGCAGCTTGTCTGCTGTGGTGTTCGAGATCAACAAATTAGACCTACACATAATTATGTTCCAGTAACAGACGTTGCACATGACGGTCGGTGTGTAATGCTAAAGGGTTTTTTAAACGTAAAAACTATTAAAGAAAATGTACGTAATTACTGAGCAAAATTTTAATGCAAAAAAAACAAGAACATAATTTTTTTTCCTATTGATGGAATACAACCCATCAGTATTGCTACACATAAAGCACTCTCTAGGGACATGGCCCCTAACAGCTCTCTGAGTTGCTGTGTGGTGTACACACTATTTCGTCCACATTGGATCAAAGTGATGTGGAGTAAATACATATTGATCCACACTAATGAGGAAATCCTCATCCCACACACGGATCTAACAGCCTCTGAGATCCCAGAACTCCACTGTCTTAAAGACTACTAGTATTCAAAAGCCAACAACTTTACTAGTATCTGATAATATGGACATTACAACAGTATATTATATACCATAAACCTTGAACAGTGATGTAACACTATAGAATGTAGAGGGACCGTTGTATCGTTAAAGGCAAAAAGGATCATTGAATATTGTAAGGTTAAGACTATAAAAAACACTTACACTGCATATGAGGGAATTTATGTAGCATAATGAATAATAGTTTTCATTTTCACCCATTATGCATTTCTGATATATTTAAATTAGGCGTCTGGGTTCTATAATTAATAATGCCTTTAATGTTTCCATTTATTTGTAAATAAATCATGCTTTATTGCAACTGAGGTCATTTTCATTACCTTGCTGAAGTAGGAAGGCAAACATTTCAATTCCCATATTTGAAAATTGATAAGTACGGCTTGCTGAGACTGGCTATTTTTCATTACTAATTTTAATTAAGTCGTCCGCACAACATAGAAATTGACTGTTTGTATAATTGTTCATTATGGGTCTTGTTTTCCTCAATGGGTAGATTAAAATTTCCCTAAATAGAAGACTTTAAGAAAGATTAGTCTTTTCATCCCAAATATATAATTGCCTGCTCCAGAGCAAAGGCATTGTGAAATGAGAGTAAATTAAAGATATTGATAGCTGTGGCTAGACAAAACCAATAATGAAATCTGATATAGCAAATATATGGATTTTGCAAATTGCTTCTCCATGCTTATAATGAGACAATGTTCCCTATTTGGACAAAGGAAGAGATTTCACCAATAAATATTCAACACTGTGAAGAGTTTCAGAGAGTTTAGCAAAGATGATTTAAAGCTCTAATTATACCTCTGTAGTTTAGTAAATATAAAAGCAAATGATTTTGTGAGGTGTCCACTCATTACCATTCTATCGTATGTGACGTCCCAGGTGCTTTGATTTATCAAAACTCTGAAATATGTTTTTCCTCACATCTTGATAAGCGTCCCTCACTTTGAGCTCACTGGGAGGCCTCATCTGCTCAGCCGAGTTTTATCAGGGATCATCCGCCTCCTGTACCGTAGCATCAGGCTAAAGACCGTCCCCACAGTTAGCTGCCTTAATTACAGATCCTTTGATGTGATAGAGCACATCCCTGTTGAGATTGATTACTGTTTGAGCTGTTGTCTACCAATTACTTAGACAATTAGCCAACTAATTAAAATACTTACCCAGTGCATTTGAAAAGAAAGAGGAGCGCTGCATGAGAAGCTCCCAGACAGATGAGCTGCCTGGGATTCTCTACTAGCTTCTCTCACAGACTTAAGAGGAAAGAGGGCTGAGAAGTGTTTACACGTGCCATTCAACACATGACGGCTGGAGTTAGAGCAGAAAAGGCATGGTCACGGGCCTTGCCTGAAACCAGAGGCAGCTTCCTTTGTTTTTGCAGTGTGCACTCAGTGTAAAGGGAAACAGTTTTTTTCCTTTTACTGGCATGTCTAATAATCTAAAAAAAAACTGAAAAAGCTGTAGAGATAACTTAAACAAATATGAAATGACCACACTCCTTTCTCAAAAGCAATCACAAATAACAAAGTTGTAAAAGGACATTAATCAATTCATTTTACCCTTCATTTAATTTTATTCATTTTTTATATTGAGCATTTTAAAATTTCCTTCAAAACCGTTCCCACTTCAACTTTACTATCTTCACACTGCATGCACAGAATTGTGGGAAATCAGAGGCAGCAAGATATGTTTCAAACATTGACGAAGTTGGAGGCAATCTGATGTTATACAATGATCAGTTCGACATACCTTGATGTCCTTCTACCACATGCCATTAACATATACTGGCACAACATTTTTTAGAATTTGGATGCGTTGCCATGTATAGCAAATATTTATAAATAAAGGACATCATACAGTCTGTCAAAACATCATTGTTCAGAGATTTATTGTTGAAGTTTGTAAATGTGCACAGATAAAACAGCACTGACCACCTGAGGACAGCAGTGCCCTTCCTGACCTGTTCTAGCACACACTGTGTTGTACTACTGTTCAAACAATTCTCGTAGTTTGATCCGAATGCATCAGGAAATGCATTACATGAATCTGAACTTAAACTTGCATTACCTGCACAAACACCACAGCCATGTAAGCATGTGAGCTTTAAAATTAATTTAGTGGATAGGTTTAAAACCAAAAGACTTTCAGCTTTGTTATGTGAACTACTCTAAGGCAAGTTCCTTTTATAAAGTCGCTGAAATATTTGTTTTCATTTGATATTTATAACAACAACAGATATACATTCTGCCCCAGATACACAAGAATCGCTTCACATTTTTCAACAATGGTAACTTTGTTCACTGAAACTATCATATAAACATGTATGATATGAACATATCCTCTGAATCTGTGCAGCTCAACCGCTGTCAACAGTTTGCTGTCTGGGCTGTAATGGTTTCTTCCACCACTTTTCGAGTGGTCATTGTAACTACAATAAATACATTACAGCTATTCATTTTGTTGAAAATGATAGTTGACACTAAATGTTCAATTGTCGCCTCTCTCCCTTCATTGTTTTTATTTCTGAATGGCCTGTCAGACTTGGGAAATGGCTACGCATGTCTGATTGAAGTTGCCAGGGCAGGTTGGATCGAAAGACCCCACTGATTAGAAAGGGTGTGAACTCTTAGCGATCAAACCCTTCAGCTTCATCCTCTAATCACAGGCAATATAAAACAATCTAAGCACCACTTAACCTGAGCAGAAGCCCTGTTATGACTTTGCATGCCCTGTCTCCATTAATCAATCTGGCTGCATGTCTGAAGAGCAGAGATGCAAATGCATGGTAATGCCCCCTCCTGGATCATTCCTTTTGCTTTCCCCCTCCTTCCATCTATTTCTCCATGTTCTTCTTGAAGCACCATGCACTGGGTGTGCGTAAGGTGAGCAGATCTTTATGAGAGTGCTTTGTGAATAGTGCTACTGAATGTATCTCGAGCTGCAGTGCTGGAATGAGTCTGTAATGAGGCAAAGCAGAGTTGTCTAGCAGACGATCCCTTTCCCTCTTACCGTTCAGCCTGATCTGGCCCGGGCAGCAGGCACCCTGCTGGTCAAGGGAGGCCGGGAGCTTGTCCAAATGGCCGGCTGTCCCCAGCACCCAGGCCTCTCGCCGTGCTGATGAGTGCCCACATAAACAAAAGCAAAAAACAGCCTCGCCGCTCAAAGAAGCATCTCGTTGAGTTTTCCAGTTGCTTAGGTGCACTGTTGCTCATGATGGCAGAAGTTATTTAGTCCTTACGAGAGGGCAGGATG
Source organism: Chromobotia macracanthus (assembly GCA_036877525.1). Taxonomy (NCBI): domain Eukaryota; kingdom Metazoa; phylum Chordata; class Actinopteri; order Cypriniformes; family Botiidae; genus Chromobotia; species Chromobotia macracanthus. Next base: position 732,089 of record JAZGTH010000115.1, read on the forward strand.
TCTCTGGTGTCAGCGGTGGGTGATTAATGAGCGGGAATGGCTGCCTCCTGCTGTTGGGGAGCACACGGTCTAGACTGAGACTACTGGAGCAGTCCCCATCCCCACCATGGGAAAGGCTTCAGCTGAACTCACACAGTGGTGGCCTCTGCCCTCTGGAATAACTTACTCATTTAGACTTTTTTAACAAAGCTGTAATTGATTTATTTAGATGTTTATAATTTATATGTATTTTTAAAAGTATACTGCATTTTATGTAAATAAATGCCTGGGAATTGAACCCATGACCTTTTCACTAATAACGCAATGTGCTACCAGTTGAGCCACTGGGATTATACGTATATATTAAACATGTAGAAAAGACATTAAAAGTGATGCCTGTTCTGACCCACTTCCACCCCAAGTGTTAAAGGCAGTTCTGATGCTGTGCTGGTTCTGTGTGAATAAAATGCAGCATCATTATAGCCCTAAACTTTATTATTGTCTTGATTTCATAGCTTATATTTCATTTTGTTTTCCAATATTTAATATATGGTTTCATATTTTATATTGTAAAATACAATATAGTCATTTTTCTGTATACTTAATTTTATGTTAAAACATTATTAGTCTCATAACATTTTATGCAATTGTAATTGCTGTGTACATTCATGCAGGATTAAACAGCCTGTTTAAATACATCTAAATGCCATATGCACATTTACAGAGGAGAACAGCAGAGAAAAGAATGTATATAGATTTATGTCAAATTATACTAATTACATGTAAACAGAAATATAAAATTATAGCTATGGAGCATGTGAATGTTGAACATTATGCCAAAAATGAAGTGCATGCTTACATGATCAGTTTGAGAAAATCTGTGTCCAGCTCACCAATATAAAGGCTCCCCATCCCCCTCTTAACATTGAGACTTGTGTTTGCCTCATCACTGTACTGAGAGGAGCTTAGACAACCTCTGCACCCCCCTAGCATGTAGACAAAATAATGAATACATTTTTAATGGGAATTTGTCAGAATATATTAAATGGCACAGGCGGGTCGTAAAACCAGGCTCTTGGCCTCTCACCACTCGTAATAGTTATCCTCTTTTGTGTGGACTCATTTGCAGGAGTTGTCTAACACCGAGGCTATTTATCACACAGCCACGAGAGCTTTATGACAGTGAAATACCAACACTTTGATTTATTGAGTTTGGAAAAATCTGTCTGTGAGCTTGTCAGTGATGCCTCACAATTGTTCCTCAAATCTTCACTTACAAGACAGAAGCACACAAGCTTCTCTCTTGAGAAATAAAAACTGGGTCCTTTTATATACAATGCATTATTAACAACAACATTACAATGGGCACACTGGGTAAAAGATTGTTTCTGTGGGACTTTATGTGAGATGTTTGGATGAGGAGGCCATGCTGAGAGCTACTGTCTTGCCTGACCTTTACCATCAAAGCCTATTCTTATTTTCAATTCCCTCTGAGCACCTTCAACAAGCATGCTCTGCTGGGGACCAGAGGACTTACATTATATCATTTGTCCAATTTGCTATTGTTTCATGTCAGGGTAATTTGCTTTGGGTTGCTTTGTTATACCTTGGGTTTTAGGCTTCCCCCAGAGAGGCTTTCTTCTGAGGTATGTGCCCTAGATAGTGTCTGTTTATCAAGCACCCTTTGCTCTATCACGTTCACTTTTTCTCAACTATGATGCGCCGATCAAATGCACGCCTCCGTCTCCCGTGCAGTCTCCTGTGCGCTAACCCTCTGATCTCTGAACGGCCCAGCTAGTGCGGCGTGTTTGTGTTTTAAGTGCGGGGAAAATATAGGAAACACTAGATGAGAGGTCATTTCCTGCATAGCTACTGAATGATGGTCTCATTCTCAGACATTTCTCTCTCATTTTCTAATATTAGCACAAGGTGATTGTTGGATCATTGGTTTTTATTACGGTCCTACTGGAAAACTAATTCATTTAATGTGTCGTTACATTTTCCCTTTGCTAGGCCTTCAATTGAATGTCCATTCAAAGTGCTACTGTACATCACGGTTCTGCTTTCTGGGAAATGCTCTCTGTGGACTCCTGGGGCTGTAATGTAGAAATATCCTAACTCAGAATCCTATCTTATCTGTTTAGTAACCATGGCGACTTGGGTCAGAATTCCATTTAGAACATTGAACTTGTCAGATCTTAACTCAGGTCTTCAGATAGGAATTTTCTGCAGCGTGGTCCTGGAACCCTGCTGAGAAGACCATAGTGAATTTCTGTGTTGGTTTATGCTGGTCTATTCAACAGGGAAATGTCTTTTACCACCCTGCAGTATGAATGCATCTCTCTGTGCTCTTTCCGCAATATACAGCAACTACAACCCAATGTCTGGCTTTACCTCCTCTGGCTAGAAGTCCTTTAAGATGAAAAACAATTGCACATCCTGCCTGTGGGACTGAGGCACACTGCACAGTTTAAACATAATGTCACTGTGTTAATGAATAAAGACACTGCGATTCCCGTTTTGAGGAAAACACCAAATTGATTTTCAATGAAAGTGTGTTATAAGGCCCATCCTGGGAGAGGGCCGGCAGCTTAACAATCAGTGTCATATTTTGACGTGTGGCGGTCGAGAGCTCATTAATCACCTTGTGAACCCAGTCATTTTCTGCCTGGTGGGTTCACTAGTCACATGAGTAATAGACAGCAGCCACGCTACCCGGACGGGCCTCTGACAGCTCCGTCTGGCTTCCCCAAACCATACGGCAGCTTCTGCCTTTCTCCTCAGCGTCAGGCACCCGGAGACGGGTGGGACGTGAGTGTCTTTGTCATTAATAATGATGAAGTGCTGAGAGCTCTTCTCCTCCTTCATCTTTAGCAGCCCTGTGTCATGCTTCCTCCATTAATTGCTTGTGTTCCAAATGTATCTCGCCACATTATCTTGTTCTATCTTTTGATTGCGCAAGCTTAATCCTTATCGTAAATGACTCTGTTGCGTGCCGCCACTGGGCCAGTCATGTCTCATACCAAATTAGGCTTAAAATTGTTTTGCCGTGCTTTTTGCTTTTGATGCTGCCTCTTTAGCTATGAGTTTAATATCATCACAGACCCAATTACATGCTTTCATACTAGATAATCCCAAGAAAAAGAAACAAGGAAGTCTACATGCCAATACCTTGCCTTTATTTGGCGCAGATTCAGATGTGCACCGCTTCGCTCGTGCCCTACATCATCATAAAGAATCTCTACATCCTGTATGATTCCGGTCGTTATATATGGCACCATAAGTCAGGGAAATAGCACAGGAGCCAAAGCAAGTGGAAGAGTAATGGTGCACATCATTAGCATGAATGGAAGCCGGGGTAATGGAGCACTAGCTCTGTTATTGTTCTGCTTGTTCAGGCATTGCTCTTACAATAATGGGTGAAAAAACCCTGTGTGTACATTATGAAATGCATACACAAAGCATGCAAAGGCATTTTCGAGCACATGAAGACACGACAGAGTTTAACTATCCAATTTATCCAAGCCTTGAATGGGTCTCAGGAATGTTATTTAGGCAAGAACAGCTTTAGAAATAAAAGGAGTCAGACTGCAGGTCAACAGTCTCTGGATTTTTGTATGTCCATATTTCAGCTAAACATTTTGATAAAAAATCAAGAGGTCAAGGTTTAGGTTTAGCTAGTTACCGTGGTCCCATTGGCCCCTACTGGTAGATGCCATAACTACACCATCTGGCAGCTGAAACATCTTTCTCTACTGACAGACATTCAAAAGTTGCTGTGTAACTCTAAATAGGTTTTTGGCAAGAAAATTTTTAATATTATATTATTTTATGGTAGATGTGTTCATTTTGCATTTGGAGAGCTTCTAAAAGAATAAAATAAACTTTTTAAATGTATTTATATTTTACTTTTTTGCCATGTACTTTCATTTGTGCTTTCATGTCAAAGCTTAGTCACTAGTGAAGTGCTTGGGACTGTACATGTTTGTGTGGTGCCATTGGCCAATCAGCATTGTCATTACTCAGACTCAAAACAACGTGGGTGCAGAACTGACCAAAGACGTCAGATTTAAAATCACTTCAAACTTCTTTCAGCTTCTTAGATTTCAAACTTCTTCAGCGCCATTAGGATGGATACAAATGCTAACAGGTAGCTTTCTCCAGGTATTGTAACCCTCCTCAGCTAAACTCTTTTCATTTATGCTATCTAGTGAACACTATCTAGTGTAGGTGACACGCAGCTAAATGATTGTGGTGTTTATTGTGTCACAGCGGGGTAAAGTGATCAAGGCCAAGCATCTACTGCCCACTGATTTCTATTTTGTGCCCATTCTGTCCAAACGGTCTCAGCCAACACAGCCCTGTAATCATCCACCCTGGGCTAAATGACTAGCATGCATCCCTAGAGCATTAACACAGAGGTGCAGACACTCCTCATGATCGACAGCCACTTTTTTCACCTCTCGTGCCATGTGCTGCCAAGTCTGTGCCCTCCCTTTCTGTTTAAACCTTTTAGAGTGACTACAAAGAGATTTGAATGGTTTTATGATGCAAAAGGACGAAGGGTCCCACCCTCTCTTCATGTGGCTGAGGACCAAGAGCATATTGTCAGCTCAGCTGGCATCTGCAGTCAAAACTCCACATATCTTTTTTCATGAGCAAGTGGACGGCCGACTGCTGCGAGGGGTCTGGAGCAATTATTGTGGTGTGTTTATTTTCTTATTGGTCCCAGCGTTTGGAAAAAACATGCTGTTTCCAAGCTGCGCATAGCAGCGGTTTAATACCGCCAGTGTTTTTTGAGTTAATGTGTTGATGTGTGTTTTTTTAAGGCTGACTGTCATACTGTTACAATACCAGTTTGGGCAGTAGCTGCTATCTGCTGGAGTCTCAGCAGAGGCATTGTCACAGACAATGTTTGCCTTGTTAATTAAATTTCTTCTCGGCAAATGAGGTCATGGGCTGCCATGGGTGTAATGTCTCTCTCTTGTACAACAAAGGGAACGTGGGGAGCCCAGGAATCTTAACTGAAACAATCATGGATAAATCTCTTTATTTGTCTGTGGATCTATATTTTTTCTTGAGCATCACTGCTGAGATATTTGATGTACAGCGAGTGTTTTTTATTGCTTCAATTTTACAGACAGTTGGGATTAATGACAGGCTCTATAGCTTCCAGGAAGAGCTGGCAATAATGCAAGGGCTTTTCCTATTATTCTCACACGATACAGAACGAGCACATTTGCTCAGATGTCACTCAGTGATGATGACCAGATTGTAACTGTACGCTGTTTAAAATGTCTCACATATTGATAAATGTTGCGTGGTGGTTCTCTTGTACAATCTCTTGCAGCACATTCCACTTATGTTTCCGGGGTCAGCTTTGCGATAAGGATTATTTGATCTTTTTCCACCTTTTATCAGTTCAACACAACCCTCATGACCGTAATAACTTACCGCTAAATAAGGAGCTCATATGCAGATTCACAACAAGTATGCTAAGGCGCAAATGAACAAGTTCACTTGCAGAGAAAGGCAATTGTTTACAGCGATTCTGTCCTATTGTCCAGAAAAAAATTCTAAAGCTCTTGCCTTTTGAACTGAATTAGAAGTAGTTATTTTTTCGTCTCTGTGGAACAACTCACTTAACTTATCTTTTATAGGCTTCCTCCACAGTGTCAACTGAAAGTGCTTGTCCAATTAAAAATAATGGGAATGTATTTTTCTCCATTTCTTTATCTCCTACTTTTCTGCTTTTGTTAAGGAATATTTCAAGTTAAAATGAAATCAAAGGTTTGCACAGAACTCCTGTTCACTGCCCATACTTGCACAAATCCCTCTTCCTGTCTCGCACAGATATGATAATGTAACTTTGAGAATACCGCTGCCCTGCACATATGTTTAATTACTTCAAAATGAAGTGAGACTGATAGTATTACAGTCCCATCTCAATAGAATCCGAAATTGAACAAATTAAACTTGTGCTTGCAGTTATCATAATAAAAACAGACAACACAACAAGTGCAGCTTTTTGCACAACCGCCGGACCATTATTATTATGATAAATAATCTTAAAACTGTGTAATGTGGTCAGTTTGTCTTCAGGTGAACTGTTATGGAGTTCAATTGTTTTATATGCTGTAGACAAACAAAGAAAGCAACATGCTCTTTCTAGAATTAGTTTGTTTTTGTTGTCCCTTTTTTCAGTAATAACATAGCTGGACTTCAACGCAGTATTATAATAAAAAACAGTCATAAGTCTTAAAACAGAATAGGTCAATGCCACATGTACACAAGTGTTGTCATTTGAATGTGAGGAACGAGTCCTGGGGAGCGAATCTGCTTTATTGCAAAGGCATATGTGAACGCTGAGCCCAATATTCAGATCGGGCCTATTGTTGTTTTTAATGTTTTATTCATCTCCAAAGAAATTAGCTTGTGCGCTTGAAGCAGGAGTACTGACATGCCCAGAGCCCTGTTGTGATCTGTGTCTGTCTGTTCACACACATGCATGAGCGGGTGCATGTGCGCTGCGTGTGCGCCACATCCTCTGTTAGGTCCTTAGCTCATGTCTGAAGACAACACAAAGCAGATTAAAGCGACCAATAGGAAATCTCTAATAAATTTGCATTAACACATTGTGTAAAGCTGCTGCTGATTGCCTCCCTGAGACCCCGGGGTCTGACATACCATCCCCGACTCCTGTATGCCGGCCAGATGGTCACTTCTGAATGAGATTGACACACCGTTTCAAACTGATTTCATGCAAGCCCTCTGGAGGGAGAGACAGACCATCAGCTCCACTGGGAATCAAGATTACAAAATAGCCAATTAAAAAGGAAAGTGTTGAAATCTTGGCCTGATAAGGTGGAGATTAAATCGGTTATAGTTTATTAGGCAAAATTAGATATTAGAATCCACACCTCTCCAAACAGATTTCCATTACCAGCTTCCCAGCTTTTATCTTGCTCTCTGTATCTGATAGTGTGTGGTGCTGTAATTATAGAACTCAAAAGCAGCATAAAGGGGCATCAGTCATTGGTTGCTCGACAAACTTGAAACAATGGAGTCTATGCAAATGAAGACAACAATGTAACAATGTTTGTTTTTGTGCTAAATCAGCGTCTTTAAGATCATTTGAAAATAAGTATGTTTAAAACAAAATTGGTTAAAGTATTATTATATTTGTTTTCATAATCCATTCCTGTTCAAAGCTACTTGGTTGAAGATGCGGTGGGGTGTGACCGCTGTGGAGCAAGTCATCTGCTCAGTGGGTGTGAGAGGTAATTACTGCAGGAGAATGGTGAAGCAGATGTGAGGCTCTTGTTTAGAGGATGGAGCCCAGAAGCCTCCCCTGGTCTGCTTCTGCTGCAGTTGGTTCCATGTCCCAGAGCTTCTCGCGTAAACCCACTGTACTCTGGAGGCATCTGTCCAGCACCTGTGAGCCTGTGTCCACCCTGCCTCTACTCTCGAAGTTAACGCTGATTGCGCTGCGGAAAGTGCCGCTCCAGGTCAACCAGGATCATGAGAAACCACTTCTGTAGACCTTCTCACCTTCCTTACCTCTCCTGCCTCCCTCAGTTTAAATGCTTCCTCAGCTGGTACAAGAATGACGTGCTGCCTGGACGTCCCATGACCCAGGGCTAACCTGGCCACAACCCTGACCCCTTGTCAATCTTAACGCAACCCGGAGCCCAAGAAAGGGTCTCGACCTGGCAGTAAAAACAAAGCTATTCTCCCCAAAAGAAAATCTGGTCTTCTTTTGTTAATTTTTAGGGAGGATCTAATATTTACCTTTTACCACACCTTTTATCACTACTGATGAATCTAAAAAACTGACTGGCCTGAAACTGTATTTTGTATCATAATTTTAAAAAAGGTGTATATATATATATATATATATATATATATATATATATATATATATATATATATATATATATATATATATAAACCTATTTTTGACAGGATTTTTTAGCCGTGCCCCTTTGTGACATAGTAAAAATCAATGAGTTATATGCTAGTAAGTCTTTCTATGAAACCCAGCAGTCATATAGGACTCACTGAATGGGGTTTGTTCCTCACTCATATTTTTGTTTGGTGAATTGTGTTTCCATATGGAATTCTTAAGTTACATACAGCAACTCTTTGGCTTCTATTTAACTGGTAAATCTTCCACTGAGAAAAATGTCTATTTAGTTGCCACCTTTTGTTTCTCTTTGATTGTATGCACTGATGAAGTACATTGAGTGTCAAGGTATTGTTCTTATTTGAAACCATGTATTATGTTACAATTTCTAAAAAGATACCAGCCAACTGGCCAGTAATCAGTGAATTTACATAAATATTTATATGTTGCTTTACTGTTTACATTTCAATTGTATTTTTATGTTCGTTTTGGACCCTGTTCTAAGCAGACAACAATCTCCTTTTATTGGCTCTCAGTACAATACATGTTTTAAAATGAAGACATTAACTTTTTGTTTGTTATGCTTAAAAATCTGCAATAATGTTTTCTTGTTTTTAATCAAACTTTGTAGTTCTCACTGGATAATAAGATGCATCCACGAGTCATTAGCATTAATGTTTAAGTGTGGACAGACACGCGTTACTACAGACTGTGTCCTGGCAACTCTTTATACAAATGTTTGATTAACCCCAATTAATAGCCTCCTTCCTCATCCAGACTGTGTTTGCTGGTGTTGGGTGCCTTGGTCCTTCCTGGGTCTTCATCTGTTATGGGCCTGGTTAATAAAATCTGTGCCTCCTTCTTCATAATTTCAACAACATATGTGAGATTGTAGCCACTCACAGTATTGGCACATCCTAATGTGTTGCTTACAGAAATGGCACAACAATCTGGTAACAAAGCTCATTCAATGCAAAGATAATAGGATTCCACGGACAAAGAAAAAGCAATGCAGGACTCCCATTTGATTTTATTAGAAGGCAAAATGAGAGTCTCGATCTCAGAGGACGTCCAGTAACACCTTTGGCAAATTGACAGGCATAATGCAGTTTGATTTGTTTCTGATACAGACAGATGACCAGACTGAAGCTGCTTCTGTGATACTGATACTGAAAACCGATGATGGCTCCAACACAGTGAAAAATGCCTGGAGGTTTTTTTGACTGCCAAATTAGCTTGTTTGATTCTGTCCCTTAATGCATTTATGTCAGTTTTGTATTCTGGTGGAACACATTTCATGTTATATTAATGCATTTAATTTGACCCAAATACACTAACTAACAGCTGGTTATTTAACAAAATTAAAACAATTTTCAGAAAGCATTTCAGAAAAATCTACTTTTTAAAATAATTATTATTTTTAAACAACTAATATTTAAAATATTTTATCACTGAAATGACTGTTTTTGTATTATTTTGTGGGTTTTGCATGTTGTTGAAGCTTTGCAGCTTTATATACTCTCTGGGAACATATGATACAGAATGATCTAGAATTATAGATTATGTACCTTGGCGATGCACAGACTCTTTCCTTTTTCTTTCCTCACCCACATAACATAATTGTGCTTCCAGTTTCCACACTATGCATTTTTGTACACAGCATTTCTGTTATTTCCATGGTTACATGTAATTTATAGTTCTCTGAGGAGGTGATTATCTAAAACAGTGGCCACTCTGCTAACTGTCCTTAGATATAAAAAGAGCTTGCGCTGCATAATTCATTCGATTCTAACTCTGTACTGATGGTTAAACACATACCACCCTATGTACATGCTGTGTGTATCAAACCACAAACTAAAACAAAATCAATAAACATTTTTTGTCACGTCTAAGCATTGCAACACGTTAAAGAATTCATGAGTTTCTCTCCAGATGGCCAAAGCAGTATTTCTGACTAATAATCCATACCGTGCACATTTGGCTTTTTGATGAAGACTACTACACTACCCAGCACAATTACAGGTCACATTTACAAGCAGGCACCCAGTGCGCAAATTTGTTTTGCAATGGCTGTTTCGCTCTGAGTGGCTGTCAGACTTTCTGTAGCCATCCGTGGCTGACAATCATACTTTATTGGAATGGAAAAGTGACGGCTAATTGATTTTACAGTGATACCGATGGAGAGACAATGAATGTGCCATCAATTCAATCCGCTATTTAATGGTTCCAATTTAGCCTCTGTAAATGCTCGCTAAACTAATTTCTCTGGGTGCAGTAATCTGAAAAGCTATCATATCTCTAATCTCCTTCTATATATTCATCAGGAAAAGGGAATTTAGCCAATTCCAAGGTCTGGAGATGATCTGTTAGCGCAGTGTAAATGTTTAGAACGCTGCAATCGAGTTCATTTATTGGGATATGAAAAGTTTTATTGGCAGGGTCAGTGGAGTGGAACTGTTGGATAATAGGCAGTTACCCAGAAGTCTTTGGGAGCTATGAAGCATAGAGATGTAGGGAATAAAATGCCAGGACATACCTTAATCGGAAGCTAAACTGAAATTCTGAAACAGCACGCCTGTTAGATTCCCACTGATAAAAGGTGCCGGGGCACCGGCGATTGCTATTCAACCATCTATTTATTTTCCTCTGTGTAAGCTCTTCAATTTTGGCCAAAACCAGGGTTCAGTGAGCCGCATATGCCAATGCAATGTGAGATGGAGATGATGGGGATGCAATGGGCTCTACCTTTCCATCAGGCATTCCACCAAGCCAATCATCACCGGATATGACTTTTACTTCAGAACCATAGAGCAGCTATATTATAATATGGCTATTCTCTCCAATATAAATTCACAATAGGCTCTTAAAGACCCAATGATTCCATTGATACCTCAGTACAGCACTGACCAATATAATCTCACCCCTCCTTTTCCTATCAGATGCACACAGTGTCACATCCTCTCTGTGTATTTTTTGTAGCTTAAACCCTTTCTTGTCTCAGTACAGGGTTAAAGATGAATTACTTGCTGAGATGAAAACTATCCTTAGTTGAAGATAGCACTTTTGAGGGGTTTTTTTTCACTTATTGAGGAGAATGTTATCTGGATGATGTCATATTTGTACCTGTGAAGAGTAAAGGGCTGCTTATAATCCTATGTGATCTGAACTCCTTTATACAGAGGAAAAAGGAAAATGGCACGATTACAATTTTTTTGCCTGTATTCGGTCATTATTTTTTTATGTTTGAAAGGGAATTAAATTCAACTACTATTAATGTAGATAAAAGGATACCCATCTAATCAGATCAAGCAAAGCAATTAGGCTTGATTTCTCATCTAAATAAATGCTTTTAACAAGTGAGAAATTATTTGTCAGGATTTACTAGGTTAGTGTCTGTGAAAGTGTTTTATTATTATTTTGATGGTGCTATATTGGAAGTATCCCTGGTGCAGTTTAGCCACGAGTGTCACTGCAGCAATGTTTAGTGTGGTAACTATAGAAATTCTCCCCTGAAGGCCCCTGAAGAGTGCCACTGAGGGGCCAGGCTCAGTCTATTCCCACCCTGCTGCTGTTTGTTTACCTCTCATCTGACTGTTTGGGTGAACACAGACTCACTAATTCAGGCTATTTGAGTTGATAATGTGCTTCAATTCAGACAGATGGATTACTGGCACAGTATTGGCTGTTCTAAAAAGCTGAATCAGACTTGATGGTATCTTTTAAAGGGGATTGATGATGAGTCTGTTCAACTTCCATTAAGACTTGTTTTTCCCTACTGCCGTGAATGTGGGTATTTAATTGCAAGTTTGATGGTAGGAGGCTTGTAGTGGAGATTAGAGCCTGTATTTCTTCGGTTTTGCGTTTGGGGATTCTGCTCTACATTAATGCCCCTCTCAGGAGAGGAGGTTGTAAATATACTTGATAAACTTGTATCGTTGCCATAGAAACTATTCTCACCAGACTTTTAACCTTATTGCATCCCTCAACGTGTTTTCCAATTTCTGAGCTAGGTTAATAAAATCATTTCCAAATACATTTGCCATCTTAAATATCTTTAACTTGTATTCCCTGACATTTTATTTCAGTGCAACACTGAATGGCAAAAAATTTTCTTTCGCGAAACCAAATTTTGTTTACTAGGTGAATGTCATGAATATTATTCAGAATGCTTCTTGTTCAATGTATTTAAAGCACCAATATAATCCACTTAAATGTCTGGTGGGATGCCTTGGTAATTTCAAAAAGGTGCAAAATCATTTCTTTATTTATAAATTGAAATTGGAAGTTAATAGGCTCCACATATTTTGAGGGACATGATTAAAATATCCATTATAAGATCGGCTCTTGAGTTTCTGTACTGTGGATTACTTTAATCTCGACTGCCCGATAAATTATAGAGCTCTGCTCTCAATCTAATGAAGTAATTGCCTAAAAGATTCATTGTTCCTTTCATTTCTAGACCCATCTAGTAACAGAACTTTCAAAACCATCAATTTTTTTCCTTAACTCTCTCCCACACGGCATACGTTTGCATAAAAACATACGATGACCTCAAATGTATTTTCCCAATTCTCTGCGTGTTGTTAGTCACATGGCCACATTCCCCAGTTTGCACAGGTTTGTGTGTGCTAATATGCTTTGGCGTTTGGCTCTGTTGATTACGGTGATTGCATTGGGTTACATTTTTTTCACAACAATGGCATCATGCATATTTGGTGCCACAGAAGCACAAAAAATACCATAATCCCTTGCAAACAAGCATCTTTGGCTGGAAGCTGATGGGTGTTTGGTGGCATGGTGAAGTGAGGGCCGTAGTTAAACAGAGACTATGAGAGACTGGGAGAGCTCAGCTTAGATAAGGGCGATCATGCTGAAAATGACTCCCAGGTAAGACCTCTATCTCTGGATACCCAGCTAGAACAAGCCTTATCTAGTTTGGTCCTGATCAGGATCTTAAAGAGCAAACTGCATGAGCTCCCTCTGTAGAGCAATAAGACCATAGAGGTAGTTGACAGTCATTGTATTTGTTGGCTTAGCTCATGGCCCACTAAACTTTCAAACGAATTTTTGTCTAATCAACGCACGAAAAGAATCAAAGACAGGAAATCGTCAAATAAAAAAGAACAGTTTTCTATTAAATCCAAATTGGATCTATAAATCCAATTTTTTTGATGGCAATAATAATAATATCTAATCTAATCACACGCCTCAAAAAAGAAGTAATCTGTTTTTTTAAATGAAAAATCTTATTTAGACAAGTTGATATTTTACTAGATAGATATAATATACACACACACACACATTACGTTTCTATGCTGTGTCAGGATTTTCAATAGACATAATGACTTTTATACAGTATAAAGTATAATCTATCCCCTGACCCTCACCCTATCCCTAAAGGTAACCCTCATAAAAACCTTTTTACATTTTCAAAAAAGCATAATTTAGTATATATATATATATATATATGCGCTTCAACAGAAAACTCACCCCATAGCAGAGCATCAAATGGACCAGCATATACCAGTTACTTAAACGCATTTCCTTGGCAGGGGTGCCATGCCACCAAACACATTATACAAAGCACCAATATACAGCACACTTTGAGTAGTTATGTGTAACAAAAAAATACAATGCATGAGAGGGAGGGGGACCACTAAGCAAATTGAAACATGAGTTTCAAAACAAAGAACATAAACATATAAATTCTGACTTTCAAGCTCCATTGCAGACCTCAGAGGATCAGCTAGATTTTTCAATTCTTTCACACTCAAACACACCAAGCTGAAAGATCTAATTGCTGTGCTTTTAAGTGCACAAACCTCAGCTTGTTTCAGAGGCAAATGAGAGATAACAACATGTCGGTGGATCAGGAGTACTGCCTTTCAAAATCCCATCACCCAGGTCCCTACGCAGAAGACTGAGGATTAAAAGAACCAGATTAAAAAGCTCAATTTAATTAGGATGAATGGTTAGATCCTTCACATGAAAGAGTAATAACTACAGTCTCACTAACGAAAGATAGCTCGGGTCCCGCTGAGTTCTCCCTACTACAGGTAAAACAGAAGATGAAAAAGATATAAAAAGAATGTAACGTTGGTATCATCTCTCTCCTCTTTGCATTGCCTGTCTTTCTTGCTGTCTTCTAAATGCAGATCAATTACAAACCAGAGAAGCCTGGGTGTCACATGTGATTCACAATGTCAATTTCATGCTTTCCGAAACTGTTTGGCAAGTGCTCTCTCACTTTACATCTGGTAACCAATCAGAAGGGCGGCATGTTCGAGAAAGAGACAATTTAATGGTGTGACAGTTAACCAGAGAGTGCAATGTTGTGAGATCGTGCCAGGAAGCCTCTGTCTGTCATGGGCTGATATTTATTTATTTACCGAACAGCACAGCACAAATAAAATGTCACATCTCATTTACACTCTTGCCCTTTGGAGATGCACAGAATCTCTTTAAATCACAAGTGTGGAGTTGCTTTGTCTGATTAAAGCTCACTGAAAGCAGCTCTGATGACACACGCTGCAGTTTAGCATGAGGACAATTGAAAATAAGAACGTTAACACGTTCGCACCCCTGCCAAGGAAATGAGTTTAAGTAACCGGTGCACGCTGGTCCATTTGATGCTCTGCTATGGGGTGACTTTTCTGTTAAAGCGCATTTCTTATGAAGCTATTTTAGAAGATTAAAATTGATAAATTAGTGTTGTCACAATATCAAGGGCTCCTTCAAGTTGGAATTTTCCGTTGTATGCTCATGTAAGCTGCTGGGAATGATCTTAGGGCTTGTTGTGTTAGTGGCGGTCACAGAATCACATTCTTGTTCGTCAAAACTGCCTGTTCAGACAAAGGGAAATGCTGAACTCCACCCTTCACAAAAAGGTCCAGCAGAGTCTGGTCTGAAGAAAAAGACAAGATACTTCCTCTGTCCAGGGGGGTTTAGCTTTAGAAATAAACATGCTGCATTGCCAGGGCTATTTCACATGCTGAAAAGAGACAGTCCACTAATCTATGAATGGAAAAGCCAGGGCACCCTTGTGAAAAATGTTATCTCTGTGTGGCATAGAGGGTTGAAACCTATTCAACCCCACATCCCCCCCACTCTCGAGCCACAGCTAAGATTATGTCACCATAATCCTTAATGCACACGTTTTGTGGCCTAGACGGGCAGGTGATTCCAAGTGTGAGAAAAACAGCAGAGCAAGGCCAGCACAAGTAATTGTTCTTTCTCTTCCTATGTCAATAGAGTTGTACGCTGCTGAGGTGTTGTCATATTGCGCTCATATATTTTTATGAGACCCAGGAGCTCCTGGATTGAATAGCCTTAGCAAAAGGGATGATACCTGGACGTTACAAAAAGAGACATCACATGCACGATGCACTCTGGATTTCGGGGCCCATTGTGCACCACATTAGGACTATTTACCACACAAGCGATGGGAGACAAAGCATTTTTTCCCAGGTTTTCTCTCTTCGTGTGCTACAGTGTTTCTGAACAAATAAAAGCGTTAACTGAATGAGACCACGGTGGGAGACGAGAGGTCAAAGCACTCATTATTTCTTCCAGCCCAGTGGAAGCTGAACTTTCTGCGAGTGGGCTGTTTAATTGATTCTTATGGAACTGTGGTATTGATTACTTAAGAGCCTCTGGTCTTAATGCCTAGCTTGCCTTCTGCCTCACACCTTCATAAGGCAGAGCCTCACGCTGCAGGCTTTTATTGTGCCTGTAAAAGTGTAGCTCAAATAATAAGGCAGGCAGGCGTAGAGGCATGAGCAGCATCTCTGGTGACCCATTGGTTGTGGGTGATTGTGCCACCTTGATTTTATTTAATTGAGTTTGCATTGGCTTTAATTTAAATGTTGATGTAGCCTCAGATGAGGTCATTTACAGGGCTGCGTTTCAATGCAGCGTAATTGGAGTTCTTTCTTTTTGTGAAGGTTTGGGGAATTCATCGCCGGATGCTCAAGGACATGCAGGCAAGATGTCCAGAAATTAGACAGGATTAATTGAAAATCTTAATTACTTTCTGAGGGCATAAACATCTCAATATCAATTAAAACGTATTTCCACTGCACTTGGAGGATATGAGGAGCAGCCGTAATTAGATATTGAGACTGTCAAGACAACTCAATGGGGCTGTGCGTAAGCCCTCTGACTGAGCAGCAAGAATTAATGGGGAATAAATTATGAATGCGCCAGCATTGCCCAAACTGCCCTACCTGTTATGTACAAATGCTGCAAATGGCCTCCCCAAGTTGAGCAAAGTCGAAAGTCAGAAAAATATGGCAAAGCACATTCTGGTTATTATTGAAGTGTCTTAAATTATAGACTGCATATTAAGCAGCGTTATATGACTTGGGCCAACAGGGAAATAATATCCTCCAGCTTCTGCAGAGCAGTGCGCTTGAGTGGGCAGATAAAAGCTGGTGTAAAAATGGGTGGCGGATGAAGAAATGTTTTGGAGGTGTAAAATGATTGTTATTCCGAGGACACTTCTCTGTCACTGCCCGCAGTGTGGCCTCGAGCCCTCCTTGTCATTCCCTAGAATTTCACACACATCTGTTTCCCCTATATTTTTCCTGTTAGTTTGTTTTTTCCATTTTAATTTCCTGCCTATCTGTAGGGATTTAAGCAAAGGCCTTGTGTTTTAGAGTCTATCTTGACCTCATATCTCTCTCTGTAACATTGACTCCATCCCTCTGTGGAAGAAAAAGGGTCTCTGCAGTCATGAACCATTTAGCCAGAGGAAACCGAGGGGCTGCTCCTTTAAACTGGGATTTTTGGACCAATCTGTGCAGTGTATTCGAATTGCAGAGTAACAAATGGACAGTGGAAGGGGTTTGTAATGGTGATTAGAGTCTGAAATTGGTTCAGATTTACAGTGTCAGTCAGAGATGGAGGGGAAGGAATAAGCAGTCTAAGCGGTCTAATGGATCCATCAGCTCGCCGCGGCTGCTCATTGGGCCGAGTGAGGTCACCAGCCATCCGCGGGCGGCACAAAAGCACTTCAATTTTGTTAGGAAATGTATCAATTTAACTGACTCGAGCGGCACACTGGAAACCTAATGAATCTGGACTCAATTTTCCACCACACTGCCTCTGTGAACTGGAGGAAAC
This sequence comes from Chromobotia macracanthus, assembly GCA_036877525.1. Classification (NCBI taxonomy): domain Eukaryota; kingdom Metazoa; phylum Chordata; class Actinopteri; order Cypriniformes; family Botiidae; genus Chromobotia; species Chromobotia macracanthus. Next base: position 749,097 of record JAZGTH010000115.1, read on the forward strand.
AATGCTGCCGGTAAAGGGTTGAGGGAAGTCTGTCGTGATTGGCTGGCGGGGACCGCGCTGCCTCTGTGCTGGCCAGTCGGGAAGACGGGACCGGCCTTCGTTTATCTAGCGATAGTCGCGACCCAGACTGCTGTCACTCATCTAACAATGATGTCATTAAAGGTAAATTGGCCTCTATTTCAGCAGGATGATAATGCTAATTGAGTGGCAAAACATAATACCGAGAGCTGTTGTGTGCCGTTAAGGGGAGGAGGGGAACAGATTAAATGGCCATACAATAGTGGGTGTCAGGCATGGCAGATGTTGCTTTGTGCTGAGGACTGCATTGACATATCTCTTGCTTGTCAGGCCTGGGCTTTAGGAGAGTCTTACAGGACCGGGGACCAGATGGTCTCACACAGAGTTTGACTACAGCAGTTAAACAGAGGCTGGTTATTAAAAAAAGACAACTCCACCACGAGAAACATGTTGGTTGGTAAATAAGGGAGCGGGAGGGCCTTATTGATCTGACTGCCACGCGCCGGGCTGACTTCAGGCTAATGAAAGGCCTCTGGACGTCAGGCGTCATGTTTATTTAGGGGCAGGCCTCAGATCGGCTGAGACCTCCCCCTCGGTGCGGCTGTCCGCTACACCAAGCACAAGGATGAGAGGTGGGGAAGTGGCTCTTTAACATGCGCATTTGCAAATACGCCCATCTCAGTATAAGGCTTTTTATTTGAATATTGATGTTTTATTGTAGGATATTTATTAAAAATCTCTGAAAATGACGATGCAGAATGAAATACATCAGGAGGGATTATTTCACAACAATCGTTGTAGTAATTGTTCCTTTCCTGTTTGAATGTTAGATGTTACCCATTACACTTTTTATTACCACAGTGTTAAAATAAAACTGTAATTGTTTTGCCTTTCAACTGTTTGCTAATTTGTCAGTGAACATCACACTGTGCTGTGATTTCTACAAACGTTATGATTCAGAATTACTGTACAGCTGAACTTGGAACCCAGGTTCTAAATCCAAGCAAAACAGGGCTGCTGTACAAACTTCTCCTTTTTCTTATAACAGTTCCTGATTCTACACCTGGATTTCCCTGAGTATACAGGTTAGCTGGTGTGTTTTAGGTTGGTTTATTGTAATGTTCAGTGGCTCTGTGGATTAGAATTGAAAAGAGGCCCTTCCACTTGACCTCTCTGTTATTTTGAACACTGATCTCATTTGGCCAGTCAGACAACGGCAGCCTTGTGTGTTTCACGTGCCTTCAAAGCAGAATCCTCTAGACGCAGGTGATGAGGAGAATGAAACATAGTGTCTAACATTAAGACTTGAATCAACACTGTGAATTTGTATAAGATTTTGTTTGTCTTGTTTACAGATTTGGAAGAGACTTCTTCATTAATCAGTGTTTTGAATCTGTTGGTGAAAAATAGGGAATGACTTTGTAATTGGTTGTTGTAGATTAGTTTAATAGTTTGATTGACTGTTTTGGTCTTTTGTTTTAACCTAATTAACAGTGTTAATTGTCATGGCAGATTGTGTTTTGCTACACAGCAAAATATCCAATATAGCTTGAAACTGAAAAACTGAGCTGTAAACACTGCAGCTCATCTCAGCAGGGGGCACAGCTGAAATTTGCAGAATAAAGCAAATGAATGGTACATATCAGTTTAGTTTGCTTTATGCATAAAGCACATCCTTATTTGTTTTACAAACTTATATGAATTCCACTGTTTTACATTTATATTAAATCCTGCAATTACATAGATTTTACATTCTATACACATTCATTACAAAAATCAGTGCAAGTGTAATAATAAACCGTTTGTGAACAGCTGAATTGGCAGTCAGACATTAAATGTTTGGGCCACACACACATCCACGATTTTCTTTCTTTCAGCTGTAGGTTAAAGAAGTGTTTCAAGTGCAGCCTAAATTGTTCTCATCCCCCTTCACTTACACCTGGATCACACTTCTGAATTACTCAATCAGAGTTAGTTTAGGAGCAGGACAAAGCACTAAGAGAGGCTGATGATGTGACCAGAGCTCAGATTGAAGTGTGATTCCCTGACATTTCCACCGTGCTTCCTCTGCTCCCCTTCAATCAGCCCCTGCTCTTAGCTTTGTCATTTCAGTTGGAACAAACACAAATAAGCAGGCAGATTTGCGGCCGAGCCCTCAGGACAGGAAAAGTTTTGAAATGCTATTTGACAGGTTCACGTCGACTGTTTTATTTTGTCTCTCTTCTCGTCCCCTAGGTGTTTGACTGTGAGACATTTAATCGTGGGACTAGCGCTTTCATATCAGTAACAAAAATCAAATAATGCAAGATGATTTACTCCCCCTAGCAACCAGGGAGCGTACTCATAGCAACCAGCCGAGCCTCAGGCCTCGGTGTAATCAGCTTGAAAATATTTCAATTATTGTGTTGATTTCAGTGGATTTGAGAGGCGGCCGGTAAGCGCCTCAGTACATTCAGCCCATGACCTGCAGAGGAAGACATTGATTTAAACAGGTGTCAGAGAGGGAAAGTAGAGGCAATTTAAATGGGAATAGGATGGCAAAGTCATTGAGCACTGTTAAGCACATGTGTGACATCCGCCTACCGCTGCCGAATCAATGCAGCTCAACTGAGAGAGGAAAAAATCTCACCTTGAGGAATCATCTGTCTGCTGTGGCCCAGTGGAGCACGAGGATGGAGGTTTCACCAAGCTTCTCCCCAGCCTAGCTTAAGCCTGTTCGGGGTCTTTAGCAGTGCCTATGGTTCACAGGTAAGTCTGTGGATTGGATGGCAACGGAGGTGCCTGAACAATACATGACATGAATAAACAGGATGCTGTTTTATGTAGACACCCTTTATGTTGGGCTTGCGCTCTGATACATTAACTGCGGTGCTTAAAATAGTTTAACAACAGTGGTTTTGTTTGTGTCAAAGGTAATGCACTACCTGCTGTGTCTGGAACTTTTTGTTGAAACTTGAATTTATAATTGGAACGATGAATTTGTCTGCGTTACTGAGTTTCTTTGTTTTCCAAAACCACTGAAAGAAAGCAGACAACAATTGCTTCATTTAGATAAATGAAAACTGCATAATTCGAAACATGAGAAGCGGCGTTATTGTATAATTGTACTTTTCACACTATTTTTTTGGCCAAAGTAAAGAACAGGCAGTATGGTGCATTGTAATCATTTTGCTTAAAAATGTCATTTCTCTTTAAAGGAATTCATTAGGACTAAATTCAGCTGCGGTGCCCACCATTATCTTAACTGACAAAAATATTAACATTGCCCTTTTATTGAATTTGCAGGGTTATATTTAGCATGCAAATTGATTCCTTTCACTTTCCACAAATACAGATCATTGCAGCACAGCTAATTCTGAGGCTGAGAGAGGAGATGGAAGTGTAATTAACAGAGATTTCTCCATCTACAGTTCCAAGTGTTCCAAACTCAGTCTGCCCCCAACTCTTCCATACCAACCCTGTTTTATCTTTTGTAGTGATTGTATCATCATCCCGGGCTTATCTACTATTACCAGTAACGGTCACTGGTATTCATAGGATTATTATGCTGGATTTCACATTTATATAGCTGTAGATTTCAGACAATTTCAGACATAATTATGGCTGCTTTTGTTTTTGTCCTTTGCTGATGGCGACATTCATGGCACGCAGCCTATGCGATCATCTTGTCAAACCAAAAGACAATGCACTTTAACCATTGCCTGGCTCCTCAGCCATGAAAATGTGCAACAATTGTATTTCTAGGGATCAGATCTTCTCTGCTCTATTTGTGGATAAACGCCTCGTGGATCTGGCAGCACAGTTATTAGATCAGAATGTCTCAGATATTTTGACAGAAAATAATGTAAATGTGTCTTTGTGCTTTGTGATCACACAAATGGAGGATTTGTGTTATCATTTGCTGATATCAAATGCCCACGGTCAGTCTGTGAGCTGTGGGCATGTGTAGGTGTTGATTGTGTTCTGTGTTATGAGTGGGTGAGTTCAGTTTACTGTCAAACACACACTTTTCCCAGAGGTAATGGATTTGAATATTTTATAAGTGCAGTTGTTTTTAGCCATATCATATATTGTGTTGTAAAAGCACAACATGTCACCAATTCCAAATGGAAAGTGTCATAAAATGTTTTTTCTTTGCATACTGATTTAATATGAATTACAGTTTTATTTATTGACCCCTCCCATATATACCAAAAACTGACATCTAAACTCTAATATTTGTGTGGTATTAGACAGACTTCATAGATCATCTTCAGGCATTAAGTGTAGTAAACATCTATGTATCATCTCTCACACCATTTGTGGCACTTGCCATCAGTGGCATAGTTATTTAAAACTTGTGAAAGATATTTGAGATGGCCTGTGTTAATATCCTCATTTGTAGCACAAAAAGCTCCATGGGAGGATTTTTGAATATGAGCCGCGCTAATGCGTGTGATCACACATTAATCGTCTGACAGCATCTCACTCTCCACAGCCGGTCTATTAGGATTTTACACAGAGGTAGGGTCTAAGTGTCAGGTGTCATAATTTAATTGTGTTGTTTTCTGTGTCTCCCCTCTCACTTTTGGGACGGGTTTGCAGTTTTGCCTTTTCAGCCCTTTCTGTTTTTCAACTGGGGACAAGGAATTCACCTTTACATTTAAGTTTTAAAATAGCCATAGCAGCACAAGTGGATCATTATCCCAGAGTGATTGGATTGTAATGCATTGGATTAAACCTTAATCATGTATTTTACATAAGGAAGAAGTAACCCATTAGCTCAGTGGCTTCTCTCAGGGCAATACAGTAAAATATGAAATCAAGTATATAGCCAGACAATGTTGTTCAATGAAACACGACTTACATGCTTTGGTCAGTTTTCTTGTTATTTTTATAGTTTATTCTTTTAACAATGCACCATGATGTTATAAGAAACTGTGATGCAATAATTAACTAAAACAGTTGTTTTCAATAGTGGCCCATGCATGATTTCTAGCCTTCATATTTTGTTATAGATAAGTGAAGGTGCTTTCACTATTTAGAAAAACTCTGTTGTCTTCATTCTTGATCATTGGCAACCGATATTAACACATGCCTTGCACAAGAGCAGCTCCAAATTGGCAAATGCAAGGAATTTGTCTGTTGAATGACAGAATGAGAAAAAAATCCTTCTTAATAGCCTAAATATTTGGAAATTCCTTCCATGTGTTTAGCCGTGCACAATCCTCACTCACACATGTATTTTATTCCAAATAAATGAACTAGGTTTTGATAAGCTACTTTCGAAGGACAATTGTTTGCCAAAGTTAATTACTGAGTCAGAGTATCTACAATGAATCTGCTTCACACTATTGTCCAATGTTGCATTTCCATTTCTATATTATTACGTTGAAATTCAAGTTACAGTAATGCATGCACATTTTCCCGTGTCATCCCAAATGAGAATTAAAATTCCACCTGACGTTTACTTTACATATATTACGTTTAATTGAATTTGTATTTCGTAGCAGGGCTGCTGCAGGGAATCTTGATTTGTTTGCAGAAAATTAATGTCCTAGTGCCAGCCCATGTATCCATCTGAGAAGGTGTTGCTGGTTGCTTTAATTATTTCTCGCCTACTTTAATCATTTATTTGAATGACTGAGCAGCTCATCGATAGCACCAAAATGAGTGTTATGTCTTTAAACTTCCCTTCCTCAGGTTCTCTGCTGGTCGCCAATACAGTGTTGGATGAAAGCAATCCACAGCCATCCGAAGCCACTGATAGATATGGTCACACTTTAGAGAGGTAAACAGTATTGATTTAGCTCCACTATCGTCTCTAATTTTCTTCCAGCCATTGAGCAATACAATCCGTTATAACTAATCACACTCACTTGCAGGGTTGAAGCAAGACATTTGAGTGTGTGTGTTTCTTTTACTGTTTTCTTATAGGGTAAGATCTCCTTAGGACGGATCGCCCGTATTGAAGTGTTTCTGCACCGTCACATCTCCCCACTTCCTTTGCTCTAATGTGATTGATCAGGCCAGCGTCGAGGTCATGGCATGCTCTTCTCCAAGACACTTTTGAAAGTGATATTTCAGACCCAGTTAGAACCCTCAACCCTGTTATTTCCCCTCACCATTAAATAAAACGTGAACCTTGAGTGAGATCAAGTTTTTTGAGCCCATCCTTGAACATTTCTGAGCCCTAATGGGATAGTGAATGTCTGTACAACCAGGGAGTCCAAGGATTAAACTTGAAGTAATGTGAACATAATAGTAAAGTCTGGGTTATTGGCCATTCTTTGTTAAGAGCATTTGCAATTTTGGTTTAATGGTGTAGCTGGGATGGTGAACCTTCATGATGGGAATTTGACAGCCCCTGATCACCATGAACTGTACTGTGTAATAATTCTTGAAACATTTTCTTCTTTTGTGTTCCACAGAACAAAAACAACAGCATACAGGTTTGGAACAAAATGAAGGTGAGTAAATAATGCCAGATTCTTTTGTGAACTTTTCATTTATTGACTTACAGCTGTAGTATATGTTACTGAATATAATCACTCCTATGACACACTAACGTATTGTCAGTGTATCCCAAAACATGTTTCTAAACATGTTTTCTAATTACAGTGTTTGTTTTCCTGACACATTGACTTTTTTACTGAAACAGTGTTGACTTCCATAGTGTTGGAAACAATCATTATTTTTGTAGGTCCCTGTTTGGTTCTACTATAGTGATGCAGAAATTCCACTTTTCACAAAATTTCATTCCGCAAACCTTATGACAGCAATTCATGCAAAACCTGGACATGACACTATGAAATGTTTGGTACGTTTAATTTGCATTATTATGTAACAGCTTCCATAAAAGCCTCTCTTGAGTATTTTGATAATGGATTGAGAAATGGCTTTGACGCCGTCTTTCAAAGTTCACCTGAAACGAATCATATTTTTAAAGGAGATTCTCTCCCTGTGAGATGTTTCTACATGATGCTGTTTATTCCAAGTCAGGTTAAACAGGCCTGAATCAGAATAACTGTGTCCTCTCTGTATGAAGTAGGGAAGGTTAATGCAATTTAAGGTATAAAATAATTACTAATTATCCCAGGGTTAACTACACCCTTTGGCAATTTCTTGCATGTCCCGCTATGTTGGGCTTGACCCAAATCAATGACAAAATTTACCCTATAAATTCCCAACAAAATTTGACCTTGCACAATTGGGGAGTTGAGGGGGGGGGAGGTGTAAGTATAAGGATGGATAACAAACAGATTTATTTTTATTTGAGTCTAGAAAAGCTGTGAGTGTTCTGAGGAGAAAATAATACACTACTATAATGAAAAGCATAGTTAATGCTGAATTTGAAATTACTGCAGCAGTTAAAGCCTCTAGGAACAGAAGGCTTAATTCTGAAATTCAGCACCAGTTGCAGATTTTTACAACAGCCCTTCAAACTGTCACTTCACCGTTATATGAAGTCATTTTGATGTTAACAAGTTCTTTACTGAGAACATCAGCGCATTTACACCTACTGAGCTGTGATGGGTTACATTAGCTTCACAGAATCCATTTTTAATACTGCTCTTTTTAACCTGTATATTTTTTTAACAAACGGATGGATCAAAGAGCTAGTAGTTTTGCTAGTTGGTAAATGGTCAGAGGGGAGCTTATTTATCTTTCAAATAACTAGAGTTATTTGTGACCCGTAAAGGGCCGACACTTACAAATAGATTTGGACAGTGTTGCCTTAACATCTGGAAACCCTATTTAACTCATCCCATCTCAGGAAGTTTTCACACTTCACGCTTCATTAACCTCTAGGGTCTGGAGTCCCTGGGAAGACAGGGGAGTGAAACGCTTGTTTACACAGTGCCTTCTAAATCACCAGCGAGAGCTTTAGCCATCACTGCAGCACATCAATGCAGGTGAGGAACATACAGGTGCCAAGCTCTGGAGGATCCTTCCCACCCATCTCCATTTTCACTTCTAATTGGTAATGAATTAGCTTTCAAGTGAGAATGAACCACTGGTGTCAGTTCTTGGTGAAGCATGTCTTCCTAGATTTGATTTGTATCTTAGCACTGTCAGATTCTGCATTTCATTTTCTGATTCATTTTACTGTGACACCTCACACTGAGCTAGTTGTTAACAATGCACTGTGGTTGTGCTTATTTGGTAGGATGATCATGAGAAAACAACTATTGCTTTGAGCCATGCATTTTTTTTTTACTGGCCAATACAAAATGCTGCTGGTATCCAGAGGCCTTGTGATGTAGATGTGAAATTGTAATTTAAGATGCATTTGAAAGACCTTTATTGGGTTGATGGATAAAGAATTAAAGAATTGGTTTATAAAGACCTGTTTGTCTGTATAGTGTACCAACAATGGACTTCCTTTTTGTTGCTTAATGAGGAAGCACTAATTGCATTTCTTTGTGTGGCATTTTCAGTCTGCATTTTAAAATGAAAAAATAATTCGGCAGAAGCACTTTTGCTTTAATGCTACACATTTAAGGAAGTCGAATAAGTTATAATGGTTTACAGTGTTTTGACATATATTAAGATCTACATCATAAAAGTACAATCCCTAAAACAGAATATGACGGAATAATTCTTTGTATTCATTTTGTATTCATTTTGTTTTCATTACGCTTTCCATTCACGCTTGACAATTAGACCGCTTTCATTACAACAGCATATTTGTTAAAACAAATGTAATTTCTTTGTAACTTAGCAACATTTCATAACTATTGAATATCAGGGCTAATTTGTTGGATCCGAGAGACATTATGATCCAAAAAGATTTGCTGGCTCCACATTCATAAAACTCTCATTGAGATTATCATCATGAACCAACAAATTCTCCTTTGGCTAGAATTCAGTAGTTTATCAGATGAAATATAGGTAATGAAACACATCTCACAAGGTGATAATTAGAAAAGAAGAGAAAAGCAGCAGTCACAGGCTGTTGGAGTTTTAATAACTACAATGACCAAGGGAGTTAGTGTGAACAATAGGGTCATGTTTATCTTACTGACCTATAACGGGTCAAAAACATGAATGAAGAAACATTTCAAATGCTTATATATGTACTATAAAACAGATACAAAGAGATCTATATTTTACTGGGTTTGTTTTCAATGAAAGATTCATTTCATGTTCGTTTTTTCCATGGTGCACCTTTAGAAAAGTGATGTCTACTGAGGAGTGAGTCTGCACTCACAAACCAGCACTTGACAGTAAGAATAATGGAATTACTAAATACACTGTATAAATATATGTGTATACTGTGTTTAAACTGACTCAAAATAATGCATTTGATAACTTGTTACTGCAATAATTAAACAAAACCTTACAGTGTAAATATTGGGTGGCATATAAGTTGCTTTTTTTACTTTTTTTAATTGCCCTCCAGAGGACATTTTTTAATTAACACACTGAAATGTTCCACTTAGTTTCCTTGTAAATAAGACAATTGTGTTATATCTGCTGGACAACTTTTATTAAAGCTCATATTATAAGGGGTGGTTGATCAGAATTCAATCTTATTTCAATAAGGAGTGCTGAAGTAATTGCAGAGACAGAAGGCTCTACCACTGGTAGCCAAAGAAAAGCAGTGCCACTTAGATCTTTCTCACAATCACTTAAAACGGTACTTGACATTTGGCTCCTATCCTGCAGCTACTCTGCCATGCATTTTGGGATTACTTTACAGCGTATGCCCATTAATTCACCGGCGGACTTCAACGCTCTTATCTCTGCCATGCAAACGCTGGTTGGGGGAAGAACTGACATGCGCATTGTTTATGCACGATCCCTAAATTGATTAACCCAAGTAAGGCTGAGCCGCTTGATTTCTGACACGTTTAAGAATTGATTTTTTTTATCAGTTTGCGTTTTATTTTTGTGCCTTTAATTAATTAAAAAAAAAAAACCTTCTTTCTAAATTTGATTAATTGTATTTAACTATCAATCTGTCCTTTGAACTTTCAGATTTGCTCGTCTGCTTATAGATTTTTGTCTTCTTTTCAATCTGAAATATTGTCCTTTGTGACAAAGGTTCTGGTCCCCAATCGACTTATTCGTACGATGCACTCCCTTTAATACGCACTCTTTTCGATGTGTTATACCGAGCCCATGGAAACATTATTACTTCCATGAGACAATTTTCAAAGTTTTCAAGTTTCTCTTACGTTAATGATACATGTACGATCAAGTAAATATAACATAACGTTACACGACAGGACCTGCCTTGTTTGCAAACCAATTAAGTCACAGAAGCATTTATTGTTAGTCACAATCAGAATGACATTTGCCTTTTTGCTTTAAGATTGTGAAAAATTGTTTAAGAAAACCGTAATTAAATAGCAAAAGGGTTCAAGTGGGCTTTAACAGTTTGTGTGGAATCAGGCATTTAATTACATAAAGATTTATATGGAGTCGAGCTCACTGATTTTTAGAGCCATGTTAAATCAGTGTGCAAAGTATAGGGAAGCAAAATATAATCACTATTGGGTTGGCCTGTTGGCCTTGCACCTGTCCTCGAGGTATATGGATTCTATCTCTGAGTTTGGCAAAATATGAAACGACAAATAACAATAATCTACAAAGCACTCAGGGAGGGGTTAAGTCTGGATGTTGCAAATGAGGCTCTTGAAATCACCTTCATAATTAATTGCGCGAATTTGATTCTATTAAATAAAAATAACACGTTTTGAGGAACTCAATTAGCATTAATTAAGCTTGATATCCTAATTTGGAAAATGTGTTGAGGAAAACAAGCGTTTTCCGAGTCGTTTTACCCCTGATGTTGTTGAATACCAGCTTTCTGCCTTTGGGCTGCTTTTCTCTCCTTAGAGACTTGAAAATGAGAAATGGAGATGGAATATCAGGAGGTGCTAAATTAGCTGCCTGATCTGCACTTATTGCTGCACACACACCCCCATTACTTTGCTGTTCTCTCTCTCTTAACATTCCAGGCATGGCGCGGCGTCGAGATAGCAGATTTATCAAATGGGAAAATGAATGCATGATGATCAGTTAAATTGAAAATCAGCGCCTGCATGACAGCCCGACCTGACACCTCCGTAATTAGAAAGAAAAATGATGGCGTCCGATGCATAATAGAGCAAAAACAATTTACACTCTCCCATAATGATCCAGCGTTCAAATTGAAAATTTCTCCGGGTAGAAATTGAATTCATAAAGTATGATTCATGGAGGACACATCTCCTGGAGGCTGCCTGGGCCATATCGATTGATAGTTTGTCTTGAATCATACAGCCTGCTGCTTTCAGGCAAAAGCTTAACTACTTAAGCAAATCGCTAATTTCACCTTAAGGCCACCAGTGTGCAGCCAGCGATACTCCTATTCAGACTGCAGATGAATTAAACATGAACTTGCCCCACTGAGGGAAAAAACAGCAGTAAATTGAAGGACACCTCCAGACAACCAACATTTTCCAAACACTTGCTTTTTTATACAAAAGCAATTCATTGACTGAAATAAAGATATATTTCTCGGTTGACTTTGAGATAAGAAAATGATGGCTTCAAAGACCTAATCTTTTTAATATAAAGCACGTATTAGGAGAAAATAATTGTTATTGGGGGTTTTTTGTAGCAACTCTCTTTTGGAGCCATATTTGTACATTGAAAATAAGCAATTATTGATTGTCTGTTTATGACGTGTAAATCTTATCTATTCGCCCCGTGGTTTTATCATGCCCACTTTTGTGGAGTCTATTTGCCCTGAATGCCATATGCTAAGTCTTAAGTCTGTCTCTGGTGAAAATTATGTAAATATTATGAAAGAGACACTGGCTCAGAAATTCATTTGCGCCGGCCTCACTTATTATTTTCAATTTATTTGCAAATCAAGGCCCGATGGAAGAGAGAGGACTAGAGGATGTTTAAAAAGACAATAAACACACCTGTATGACCAAATTAAAAACCTTAGAAATTGAAAGTGGTCATTAATTACTGATATTTGCCACTTACATTTATCATAAAAATGATCAGAATGCTATTATTTTATTGCCTCCTTTTCTTACCTCGGTATTAGATCTGGTCAACATTGCTAATATTGTCAAGGCGCAGATGTCTGGGAGCCCCCACAGGGTCCCATGGGACAGCCAACCCTATTAGAACAAATGTGTTCTGCTATTGTAAATAGGCACGTTTGCTTCGCCCGTCCTATTACAGCCGACGCATGATCAATAGGCTGATAACACAGGAACATCAATATAAGCGACAGAACAATGAGGGATATCATCGAACATCTATCTTAATATAGCCAGCTACAAGGGCCCTGACAAAGTGAAAAGCTCATGAAAATTCCGCCCCACGAATTCCCATCTCCTATCCAATATGCACAAACACACTCCCAGCTGCCGGGGCTATTATTTTCGTATTTCAATTTGACACCCCAGCCTTTCATGCTAATTCTATTATTCTTGGAAGTTTATGTGATTTCATATCACTAGAAATCGGTAATGTATTATAACCCTTTGGGCTAAAATAAACTGAATCCCTGCAGTAGCCACCGGGAAAATAATTACTTTCATATCAAAACTCTGCAGGAGTCGAACGGGTCTTTTCGCCTCCGGCTCGTAACCTCATTTCAGTGTAGCTTATAGATGAATAAATTTGTTAAAGCAATACACAAAATACAACACAGAGTTTTAAGAGGAGCAATACACCCCACAACATAAGCTCTATTTAGGGCCATGCACGCTTATGTTTGTTGTATACAATCGATTTATTTATGAAAAACTTACATATATAAATATCTTAATACTTTTTACAACGTTTGAGGTTTTGTCTTGTTTTGTTTTTTTTACAGTTTCTTACACAGGGAGCTGCGCTATTTGTTCAATAAAACATTTGATAGCCCACCACACACATACACAAATTATTCACACAGATATTTCCCCTAATCAGAATATAAATATTTCAATGAAAACGATACGTTTCGATAGGTCGACTTTTTCCTCTGTGGAGAAGTGTCGTGCAATATCGACACTCTCCTCGGTTTCTAGTATAATTTAATTTATTCCATATCGACATCAACTGAGTCTTTGTCGGTGTCCTTGCTGGTTGTCGCTGATTCTGAATTTTGTGTTGGATAGTCGACAGATAACGACTGCTCCTTTTTGTCTGACTGTGGAGACTTTGGGTCGGCGAGTTCTAACTTTATATCTTGTGGGCATCTTTCATTACAGCTGCCCGCAGAATGACCATTAATGGTAGTCTGTGGTGGACTGCTCTGTGGTGAACACGTTATGTTGCCCGACAGACTGACCTGGCCTTTGATTGCTCGGGCGCCGGTGTTGTTTGCATTGTTGTTTTCCGTGGTGTTCCTGTGTCCTGGGTTTCCAGCAAAGGTATTGTCAGTAGCTGGCCCTTTCTGTCCATTTTCAGCATCAGGGCTGGGTGTTGGTGCCTTCAAAGCAGTCTGTGGAACAATGAAACCTAGTGGTTGTGTTATAGGGTAAAGTAAAAAATGTCCTTTCCCTATCAAAGGCCGCGAAGCCGATACTGAAAAGTCCATGGACGGCTTGCGCCGGGGCCTCGAGTCCGATAGAAGGCTTTCCACACTGAAAGGACTGGGTTTCTGAAGAGCGGAAGACCTACTACTGGAGCACAGATGTGACTGCTGACCACTGTCGGACGAGTCCAGCTCAGATCCACTTGCGTCTTGGTCTGTGTTTCTTTGGTTCTGGAGTTTCTGTGGTGTTTGGTCACAGCTTGGTTGCGTTTGGTTTCGGCCCATGTCGCAATGGATATTTTGTTCATTGTCCGTTATTTGGGACGAGCCACTGTCACTGTCAGATCCTGGTGTATGAAATAAGTCCGCCGGAATGAGTTTATTCTGGGACTTCAAAAGCCGTCTTTCTTGTTTCCTTTTCTTTTTCTCTAGTCTTTCCAGTTCTCTGCGGGCTATTTCCTCTGGGTCCATGGGCTCGCCACTGCAGGTAGTCGGATGGGAGTTGTGTGCAGGTCGCCCCGGCCCCTTTTTCGTGTTCTCTTTTTTTCTCCATTTTGCCCTGCGGTTTTGAAACCATACCTAATCATTGAAAAAACAAAACAAGAAAATCAGCATTCATTTTCCTGCTAATTGAAAAAAAAATGGCACGTAAGTCTGCTTTGAAAACATTATCCAATATGGCTACATTAAAGATTTGGATATGTAAACATTTACTGTCACACAGAGTGGATATTTATTAGCCAAAATGAAAATTAAAACAATAATTTTCACAAATTGCTAAAAATACTTGTGGGTAAACGTTATATACTTCATTATAAATAATAATACTGTATTGTCGAGGCAAAATGAAAATGAAATGCAATTACATAGAAAGTTCAATTTAGACAATTTTGTAATAATGTTCAAATTTAAATAAATCTTCAGAAAAAAAATATATATAAAGTAGGCAGCATCCTAAAACGCTATTTTTAAAAAAGCTATTTTTATTTGGGCAAGCAGTTTGGATTTGTAGGCCAAACATTTGACTCTAATATTACAGACCATAATGAATGAACGCACGTCTGACAAAGACAAAGAACACTGAAAAGAACCAAATTTAAGACCACCTGTATTAACTTATATTATTTAGCAACATTTCATAAGAGATGTGCACAATTATTATTGTATTTTTTACCTAGATTTTACAAACGACTTGTAGTTGTAACATAGGATAATAAAAACACTTACATTTGTATATTAAAAAATATTTGTGTTATTTTTGTTTACTTCTTGTTCAAGATGATCTGATGTGTTATTTACGTTGTTATGCTTCCAATAGGGCCTACTGCATAGTCAACAGTATAATATAATACAGTAGATAAATCTACAAAAATGCGATTTAGTTTAAAAACACTTGCGTGTATATTTCTAAACCTTTTTCAAAACTAGCATTTCCTGTGTTTCCTCAAATTTCATGTGGGGAAAACAAAACTAAAATAAAATAAACTACTTTGCATAAAATAATTTGTTTTGACAGCGGATTTATTTCTGATCCATTGATTTAATAATGTCATATCACAACACTGTAAATTTAGTGAATTTACCTGCACCCTTGATTCTATCAAATCCAGTCTCAAAGCAAGTGCTTCCCTCATGAACACATCTGGATAGTGACTTTCATTAAAAGCCTTTTCTAATTCTTCCAGCTGCCAGCCAGTGAAATTGGTACGAGTTCGTCTTCTTTTACAACCCGGGCTATCCTTCTCTGGATCCCCCGAATCTATATGAGAAACAATAAATTAAAATTGCGTGCAACTTGTTCATCTGTGTCCACCATAACATCGGGCCCACTGATATTCTTCGTGATTTTTCTGTGTGAGCCTTAACTATGAAATACTATATGCGTGAGAATGGAAGAGCAAAATAAAAGCGTCTAATCTGTTTTCCTTTGTGAAGTGTTCTAATAACAAACACCAAGAAATACATGAAGAAAATAACATGTTTATGCAATTTTACCATTAAAAATCTGAGATTATATATTAGCTTATCTATTTCTCCAAGTCCGTGTGCTTTTTGAAACAACGAACACAGGATATATATATATATATATCGCTTCTTTTGTTTTCCCAGGCTATGCATTCTCCGAAGCTTTAGGAGAAAAACAACTCTTTCGATAACAACAAGGCAACACCATGTTTTTGTATGTACAATAAAGGTACTACAGTCAGTTTCGGTAAGCATTCAGTCTGTTTGCTTACCTGTCAGTTTGTACTGTTGGTTATCTCCATTCATACCGCAGCCAGACGACAAGAGGGGGTTAGAGTTAACCACAGAAGCTGTGCAGGAGCCGTTAAGTAATCCGTCTATTGAGAAAGGAACCGCGGCGGTAGATTGAAGTTGATGACCGGCCAGTTCGTACACATGATGGTGGCTGAGATGGTACGGAAAGCTCACCATCCCACCGAGGGAGCCTCCGAACTGGGCATGAGGTGGATCCAGTATCCTGCTGTCCATCATCTCCCAGGCAAAAGGAAACGACGTCTGGTGGTTGGTGATGTGAATTTAAAAACATGCAGCGAGAGTGGCCGGCGAGGAGGGGACATGATGTGGAGAGCAGGATGAGCTGTTCTTTATCAACACGAAGCTTCCAATAATTAGCTTAGGCTCTGGGAATTTGAGACCAATGAGAAGCGTTAATCGGCGCTGACGTCAGAGACGTGGTCCGAAAACGCTTTCCATATCGATTGCTAATTAAACCTGACATCCACCTCAATAAACAATATCAGAGCTGTCACAACAAGACAGGAGGGCTTTGATAAGAACTACATCACGACTACACAGGGGGCCTTAGAGGGAGAGCGATCAGATTTGATACCCAGTTAAACGCTAAATAGACACTGAAATCGCACCTCGGACTGCAGCCACACACGGCGACGAATTCATCACCGTTTGATTCAATGTCCCTGTATTCGCATCCAATCTTTATCGCACACAAACAAACAAGAATTCACATGAGAAAAAAAACAAACCGGAAAAAACAAACATACACCAATAGACCGACAAGCTGAAATGTTGCCATGTGAGCAGGTAAGATTCATTGTTCACTGTTGACAAATTGTCCGACCCACTGTATAGTCTGTTATTTTGTTTGGCGATATTTAGTCACAAGTCAATATGTAGATATTCGTTTAACAAAGCTCCCAAATTTGATTCCAATCTACAACCAGTCCAATATTGAAACGTCACAAGTTTAAGACAATGCTTAAAAAACAAGAACAGGGAATTATCTTAACCAGCTCATTTGATTCTGCTGGAGGAATAAATGAACTTTTAATTACACGAATAGCTAATTAAAAAGCACTCGACATTTAACAGAAAATGAGATATATTTCCCCAGCCATAGTACTTTGGTGTAATTAATGTCATTTAAAGAACTTATGTACAAATTGCGCTCAGTTTATTTGTGGTCACTGTATATCATGCATGCTATAGATTACAATTGTGGCCTTACACCTCAACAAACCTTCGTTTTTTAATACAAGCCATTCATTCCCCCGTGAGTATTAATTAATATTTAATTAAAGAAGTATATGGGCAATAAGACATGCGTTAACAGGTATTAATAGTCTTCTATTATGGGAACGATGCAAATTAACAGCAGAAAACAATGAAATAAAATGCTAAATAATAAATGTTTATCATCATTTACTATTTCAGTTACACCTGCTACATTGAATCAGTACTTATTGTAGTAACCAATGCCTGTATTGGTTGTATTAGTTGCCTTTTTAGTTGTTACATTATTTATCATTAATTCGTTATCTTGCATTAAACTAACAGCAGAATATTTTTGAGTGTGGTGTTAAAAATGGGCAAGTGAACTGTTTGTGAATGCTGAATGTAATCAATCCGACTGCTTTAAAAGGGCGTCCTGCCTTCACTCACATTACAGAGAATTAAATCGACTTCATTTGGCCAATGTCTGGAGTTGTCATAATGTTAATCTGACTTGAAATTTCGCTCCCCACTCACTCCCTGACCCCTGGCACCCGGATTGGCGTGTTGTAATAACCCGAATCTTTCAACAGAGGCCCTGATAATTGTTACCTTATTAGCATGCAAATTGTTTAATTAATATTATTATGAGGAAGTATATAATCCGTTCGTCTCTTGACCTCGAGCCCAAATAGCACCCCTCTGCATGTTTAAATTTTAATGAACCCTTTAAAAGTGTCTCACAATCTAGCCTTTTATCCCTCTATTTTACAGAAACTGCTTTAAGAAGTTTGATGAATCTTTGAATGTCATTTTCTTTGTGTCTTAAACTTATTTTATCATACTGTACACAAGTATGAATAGTTCGGTTTATGCAGATCCCTCTGTGAACATCAGAGGTCTATAATTGCCGCTTTGACAGTTCAGGGCGCGGTCCCGTCCTGGTGCGATCTTAGCTCAATGAAAAGCAGCCCTTGACACGCGTTCCCGGGAGACATTGCATTTAAATCCGTTTTTCTACAACCAAGTGACATTGTCAGATCCGAGCTTTAATTAACCCGATAATAAGACGAACAAGACTTGCTTTCAGGGCCGTTGTTAGACTGTCTTATTTGTCATTTATTTGGACTCTGGCTTTCATTCACAGTCTAAGCAGTTTGGTGGGCCACATTACTAAATAATGACTTAGACTGTCAATAGATTAATGTAACAATATTGTACCCCCATATGAGAACTGGACATCAAATGCTAGTTCGGTTCATTTAACACGATCAATAGATTATTTTTGTCACGCCTCCATGAATCACAGTGTTATGTGTAGAATCTTTTATTTCACTTGTTTTTCTTTCTCACCAATAAGTGTGTTACCAAACGTGTTCAGAGATATTTAACTTTTGAAGGGTTAATGTGAAATACATACATACATGATAGACTTTTTACAGTTACCTGCACGCTTCAATCAGTCTGGTTTATACAAAGTCCACAACTTTATTAGATCAACTCCCAGGGGACAAGACAGAGTCAGACTGGACCTCATCCACAAAACACACACACACCGCACCAGTATCACCCATTACAACCATAGTGCAATCTTTATTACCCGGAGTTCTCCTATTTGAAACCATTAAATAACTGGAGAACAGATTAATAATCCAACAACTGTACCCATGATATCCTGTAATTACCAGATGAAATTTCAGTTACAGGAAGTTATCTAAACTCAAAAATGACAAAATATTGGAGTACACCTGGACAGATCCCACCCAAAGCTACTCTTTAACCCATGCCTGTGGCGGAAAATGAGCATGTGCAATCAAGTAGACGTCACTGACCCCATTAACAGCAGGTGTTCAGATGTAACGCCTAACCAAACAAACTAATCAAAGCGCCCATCCAACACCGATGCCCGCATCACTAACATTACATAAAATCAAATTCATTTTTAATTAGGCTAGCAAATTAATACGCAACAGCTGAGAAGTTTAATTACTCAATTAACTTCACGCGCGTTAATTTTTAACCATCTAAATTAAGTTGCACATTATTCGATTTGATGATAATTATAGAATTAAATCTAAATTAATTGTTGTGAATGATTTGATACGACGAGATGCAGTTCCAATTAAAGAGAAAGACGTGGCGTTACTGTTTTAAACTAAATCCTTTGATTCGATTTTAGCAGGCAGGAAACGCTGTTTCCAAATTTTCTCTGATCCTGAAAATTCTCCCCTCTTCTTAATCCCCACAATTAAAAGTTTCCTCCATCTAATTATCTGTAATTGTGCTGCTGTCAAAGTAGAATGGAGAAGTGAAAGCGATTGATTTGGACTTTTAATTCACTTCATTTCTGATAGAAGGGAAAGTAATTCCCTTCAAATTACCTCATTCAATCCTGACACCCTAATACCCTTCAAAATCTTTTTACTCACCGCATTTATATATTAAAAAGGAATCTAAAATGAGTGCAGCCTCCTAATAATAATAACCAAACTTCCATTAGAATAATAATTTCATTTCAATTAAAACTGACTTATCACCTTTGCTAAAACGTGCTTAATATGCCGAAAATTATCAATGCTTGAAGGAGCCCAAACTGGGGAGTCTAATTGTAATCAGCAAATCAGAGGTGCTTGTCTCACCCGTGCCATCGCAGCGAGGCAGCTCGGAAATAGAACTAATTTACTCAACTCCCCCGGGAAATCCGCTCAACAGATTAACATTTTCAAAATATAGTAATGATATAATTTGAGAAATGGTGACGCCAATTTGTGAGAAGCCTTTGTGCAGAATCATTTGCATTTTTTCACCGCCTGCATTTTTCCCGTTAATTACAGCTCCACAGATGAAGGGTGTGCAGTTTGACTCACTGCTTATTATTCAACTTCAATCTAGTAATATAACACAACGGGGAAAGAAAATAACCAAATCTTCCTCCTAACCCCATTTAATTCCTGAAGTGTCTCAGATCTCAGGGAATGCAAAGAGACAACTGTCTCCCTTAAGAACCAAAACTGGCAAAGTGTGTGTTTGAATGCGTTTTCCTCGTTTTCTTTCCTCAAATAAATAAAAATTAAAAATCTAGCTATAGGTGTTCAGAGTATGGACATGAAATGTCACGTGAATAATTCCCCTAAATGGGAAGGGTGACGTATCTTATGAACTTGACCAATGGGCATCTGGGCCTAGAAAAAGCCCCAATCTAGACATCACCCTACAGGAGTCTGATGTGCTTTTTCTGGATGTTAAGTCAAACTGTGTTTTACAATAAAACACCATTAAAGAACCTCATAAAGTCCAACATACCCTCATTATATACATAACCAGTGTGGTCCAGAAATGGTTAAACGTTTCTTTTGTTAAGATTTGGCTGTCCGTTAATCTCCTGCCAGGTCGGTAGCTCACGTTGTAGGGATCTGAGACAGGGAGAGCGTTAACTATTATCCGCAGCCTGGCCATCTGCTGCTGTAGAAAATTCAAAGCCCAGGAGATCTGCATATATCCACATCGTAAACGAGGAAAGATGTTTTAATTAAGAGAAATCAGGTTAACTTAGCGCTAATTAACAAGCTATCTTCTTAATGAATTGTGTGTGCTGTTCTCTTTCCATGAAGCGAATAGGACATATTTCATTTCCAAAAAACCGTCCCCACTGCACCATCCATGAAAGTTGCATTATGCTCACCCGTTTATTAGGCTTCCTAAATTGTAAAATACAAAGTTAATCAACGTCAATGGCTCGTTTACACCACTCCGCAAATACATAGTAAGTCACTTTTAAACATCCATTGACGAGCTAATTGATAATTTTCTATTGCTCATTAATGAGCTTGTCTTTTTAATTAACGACTTTAAAAGCCAGTTTATTCTGATACCGAATACAGGAGCGCCATCACGCGGTAGTCTTTTTCCAGTTTAGGCCTACATCGTTAACCTTATGTAAGTTAAGCATCGTTTTATTCAATTCTATCTTACTGGGTTTTAGTTTATATGTGGAATGGCTATAATACCCCTGACACTGGCCTGTTACAACTTTATGACTTTATTTAGGCTTTCTACGTCTTTAAATGACGGACCGAACAGACTTTAACATCCTATAAGTGACCCTGACTTTGCGTTTCCTTCCTACCTCACCCCATCTGTTCACTTCTCTTTATTCAGTTGTATTTTGGTTCATTGTCTTTGACACCTCTTTTACATTCACCCTCCCTTCAGCTCTGGTCCTCCTCTTCTGGCCCATTAACTCATTGAGGAAATCTGTTTTAACAAAGACTGAAAGGCGATGCCCAGCGTTAACAAGTCGCGCCGTCACTTTGGTCGAAGCAGCTGGTTTGGAACATCCATGCATAAATTGTAAATATTTAATATATACAATATATAATATATTATGTATATATAATTGTATATATAATGAGTTCGTTTTAACCACACATATATAAGTTGTAATAAACTGCAGGTAAAGTTTTCTTTCTTTTTTAAAAAAAAAATAAACACAAATAAAGTGTTGTTCTTTACCAATTTATAGACGAATGGTAATATTCACATATCTAAACCTGCTTTGCAATTCTTGATAAGAATAATCGATATGTCCAATCACAAAACCTTAACAAGCCCTTTTGCTGCAATGGTTATTACGCGCAATTATCATTCAGACAGCCTATCAAAATTCAATCATGCATAAAAGGATTATTAACCAAGAATAATACTATCTCATAATAGAAAATACGTTGAATTGCTTCCCTTCAATTTGTCGTGGCAGTAATTACTATCCAATTTAGAGTCACTGCCTAGCTTATATTTCTGGATGCGCTCAACTGAACGTAAGGACAAAACAAAGAATGGTGTATTTGTTTATAATAGGACTCAATGAGCTGGTCACCCCTGGGTCACTCTATAAACTTCAGAGTAAACTAATGTAAGAAAAACAACTTCGTACATTTGATCATACATACAAAAACAGCACATTTTTATGTTGCAGAACAGTAGCAGTGGTAAAACAAAACTGTATTTATCCTAAATATTTTTCAGTAATTTCAAGAACAATCTAATTAGGTTTAATTAATGCTGTTTGGGGTCCACAGAGAAAAAACATTTAAAAAATAAAGGTTGGGTTGTTTGGGAATCTAGATTAGAAACAGAAATTCTGTATAACTAATATATGCTTATAAATTCATGGGAATATTCTTATGGTTGCATTCTGTCCCTCTGGATCACTCATAATCTCACACCTGTGGGCCCACAAGGTTTTTCAGTGGTGAATGGTGATCTTGGAAAAGTGCAGTCAAATTTCAACAGGAAACCTCAACAGTTTAGAAAGTGTGAATGTTTGTATGAGGCACTGTATGTCAAACCGCTCCAGACAAAAGTGAAATGCTTTGCAGGTATCGGACACCTGGGAAATTTGTGACACCACTGACAAGGTGAGTGAGAAATGGTGATGATCGCTTAAACAAAAGCACTTGCAGACACTGTTTGACAGACACCTCACAGGCAGAGAAATGAGGCGACCCGGGAAGGCATTTGGCAGAGATCTACGGCACATTTGTAGGCGTAAAACGTTTGCTCCTGCAAAGAAGGGATAATAAGCGTGAATAATGACATTATTACAATCATTTTACTATTCGAGCAGATCAGAGCAGACAGTTGGGTGATGGAAAGAACCTGATGATGCAGGTGTTCTGTGAGAGGTGCCATCTGGCAGCAAATTAGCAGCTTATGAGCCAGGTGCCTTAACAACTAGGAAAGAATGAGATGAGCTCAAAAGTGATCTTTACACAGGCCTCCAGGACTGCGACTGTGCACTGTTGCATAAATGAGAGGCGACGACTGAGTGCCTTTGTTTTAAATAATTTAGGTAAGCGTACGCGTATACCAGTGCGGGGTTTACGTGTGCTTGTAAACCTGCTGCAAATATTGGGCCTTTAAGCCTTTAAAGTGGAGCATTGGTTGAGTGATCGATACACTAATTAACACTGAGTTATTAAGGATTTCAGAATGCATTTGGTTTCACAGCCTGAACATTAGGTGTTAATCCTGACTGAATTAATTTTGTCATTTTATGAGACTAGGCTATTGCCACCCTTCCATAGAAGGAGGCAGCATAAAAATACTATGCTAGAATAAATAAGGCAATCAGCTGAAATCAGCTTAAAACACATCCTGACCTAATTTTGACTTTCTTTAATAGTGCAGTTCTGTAACTGTGACAGTTCCCATTTCACTGGATGAGCTTTTAACAGGCACATAAGCCTCATGTTCAGTAATAGAAAGTATACCAAGCAAATGTGGCAAATCAATGAATTGATGCTCTCCGGTTTATAGATCCAGATGTAGAGCAAAATGTCAAATGTTAACACACTGTCAAATGTATTAGAGCTAACAGTTGTGCTAAATTGAACAGCCAGTTTGCTTTTTCGGTTATTATACATTTTATTTAAAGTCATAATTGAGTAATTTAATATCATATCTGATCAATTAAACATCATCAAAATAATCTCTGAGCATGAACACCTAAATGTTATTTGATAGTAATACTGGAGCCCATAATATCAAACAAATATTTCCAATACAATAAATCATATATATATATACTGTTACATTTAAATACCTTATAAACTCTACAAAACTGTTCGCTTAAAAACACTGCCATCACGTGGACAACATAGGCTAGTCAAGCTATCAGGATATTCTGGTTATGTTGACATCTTCGTATTCTCTGTTGATAATTGTTAGGTAGTTTTCAAGTCGTGCTACACTGTAAAGGGAGAGAAAAATATCAAACAACATAAAGAATCCTTTTAGGCACATTAATGATGACACATGTAACCAAACACTTCTAGAACAATTTATCAGTACTGTCACTGCGGACTCATACACTAGCCACCTACTTTAATTTTGTGAAACCTATAATAAATAAGGTTGGGTATTATAATAACCCATGCATGTTACTTATATGAATAAACATTACATGATAAATATAATATTTAAATTAACTATCAAATTAACCATTTTAGTTGCAGAATATGCAAACATCAGCTTTCTTCACACTATAGAAATACATAGACGTGTATGAAATGTGCTTTTATTTCTTTCTGTTATTGTTAAAAATCTTCCTCTCGTGACAATTACTACAATAATTGTTTTTGCCTATACAAATGTTCTCACATCCAAAACATAAATATATTTGATGTCATAACATCAGTTTTACGTCAAAGTTCTACTACGAAATACCGAGCTTATTACTTAGAAAACTTGCTGAATCACGTCATCTTGTGGCATTTTCTGAAATCTCCAGCAAAAACGTGATGACGTCACACAGTGAGCCAGAGCTCGTGACTCTTCAGAGCGTGATAATGGCTGTTTGAGGCCAGAAACTGCAAAACTCTACTGACAATAGCACCGGAAGCACATTTTCCGAACCGCATTTCAATTGTAAAAGTCACTCTGAAACCGTAGTAAATTATTTAATTTGTGCTCAGGTTCATTAGCTGACTATTGACCTTTTTAAAGAAAGTCTCCCTTGGTTGCTCTTGGTATTACATAATTTAAACAGATATAGTCTACACAGCAAAGGATTGCAACAATCGTCACGATTATAATCAGCTATTATTCATCAATATTGTATAGAAAGACATCTGGAGTCGGGGCTTTTTTCCTATTTATAAATCCGCTGGACTTTGTTGGTGTTTTTTTTAGATTTATTTGTAAAACAACTGTAGCTCTTGTTGGTTTGTTTCTATTTACCTGATTTATGCAGTTCTTTACTGCAACTGCATTCATCAGTTAAGAAGTATCTTGGAAGTATTAAATTAGTAAATGATAATATAAGCTTGTCTTATTTAATTTAATACTTAATCTGGGGGTGCTACAGTGATAGTGACAATGTGGTTTCATTAATTGTTATGAATGTGATGTGCAGACTATGACGTAGCTGCCTTTTATTCACGGCTGCTTTGCGTAAACTTGACTTATGGCGTGTTGCTTTTGTGGGTCAGATTTACACGTCCGAATTGCTTTGGTAAACGACTTACTACAAAGCTTACTACTTAGTTAACGGGGCTTTTGAGAAAAGATGCTGTTGATAAAGTTCAACTCACGTGTTACAAACGTTCTCATTTAGGAAACCCAACTATATGTGCTGAATAAAAACATAATGAATGACTCAAAGACTTTTATTTTGAAATGTCTCTCGCTGTGGTATTATCACACCTCCTGCGATGACATCTGAAATCGCAGACGAGTATAAAACCGAAGTGGTATTACTCGATCGAAGCAGAAAACGTAAGACAACGATCCACAGAGGGACCAACATACGTGACTTATCGCACAGTTTCGGTAAGATATACATTTATAATCTTGCCGTTAAAAAGGTTTGGGTTAAAGATTTTAAGGTTTCGATCACATTGCTTTCATAACAAAAGCGAGAGCCTCATAATTGTTTTGTATAAAATACCTCCCTGTCTGTCTTGAACTAAATTATAAATTAAACGATCAATGTCTGACATGTATCTGTGTTACTAGTAAATATATAGTTGTGATATGATGTAGGTTTTCTCCCATGATTCAGCATTAGATCTCTGCTCAACATGAAGCGGCGTCCACATTCTTACGTAATGGTGTTGGTAAACATAATAACCCTAACCTGCGATCCGCTTTGTAAATAATGTTTGGGTCATTAGTTTGTTCTGTAATAGTTTTGTTTGCAGTTTGTTTTAATTGCTGTCTGATGGTCAGAGGGGTGATGGTTTGATTTCCTGTTTACAGTCTAGAAGAAAACACTTCACCACTGTGCCATGGAGTTTCCAGATCTTGGAGAGCACTGTTCAGAAAAGTCTTGTAAACGTCTTGGTGAGTATCTTGTGTCTGAATAAACACTGTCCCACTCACCTAAACAGTGTGTGATTTATTATTTGTTTTGTGTAGATGCATTAATTTTGCTGTTTGATTAGATGGTGCTAATCAACAGCTAATGCTTTTGATGGGTATGGCATCTCCTTTTTAGATGTCTTTCCTGACATTCCAACATTTTTTAGTGATAGACAAGTGCATTGTGTTGGCCAGTGAATTAACTTGTATTTGGAGATTATTGACATTATCATAACATAACATAATAAGTAAAATAGGAGCAAAAAGAAAATTATTTGCCTTTATGTTTGTCCAAGCCTGAATTACCTTTTTGTTGAACACATAAAAAAGATATTGGGCAGAATGTCATTTTCTTCACTATGTTAGTGCTCTTCAAATTTTATTTCTTGTGTTTAATAGAAAAAGTCATATAGGCTTGTAATAACTTTACTTAAGTGCAGGTAAATGACAAAATCTTCCTTTTTGGGGTGAACTATCCCTAATGAAAATGCATGCAAACTGACTGTATACTAAAATATTCAAATACATTTTTCATGTTAACTTTTCATTCGAATTGTTATGCTGAAAATATCATTTCTAAATTACTAAATTGCATTTTAAAGCCCATGTTGTTTTTGTAATCTGATGCTGTACGCATGGCAATGTAACATTACGTTATGTATATGCATATTCAAATGTGAAAGTCTATGATTATGTGATGTGGTGTACACTACAGATTTTCTTCCTATGAGATGTGATGCCTGTGAAGAAATTTTCTGCAAAGACCACATAACTTATGCAAATCACAAGTGTACTTCATCATATAAAAAGGTATGCATAATTATATTTAATGTATAATATATATTTAGTCATATTGTGTTGATTGGGTAAACTGTTTATAGACAGTTTATATATTTTATAATATATATTTTATGTCTAAATAGTTAAAACAAACAATTATTACATACTTGTTTACCCAAGTAAAGCCAGAACATTACAAACAAAACAAATACAACCAAACAACATACAAACAAGTAACTAGATGTGACCGATTTGTTTGTTTCCTTGCGCAGGATGTCCAGGTTCCTGTATGTCCATTATGCAACACCCCCATTCCCATCAAAAGAGGTGACATGCCAGACATCAAAGTTGGGGAACACATAGACAGAGATTGCAAATCTGACCCTGCCCAAAGGAAACGAAAGGTAGCCTGGAACACCTAAAGACATGATTTTATCCCTGTTTCTCTCACTTGGCTTCAAGACCACAGTGAATAAATACCAACCAGAATTCTAATCCTACAGATCTTCACAAATAAGTGCTCCAAGGGGGGCTGTAAGCAAAAGGAAATGATTCGGGTGACATGTGATCAGTGCCGCTTGAACTACTGTCTTAAACACAGACATCCACTCGACCATGACTGTAAGACTGACGGAAAGCCGGTCTCCAAATCAGGGTAAGCACAGTGTTGTAATAGCTTTACTAATTAAGCATGCTTTCTGGACTGGCACAGTAATGACAGTGTACATTGTTTTGTAGGCATGCTGCTTTAACGAGGGCTCAGGCCACTTCCAGTAATTCTGCAGCGCCATCCACTAGAGGGAGCACAAGGACTGCGTCCAATGGAGTAGCTGGAAACACTAGACCTCAGAGCATCAGGCAAGTGCATTTTAAAGAACAGATACTCTCAGAAGTTTTGTTTGGTTGTAACTGAGACACATTTTGATGGTTTTCTCAGATTTTCACTATTTTCTGTTGCCCTACAGTGCACAGAGAACAAGTACTGCATCTTCCCCAATGGTCACCCCTACAGCTCAGAATGTAATGCCCACATCAGTGTCGTTTCAGGCCGGGCTGGTATGTGTGACTTTATTTTGACAGAGTTTCAATTGACAATGCTTATGATAACCTACATTTCACTGTGAAGATAATTAAATGATGAATTGTTCTGTTTGTTTTGACAGACGGAGGAGCAGGCCCTCCAGAGAGCATTAGAAATGTCATTGGCTGAATCTGCTCATGCTAGCCAGCCTACTCTGAGGTATTCCTGACCTTGCTGTAATAACAAGCCTTCAGATTATTATTACCACAATTCTATCTAATTATAAATCGATGTAGAGTATGGGTGGATGAGGTTTTTTTTCTTGATTGCTGGAACCGAATGATTTTTGATGACATTTCTAAAACACATGACCTGCCTGCCCCCCTTTCTTGAGGTGGCTTATAAGGACCCAACGATATGGCACTTTTAGCACACACTCCCTCACACCTGTGAAAGGCTTTTTAACAGCATGTTTGTGCTTTGTTTGTTTATTTAGTTGTGAAAGATCTCCCTTCTTGGCCTTACAGCATAGTGCACATTGATACAATCTCTTGTGTTCTCAGTGGATTGTGTCTTAGTCACCCATCCATCCTATTGCAGCATAGTGTCCTGTGTACATGTGAAGTCATGATAGCTGTGCTGATAACAGTTTGTGTTTCTTAGCCCTCAGGAGCAGGAGGATCTGGCTTTGGCTCAGGCTCTCGCTGCTAGTGAAGAGGAATACAGACGACAGCAGCAAAGACAACAGGTAGCCAGAAACCTTAGCAGTCAGTAGCATGCTATGCTAGCAGGACCTCAGCTAGGTATATAGCCCAAGTGGCCGTTTCTGTATAATCTATTGGGTGACGGGCTGTAAAATAGTTGATATTCTGTGTTGCTGAAAATTCATTAAGAAAGACCCATGATTTATTTTTGAAATATATTCTGTTTATTATAGCTAAATTCAACATCTTGTATTACTAAAATGTGACCTTGTGGCATTTGCAGTGACAAACAGGCCTGGCTTTTATGTTGTGTCATTTCGTTACTATATGACAATAAAGAAGACCCCAAAGTCCCAAAGATTCTCATGAAATTAAATTGATTGAAATTACAATGTTTTGCTTAGGCCCAACAGAAAGCAAGATTTAACTGAACAAGTTTTTTTTACATGTATAAACTACTGTAGATGTGATTTACCAGTAATTCAAACACTCATTGTATTAGCCACATTGCCAATTGACATGATTTAGCTGTTATGGAGAACAGAGTTTTGAAGAAGCATTTCTTTACCTAAATTGAAAAGCCTATTTATTTTGCTATTCTTACTATATACTATGTTTTCCCTGCTGTCTGTGACCTTCATTTGAGAAGCACTACTATAAAACGTGAAATTAAACCTTTTACACACACTTTTTATAATTCTGTCAGCTCATGAAAATGCACTAAATTAGTGAATGTCCTCTGGATCAGCTGGGTATAAAAGGCAGTGCATTAGCAATCACAGACTGTATGATGGCATTGTCAGCCTTAGCCGCTGTTAATATTTTTTCATTGTTTTGAGTGGAACATAGTCATTATACATGACTATAATTCCATTACATTATGGAATTATAGTCATTACTGATCTCTAATATGTTTTTTCATTGTCTTCTCGATCTACAGGGAGGCGTTTCCAAACAGTCCAGTTGCCGCCTGTCTTAACGTGAGGTGGCACTGAACAACTTCAATCTGCCTCAATCTGCACACAAGCACCAATGATGTACCAGTGAGCCGCACATGCCCAGTGTATTCCACAGTCCAGCATATTAAGCCTCTAACTCCCAATCAACACCTCTGAAGTCTGTCATGTTGATGTTTTTCTGTTCTTCATCACTTTTCACTGTGCTTCTTAGGCTATTCTGCCATTGTGGCAAGTGGTGCTTTATGTAAATATTTTATATAGTTATCATGTTAATCTATTAATTAATATAGATGTCTTTTGAAATAAATTATTTTAAAGGGTTTATTTGAACCAGAGCTCTCTACATCACTTCCTGTGGTCTCTATTATTCACTTCATCAAGCATGAATGTTATATTAAGGAGCACAATATCATTTTAGATGACATGACCCATTATAAGCATCACAGAATATAAATTCATAGATTAGATAAACAATCAGCTCATCACCTGACCAAATTAAAGATCTAAATATGATCATCATTAAAAATCGAAATTAATTGAAGTATGAAAGAATATACACAATATTAACCTGCAAAACCTCTTCCTGGGGAAACAATAATGCTCACCAATGCTTGTTGTGTATGCATTTACCCAGCAGACGGCAGCAGAATGTAAATGAAACCTGGTGGTTTGTCTGTCTTACATGATTATTGTTACCCAATAAAGATTGTCAGGATAATTTGACGTTTGTGAAATGAGTCACAATATAAAATGCTGTGAGATTAATGAGCATTAATAAGCATTTTTGTTTTTAAAATCTTAGTAGCACCGCGTATTTTTGCTAGCTTGTTATTTGACTCCAACCCCCTCTTTAAACCAGTGATAATTGGCTTAGTTTTTATTTTACAATCTGGGTAATCACATCCATTATGAAGCCAGAGCATTTATGCAATGATGTAACCGATGCATTAATATCGGACAGCTAAGTGCTATTGGACGTCAGAACACAGCACCTCCCCATTTGGGGTCATTTAACAATTACACTAGACCTCACTTACGGAGAGGCCATTATGGGTAATTATACAAATTTGTATTCTAATGAGTTATTTTTAAAGTGCTCCTTTTTTTTGGAGTGTCATTAAACCATCTCTTACTGGTAAACATACTGGACGGCACCAGCCAAAATGAACAACAAAAACAACATGCGTAAAAAATTGTACACCACTAACTTACCTGCCTAAAGCTACTGAACTAATCAGCAAGTACACACAAAAGGCTGAAATGTAATTGTTTAAATCTTACACTGTTAGTATGAAGTGGGGACAGGAAGCTGTGCTGAGGCAGATTGATGAGTGCAGTGTTGGACAGATAGAGGAGCAGGTGGCTTTCAGGTAAAGCTGTTGTTTTCTCTGGGTAGATTCAGGGTTGGTCAAATGTCTAGCGTCATATCGCATGGTGACAGAAGTTCACCGGGTGCTTTGCCAGCTGTCTGAAGATGTTCCCATCACAGAGTCCACGAGGCAAACGGTCCACAGCTGCGCACAGGAAATCCAGCCATGACACTGAAAGCATTTGTCAATATTTACAAAACTTGTCAATGGTGTCAGTTCAGCTGTAGAGGGAACAGATAACTGGATCGTGGCTTTTAACTTTCTGGTTCTTTTATAAAACATACTGATGCTTGAAAGTAGTCAAATCTTCGAAGAAATATATAAACTATGCTATATGGAAAATAGAGCTCTATGCTGAGGACTCTATAAAGAGGGCTCTATGCTGAACTTAAGGTACTGAATAAAAAAACATTAAGCAACATTTTTTAAGATGAGTGGGTTTTATTTATATATATAAAACCTACTGCTAAGGTTTATATTATGTATATTAGCAGGTAATGATCAGAGCTGGTAATGCAAAGGTTGTATGTTCAAACCCCAGAGGGGTAGATCCAGAGTTATCACTATTGTACCCTTCTGTAGAACATCTAATCCCAATTAACACACAAGGTACGGTACCAGTAGTGAATGTGCTGTAGATAGGAAAGTCTTAGCTAAATATAAAAAATAAACAATTTTCTGTTTTGTTTTTCAGAGCAGAAACTGTTGTGATGTATTTGGCCTTCCTGCACTCATTTGATTACAGTACTCAGTGAGGCAGGTCACTGTTTGCATTGAGTGTTGTAGAGTTTGAAGAGAGCCTTCATTTCCTCTGGCTTAATGAGTGGGAGGGCAGAGGCCAGTGTACAGAGCCTCACCCGGCCTCACTGCTTCATTATTATTCTGCTGACGAGCTCAAAGCTCTCCAAAAGAAAGGTGTGTGGGCAGCCTGTGTTGTCAGGTTTGATGTCACCAATATAAATATTTTACGCCATTGTTTGCTTTCAGAGCCCCAGTCTGGCGGAAATAGTAGTTAAAAATGGGACAAAATCAAGAAAACATCAACTCATGTGGATAGCAAAGGAACTGTGGATAGCAAAGCTAGTACGCTTTGAGTTTTACACTATTGTTCTTTAAGAGGCTTCAACACTGGATTTAATTCTCACAGGGCAGCAGAAGCCTCCTTAGAACAGAGTCTACTAGAAAGTACTGTTTGATGTGATGTCTCAGAGGGAGGTGAGGCTGGCAAACATACTAAGTCAGCCATTAAATCCAGAATGATATAATATGGAGTATATCTGTCTGTCTGTCTATCCATCCATACACAAATATGAGAGAATAAAAAAATAAATGTGCATTTTGCATTCCTCTCGATCTGTGTTGGAATGAAATAAGCGCCTAAAATGACAGTACACATAACACAACAGTAATTAGTCTAATTGCTAATTGTCAGCTTCGATGAAACAGTGAACGCGCTTCTGAGGTGGATCTGACAAGCGATGTTTCAGAATTTCTTGTTTACAGACTGTATCTGAAATAACTAAAGTTGTCTGACATTGAGCAACAGTTTTAATGAGTCCTATTCGCCGTACCTCCCCACACAAACCAAATTATGCTCTCTGTATCGCAATTTAGTGTGAAAGGAGATTCTATTGCAACAGAATCTGAATTAACCTATTCAAAACAGTTCTCTCCCCTAGGCAATATGTGTTATAAACAGCAAATAAATACACGTCTCAAACTCCCAAATTGAATTTAGGGAACTGCTTTGTTCTTACACTACTTTTTAATATAATGCATATCCTTCTGTTTCTTCACTAGTTTAATTAATTTAATAGAGGATATATACATCATTTGGCTATTTGGTTTATACACAAATATCTTTCAGCGAGATACCCTGTAGGCTTTGCATGACCTTCTGTTTCTGTTTCATCATTTTCACACGCTACATTACTATCTGCAATTCTTCCCTCCACAACCACAATTCTTTGTACGAACAGATTTGATTATAATTTTTTGCAGCTGAGTGTGTTTGCAACATGCAAAGCATCACAGTTTATGCACAGGAAAAATATTCTAGAATTTTAATTTCACACTCTCAGCCAATGAGCAACATATTTTGCACCTGATGGCACGTGTTGGAAGGGACAAGTTCTAGTGTTTTGGGAGAAGCATCAACCCCTCTCCAGCTGGGTGATTTTTTTCCAGTTACGCACAAGAGTTGAATCACTATGCGGAGGCTCATTGTGATCGGAGCACATTTGCTCAGCTCTAGAAAACTGGCGTGTTTTCATTATGAGTTTTTTGCATTTTGATGCTCCATCTATCTTGTGTGTCTCATAATAGCAACAGAAATCCTGAAGGCACAATTACAAAGCAGATGTTCTGTGATTATTTCTGTCGTTTATTAATGAGAAGACATTGAGTCAAAACAATTATTAACTGACAGCAAAAAATAACTTTTAAAAAATAGATCTCATTTCTGTAACAGTGACATTTACAGAGCAATTCTGCATAATTCTGTGAATGTGTCAATGTGTACATAATAAACCAATGTAATTCAATTTAAGTGTTTTATAGTGTACAGGTGTGTTGTTATGGATCAGATTTGTTGCTGTGTATTGTTAGTGTGCATGAGGAATGATGCTTTGCTCTTTTGCATTGCATAAGTGATGCTATTGATTATATTTAACAAGGGACAGGACATATAAATGATTGGTTTTTCCATTTCACTACAGCAGTGCTATTATCTTATTCTGGTGTTATTATACAATCAATGTGTTTGCTAGACACTGACAAGTCATGCAAGATAAATAGCTGTTTAGAGAAGCTGTTTGCCTGGAAAATATAAACATTACTGGATATGAAATAACTTATTGCACAAGAGTTTGGAGAATATTGTCTTGCTAGGAGGAAGTGAGATGCTATTTTCTCCCTCACCTTTGACCCAGGAGATTAGGCCAGTGATGGCTGGAGAGAAGGACATGCTCCATAATAAAGCCAGCCATTAACTGAGTCCTGGACTGGAGGTGTAATTAGCTAATGAATGGCAGCTATTCTCGGCAAGTCTGAAATGTCAGCATCATTATCTCCCGTTATCAGCAGCTTAAACAGTACAAGGACCAGTTGCATTTCTTAAAAAGCTTTAGTTTTAAGGTGAAGGTCTGTGTATTGAGAGATGCTCTGATTTCCTATCATTGAACATCACAGCCATATGACAGTAATGGTCGTGTATGAGAACAATCTGTCTGGACACATTGTACTTCTGTACACCGTACCCAACATGAGCAGATCCCAGAAGAGATGGTTAATGGAAACTAAGGTTGACACCCAGAAACAGAATGAAACAAAATAGGCACATTACACCTATGCCAGGTTTTAATTCCAAAGTTTTGCAGTGTAAACAGATTACTAGAAAATCTAAATGTATATCTATATAAATCAAGAAAATGTTTATTGATATAGCACATTTAAAAGCAACAGCAGTTGAGTTACGTATTACTTCTTTGAAACCTTTTTATTTATATAACCTTAGTCTATACTATCAGTATTATTTGCTCATTTCTGCTTTAGATGCATAGAATAAAAGCTTATATATTTATATTAGCATGCTGGAGTCACTCCTCCGATAGTCAGATACACCCCACAGAGATACAAATCCAAACAAAACCTTTGAAAGTCAATGTCACACTGACACTGTAATTTAAAGCTACACTTTGCCTAACTATTATATTTGGTTCCTGCAAAACATTTACCAGTCACTTCACATAAACAATCTATGGTCAACATGGCCCTAAACTTTCCTCTGATTCTTTTGAATAAATGCTTAAATGAGCTGTTGAAAACAAAAGGCAGACTCTTAAATTGAGAGAACAGCAAATGTTGAGCATGTAGTTATGCTCAAGGTCTAACCACAGACTGTAGCTTTCTAAATTAAATGCATTAGGCTTGTCAATGATAGTTGAAAGAGGCAACTCATAAATTATTTTTTGTTTTTAAAATAGTGGAAATTCTTTAAGATATTGGAGTGTAATTGCAAGCAAGTTAGATCACTCTTTATCATTTTTATATGGCAAATGTTGCCTTGTAATGTTTTAGATCTTGTCTTCACACTTTTCAAGTGTGTCATGTCTACAAATGTACAAAAAGCATGGTTCAGAAATGATTGGGTTCATTTATGATGGGGATTGTGATTAAGTAACTGATTGTCATCATGATGATATGGACGTGGCATACAGAGAGAATCAAGCAAGATGAACAATAAATATTATACAAGATAAAGCATCACAAAACTATTACAACAATGCAAATTTAAATAGAACTACTACAAAAATGCATTATTTAAACAGTGGAACAATCTTTACTAAGGAATGTCTGTTAGGTGTTTGTTAGATGTTTGCTAGATTTTGTAGTTTCAAACCGTAGTTTAAAACGTTGTTGATTACTCAGAGCTATTTAAACCTCACAAATAGACATGTTTTATTAATACTGTGGGAAATAAATACATATTTGTTATAAATATAGGGCATAAAATAGATAATACTCATAGTCTGTGACACTTCTGTTTAGAAAACCATTAGAAATAATTTTAGGATAATATCTGGACTACACAGAAATACACACTAGTTGGCCCAGATTTTGCTGCCTGCGTTGCCATGACGACTGAACAAAAGAGGGAGAACTCTCAGAATGTGCTATGAATTTAATTTGTTTGTGCAGTGTTTAAATATTGTAAATTTATCTTGAGGGCAGGAATAAAGGATGTACATGACAACAGAAGAAGACAGGCTCATATGCGCAGTGTAGGTTTCAGCTCTTGAACGACTGAAGGAATGAACTCGCTGATACTTTTTGTGCTGAAATGACAGGAGTTGACCTCCACTTGACCTTCAGAGCCTCTCAGACGTTCACGCTTGTGCCGACATTCACATTGTGGGCATCTGGTATGTAATATAAAAGCAGTGTAGTGTAAATAATCCCTAGACGAAGTGTATTGCTTTTTATGGTCTAACAGTAATGGAAACTCCAAATGCCCAAGTTATTTATGGTGAAATATTCAGTGTAAACTTCCTGTTATGACACATTTGTCACACAGGCATTTGATTGATGCATCTTAATCTTTCATTTCACCACCACAAATAGTTCACATGCTGTAGCTTCCTGCTAATATTCCCATATCTGCAGTGTAATACATTTTTAAATAGTGGATTTAATGTATTACAAATTCCCTAAAATAAATAATACACATGCCGAGCGCAGGACAGATCGAGCATAAAACATTTATTCATTCTGCCCCTCACCTGATGTCCTGAAATCAATAACGCACATTGAGAAAAAGAATGGAGGCCTGAACTGATCAGTGATTCTGTTGCATCTCGTGCAACACAAAAACTGTACACATCAGTCCTAACTGTAATGATGCTCTTTGTATTCACACAGCGTCCACCATTACAGACAGCTGGAGGAATTCCATTATCATAGTCTTCATCAAAGTGGCACAATTCCCCAGTGACCATGTCTGCCACTGTCTCTAGACTTTCATCATTCCATTTTAAAGCCCAAAGTAAAGATTTGGAAATAATAAAAAAGGTACCTTTGTCCTACAGAAATACAGAACTTATCAATCAAATAGCAGGCAGTGCATGGAATTTTTATTAGCAGTGAGTGACTGCCTCTAGTACTATGTGCCTCTAGTGCCTCTAGTGCTAGTACCATGAACTCTGAACTTGATCTCTGAACTCTGAACTTGTACAAAATACTGTGTTGTATTTTGTAACAAAATGACAACAAAATAGCTGGAGGAGAAAATCACAGGGCTGTTGCTCATGGCTATTCCCTGAGGTACGCCAAAACAAAAATTCTTTTGATTCCTTCACAAAAGTGTTCACACAAAGTTGAAAAGATTAAACTGTGCAGAAAGGAAAAAATAACAAGATGAATGCATTAAAAAGTATTGTAAAAAAAATTAAATCAATTAAAAATAAATACTGTAATCATAAATCACATCTGATAAAACAATTGTATGTGGCTTCCTATTGCCTGGACTTGTCAATTTTGCATCAGAATTGCATAACATTTGAACTTCTTATCCATGTGCAAAAATGATTTAAAAAGAGTATTCCTACTGTTTGACACACTGTTCAAACTAGATGAACACTGTTCACTGTTCAACACACGTCTCTGTATAATATACCAGTTTTCTCAAATTACACGAATCCATTATCAAATATCGTAAAATATCAAAACAAAAATTAACATACAGAAATAAGCTCCCTATTTTCTGAAAAACAACTGGTAAAAGTACACAAAAGGTTTTTTACCAATCACTGGTAAGGTCATAGACTGAACACATTGGAAGAACATGTCAGTTTTGATTTGGCCACATCATTTCATCTGCTAAACAACTGACTTGAGGTAAATGATGTGCACTATTGTAAATGATGGTTGACATTATCCAATATATAACCACATTGCTAGTATAATCTGGGCTCCTATGCTTTTCTCTGGGCCTCAGAATAGATGCTTTGAAATGGCATTGAAAATCCTTTGAAATGGCATATGTTTCTGGCACATTAGAATAATCAATTGATGCCTATGGCATTTATTCACGGTGTGCATCCAATTAAAAATACTGTAAAAGGATTGCATATTACACTTATGCATGAAGAAATAAGGTTTTATTCAAATAACCTTACAGTGCATTCAGTTCAATTTGTTCTCTGGGAATCAAACCCATGACCTTGGGGTTGTCAGTGCTGTTCTCTACCATTTTAGTTACTATTTCTCATCTCTTGAGATATATTGCAATACATGTCTAAATTATGCATCTAAATTGTATAATCTATATACTCAAATATGCACAAAGGTCTCAGACCTCAGCCTTACACTAAATAATTTATCATGTGAGATATTCAACTTTTGTGCATATATGCACACAATATTCTCATGCAGTGACGCAACTGGCACAGCATGCATTACTAAAGAGCATTAAAAAAGAGCTTGCATGTAAAAGTGTGAAGAAACTGCACCTCCTCTCCCTCTCCTTTACTCTCTCTCCTGCGCTGAAGTGTGAGCATTTACCACTATGTGGAGGAGGAGCCTCTATATGTGAGGGGAAGTGAGGGAGGGAACGGCAGAGGGATGGAGAAATGCAGAAGCAAAACAGCACTGAGAATGAAGGGAGATGAAGGCTGCTGAAGTGCTGAATTCTGTAAGCAACACCACCTCTCTCGGACAAAAGGAGCTTCCCAGCATTGTAATAACTCTGAGCAGTGGAAAATACTGTCATGCTTCATGCAGTGTGCTGGTAAGTAAAAGATTAAAATTGTTATAGACATCATACTGACATTAGAAATCAGGACATTATCTGGGAGCTCTGGCATATACATTTAGTATATACTCTGTCATTTCCCTTGACATGTCTAGAATAAGGTTTAACGTAGGTGTAAATGACTGTGATGGCTTTGGAAAGCACAGGTTTTTACATGTATATGTACAATTTGCATAGCTTTGCTTGCCAGCCTAAATCTTTATACTGCATTTATATAATGTTTATGGTTTTACACAAAATGCGTCTGTGGGTTTGCTTGTATTCTGCCTTACTGCATCTGAACACTTCATTTAGTGTATTTAGTGTAATGTATTCAGACAGACCACTTCTTGCATGCTTTCTTTATAGCATTTCATTATGCTTTACATTATTTTGGACAATTGAAGCCTGTTGAGTTCTTATTCCCACAGGGATGCAGTTCACATACTGAGATGCTTTTATTATGAAGAGTTCATGAAAGTTTCACTCTAACTTAATTTTAAATGGCAAATCAGATTAAAACAGGGTTAGAGACAAATGTGCTATGCAATGCGATTGTCGTACGAATACGACAGATGAATGAATCAGACAGACTCTGTGACTGTTACCAGAGGGATTAGTTTAACAGCCCTTCATATTGAAGGACACTTCATGTTATATTCAATGGCAGGCAGCAATCCAGAATCCATGAAAGAAAATCAGGAGTGTTTGTAAAGGAGATTGCTCACTAACAAAGATGCCAAAGTGGTGCCAGTATGACACCTCAAAAAGCAAAGCAGAAGATGAGTAAGACATATTCAGCAAAATATTAATTCAACATTTCTGTCCTGCCAGGCAGAGACTCAACATTGTCTCTTTGTCTTTCAAAGCTGTTAAAACAGAAACTTGTGTGTGTGCCATGAATCTGTAAATACCCTTATTCATTTCTTCATCTTCATTCATTCTTCATCTCAGATACTATTTCTACAGTTAGCTTTGTCTGATCAATAAGACTTTAGCACAATACAGAGATGGGGGCTCCTTCCTCAGTGGTGATCTGAATCAGTCCCAAACAAGCTGCTTTTGAAATGTTGTTATAATATAAGACTTGTTGAAGTGTTTATATGAAGAGTGATATCTTGAAACATAGAGAAGCTTTTGAAGCGTCTGCTAAGCAATGATTGGTTTCAAGATCACCTGATGTGAAACTCATTTGTTTCTGAAGAAACTGAAAATGTAGACAGACTATTTTTTCATCTTCACTCTCTGTTACCTAAAGAAGGCTTTGTGAAAACAGGAAACATAACTGTGATAAATGTGCATGGGAGAGCTTGCCTCTCAGGGTAAACAGCTTTCTGTTCATTTACCCCAATTTACTGTAATAAAGGTCTCGCTAAATAATCAGTCACGCTCAGTATCTGTGCCTAGTTCACTCAGAGAGCTATAAATATCTGAGACAAATCATCTGGTATCAACTGTTCCCTCATGTTTAATTAAACAAAACAATCAGTAATATGAATAATGTTGTAGGGATTCAAAATGTTGTCATGCTTTTAAATTTTGTCATGACAACTGTCTGATATAAAATACAATATGTCTAATAGAATGTGTCCATATTTCTGTTAAAGCAGATTATTCACCCCTGCACATTTCTTATTAGCTGGTTATTTCATATTTCAAGTATGCACTTTGTCAGCCTATTAGGGAGCCCTGCGCTACATTTAATAGTTCAATTCCCTAAAAACCTGAAAATTCTCACTGTTCCTTACATCAGACACTTCTGCACTAAAATATTAAGCTATCACATTAACTTTATTAAACTCGGTTTGCACTTTTGATTGCGTGTGTCTTTTTAAAACCAAAAGTTTGAACTGTAATTTATGCCAGTTTAATTTAAACCATTCTAATCAAGGTTAAATCCATATTTAGAGCTACAAATCAAATTTAGTTGCTTGGAAGAGGAATTTTCATTCCCTGCACAGCAATGCAGTGTATCACTGACTGAATGTGCTTCTTCACAAAAAAGATAAAAAGTGAGATCTTTTTTAATCCTCCCACAGCCTGATCAATATTTGAGGTGAAAAAATCGATGGTGACTGTCTCTGAGCAACACCTATCGGGAAGAACTCCTGGATTAACCGCTGGTAGGCAATTCCATTCTTTTCAATTTCCTGCTTTATCCAACAGAAAAAATCTCAGTATGATCCTGTTATATTGCTATTATATAAATATCTACTTTTATTCCCAATCCAAACAACTTTGTACTAAGATCTCTCATGATGAGTACAAAATACATTTGTCCATTTTCATTCTGATTAGCTCTCAACCAGATGGAGACATACTCTTTATACCTTGATGATACCATCCCTGGAGAGGTTATCATGGCATTCTGAGATTGATTTTAGTCAAGACCTCCATCCTCTTGTCCTCCATTTAGTCCTCCATCCTCTTTCTACTTCATGGTCCGGTTCATCAAAATGACTTCTTAAGTCAGATCTTCCTGATTTTAATGCAGGTCCATCCACGGCTTATAACCATGTTCTGATTCATCCCAGAACTTCATCATTTAAGACCTCTACAACAGCCTCTTTCATTTTGAAATTATTAACTTTGATCTAAGGAATACATTAAATGAATATTGTGTACTCTTACTATTGTCATTACAATTTTTTTAATGAAAGTTCCTTGAATTTGTGAGATTTGCAAACATGGACCATACATGTGATTTCTAATTTTCAAGATTCCTGTAATCTTTATTAATTTTCCTTCATCATCATGTAAATTCAAGCACAAACTACATTCATGTCTCATAAATTGTGACCTTTTGCAGGGCTCTGGAGCTTCACATCTTAAAATGTCAGATCACGAGGATCTAAATAAAGGCATGGGACACTGGAATGCCTCAGACAGCTACCAGCTCAACCCAGCCAGTGTCATTGTGTCAGTGGTCTTCTCACTCATCTTTCTTCTGGGGACCATAGGGAACAGCCTAGTTCTGGCTGTGCTCCTCAGAAGTGGGCAAGTCGGATATAACACCACTAATCTGTTCATCCTCAACCTCAGTGTAGCTGATTTCTTCTTCATCATATTCTGTGTGCCTTTCCAAGCCACTATCTACTCTCTGGAGGGCTGGGTGTTTGGTTCTTTCATGTGCAAGGTGGTTCACTTCTTTATCAACCTCACCATGTATGCCAGTAGCTTCACCTTGGCTGCAGTTTCTGTAGACAGGTACGTTGATTATATGTAATATTATCCTGTCAATTTAATTGGTCAGGGTTGTTGTCTAATGAATTAGATTGTCTGAAGATGAGGAAGTCCTGCAAATCAGCACACACACACACACTGTTCACCTACTGGTACTTCAACAATATCATTTTTTCAGACAATTCTAAGATAGATTGTGATGTTTTGATGGCCTAACCTAATATTAAGGCTGACTGGCAGGGTTTGTAAGCAGGTGTGGAGCTGACTGCATGGGTGGGCATGTGCAGCACAGAAAAGCAGCGTCTGTCAAAAACATAAACAATGGCATGGATGTAAGAAGACCACTCATGTGTTGCAGTTTCATATGTTACTCTCAGCCTGAGCAACAGAGCCACTGCCCTCTATTTGAACCGAAATGTTTACCTTTGAAAAAGCGCATTCGTTTTATGGTTTCCCAGTCTGTGATAAATGGTGTGGGGCTCAGAGGAGACTAAGAACCCCCACTGGCAATTACCTCTTTACTAGGCAGAAAACAACAAGACACATTCATCTTGTGCACTGAAACATAGCTGCTGCATTGATCATACGCCATTTACCAGAAACCCTTTGAGTCTAAAACTTACATGAGGCACTACATAAATTATTATGAACAAATCACATGTCTTGTGCTTGTTTTCAACATGACCAAAGAGGTAATTCTTCAAAGTATCATATCACATTCTTTGACAGCTCAGTGTAATTAGTTCTTTTTTTGCAGGTATCTGGCCATACGTTACCCTCTACGCTCCAGAGAATTGAGAACACCGTGTAACGCTGTAGTAGCAATGGTTGTCATCTGGGGCCTATCTCTTGTTTTTGCTGGGCCTTACTTGAGTTACTACGACCTCATTGATTTTGAAAACAGCAACGTGTGCGTTCCTGGCTGGGAGGAACATAATCGTAAGGTGTTGGACACCTGTACTTTCGTTTTTGGTTATGTCATTCCCGTGCTTATCGTAAGCCTGTCCTACACACGCACCATCAAATACCTCTGGACAGCGGTGGACCCTCTGGATGGAATGTCGGAGTCCAAACGAGCCAAGCGTAAGGTCACCAAGATGATCATCATAGTCACTGTGCTGTTTTGCATCTGTTGGTTACCGTACCATGTGGTCATTCTGTGCTACCTCTACGGAGACTTCCCCTTCAACCAGACCACGTATGCTTTCAGACTCCTGTCCCACTGCATGGCTTATGCAAACTCCTGCCTCAACCCCATAGTTTATGCCTTGGTCTCCAAACACTTTCGCAAGGGCTTCAAAAAGGTGTTTAGCTGCATCCTCAGCAAAAAGCGACGAAATAAGGTGCATGTTGTCCATGTGGCGAACACAGTTCCTGGCTTTGAAGCTGGTTCCACAGAAGTGTCTCAAATGAACGAAGAGAACGCCAGACAGAATGAGAATGAAATGGTCAACCGGCCACTGGCTGAGCCACAGAACACAAGCATGACCATAACGCTACCCTTCCAGAATCAGCCCTAAGAAAACGGCTAATGATGCCTTACAGAGAGCCTTATTAAAGAACTCAAACACAGTCAGAGGACTGCAGCTGCTTTGATCAACATCACCATGGTTTTGCATTAATTGAATAAGTACAGAAAAGACATTAGATATTTATGGTTCAAATCACTGAACAAATTGAAAATGTATTTTCAATTTATTTCTCATATGAACCCTTTTTTTTTTGTTTGACTTTGTTATTTTGGTTCTGTTTCTGGAATATGTTTTATTTATGAGCTCTTATTTTTGAACAGCATTGTTTGTTTGTTTGTTTGTTGTTTGTTAAAGTGTTCCCTTCAGAGTATGTTTAAATTTAATGCTGCTGTGATGACTATTCTCCTGTGAAAATTGTTACCAATTATTGTACGAAACATACTTTGATATCTGAAGAGTGCTTTATGTGCAAAGCTGTAATTTCTTACCATGCTTCAAGCTTTGAGGAAGACTTTTGATTATGCTCCTCAGCTTCTCCTGACAAGCTCTTTAAAAATGTGCTTATGTTAAATATGTTTTAACTCACCTCCATTTTATAGCTGTTATCTTCTCCATTGAAACTCAATATTTACTGTGTTTTACGTAAATAACTACAGTTCATATTCCACAGGCTGCTCAGATTCTCCAATGTTTGTTATACTAGAGCCATATAAACATGATGAAACATACAAGCGTTTATCTCAGAATACAGGCTACCTATCATCAGTTTAATCTAAGTCATGTGCTGCTATAATGTCATGTCCTAATTTCCTTCAGTATGTGTAACAAGTGCTATGTTGGAATTTTTGGACTTAATGTTGACAATGAATTTCAATAAAATGTGCATTAATATTCCTTTTGGCCCAGCATAATATTTTAATACATACAAATACATCTGGAGTTTAAATGACCCCAAATGGCTTCAGCAGTTGCCTGAGTAATCTTGTAGCATGGAACAAGAATTTGGGAGATTTTCATGTTAAATAAAACAGGATTTTTCAAGTAGGAGAGTGAAGCTGCAGCATTAAGCAAAAATTAAAGTTTAATGTTTTGCATTTATTCTCCTTGAAAAACAACTTTAAACCAAATGAGTGGTGAAAGCACTGACGCATACAGCATGAAAACCTATCAAAGAGTCAAGATACACTTCCAAAGGTATTAGAGCTACACAGGCTACAGCAAGACAAAAAGTCATGAAAACGATCATT
The DNA here is from genome assembly GCA_036877525.1 of Chromobotia macracanthus. Classification (NCBI taxonomy): domain Eukaryota; kingdom Metazoa; phylum Chordata; class Actinopteri; order Cypriniformes; family Botiidae; genus Chromobotia; species Chromobotia macracanthus. The sequence goes on from JAZGTH010000115.1 coordinate 792,934, forward strand.
TTGAATAATGCTTCATTTAAGGCAGGCTTTTAAAACATACTAAATTGTTTTACCACTTAGAAAAGCTAAATACTAGGGTAATTACTATAAAACAACCAAAGAGCTCCAGAAACATCTTCTACAATAACTATACTATACTATAACAAGCACTGAGTTTGTTTTTTTAAAGGAACAGTTCATGCAAAAATGAAAATTCCGTGATTGCTTACTGATTATTACAAACAAATGATAACCATTCCATGTAATGGCTTTTCCAAAAATACAATATCAGAAACTTCTAGATAAATGTGGAACAAACTACTCATGAAAATGCCTCACTAGCACAACAAGCACTCATCACTAATGCAGGGTGAAAAAATGCAGTGTCAATTGCCTTGTTAGGAACATTAGTTGCTCATGACGAATCTAAAAGCTTCCATGCACAATTATGTATGCAGTGCCATTTTTATGCATTTACAGCAGTTAATTCATGTAGAGTTCTTAGTGTCATTACTGTTCATTTCACATTTCTGTCAGGCTTTAGGAACACTCTGCTTTCTCAGTGCTAAGAGAGATCAGACTATAAGACAGCCAAAGTCAAATATATTTCTTTGATTTCACAGAGATTACAGCACATTATTAACTATCGTAATTTTTGGATGTATTTTTGGCAAACAGCTCCAGTACACTGGCATGAGGGGTTTAATCAAAGCAGTCTACTTCATGTCATGTCAAGATTGGTACTGGATCTATATCAAGAAAAAATAAATCTTACATTTCATAATATAGTTATTTTTTATCACTTATAGCTTTACTGTTACACTGCAAAATTTAAATTGCCTACCAGGAAGTTGTACAGTACAAATTTCTGTTAACTACAGGAAGACTTGTATTATTGCAACTCTATGGCCCTGCCTTAAATATAACATATAAAGGACTTTCATTACTTTCACTCATTACTTCCATAACACTGAAATCAGAACAAGAAAATCAGAAAAAAGCAGTCTGCATGTAAACACAACATATATAATAACATTTCTGTCCTATATAACAATAACATTTGGTCCTTAGAAGCAAATGGACAAAAGGGGCCTGGAGGAAATTGAAGGAGATTCCTATTATATAGAGACAGTGACTTCTGTATAACACAACAGTGAAGGATTGGGCTGTAAACTTGCACTGAGACACAGAGGAGATCATGGACCTTTGTAGAAGCCATAATAAACTGTATTTAATTTAAGCCTTTAAAAGTTAGACATATTGTTCAATAGGTCGCAACAAATTTTGTCAGCTGAGGTAAGTCTACTGCAAAGTTTTTGGAAAGACATATCTTTAATGTTTGCTTGACTGAACAATCAATACCAAGGTAAACAACAGTACAACATATTGAACGGACTGTACTTCTGTCTAGAACAGCCTGTTTTTTATTCATACCAGAATAAACATGTAATCAGTCTGAATAAGATTAATTGGTCTCTACCTTCCTCTGATCCAGAATACATTTAAGTTACATATTGTAGTCAAATGATGCTTAATTAGACCTCCAAGTATAAGACTTCATTCAGCTGTTACTACTTGTTGAAGACATCTAAAGAAATATGACCAGGTGTCAGAGACTAAAAAACAGTTCATTCACAGCACAACTAAGAGTTTGATATGGACGGGTTATATAACAACAGCTACATAAACATATATATCTTGGGTTGTGGATGCATGTATCTGTGCAGGTGAAACATGGGTATTGTTATGTTTTCCCTTCAGCCATGAAACTAAATTACCTTGTTCTGATTCTGCCTCTCTAAAATCAGTCAAGAGCTCAACTGAATTTAAGCTTTTTGGTGACCATATAATCCATCACACGATAACATGTGCAATAAATACTATCACGTTTCCAGGCACATCCAATAAAATGTGATTTAGAGGAATGTATTTTTAGGAGCATGCCAGACAACATGAACTGAGTAATCAGATCCATTTTATGATTATGAACTAAAAAGAGTTGAAGTTCTGGCTTTTTAATACATCCTAAGGTGCATTATGATATTTCCTGAAATTAATGGAAAGTAGGCTCCAACCCCCTGTGACCCTGCAGACAAAAAAGGGGGTTTATAGGATGGATGGATGGATGGAAAGTACCTAGTGTTGAAAATGCTATTTGTATAGGGAAACGGAGTAGCACAGCTAAGATCTCATTCAGAAAAAAATCTTCAATCAAAATAAAAAAAATTCATCCTCCGTCATACAAATTCAGGCATACATAATAGAAGCACTTTCAATATTTAATCATTTTAATATTGTTCCTATTTCACACCTCTTGATACATGATTAAATAAAACCTGTTCTATGCTCTATCAGAATTCACTCTTTTCATTCTGTGTGAATTGTAATGTAGCTAAAAGGAGAGCTGCAGGATGGGTTAGCTGTGAATTCGTAACAGGTTACGGGTTTATTCAAATGTTTCTCCACAACATTTCTCCTTGTTGCACGGCTATTTAATGTGATGGAATAGTTATTTGCCTGGTGCAAATGTTGAGCATCACTTATACTTTGTTTTAACCTGTTTTTGGCTGTTTTAACCTGTTTAAAAAAGCAGATAGTTGCTTCAAAATGCTGAATCTTTCTCTGTACACATGCTGCTTTTACATACAAATTCTGTCTAAAAATCTTTATTTTTTTGAGTGTAGAGAAATAACAATAACTTCGTGGGAAATTGCTATTGAGGTTTTATGATGTTTTTGCACATCATCAATTATACTACTCTAACGAAACATTGGACTCTTATAAAAAATGCCCCAGAATACCAGAATACACTCTTTTGATTGTAATCCAGACCAGCATGAGTAAACGCCGCCATGACAAAATGCCACAGGTTTAAACATCATCTGTTGCTCTATCAGCATTTGCCAGGCATGTCTCTACTCTCCATTCCCCCTCTCTGGTGAACCACAGTCCGTGAGAGCATGACAAAGCTTTTGTCACAGTTACAAGGCAGTGGAATATGCCTCAACAATCACACAATCAGATGGTTCAGGAGGGTGGTTGTGAAAGATGATCAAGAGCCTATTGAAACATCACCATTCCCGTGCAATTCATTTTTGATTCCAGCAATACAGAGGACACAATGTTCCTGAAGGGATAATAATGTATACTATAACTCAAAATATATAGAAATTTGTATATTTAAACAGATCAGAACAGTTGACAGGATGTACAAAGAAAACAAGAAATGCCTTCTATAAAGAGAGGCTTACAGTATAAAACAGGAAGGAAATCATCATCAATAAAAAATAAACAATAAATTGTACAGGAATGTTTACATTTGCTTAAAATCTTTATCTCAGTTTCATGTAGCCTACCTAAACTAGGAGAGCAAGGTGACTTCAATGTTAATGTCATGGGTTTGCACATGAAATGCACATTCTTATAATAAGCACTGTAATTTACTTTGGATAAAAGCATCAGCCAAATACATAAAGTCTTCAAAAGCACAATGTGTAGTAATCACATGAATGTCTCCTGTGCAGTCAGCCCGTCACAAATCTCTGCCATTAAAGCTCGAAAGAGAATCTTCTGAGAAAGCAACAGTCCAAAACATCTTATTAGTAAAAGGAATGTTGTAATGATTTAATTTCCTTAAGCTTCACCTGGATTTAATAAGTACGAAAGCACATCACACAGCAAAATACAACAACATATAGACACATAATTTCAGACAGGCTTTTACATTTCATTCACAACAAAGACTGTTGCTGTATAAAGCTGTAACTGCTTCCTCTCATCAAAGCTCAACCACAAGGATGTTTCTAATGTCGGGCACAGCAATGTTCCCACTTTTGAAGCAGGCTCAAAATGATCAAAGCCGCATCCTAGTATAAAGGCAATTAGCCAATAGCAGCTGAGAATAGTACACTCCCTAAGGGCTGCGCCATGCAAGACACGACTCAATTTCAAAAGGCATCTGTGTGTCCCTCTATTTCTTCATGTATTATTCATCACTGATTTCTACATTTAATCTAATCTATCTTTCATTGTTTGAACTGTTGTATAGTTAAAGACAGATGTACACCAAGCTTTACATTATTAATATTTTTATTAATAATTAAACAATATTATTAATATAGTTGTAATATTTCCTATTCACCAGCTTGATCTTGCTACCTTACATTTATTGAGGATGGTTTGTATAGCTTGAAAATTTGCACAACCCTGTACCTCTTGAACAAAACTGAGCAGTTCTTTTGGGAGAGAGAAAACCAGATGGCAAAACTCTCCTCAGCAGCTCAACATTCATTTACCTCACGCTATTCCCTTAATATCTGTTTCACTTGACTTGTGTTTAGTGATGTAATCAAAACCCACTTGTAAAGGGCTGATATTTCTGCATTGCTTATAAGCAATCACTTAAGGATGTATGAGTGAGTATTCCAAAATAAAAGCATTACATTGTGCACTGTAGTATGTACATGTGCATACAAATTTTCTTTTTAGTCCTTCAAGTGAACAAATGATGAATACATAAAATTGTGTCTATATATATAACACAGTTACTGCAGTTTTTAATGGCTTGTTTTAATGTTTTTTGTTTGAAAATTAACAGAAAATGTAAGGGGTAGGAGAAGATTTTTCATTCTGCAGAATTCTTTCAAATTGTATCTGTACCAATTAAAATGTTCCTAACAATTCCTAATGATTATTTGCTCACCCTCATGTCTTTCCAAACTATTTTCTCACATTTAAAGCAAAATAATTATACTGGTCACTTCTTCCATGCAATAGCAATGAATGAGGGCTGAGGCTTTCAGGCTTTAAAAGCACTGCATGTGTGGCCCTTACAAATGGTATACATCAGGTGAAGAACAAGTGTCAGTTTTGGCTCTGCTATTCCATTCTCACAAAAGCACAAAGTTACGTATGACTTTTCAAGGACACCAAGCATTTACTCTTAGTTCCCTCTCCAAAGAGACAAGCATGTCCTTTCAAAGCTGCATGCACACTCGTTATGAAAAGATGAGCCATTACTCTGCAGCAGGTCTGTGTAGGAGTGAAGGGGAGCCCATTTCCTATAGATGCTTCTCTTTGAACAGATTAGACAAAAAGCAATAAGACTGCAATGGGGAAGAATCTCATGGGAAATATTTCTCTAATTATGTGTGAAAATAACAGAGGCTGTGTTTTGCTCATGTCCTGGATGTCTGTCATTGGACACATCTGTGAATTTTAAACAGCAGACAACACTTAAGTAAAATGAAGGGAAATGGCTTTGCTATTGGCCTAAGAACATATTTTACACAAAATTATGTATAAAAAAGTGTACATTCAAAAGTACACTTCATACAACATTTACAAGCAGTGTATGATGTATGACACGTTTATTTCTACAGCTCTCACTTGTTTTTATCATATTTATAAGCATTTCTTAATTTTGCCAAGTCCGAAACTTTGGTCTTTGAAAAAGGTGGAGGTGTGACCTAATTTCACGTTTGTTTGTAAGACCAGTTTACCACATTTCCCAGACTGTTGTTTGTTATTTACATTTGGAACAGCAGGTCGAGATAAATGATGGTTTAATTAAGCAATCTGCTGCAGGAGCAACAGAATGAGCAGTTCAATGCTAAAGGTCCTAGATTGATTTCCTCACCATACAGAGCTGCTGACAATATTGGAGAACTGCTAAATAAATAATGCACACCAATAACGCTAGGGATGTTACCATCTGCATCCTTACTATGGGCAAAAATGCAATGGGCACTCCTGGGTGGCAGTAGAAACTTGTTGTTATAAGATAAATGTTAATGTAATACATTGCTGTAGATTTTGTAACTTTACAAAGTCATAATGGTATGAATCTATTGCAATGAATATTTCTAGTGAAATATGGCCCTATATTAACCTACGAACCTACCAACCAGGTCTACCAACCTGGTCTACCAACCTGTTCTGTTTTGATTAAACTGTGTTCAGTATCCTAATCACCCATGCTTGAAACCTAGTCAGTAAAGGTGTCAATAAAGTTACTACCAGGTAAACTAGTCTGTTAGAAATGCAACAGCCACAAGCTGCTCAACTAGTTTTCCAATTTTCCTAAACATTCAAAGCAAACTCAAAAATCGCATAATACAAAATAAATTTTCTTCTAGCTATTATAAAACTATTTTAGATGTCTTAAGTAACTTGTTACCAAAGATGACTGTGGTTGTGTGAATTATGAATTACAGTCAGAGATGGTAAAAACATTAGTGGATAACTGCAGTGCCAGCTAGACTAACAGCAGCAGTACACATATATTCCTATAGACTATTGGCCACCAGAGACTGTTAAACACTAGTACCAACAAAGCCACAAGTAACATAAATCAGCTAAAAAGATCCAAAGTGACAAATGGACAGTGCATATGCAAATCTTTGCACCACAGGACTTCTGTTTGTTATGAGGTGGTGGGGTACTAGGAGAATCATGGTTGTGCATTATGATGCTGGGTAGCAATAATAAGTGTAGTTTTTATCCTGAAAGGTTGAAGAATACTGCAGCTGTAGCCTACCAGCTGCTGGGAGACCACAGGCCACATTTATTCATTGGTCTTTGGTTTAAATCATGTGAACCGAAGGGAGCATTGAGCTCTGCATTTATGGTAGGGAGCCAATTTCTGTCATTTGATGCCTGTTACAATGATCAGATCTCTCTGGGTCATTCTCCAGTAGGCTAGGGCAAACCACGACAGTGAGCAGTACATCACGAGGCACAGTGTAACCAACATTTATCAAAAAACAAGCCTGAAGAGGCACTGAAAAGTGAAAATTATTCATAACTGTAATTCTAGACAATGAATCGTCATCTTAATAAATGTATTTATTATGTTTATACATAAATAAACAAAACACACAGCACAGAACCCTACAACCAATACAAACGTTTTTAAATGAATGAAGAGCCCCATTCAAAATAACTTCTCACTGAGAGGAACTCCATCCTTTGCTTCTTTAAGTTATATAGCATTGCTTTTCAGTCTTTCGTTTATCTGCAACTACCCCTGCAATATGCGAAAATCAGCATCAGCAAGCAATATCCGGATGGTCTATTGCTTCCTCTGAGATTTTTAAGTGTGCGTTGGATGTACACTTTTCTATTAGGGAGCTGAGGAGTTGCCAAATTCAAAAAAGTATCATTAAAAATACTGGAAAACTGTGAGCCAGAGGCAGCTCTTTTTAAGTGTAAAGGTCCAGCAAAATGTATTCCTCATGGTTAAATTCTAGGTTGTTTCACAACACCAAAATTATTTTCACAATCGTTGTTAGTACATTGATGGTAAATGAACATACGGGTCACATGACAATAAAAACAGGGATGTAGTATGTCAGCGTCATACTGCACTCTACTCTACATACAAGAAGCTTCATCTAATTATGTACTGTCACAGTTCACAGTCTGGTTTGAAATGTAACCTTTGATTGGTTTATTGGTTACCCTACTCTAGAAATTGCACTTACTTAGTATATTGCAACAACTGAGGGTTCTGTTGATTTGAATGGGAATTTATAAAATAATTAAATAAACCATCTAACAAAATAAATAAACATCTTGGTATACAGCATTAGAAGAGAAATGACAGCATAAGAGGAAAATAATTGGTATTTTCCAATTATGCTCAGACTTATTAGTTTTTTACTTTGCCAGGGTGGGGGCTGTCTTTACTTCCATAAACTTTACCGATTGTTATTTGATGTTGAGACTGAAACTGTGAGATACTGTGAGTATAATTACAACTCAAGTGTTATGATGCATCTTTTCGTTTAAATTGTCTTCCTAGAATTCAAAGCATCCTTTAGAAGAAGACAGACAGTGGAAAGACCATGCACAGACTGATCTTGAAAGATGTCTGCAACAGCAGGTGGAATTTTCTGGCTTCTCTAAATTTTAAAACTGTTCCCCAGGGGCCAAAGCCATGGCAGGGCATAATCTCTGACTTTGAGTTATTTTACCCTTGTTGCATTTTTACCCTTGTTGCCTCTAGCCTTGTTTTATCACATAACTATTTAGCTATTCACACATTGTAGTTATGAAAAGTAAAAAAGAAATGTATTATTCCTGGAGACAAATGACTAAGCATATGTGTTACATATTGTGGGAAATTATTGTATAAAAGTCATTTGTTTCTGCATTTCACGCAATGTAAATCTGCAGTATATGGACCATAACAATTCTGTGCTATATGGACTTTATACTGGTCATGCATCATACACAGTCAGGGCCGTACACAGGGTTTTACAAATACCAAGATCCCAAGCTTGCTCGAGGGGTGCAAGTTTGGGGGGGCATGACCCCCCCAAACATTTTTAATTTTTCTGACCTACATATGTGCATTTATTTCAAAGCCAAGTAATTGGATAACAATGTAGATTTAAAACCATGTCAGTGGGCAGTAGCATAAATTATTTGTCAGGATAGCAGATTCTTACACATGAATGATCCACACTACAATCTGGAAATACAGAAGATGTTTGTTGATGTTTATGTTTTATTAAATTTATTTAATTGAGGAATACATTGTTCTAATGCTAATCCCATTCTGGGCACAGTGGGCAATAGACCTACCTGCTCTTTCTCTCTCATCTCCATCACCTTCTTTTTTTTGCCTTATCTTGTAAATTACAAGTAAATTAAAAGTAAAATACTGAAGCTTACCAGGGAAAGCTGTAAATAGGTTTATTAATTCATTCACAATATGTGCACATTCATTATTAATCTTGTGTCTAATATGATGAGAACAGATTCGTTAATGTCTTGCCTCATTGACAGTTATGAATTAGGCTATGTTAATCACATAAATTATCATTATAAATAGTTTGCATCCGTGATTATTTCTGTCAGTCATTTAACATTTCTATAATAAAACATCTGTAAAACATTAAATGTGTAGTTTACATACGGTATTGCATGGTATATAACAGTTAACTGAAGCATAGCTCTGGAATTCACGCTCAGAATGAGGAAAACATGAAAACAGCGTCAGATCCCTACAATATCGGGATCAAGGAGGATCTGGTGGTTGTATATGACACACAGGCAGTCACAAGTTTTGTCACGTTGCACACATTGTGTATGTTCCCAATTAATAATCTACCCACTTAAGTTTTGGTTCTGTGGCTCCTTAAACATGAATTGTTCTATAAACAAGCCATTTATTGTTCAGCCAGATGAATTTTGTAATAAGACACAAGGGCATGACCTGTGCTTTTTGTAATATGAGGCCAGTCAGTTATTTTTTTAAAACACTGGATGGTCCCTAAATGAGGCTTTGACTTTATTAACAACAGAACCCCAAAGGTAGAGAAGACTAGATGACACTTATTCAACAAGGTCTTTACATGAGTCATGAGTTCAGTAGTATTGCTCCATCCTTTCGATTGACTTCCTGCAGCGAGAGTGCTGGAGATCATAAGATTCACCTGAACTCAATGGCACCTCATCACTACTGCCATAAAGTGCGTTGTGTAACTCCCTTTGAGACCTGTGAACCTGTGAAAACCGGTGTTCTGTGAATGCATGTTTCCTTGCATTTCCTGCAACGGGACAAGCAGGGAAGCTGCACTGCCACAGGAACATTCCTTGTGTGACTACCAGACCCCATCCTTGCCTGGACCACTCAGCACCATATTCCATATTCCTCTGACACTTTATTTTACTTTTTAATATTTATTTTTGCTTTTATTTACAATAAAATCACCTTATGTCTGATGTCACACTTTATGTTTATGTTTTCATTCATCAATCTAAACCAGATATCAACTGTGTTTGATGAATTTACAAGCTTTCAGGTTATATTAGTTGGATATACATTTTTTTCTAATTGAACACATTCTTTTATAGCATGATATAACGTGATATGTGACGTAAAGGCAATAGTTCTCCTGCAGCACTGTTACTGTAATTATGAGGCCTGGAACAGGACTAAAAGCTTTCTTCATACATGGATAAATGTCCGATGTACAGTGTCAGTCTAACCAATAAGATAAAACTTGAATAGCATGCAGTCAACCTCAAGGATGTGTGACCACCACCACATGGTCAAAGTCTGGGTGAAGGCCAGATGTGGAGACAGCATGTGATCCTGGAAGAGCAGTGCACTCCTTCTGAAGTGACAGTTTTCTATCTTGAATATCAGTCCACTCTCATGTGAAACAAAGTGCCAGCGAAATTGTACTGTAAAATGCAGTTTATTTCACTCGTTCTGGGCATAGAGATAAAGAATCAACAGGTGACACAATAGAAACATTCGCTCCCTTTCGTATTTTTCTCAATAGGAAAAAGGGTTCCCAAGTGTAGCCATTTCATTTATATGCAGAACTGCATGAGCTGTGATTTCACATTGCCGGTCTGTGTTGCCAATCTGCACCTCTACAGACCCCAACTAATGTCATTTTTAAGCTTTTTATTTTTAAACTTGTCACTTTTTATTTGTGGTTTATAATAATTTTATTGTTAAAATTATTGACCATGAGTAAATAATTTTAACATTTAATATTACACAACTCCATAATAATTATTCATTTTGTACTAGAACTGCACCCTTCCTTATGTACTGCCTGCACTGGCACATAAACACACATTGCAATTACAACGCTGCATTTCTTAGGCTGTCATGTTGCGTGACAATGTTGTGTGACTCCTAAAGGGATGCATTTTTCCATGTCCAATTCTTTTAGAATAATTAGTCTTTGCAAAAGATTGAGTATCATTATATTATAGAATAACACTCTAGGGATAGGCTCTGATACATAAATCATTGATCCAGTCCCTTGCATTTTCTTTAATTAATTCCATTTAGTTCTACAAGCACAAACATCAAATCACACCACCATTAATGATGTTGTGCAGACAGTTTGATCTAATGCATCAGAATGTTAAAATATATAAAATATATAATTGGTCAGTGTTTTGTACCTTGTGCTTTGTTTTGTGTGGTCGCCTAGCAGCTGAGAGAATGAGTATTCTGTGCTTCTTCTGACGCCATTGATTACTTAGACTAAATAACTGGCCTTGTGTCAATCGGGAACCTTTCCTGACTTTGTAATGAGACCTGAGCAGCATTAATGTCTCAGATATGTATCAGACACTTAAAATATATGTATTTTTCAATAGGCTACCTAATCAATTCACTGGACTACTGATAATCCTCTGCTAAACAAGAACAAAATGTGATACATGTCAAGCGTATTATATGTACAACAGGGATTATCCATAAAAGATAAAGCATGAAACAAAGAGAATTACACTATTATTACAGTTCAGCTGTTTTGTGCTGTTAATCAATCAGCGAGCCAGTCATTAGCACACAGTTATGAACAGTCCCAGTTCCTGGTTTGGGGCTCCCTAGCTGTATAATTAATGCATAATTCTCCAAATGAATTAATGAGCAGGGATTATTTAATAATTCAGACAGGAATTAGGTTTCTGGCATTTTAAAAGGAAAGAGAGGAACAAATGGGAAAAACTTGGATATATTTTAAGATCAAACATGTCTTAGTGTAGGCTATGTATTTTGTATTTTGTGAGAAAGATATCTGTGAGTGTTTGGAGGCAACAAAAAATAATGACAGAATAAAAACTATCTATGCAGCTATCTGTTGCTCATCAATCTCAAGATGATGTAAAGAGGATTTAATTATGGAAAGATTTCATGGTAATAGCGGATGGTAAGTGTGACACTGTATTCTGAGCAGGCATTAAAAAGCATTCCATGGAAATTTATGTCAAGGGTTAGTACCCTTCCCCGACCCTTCCCTTTCTACCCATCCGTATAATATCTGGAGATCTTACACAGGTCAAAGGATGTCAGCAAAAGGTCATGATACCCATTACAATTTCAGATCTATAATTTTACTGTTAGAAAAATGTAAGCTAAAGAGAAGACCACCATTTGGTTTCTAAAAGATGAAAATCTGAAATGGTAATCACTATGCACATCTATGCATTTATTAATGTTTAGCTTAGAAACATCATAGTTAGAAAACACAGCAACTATTTTAAAGGTAGGGTAGAGAAAAGGTCTTTGTTACACAGGAACACACTGTTCTGTCAATTCCTTTGCTGCACTAGTGCAGTAAATAGATAACCTTGATTCTTACTGAGCACTACAGTGTTGCAGAACGATTTATAACCCCAGTAAAACTGAAGCTAGAAAACTGAGCAGAAAAAAGAATACTGTATATATATTTTTTTTTTTTGAGAATGTATATGACTATTTTTGAGAATGTTTTTGTCATTGCAGCTCCATTCACTACTGCAATGACAAGAACAGACAAGTTTCTTCAAATGTTTCTTAAAACACGATTCTTGTGATTCTAAAAATGATTTGAGTTGAATTGAGTTGTGCAAGCATTTAATAGCATAGCAGACATGAATAATATATCATATGTTTACATTGCACCCATTCCTTATTCTATTCCAACCATAGACCATATTAGTTGATTTTGCTTTTCAATATACATATACTGCATATATATACTGCATAACCTTTCACTCTTTAAAAACACTAAATTGAAAAAACTGAATGAATGTTAAACACAGCTCACACCGTCAGTGACTACTTACACAGCATAGGACATCATGTTCGAAGCCAAAGAGCAGGGATGCCCCACAGTTTGTGCAAACACTTCCAAACCTCTAAAACTGAAAAACTTTCCTTAAATTTTTTTATTTTCACCCAAAAAAAAAAAAGTTTTTTTACCAAAGAAAAAAAAAAAGGGGGGGGAGAAGAACTTTGTGAAAAAAAAAAAAACACACCCCCCCAAAAAAAAAAAAACACCACCCCCCCCCCCTTTTTATTTTTTTTTTTTTGAGGATTTATTTCTTCTGATTTGCTCTTCAGCAAATCAGCAGTGAGATCGCCTACATTTCAATATGAATTAAATGAGTTTGATCTAAAAGAGAAAAATTTGAAAGAAAAAGGCAAGCTGTGCATTGCAAAAACTCTCCTTATTTTGTGAGAAACTGAATCCCATTTCAATGCCCTCTTTTGAAGAGTACTTCTGACTTTAAGTGCTGTAATAAAAGACATGAAATTTCTATAGCCATGTATTACGAAGACTTGACTTTCACGTTACAGAAATAAAATATTTTTTTGTATTGTAATGTTGACTGTCTATGTGACGTGAATATCTTTTGTTTGACATTTTATATTGGCTAATCTGTTGGCATGGCAAGAGTTTAATCATAGGTATATTTACATAATCAGTCATACAGACAATTCAAACACACAGACATCATTAAAGACTTAAGCTTGATTACAAACATGCATAAATTCAACAATCATTATGTCAATTATCCTCTCTGTATTAAAACCTGCTAATGATGTGACTGCATAAATGAGCCTTAAAATATTCAAATAAAGCTTTATGCCTACAAATAGTGTTTATTGTGGAGAGCAGATATGATGGTTCAAAACCAATTCAAATGTAATATTTTAACAATTAAAACTTCTTTCTCAACTATCACAAGGATATAACTCATGGCTGTGTTTCTGCATAAACAAGTTACTCATCAATCTTTTATTAATTACTTAGTGGTGCTTGTGGTGTAAATGTCAAAGCATGCTGTTACTGATGCTTGTAAACATTAACATCACTAAATTGCAGATGCTCTCACCTTGAAGTAAAAGGGAACTGAGTGTCCATTATAAAGTTTTTCAAGGGCATTGTCCCAAATATTCACTTTTACAATTACATCATCTGAGCTATTTGAAACCTAGGTGCATTGTAGAGCTGTGGTAACCATGGAGACTGCAGAATCCACTGATGTTAACCCAATCCAGTCTCAACATTGTACTTTAAGAGGCAGCTTTATGTGTCAAGATTATACTCATGAGACTTTGGGATTTTTTTATGATAGTGACACATTCATTTTGCGCTGCTACTTTACAATCTTGGTCTTATATTGTACATTTAGTGCACTACAAAAGCTGGCAAAGTATTTATGGCTATAATATCTGTCCTAAATTCAAATCATAATGAAAATACTTATTTTAATCTGAAAAATATGATCTTTATATTGTCTGTTTCTCTAATACTTTTCCCCACAGTTGTTTTTATAGATATATATACTGATTATAGGTTTGGGGTCTAAATTAATTAATTCTATAATAAATATTTGACATTGTATATTGTATATACTTTTTACTTGAGTGTTAGCTTTCCTAAAGATGTTATTATACGAGATGTTTTAATAGCTTCATTTCCATAAATCCATTACAACCTTTCTGTTTCACTGAATCACTTAAAACTGTGAATCCACAATTCATGTCATCACTCAGAAATGTTCATGGCAATCTCTTATGCTTCAACTGTACTATCAAATAATATTTTAAGGTTGAAAAACAAAACTTGCTATGATTGAAATCATCCATTTCAGAGCAATTACATGAAAGTTATATCAAAAATCATAAAAGTCAGATCAAGTATTTTTTTTAAACTGCATTACCCTCAGCTCAGGTAGGAAAACTTATTTTGGTGGTCAATGTTCTCACAACTTGGCACACTAAGCACTTGTATAGCACAACAAAATCACTTTCTGACACAGCCACAGGAAGCCAGAAACCTCATCAGAGCAACCTGGTCAAAAGCACATTATACCTGCCACAGAAGACTGCAGTCATTACTGATGGAGTTGAGACAGGACCAACGAGGCTAGCAGAAGTGGCAGTGGTCTGATCCGCCTTCAATCAGAGGTGTGAACCTCAGCATCACATCAGTATTTGATGAGTGAGAACCTTCAAACATTTACTCGCTTGCTTTGATCACAGAGGGTCACAGGGGCCACCAGGACCCAAGTTGAGGAAAAACACCAGGGTATGCAAGACATCTCCCCATATGTAAGATATTGGGGAGATGTGCCATCCACTAATGAAAGTCTTTGTTTTAATTTACATCTTCTAGCTTGTTTTAGATCTTGCAGCAGAACACCCTAATGATCTTTCCTTTTCAATTAAGCAGCTTGTGGTTGACTTAACCGAGTCTAACACTGTGTTCCAGAATTAATTACAAGTCCGATATGAGAGCGAGCTTAATCAGCCAGGATCCTGAAGGTACTTTCAAACGCAAATGCGAAGAAAAGACGATTAAATGTAGCAGTGCTCTAAACCCCTTAAAGAAACCAAAACAAATTAACTGAGCACCTGTTACAATGAACTAAACAACAGTTGAAGACAAAATATGCATGTTTTTCTTATTTAATGTAGCAACCGATTAAACCAATGGCATTGTGATTTGTAACATAGCTATAAGAGATGAAATTGAGGATTTTATATAAAAAGAAGGCCATCCAGTGATGCTTTTTTGGCTTCTGTTCTCTGAGGACCTCTTTAAAAGTCTTAGAAGTGCCGTCTACAAAAGAGACCCTCTAAGCTGTTTGGAGCAAACACACGGACCTCTCATCTTACAATCCCTACAGTGCTGGACAGCCACAAAGCCCCTGTGTCCCTGCTGCCTATATACACACACAGTTACAAATAAAAAGAGAGATGTTATGGTTAAAGTAGGGCTTAACTGAGATGGGGTAAATTGCACTGACACTTGAGTATCTTATTTAATTTGTTCCATACATTTTCACTATATGGAGCTTCTGAACCATTTGTTCTAGGTGATGTGGGCAAAGCTGATGAATCTGTTGCTAGGAAACAACATCGCCATCATCTGTTTAGTCTGTTAAATACAGCCATCTTTACTTTAACGTTGAACAAAAAAAAGCCTTATTAAAATGAACAGGAGAACACCACATTTATTTTATTACATGTCTTTATTGTCCAAAGTACCATAAAATGATAACTGTACAACTCGGCACACTGAAGCAGAACCAGGGCACTAAATGTCCAAATTGGGTTGCTGGTTGTAGTTGAGGACACATAGAAAAATGTACATATTTACATAGAAAGACTTAAAGTGTGGCGATGCGCTTCGCATAGAAAACAAAAAAAAAATACTTAAAACATAATGCAAGTCCCTGGTACTAGACAGATGAAGTGAGGAGAGCAGACAGTGAATCAGAGATGAACGTGGTCAGAAAGGCACTCTGTGATGTCTATGTACAGGAAATCCATCATTCAGTGAGAGGAGCTCACATATAGGCTATTCACAGTAGTTAACTCTTTACGTCCCAGTTGAAAACAAAAGCACTGCGACAATTAAGCTATAACTAAAATGATCCAAAGCGAACAATGTTCCATAATATTGATCAGAATATGGAACAAATGTTCCATATTATGCATCGAGTACCCATATTGTTCAAGTGGATGGAGAACTAACAGGGTTCTAATAGGGACAAAATGAAATGAAACAAAAAAGAAAAATAAAATCAATGAACCAACATTGACAACAGGCAACTTAAAACAAATTATACTGGGAACTTCCACTAACATGAACACCGGAGAAGATGGGATGCCAATACAACAATAAGCAGTCTAACATTATTACAGCACCACGTCTGGCTGTGTCCCCAGCCCGATCCCAGCTGTAGTACACATCACAGATCAGCACCAGCTTGTATTACAATACGCAGCCTGAACGCTGTATTTTGCAATTGAGGAGCTTAACTTTTGTTGCCGAAATAAACAACACAAATGGATTGTATTCGACTCCCAAGATGTTTCGTTCTCTTTGGTGTTTCATAATTGCAATGAGGCAGACCATGTTAGGCTATATCTACATAAAAAAAAAATTGCCAGGCACCAAACTTAGCCACATTAAGCTAAAAGGCTACAACTCTCTATTAATTTATTTTTATCTGTAATACATTAAGGTAAGTGTAAACATGATTATGTTGTCAAATGGTGCTCTGTAGACAATGGACCCCGGGAGCACATGCGTGTGCATTCATAAAACCAGAACTCCATGTAGACTTCTTTCACACGACTCCTAAACACACACCCTGCATCACCCCAAATCGCCTCTTCATAGACAGGCGCCTGGAAAGTTATCTTCCCTTCCTTATATTTGGATTCAAACTACTAACCTATCATTCCTTTTAGTAATGTTGTTGTGGTTGTCCTCAGAACATTCACCTGTATGGGTCTTTTATCATACCGTGTGCGAAAAGGGGAACTGTATGCAAGTCATGACATCACCGATGATACTGCGGCCAAATGAAAAGTTCCACAAAACATGGGAGCACGCTGGGTTGGAAGCCACAGAGCAACTGTGCATCCATGCACAATGTGAAGGCATCATTTTATAGGACCTCTGCTCCAAGCCATCCTCCCTCTACTTTGACATCAATGCAGACCGCAGTGCAAAATGCAGCACCAGCTGACACTTCTCTATGAGGTGGACTAATTAAAAAACTGGTCGTGTGAGTTAAAAGCACTTGGTAAAGCATGGGCTGTGGTTTCTGCTGTTCTGGTCTCAAACTGCCTCCGCAAATTGGAGCCTTTTTGAAAACTGCCACCATCTTGTATCCGGTTGATGCTGCAGTTTTGATATGGGTAAACTGATTTCTGTTTTTTTTTTCCTTTTTTAAATATTTAAATAGATATAAAACTTTCTCTTTTTGCTTTTAAACAGGCAGTCTGTACACATCTGGTACCAGTACATATAAAATTACAAGAGTTGTTAAATTAGAAAGGATATGTTCCTTCTGATACATCATATCAAAAATATGCAGCTTTAGTAAACATATTCAAAGTACTTTTTCTAGTCTAACTTTACATCGCTACATTACAATTCAGAGTTAGAAATATACCAAAGGTGAGAGAATTGCTGCCTCACTATCCCTCTGTGAGTTCAAAGGTTTTCCGTAGACTCTGCATGTGGTGATCTTCAGCTCTGAGCAGCCATAAGACTGTAAAAGCCATTGTACAGAGGCTGAAGCCTCAGAGTAAATAGTATACTTTCCACAGTGACCTTTCCTGGCCTCTCCCTTTCCTGCAATCCATATACCCTGTACCAATCTCAGCACCTCCTCGCCACTCCCTCCCTAACTCCACATGCCATGGTTCCTCCTCTGTCCTCGTCTCCCAGCACATCTCCTTTCCTCCTCTGTTCTCTTCTTTCTGTTTTTTCAGTCAATCTTCTCGACTTTTCCAACGATCTTCTCCTCAAAGATGGGCAGGATGGCGTCATCCTCACGCACCTCCTCGAACACCACTCCACAGTCAAACTCGTCACTCACCTTCTTGAAATAATACCTGTGGTGGTGAGGGAGAGAGTGAAGTTAAATGGTACGTATCTGATCTCTCATAGATTAAGCGTAAATTGGGTAAGTTTGTTCAGTTATATCAAGGGCATAAACAGGCCTCAACAATAAAAAAAAAAAATTCTCTCGAAGTAGTTAAGATTTTTACTAACCCTTATTTTTGCAAGTGAAATTTTTTTTTTTTACATAAAAATACGTTTAATGATTTTTACAAAAGAATTACTAGATTTTTTCATTTAAATTAATGGCTAAAAAATAAATAGCTGATGATTGTGATTATGAAAATTTGGATGAAATTTCATGGATTTTTAGCACAAAACTTGTGCAATACCCACAATTTCAGGCTGGTGTATAATATTTGTGTTATATAATATAACACCTAGTAACAGCTCTTACTAGGTGTTAAAAGTGTACTAATTACTATTCAATTAAATGTCAAGGAAGAAGACTTTGTTTTTTGACATAAGGTAAAGTTGGGGTAAACCCCAAAAAAAAAAAAGGGGGGGGGGGGGGGGGGGGGGGGGGGGTTGGGTTTTTGTTGGGAGTTTTTTTTTTTTTTTTTTTTTTTTTTTTTTTTTTTTTTTTTTTTTAATAATTATAATTATAAAGTGTTAAACACAAACATTTTAGGACAGATGGTAAAGTGAACACTAAAGATGATAGTACAGATGGTACAGATAACTTACAAATTGGCAAAAAGGTAGTGGATGAAGATTTACCTGTAGCTCCCTTTCTTGGTCAGCAGCTCCTTGAACTGTCCCAGAGTGACAATCCTCCCTTTGACGGATGTTCTGTAGGGGATTGGCTCTCCACAGAAGTAATAGGCCACAGTGATGTTCTCACAGGGCTGCTTCTTCATATTCTTATGCCTACAACAAACCACAATCTACTTAACAGAGATCAAAGCATTCCTTCCTTAAATAATACAGATTCTTTAGAGGAAGACTGAACAAAATGGTGTGTTTTGATTTTGCGTGTGTTGTGGCAAAACGATAAATACAATGTTCCCAAAGGATGTTTGGACCACAGCCTTATTTTCAAGACTCTTGTACATGCTGTGCTTGGCTTTAAGTGGGCACGAGTGGGTGGCAAAGGGTTGGTTGAGTCTTGCCAACTAAAACTGAGCTGTTGCTCTAGATTCCAGATGCCTGACAAATGCTCCCCGCTCAAGAAAAAAAAAACCCTTGACACTGTTGTGTTAGGCTGCTTTCATCTCCTCCACACTAAAGCTTTGATGTGACTAAACTGCATATCTGCATGAGGAGCAGGTAGACAGCATGCATCAACAGTGCCTCACTCTCCTGCACTCATCAGTATGGAAACGCGGCACTTTGGATGAATCAAGAGTCTAAACAACACTGCTCCCAGTGCACTAGAATCCACAGTTTAGGAGAAAACTTCAGTGCAACCAAATGAGCAGGAAACTCTATAACACCTTGAGGATGTTATCCATTAGCATTCTTATTCAAACAACAAGCAGGTTTGCGTATATTTAGTAAGGACACACTTTTTTGAGCCAATAACCTTAATCATATCACTCTGAGGCTACAGAAAAATGATGTCCTGACATGTTTGAAAGCAATATGGCATGGATTATAGACTTGGAATATACAGAACAGGCCATATGGACTGTTTTACAGGGCTTGTTGTTCTTTTTGAAGCTTGGCAGTATAAATCACCATTCACCTTATTATGGACAACCAAAGCTAGGACATTTTGCCCAATATTTCCTTTTGTGTTACACATCTGAAAAACATATGGGATTGGAACAACATTGCTGTGGGAAAATTACATTTTATTAGTTTGGGTAAACTATTTATTTAATGTTTAGGGAACTACTTGCTAGTGCAGCAAAAATCTATAAAATCTATTCTTAAGACTGCTATGCACAGTACGTAGAAAAGTTAGTGAACTACATTAAAGCACGCATGCCACAGCCCTGCAGTAGACTTGGTGAATACATGCAAGTGCGTGTAATGATGGCATGGGATGGCGTGCTGTGCTGTATGGGAATGCATGAGGACATCAGACCGGTAGGACACTGGACACATACTCTTTCTCAAAGAGCTCCGTGTCAGAAACAGCTGGCACCACACTCAGTGGGGGAAACAGAGCGGGCCTGACAGCGGTGCGACCCCTCTGGATCACTTCCATCACATACCTGAGGAACAACCCTGAATTAGACACACGGGCAGCTTTAGCAGGCTCGAAACACCTTAAAGATGCATGCACCCGAGCTAGCCACAATGCGAGTATGCTCACTAGATAGGGAAAGAGGAACCAGCATTGCACTGCTGCTGCTGATCAGAGGACTTTCTTGGATTCTTGAACTTTCTTTTGCAACTTTCTGTTGATAGTGTATAGCAATAATCACAGGCTATTTGCCTCTAACAAAGCAGGTTACCACGTTTCCATATGAACTATTATCATGCTATCCACTGGGGCTGAAGGTTGTCAAACAGTATCAGCATGTGATCGCTCACCTCTGCTTGGCCTGCAAAGTACCAGACTTCTTTTTCTCCTCTTCAAGCCTCCTGCGTGCCTCCTCTAGCTGGGTGAGGGGGTTAGGGGCAGGGTTGGGGGGCATGGTTGGATCCTGGATGAAGGGATGGGAGGGCTGCACATTGTTGCGGAGCTGAGCGCTGACCCAAGGGTGAACCGCCCCTGGCCGCTCCACTGAGCTGGGTCTCGACACCTCATGACCCTGGGCCTTCTTGGAACCCGAGATACTCCTACAGAAAGACCAAAATGAGTTTATACAACATTCATGAAAAAAATAAAATAATATTCAAAAACATCGGCTCACAGTAGTGTAGACCAGACTAATGGTTTAAGATTTTAAATTAACTACAAAAAACAACTAATAAGACAAAAGGTAAGCACCATTTTAACGAACTTGCCAAAATGCTGGTAAATTGCTGGTCAGAGACCTTTATTTCTGATACAGGTAATACAGTTTCTAGATAAACACACTACATACAATCTTTTAAGTGAACACCAGCATTTGAAATATACTTTAAAAGGCTAGACCAGTATACTTAAAAGGATCATTGGCAATGAGTTATTTTACCCATAAGGGCTCCTCTTATAGCGTATAGCATCCTTCTCTCCCTCCATCATCCACTGCAGAATCTTCTGGTTCCTCTCCATGTCCTCAGGCTGGAAGGTCTCTCGCATCTCAAAGTTCCGCATGTCATCTCCTTTCCTGACAGTTCTCTTTGACAGCGTGCTGCCTTTACTGCTACAATGAGAAACCAAAACGTTAACACATTTATTAAATGCCACCGACATGCAGAACTAACATGACATCATCAGAGAACATACCCATAACCCATGGGGTCCATGGCATTGGGTCCGACACTCATTCCATCTGCGTAGTTACGGGTCTTGGATCCATAGTGGTGCTGCTCCATGTTCCAGGCGAAGCCCCCATGCATCTTCATGGCTTCCGCATCCACCTGCTCTTTGGGTTTCACCCCGGCAGCATAGTGCGTGTGGTGTATGTGTTTGTGATGGTGGGCTGCTTCACCCTTTGGGCCCAGCCGAGCCTGGTGCTTGCCCTGGCCACCAGACAGCGGCATTATTAGCGGCCCGGTTATCTTGCCTGCGGGCAGCCCATCTGGGGAGCGGGACTTTGGAGAGTGGCGGCCCGTGCCAGGAGACTGACAGCCAGGTGTTTTCATGACACGCTGCACATGCTCATCCAGGATGCTCTCAGGGTTCTCTTCATGTGCATCTCGTAGCTGCAGTCCGTTGTAACTCATTTCAGAGTAGCGACCGCCGTAATGCTGCGCATGGACAGTAGGGGGAATCCTGTGATTGGCCAGGGAGGGGGCAGTGGAAATGTCCGCATCATCACCTTCTTCTTCCTACAGGAGGTCAAGATTAACAATGATAGCATTACCAGATCAATAGCATTTAAACATAAAAATAAAAATACAGAAAAGTTAAAAATACAGATGTTCGGTTTGAACAATATAATCTGGAACCACCTTCAATACATAAAACACCTAAAACAAACAAACAAAATGGTCCCCACTAATAAAATTAAGGAAATGTCCATAGGAAATTTGACAGATCTGAAACAGCCTATAAATTAGGCTCTGCATAATCACAGTGCAGTAACAGGTTTTAAACAGCAGATGTCCTCATTCTATAGACTTGACAAGATTAGGTATCTGTTGATATGCCTTTGTTATGGTCACATTCAAAACAGACAATGGATTGAAATGGATCCATGGCAAAATCTCCATATGGTTTCAAACATGGCATATCTTGACTTTGTTTTAGTCAAAGTCCTGTGCCTATATTGCATTTTAGTCACATTCTACATTGTTAGTTTTAGACAATGAGAAGTGAAGTAGTTCTTAATGAAAACAGCTCCTTGTTTTCAATCTAATTAGACTTGTACAGTGTATGATTGGATTGGCTACCTTTCTTGACTTCTTACAAACTTTTCACTGTCTCATGCATATTAATTTCTGAATATAGTATCTGTATTTTGAACAGTATCCAACATACTGCATGTTTGATTTCCTGTTATATCTCTACAAAGAGACGTTCCCGGAAGCCACTGTATACGGGTACTTCCAGTAATTCTGCCAGTTTATGTAAGAATAATGTTAATCATTGCATTCTTTTGCAGTTGCGGTAATGCAGTGTATTACTATTGTTGTGTCTAGTGTGGATGTGGGATTAACCACACAGTGTTGCTTTTATTGTCCTGACTGCTAGTTAATAAGTACAGATCATTTCTAAATAGATCTGGTAAACTGCCCACATTTTAATATTTGGCTCATTTAAGCATACAGTGTATTGTGTTCAAATTAACTAGTCCAATTGTCAGTTCATAAAGTTCTCTTTTTATCAAGCAGAGTATTTCCATCAAATGTGCGTTTTCATTTACTTCTCTTATTTTCAACATGAAGAGAAAGTCAACAAATGCACACTCAGGTCACAGCAGGTAATGTGTGCATTGCTTTGAATGTCTCACTGGGCAGTGAAGCCCAAAAAGATGAAGGACTTGGCTCAAGCATATTTTTATTCTCTTTAAACAGCTGTGCAGATCAGCTCTCTGGATGCAGATCTTTAACACAGAGCATGCCAAAAAACAGGAGGAGGTGATAAACAACAACCGCAATGCGCAAACCAGCCAATTTATGATTGCCCTCTGTGTGCGATTCGACCTCTACAACTGGACACTTCCATGCTTATCTGAATTTGATGCTAATTATGCCATAATAAATAACTGTACAACACCGCAGAGTGAAGACGTCAACATTTTTCTTCTTGTAACTTCTTGTAACCATGTCACGACACAAACACTGTCAAAATGCACATTTAACTGTTAGAGTCCGTCTCTGCTTAGTACAGAATAACCAGGGAAAGATAGTGCTAGATGTAAAGAAATCCCTTCACCTGATGAGCAAAGAAAACTTCAATAAGTTTACAGAACAGAGAGCTAATCTCCTTGTGTGAGACCGGTGAGAATATCAATTAAAAAGACAATGATATTCTTCTGTCAGCTCTTAATAACCTAAAGTCACTGTTCCGTGACGGAAGTTCTTCTTACAGGAGGCAAACTACATAAATAATCTTCCTTTAGACTTAACACCTGGCTTTGAGTTTGGAAAAAGATTCCCATTTGCGGTGTGTGTAAGCATTTCTTCACACCCCGACGGACTTCAAACAAAGTTATTACGCTGAGGCAGACTAGCAAGCAGCTCAATCTCAGCAGGTGATTCACCTGACACTGAAGAGAAAGACTGAAGAAATGAGCAAAGTCCTCTTGATTAGCCAATAAGTCCTTAGAAGACATGCGACCACTTCTTTGGTAAAGAGAATTGACACAGGGCTCAGTGTTTGACACTACATGTAGCTTTGTGAATTACAGCATTATACAGATAAAGCAGCGCAGGAGAAATCTGAAAAACTAACTAGGGATGTGTTGGCTAGTGGGAGGGTTGCCTGAACGAAGCATTGTTGAACTTGGATCATTTGACCACAATCAAACAAGAGCCTTCTGAACGGGCCTCTACATAACAAATTTAACACAGAGTCTTTGAAATGCAGTTTTAGAATTGAAACTATTCGGAAGTAGACCCACCATTAAACGCAATGGTGCAAAACATGTTAGGTTAAAAACAAAGCAGCAACCACAGGCATTTGACTGCACTTTTGTCTGAAAAGAAATATTAAAAATAAATTCAACCTCACTAATTGACTACTTAAACATCATGACATTCACCAGTAGTGAGAGGTTGATTCTCTGGTATATTTGGATGCACTTACCAGTCTAACCCTCTTGAGTCTTTCCTCCAGTTTCTCCTGCGCCTCGCGTTCCCTCAGCACCCCCTCCAGCCTACTGATCAGCTCCGCTGCAAACTTCCCCGGCTCTACATGTATATCCTTTGGCATCCGATTTGTGCGCTGACAGGAGGAGAGCGGAAGTCAGTACTCAATGTCACCATTCTCATTCAATGCAATGATCTAATACTAACTATAGCTGCTTATTATACGTGTATGCAAAGAGAGCAGCTTATCGATAAACAGTAATAAAGGACAGGACATGGCTAAATACAATAGTGAAAACAGAATAACAACAATAGAGGCCAAACACACAAATACATGTATTTAGACAAAGTACCAATGAGATTAGATTCACTAAAAATAACATCGCAACATGAACTTATAACCAGAAGCTCAATATCTGATGTTCTGATAAACATTCTTCTAAGCAAATTACCCAGCTGCAGGGAAATGGCAGCTGTGATTTTCTGCTATGAAACCAAATGAACTCCAAACAACAGAAGTCCGGTGAATGTATTATTCCAGAAAAAAGAAAGAGAGGAGAAAGAAAAGAGTTATGAAGAAACACAGTTGCAGGCAGAGGCTGGATACGGTCCAATAAAACCTTACAGGAGCCGTTAAAATTTTGATTACAGGGCCAAATCTGATCTAAAGTCTGTTTCAGCTCTCTTTGTTCTGCCCTTGTGTTTGCTTAAAATTCATCAGTCTCCTCCACAGCCCACACGGTTACATGCCCAGTGGAACTGCAGAATCTGTCAAGACTTGACAAGGCGTTTTGGTTACTAACGCTGCCTCCCTGCTGCAGACCACGCTTGCAGAATTTAAGAGACCCTTAATAAACTTAAGAGGGGCATGAGGCTCAGATATACATATGGTTTTTGTGTTACGATCTTGCACACAATCGTGTTTTTTAAAGCGCCTTTCAAAGCCTTTTAAAGTGGCAGTGAGTGTGAATGAAGACCACAACACCTTAAGTCATATTACACTGACACCTTGTGTTGTTTACATAAGATCCACAAGCGCAGCACATGAACAAGAAAGAAGAAGCCTATAAACTTCTGGAAATAGTGTACACTTCACAAGTGACATTGTGGGCTGTTACAATTTTATTGTGAAATCGCTAAAACATCTGGTTGCTTTTTTAACCAAAAACTATCAGGGAGCTGCTACTAGACAACACTCAAGAGCTTTCAGTTACTGACTTTGCACTGAATTCACCTACTATCACCTACTATTTACTTTTGTGTTTTGTGCCAAGAAAGCATGTTTAAAATACCACAAAGCTAAATAAATGATTACAACTGATTTTACTTGATTGTACTCTTCCTTTAAAGGTCTGTTTGAGTTAGTACAGTTTGTACGTTTGCAACTTGTCATTTGGTAATCAGCTTCAGGTGCGCTAACAGTTATAAGAAACAGTACAATGGTTTCCATACGTCACGAACAAGCTGGATTGTATTCGCTGCCTCCGCAGCACTCAGTCTCCATAAGATGAGTGAAGGGCCCCGGTGAGGGAAAGTGTATGTTTGCTCTGTTAAATTGGGCTCTTTCTCAGAGGCTCCAATTATGCCAGAGCCGGTGCAGTGGGAAAGCCAAACCATCAGAGGGGAGGCTTCACATCTGCCAGGGCAGAGCAGGCAGAGCTGACGCGAGCATCAGAAACGCTTTAGACAGCACACTCGCGCTCTCTCACTCTCCATCAGCTATTCGCCGGCACATGATCAAAGCTCCCCAGCCACCGCTGTGCATCTTAAGAATGCACATTCATTTTAGGGGCGATGGGGGAGATAAGGTATGCGGAAGAAAAGAGAGAGCGAGAACGGCAAGGAAAGACCATAAGATGATGGATGGAGACAAGACACAGAGAACAGAATAAAATGGGGAGAGTTTTTGGATTCCAGAAATCCAAAGCATACTTACAGGAATATGAGGTAGTGGCACTCGCCCATTAACTTTGGCACTTTCGTGGATCTCCCGTCTATGTGGTTTACGGTATCTATAGGGTGGGACTCCATCTCTAATGTGGGGAACATAAAGACATACTAATTCTCAGTCTGTGTCAATATATGATTAAAAAGATCATCTTTTACATAAGACATCTTGATAATCCTTAATGGCTTCACCACATGACCACATTTCCATAAAATGTCAACTTGCATATAGGGCTATTATGTCATAATTTGGAATGTGGAATTCTGAGCTTATGTAAAGTTTGATGGGTAATGTGTGCAGAGGGGTTTAACTGAGCTTGTTGAATGTGAAATGACTTGCCGACAAAAATTGTTACCAGGCTAGCCCCTGCATTTTACTATTACTCAACAGACTACTATTTTACTCAACAGAAAAGTGATTGCAGCCATTTAAGTTTTTGTTGTCGAACTGAAAGTGGAACTAACACTCTCCCCCATCCAACTGAATCCCAGGGGCCGTGGCGGCAACAGCTTCAGAGCAGTGTGTTCGGGATCTCTTACTGACACAGGCACAAGGGAGCCTTTAATTCCCTGGGGTCCTGCTGTGGCCCCCCCTGCATCTCTGCCTGGCAAACAGCTGATAATGGCCTCTAATCTAGCCCACTTCAGACATGTTTGTGCCTTTAATGTGTTTTTCGTAACAACTATCACTCTTGCCATCTCTGAACATAGCACACTCCCTGTTGCTGCCTCACCACCTCAAACTCTTCCTGCTGTTCTCCAGTCTAGCAAATCCTCCCAAAACACTTTAAAAAAGGAACTCACTTCCTGTGGAGGAAGAAAATGTACTTTTCTGCTAAATAACAGCCTGACTGTGAATGAGAGTTGGCTGTGCTAGCTGGTTTAAAAATATAAACTTAAAAAAAGCTTTAAAAAGCTTTATTGCCACTTGCGTAGATGGACAGTAAAACAAAATTTCATCACAATATTCTCTCCAATGGACCACATCCTCTTAAACTGTTTCAAAGCAATGATTTAAAATAATTGCATACAGCCATACTTTCGAAATACTTCGAAGCCATAAAATGAGTGGACAAATTTGATTACACTTAAGGGCAAAACACTGTTTATTCTTTTATAAGCTCTTATTTTCAGACCCTGTTTGTTTTCAATATTTCATTTCCTGTTCTTTCAATAACCTGCTTGCCTAGAGTACAATGTGAAGGCCATTTCCTTTGTTTTCAGGGAAAGTTAATTTAAAAGGAAACAAGTCAATGCCTTCAAATTACAGCTTGCTGTGCCTCATACCTCCCAATTTGAAGCTCTATAATTAGCATAAGTAATGACATTTAGAAGCTTTCATTGGTGTGGATAATGAGCAGATGGTCCTCCTCAGAGGAGAGCAGATTTGTTTCTGTTCCCAGAGCAGAGCTGGGAGAAACAGCACTAATTTCACATTCAAGAGAAACTGTTCTGAGATCAGCCTTAGCTAACGGCTGCCAGCCTCAGCTTAAGACACTCCAATGACAAGCAATATTAAGCTCTGTCTGCATGTGTTCCATTCGGTTGCAAAAATATCTAGGATTCTGCATAACTGGCTGCAAGTTTTTTTTGAGAAGAAAGAAAATCCTGCCAATTTGACTCTGGGACAACGTAGTGAAATTGATATGCTGTAAGCTCCAACTGGAACGTTCCAGAAGCTTGTGGCGTGGGCAGATTTGTGCGTAGCTGATCTGGTGTGTATGTTTGCGTCTATGGATGTGTACGTACACACTGCTGTCGGTCAGGGAGAGTGTGTCTGCATCGCTGGACATGCTCTGCTGCTCGCTGTCATTGGCGCTGGTGGCAGGAGCCATAGCGTAGCCTGTGTTCACATAGTACGGATTGATAGGCTCCCTCCATGATGCATGCCTGTTGACAAAGAATGAGAGATTCTTGTTAGACCTGTGATTATAAAAACAATACTAGTCATTACAGTAAAACAACTAGATTTATTTATTCATTTCCTTGTATCAGGCTAGTAACGTCATGCAGTTATGACCAATATCTCTAATAGGCTGTAAAGACGGTATCAGCCAAGTGATTTATTGTTCTATGCCCTACCTACTCTCTTATTCTTAAGATGAAATCCCTCTACAAAAAGATTTTAAATCTTTGTGTTAACCACTAGCATATTTGGCAATTAATAATTGCAAACTACCACTCAATAACTTAATCATCTAATTAACCTTAAGCATTTTAGAAATGCACTTTAGGCTGGGCGTAGGCAACATGCAAACAATCACATTCTCAGAAAAAAAAATGATCTTGCAGTAAATGCAGACAAACAACAACATACCACACAGTTATAATAACACCAACTACTCAGGTAACAACTACAGCACAAGTGCTCTGCTCTAAAAATCTAACCAGCTGAATGTTTGTTCAAGTAGCTGATCTATATAAATTATAGGATACTATTAGTGTGATCTTCCAAGTTATGCTACATTTAGAGGTTGTAACAGAATAGCTAGCTTGTGGAGATATCATCAGGAAAAAGACATTTTCAGACATTTACTGGTTACAGACATTTTCTTATCTTGTTCTAAGGCATCATTAACCTTTTTAAACTGATTTTAAGTGATTTCCCCCTGACTTGATTCTCTTCTATTCTTCACGTCTCAGTTCACAGCTGGCATTAATACTTCCACACGTACAAAGCTCCTACCTGTCTTAGCTTAAATCCACTTTAATACTACTTTAATACTTATCCCAGTTTTACGTTTACAACATTTTAGTTGTTTTAATGACAACATTTTATGATTCCCTCCCACAGAATTCACCCTGCTGATATATGCCAACTGTGGCATTACACAATACAAGATGGCCAATTTGAGCATGACAGAAAGATGATGAAAACAAGAGGCAATGAAAAAATGTAGTCCACCTCACAACACTGATTCCTTCTTAAAAGCACACAAAACTTCACTCTGCAAGCCTCTCATTGCACACTTAGCTGTGAGGTGCAGCATATCATTTTATACAAAAGAATATCTTGGGTGTTAAAATTGTCGCAACAAGATTGTAAGTTGACAAAGTTGCAAGTAACATTTTCTACATTCCTAGTTTAAAACAAGCATATAAAATGCAGGAAGTATTTACAATTTTAACAGTGTCATTTTTACTGTGGTACTTTAACTCTGTTTATAAGAGTTGTAGGAAACTGCAAACAAGGCTTATTCATTGCGTGGTGCTTAGGAAGGGCCAGGCACCGTCTGAACCATCCTCAACTAAGATAGAAACATCTCTTTATTACCAGTCTAAACAAAGGCACAGAAAGAAACAGAACCAGACAGATAGATAGAATGAAGCATAAACGAGAGAGAGAAAGAGAGAGAGACATGCTCTCTGCAGTCTCCAGTGATTATCCCTCACTCTCAACCTATCTACAGTTGTCTAATGATTCAAGCAGCAGCCATGTCAATATTCACAGTATGAAAGATACCCAGAAGCCTTCAGAGACGATCCCAGCCTTCAGCAGCTTTCTCCACATGCCCAGCATTCCCCATTCCATTTGATTCTCCCCAAAACAAAGACTCTAAAACAGACAGGGGGCATTCAGAATCTCTGAATCATTACTGTGATCCAAAACGAATCGATTGGCTTCTCTTCCCTCCAATAACACACCTCGCCTGAATCCAACTGAGCCAACACATTAATTACTGTGACATCTCTTATGAAAAAGAAAAAAACTCACTATTATAAAAATTGCACAGACAAATTAGGATTTAACTGCCTCCCCTTGCAGCCCATTACCACTTTAAAATCCCAGCATCTAAAGCAACTCCACTGGGACAAAAGCAAGATGCGCATTTGAAAGGAACCATTACCTCGATACAGGCCGCATTGCTTCCCCTAAGATTTGTGCACCTCCCCACACTCAGAATAATTATGAGCTCTCTGTCATCCAGTTTTGCATGTGATCACAGCCGACTCCAGACTCCTACAGATTAAACCTTCAAAGGCAGCTCTGTGCTTAAGAGCACAGGTAAGAGAGACCAGCTTTTACCTTACACTTTACATTACCACTAATAAAGCCATGCATTAGCTGAATTAAAGAGCAAACACTGACTGGCTACAGAATGAATGCCCTCCCTGAGACAGGTCCCCACCTGGACATTTTACAATTTCACTACTAAGCTATGCTAAGAAAACATGCTAAAAATACATATATAAATCCAAAACATACTTGAAAGTGATATACCAAACTATTTATTATGCTATGATAGATAGAGAACTCAGCCAAGTCAAAACAGTTAATCATTTAGAAGAACTACACATATATATCTGCCTCTCCATGGCACTTAAATTAGTAATAATGGCCATAATAATGACAATTATAAGAAACTATAATTAGGATTACTATTAACAGATAATAATAATAATAAAATAATAATAAAAATAACAACCTTAGGGATCTTTCACTGGCTCTTTAAACAATATTAACAATGTGCATTTCTAAAGTACATTTTAGCCAAAATTTGGAAAGATGTAATACCTTTTTCATTGCTTTTATTTGGAGTTAAAATATCAAATCAAACTATTAATCTATATTTCCTTTAATTGCTTTAGTGCAAGAGACTACAAACATTACTAGTGTTATTAAAGAAATGGAACAATCAGTTACTATATTGATCTAGCCTGGAACAGACTGCACCACAAAACTGTTTTATATTTTGAAAACTGCTATATATTTCAGGGCTCGACAATAAGGACTGCATGAACAACGCTCAGGACAGATGACAGAAATGTCACTTGCCAGTCAGGGCCAGTAATGCATTGTCACAAAAGATTATCATTTACATTACTTGTAAACTTGTAAATGTGTGTTTTTAAGATTTGCCAATTTATATATTCATGCACAAGACAATGAAAGAAAGGCTGCTTTGTAATAAGGATTAGTCAATACTTTAACTTTATACAGCGAAGTGCAATTTCCATTCCTGTACTTGAAAACTACTGTTAGACCAACCTGAAAAGCACTACTACATTTTTATGTTTGCTCTGTTGTATTTATTTTATTTATTTTAGTATTGTTGCTTGCATTTTGATTACTTGTACTTGTTTTATTACTGACGGTTGACTTGTCTTTAACAACATTTGAGATTTGAGTTAGGCTAGTAGTTTTTTGTTTTTAAGTGTTTATTTATTAAGGTCACATTAGCCCAAAAACAATGAAAACAATAACTAGACCTTTTTTATTTTATTATTTATTACTTACTGTGGTGGGGCCAGTGAAAATTTTGGCAGGGCTAGTAAAAAGAACCACTGGACTAACTGTTGAACCCAGTATTTTGACCACAACTTTTTGTACAGTTTGGAACAGTCCACATAGCTTTATTTCTGGACAAACAATCTGTAAACATTGCACATTACAGAAACTCTGTACCAACAAAACTAACCGGCAATGCGCTCCCATACTAAACTTCTGAATTCCCTCACTTTTTTTGCCAGAAAATAAAAGACATATGACTTGTGCAAAATTTACATGCACAAAACCCTAAAGCATTGACCTAAAAGGCTATTTAAAAAATAAACATGCTGTCTTTCTGTAATTCCAGCCAAATACTTCATGTAGGCCTAATGAAAAAATCATTTGAAAACAACTTCACAAATACATTGCGCCACTAATTAAAAACACATCAGGTCCAGAGGCAATGGAACATACGTTCTGCTGGGTGGAGTGTGGAGAGTGTTTTTGTGGTTTAACAATATCAGTCTTTCATTTTGTCATGTTATAGCTTGTTAAAAGGTACCCAGTTTTCAAAATTTAAATGCCAAGCAGAGTCATCCTAGTGCTAAAGATAAACTGTTGGGAGAAGACGCAAGTCAAAAGAAGAAAAGGAAGAAGATGGAGCAAAACACTCAAAAACAGACACACATCCTTTTGTAAAACTCCTGGGGACGTTTCTCATGCTTTCTCACCTGAATGTCTAAAGAGCTGAGATTTTGGACAGAACAGGGTTACTGTCTCATCAACAGATGTCAAGGTTTGTCTCAGGCAGTTGAGAGAAAACTGGGTCAACTTCTAGGGGTACATTTCTACAATTTTCAATCTCTTTGCGGGAGGAGTGCCAGCAGTGAACACAGAGCAGTTCAGCACATCAGAGCAGCAGAAGACAATGTATGCCTGAGCATTTTAC
This sequence comes from Chromobotia macracanthus, assembly GCA_036877525.1. Lineage (NCBI taxonomy): Eukaryota > Metazoa > Chordata > Actinopteri > Cypriniformes > Botiidae > Chromobotia > Chromobotia macracanthus. Next base: position 825,491 of record JAZGTH010000115.1, read on the forward strand.
AGAGGCTAAATCAAGCTGTGTAAATCCTCCTCCTGCTCCTCCATGCCTGCTTAGAATTTAAGCTTGAGCTTTGATAAAAGGAAAAAAAAAACACTGAACTCAGAAATTCGTATTATAACTCTGATAGTCTCTAGTCTTAATTCTGATTGGATGAACTGGGCTTGAAGCTGCTGTACAATGCCAATAAATGCACACCTGTGACTGAACACTTTAAATTAATCCAGCAAGTTGCTACATTGCTTGGCAACAATAAACAGCCTACAGTGATGAACTAATGAACTCTTGCTTAACAGAAAACTATTTAAAAGATGGATTAAACCTAACTAAATATTAAACATTGATCTTTTGTCATTTATTGCACACCTTTCTATAATCCTTGATTATGAATGGGCAATCAATGCATTCTGTTTTCAAACATTTAACCACTGTCCCTGGCAAACAATCTTCTATACTGTTCATTACATGTTCTTATAAAATAAATTCTACTCAAATTACATTTAATGTCCTATGATTTACGTATTTAATACAATAAGAGAAATAATGTACAGTCAGACAGTCAATGGAAAATGGAGGGGCCAAGATCCCCTTTTTAGGGTGAAAAGGACTGACTGACTGTATATTATCCCTTACACATAAAACATCTTTTCAGAAAATTATGATGATTTTACCATAGTTAAAGCACTCTAACACCTCATACATATGGTAAAATCATCATAATGCAGAGCATTTCAGTGCTTATTGCTTTAATACGTCACTTTAAGGGCACCTGTCGATATTTGCTTTAAATCACAGAAAGCTTTGTAATCTTCTTCAGAGAGTGTTCAAAGGCCCACATGCACAGCTTTCTATTCCAGCAGGACAAGGATTAAAGTATTTAGCAGTCACATCTCTAAATCCCATTTTGCTCATATGGAGGGACTTGAGGCTCTGATGCATCAAGTGATTTGCTGTAAATTTCACAGCATGGCTTAAAAATCAGCCTCTGCAGATTAAACGATGTCTGTGTGATGCACGATATGAACTAGAATTCCCTGTGCTGAAAGCACACAATGAGCCATCACAACTGGTGGCGAGGAATGCCTTAGGAATGTCTGAGCACAAAAATTCATTACAAAACACAATCCCTGAAACATACATTTCAATATTTCTGTTCTGCGGGATAACTTTGGGTGGTATGGGACAAAGAGAGATAACGATCCAAACATAACATATACACATTCGGAACAAATCCATACACAGTGTTAAACGTCGGGGGCTTTCAATCAGATACACAAAATGTACCCGATTCCATCAGCTAAATGTATACTTCAACCTTTCTTCATAGTGTGTGCGCTTTTACTTTTTTGCAAATATTCAATCCGGTTTCTTCTTTGTGCACATTCTAAAGAGAATTCATGTTGCGGTTCTCCTGAAGAAACCTTTATTCTACCTCAAAAGCCTGCCATTCAAGAGACACCTGCACGGAGAACACAAAGAGTACCCACTTGCACCAACTCGCAGTAGGTAAAGACACCGCTGCGTCCCGGTATCTGTCTTGCAACCACAGTCACAGTTACTTAGAGGTTTCTGCCTATACTGCATTCCTCTCATCTCCTGTGGAGGGCTGTGCTTAACTCAGATTCTCTTTTCATCTTTTTATTCTTACTGCGCTTGCACCAGGAAAAGGGAGAGGAAAGAGGCAGACAGGAAAGAGAGAGCGAGAGAGAGGCTTTTCAAAGCTGGTGGGATTTACCTGTACTCCAGGTTGTCCTGATATCTCTTACTGTTGGCCACCCGCTGAGGCACGGTTTCCAAAAGCAGTTTCTGGGTCAGCCTGTTGCTTGGGGTGGGGTCATTTTCCAGGTGCTGCTCCTGTTCCTGGTCGCACCTCCATTCCTCATCTTCATTCAGAGTTGGTAAGTACCCTGGAAGGACTTTGCCGTTTCCTGACACCGAACTCTGGTCGCTGAACAGTTTGGGACTTTCCCCACCTGTCCTGGTGTATTCCAAATAAATGTCAGACTTCAGAAACAAAGGGTAGGTGTTCTCCTCCATCATAGTCTGAATCTCAGTTTGAGCTTGGTCAAACATTGCAGGATCAATGTGAAGCTTCATCACGCAGTCCTTGATGAAGCTTTTTGTGGCTGGTTTTATCTGTCTTGAGACAATTCCATTGTTATCCAAAATATACTTTCTGTAAATGGCTTTTGCTAGTTTCACCATCTTCTCCTCATTGGCTTCATTAGTGTCCTGCTTCCGGAAACCGCTGCAGGCAAACCAGAAGTCCAGCATGTCGGCACAATCCTCCTGTTTAAGGAAAGTCCTGAACAAGTGGATGCCATCTTGATCATCCAGGAGAGAGTGCAAAGACTCTGCCCACTTCAGGTAGGGTGGCGTTGGGGAAGCACTGCCCTCGGGTTCATAGCCCAGATCCAGGTCGGGTCTTCTGGGCGTAGCTATGGAGGCCTCGTTCTTGAGGCTCTCGCTCTTGGAGGAGTAAAAACTGTAGCCATACCTGTGGCCATCACTGGACACCAGATCGCCCTCCTCCCCGGGGACCGGAGGTCTGGGGGCATCCTCAGTGAAGCTGCCACCCAGGTCTACCAGATAACAGCCCTTCTCGTTTACACTCATTCTCACTGTGTCCATGCACCCCGTCCCAGTACAGCCCACAAGGCAGAAAGTTTATATCCAGACTTCTTTTAATGCCACTGCAAAAGAATTCCTCCTATAGGAAAGGCAGAGAGAAAGAAACATTAAATAAAGTCATCACAGAAATTGAGCCCTCTGAGTCTTGTGTTAAATAATGAAGTTAATTTGAGGAAGCAAAGCTGTCAAGCTGCAAATCTAGATATACAAGGCTGCTCTTATCTGAACTGGGGTATAACCTTTTAAAAATCATCATTAATGAATAAAAAAAACACATACATGTCCATCATAAAGAGAAAACAATTAAGAAAGACAATTTCAACAAGAGAAGTCACCTGTATAGCCACACCAAAGGCACTAAAATAGATTAGATGCATAGATTAGATAAATAAATATTAATTATTAGATTAGAACATCATATATTTCTCTGTATATGTCTTACTGCTTGTTTCACTATCATTAGATTTCAATTGGAGAATCACTTAGCACCTGAGACCTACAGGTGATCAAATCCAAAAGTGTGTGTAATGTGACCTGCTGCTATGAGCAAGATATAGCAGACACATCAAGTCACATGATCACTTTTGTTTTACATTCTGGACTGTCTATAAGTTTCATAAAAGGAGAAAACAATTTAATTCCTGCCATAAAATGTAACATTTACAGATATTATTAAAAAAAACATTGGACAAAGTTAAGTTTTGATAGATAGTCAAGTTAAAGACAACGAAGTGTACATTTTAAAGCTAGTTAAAGAGGTACACCATGTCAATTACATAGCAATATTGCTCCCATAATCTTTTTTTCCAATTTTGTGTGGTTTAGGTTTAATTAACATTGCACAGCTCCATCAAACCTCGCAGAGGCCTGGGACATGTATCTTAAAACAAAGATAGCAAAAAAGCAAACCACCATAATACCTATAACAACACTCTGTAACTCACCTGTGACAGGCCATAAATCCAACACTTTCGAGCCTCGACCTTAAAACCTGTGACTGCCTGCCAAACAGATCTGATGTTGTGATCTGATAACCCAGCTAAAGAGAAAAGAAGCCTTGAGCTACACTTCTCTAAGACGAACAATAACTTCAGCTGCTCTAACTTTCGGCCATCGGTTAGCTGGCTAATGCAGCACCAAAATACACACGACACAAATCATCAGCATTCGTACTGTTTCATCCACACCACAATTCGGTTTAAAGCCAAATGCGGTTATTTGTAAATAAAACCCCTAAAACCGTAAACCGGAACGGCTACCCGAACCCATCTTCAAACAAAACAACCTACCGTAAGTTACAGAAATAAACCAGCTGAAAAACAACAACATCAAAGGTAAAGCTAACGAGCCAGAGCAAAGGAAGTACGTGCGGTGCGAGACCTTCCCGAAGAAGTGAACATGGATGGCGGAAAAAAACACTTTCACCATCTTCGAGTGTGTTAGCATGCGTTGCTAGCTAGCTTGTTCTGCTGCATCTGAAGCGATTCGATTCAACTAGTGCGAGAACACGTTGTTAAAGCACGCGATCATTAATCACCATTAACACCAATGCACGCTTATCCTGTAGTACATCCTGAAAAAAGCAGAAATCCGCGAGCAGATCGCTTCCACTCTCGGTGCGTTTTTCCTTCCCTAACGACATTACAACACCCCTTTCGCTGCCCTCCCGATTCGCTTTGAAGTGAGTCCCCACATTCATCGCATTCATGTCTCGGCCTCAGCAGCAGGAGCGGATGGGGGAGTAAGAAACAAACAAACAACCCACACACACACACACACACACACACACACACACACACACACACACACACACACACACACACACACACACACACACACACACACACACACACAGCCAGGCCCTTCCGCAGCCCAGCGACTAGTATGCAACTTTGCAACACTGATTTTCGCACTCCAGCACGCGCGCATCCCGATCGACGTCCGCGCCCCGGATTGATCTGATCAACCGAGAAAGCGCAAAGCGAGAGATTGATAAGAGGAAGCGTTTGACCTCGAATACGATTCAAACGCGAGCAGCGGAAAAGGCGACGGCACATTTCATCTCTCTCTCTCCGCTACCGCAAACCCCCATTACACCCGAGCCAGGAGAAAAAGTGCTCCGTACTGTACCTGTGAGAACCTGCTTTCCGTTTCCGAGCGCATCGGGAATAGCGTTGTACGCGACTGGATGCGAATCGTGTCATCGATGCGGATCTCGGAGTTTAAAAATAACAAAGAAAACAGTCGGTTCTCCACCTCTCCATGGCTGTCTCTCACACTCCTGTGCCCGTGTGCGAGTGAGAGAGAGAAACAGGAGATGTGCAGCGCCGCGCACGGCCAGAAATCACACTGCCGCCTGGAGAAGAAAAAATAAAGACGAGGAAACCCTGGGGCGCCTTTAATCCACCTCTAACACAGTTTACTATAGACCCATATCATCGACACCGTCTTATAAACAGCCTGCCGGACGTGGCAGTCTGCTTGACTTATCCAAGAAGAGGTTACACTTGTGCACAGCTGTATGCATGTCAGTTATACAGCCTAAGTAGACTTAAACCTTGAAGCAATGATCTCACTTTTCTCTGTAGTAGCACAGCTCTCATGTGACTACCTTACCCTATTATACTGTCCATTTCAACTGTCTTCAACTATCACCATCAACTATGCTCTCACAATGCAGAAGAGTTATTTATTGTCACGGGCCTGTTCAAAATACAAGCATCACTAGAGTAATAAACGTACAGAAATTCTTATAAGGTCACCATACGTAACATTCTTGCTCCAGTTTTATTTAAACATTAAACAAATACTTTCTTCAGACAGGGACTGAAGCAAAACGTTACTATGAAACAGCCTCTGCAACTCTGAATGTGAGATTAGAATCAAGGTGCTTTTTGGCCTGAATCTCTCCATCTGCCAAAACATGAAAGTAACTTGCAATAAGAAGAATGCAGAAGATTTAAACTGTTCTTTCAGTCATGAAAAAGCATGCAGCAGGAGGTATGCATCTTTATAATCCTTTTATACACACACGTTTCTAAAGTCAAACCATACAAATCCTACTGGAAAAAAGTTTTTTGTTCCTCCTTCCATTTCTAGCCCCTAGTTCACCCCATTGAACAAAGTCTAAAATCTAAACCTGAGTTAAAAATGTCATAGAGAATTGTTACGTGTGAGAGTATCAAAAGCCTTTGCAGATGGTACATAGAAGGTAGTTCTGGATTTATGAGAAAGTTCAGCAAGGACACTCATGTCTTATGACTTAGTGCAGGTCATATGGTGTTAAAGGACCTGCCTTTGAAAAAATTACCAGGCCTTAAAGACGAATATTACTTGTATGCTCCAATCCTCTGAAGTTGTGACTCAACACCTGGATATAATCAGGCATGTAATCTCATGGATTCATTGTGAAAAGATCAAAGGCCTTTGGAATGTGGAGTCCCGTTCCTCCTTTTTATGACTTTATTTGATTAGCTCATCTGAAAATGAAAGAGCAGTTTGTGTGGACCATGAATTACAATGACATATTACAAATTGTTCATGGGATATCAAGATGGGACCTAGTCAGGCAATTACATCTGACTTCATCTTTACATTTAACACATCAAAAAAATCTTGGTGCAGTTTGGTGACCTTGGCAGTTGTTTTATGTGTATTTATACTTTTCAGCGCAACAAAAGCATTTCCATTGACTCCCATGGCTTTATCCTCACAGTTTTTCCTCACCTATTTATGTTCTAAATGTAGTTTGTAAGACTAATTATTATTGCCATTAAAAAAAATCTGCTAGAATTTAGACATTCAAATATCTGAACTGTCAAAACCACAAAACAATAAAAGACTACAGATGTTTGTACTATAGTAGAGGCAAGAATATGATCAGTCTCAACAAACAATCTTATTTTATTCTTACACAAGCTTATGTAAGTATTATCTAAGACTTTAGATAACAAAGTACATCCGTTCACACACATGGGCCAATATAAACCCCCAACTTCATTTAGTTTAAAAGAATGAAAAGAAAAGTGCATTACCTTGAGAACTCTTATGGTTCTGTCTTGCGTTATCTGGCATCCCCCAACTCTCCATCCATCGACAAAAGATTCCATTTCAATATAATTTACTAAATCAAGTTCCAGTAAAAACTGCATCCTCCGTTTTTTCAGAGAAACCGAGCTGATTGTCTGCAAAAAATCTGTCCATTCCAGGTCATTTACTGTGTCCATCCGAATCTGAAACATAGGTATGTAAATATTTAACATCAGACTTATGTATCAGATTAACAATGTTCTTTTAAAAATATTTTTTATTTAAAAAACACAGCTTTTCAAAACCACGTTCTGCACAAATTCAGATGTTAGTCTGATTTATTCATATTGATTTTGACTGTTTTGTTTGATTATTGGATCAATGTGTATATATGGAAGATTGTCTTATTTAAATAAAGTTTTGCAGTCAAATCCATATTGTATGGGCTAGTGAACACCATAAGGTCTACTGGGCCAGTGTTCAAATCAGATGGCATCAGCAGCTGCAAACTCAGATCTATCCTTGCCCTTCCTGAGGCCTGGCTTTGATTACTGGGCCCCCCACCACGAGCCAACACATGGCCATGGGTGCATACCAACTTAGTGCACAACCTCTGAGAAACCACTTGGAAACAATCAAGAGGCAAAGAGCATGAAATAGAGGTGTTTGGAAACAGTTTGGAGAGATTCTACAGATTAGGACAGTGTTTAGTAATTGCTCAGACTTTTGTAAAGACTTTTACAAAAGGACATTACCATTGGAGGTGAGCAGGAACCGTTGCATCATTAAGCCACTTGGGAAATTGTAACCAGAGGTTAATGTTAAATGGGTGAGTGTCAGATTGTTCTATGATTGTTTTCTACATGAAGTGAAAGTCGCTGTCCCAGAGAAAACTATTGGAATCATTTGACAGCTGTGGTTGCTAAGTTTCCTGCTTAAAGTTTGATGTAAGTTGTGACTGGCAGCTGTAGCTGCCATTCTGCTACCTGTTGAGTGGCCTTGGAACTCAGACAAATGACATGACAGGTGCATTTTCAGCTTAAGTACCTGCTCCACTACAAAGCAGTTGGTAGGATTGCTGGTATGTTGCAAAATATATCTTCCCTGCAAGTCTTCCCTGATTTAAACTAAGTCTGGTCAGGTTGTCCTTCCTTAACCACTGAAAACAACAGTATGTCAATAGCTGTCCAATAAAGCCATTATATTTTAAAGAGCACTAGGATAAACACTCAGGAGACGTTTACAGCTGCAAAGACAGAAGGAGGCATGATTAAACAGACATTTTTAGCAGAATGAAACTGTGTTGTATTTAAAATGTTTTTTTATATTGTTACAAGATCAATTTTGTTAAAGTATGGACCATTTAATATTAAAAAATGAATGGATTTCTTACATTTTATAATTACTTGTTTTAAGGTTATCACTTTATTTATGATGAATCGATTTATCCATCATTTTACACACTGTAAAGAAAATTTGGGCCTGTTTAACTCAATAAAATTATTTGCATCAACATTTTTAATATTTTGAACTCATTTCATTTTTATTAGGCTTCACGTTTTTAACTTGACACTCTTAAGTAATGCAAAAAAAATAATTCAAATTTATCAATTTACAAATTATAGCTCTAAGTTTACCAGACAATATCTCTTAATTTAATTTTTTTTAGGTAGTCTAACATTTACCAGTTTCATATTTCAGGTTTTGTCTGTCACAGAGCACTCACAAACATGGTAGCAAGAGCTAACCAAAGCACTAGCATTTTAATTGTCATGCATTCTGATCAAAACAACATTCACAATTGTTTTAAATAAGCATGTTTTCAGCTTCAGCAAATGCTATACTCTTCAACAAACAGTAACCTCTTAAAACCGCTAACATAACAGAAATTCTTTAAAATACCAACAGACCAAAACACTAAATATTAAGTCTTGCACTTTTCTTTTCTTGATTAAAACGCATAAAATAACACTATTTTGACATTAACTCTCATTATTTAGTCCCATGAAAAGCACTCTGGGAACTCGAAAGACAATCATGTCTTTGCAACAGTAAAATCTAACTGCTTAGTCTTTTTTAAGTAAATAACTAAACTAAACTATAACTAAACTAACTAAATAATATATTTGCGATTTTACTTAAACCTTTTTTTACTTTACTAAAATTAATTTAATATATTAGCAATTTCAATTTTTAAATGTATTTAATTGTAAAAAATGTGTGTGCAACAATTCATATTAAGTTACTCTAAATTTGTTGAAAATGCAGTTTTTTTTTTACAATTATAACCCCACTAAGTCATTTTTTCAGCGCAGTTATCAGTTACAGTATCTTTTAAAAGTTACATATGTTTCAGTGTTTTCAGGTCTGATTCAAAAAAAGCAATTATATGCGCTAACTGATAATATTAAAATATGAATAAAGGGTATGATGTATATGTATTTTAATTGTGTTGTCTCTCTTAGGGGTTTTAAAATTTATCAAAATATGCATGTTCCACATTGACTAACAGCGTTATACAGCCAATGTTATAAACGTTACATTACATACAACCATTACATACTCCCTTTCTTATTCTTACAGTTTGTTAAATTAAAAAACAAACTTCCAAAAGTAATTTTTTGCTGCTGGCGTAGACAACAACAAAATATATAGGAATATAATAATAATAATAATAATAATATAAGGAACCAACATAAAGCATATGGGACATTTAGTTGGATATGCCTCCAGCTCAACCTTTAAAATTATAAATTCCAAAGGTTTTCAGGTCTGACTAATGGGATTGCCATGTCTCTATTGCTTAACTATATCAGCAAGAGTAATTTCAAGCTCAAGGACATCCGGCACCATAAACGCAAACAAAACTATGTGGTACGTGACACATGGCATGATAGCAGGTCCATAAAAGTCATTACCTATGATTTTTTCTTTACCATCTGCAATGTCATCACAAGCATCCTGTTCACGTGTCTGTAACCATGACTTGTAGTTTCTTCAAGACATGAAAAATTAACTGAATATATAAAACTCCTTTTTATGTAATTTTAAACTTTTATGTAACCAGGTTTAACCATTTTAAAATATTCTGTGGATACTGAAGTTTAAATACTATAAATACGTATAAATATATGTGACATTGTATTGTATTTTTGTTTTTACAGTTTTCTAACAGAATTGAAGAATGTTGCTCATTACCAAGTCAGTTCTGTCTTTTAGAAATTCACAAAGATGTAAACAAAGCCTCCTTCCACATTTGACTGTGTCAAAAAAAGATATTGTAATTCAAAATATACAACTATTTGCAATGAATAGCACAAGCCATGGCATGAAACAAAACTACAGGCAACATGCATGCACATTTATAAAACCTCCATTAAGGGCACAGGTATACAGAATGTGAAAATGAAGCATGTGATAAATATGACAGGAAACAGAAGTTCTTGGCCTAAAGTAAATTCATTTTCATTTTAAAAACACCTCTAACTAAAACATGCAGTGGTACCCATCCATTTGCAGCGTCTCACATCTGGTAAGCTAAGCAGGATAATCTAAGTCAAGCCCACGGCAGTCTTTTATGAAACCTATTGTTTGTGACCGCCCCATCTGCTCAGATTCGCCAGTGTCAAGCACATGGGCAGATGAGTGGGCTTCATTTCGGACCCCTGCTGTAAAATCACAGATGGAACGTTTCATTAGAGGAACCAAATCAATACCCCTCTTCAGCTATTTTTTTTCAGTTTATAATAAAGGAAATAAAGGAAGTCATTTATTACATTTGCTAACTACATTTTTCATCATCTTTTGAATGAATTGTATTTAAATGTAATTTTCACAGTTGGTCACTCTTTATAGTGTAGGGATCTTCATATCTACAAGTTAATGAACCATTTTCTTAAGATCTAGGGTTTGTCAATATTATCTAATTTCATTGTTTAAGGGTGTTTCTTCAACTGTTGGTCTAATTTTCTATTTTTCTATTTAACTTTAATGTGTTAAAGTTTAAATGTTTTAAAAATGTTATTACATTATTAAATGTGAATCAAAAGAAAGAGTGATATAAACCATTTAAATATTTAAATGAAATTGATTTATATACAAATGACTGTTGTTTTCAAGTGGACCATGTTATCAGAGAAACCCCAAAATGTTTTGCAATGGTTGATTACTGCAAAGACAAATGTATCAGTTTAAGTGTTTTTGAGATGAAATATGACACGTGATTAAATTAAGTATCACTTATTTTTATAGTGCATCATTATCAATCAGGTTATAATTCTGTGAAATGATGCAAAAAGTGTGAAAACATAATTGTTTGGATAATATGCTAACAGTGAAGCATGTATATCCACTACTGAAGAGTTTAAAAAGTGTTTTCAGGAAGTTTCATGTTTGAAACTCCACAGGAACAAAAACGGCCAAAGTTGAAGAAACACTCTTACATTAATGTTAGATAGATGTTTGACCACAGAGTACAGCCACATAACAGCCAGCCTAATAACTACAGACATTCCAATCTCTCAGCTGTATGTCACAGTTCTTGTATGCGCTGCCTTGGTCTAACCATTTCAGTGGTTGTGACAGACTAATATGCAGCTCAGGCTTTCAATAAAAAGGCGATGACAGCCATATGAGGTGAATGAAAATCTAAAGAGAAACTGGTCCAGCAGTCCAGCAGGTAATTTTTAGCTGCTAACAAGTTTGTTTAAGAGGGAGATCTAGTTTGTCTTTCTGATTCAAGCAAACTGTATTCTGATTCATTAACAGATCTGAAAACAAACAGCAAAAAATATTTAAACTGCTTATCATGTTTTCCAGAAGTTTATTTTGTAATAATAGACGTTTACCCAAAGAAATAAAAAGTAAACCAAGAATCTGCAATTCTACACTGAAGTAAAACTTTATCATTTTTACAGCAACTTAAATTTAACTATTTGTATTAAGAAAGTCAATCGCCATAGATATTAAATTTCTCCGTTCTTCTGCATGTCTTACATGTCCACGTAAAATTGCTACTTTGAACAAAAAGTAAACAACTACAATTTTTATGACTAAAAATAAATGACTTCTGATGTCATGATATAAGTCCTCTTGACAGGAGTAAGAAAACACATTTTTGCCCAGCATTCCTCTGTGTTGGTTTTTGTTACAGCTGCCAGTGCAAATTTACCCCTCCTTGTAGGCTGTGCTTGAAATAGGCTTATCTTTGAGGGGCCTGATCAGTTGACAATAGCCCATTTAGATGTTAAAGCTGAGTGCTGCTCTTCTCATTTCTACAAAAGATAATTATTCCTTCAATAAGTTACTTCAAGATTCCTTTTAGCAGTTCTGTAAAAAGTGGAATAATAAGGCTTTGAATTATGAAGGAAACCGAGATTTTTAAGATACAACCAACAATAGACAAAGAAGCACATGCCTGAAATGGTTGGGCTGGGAGCACCATGAAACAAAGAGAATGAGGGTCTGGTTGAGAAAAGCTGATTTATATTTGAATGATTGGGACATCATAAAGAGAATGTGTCTTTGGTGTATTGATAAGCTGCTCTTTTTAGCGCTTGGAAGTCTTGGGAGAAAGGTGTTATCTAAAGACTGTCAGAATGCACTCTGGAGTCCTGCTGATATCTTTTGTCATAGCTGAATAAATCGTGACTAACAAGGCCAAGAGTGGATTAGGCACAGAGGATTAAATAGTTTGTTGCTTGGGGTTTGTCTAATACTAAACTACTGTTCAAAGTTTTCAGATGACAACATGCACAAAATGCTATATTTGGCTGCTTTCGCTTATTTCGTCAATAAACAATAAAGCGCTGATGGCAGGGCTACAGCTAGTCGTCTAGAAATTAGCGAAAAAGTCCAATTGATTGAACGTTAACAAATGCATAGTCAGAGAAGCTTAAAAGCTTGTTATTAACGCCAATACAACAAGCTGGTATTGCACAGCAAGCGGTCACAACAATTGATGTGCTGTGTTTTAAAGCAAGAGGGCCCTAAGAAAGACAAGACGACATGCAAACATGAGCCACAAATAATAAAGACAGTAGGAAAAGAGCGACAAACAATGGAACGTGGAGGAAGACGAAACTACCACCAACACAAACAGTGCTACAACGCCTTACAGTCTATGAACATGCCATTTTTGTAAGGTTACCTCAGTGTGCGTAAGAACAACTTTTTAATTGTTCTCACATGCAGACTATCCTGATTGCGTCTCAACAGATCGGGTCTGGCATTACGCAGTCTGCGGCATGCCCAGCCGCCATCTTTAAGCACAATTGGGTTTAGTTGGCGATGGTCCTCCCTCCATCTTTCTTTATCTTCGTGTGTTCCACCCAGCCCCCTCTCTATTATGAGAGGTCTTCTTTTTACATCATATCACGGTATCGACAGTTTCACAGACTGCTCGGAAGGAATTCGCTGTGAACATGGAGCCCGCGTTGTTGTGCTTCGCCAAATCATGGATTTTCTGACCATATTTGATTAGCTCGAAACATATCCACAGAGGACAAATATTCATCCCAGATCTGAGGCCTTTGATCTGATGAAGGCCTGATTTGAAAGCCCCCTCCAAAGAGCCCTTTAAAGACAGCGTTCCCTCAGATGTTCCAAGTAATGAGATTTAGAGTGCTATGATTAATCTAGGCCAATTTCATACAGACACACATAAAAACACAAAAGATATGGACATATGCATACTCTGACCGATCAAATTAACTTTGCGGAACGGTTCCTCCTGTCTGCAAATTAACAGAAAAACATATGAAAATGGAACAAGAGCCCAGCTGGAGTTCTTTGATCGTGGTTTGGAAAAAATTGTTTTGAAGAGGGCTCAACAATCATATTAAAAACTACGGCCATGCTGCTTTTTCTCGCTTTCATTTCCCAACGCTCAATGTCCAGACTATCATACCAGATTTAGCAAGCTCCAGAATTATCAGCGTTTGAATTTGTACTGTTGGTGGCTTTGCGTTAACGCAAATCTTGCTGACCACCATCTCTGACACATTTCACGGAGTAGTCTACAAGAACAATAATGTGAGTGAAGTCTCAAAATGGTTGATGCTCTCACCTGCCTCTTCAGCTGGGTGTCTCCTCCGCTGTGATTTCTGCAGTCCGCCATGACTGGGCGCAGTCCCCTACTTGCCACCCCAGAGTACTTTCTTATACTCATGAATCTCTTTCTGGTTCTTACTACTGTGTTGCTGAAAGATGTGCATCTTTACTTTATGTTGCAGCTTCAGCTCTGCAACCTGATTGGTGGATGCAAGGACCAGATGATAGACCTCGGAACCCTATTGTAACTATGGCAACAGACCCCACAGGCACGAGTGATTTGGTCCTAATTGCAAAGTAAACATCAGAAATGAAACCGAATATTATCACAAAGTGTGACGAACCTTGGGGTGACAATTTCAAAAATGCAATACGCTTGAAAGGGAAAACAAAGATGAGCACTGTCTGATATGCTGTCCATTCTGAGCAGAATAAAAGGGAAAACACAAAGACCATAGAGTATAGAGGCTCTTTTCAACCAGCTATGCACAGTTTTCAGCGTTTTATGTGCATGATAGAAGATGTTTGTATTTCATTAATAATTAAACAATTTTAAAAATTCTCCGAAATATACATAGAGGGACGAGAAACCGATGTAGGCAGATGAGAGTGGCGGAAAAGAAAACGTAAAGACGAGAAAAGATGATATTGCCTTTGTTGGGTAATGTTATCAGCTGCTTACCTTTCATATGGATTTCACACTTGCTTGTCTAGTAGCAGCCAGGGTCAGACCCAGCAAACCCTTCCCACAATGACCGATTTTCCATTCAAACCATCCTGGCGAGGACCCTCGGTATTGCCTGCCACTTGCATTTGCATTGGCGCCGCCACTCTCAAACAAATTTAACACACACACTTTGTCTTGTTTTCAGGACTTCTCATCATGCTGTCTTTGGGGTTGCGTCAGCTAGCAGTGGACAGTTACTGAAAAGACAGTTTTGATTCACCGCACATTCAGAAACAGCTATGTGAGTACTAAGAAAAGAAAGTCACTACAAAATAGCAGCTGGCTATTAGTCTCAGTGGCCCCTCAGCACAGTGCACAGCCTCATATGTTTGGGGGGGGCTCAAGCTGGGGATTTTTTGACTGTAGGAGGGGGTCTGCAGTTACATTACCTTTAAAAATATTTAAATACATTTATTATTCTTATTGTTTACCAATGAAATTAAACGTTTTAATTTAGAAAAAAGGCTGAAGTCATTTATTACAAATATTTTAAGGGACTTTCTGAAGGTGCATTTCCTTTACAGAAGAAACTAAAATGTAAGTAACCAAAAGAGATATACAAATAATAAATGCATGTTAATTATTGTGAATAGGTAAGTCATGTGGCCCCCTAAAAATTACCTAACTGAAAAATGACTTCACATTTTTTTCAATATGATTACATGTCCAACATCCACACTTATGAAAAGGTTGAAGAAAGCTAAATAGCCAAAATTCTCAGATGTATGTTCTCAGGGGTACAATTTAACAAATTACAAAATAAAATGACTAGGTAAAACTGTGATTTGATAGAATTTACCACAATATAAGTACATTTGTTGTCATGAAAAATATCAGGTATACTTATTGTATACTTAGAAATTGTGTTTTTGTGTTGCATGACAACAAACGATAATTTTATCATTTTTAGTTCCTTCAGCTGCTGTGGACAGAAAGAGCAAATAAAAAAGAAGAACATCATTAAAATACTGGACACCACCTACAGAACAGTTCTACATGGAATAAAGATTCCATGTATTCCAGGGGTATTCAATAGACATTGGCTTATAAACAAGAAATACCATGCATACTGTTGTAAAGGTCAGATGTATAAGTCATTATACAGAAGCCTGATTATTATTTAGAACACAATTCCAGGACACTCCCCCACTTCTAGGGGTTTGAAAAAAAGAGAGTCCCCCCCCAAATTTAAAAATTTTTTTTTACAATTTATCCCTTTTGAGTAAATCAACCTACTAATTGCTTACTTTTCTTTGCATATTAAGCCAAAATAGGACAAATAAAAGGGGACAGCCGATGTCTATTTTCCACAAGTTGGTATGATTCTTTAGAGTCTTCATAAAATATCTGTAACATGCTTTGATTAAAATTTCTCAATGGTCGTGTTAAACAACACCTTTTTACCTTGTCAGAAACAGCTCTGTTCACAGTGACCCATTTCAGTTCATGTCTTTAAATGATACAGCCAAACACAGAGCAGGTTGCATGCCAGGATCACTTCATTGTCCAGCATTTGCTAAAACAAAAAGTAGTGGCTTTGTTAGCAAGCTTTGCTACCTGTGTACAAAACGGGTTGGAAGAGAGTGGTGGTCTACAGCCATATAAGAAGACTCCGCATGTGGCTCAGAGGTGGTCTTATTCAAATAGCTAGCTATCTACATAGAAACCGGCTGCAAATTGAAACAGATAGCTGGATGACACAGTTTCAGACTCACACAGCCCATATCAAACTGGCTGCATGTTTTCTTTATCAGCTTTTCTGAGCTGGAAGAAACCTAACTAAATACAAAAAGCTAAAAAAGCAAACATTTCATTAAATGTCCCCTTTAATATCAGAAAATTACACTCAGCAAAATGTTTGAGTGTAAGATTTTAGACAAACTCATTGCCAACTCACAGTAATTCACAGTAACTGTTGCAGAGCACAATTTTGCCAAAGATCACTGATTAAACAGATAAGAACAAAGAAGAGTGTAAAATAATACTGAGGTATCAATTTCATGAACTGAAACTTGCTGGAAATGTCAGGAGGAGGGCTTAAAACAGTCAGCAAAAACAGAGAGAAATATCCTAAGGGTTTGAAGGTGTGTCAAAAGAGTATCCAGTTTCTTGCCAGTAAAATTGGGCAAACTTGCAGTTCAAACGACTTTAATGTTACATCTCTAAAACAGAGCTAACCTTATCATTCCCAATGGCACTACTTAAAAAAAATCATACCTAGACCGAATGGGCTGCTCCCATCAAGCAAGACACTACATTCCCATCAAAAATGACAACAGCTGATGATAATTCAACAGAATCATCAGTTCTTGGTCTTTCTTATCCTCTTCAAGGACCATATGTTTCATGATGAAATCTATTTTCCTTTGTAATGCAGACAGTCTGTCATTTTATCCCCTAGATCATCTATCAGAGTTTCTTTACAGGAGCTATTAAGAAAGTCTTTTCTCACCTCAAACACTGAACTGCTTCACCTACCATAATTCACAGCTGGAAGACATTCTCAGAATTCCCTGTTCTCACACAGAAGGTCTGAACAGACTTTTTTAAGTCAGGCATGAATAAAAATGCTTCATTAGGAGCGTATTGAGGCTCAGAGATGGTTATAAGATTGTAGAGCAGCATTGATTTAAGATCAATGAAGACCAAAGGTGTTAAGAATACTGAATCAATTCTGCATAACAATAAAATTCAACACCTCAAAGCTTTTTCCATCCCCCCAGTGACACAAACTGACTCCTGGCATAGTGTGAACAGCTAAGACATTTATATGAAAACAAAACTCACCTCACAAATGCAATGAATTACAAAGGAAACTCTGTGAAGTTGACTCTTATGTTTTGCACATCTAAAAAGTCATATTTTAGTGTCTGCACATGAAACAACCTTTATACGTTTGGTTACTTGATATTGTTCGAATAATTTCTGTAGAAGAATAGTACAATCAGAACAGCAGACATAGAAATGTTGCATGCTAGTTGACATTGGCTAGAAAACTTTTGGGATATTCTAATTTAAATACTGGGATATTACCTAACACATTTCTCTTCACATTTGTGTAAAACCCACCTTTTCTGGCATCACGCCATTATACCATATAGCACACTAAACTGTGTAAACAATTCATATGCAATAACTATGAATATCACATAAATAAATATATTGTTAAGGTAGGGCAATCATAAAAAGCTAGACTTCACACAGAATTCTTTGGAAAAAAACATCACTGCTCCATGTCTGTACAGTGCCTTTCCTATACACTCCCAAATCTCAGTTAAGAGTTTGGCATGCTCAGGTTTCAGCAACAAAAAATGAGCTCCTTTTGCTCCCACCCCCATCTTTGTACTGCTCCCCCCACCTATAGCTGTCTCTCCCAGAGACTCTTGTTTATTCCTCCCCTCAGGCTGTAAGATCGGAGCCTGGGCCTGCCATGAAAGAGTGCACACAAAACAAGGAAAGATTAAAGGACACAGAGATATAAGGAGTGCATCTGACCTAACCATCTGTGCTACTCAAAACCATTTTTTTACTCTACACTTACGTGTTAAGGTGTAAGACCACAGTGTAGACAACAAAATACAGGAAGTTGCAACATAAATACAAGCTATGAGATAGAGATTTAAAGACAGAATTTCCAAAATGTTGAGTTCATTGAGAAAAAACTTAAAATCTGGTGTATGATCTGATGAAAATAAAACTATAAAAACTTGAAGGTCCTCCTTCAGTTTTAAATCTTGATACAATCTGGAATGGGTAAATAACAAACAGTTTATACGATATAAACGTGGTGGCAATATCTAATATCTCTCTTTGCTTTACTCAGGTAAATTCAAACATTTATCCCTTTCATAAACTTAGGTGTATGATTGTGTACTGAATTGTGTGTGTTGTGCATTAAATAACCAAATCCAAAACAATTCTTAATTATAGAACTGAATGTTAATGGAAATATAGGAGTATTGCTTGTTAACAATAATTGCTTGTTGTTCATTTGTAAGTTGTTTCGGATTTTTCAAATCATTTTTCTAAATGACTAACTTTGATTGTAACAGTGCTTACATGGCAACAACAAAGACAAAGGTTCTGATCAAGGTGATCTCACCAATTTCATTATTTTAAACACACTGGACTGTTTAATCTGAAAGGCCATAACATCTTACTGTAAAGGATCTGATGTTATGGCCCAGTTCAGTACATATCACTGCATGATAAATCCCCTCAATAAATTACAGATACTCGGCAGATGATTAAACCTAGAAATCAAGGGCAACGATTCAAGAGAGCAACAGCCCCCCCTTGTGGATCCCAGTAATATGATTCGCGTGTGCATGGAAGGATGCGAAATAACAATTCTACAAAAGTTAAAATGGTCAGAAAAGAACAATTTATCTTAAACACGGGCACATTATCACATTTAAGATAATACATAATGTTTTTTTCTGGCGGTCAATGAATGCAAATCAATTTAATCAGTGATCTTATTCACAGGCCAACCGCCTCTGATACAACTCCACAATCGTAACTAAACGATTCGCCAAATTCGGATTGCATTTTATTATCGATTAAATTAGTTAAATTACTTTGACGCGCCTCACAGCGCAGGCGCGGTGGCCAAGTGGTAAGGCGTCGGTCTCGTAAACCGAAGATCACGGGTTCGAACCCCGTCCGTGCCTTTAAGCGAGCTACGTACTAATGGAGACTCATGAGAGATCGATCTAATTTAAAGCCCTCTCTACTAGGTTTACCATAAAGTTCAAGCTATCCTGATGCAGTTGAAAACGAGCAAAATCAACATATTACACGCCATGGCATAGTGTATCAGGGATTAGAACGCTCTACCGGTATGATTTGATGGGTTACATTTATTAATATTCTTGTCCTGTTTGTAATGATGCCGTATAATGCAGTAATGCATAAACGCCCAAATCACTGTTACAGTCTGTGACGTAGCGCGCATCACACAGCGCGTGCATCTTCGCCTTCTCAAAATCCATTGTCATCCCAGTAACAATAGTCTTCTAGTCAAAGCACTGTCACAGTCTCATCAAAAGAGGGCAGCAAAGAGCAAGAGATCAGTACAGTAATCTACAGGTTTGATTGCAGATTTATAAATCATATTTCGGAAATTCACGCACTTATAGACGTTTGATTGACTCAGTGTATGTCTGTCATATCTGTGGGCCAATGAGAAACGTTCAGCGCAGAGAAAAATACTCGCCCAATTACGTCATAGATGTAGATTAAGGTCTTACCTTTAAACTAACACGGCATCTCGGTCAAATTATAAGTGCAACTAAACAAATTGTAAACGCCAAGGTGTTAATATAATATCTGGCTGACAAAGCGGTCAAAAGATGTAAACTCGGTCATTACGACTCAGGGGTTTCTAAGAACGTCCCTTCCTAGTTTCTATATTTGGAGATGACTTCTAGGAAAATAGAAACTGCCTGCTCCATATCCAGTTCCACTTGTTAAACTTTGCTCCCTTTTAAAGCAAAAGAAAAGCACTGGGCAACGTCGCGCTAGCATATTTCTATGTGGGCGATTTTACATATTGCCTCCCGTGGACGATCATTAATAGATTTATGAATGTCAGTAAAGAATTTGGCGCACAATTGACGTGTGTTGCTGAAAACGGGATCTCCCCCTGCACGGCCCCTGCTTACCTAGTAGCGTGACCATGAAGCAATGCATGAGCAGCGAGATCTTAACATGCACAGAGTCAGTCTGCTCCGCCAGACGCTTGCTGATCTCACCACCAGCAGCACGTATAGCGAAACGACGCCTGATTCAAAGCCAGATGTTTATAAAGCCAGCGGTGCTTAATGCGTTTGAGGTAAGTTTAAAGCGATAATGCATCGACGTAGCTTGTCAGCCGCAGTTGAACGGCAGGTGTGATCAGAATCCGGGCAGCGAACAGCTACTTATTCATTCCGTTGATGATGTCATAATAGAGTCTGAATTACATTTGAAATCAAATCAAAAGGGTATGGATGAACTAGGTGACGTGTCGGTGAAAGCAACACCGTGACATTTTAAGCGCATAAGCTGCACGTATATTTTTGCGCGGATGTTGCTTCCCGACAGAGGCAGACAGATTGTGTCTGAGAGTACCTGAACTCTCTAGGGAGTCGAACACACTGTCTGGGACCCGACTGACGACCAGTTTCTGCATACATAAAGCTCTTCATAGGTCGGCTTTGATTTTTCAAAGTCTTCTTCAAATCGTACGCTTGGAAATCAGGTTTGAAGTTAATATAATAGCTCTTTTAACCACTTGTTATTGCCGATGTGTAACATTTGTATGTTGGCATGTTAGTCACGGCTGATAGAGGTCGTCCGCTATAATTTGTGATCGGAAGAAAGTAACAAAGAGAATATGGACTATTTAGCAAATGTTTTTTTAGGTTTGTAAATTAGAAACAAACCTAAAAACATATAGCCTTATGATAAAGACTCTTGATGTTTGTTCTGCCAAACTGTTTGAAGATCTTAAATTAACAAAAGGTCCTGAAGTAGGTTGCTTAACAAGTTACAACAACAAATTGTTTATTTATAGTGTTGTTCAAGTTATTAGCAGCGTCCAATGTCTGAATAAAAAAATTGTTATTGTGATTTCAGTGGCGGGACTTTGGGGGCAAGATGAGTATTGATCAAAATCCAACTGGCCCGCAAAGTCCCGCTTTTGAGATTCACTCTCACAGCATGACAACAGTAAATACAGTTCTGCATGTAGCTAATGCACTTATTTCTACATCTCCGTCAACCCTCAGTAATCAATATCATTCAACTACGTCATGTTGACAAGTTTCTACCTGGTGATAATCAGGGAAAAGGTTTTGTTGCATAAACTTTGGGCATAAACCTGTTCACCCATCCTAAACCATAGTAACAAGATCAACACTCTTAAAAATGTGTCTCACAATTGTATATGATCCGAAGTCACTCATAATAAGTCTACATTTAATGCCGCAGGGAGAATGAGGGGCTTTTGGGGGCACTTGTGTTTCAGTTTCACCATCATAATGCCCCTAAAAATCCTTATTGCTCTTGCACTGATCACCATAATGCATTACAGATTCTTGTGTAGCATGTAAAAGGTCACATGCTCTCCTTGCAACCTCATAATGTTGTGAATGTGTAGACTGCTTATATTACAGATGAACCATGGTTTTGCTTCGGTTGTGTTCGTTGCCTGTATTAATGCACTGTATTCACACCTATTAGCATCTCAAATCAGATTCAAATAGAAAATTTGTGTCCACAGTTATTCAGGATACATATGATTGCTGATGGCACTACAACAGTGACACCTAAAGTGCTTACCAGTAAAATTGGTAATATGCTTTGTGCGCCATTATGTTGTGCTTACCTCCGTTGTGTATCATCCTGCTGCACTGAAGGCAACTTACTAAAATGATTAGGGTGGCAACAATCTTGTCTTATGCTCAGTCATACATACATATGCTTTTATGCTATGTCATACATTTTAAATTCTTGACAAATATAGAATGGGCCCCTGTCGCTTGAGGGCCAGTCAGTCACAGAGAACAAAACATGCATCAGAGACATTTCTGCAGTCCAACTAAAATCACATCTATATGGAAATAATTTGTATGTCATTGTAAAGAATTACAGTACATAACTGGGTAGAAATCTGAAACTATGCAGTGGCCATTTACATTGGTTATAGCTTTATGTGATGCTGCTTAAGGTTACAGCTGAAAGACTTGAGGAAGAGAGGAGGGTAAACATAATGCCATACATTTCATTAAACTTTATCAGGCATTTATCTGACGGGGGCAACATTGTTTTAAATGTAGACAATTCCAAAATGTTTAACATTTAGCAGTTATCCAAAACATCTTTCAATGCATTTAGATTATACATTTTATCAATCCATGCATTCCCTTTAACCAATGAGAGAGTAGAGCATCATGCTCTGCCAGAGCTTCAGAAACATTTCAAAAACACAGTGGAAAACAAACAGCAATAGTGACTCTAATAGTGTGATCTTTTTGTACACTGCAAAACATATAATGCCATGTTATTATAAAAACAAGGGGTCTGTTGCTAGTTGAGGGAACAGAAGATGATTCCAAGAATGTGACAAGCTTTATGCCACATGTAAGTAGCCGATAGTTCTGTTACAACTTGCCAAATTGCAACAGCTGAGAAAATTGAGTTGTATACATTTAAATACTCAATATCTATTTTAGGCAGAAATCAATAGAATTAAATATATTTAATGATCTAAGATTCATAGTCAGTGTAGTAAGATTAACTTTTGCATTGACTCACATCTCTTTAAAATCTCGGAGCACTGAGCTGGTTACTTGAGGACGAATTATTTAGCTGTGGTGCTTTCTCAGTTCTGTGGCTCTGTTACGGCTCAGCTCATGGTAATAGGAGAACGGGAGAGTTTCAGCTGGGAAAGTAATTATTGACACCCCACACAGCCAAAGTGAATCCTTCCAACTAAACTCATTTCAAACAACACTGTTGTATTTGCCTAGAACCTAAAATGATCTTCCTCATGAAGACAGTGAACTTCACACACACACACAGGTTATTTGAATATTTATTATAACTAATCAGGGTATTTTAGAAAGCAAAAAATAAAAACATTGAAAAACAACGAGGCCTCACTTAAAATACTTTGAACCTCTATTTTTTGAAAGTAAAAACATTTAGCATTTCTTGCAAGTTATTTGCCTATTGTTCCATTGGAGTCATTAAAGGCTCTGAATCAGTTTTAAGGAATGCACTGGAGAGCCATTTGTGCTGAGTTGGCAGTTCACATTAAGTGCATTTATATGCACTTTACAAGTTCGGATTCATTCAGACTAAGGCAAAAATTAAAATGTTTAAAATGTCATATTAACAGTTCAACTAAAATTATACTAGTTACATTTATAACAGACCTGTATAATGCGATGGTAGCTCGACCATATACCTTACACATCGCATAATATTTGTGCAATTGTACAATTGACTTATTTACAATTTGAAACACAGAGGTGAGGAAGATTGGTAAATATTTAATTATCCAGAGAGATTAAAAATGTGGCTCTACTGAGTAAAAACCCTGCGGTAGCTAGATTACAGCTGCCCATGACTTACCAGAATCTTCACAGTACTTAAAATGGAGAATCTGTAGCAATTCCTTTAAAAACGTGTTCCTGTTCTGGCCCTCTATGTTTGCCCTTGCTTTATTTATTGTACACAAAAAGAAGTTGAGCTTGTTAGGAGAAAGTTCAGTTACAGTTAATTAATGCAGGCTATGTTTCTGCAGAGGTCCATCTCCACTGTCTATTTCTGTTATTTAATAATAAATAACAGAAATAAAGGCCTTGTCACTCAAACAAGTGACACCAAACACTAACACCATAGTCATGGGTTTCCTAGAGAATGCATGTGCTGATAAGATGTATAATTTGAATGTATATGTGTGAACCTCTTGAAAAGTCGCCAGTTGAAACTTGGAAGGTACACACACAGTCAGAACTCTCCGTTTGTGCCTCCAGAGCATCATTGTGTTAATTTTTTATTAATCTCGTCTTGCAGGGCTCAATATTCGGACAAACCAATCTCAGAAAAATCTACTTGGAAAACAGCATTTCTCTCTTGTGTAATCTGTCTCTGCCATTTCCTAAATATGCAGGGTTATACACAAATAAGATAAATGGATATATGTTTTGTAAACAATACCTGTCTAAATTTTCAGCACTCTACGATTTCTATTAGTTAAATTTTATTAGCTGGGTTTTTAGCCAATATGATTTTTAATTGCATGCACGCTATCATTTTCGTTTTTAAAATAATAGTAATAGTAAATTAATAATTTAAATTATTAAATTAAAGTATAAAATCATTATTATTTTTTAAATGAAATTATGAAATTCATTACATTAAAATGATTAAATTAAATTATCACGTCTAAACATTTTTTACACATAAAATGATATTATTTTCCTCAAAACAATATAGTTTATGTCAACCTAAATCAGTACAGAAATGTTCATCAGTTAGCAGATTATCTGGCACAGTGAGAGTTGAACAAATGTAAACCTAAACCTCTGGGAAATAAACTTGTCAAGAAATGATGAGTTGAGAATGTACTTATTACTGTTTA
This sequence comes from Chromobotia macracanthus, assembly GCA_036877525.1. NCBI lineage: Eukaryota > Metazoa > Chordata > Actinopteri > Cypriniformes > Botiidae > Chromobotia > Chromobotia macracanthus. The sequence goes on from JAZGTH010000115.1 coordinate 850,060, forward strand.
AAAACTACTGTAAACAACCATATCATCAGTATGGCTCACAGCAGGCCTGTAAAAAGACATTTTTGTTTTTTTTATAGCTCATGGTGCACTGGATAGACCCTTTGTGCGTGTGAGGTTACCTTAGGTAGCCATAATTAGAAAAGTAATTCATGCATATGGATTTCTTTATAAATTGCATTTATTAAACAAGAAGAAGCACTGAAATTTCGTACTATTAAATGTTCATTAAAATGACTGTTCATTTGTGTTACAGTGCTTGTAAATGCCAATATGTGTATTTGAAATGTCAAGACATGCAGTAATTCTTCTGCTGTCACTGCTGCACCAACTGGTTTGCAGAGACAGTATCTCGTGCAATGTGTTCAAACGTCTCAGCAGGGTAACATATATAGAAAATTCTCACGTGACATGTCGTGCAACACAAGAGGAATACGTTTACTGTTTCTTGCGCTACGGTTATATTTAGAAATCAACAGAAAGTTTGAACAGAAAACAGTTTAAGGGTACAACAGCCCTCACTTTTGCTGTCATTAGTGTGTTTCTGAGGCTTGTCAATATTGATGGATCGACCTGTAGGTTAGACCTTTGATTTCACTTTCATGCAGTTTTGCTACTTTGATATTGTTGACAGCTATATTGTCTTTGTTGTTTATCTGTTTACACTTCAGTTTAGAAATTTTGAAAACAAAAGGTTGGCTTTCACTACTTTCAAAGCAAATCAAGTTAAGCATATACTCTATATAACAGAAATTGAACCACTTGTAGTTGAATTTGGTCATTTTATATATTGCTCTTGTTGATATGGCAGGCCATCAGCACTGATGTAGCATCACACAAACAGTTTCAATGACCGACACCATTGTAGAAACATGCTATTTGAAGTCAGCCATGATTCATTTATTCCACGACTGACAGTGTCTAATAACAGGGGGGTTACCAAGATACCGGCACGGGTATCATGATATTGGCCCCCATAAGGCGACCCGCTCAAGCTGGAATAAAACTGCTTTTATTAGGCTACTCAAAAGTTTTCATCTCGTGAACAAAAATACATTTTTTTCATTATGTGTAACACTTTAATGGGCATAATGATTTTAAATGAATTGTAAAGTAATCAATAATTAAGCAGGTCCTATCGTCTTTTTAAGATTGTGTGAAAGGACCTGCACATCAGATCATAGGTGATGTTAGATTGGCTTTGGCACCAAACAGAAAATGAGAAAGGTGGCATATTGCCTGTGATTTTTGTCAGATTGTTTGTCAATGTTAGATATATTTTAAATTTGTAGGCATTTGGCAGATGCTTTTATCAAATGCATTTCAGATAAACACTGTATCAGTCCACACATTCCCTGTGAATCAAACCCAAGACTTTAGCATTGTTAGCGCCATGTTTTGCCAGCTGAGATTCGTTTCTGTTTATCTTTACAACCTTGTTTGTTGGTTACTGTTGTTCTTCTCTGATGTTGCCATCAACTATTGTCAAAATCGAGGCCAAGCCGAAAAACGGATTGTTTTTCACCACAACACAGATAACATAACCATTAATGGTAAGAGCATTAAAAATCAGGTTTACAAAAGAATGATCTTTAACCAAACACGCTATTAAACTTGCCTTGCCATCTGTTGCACATTTAAAAGAAATTACAGACCTGACAATACTGGTTTTGTTGTTTTGATTTGCCGGTGGGCTTTAGTATGCCCTAGCATGCTGTAATGGATCATGCTCTTTGGCTGGATACACTGTCTTTGTGGTTATCACGAGTCCATCACACACTGCCTACATGCTCCTGTGACACAGCAAACTGGCCTGTGTACACTACAGCGAACTTGTTATTTACCTAAAATGAATTCCAGGCGTTTTTGTCCAGAACGGATCATGGCTGTTGGATCATGGCTGCTGCCACTATTACCAAATTTCAGTGATAACAGTGGCAGCCAGACTGAACACTGATATTATTTCATAAAGACATAAAAGTCAACTGCCGTAAAGTAACAGTAGTTATCTAAAAAGAAGCCTTTTTAATACCGTGAACTGTTTCATAGATCAAAAGGAGGGTGAGAAATATAATAAAAGGCTGAATTGGCTCCGTTGACGAAAATCGGCTTGCAAGACTAGAATTTTATGATCCATGCATCCCTTTTCTGGGGGGGATATTACTGCGTGGCAAACCATTAGTCTGCATTCTTTGTATCTGTAATGCTCCTGTTGTGTGGGAGAGAAGTGTAGCCATGCTGTCATGAGTCATGAGGTCAGGGATAGAGAGATACACACACACACATTAGACTGTAGCGAGCATACATGTCAGTTTAGCTCTTAATTGAAACCACATGCCGCCCTCTCACAGCCAAACCAAATGAATGAATGTCTATTTTGAATAAAAGCTGAGCCCAGCTCCATGCATTAAGGTGCCTGACAGTCATCTGATATTCATTTGCTAACGTGTTTCATCGCTTCCATTTTTCTCCTCTGAGTCCGTGGCGAGGAACTGTTGGAAGCCTTTGTGTTTTAAGGGAATCTCGCAAGAGATGAATCTCAAGAGGTCGTTCTTAAAGATTTACTTCCTGCATGCTCTTGAGGCTGCTGTTTCTTGGGCCTTTTTCAAGGGGAAATTAGAAAGGAAGCCAATGCACATGGCTTTTATTTCTGAGTCACATTCTCAGTGTTTTAAATGGACTCATAGGTTCAAAGTGAAGGATAAGATGTGCATGAATGATACGACAGTGTGTGCAACATCTGTAAAGACATGGGGTAGCTAAAGACCAGTTGTAAAGTTTCTCTATCATTTACATGTGGATATGACAAGGCAGGGAAGTCTTAAATTTCACCCACTTTTCAGACTGAAACAGAGGAGACAGGTTAAGACTTGCGTCACTGATACCAGAGAAACATCCAGTTATTTCAGAAAAGGTTCACTGTGTGCTGCAAGTCCAGACATTATTCTGATCAGTCAAATCAAACGTATCATCACACACATCTATCTGTCTGTCTGTCTATCGGTCTATCTATTAATCAGATTTAGTACATTGACCAGTCTGATTGTGATTAGAAATTGTCAGTGACATAAATCACAATTAGTCACAACAAATAGGAAACGGAAACAATTCAATTAAAAACGGCTTTATAAATCATACGATTTCTGTAATATGAACAACAGACACTGGTGGGTGGAGCTGTGTTTTTTTTTCACCTTTATGAATGTCTTTATCATTTTTTTCAGGATGTACAGGCGGGGTGGAGCAGTGATTTCTGGAGGCTCACCTTTTGATGCCTGTAAAAGGAATGCTGACTCATCCTTAATTATAGGGGTTTATATACCGGTTTATCTAACTTGAAAGAAATTTTTACTCAAATCACAGAAATATATTAGTGCATTAGTGGATTAAAAAAAACTTAAAGCTCCCATAATTTAAACAATGATTCCGTAATCCTGTTGTGACAGATACAGGATTTTAGTTTAGCAGTTCTGAATGCTTTGTTTACAAAGGCAGTGGCTAAATTATTTGTGTCATAGAGGCAACTGTTAATTTAATAAAGAAACATTTAGTACATTATTTGGCCTCTGAACTGGCAATGCTAATGTATGTTGGATCAACAGTGCATCAAAACAACAGTTCATTCCTCTAAACCTGAACGGTCTTGTTGTAGAAAAATGAATAGAAACCCACGAGAACATACAGCAGTGAATGTTCATAATCCATGTATGAATAGTTGAGTTTACTGCCAGTGGTTTGTAAATAACCGTATGGAAAGAATATTTGCCATAAAATTAATAGATGAATGGTCACTTTCAGAGCAATGAGCATTAACTAAAGTCATGAGATCATAGATCTGGTGATGCAACATCATCTATACCCAATAGGCAGCTGTGTTGAAGTCAAACCCAACCACTAGAGATTCTTTGCCACTTGCCAGGTGGGAAACAGTTACAGGGAGCTCCATATGCTTGCTGTGTTCTCTAGAGACCTCAATTAGATCCATCTCTCAGGGTGTAAAAGCCACAGTAACATGCTATCAGGTTACGCCAATTAAGGCACGGTCAGCCTCACTGGGTGATCATAGTGTTCTTCTATACAGCCAAATAGGAGTTTTAAAGTAGTTTCTTGATGGGTAATGCCAAGCTCTAAGTAAACCCGCTGATGCATTTTCTTTAACCACAACTTGTAGAGCTGTTCCAGTGCAGATCATTAAACCTTGAGAATAATTATATGGCTTGCCATTATGAAGGTGATCATCTAGGTGGGCTCACACATGGGAATTAAATTATATGGTACTTACTGAAGAGAAGCAATTACACCCCCATCCCCACCCTGGGTGAAACTGTAGTAATGTTATAACATTTAATGAACTGTTCTTTCTTTAAAACAGCCAGTAAGTTGCTTAGCACTCATGTACTGTATACTGTATGTATTGTTTTCTTCCATTATGTGTTATGAAGACATTATTACTGACAAAACCATTTGCTTTTGGCAGCCCTGGAACCATGTCCTGTTTGTTTTTCCAACAGCTATAGATACGTTACAGTACAGGCACTTGAAAGGACCAACTGTGATTTTTTTACCAAATTTCCCACTTACTGTCAACAGGGTGCAGGTGTTTTGGAGTGAATTGCACAATTGTACCCTGAATTCATGATCATGTCTATGTGTTTCTATTCTTTTGTGTTGTTATGGGAACATACAGTGGACCAAGAAGTATTGGATGCTTAAGACACACAAATGTATCAATGTCTTTGCATTATAACAAAATGTCAAACCATGTGGCTTTTATTTTAAAGAAATATAAACAAGATCTAGCATGATTTGTTTGACACTGACACCTGGTTTGATTTTGCAATGACATTTAGACATGCAACTTAAGTGTCCAAATCATTGTATTGTAATATATGTGATTTAACATGTTATGAGACAGATCACGTTCCTATGTGACATCACAATCTGTCCACCATTTGTATTGTCCATACTAGATCTGTACATAATTGTATAATACAGAAGGATGCAATTTACAGCCTGGATGTTTTTAAGCTTTCAGCAACCAGATGGACTTGGTGATTGATAAAGATAACCCATATGCAAGGAGTTAAAACATTTAAACAAGTAAAGCCATTGTCTACAATTTCAAGATGCTCTCCAAAGAAGTAAACAACCAAACATGCAGACGTAAAAATTAAGACCCCCCCTTCCACCCCCCCTCCATGTGACCGCAGAAGCATATGACTTCCATAACTTTACCACTCATTAACCACTGATGGAAGGACACAATTGAGTGAGTGTTTGTGGAACTTGCCCCAGATATTCAGGTCCCAGTCTCCAGCTCTGGCTCTTGGGCAAATCTTCTCCTATTTCAGATGGCTTCACCCTGCCTGACAACAGACTGAGGAGCTTCACATGAAGAGCCTCATGTAATGATTCTACCATGGAATGCAGTTATATCCATATAAATCAGACACCCCTTAACAAGTGCTTCACACAGGACATATTAGCATGATTTATCATGTGGGTGTTATTAAATTACCTCATTTAAACTTTGGTACACAATTTAGTTACTTTAATAGCTATGTGGGGGAAGTGCAATAGACAGTACATAGACTGTGCTATAAAGATGTGCTGTTCATTAATGACTGTGTAAAGCAAAAGACCCAGACACAGGCTGTTGTTTGGACATCAGTTGAATGACCAGAATTTCATATAAGATAAAGATATTTGTAAATAACAAGCATTTTCCATAAGAAATAAGATCTTATAGTAAGTCCATGAGCGTGATGAAGCTCATGCATGACAAACTACACAGGGAGAGCAAAACAGGAAATCTAAACGTAAAGGATGTTTGGAAGAAAACAACGCGTTTGTTTTAAATTAGTAATTATTTAATGTGAATTCTGTGATGATATAATGGTATTATATTTTGTAATGACACTAATAACCCTCGAACATTAAAGTTAATAGGACCAAAATTCTTTTGTCTGTACTGCATGTTAGTGAAAACTTAAATTATGGTACCACCTAGTGGTAGGTTTGATGCAAGCAGCAGTCTGATTTATTATATAGGCCTGTATGGCTCTCTACTGCTATGTTCATTCAGCTCATAAAGTACATCAAGCACTATTAATGAGTCTGATGTCATTTCTGTGTAATGCTGGGAATGAGAGAGAGGATAAGCATTAGATCCAGACACAACGCAACAGTCACACCATTTATGAAAAGACTTTTAAGGACACGGGGAGCTGGATTTCCTCTTTGGCCTAGAAAAGACAACACAACCTTTGCCAGCGTCAGAATTCCCATCATTCCCTGGATATTACCACATTTGTTTAAATTAAAGGGAGCTGCACAGCACACCAGCTATGGTAATATTCAAAGCTCCAGAATGATCCATTTATCTTTATCGTTCTGTCAATCTCAACTCAGTGCTGTTTGTACTGTTCTAGTCTGTGTGTAAATGGGCACTAACCAATCATTTCTTAACATATTATAAGTACCCTGATAAACACAAAAGTGTGTTTTAAAACGACATTTGTTTCTTTTTACTGAGACTTCTAATGTAAAGTGGACTAAAGCAGGTGGATTATTATAATTGTATGTATAACAATTATTATATTTTTATATTTTACACTTTTATATTTATAAATAATTAAAAAGTTACATTTTTAACTTATGTGACACATTGTTCAAACATTTGGAGGCATTGTTGTTGTACCATTTTACTAGCATTTACTTTGTCATTACACAAAATACATAATATACAGGGGGGTGGAGCTAGTTGGCAATTGCATAATTGTTTTTTTTTTTAATTAAAAGGTCAACGTGTCTAATGAACGTTTTTGCTTGGTTATAATGGTGGAGATGTTCAATAGCTTTTTTGTAGCCAAGACTTAAGGCATGTGCTAACGCAGTAATTATAATATAATTATATTACTATAATTTTATAATTAAAAATGAACCTGAGAAATAGGTAACTATATAACTTTAAATTTGAAATACATCAAATTAAAAATGGAAGTAATTTTAACAATAAAAAGACAGTCATTCTACTGATAATAGTCACCAGACATTAAATACTAATTCTGAGATGCACTAAAAGATTTGTTATATTAGAATCAGTAAATATTGCAGGTAGGATGTACACAACCACAGAGGAAGTCAGGCCACAGAGCATATTTTCTGTTGAATGGAGCTTTTCTCAGACATCTGGCTGCCTCTCTGTCACATCGGCAGAGGATTTTCGCACATCTGTCATTAAGTGAGTCTGCGTAGAAGACACATCAGAAAAATGTTAATGACTGGCTGTGTAAATTTAGAAGTTTGTTTATAGAGTGGAGAATGCCATATTGCATCTATTAAAACTAATTCTTATTGACTTCCTCAAACAATGCACTGTAAACCTCATGAGTGCTGCCTATAGTATGTTATGGTGTTTACTGTGGGAGCATGAACTTAAAATATCATGTGGTTTGGTTAAGAAAACTACCGTTTTTTGGCCTGCACTCTGCCACCTGTTATAATGCACACCCTGTATTTGTACTACTTCCTGAAGTTGAGGGGAAAGACCAACCAATACATTCACAGTCAGAGAGTTTTTTCTCTCTCAGTTCCCCTATGAAGATTCATCGACCTTTTCAACATCTTTAGATCCCTGAATGTTATTATCTTATAAATAAGGTGCCATAGTAAAAAGCATTTTTTCCCATTTTCCCATTCCAAATTCCCCATTTTTGAACAACCTTTCAGTCAAAAGTTCTTAATCTATTTCTTTCTTGCATTTTAACAGTCTGTTTAGAAGTGTTTTTCACTGCAGAGATCTTTTTGTGAAACAGAAAGTTTCTGTGGATGTTAAAGGTTCTTTATGGAACCATACAGTCCAACAAAGAACCTTTTATGAATCTTTATTTTTAAGAGTGTTTATTGTAAAAAGTGAGTATAGAATGTAAATATGCAAAAAACAAACAGTGTACCACAGTCAGCCCCCTGGTCATCACATGTCCACTGGTATCTGTCTGTCTTTGTTTGACAGCCTGCAAATTCTGCATCTCCATAACAACAGTCATGCTTGTGACAACACCTGCTCAGAGACAGACAGAATATATGATTTGAATAATCACCATACTTAAATAATGAAATACCATAAATGACCCAACCCAGTTGTCTATGGTTTCTAACTATTCCTTTGTTATATTAATTATTATTTTTAGACTTTACATTGTTGAAACACAATGTGATCTCATACGTGGAGGAATGGGGGACAGTCAAGTATGCTATCTATAGAAACTGCTGACTCTGTAGAATCAGAATGAATGTTTCCTCTCTGAAACATGCTGTAATAAAATGTGCATGATTATTTACTCATTTACATGTCTCTCAGGCTGCCGAGCAAGTTCTCTCAGCAAGATGGATCTGTGCATCCCAAACTGAGGTTACCAAACGGCTTGAGGGAAATTGTTATTTTGTGTGTGGGTGTGCTGAGTGTATCTTTTCCAGATGTCTGAGGGAATGCCACACAAAATGACACACTCAGACTGAGATTAGGCTTAGAGTAGGTTTAGGAACGGGCAAATCTAACCACTCCAAAGAAAAGTACATGAGGTCACATCAGTGTTATTTTTGTTGCTACAATTACACATTTGCACAGATACCAGGTGGTGCCTTACCAATCTGCTCTGTCTCTCGGCCACCCTTGACCCCCAAGACCACAGTAGCACCCATACATCATATAAGCTAGTGCTGATCTTCCAGTGCTGCACTTAATAACCCCAGCCAGTTCCAGGAGACCTCTTTTACTCCGTGAAGACCTTTGTGGTTGCAAAGAGGCAATACTGACTGCAAAGGGTAAAACTGAATTTAGCCCTGGTAGGTATTAACAAGTAACCAAATTTCCACACCTCCACATTCCTTTGCCATTTATTAATTTAGCAACACTTTAATACTAAGTACCTCCCTCCTATTTAAAGAAGATTGTTACAGCACAGGTTAACATGAAATGCATATTGTATCCAACTAGGACACCACATTCAAAAGAAAAAATAGGGTCATTTTTTATCAATGGAGTGTTAGATTCCATTAAAATGAAGTACTAGATTCCAGATGTCGTGTGGTTTTTTATTTTTTGTTTGTTGTAAAAAAAAAAAAAAAAAAGCATAGCTATAAATGTATATGCGTTAAAAGGTTAATGATTGAATTTACATTCATATTAAACTTATAATTTTGCAAACTAAAGTAAAAAAAAAAGGCTTTGTTTATTTGCAGCTATGACCTTAAAAAGTCATTTTAAAAATTAAAATAATTGGTTAAAGCTTTGGTTAATTCTGTTTAATCTGTGAAGTAAATAATATCAACATAAATTCAACATAAATATTAAAATCAAAACAATCATGTGTCCAGTGCAACCTAGTTATACTAGTATACTAGTATTTAGTTATACTAAACCTAGTAATACTTTAATGTAATAAATGAATACATTTAGCTACATAATAAAAGAGTGAAAGTGAATTGGTAAATGAGAGCTGACTTCACCTGTGAGGAGCAGGATGGTCTGATACAGCGCAGTCATTGTGCTCAGGTAACAGTCGAGTCTCTGTTTACAGCTTTATTTAGCTGTAACTTTGACTTTCTGTAATCCTCCCTCTCTCTTACTCCTTTTTCCTCCGGGTTAAAATGAAGAAAAGTTGAAAGTGAGGGAACGTTGAACAATATATTGGATGCTCAGAGCAGAACCGCCCAGTAGTGACGGGTGTTTGATTTCTCCATTCAGACAGTGTGAGCAGAATAAACAGAGTATTGAACAACATAACGATCTGTACATTATATCATTTGTATATGATTATTTTTAGTATTTTTGGCGTTTGCTTAGGGCGTTTGCCGACCTGTGGTTGGGACAATTAATAACCTACAGTGCAAAATGTTTGTTGTACTTTAAAATAAACTTAAAGTAAAGTACTTAAAACACGTATTATATTATTTTAATTAATTATTTGACTCCTATGTGATTATTGACATTATTTGTATTGCAGATTTTGTTTAAACAACACCCTCATGTTGTTTAAAATGTACGATAGATAAAAACAGAATGTTATCGCTTGACATGATCAGTCGCTTTCACTTATTCATAAAAACACAATTTTATTACAGCACTTTATTAATTGCATGGCGCTGTTGCCAAATGTGACCGTCGGGGGGCGCTACAACCATCTTTAACTTCTATCCAAACAAGTGAACAAGACGTCAGGAAGATCACGTTGCTCACAGAGAGTAGACGGACGGTTTGTATGGAGACGAGTTTCTATTGATCACTGAGTTGATGAGGTGAGTTTATTAAAATAATACAATAATATCGATCTGTTTGAATACATAAGCTCGGGTGAAGGTTGCGTTAGCTGGTCAAGTGGGCACAGCTGCGCAGAAAACAATTACCGCGATTGTCCATGTAGCACAATAGTCCGCATAGCCAACCATCAGGCTAATACATCAATACTTTAACTTTATAGATCACATCTCACGTAGTCTTACTCCAATTTAGCACAACCTAAACAACATAAAATCTAGAAACGATTTTTCAGTTAATTCAAGGCTGTGCATCTCCACAATTGGTGAGCTGCCAAACTACAGATGGTACATTCGGGTATCAGATTTCCTGTGGAGTCCTGTAATGGCCTAAAATTTGGTCTAGGTAGGCAGCAGATACAATCGGCGTTTGTGTAACGCGATTGGTTTGAAAGATTTTCTTAATGGCTGTGTCAGAAGTTTCCATCTGGTTAAACAGGTCATCGTTAGTCGCCGCCTCTCCCGGGCTAAAGTCAAGGAAGTGTGTTGTTTAATTATGTTGTGTTTTGTTTACGCCCGTTCTTAATTTCGCCGATTCAAGGTTAGAGACGTGTTAGATTAAAAGGCATTTTCCATTCCGCCGCAGGAAGCCTGTAAATGACAGCTTCTGATTTAAAACTGTCCTTATTCAATTTGTGCATGATCTAACTAATATTAAAATAATCGAGGTCTGGACCATCGTAAAGCCCTACATGCGTATGTGAAGATGTCAGCAACGTGCCAGGACCGAAGCAGCCGGTGGCAAGATATTCAGAACGGACTGCAGTTTATTCAGTAGGTTTTCAGCTTTTATATGCCATTTTATAAACTGAGATGTCTGGTAGCCATTGATCATAAAAAAGGGACTGAAAAAGGATTCGGTTTGTGCTGTAGAGGAAAAAAGAGGAAAAATAGTTGGAGCTTGACATCATCCACTGATGGCTTATTTTTGTAATACGAAAAGAATGTAGTTGCATGTCAAACATTCTGGAAACCAATTTACATTGTAACCTTATGTCACAACCAATTTATACAGATCTGTACGTCTTTATCTGTTAGTTTAAACAATTATTTTATTACCAAGTGTCTGTACATATCATGTCTTTCCCCTCGTTTCATGTAGGTCTACGTTGCCCTTTCCTGGCAGCGAGGAGCAGTATGAGGTTTGTTGCTCATATTCATAATTATTTAAGCAATGATTGCCGTTTTGGAGTAGATGTTTATAATATGCATCCATTTGTGTCTCTAGGTGTTCATTAAGGCTTTAGTGAGGAATCTGTTTGGTGAGGGAAATGATGTGTTCCTTGAAGGCGAATGGGCGAGATCTGTTGAATTATACACAGAGGCCTTAAACATAGCAGAATATGCAGAATCGGAGGATATTGTCATCCCTCAAGAGATAAAGGAGAAGCTTCATGCTAACCGTGCTGCATCCTATTTAAACATTGTAAGAACATACATTCACTTGCATATAGATCTGCATACAGTATATTTCCATAGTGTCTGTTTGTAGCACAAGGATTTGTCAGACGTTGGGTAATTGTCCCCCCCTGGTTTATTTAATGCACTGTAATAAGTTTGTTTGTTGTTATTAATGAAGGGGCTGCATGATCAAGCCCTGGAAGACTGTGAAAACGCTCTTCAACTGAATGAAAGCAACTACAGAGCACTTTACCGGAAAGCTCGATGTCTCAAAGAGATGGGAAAACATCAAGCGGCTTATGAGGCTGTTGCTAAATGCTCAATGGCAGTGCCTCAGGTCAGAGCACCTAACATTGGGGTTTTAATCAGAGAGTTTTGTATTGCTTAGTTCTTCATGTTTAATTTACCTTGCAGGATACTCATGTGATTGAAATGACCCAGGAGCTTGCCAAAATGTTGGGGTTGAAAATCCGCAAGGCTTATGTGAGAAGCAAGGTAGAATTGTGTTTTTTTTTAATGTATAATTTAAGCCCTAAAAAAAGATCACACCGAATATAGAATAATTACAATGACATTATAAATGTTAAGTATTAATTATTGGCTTTTAATAAGGATGGTAATCATACAAAAAGTTAATCTCTTGATAGAATGTGACTATCTGTGATCCGTTTTCTCCTCTCTTTGTTTTTTGAAACAGCCTGCCTTGAATGCTTTGCCTTGTACAAGTCTATCAGGAGCAGTTAATGATGATAAGGTAGAACTTATCATGGTCACACAGATGGTTGTTTAAAATGAGAAATTTCAGTGACCTCACGGTTTCTTTGTTTCCTAACAGCATTCTCAAAGCTCTGCCTCTGTGGAGGATATTGAAGTGGGTAAGTCTGTATTTGTCATATATAGTCTATATTTCTATATACAATATAGATCTACAGATTAATTGCAGATCTACAGATAAATTTACACCTCATTGTCTCTTTTGCTCCATAGAAGTTAGCCAGTCTATTCAGGGTGTGGGTGGTCCGGTCAGCGTGCCGGTGTGTTCTACTGTGAGTGAGAAGGACGAGGTGGAGTCTCGGTCTCTGGCTGGTGTCATCTCACCACCAGTCATCCCAGTTGAGTCCCATAACCCAGAGCCTGTTTCAGTGTCCCTGCGCTTGCCTCTGGTTAATGGAACCAGACCCATTGACTCCTACACAGTCTCAGAGTCCCAACTGGACTATGATACAGATATTATTGGGGATGATCTAGATGAGCTGTTGGACAGAGCAAGTCCTCCTGAGTCTTCTTTGGTAAGCTTCATAACCATGTGCTTTCTCGTTTAAAGCTCCAAGCTCAGTTCATGTTTTAAGCGAGTATAAATGGGCAATATGCATGTAAGAGAGTAATACTTATCGAAAGCCAGTAACGGTGCATATGGCAAATTAAATCAAGAAGTGCTTTTAAGGCTATATAATGACGTTTATCTTTTATCCCATCAAGGATATTCCCACAGCAGAGGGACCTATTCCTTTGCCCACAAGTATTGCCGACAGTAGCTCACTGCAGAGTCCTCTGCTCATGCCTTCTCACCTAAGTCACCCGTTTATGAGTGTGCTGTCACAATGCACGGTAAACTTGCCTGCCCCCTACCACAAGCCAGTTTCATCCTATTCCCTTGGTCTGGACACCTTTTCCTCACCATTGGATTCATTGGACAGCTTATCACTTTCAGAGCCTCAGACAGGTGTGTTGCCTTATCATAGCTGGCTCAGTATACAGTCAGCATCCAAAATTAACTGAAAATGATGTGTGAATTGAGAAAATTTAAGTCAAAATAACAAAATTTGTATTCTGTAATGGGTCATTTGTATGTTTTTGTTTTGACTCCACGTTATGGCATTTTATTTATCTGTTTTTATTATTTATGTATTTATTTATTTATTTTACCTGATAAAACCAAACACCCAAGGTTTAGGTCCAGTTGACCAGGCCTCCTTAGACTTTTCTTCTTTAGATAAATTATTTTGTCCATTAATCAAAGATAGTCAACTGTTAGGAGTATACACTTAAACTCAACCATGAGGCAGATTCAGAGATGGAGGGGAAAAACAGCAGCCAGGAAAAAAAGTGATGGAATAAAATGAGTTGTACTGTACTGAATAATCTTAATTTTTTTTTCAGTACTTAAGCACAAGTTAAATCAGTTTTACACCAGAGACAGTGGAAAATTGTGCTTATGAATTGTGCTCATAACTGTGTTTATGAAGACAAAACAGACCCAACATAAGATTAGGCAACAATAATAAAAGTAATATAGAATAGAATAAAACTACAATTAAATGAATACATAGAGGGAATATACAGACAGGTTGCTTTTAAGAAATTCAGATCATAAGATTCTTTATAACAACCTGATAAACATACAGGCCAAGTGGTGTTTTGCTCTAAATAAACTGGATTATTTGTTATATTTTCTCAAAAGCTAGTTTATGCTCATTTGATGTTTGGAGTGTTAATCCTGGACCTTGTTTAATGTCTTTTAAAGAAATTTGAATTGAGTCTTTATTTTTTGCTTATGAATTCTTTTTTTTTCCTTTTCTCTTCAAATCTAAAAATGGAGCAGATAAAGCTTTCGGTCAGCATCACTTTATGTCGGTAAGAGTTTATTTTCCCTGTGGTTAACATTGTCATAAAGATTCAGCTGATCTCTTTGTTTCAATCAGCTTTCTGCTCTTTCAGCTGGCCAACAGTGACGTGCCTGTGCCAAGCATTCCGCCCATTGGAATGGGGTTCAGCACAACCGACGGGACATACGCGCTGGATTTCCCGCCGCAGATGGACCTTGCCAAGAACCCTCTTGCTGATACCCATGATTTTAAACAGGCCTGTTCCTCATGCTACATTAAAACTGGTAAGCGTTAGTCATGCAGGGGTGTTGCTAAGCAACGTATACGGACATGACCTTTCCAAACCATGGGTTTTGCATATTTGGTGTTATTAATCATTTGCTTGTGTCCACAGGACCTGGAGTACTAGATTACACTTACCATCCAGAGGACCACAAATGCAAAAAAGATTTGCTGTTGGGAAGTCTTAAACATGCCGTACTCCCAACATGGAAGCTTATTCGTCCAAGACCTACCAAAAACCAGTACATGGGGCCTTACTATATTTGCAAAGGTAATTGTGATGTCCTCTTTGTGGCTATTCTTGCTGTTTTCCAGAAATTTAACTAAAGGCATTAAAATGTTGCCTTATAGATGTAGCGATGGGTGAGGACTGCAGATATCTTGGACATTGTACCTTTGCCTACTGCCAAGAAGAAATTGATGTATGGACCCTGGAACGCAAAGGCTTCATTTGCAGGGACAATCTGTGTGATCCAAATGGATCTAAAACCAAGATCAGTTTGACTGTTCCCAAACTTCTACAGGAGCACCATGGGATATTTATGTTCCTCTGTGAGGTAAAATGTTCTTTTTGTCATTTAAATGGCTTGCTAAGGACTGGAATTAGTGACACCTGAGTATTAACTGGTCAGTATTAATCGAATTTTAATGTTTGCGAGTTACGGCGATATTTGCTTTGTCAGCAGCTGACCATCTGACTTCTAACACACCTTCTCATTTCATCATTGAACTGGGTTGACCGGTTTTTAAAAGAATGTAATTCCAGTTTCAGTGTTTGTTCAAGTCACCAATGCAGTTTAAATTGGTTTAATAAAGCTGTACAAATATCTAATGTGTGACTTGGTCTGCAGGTTTGCTTTGATCACAAACCCAGAATAATCAGCAAAACCAATAAGGACAACCCCAGTCTATGCTCTCACCCTGTGACAAAGCATGCATTTGAGGAAAAGAAGTAAGCAGGTCTTCTTTTGTGAACTAGAATGTGTACATTTTGATGTCTGGACATGCTTTATATAAAATTAAGTGAATCTGAATAAATGACTACAGCTGTGAACAACTGTGAATATATCCACACTAGTTATTCACAGCTGTAGTCATTTATTATTTACATGCATGTAATGTAAGTTTGTTTCATTCTTCAAACTGGTTCTAATCACTTCAAAGCATCTGTTATATTGGTGCATATAATTCTTGTTCATTTAGCAGTGCAAAACATGCTGTATGATCTCTAAGAACTGTTTCAGTTTTTGTTTTAAACATCTTTAATCTTCTTGGGAGAAATTATGGTTCTTCTGGCTGAGAAAAATCATCCTTTGAGCCATTTCAAATTGAATACATATCAAGATTTTCAGACAAATGAAAAAGTATAATGTACAGTTAGAACCTCAGTGTGAAGCAAAAGCACATCTGACTGCAGAATATCATAATTGATCAATTGCAGTAGTGTAGTCCAGAAAGCTGTGTGATATTTCTTATTTCCTTGATGTATTGCCCAGTCCTATGATCTTTTATTAATAACATATTTCTGATATTGCTTTATTTCTCAGGTGCCTTGTACATATATTAAAAGATAAAACTGTTAGATACTCCAAAATTCGTCCCTACCTCCCTCTCTGCCAAATGGATCTGTGTAGGCATGAGGTACGCTACGGCTGCCAGCGTGAGGATTCCTGCTTTTACACCCACAGCCTTATCGAGCTCAAAGTGTGGATGATGCAGAGAGAACAAGGTCAGCAGCCTCTTACATATTTTGAATTGTGGGACATCAGGGCTGACAAACGTCTAACCATTTGTTGATTTGTTTTAAGGTATCTCGCATGAAAGTATTGTTCAAGAGTCCCAGAAATATTGGAATATGGACACCACTCCTCAGGTTAAATTTATTGAAGACAGTTTCATACCCACTTTTCTTTGAAAGATCTCCTGTAATATCTTTTTTTTGTGGAAACGCTATAGGAGCTTTCATCAACTCTGCACAGATTTGGCCCACCTAACCTGAAGATGCAGTTCGTATGTGCTCAGTGTTGGAGAAATGGCCAAGTCATTGAGCCGGACAAAAATAAGAAGTATTGCAGTGCCAAGGCCAGGCATCCGTGAGTCCAGCTCATATCTTAATTGACCAAATCACTGTTCTAAGTGTAACCTTCTGCCAGTGTCTGACAGAATTTCCTATTTTGTCGCTTTCTGTTTATTAGTTGGTCTAAAGAGAGACGAGTGGTTCTGGTTAGTTCCGTTGAACGAAAGAAGTGGACAACAGTTCGACCACTCCCAACAAAAAAGCCTATTCCGGCTCAGTTTGAAGTAAGTGTAAAAAAGTTAAGTTAATTTTTTAAATGAAAAAAATATCTATTTTTGAATAATTGTGAACTTCTCTCATTTTTAGATTTGCCTGCATGTGGCAGCTGGCAAAAAATGTCAGTACATTGGGAACTGTACGTTTGCACACAGCACGGAGGAAAGAGACTTATGGACCTTCATGAAAGAGAACAATAGTAAGTTTATTATGCATTTGACTAAGAAACACTTTAGTTTAACTCGCACACAAAATCAAGACTAAGTGAATTCAGACAACATTGTGATACAGAGTTTAAATGATGAATGTATCTGTGATGGTGTTGTCTGTGTTTTTAGTTTCAGACATGGAGCAGCTATATGAGATGTGGCTGCAGTCTCTGAAGCCAGGCTGGAGTGAGGAGAGCTCCAACAGTTCTATGAGGGAGAATGGCAAGCAGATTCACATGCCCACAGACTACGCTGAGGAAATGGTATAAAAATTAGTTTAATACAGAACAAAAGACAAAGTATAGAACACAAGTTTAATTTTCTTTTCTGTAGCACAACCTTGGTTTATCTTAGAATGTGCTAATTTTCTAATAAAATCTTGTCACTTGTTTTGGTTAAGTCACTGTCATAATTTTCCATTCCTAAAAACGATTCATGCTTGTATCATATATACAATCTTCACAAGCTCTGAATAATGCTGTCTTATCAGGCTGGTAATCATTGCTGGTTGTGTGGGAAGAACTGCAACAGCGATAAGCAGTGGCAGCAGCACATCACCTCTGAGAAGCACAAAGAGCGAGTGTTTAACTCTGAAGACGATCAGAACTGCTGGCAGTATCGCTTCCCCACGGGCACCTTCAAAGTCTGTGAGCGGTGAGTCAGGCTGTCCTGTGAAAAACCACTCATGGAATGTTCTGAAAGATTAGGATAGTGGCATTGCAAACAGATTGGTTTCGGTTCTTCTAGGTTCCTTAAGGGTACCTGCACGGAGGAAGAGTCTTGTAAGCTGGCACATGGAGAGGAGGAGCTGAAGGAGTGGAAGGACAGAAGAGAATTCCTTTTGATGAAACTTGCCAAAGCCAGAAAAGATCACTTGATAGCACCAAATGATGATGACTTTGGCAAATATAGTTTTCTGCTTAAAGACATTATGTAATGTTTTAATTCATTTGACAGTTAACCGAGTGTTCTGGAACTATAATGTTTTGGGTTCAGTATTGAATCAGGTGAGCATGGTGTGGCTCTCCGCCAAGGAGGCGATGCTCCTCCTAGATTTTCATGGAAAGCACAGAGCTGGCCTTGTGTTCTGAGTAATCGTGGCTTTGTTGCTTGTATCACCAGTAAAAATCAATGCATCATCGCCTTTTATGTTTCAGTTAATAACTAGCACACAGTGGACCTTTCAGGAACTGGAATTCTTAAAGAGACCTCAAGAAGTGCTGTATTCAGTAGACAGAAGGTATATTCAGAAGCCCTCTGAGATTCCCACTGAATGTTTCCACTACCGAATCCTCTCTCTGTTTGCTTGTTAGTTGTTTTTAATAATGATTGGCTCCTGTATCTTTGTTCTTCATCTTCACCAAATTAGTATGTTGTGTGATTGCTGTGTTTATGTCTGTTGGTATATGTATCAACATAAACACAGTAAAAGTCTTTATTTCCATATCTGTTGAAAGAAACTTTATTAGGGAAATAATACCATATGCATGTATTAAAGAATTGAAGGTGAAGATCAGCATCATGCAGATGGATTATTTTTGTCAAGACCCAATTAAACCATGAGGGGGGATATTGGATAAGTGTTTAACGTGCTAACTGTACTTAAGATGTTTAATAAATGCTTTATGCACCCAGTCCGGTGTGTATTTATATTCTTTTCTCACAAATTTAAATTCTTAAGTCTGAACTATTGAAAATGAAATGAGCTCGTTTTTAATCAAATGGTATCTTATGCAATTGAAGTCACAAATCGTTACAGCACATATTTCAAGTGGTTTTCAATAGTTGCTGTTGTTAATATCCCCAAGTAATTAAAAAATAGGCCTAAAGGGATGCATTAAGTAGGCAATTTTGTGGATTATGGTTTCTGCACCAAAAACAGGATGTGCATATAAAGATATTAACATATGCCCTATACTCGAATGAGAACTATTTACTTGGTTACGTTATAGAAATCTGGCTATAAATACTTTGTATAAAAATATAACAGTTTGAACCTACATTTAAAAAGATCTCATAAATACACACAAAACATGAGTAGCCACCACACAAACATTTCCCCTGTAATAAAGATTTTATTGTTCATTACAGTCAAAACAAACACTGGACACTGACTGATGTAAGCAATATACTGATCACCCTACTGCCCTCTAATATGCCAATATTTGACAAAATGTATATGGCACAATCCTACATGTGGTAAGTAGTCAATGAAATTATTTCAGCTGCATATTCAGACTTTGACTAACATCTGTAGAAGACCTTGTTTGGTTTGTTGCTAAATGAATCACAACAGACAAAATCTGAGCGGTTACTGTATAAAAATAAATCATTTCTCTCACTTCTCACATATACAAACATCAAACATTGCAACTTTGCAAAATCATTTTAAAATTAATGAAACGAAAATTATACTGTGATGGAACAGGTTAAAAACTCGAGACAATGAATTTCAGGATTCAGCTGCACAACACACAGTCCATATATAAAAATAATACAGTCAAGTATGCTCAGCCACAACAATGAATGCCTCTGGTGCCCTAGCACAATGAAACTGCAATAAAGGCTTTAATCATTGGCTTTCATTCTTATTGTGGCTTCCTAGCAAACCGATAACAGCTAGTGCTGTTACAAAATCACTTTTACATCAAATGAAAAATAAAAAAGTGCAAATAATAGCATGATCATAAACCATGACTGGGTCTAATGTAAGAGCTTTGATACACCTTTTTCTTTATACAATTTGGCAAATGTAACTGCTTATATTATTATTACTTTAATGTGTAATTAAAAACTTTTAAAAGTTATATGCCTTTTAGATAATGCCAAAAACTTTTCTGAGGCATCTTTTAATTCAAACATTATTTTCTTTAAACAAAAAATATAATTATTAAATGAATAAAAAGCCTCATAACCATCTAAAGCTTTAGTGAAATCAGTTAAAATGACATTAAAATGTGTGTTGACCTAACACCAGAGCCAGCTCTGGTTAAAACACCACCAAAGAGAACAAACACAATCTGTTTCGGTTTAGCTTCAGAACTCAGCTCTACCAATACAAATAATTAGCATTGTGTATGACATCAAACACAGACAATTGTCAATTTCACATTATAATAGGGTTCTTTTGGACTATCACAAAATGGAAAAAGCAATACTCATTAACTATAAAGCAACAAACTGACTAAACAACTGCATGCAATAGGTTTGTCAATCACCACGTCAAAGGGATGTTAACATCAGGGTTTAGTGATACTCCGAGGTTGTAAAATTATTGGACTTGACATCTGAACATGGTTCACATTTTGAATAGAAACAGGAGAAATTAGGTGTGGCTCTCTGTCCCATTAGGGGTGAGTTTGGTCTTGTGTTCGACCTTCTGACCCTTAGCTGAATACTGTACTAGCAAGAAGGGCTCCTTGGTTTCACCTTCACCGACAATGCTTTCTTCATCTTCAGACTGACCGATGCGCTGCAGACGCAAGTAGCACCAACAACCAAGTATTAATGCCCCTAGGGCGGCAATGGCAATGAGTATTACAATAATTGTCACAACTCCAGTGGTAGGGCTATGGTCCATAAAAGACATTCTGTTGGTCAAAGAAAACTCAGCTATTGGCTTTCACGAGTCCACAGATGGCAGGACTGCAAAGGTTGTATGGCTCCTATATTGCAAAGACAGAAATAAAACAAATGATTGAAACAGTGGAGTCAAGAAGGTGTCACTGGGCCCCTGCTTAAAATTATAGGACCCTAAGCCACATAAGAATATGATTAATACTAGTATAATACAAATAATATTGCATAAGGTCAAAAAAATACAGACTACATTAAACAGTTCACATGTTCACAAGGACAAACATGGATTGTGGTGACCACAGTGTGCTTTGTATGGCAAATGACTAGCTAATGGAGTTTATAGTAAAATTATTTAATTTTAAAGATTTTATTTTCACTTTTGTCCACTCTGAAACTGAATCATGATGCAAAACCACAGAGGACTATACAGGCTCCTCCTCATCCCTGGGCCCTAGACTAACAACATTATACTTCATAAACCTTTACAGGTTACGCAACACATTTGCACTGAGCATCTCTGCAAAGATTTTCCACATTGCCTGTGTTAGAGGCACGCGAGCAGCTCTGGGCCTCTGCACAGGCATTACCGCAACACCTAACACATATTTTAAAGAGTGCTAGACTGAAATAAACAATGGATTTTCAGATAATGAAACAAAATTAAGGAAACGTAAAATAGTGAAGTGAATCTTACCAAAAGCAGGCCAGTGTTATCCGAGAATAACGGTTATGTGCGTTTTCTCGTCCTGATCCATTTTGCGGAGGATTCGCGACATGTCATGTTTCAGACAGCAGCGTAAAACAATCGGTGCTTATCCAGGAAATCTATTTTTAAAAGCGAAATTTAAAAGCAATAGCGTTGATTTCCGTCACCCTACTAAACATATACAGTGTCACTGTACAGGAAATGAGATCAGACTGTAAAGACGCATGTGACCAATCAAACAGGAAGAGGGCATCAGCCAATAGCTTTGCGCCTTATACTGTACGTTTAGGACCTGCTCAAATGCAAACCTTGAGTTTAATTGCTTCGTTTTACATCAACAGCTGGAAATTATAAGTCAACCACTATAAGTCACAAATAAAGAATATTCGAGTTGACACTATGAAAATTGTACAGTATAAACAAGAAATTATTGACAAGATAAATGGATGAAAACAAAGGTTCTGATGTAACATAATGCTGACAACTTTTTGAACGATGAGATCGTTTGTGACAACTTACCCCATATAGTGACGCTTTGTTGTCTCAAACCAATGTTTAATAAAAAAATATATATTTTTTTAATAAAACAATTTTTTATAGGCAGCTATGATAACCAGTCCCAGTCTCGCGAAACAAAAGTATACTTTAATTATATATTTATATTATGTCTACTTTTGTTCGTTTTAGGTGTTGTTTTGATTATGAATAACAAAGTTCCTCCACACAAAACATGATGAACACCAAACGTAACATCATTCAAACGAATAGGATTGGGGTAAATAATTATTTAAGTGGATGTGTGTGTTAAGAAATACAGACATTTACAAAACGTGGTTTTTGCTTTTAAGGTCCTGCCCGTAATTCGTGACCAAACACAGACCTAGAAGAAATCGTGCAAGCTCTTCCAAACTTTTTTTTTTTTACCTAATTCTGTTCGTTTTTACTTTATGCGTATTTACATCCATTTATGTACATTTTAACGGGTGGGCATTTTCCGGTACTAGTGTAATGATCTGTGAAGAAAGTGAAGCTGAGCCCACCCATCAGCGTCAAGAAAATACAACGTACTGTAGTTGCGTAACAAAACTAAGAAGCAGGAAACGTCTGACTCTTTTGAGATTGTGTTCACAAGAAAACAAGAACAAACAGTAAACAGAAAACAAACAGTAAGTTTTTGTTCATATTTATAGTAAAACAAGTGTGTTTTTTCTAAGGAGAGTAGTGATATATATTTAGAGATTTGTAATTATAGAGAAAAGCTTTGATTTGTTTCACTTCTCTTTTTGAAAATGGCAATTTTGGCAATAATGTGTTTTAGTAGTTATGAATAATGTTACAATAAAATAAGAATAATTTTTTTTTTATCATATAAACCGTGTAAGTAGCTATATGGTTATTGTTAATACAGCAATGGCAAGCGCATCTCTGTTAGAGACAACAACACTTGTGGAACATCTACAACCACCAGCATATGAAGACACAGTAGGTACAAATGCACTGTACCCACCAGGAGGTCCAATGCTGCCCTATCCACCAGTTGATGCAAAGATGCCTCAGCCTCCATATCAAACACAAGTCTATGGTCAGATGTATCCACAACCCCCACAAGGCCAACCGATCAGCAGTCCTGTTGGTAATGACCTTTTCTTTATTTCAGCATGACGCTTCTCAAACACAATTTAAAATAATCCAAAATTACACAGGGAGACCAGGAGTGTTGTAGTATGGGACAGATTGTAACAATGTCAATTGAGATTTGGAAACTAGATACAGGGGTAATTTATAACTATAATCTGATTTGTGATCATGTTAATAAATGTGTAACCTTAGATTATCAGCAGATTATTTTGTTTAATTTGATATATAGGCCTACTTTCTATTAGTATTATAACCTACCCCAGTAATTGTGTATATAGTAACAACAGACAATATCTTACAGTACAGGAAGATTTCTTTATACATCACCCTGATGGTAAGAATAATGTTAGAGTAAAACTGGAACACATCAACCACCACTACCAGTTTACATTCTGCCCCACTTGCAGCTAGTTCAGATGGTAAACCACACAAACCAACCAAAAGCAAACTAGTTCAAACTTGGTTTTTAAACAGTGTATAATAGTTAAGCCTTTTATCTTAAACAAATTGCAGCTGTAGTTTTACAAAACAATAAAAATATTTAAAAATTAGACTAAAATGTTAGATCCAAGGTTTAGAGCCAACTTAAAAGTTAGTCACAGTTACGAAATCTTTCAATTTGCATTCAGTTCTTCGTATTATCAAATTCTTTCACTTCAAATAACCACATGCAGTAGTATTTCTAAGGATTTCTGTGCTCTTTAGTGTCAGTTCAGACTGTATATGTCCAGCCTGGTGGAGTGTTCAGAGAGGCTCCAGTCCAAGCACATTGCCCAGTATGCAAACAGAATGTGATAACTCGTGTGGATTATGAACCTGGCCTATTAGCCTGGCTTTCTTGTGCAGGCCTGTTCATTTTTGGGTAAGACCATGCATAATATACATTCTTACTGTTTTTCATAAACTGCATACAATTGGATGCTTAGTATCAGAAGAACATTTTCTTCATTGTTTCGCTCTGGATTGTTTTTCTCTACTCTAGTTGTGGCTGTGGGTGTTGCCTGATTCCCTTCTGTGTGGACAGTTTGAAGGATGTAACACATCACTGTCCCAACTGTGGCAGTACTTTAGGAGTCTACAAAAGACTCTAAGGCATTTGCAAAGCAGATAACGTATGTGAAACATACCTGCTGTGTATTTAAGAAGAAACAAAATATCTGTGTATTAACAACTAGCATTTACTGTGCCAATGACACAATTATCTAATATACATACATACATATAAACATATATATTTATGTATTTTTAATATGGATATTTTCACTGTAAAATGTATACCGATTTTGATTTTTAAACTACAATTAATCCATTTAATCAATCTCTTGTATTTAATCTTTAGTTAGGTGATTTTGTGTAACTCAAATGTGATTTTGCCTAATTACTGTGAAATAAGGGTCAGTCAGCTTTTTAAAATGCATACGCTTCTCTTTATTCTGTTACCTGGTTTATGATAACAAATATTACTCATACATGTGTTTGAGTAATGGTCCGAAAAACGTTCAAACCGTTGTGACGTCATTATTTTCAATAATTAACAATAAAGATCAGAACAGTTTTACTTGGTTGTAGATTTAATCTAAATTAAAGATGCAATCTGTAACTTTTGCCTCTATGTCTATTACTTGCACTAATTATCTCGCACCTATCGAAAAAAACATTTTTTATGTTTTAAACATAATCTTAAATAGTTAAAATAAATTTCCATCATCTCTGGAGACGTTAAATGGACTGACCAGGACTGTGGCACGGTTTTCCTCTCGGCACACTGTTAACGCCACTGACAAGAAAGTTGCCCGTCTCGTCCAGAATCAATAAAGTGTGATCAGACTGGACCTCCAGCACAGTCCCCTGCATCCAGACTACAGACACTCGTAACGGAGTCGTTTTGCCGGTTCCTAGTCTTCTTATAACAAACTCTGACTTTCCTTTTGATGTTTGACACTCGTTCCCCTCACGCAACTGACTGGACAACACTTTTACTTTTTACTTACACCTATCATTGCACAAATCAAAAATCGCGACAGAAAGCTAACCGGAAATGACGACTTTGTTTCAAAATAAAAGCGCGACATCTCTGATTATATTTCATGTATCAAAGAAAATGATTTATCTGGAATTTATTCTGTGAGTGATCGTAAATATTGTTTATCAAATCTGAAGACACAACTCACTAGAAAATATTTTATTATACGAGCATGCAATATAAGCATTGGTTAAAAAGGAAATATAAGAATAATTATATGGGACTAAGCACGAAGACTATTTAAAGCTCTTTATGATTATATTTAAAGCTATTTAAAGCTCTTTCATTTTACGCCCTTACATTGTTTTTTTATTTTAGGTGGGTCTGAATGTCGCTCAATGCACATTTATACCTTATTGTAACAGTATGTGTCAGTGTTCTGCGAAATAAAGAAAACCTTCGTTAGTATTACCGCCACCTGCTGTACAGTTTATGTTCTGCACAGGTAAGAAAATAAAGCAAATCTAAAATCCATCAATCCCATTAACCACGTCATATTCTACAGCTTGAACATTTGTTTTATGCACATTCCCATACCTTCTTCCCCAGATTATTCACAATGTCCACTGGTCTCCTTTAATGCAATTAGAAAACTACTAGCACAGTTTCTGGAGCACCACAGGCATCTTGTTACAAAAGTCTATGCAACATTGAAATCCATAATATGTATCCCAATAGTGTGTCTAGACCAGTGGATTTCAACTTCAAAGCCCACTATTGTCCACAATCTTGAGGACCCCTCGTGAGCCCCGCCCCCCTTGTTCAGAAATTCTGATGGAGACAATAAATCCTCTCCCCTTCTGTTCCCTCTAATATTTTACACATAATATAAGCTACCCACTATTCTGAGTCTTCTGTCCTTACTTTCAATTCTTTATCCTTTGCTTTATTAAAAACTTGTTTTTGCTCATAGGTCCTGTAACATCGAGTATTCTCTTTTCAAATACTTTTCTGGCTAATGTATCTCCCACCTTATTACATGTCATACAAAGAAGCAATCTGCCTCTCTGGTGAATTTGTTCTGGTAAAAGTAACTCGTCAAGTTTCTGGTAGTAATGAGAGTCCATAGTTCTTAACAACGTTGTTAACGATGAGGTTACATGTGACACGTTACCTTGTACAGTGTGAAGCGTTGTTGTATCAAAACCAATGTTTAATAAACTCTTCCCCTGAAAATAGCAGCTATGACATTATCGCGATAGCAAAATCATTCTTTATTTGTCCACTTTTATTCCTTTAAGGTGTTTCGATTATGAATTACAATCGTGTTTTTCACTGCCCGCAACTCGTGACCAAACACGGAACTAGAAGTAACCGTGCAAGCTTTTCCAGACTTCCTCCGTTTTGGGGCAAATTTAATTTCTGTTCGGTTTTACTTTGCGTGTATTTACATCCCTTTATTTGCATTTTAAAGGGTGGGCAGTTTTCGGTACCAGCTTAATGATCTGTGAAGAAACTGTAGCTGAGCCCACACATCAGCGTCAAGAAAAAACTGCAATTGCGTAACAAAACTAAGAAGCAGGAAACGCCTGACTCTTTTGAGATTGTGTTCACAAGAAAACAAGAACAAACAGTAAACAGAAAACAAACAGTAGGTTTTTGTTGATATTTAAAGTAAGAAAGCGTGCGTTATTTCGAACAAGAATAGTCATATATATTTATAAATTTGTAATTATAGCGAAAAGCTTTGGTAACTTTGTTTCACTTGTCGTTGGCAGTTTTGGCAAAAATGTATTAGAGTAGATCTGAGTTTAGAGTGATTATTTAAAAAATCCGAGTTTTGTTATGAATAACGTTACAATAAAATAAGAATATTTTTATCATATAAACCATGTAAGTAGCTATACGGTTATTGTTAATACAGCAATGGCAAGCGCACCTCCATTCGAGGCAACAACACTTGTGGGACATCCACCACCACCATCATATGAAGACACAGTAGGTACAAATGCACTGTACCCACCAGGAGGTCCAATGCTGCCCTATCCACCAGTTGATGCAAAGGTGCCTCAGCCTCCATATCAAACACAAGTCTATGGTCAGATGTATCCACAACCCCCACAAGGCCAACCGATCAGCAGTCCTGTTGGTAATGACCTTTTCTTTATTTCAGCATGACGCTTCTCAAACACAATTTAAAATAATCCAAAATTACACAGGGAGACCAGGAGTGTTGTAGTATGGGACAGATTGTAACAATGTCAATTGAGATTTAGAAACTAGATACAGGGGTAATTTATAACTATAATCATTTAATTTGTGATTATATAATCAAAATGTTAATGAATGTTAAATGATCAAATTTGTAGTCTCTGAATCTGAATAGATATAAAACTTACTAAAATGTTAGATTCTACAGCTCCAAGATTTAGATCCAGTTTAACAGTTAGTCACAGCTAAGAATTCTTTCAATTCACTTTTTAGTTCTTCAAAGTTTTTAATTCTTTCACTTCAAATAACCACATGCAGTAGTATTTCTAAGGATTTCTGTGCTCTTTAGTGTCAGTTCAGACTGTATATGTCCAGCCTGGTGGAGTGTTCAGAGAGGCTCCAGTCCAAGCACATTGCCCAGTATGCAAACAGAATGTGATAACTCGTGTGGATTATGAATCAGGCCTATTAGCCTGGCTCTCTTGTGCAGGCCTGTTCATTTTTGGGTAAGACCATGCATAATATACATTCTTACTGTTTTTCATAAACTGCATACAATTGGATGCTTAGTATCAGAAGAACATTTTCTTCATTGTTTCGCTCTGGATTGTTTTTCTCTACTCTAGTTGTGGCTGTGGGTGTTGCCTGATTCCCTTCTGTGTGGACAGTTTGAAGGATGTAACACATCATTGTCCCATCTGTGGCAGTACTTTAGGAGTCTACAAAAGACTCTAAGGCATTTGCAAAGCAGATAACGTATGTGAAACATACCTGCTGTGTATTTAAGAAGAAACAAAATGTGTCAGTGAATTAACTGCTAGCATTTACTGTCAGTGACACAACTGTGTCAAACGCGCGCACACACACACTTATATATTTTAAATATGGATATTTTTACTGTACAATGTTAAGACTACAATTAATCTGTTTAATTAATCTTTTGTATTTAAACCTCCATTAAGGGATTTTGTGTAACTACTTTTGCCTAATTACTGTGAAATAAGGGTCAGTCAGCTTTTTACAAAGCATACTCTTCTCTTTATTCTGTTACCTGGTTTATGATAACAAATATTACTCATACATGTTCCAAAGTTCCCAGTAGTGCATATTTCATAAAGGTTCAGTTTCTGCAATTAGTTTAACTTGCAAAAAAGGCACAGTTTAATAGTCTCAATTAAATAAACAAATTAAGATTTAAGGCAAAATCTGCTGGAGATCTTCCACTTCATACATCCAGTTTTTCCTGTGAATTGTTGCATTTTCAGAAAGATCTGCCATCTTCACAGCACGCAGTACTGGTTCAGGACTATGAGACTGAATGACCCCCATCACCATGACATATTTACCTGTGAACAAAATTCAAAAACTTTAGTGACCCTTTGCAAATGTGTCTTTCTTCCCTTTAAAAAGGTCAGCAAAAAGTGTCATCTTAAATCTTATTTTTGTTTATAAGATGTTTTGCTCTTCATTTATGTTACGTTTAGGCTGCATTTGTTTAATCTGTGTTACTGAAATGTGTTGAAATTTAAAACCGTTCAAAAAAAACTTGAATTGTGTGACGTCATTATTTTCAATCATGAACAATAAACATCAAAAACAGATTTACATGGTTGTAGATTTAATCTAAATTAAAGATGCAATCTGTAACTTTTGCATCTCTGTCGCCATCTCTGAAACAACGTTGCCGATTACTTTATGTAGGTTGAGTCAAAGTAAGCCAAACAGACATTTCCAGAGAAATCGGACCTGACAGCTTTAAATTATTAACCATTATTATAATCTAACATTTTAAGGCACTTAACGCTTACTGGTAAGGACAAAGTTTTGAACTATTAGCAAGTACATAACAGATCAATAACTGATTTGTGGTTATTTATAACCGAAAGAAAACGGGCCGCAGCTTTAAGATACCTAAATAAAATAAAGAGAAGGTTCAAGGGTTCATTTAATAGACTTTTATCACACTTCCTATTTCCGGTAAGTAAAGCGGTGTATCACTACTTCCGATACCATCGCAACGCAGTCAAAACTAATGGCTGAATCCTCTCGCCGATGTTATTGCAACATACCGGAAAGCATGGGTGAGACTAATACCGCGGGATGAAGGTCCTTTTAAAATAATACGCGGGAGTACGTTCGTGTGCATTATGCATTTCGAAACTGATGATGTCTGTTTCCTTCAGAGTGACCATTTTGAAGATTTTTTGCAATTCTGTTATTTAGGCTATGTCTGAAACTAAATTGGAGAACTTCTGAAAAAACACTGCAATAAATTTGTGTACAAATACTGAACACAGGAGAGCACAAGTACCTTTAATGAACCTGTAGTTTATGGGTCGCCTTTCGCACTGACCGGCAGCATTTTGCCTGTAATAATACCTCTGTTCACTAGATCTGACACTGCATGCAAAGGAAGGAAATTATCTCAGCCTATTGGCAACTGCTAAAAGTTAGAAAAGTTAGTCCTGATTATGAACGATTGATAACATGACATGAGTAGGCTTGCGTTAGCATTTATTAATTTGTAGACTGTGCAAACGGGATAGAAACGCAGACATACAGTTCATTTGCTCAAATGCTGTAAATCACCATACTGTTTTAGAGGTTGCTTTATTTAGGCTACGTCCATGTTAGACTAAATTCGTAGCAAAACGTCTCTCTTAGTAATAAGCTGAAGCTAAAATTGATAACTAGCAACAAGAATACGTTGAAATTGCAATTGACTTGTAGTTAAAATAAACTTTTAGAGGAACTTGTATCCCTTGTCCAGCTTGACTTTGGTATGCTATTTCACCTATCGAACCACATATTCTTGGCCTAATTTTGGTAAAATCAACAAAGAGGATGTCATCCGATGTGCCGGCGCCACTGTTTTGCTAGCCCAACCGGAAGAATCGATACACCGTTTTGACGAGCACTTCCGGATATCAATTCAGATATCAGATAAAGGTGTATTAAACTAATGATAACACAGAACTACCAACTGTTTGAAAACATGCAACAACCGGCGAGACTGGTTATAATTTAATAACGTACCTATCGAAAAAACATTTTTTATGTTTTAAACAATCTTAAATAGTTAAAATAAATTTCCATCATCTCTGTAGACGTTAAATGGACTGACCAGGACTGTGGCACGGTTTTCCTCTCGGCACACTGTTAACGCCACTGACAAGAAAGTTGCCCGTCTCGTCCAGAATCAATAAAGTGTGATCAGACTGGACCTCCAGCACAGTCCCCTGCATCCAGACTACAGACACTCGTAACGGAGTCGTTTTGCCGGTTCCTAGTCTTCTTATAACAAACTCTGACTTTCCTTTCGATGTTTGACACTCGTTCCCCTCACGCAACTGACTGGACAACACTTTTACTGGCGGACATCGTGTTTTTTCGCCGCTCAAAAAGCTTACGCCTATCATCGTACAAATCAAATTCGCGGCAAAAACTAGCTGATCGGAAATGACGACTTTGTTTCAAAATAAAAGCGCGACATCTCTGATTATATTTCATGTATCAAAGAAAATGATTTATCTGGAATTTATTCTGTGAGTGATCGTAAATATTGTTTATCAAATCTGAAGACACAACTCACTAGAAAATATTTTATTATACGAGCATGCAATATAAGCATTGGTTAAAAAGGAAATATAAGAATAATTATATGGGACTAAGCACGAAGACTATTTAAAGCTCTTTATGATTATATTTAAAGCTATTTAAAGCTCTTTCATTTTACGCCCTTACATTGTTTTTTTATTTTAGGTGGGTCTGAATGTCGCTCAATGCACATTTATACCTTATTGTAACAGTATGTGTCAGTGTTCTGCGAAATAAAGAAAACCTTCGTTAGTATTACCGCCACCTGCTGTACAGTTTATGTTCTGCACAGGTAAGAAAATAAAGCAAATCTAAAATCCATCAATCCCATTAACCACGTCATATTCTACAGCTTGAACATTTGTTTTATGCACATTCCCATACCTTCTTCCCCAGATTATTCACAATGTCCACTGGTCTCCTTTAATGCAATTAGAAAACTACTAGCACAGTTTCTGGAGCACCACAGGCATCTTGTTACAAAAGTCTATGCAACATTGAAATCCATAATATGTATCCCAATAGTGTGTCTAGACCAGTGGATTTCAACTTCAAAGCCCACTATTGTCCACAATCTTGAGGACCCCTCGTGAGCCCCGCCCCCCTTGTTCAGAAATTCTGATGGAGACAATAAATCCTCTCCCCTTCTGTTCCCTCTAATATTTTACACATAATATAAGCTACCAACTATTCTGAGTCTTCTGTTCTTACTTTCAATTCTTTATCCTTTGCTTTATTAAAAACTTGCCTTTTTTGCTCATAGGTCCTGTAACATCGAGTATTCTCTTTTCAAATACTTTTCTGGCTAATGTATCTCCCACCTTATTACATGTCATACAAAGAAGCAATCTGCCTCTCTGGTGAATTTGTTCTGGTAAAAGTGACTTGTCAAGTTTCTGATAGTAATGAGAGTCCATAGTTCTTAAAAAATGTCTGATCCTCCCTATCTCATCCTGAGGATGGCAACGCAGAAAACAATTATTACCTTATCAGGTCTAAGTTGTTCTAGCCATTGCAAGCTTAAAATCAAAGCAGTTCTGCAATAGAATTAGTCAGATTCAATAATTTTCAGCTTATCCTGATTTAAAAATAAGAACACAATTCCTTAAGCTTCCAATAAACTCAAATTAACAACAGGCTGGAGAAGTGGATTAACAATAGTATGTGTTCATCATATATTACCTTGTTATTTGTTTCTGTACTACAAAATATATTATACATGGTTAGATATGTCACAAATAAACAGGTACTAATCATAAAACATTTTTTATGTAATTCTTTTATATGAGTCATTTAAAACAAGGAATAAATGCATTCATGCAATTTAAAACTCATTTCAAGTTTCAGAATATGGTACATCAATTTCATAATAATTAAATTAAAAATTTAAAACCGTTATAAAGTACCATAGCCAACTTGTGTAAGACGGTTGTACATTTCTTTAAATCATAGTGCTTCATAATCTCTGCACTGACATGCATAGCTTTTAGTGCAATATTCCTTTTTTAATAGAAATATACGTAGTACATAATTATAATGTCACTAACAATACTAAATCATTTATAAGATTGGATATATTCCATATTGTTAATATCATCATGAGTTCTAAAGACATTAGTAATGAATAAATTTGTTGAGTTAGAATGGGTCCAATATCAATCAAACAGAATGAGTAATTATGGACAGATTGAGTTAGTTTGTGATTTTCTATATATTTATATTGCTTCCAGTCCAGTGCAGAGTCCCACATCAGCTTGGTAAAATTACTGTGTAGCTGATTGGCAGTCAGTGGTGCTATATGATCTCCACTTTGATGATGGTAAAAATAAGTACAAGAATGGTGAATGAAAGTGACCATTCACTGGCTCTGATTCCTATGAAAACAAAAGAACAACAAAAGCATTTTAAACCTTGTTCAAAACCTGTGGAAGACATGAACAGGCATTTTATCTGACTGTAAAGGAGGTTTCATTTGTTTTAATATGACTATGCCATGTGAATGACACCTTACCTGGAGCTCCTGCAGTAGTTTGGATTACAGTGGAGATGGTGGTGGCAGCAGTAGCAACTGTAGTAGCATTTGTAGTATTTGTAGAGTTGTTTGGGGAAATTGTGTCTGCTCTCCCTCCAGTCAGTGAGATATTCAGCTTATCCAGCTCTGACTGTGGCTGCAGTGAGATCCAGCTCCGCACGACTGTTTGATTTTCATATGTTTTTAGATCCCGTAAACTCGAACCAAGAAGACCCACAACATCTGATACAGTGAGGTTCTGTAATATATAAGTGGACATTTTGATTTGTAAAGCTAAATACATAAACTGAATGATATAAATAATGAGGAAAAAGAATGACAATATAAAGTGTCTTTCTGTTCTCACCGTGACAACACTTCCATCGAGTTTCATGAAAGTGGCCAAGCTCATGCTGATGTTTAAAGATGTCAAACTCTTAATGTACGCTAAATCTGCACCCCCTAAAACACAGAATCATCAAATACTTAATGTAAACTAAATGTCTGTCAGCCTCTGCAAACCAATTAAACCAAACCGTGTGGTTTAGCTTATGGTGAATATCGTGCATTATATAGGTTTAAATTAACACTTGAAGAGCTTCCTTACCAAGATATGACTCAATGAGCTGAAACTGTGTGAGGGTGGCACTTTGGGCCCTGGGAACTGAAATGGGAAATGCTATTTTAGCTATGGAGAAGAGCGCCTTCTTGTTGTCAGAAGAACATTTTGACACATCCAAGGCATCAGCCCCTCTGTTATTGAGAAAATAGAGAAAATTTGAGTGATTAAGCATTCCAACAATGTGCTAGGATTAACAAAAAAGTTAAAATACAGGTTAATTTACTATTTTAATAACTAATTTGAGATTAGTGGTTTAAGACTTACTTAATACTTTCAGGCAATATTGCTCTCAATGTGCTGGTGCTCAGAGAGCACAGATTTGGTCCTTTCACTAGATTCAGCTCAGTGGCAGTCAGATTATTGTTTGCGCTGAGGTAATTTGTGATTATTTGTTTGCTCTGAAAGACAGATTAAAGTGAGAACCCAAAAATAAGCATTTCATTAGCATCTTAAAGTATCTGCCTCCAGTAAATCATTCACTTAAAAACAAATTAATATTTGCAAAATCCACACCTGTTCTGAGGTCCATTCACCATCATTAGTATTCATCAATGCTGCCAGTGTGTCGGATTTAGTGATGTTCCATTTACTAATTTCATCCACTGTTGCATTTCTAGCCACTGGCCCCAACACCTTGACCCGATTCTCCGAAAGGCCATTTGGTGATATCTGATGGATTAGAGCATGTAACATTAGAGCTGTCCTGAATGTTATCTGGTAAAATTTCAACACTTAATATATTTCTTTTTTACCTCACGGAGTTTGTCCAAAACGATTCTCTGAAACTCACTGATGTCAATTTTTTCACACAGGCTAGCAAGGTTGTCCATTGCTACCACAGGAGTCAAGCAGTTCTTGAACTGTGTGATATCATATCCAAAGGGGAAGGCATCATCACTGATCGTAAGACTGGTGATGTTGCCCGTAGTACAGTCAGATGCTGAAAACACAAGTGATTGTCATTACCTCAGTGCAGACACAATAACACAAAGAAAAGGAATTCTGTGCTTACAAAGCTTTATAAATAGATGAGAATATAATAAGAGATAGTTCACCTGCCCTGCTGGTCACTGGTGTAGTTACAATGAGAGCTTTAAACAGTTTCTTCATTAGAGGTTTGGGAGTGTTATTGTCACGCAGTGTTTTCAGGAAGCTTTTCAAGAACTTAATTAAATCATTCTGTTTAAAACAAGAATACATAAAGGGTCAGTCTTGGAGAATTCTCTGTGTAGCCAAACCATGTCGGATATAATAACAGTACCCGTCTGAATGATCCCCAAAACGTTTGTGAGAAGTACAAGGGAAGAATTCCGAGATCATCAAGTGTTTTCTGATTCCACTGGCTTGATGGTCTAAAAAAAATTATGTTATTTTCTGTTACTAATGGACAGTTTCAGGCCTAAAATGATAAACAAGCAGAGTACCTACACAAGAACAAACTGTATTATAAAATTTGAAAAAAAAAAAAACTTTTCAAAACCAACTTCAAATTCTTTTGTATTCTTATAACTTGCCCATATTTTGATGTTCCATTCAAGAGTACTGTTTCCATCGCCATCATCTGATCACCTGAGAGATCTTTGCAGTTCTTCAAGTTCTCAAGAACTTCTGGGTCTGAGTTTTTAATGTATTCTTTGTCCAGGACGCATGCCAAATTGCCCAGCACTGTTAAATCCTTTTTCTTGATGCTTGTCCCAACAATGTTCTTAAATAAAATTATGAAAATGATTATAAAATGAATATATATGAATTATATAAAATGAAAATAAATATTTCTATAATATTAAATAATATCAAAACCATCTTTACTTTTTGCCATTACTTACAAGGCAGCCTATGGCATTATTCCACAAAATGCTCTTTTTCCCTTGCAAGTCACTTGAAAGGACTGAGAAATCGGCTGATCCTACTTTAGTAAAATATGACGTGCAGTTGCTTTTTGGGATTGTTTCATAACTGAGAGGGACAACAGACAAATTGTTTCACAATCTATTTCTTAAACATGTTGGCAAAAAGTAACCATTATGAATTAAAGTGTTATATAACATTTCTGAGCTTGGTTTAAAAAAAACAAATAACCAGGGGGGGAAATGGTCGACATTTTCTGAGGGGAACCTAGTTGAGGATATTTTATGTTCTTAAACCACAGATGCAGAAAATCCCAGTTTATATATTTATGAAATTTGCATAGCATTTGAAAGCTATTATGTGAATTAGACTCGAATTATATTTTGAATTAGACTCAGTCCTCCTTGGGTCACCCACCACTTCCAGCCCTGTGAATAACGCTTACTTGTAGTACAGCAATATATCTGTTGGATAGTTGGCAAAATCCAGTGGTGAATCATCTCTAATTTGGTTGTACATGCAAGTCAGCTAAGAAAACAAAATTGGAAACAAAGCAAAAACGTTAATTGTGTTCTGTTATCAAACTAAACTCAAGACATTTTTGTATTTGTTTTGTCAGTACTCACCTGAGACTCACTCAATACCACCTTAGGTCTGTCTGATCTAGGCCGGCAGGCATTAATCAGACTCTTGATTTTGACTCTGGAGAATGTTTGCACTCTGGAGCATGTAAAACCTTGCAAAACATCCACTGACAGACTGCAGACAATTCACAGCATTTTTTACAGTTCTTTCATTCATAATACACTTTCATTTAAAGATTACAAACAGTTTGCAAATCACTTACTCATTAGAATCACTGAATGCGCTAGCAACAGTATCAAAGAACAGAACTGCCTGGAAAAACAATCAGGCAAAAATAAAGCAAA
Organism: Chromobotia macracanthus; assembly: GCA_036877525.1. Classification (NCBI taxonomy): domain Eukaryota; kingdom Metazoa; phylum Chordata; class Actinopteri; order Cypriniformes; family Botiidae; genus Chromobotia; species Chromobotia macracanthus. Next base: position 886,269 of record JAZGTH010000115.1, read on the forward strand.
AGAAATTTAAAGAAATTTAACATTAATGTTGACCATATTTTTTAAAGTTTATTGTTAGCAGTGCAATTTTGTACCTGTTCAGGTTTCCACGATTTATTGTTAAACTGTTTCACAACTGTTACATCTGCTGTGTTAGGTATATTCAAAAGGTTTCTTGGAATTTGAAGGGCCATTTCATTGGGAATATTTGACATCAGGGTATCTACTGATGTGCTCACTTTCAAAATCTAGATTTAAAAAGACATATATTGACTGTTATATTGTTTATCATAAATACTATTAAAATGATCTCAAAACTACCATTAAGTTAACACTTAATATATGTGAATCTTGTTCACATGCAGTACCTGGGTTACATAGGTCATCTGAACAATCTCTGGGGCAGTCAGTATGTTTTTTATAAATACTGGGTCACGAGATGTTTCAAGAATTTGTTCTGGAGCAATAGCACTCAGTTTTTCTGAAGGCACCCCTGCAATAAGAGATCCTAGACTCAACAAACTGTTGCTGCTGTTGAGCTGAAAATAAAAGTAAAAAAACAGTAATTTATTATTATTTTTTCACAGTCTGCAAACCACTTTTTACTATAAACATTTAGCATGCGCCAAACAATAAAATAATTTAACAGTGAAAGACTGTGAAATATTTCATTTTCAAAGAATTACAAAAGCAAGTTAAAGGCTACCTGATAGTTGCCACTAAGAAGCACTGTTACAATTGCCTGGGATTGTCCAAGACTCCAACCAGACACATTGCTGAGTGTTGAGAGACCACTGACCAGAACGGATGGAGGTGCTGAGGTTATCTGTATAGCTGTTAATCCAACACTTTCTTGTCCCAGGTTTTGAATAGTATTAGCACTTATAGTTTTGATATTTCCAGCAAGGGCAGCAGATATCTGAAAATATGGATTATTAGTTACATTACCTATTAAAGGAATATTCTGCATTCAACACTTTTTCAAGTTCAGTTTGGGTCAATCAATCATATGTTACCACCAAAAATAATTTTGACTCATCAAATATCAAGTTAAAAGGGCAAAATCAAGGCTGTTTCACAAGTATTGCTACAATATGAACATTATACATGCTACTGTGATTTAGGTCTCATACAACTGCTTACTAACGTTATAAAGTTATATTCAATGATACAATTTTGTTGCCATGACAATTTAACATAGGTAAAGTAGTATTTTTGCAGTAATCATCATTATGCAAATGAGTCTGAGTTGTACTGAATCTTGAATATTCCATTAATTAAATTACTTACTTGAGGATCCACATCAGAGCAAGATGTTTTAAAGTTTCCGAGAATGATATTAGTTTGATTCTCATTTAATCCAGTGAAGACCGACACTGGGGCATCACACTGCAATATCGAAGGCAAGCTGGTGGAGCACAGAAAACAGTAAACACTTTGATAAATGAACTCAGAGAATGCTTTAACACTTCAGTTCTGTTGCTCTGTTCAAACTTACTAAAAAAGACTAAAGTTGAGGTTTTGCAGAAAGATGAGCTCAGTGTAGCGACTGACCACTTTCTTCGGAATGGTTGATTGATTGAACAGCTGTATGTTGTCAGGATTTACAGCAAATTTTTTCATCTGCAGGCAACAGAGTGGGGGAGAAATTGGTGGTATGGATAAGTTTTCTGTATCAGCAATTGAATGCCACGCAAAATGTTATAGATAATTTCATTTGATTTCAATTTCATTCACCAATTAAGAAGCAAATTAAATATTTTAAAGTTTATACCGTGTTCTCAGGGCCGAAAGAGTACAGATCATCTATGCTCACAAAGCTGATAAAGGTGACACCAATGTAATTAACAAACCATGCAGTTGAGTTTAACCTTGTGTCATTGGCGTTGTAGCATTTTGGTTCAGAGTCTGAAATTGAACAAAATAATATTGAAGTGAACCCCATCAACAGGACTGTAAAATGAATTATATGCATTTTGATTGTTTTTTTTCGTTAGGAGATAAAAGAATAATGCACCTGTTTTCAGATATGTCTTGATAATGGTATTATATATATCACCACTGGAAGCATTAATGGATTGACTGCCCAAAACACTGACCCTAAATAAAAAGTAAAAGTGTTTAAATAGATGCATAACCCTTCAAATTCAAACTCTAAGCAAATACATTACAGTTTAAAGCTTAATAATGCTCACATTTTCCTGTACGATAGACACGATGCACTCAGGGTGTCATTTGACCCCAGTATATCCGTGTTCAGGAAGTTCAGATAGAGCCTCAATCTACGTTCAAACCACAAATCGACCTCAGTCTGATTGTCACTTGTCAATGCCAGAGGCCAGACGCAGGGCAGGATTTTGCGTTTAACATCATCTGGTACCTCCACCTGTTATGAAAGTCAGCTTTTAAATTATTATATAAACCATAGATATTACCATTGATACACTAATGCACTAATGTTCAACATGATTTAAACTTCTTGCTTCTCTCCCTAAATGTGTTTTTAACATTTGTGCACTAATGGCTATTGTAGGTTTAAAGATAGAACTTACAGTTTCCACAAACTCTGGTGTTCTGACCAAGTTTTTGAATATGAAACAGATATCTGCAGCACTGTCCGCCACATCTGGCTGTCTGAGGTAGGTTCCCAGCTCAGAAGGAGCTATAGAGTTTACAATCTGAAATAAATAAAAAAAACATCAGTTTACATCTAACTGAGCATAGAAATTGTGAGGTCTGATTACGAGCCGATTCTGAAGCTTACCTCTGTTTGTCGAGGTGGTGGTATCAAAGAGACAAAGGTGGTCACATTTGGAAGTGGCCCGAACCCAAGCAGGCTTTCATTTAAGAATGTGATAAAGCTATTGTTTCTGTAGCATCTCAGTGGCTGTGGTCCTACAGGAAAGGAAGATTGTAGTATACCGAATGTTGGACCTACATTACTGTTGCATGTATATGAAACGTTATTACTGTTTGTTACATATGCTACATATTCTTTTTGCTACATGTTTATTTATTTGGGTTTATCCCATATGAATCTCATAAGAGATCATTTCTTTAGAAATTATCACTACATGATCAGGGCAAGGACCAATTCAAGACATTAACATAAAAAATACCTCTAAAGGACAGAAGAATGTTATTGTAGATTGCAATTTTGGTATTATTTGGCATTGAAGTTCGCACAACATCTAACAGCTTCACTCTGTGAAATGAAATTAAACAATGTGTATATAGTCACAATTACGTATTCATGTTTAAGAAATGATCCCCAAAGTGTTTAAATATCAACAGGTCTTACGCAGTTTGGGTGATATTGCAGTCCCTTGCGCTAAGAATGGTGAAAAATGGAGTCACAAGGCTATCTGTAAGGTTGGTTAGCAGAGGCTTTAGCCTAGCATTGATCCAGATAACAACTTCCTCATTACTCATGGTTAGATTAGACATGTTAGCCCTTTCAAATATCTGTTGTATCAGTGTGGCTTTCACATCTTGTGGGAGCAGAATGTCCTGACGAAGAGAAGGTGAATATCAAGATTAAGATTAAATACTCTTTCAGATTAAGTCAATAGTAAAAGCTGACTTGTTCATACCTGCACTGCTGGAGAAAAGCTGTCAAAGAAAGCACCTAACTGGCAATCCTTAACAAGCGTCATTATACTGATGGCATTTTGAAGATTTGTCAGTGTTCCAGGAATGGCAGCAAACTCAGCCAGTTGTCTCACGTTCAAAAGAGGCAGAACATCCCACTACCAAAATTGAAATGAAATGACCTTCAAAATAACTTCTATTATTTCCATGATGAATTTGAGCAAACTGTATCATTAAACACTCACCACTGTAAGGTTTTGGTTCAGTGTCTGAAGATCCTTTACATGAGCTGACTGAGAAAATGGCCCCAGGTTTCTAACAATCCACTGTGTACTGTTGCCTGTACCCCTAAGGCATCTAAAATCTGAAAAGGCCACAGGAACATTTACACAGTGATTGATTCCACCCTTACAGGTGTGGAAAGATACAATTAGTTGGAGTTATTATTTATAATTGGAGAGTGTCCAGGTTCATTATATTTTTGTCTTTGGTAAAAGTTGACTGGTTATGTGACACCATAAAAAGGAGCAACTTTAATGTAAAATCTGGGTTTAAAAGCAGCAAAGTATTTCAAACTCACCATCGGTGTCATTGCGAGACAAAAAGGCTGTAATGAATTCTGTGTAGATCAAATCCTGTTTTTGTGTTATTGTGGATTGCAGTGGTTTGCAAACGTCTTGCCTATCTTGTGGAACTACATTCACAAAAGCCTCAACACTGAAAGATTACAAAAACCACATTATTTTTTTATTTTGCAAAACTGCATGTAAAATTGTCAGTACCATAAACCATTGGAAGATCAACTTACATTGTACGATAACTTTCACAAGTGAAGTTTTTGGTGCTGAGACAGGACAGAGATCTTTGAGATACTGATGGTAAGAAGGGTTTTAGTCTCCCCTGGAACCATGAGCCAATGAAGACAGAATCTCTCAGTCTCTGGGGACTAAAACGATCGATCCGGACATCAACAATCACATCCAGCACATCGGACAGGGAGAAGTTGCTGGGACTGGGAGTCTGAGTATTAGAGAAATGTTAATTATTACATTAAACAAAATACAATATTTTTTTCAAACTCAAGAAGGAAAACAAACATGAAGGAAACCAGTTGTGTATTAATAACTATCATATACAAAATTAGATAAGATCTTATATATCAGATGTATCTCAGTCATGAGAATCATACCATGTTGGAATATCTCTGCAGTGCATCATCAAGTTTTGTGCCAATTTTGGTGAAGAAAAGCTTCCAGGTCTCTTTTGTCTCATTACTGGACAGTTTGCAGGCCAACAGATCAGCCACTTGTTGAGAGTTTAACTGTGACAGCTGATGACACAAAAGAACTTTAAGTGACAACTACACAATGACACGCATACAAAAATAATAACAAGGAAATTACATCTGATCAAAGACCAAATAGTGTTTTATTTATTTAATATTACCGTTGGCAGACAGGCAAACTGTGAGACATTAAAGCTGCAAACATTCTGGGATCCTGTTGCATTAAGAGCTGCTCCTTTCAAGAACTGATCCACAGCAGAACTGCAAGCCAGAAGAACATCAAACATTTATTACAAACTCAATTTGTGTCCTCAGTGTTTTAAAGTCTTATGAGAGCAGAGAAAACCTCTCACCTGTTGACACTTGCACAGATGACAGTCTCTGAAAAAGAGAAGACAATCAGTTTTAGAGATTTACTGACATCTGAAATCATTCAAATTATAATCATTAACATAATTAGAGTCATTTACCATTTACAGGAGTTGTTGTGCACTGCAAGAAATGAAAGAAAATTCTTGTAAATTATTATGGTTTTTGTTATATAAAGTATTACAAAATAGAAAACATAAAATGTAAGATGAAATTTGTTTATCACTACTTACTTGGCTAGCTCTCTGTATGCACTCTAGAGAGAAATAAAACAATTCAGACTTTCCAAATTTTAGCTGAATTTTGCATTTAGTTTTCATGAAATCAACTCAGTTTGAAAACTTGAAAAATTGTCTCACCATCAGGAGGAATCATCATCAGGGAATCCCTAATTGTGAGGAGGGCTTCAGTCTGGTTAGTAAAGACTGATGATAATGTCTGATCCACACTGACAAAGCTGATTCATAAAGAAAGATCAACACAAATTCATTTTTATTCAAGGCTAATGTAACCAGAACATTATTTATATATTTATATATTTTGATAAGCATCGAAAGATCACCTACATGTTTCTGTAATTTTCACAAGTGAAGTTTGCCTGCAGGACAAAAGAAACAATGAAAATAATGGTGGGTGCAAAGAACAAGAGGGATATTAGATTTAAAGACTAAACAAATAATTAATATTTCTACACATTAGTTACGGAGTTAAGATACCATGCGGGCCTGTGTCTGAAGAAAGGGCAGGAAGTTTTTCAGCTTGTCCCTGTTATATGCTGGAAGAAGGAAGTCAAAGACTCGTCTGAGGATCACATTTCTGTCTCCTGCTCTAACAGGAGGTGTGAACACCAGTTCACCCAGTTGCACCAGTGAGAGAACAGGAAGAGCATCCAGCTGAGAATGAGATGAAAGACATTTCACAGACATTTACAAAACATGTACTGTATATACGTGATATGTTAAGCCAAGATATATCTATATGTCTGTCTGTATGTCCGTCTGTCTGTGTGAATGGGTGTTTAGTCAGCATTTATTATAATCATCACTGATAATAAAATCTATTGTCTCACAGCTGAAAAATTGCTGCTCTGATTGTAGAAATCTTGAAGCTGTGCAAAAGTAGAGAAGCTGCCAAAGTTTTGCAGGATGAAGTCCACACTGTTGTTAAATGGCAATGAGCAGTCACCACCTGAAATAAAACATTGAAATTGTTCAGAATTGTTTTGAACAGGCTGCCATTTCAATCAGGTCCTATAAACAGTCTTAAATAACACGTTATATGAGCAGCTTAAATTAAAAAAAAAGAATTGTCTTTTAAACTGTTGCTCTGAAGTAGAATATTTAAGGAATGCTTAAACAGCATTTTGATTTCAAGAAAACTTATTGCCATTATTTAATGTCTGTTGAAGTTAATGAACAGTAACATCTACCTGAGTTCTGTTGGCGTGACAGGAATGGATAAATGAAGTTAGTGTAGACTAGTCTTTGAGTTGGATTATCCATCAGTCCAGTATTGTTACTCAACTCCATAACGCTGCAAAAAAAAATAAAACAAAACAGTTATACTATTACTGACAAATAATGTGTTCTGCTTTAAAAGTATTTAATCCTTTTTTAAGAATAGAAAAAAACTCAAAATTCTTTTAAAAAGCTCAAAATTCATAAAAGTAAAGCTTTCTTAATTTTACAGATCCTGAAAAATTGTATTAGAAAACGTTTCAAAAGTCATTCAAAAACATGTTACATAATTCTATTTGGGATCTCTAGAACTCCAAACAGAGACCTCAGAATGAATCTCAAACTGTGCTAGTCAAAATGCTTGCATGTGGTTTGCAACTAAAATATTATTTATTTGTAAATTGTATTTGATTTGAACTTCTAATTTATGACTTCATTGTATTTTTAAATAGCCTGCCTAAATGTGTCTAATTACAATATTCTAATGCACAGGCCAGATAACTGGTCCTGTCCAAAATGTTACCCTCAGCCCTTTTGCTTCTCCTCCACAAAATATTGACATAATCTTGCATATACAAGCAGGTAGTAGGCAGATGTGAGGCCTGCATGACTGTGTGCCTGGCAAAAGTGTGCATAAAGGCACAAAGCAGCTGTAAACAGACTGCTTGTGAGCAGAAATGCCAATTAGTAACTAATGTGCCCAAAAACTCACGGCATTGGTTGGGAAAAAAGTTGACATGGGCTGCTCCAGTAACTAAAGTGATGCTTCGAAAGCATTATAATAATTACAACAAAAGTTATGTAAACTGTAAATGTATAAAATTGTAGAGGATTCCCTTTTAAAACTACAATAACATTTGCTTCTGATTAGGTCAGAAGAAACTATGTTGAAAAATGAAGGTAAATGTTATTGAAAAATAACCAGTTAAGTTTAATCATACTGTTATTAAGCAGCTGTAAAAGTTCATTGTGACTTCATACTTGTATACATGTAACTGAAAACAACTTACATTACACGGTAACTTCCACAAGTGAAGTTTTTGGTGCTGAGACAGGACAGAGATCTTTGAGATACTGATGGTAAGAAGGGTTTTAGTCTCTCCTGGAACCATGAGCCAATGAAGACAGAATCTCTCAGTCTTTGGGGACTAAAGCGATCGATCCGGACATCAACAATCACATCCAGCACATCAGACAGGGAGAAGTTGCTGGGACTGGGAGTCTGAGTTTTGAACATACAGAAATAATATACTGTTAAAGGTCAGCTAAGCGATTTGACCTTACATTTCAATCGCCAAAGTCATGTATTAATGTAATATTCCAGATGTATCTTAGTTCTGAGTATCATACCATGTTGGAATATCTCTGCAGTGCATCATCAAGTTTTGTGCCAATTTTGGTGAAGAAAAGCTTCCAGGTCTCTTTTGTCTCATTACTGGACAGTTTGCAGGCCAACAGATCAGCCACTTGTTGAGAGTTTAACTGTGACAGCTGATGACACAAAAGAACTTTAAGTGACAACTACACAATGACACGCATACAAAAATAATAACAAGGAAATTACATCTAATCAAAGACCAAATAGTGTTTTATTTATTTAATATTACCGTTGGCAGACAGGCAAACTGTGAGACATTAAAGCTGCAAACATTCTGGGATCCTGTTGCATTAAGAGCTGCTCCTTTCAAGAACTGATCCACAGCAGAACTGCAAGCCAGAAGAACATCAAACATTTATTACAAACTCAATTTGTGTCCTCAGAGTTTTGAACTCTTATGAGAGCAGAGAAAACATCTCACCTATTGACACTTGCACAGATGACAATCTCTGAAAAACAGAAGACAATCAGTTTTAGAGATTTACTGTCATCGGAAATCATTCAAATTATAATCATTAACATAATTAGAGTCATTTACCATTTACAGGAGTTGTTGTGCACTGTAAGAAAAAAAACAATCTTTTAAATTACCATTGTTTTGTAGAATAAAATATAACAAAGCAGATGAGTTACATTATATTATAATAAGATACGTTATATTAAGTGGAAATTTTAATTATTAGTTTATCACTACTTACTTGGCTAGCTCTCTGTATGCATTCTAGAGTCAATGGGACAGAATTCAAGATTTCATTTTGGCAGAATTCTTAATTTAATAATTTTGATGAAAACAACTCATTTAAAAATACAGTTTTACTGTTAAATTGTCTCACCATCAGCAGGAATCATCATCAGGGAATCCCTAATTGTCAGCAGATCTTCAGTCTGGTTAGGAAAGACTGATGATAATGCCTGATCCACACTGTCAAAGCTGATTCAGAGAGAAAGGAACACAAAAAGTCATACTTATTCAGGTTGACTCGCTTGTTGTATTCCACACTTGTAAGTTGCTTTGGATGAAAGTGTCTGCTAAATGAATAAATGTAAATGTAAATATATTCAATGCTATTGTATCCAGAACATTGCTTTTTTGATCCAGAGATCACCTACATGTTTCTGTAATTTTCACAACTGAAGTTTGCCTGCAGGACAAAAGAAACAATAAAAATGATGTTGAAAAATGATTTTAGACTCTTAGTAACTCTTATTTCTACATAGTAGTCAGGAGGCTAAGAGTTAAGATACCATGCGGGCCTGTGTCTGAAAAGAGGGCAGGAAGTTGTTCAGCTTGTCCCTGTTAGAAGCTGGAAGAAGGAAGTCAAAGACTCGTCTGAGGATCACATTTCTGTCTCCTGCTCTAACAGGAGGTGTGAACACCAGTTCACCCAATTGCCCCAGTAAGAGAACAGGAAGAGCATCCAGCTGAGAATGAGATGAGAGACACTTTGAGCATGCTTGAATAGTCAACATGTATCATATATATGTTAAGTCAGCATTTATTATAATCATCACTGATAATAAAATCTATTGTCTCACAGCTGAAAAATTGCGGCTCAGATTGTAGAAATCTTGAAGTTGTGCAAAAGTAGAGAAGCTGCCAAAGTTTTGCAGGATGAAGTCCACACTGTTGTTAAATGGCAATGTGCAGTCACCACCTGAAACAAAAAAGCTTAGTTCATAATAGTACAGAACTGGCTGCCATTTAAATAATCATGTAAAAAACACTTATGTGGTATATAATGTGACCAACTAAAAATTAGGCTGTGAAACCGTGTAGATCTATAATAAACATTTTGGAAATTTTTAAACATTATTTGAATTTACTTTCAAAAAAGCATCCTAATTGTTGTAATGTTTGTAGAATTGAGCAAACAATTCCACCTACCTGAGTTTTGTTGCTGTGACAGGAATGGCAGAATGAAGTTAGTGTAGACTTGACTTTGAGTTGGATTATTCATGAGTCCAGTTTTATTATTCAGCTCCACAAAACTGCATAAGTAAACATATAAGGAGGCAATCATGGATACTTTCAATTTGAAATGTCACATCTGTTTTAGACTGTCAACAAATGACTTGCACAATTACTAAAAGATTTTAACCCTCATGCACTGTATGGGATCCAAGAATCGCCAAGAACATTTTCAAAAGTAGCCCAACAAAAAAATCTAAATTCTGCTGGTTATTCTGATATACAGTAATCATGTGGCCTATGACAATTTAAATTCACAGCGACAACATTCATCTCATTACATGACTCTCTGTAAAACGTGATTCAAATTAGTGAGTCGCAACATTCCACAAAGTTTATTCTCCTACAATGACTGCTAAAACTGATAATGAACCACTTGTACATTTATTTATCTTGACTGGTTTAGTATCTAAATCTAACTCCCCATGAAATGAGGGAGTTGGGGGGGGGGCGGATGTTGGGGGGGCTTTATACAACCCCACATCAGAAAAAGTTGGGACAATATGGAACAAAAACACAAATAAAAAAAGAAAGTAGTGATTTCTAAATTTACTTTGACTTGTATTCATTGCAGACAATACAACAGCACATTATTTAATGTGTTCCTCATGATTGTTATTGTTTTTTCTTCAAAAAAACATAATTCCTATTTTGGTTCTTGCAACACATTTAAAAAAAAGTTGGAACAGGAGCAATTTAGGGCTAGTAATCAGGTAAATTGGTTAAATAATGATGTGATTTGAAACAGGTGATGTCAACAGGTGATTGTAATTATGATTTGGTACAAAAGCAGCATCCAAGAAAGGTCTAGTCCTTTAGGAGCAAAGATGGGCCGAGGATCGCCAGTTTGCCAACAAATACGTGAGAAAATTATTGAAATGTTTAAAAACTATTTTCCTCAAAGAAAGACAGGAAGACATTTGCTTATTTCACCTTCAACAGTGCATAACATAATTAAAAGATTCAAGGAATGTGGAGGAATTTCAGTGCGTAAAGGACAAGGGCGCAAGCCTAAGCTGAACAACCGTGCTCTCCGATCCCTCAGGAGGCACGGCATCAAGAATCGTCATTCATCTATAAGCAATATCACCACATGGGCTCAGGACTACTTTGGCAAACCTTTGACAAGTACCACAATACGTAGTTACATCCACAAATGCCAGTTAAAACTGTACTGTGCCAAAAGGAAGCCCTATGTTAACAGTGTCCAGAAGCGCCGTCGACTTCTCTGGGCTCGGAGGCATCTGGGATGGACCATCACACAATGGAAACGTGTACTGTGGTCAGATGAATCAGTATTATTTGGGAGAAATGGACGCTGTGTGCTCCGGACCAAAGAAAAGGATCGTCCAGACTGTTACCAGCAACAAGTCCAAAAGCCAGGGTCTGTCATGGTATGGGGTTGTGTCGGTGCCCTTGGTAAAGGTAACTTGCACTTCTGTGATGGCACCATTAATGCTGAAAAGTACATAGCGATTTTGGAGCAGAATATGCTGCCTTCAAGAAGACATCTTTTCCAGGGACGTCCATGCATATTTCAACAAGATAATGCAAAACCACATTCTGCAGACTTGTTTGCAGCAAGAATGGGACAAAATTACACCTGAAACACTTCACTTGGTGTCTTCAGTCCCTAAACGTCTTGTGTTGTGAAAAGGAATGACAACATTACAAAGTGGTAAATGCTTTACTGTTCCAACTTTTTAAAAAAAATTTTTTTTTTTGAAGAAAAACAATAAAAATCATGAACGCATTAAATGTGCTGTTGTATTGTCTGCAATGAAATGCAAGTCAAAGTAAATTTAGAAATCACTACTTTTTATTTGTTTTCCATACTGTCCCAACTTTTTCTGATTTGGGGTTGTAGATAAAGGCCAATCAGGTAGCAGCCTCCCTAGTGCATGAGCCAATCAGAAGCAGGGGGTGATATGTGACTGGATGGCTGGAGTGGTTAGTGCATCACTCTGTCTTATCCTTACTTAATCACGCTTCTGTTTCTGTTATACTATTTTTATGTGATATGCTACATTACTTGTAAAGATAACATCTACTTACATTACACGATAACTTTCACAAGTGAAGTTTTTGGTGCTGAGACAGGACAGAGATCTTTGAGATACTGATGGTAAGAAGGGTTTTAGTCTCCCCTGGAACCATGAGCCAATGAAGACAGAATCTCTCAGTCTTTGGGGACTAAAGCGATCGATCCGGACATCAACAATCACATCCAGCACATCGGACAGGGAGAAGTTGCTGGGACTGGGAGTCTGAGTATTAAACATAAACTAATTATTACATTGAAAAAATACAATCAGAATTCGTATACAATCATATACTAAATTAGTATCATATAGTGATTGTCATATAATTATTATATATTACTGATTTATTTCAGTTCAGACCATGTTGGAATATCTCTGCAGTGCACCATCAAGTTTTGTGCCAATTTTGCTGAAGAAAAGCTTCCAGATCTCTTTTGTCACATTGCTGGACAGTTTGCAGGCCAACAGATCAGCCACTTGTTGAGAGTTTAACTGTGACAGCTGATGACACAAAAGAACTTAATAATAAAACAATGACACACATACAGAAATAATAAGACAATAACACTTGATCATAGACCAAGGAGTGTTTCATTTATTATTACCATTGGTAGACAGGCAAACTGTGAGACACTAAAGCTGCAAACATTCTGGGATCCTGTTGCATTAAGAGCTGCTCCTTTCAAGAACTGATCCACAGCAGAACTGCAAGCCAGAAGAACATCAAACATTTATTACAAACTCAATTTGTGTCCTCAGTGTTTTGAACTCTTATGAGAGCAGAGAAAACATCTCACCTGTTGACACTTGCACAGATGGCAGTCTCTGAAAAATGACATTGTAATTGAGACTTTGCTGTCATCGGAAATAATTTAAATCAAAATCAACATCATCAGAGTTACTTACCATTTACAGGAGTTGTTGTGCACTGCAAAAAAGAGAAAAACATTGTTGTAAAATGTTTTTGAAATACAAAAAAACACAGAAACACATTAAGTTAAAAACAAACTTTGTACTGTATCACCACTTACTTGGCTAGATCGTATTATGCACTCTAGAGGGAAATAAAACAAAATAAACTTTTTTTAGTAGAATTTTAGTAGGATTTTGCACTTTTTTCGATAAAATCAAATCATTTAAAAACAAAGTATCACATATAAATTGTCTCACCATCAGGAGGAATCATCATCAGGGAATCCCTAATTGTCAGCAGATCTTCAGTCTGGTTAAGAAAGACTGATGATAATGCCTGATCCACACTGTCAAAGCTGATTCAGAGAGAAAGGAAAACACAAATATGTTATTTTTCAAGGCTAATATAACAAAATGATTATTTGTTTTGATTATTTTAAAAAGTTTCGAAAGATCACCTACATGTTTCTGTAATTTTCACAACTGAAGTTTGCCTGCAGGACAAAAGAAACATCACTATATTGTTGAAAAATAACAAGAAGCATAATAGAGTTGAAAACTAAACAAATAATTTCTACACATTATTTAGGAAGTTAAGAGTTAAGATACCATGCGGGCCCGTGTCTGAAAAGAGGGCAGGAAGTTGTTCAGCTTGTCCCTGTTAGAGGCTGGAAGAAGGAAGTCAAAGACTCGTCTGAGGATCACATTTCTGTCTTCTGCTCTAACAGGAGGTGTGAACACCAGTTCACCCAGTTGCACCAGTGAGAGAACAGGAAGAGCATCCAGCTGAGAATGAGATGAGAGATACTTACTTTACACACATTTATTTTACACATCATTTTTATTTTAGTTTTATTTATAAACATGTTTATAAATGTATTAGGTATTAAGTTTTCTTTTGTACTCCAAGTTAACTGTGTGTTATCTTTCTTTAGATTTAATATTTAGGCTAGTCTTGCTAGTTCTGTGTGAGATGTGGTAAGTGTTACATAAATGTTGGTAAATGTTTTCACACAAAAAAGTTTTGGAGTGGAGAAATGATATCTGACTAAATACTTGTCTCCCCTTTTTGATGTTACAGAGCAAATGTTACTCCAGAAAAGAGGATTAAATCAACCTGTAATCTGTGGAGGACCACAGTACTTGAAATGAATTAAATTGATAATGAATTCAATAAACTGATAATAAAATTTACTTAAAACAACATTTTTATTAATTTAATTATTCAATTAATTAACCAATAATTACATTTATCCAATTATTTTGTAATATTCCAAGAAAATTCAGAGTTTAAAGTATTTCACAATATCCATTTTCATAAACTACCACTGTGTTTACATCTTTTTTTTCAGTGCTTATTATTATGAAAAATGACTTGTAATAAAAGTACTCTTTATTATGAAAAAAGAAAAGATGTAATCGCAGTGGTAGTTTGTGAAAGTGGATACTGTGAAACATTTTAAACAATAAACATGAAACGAAATGAATACATTTAAATATTGGTTAAATTAATATAAAATAAATTTGTATATTTAATTATTGGCTTATTAAAATACATTTTAACATGTTTCATTTTGAGGACTGTGGTCCTCTAGAGTAATCAGCTGATGTCTTTTGTAAAGAGCGACCAAGGAAGTTTACAATTAGGTAAGAATTTATGTCAGCATATATTACAAACATCATTGATAATAAAATCTATTGGCTCACCGCTGAAAAATTTCTGCTCAGATTGTAGAAATCTTGAAATTGTGCAAAAGTAGAGAAGCTGCCAAAGTTTTGCAGGATGAAGTCCACACTGTTGTTAAATGGCAATGAGCAGTCACCACCTGAAACAAAAAAGCTTAGTTCATAATTGTACAGAACTGGTTGCCATTTAAGGTCTGTAAAAGTACGACACAGTAAACTGAAGTACTAAATTGTGCTAATTTAGCAGAATATTTCTAAAAAAATATTTGAATTTTCTCAAGCCAATTTACATTTACATTCATTACTTTAGCATATTCTTTTATTCAAAGCAACAATTTAAGGGAAACATTGTAAAGTCTGTAAAACTCAGTCTGTAAAAAGCAGTAACATCTACCTGAGTTCTGTTGGCGTGACAGGAATGGATAAATGAAGTTAGTGTAGACTAGTCTTTGAGTTGGATTGTCCATCAGTCCAGTACTGTTACTCAACCCCACAACACTGCAGATATAAAACAGTCAGACATGTAAAGAGCCATGTATTGTACCCACATAATAATTTTGAGCTATAAGAAACTCAAAATTACTTTAATTAATGTTAATAAATATTAAAGAGGTTAACTGTAACATGTTAAATACCTAATGACTTTTCAAAATTTGAGAAGAATTTAGTATAAACTAAACTAAATATAATAGCATGTTTACAAATATTTTTACCATATTATAAAGCATAAAGTTTTGGTCCCAGATGATGATTTGTAGCCATGCACAAGTATGACCCCCTCACTATGCTAATATTTGTATTACTGTGCAGCACCCATATTTCTTTTTATTGCATAGTATAGTAATTTAGTTCTGTTACCAATACCAATTTTTATATATACGTCATATGGGTTTCTAGGACAACACACAGAAAAAATAAGTCAATCTAAAATCAGTAGATATGGGTGAACTTATCAAGGGCAAAACTGAATTAGTGATAGTCAGATAGTGAAAGATCATCAGATATCAGCTGAAATGAACGTGAGAAACCTACAGTGCCCTGTAGACCTGACAGCTGAAGTCACGTGTGCTCAAGCAAGACAGGAATTCCCCTGAGACCGTCGGAAGTAAAGGAATCATCTTGGTTTGAAACCATAATTTCATAAACTCCACATCTGCAAGATTTCCAGAAGTAAAGCTTTCTGCTGGAAGTTCCCCAAACAAGGCTGTGAGATTTCTGGAGATTGTTGAGCTGGAATTCTGAAACAAAATGAGACAAATAAACATTTTCAAAAAGCAGTATGTTTGGTTGTACTACAAAAAAATAAAATAAACTGAAGCCATTTTATTTGATCTTTCTTTACCCCTGTGGACTGATTCGTCAGTGCCTGCAGTGGTTTGTTAAGTGCTGTAATCAACAGTTGTAGGTCTCCCTCAGTCAGACTTAGATTTGAAGAAGCAACACAATTAATTAGGTTTCCCACACTATCCCCTGTCTGTGATACCTGCGCATAAAAGGATGGAAAAACATAATATAATTAATCTTGCGTTGTATGCACTGTAAAACACATTTTGGGAAATAACCTAAAAAAAGTATAACTTAATATAGTTAAATCTAGAATGTCTGGTTTTATTATGTAAATAATAAATAAAGGGATTTGATTTGATATGGGTTAAACTAAAGTAATTTTAATAGTCATGTTAGTTCAAAATACTAGCTCCCTACATGTATACACTTTTTACAGTGTAAGAAGATTTGTAGAAAACTGATATCTGAAGTACATCCTAAACTTGTACTAGTTGTTCCAGTGTTTACACATGAGAACAAAACCACATTGTGGAGTTTTACTTTTCACATTCTTTAGATGTGTCCCATGCCAGGTGGTAGGGTGTGGTTAATACTATGTGTGACTGAAAGGTTGATTTCTGGTTACTGAAAGACTCACAGAACAAGAACTGTTATTGCTGGCGACTCTACAAACTCCGACAGGATCTGCTGGTTGAGGATCTGTGACACTAAGCAAAGTTTAGAACATTAGTTACACAATAAATAACTAAACATGGCAGGTCTGTTTAAGGGTATTTAGACATATACAGAGTCTACTCACAGAACAATGCTGTTTATTTCTGAGGTGATGTTTGGTAAAGTCTGGTTAGAGAGCAGAAATGTCTGCACTGCAGGAATAAACACATACTGAATCCAATCATTAATGCTGCTGCTGTTAAATGCTGCCAGTATGTTTTCCAGAGTTCTGTTCTGAGGAAGAGAACTCAGGGTCCAGTTTACCAGCTGTGTTACATTGGCTGTGATATTGGGTGTATTTATCTGAAAAAAGACACACAGAAAATGTTTGTATTTTTTCTGTGAGTTCATTAAAGTGCTCTTTGCTTTCTAATATTTTTTAAAATTTCTCTGTAAAATAGAAAAAACTAGATGCAATGAGAAAATGCTCAGCAGTACATTACAAACAGAAACAAAACTTACAACAATGGCCACAGATGATTTGACAAATGTCCCCAATGGTTTCAATAAAGCCAAGAAGTCTGTGAGATTCTGCAAAATGATGAATAACAAGTTAGATTCACCTGCACAACAGTCATGCTACATCATTGACCTTATGAGAGCCAAGAAGAATCAGTTTAGTCATATTATAAAACCACAAAACACAGATCTAACCTTATCAAGTCCATCCGAATTTTGCCTGGTGATGTTAAGTGTCATGTTTTGGAGTGGCTTCAGGAAACTTTGGAGGATCAGATTCACAGAATCATTACTTAAAGTACCAGATGCTAAAAGATCAAAAGTCAGATCAGCCTTCTGTTCTGCCGTAAGTATATTTAAGACAGCCAGCTGCAAAGAGATTCAAATATGTTATTTCAACAAAAAATCTATGATTTAATTGATAGCCTGTGGATTATGTGAAAAAATGCCCCGTTCTCTTCACTTACCCCATTGAAGTCCTGCTTCAGAGTTTTGAAATCTTTAAAACTTGCGACACTAGAAAATGTTTGGAAGTTCAGCGAAAGCCATTTTTCATCAGAAGCATTGACACAGCCAGCTTTAAAGACAAAAGCTGAACATTAGTAACTTGAGACACTAATTTAAAATTATGGCCAAAAATTGAAAAAAAACCCCAATTACCTTCAGTAGTATTTCTTGCCAGAAAAGACTTGATTAGGTTCTGATATACCATCTTTTTCCTTTCAGGGCCAATAAGTGTGCTTAGATCGCCTACCCTAAAAAACAGTTTTAAATAAAATCAAATTTCTCTGTTGACACCGTACTATAACTATACAGTAATATTAGCAAGATTCATGTATATAACATAGTGCATCCTGTAAATACACACAGTGCTTGGAAGCTCTGGCAGCTGAGGTTGCTTTGACTTAGACAGGAGAGGGTCTCTTTTGACAGTGATGAGAGGTATGGACTGAGCTTCAGCTGGAACCACAATCTTGCAAAACCTGCATCACTCAGAGAACCCACCATCTGTGTACCATTCCTGATGCTATTGATGGAGCTGACGACAAGACTGATGTCAAGTCTGGATCTCTGTTTGAATAATTAAAAATAGATTAAAAGGAAATAACTGACTTCCTCAAAAAATATGGATAGCGATAGTGTTAGCGTTTGTTTACTGTACCAGTAAATTGTACAAATCAAAGGCAGCATCAGTAAATCCCTTGAGATTCTTGGGATTCTCCTGGTTTGTGAGTATCCCAGAACAGCTGAGGGTGTTATTCATTAAGGAATCCGAGTACTGAAAGGGGAAAAGGTAATTTAACAGGGAGTTTGTGACACACACACACCCACACACACACACACAAATATACACTATATGTTGAAAATCATAACAAATGCATAAAATAAGAAAAGCTTACTGAAGAGCATGCAGAACCATTGTTGATAACTGTGCCTTAAAAACAACATGGTATAAATAAAAACTCATACGCTTGTTACATTTAGGAGGAATTAGACAAAAAATATTTGACAATGTGAAAAACCATTGAAAAAAACCCTCACCATTTTGAATTCCCAGTAGACACTTAGGTGGAAGCAGATATAAACAGATATTATTAAACAACTTCTTTCAAGCCATTAAAAACACTCTCGAATCAACATTTGCATTATAATCCAGCAAAAAAATCTTTTTAATTTATAAGCAATGTCTATAAAATAATAGTGTTTGAAAATAAATAAATACCTGACTATTTGTCAGTGTAATTAAGCCTATAAAACAGACACATCACGTTATACACACTGTAATCAACATCAATCTCAAAGATTTCTAATAATTTGATATAAAAATAATTGGGAAGTACTTACCAAATCCAAACAGGATAAGACAAAGTTGAAATTGCCCCATTTTCACACTCAGACACCCCTGATCCTAACAAGATACAACTACATGGCATCATGTTTAACAAATTATATGTACATGGTAACAATAACAGTAACAATAAAGTACAATGTTAAATATTAGGCAGTTTATCACAATTCAAAACTTTCATATTTTAATATTTATTCAACATAAAACACAGGCACTCAAGGACAGTATAAGCACTTACTTGTAACAGGAGGATCTCTGTGTGTCAGTCAGTCCAGCAGGTGCACTGAGTATTGAAAGGGTGTGGGCCAACTAAATGCTAATTCCACACTCACGTCAGCCAGATCTAAACAACACCAACTATTGTAACACACAGGAAAGGCGCAAAACGAAAGAGTGGAAATGTGTTTAATCAAATTCCTTTGTTAACAGGAAATGTCTGTTAAGCCTTCTGATATACTTTCTGATATAAAACATTTTTCGACATTTTTCATTTTTACTTTAATGTTAATTTCATCAAGTATTTTTCAATTACAATGTTTTCTAAATTATGTGTATTAAATTAATGAGATCTTTTTAACAGTAGTGACTTTGAGACACTTAAAGCATCATATTGTACTCTTCATTTTATAATGATAAAATCTGCATCTGAAAGATGTTCTAAATTTATGTTATGGAAAAAATAGGAAAAAGTTGTTTTCATTTCATTGTAAAATCATATACTGATTTTACAAAATATTTTGTAATTAAACAATTATAAACATAAGTGCATACAGTGTGGAAGACTTTAAACTGGCACACCATTCTCTTTACAACATTTATACTTAAAGTGCTATCGTTTTAGAAGATAGTACTTCACTTTTCTGTTTAATGACATGACTAATTTTTCATTACCAAGCAATCCACTGATCGAACTGGTAGAGCACTGGCAGTAGTAATGTCAAGGCAATGGGTGATTACTAGGGAACGCAAACTGATAAAATGTAAAGCTTAAATGCACTGCAAGGCACTCTGAACAAAGTTGGCTGTCAAATGCATAAATGTAAATTTCTGACACCAGTGTTTTTAGAAAATATTCCTGCATGGGTTAAATGTTAACCAAATAAATGCCAACAACTGGCTAAAATATCAGTAAAAATCATAACGTAACCGGGAACACTTTTCACAAAATCTATAATGGAATGAATAACAAGTTCCAGTCATACTGTATATATACAAATCTTATACTGCATCTTTTTGTAATACAATAATCATACACCTATGACCAGCCTGTTACTGTAAGTGTTACGGGAATAAAGCTGATGTCAAACCATATCATGTTACATGAAAATGTATGAATTTCCATTGTACAGAAACTTCATCTGGGCCTTCAGCAACTTATTATAAACAGTCTTAGCACAGGAATCAGTAAATCTTTAGGCGATGTTTTAATGGCAGTTTCATTGCACATTGTTCCTCTCTACAGGCCCATGACTAGGCCTTAAAAATGCCACACTCTTAGACAATGTACAGTTCACTTATTATGCACTATTTACCTAACAACTGTACTTGGAGAGGTCAACCATGGATAAAAGTGGATTACATATCTTTTAAACATGACAAAAATGTGTCTGGAATTATAGTCACACCCAGTTACGGTCACAAAATATTCAGGCAGTTTTATCTCTGTAATGTATTTTGATGGCATGCATCAGATGCATTAAAGAACAACAAAACAACTTGTTTGTGTAAAAAAGGAAACAAAACCAAACCAAAACACGACAACCACGTTTTTCAATGATCAGCTGATTTGCTACGTGAGTAACAGGTGTATCTTGTTATGTATGCCTAAGGTATGTAGGACTGATGGGGGGGCTGACGCATGGCAACGGTTCATTTGGGTTTTTCAAAGGAGGTAATTGTATAGACAGACACAGATAAAGCAGATAAAACCTATCTAAAGAAGTGGCATATTTCATGGTACTCTTCTGCTTACATCGAGAAACTGTAACAAACAGATCTCGACAGATCTTAAAAATGGTAATAATGAGAAAGCTAAGTATGCATGCAAAGCTTGCCTTGCAAAGTCAAAAAGAGAAATTTTCACTCTAAATATATTTTTGGATTTGGAATCAATCTTTGGGAACATTTTTGTATTTCAAGACTCATCATTATAAACAGATTTAGATTCACATGTTCATATATGTTGAATATGTATTTTTATTAATTGTAAAAGCCACTGGATGAACAGAATTCAATTTTCAAAGTGCCCTCCAAAAGCTCTGAAACTTGATGATGAATCACTTATGTTGTTGTCTGTCACAAGTGACTTTGGATATGAAGTGAATTATTTGTGTAAATAAATGTAAATTATAAATGAATGTATAACATGATTTTGGGAAGTTACAAAACATCAAAAACTATTTTAAACAGCATTTTGGCCTGTCTTAAGAATTTAGAAAGTCAGTTTTAGATTTCAGTTTTAGAAAGTCCTGCTTCCTTATCAGAAGTCACATTTCACATTCTTCAGATCACAGAGTGATGTAGTGATCAGAACTGGCAGGTCAAAAGCAGGTTTCTTTTTTCCTTTTTTGGGAGGAAATACAAGCACAATAAATGCTAATTTGTCAAAGAAAGTCATAACATTTTCTCTGCCTGTCGTCAACCTAAACTAAATCTGCACCGTTTACCACAATAGTAACTAACTAAACTAAAATCCAACATATCAAATCTTCTCCTTAATATATCATGTTCAAAAATAAAGAGACAAACAAACAAAAAATTACATAACATAGCCTTTACTTTCCCAGATAAAGGTGCAGTAAGCGATTTGCATACAAGTTTGTGAATATTTCTAAATGTCTATTCTGTGTGTTGAAAAAATATTGTGTTTGCACATACACCAAGTTGTGTAAATAGGAGAAAAAACAAAGTGGATCGGATCAATCACCACAACACCATAACACATAGCAATAGGGGGCGTATGTACCAGCTGTTACTTATTGTTCCTGTGTTGATTAGTGTTCATTTTTTGAGAATGGAGCAATAAAAGGAGGAAA
Organism: Chromobotia macracanthus; assembly: GCA_036877525.1. NCBI lineage: Eukaryota > Metazoa > Chordata > Actinopteri > Cypriniformes > Botiidae > Chromobotia > Chromobotia macracanthus. The sequence goes on from JAZGTH010000115.1 coordinate 908,281, forward strand.
GTGTTTGTTTTGATGTCAATTTCAAATATCAGCTTCTCAGAAATCACTTACTGCACTGTTAAGTCACATACAAAGCATGCTGGAATTTTTTATAATCTGTGTATCATTCATGTGTCAAAAATCTTTAAACCAAAATTTAAAATTGTAAAAAATCCATATCCATTTTTATCAATTTGGTTTTCATTTTGGTATAATTTTTGGTTTTTGAAACGAATATTGAAAACAAGAGTTGTTTTCTCTTTATTGTTTTATTTAGAAAGCAAATGATTGATTGACTGATACACGGATTCTCTTTCAATCGGAACGCATCTATATGGTATATCTAGGAGGGGAATACTAGAATATCTATCCTTCAGAAAAACAGATAAAACGTCTTGGCTATTTTTGTAACCCTTATTCCCTGATAAATGTTATGTCGAAGACTGATTTACGGGGTCTCGCTTGGGAGCCCCAATCACTTTTGAGTAGTAGGAATGGCCAATGAGCATTGGCAAGTGTGATTTACATGCTGAGCTATCCTACCCTACCTGAATGGGTATATATGCTGGCTGCAAAACACCCTTAATTTAAGTTTGTACTGAAGGAACCTAATCATTTAACTAAGTGTAGCCTGGGAGCTGTAGCCTGAGTGATAGTGTCTACCACAGCTGGTCTTACACCACTCAAGTTTGCCACGCTTCACCCAGGAGCCACACCTGAAGGTTCTAGAGATATGGACACGAGTGCCACAAAGTGAAAGTACAAATGTGTTCCAACTGCTTATGTGTCGATTCACTGAGTTACACAAAGACTGCTTTCTTTTTCGTTTGATATCAGATAGTACTCCGTTGTATTCGTTTGTACGACAGATTAGAAACTTCCAGTCAGGTGTGTTGGGGCAAGTTGTAGCCAAACTCTGCAGGACACTGACCCTCCAGGAGCTGGATTGAATACTCATGAACTAGATTTTATGTTGGCTGAACAAGGTCTGGCTGATTTGTGATTAATTTTGTCACATTGCTTCTGGAAAACAGAGTTCACTAAACTTGAAAATGCGCATTATCTTTCACACAAGCTTGCATTTGTGGTCTGCCACATTCGCGTGTGTATGAATGGAAGTTAATGGAGTGACAAATGAAGTGTGACACACATTTAGACTTTGAGCATGTGAAAATTCTACTGAGACCACTACAAATACGGACAGCAACCAGATATAATATCAGTGTGTATTGTGACTGCAACCTAAAACTTTGGAGACTCATTAAAACTCAGAAATGGTCTTTTGAAACTCATTAGCAATAAATTGTGTAAAGATGTGGTTAACAATGAATTAAGAACATTTTAAACATGTTGACAGTAACTACTGACTTGCATGGAATGAAGAAAAAAATCTGTGGAATTTAATAGCTACCAGCAACTGCTCAATTACCTACATTCTTTTGAATGCCTTCTTTGTGTTTAACAGAAGAAATTCAGACAAACAGAGGTTTGGAATGACATGAGGCCGAGTAAATGATGACAGGATTTTCATTTTTGGGGAACTATCTTTTTAAATTTTAAAACCACCATCCCCCTTACCATCCTAATTAGATTTATATATTATCTGAAATTTGTTAGGCAAATAAAATATTCTCCATGCATAATAAGCAAACTATAAATAACAGGGACTGGTCGATCAGAACTCAGTACTGTCACACATACACAAGCTTGCATAATTTTTTGTGCTGATCAAAATGGCCAAGAAATTGGTTCAAAGCAACAAAACAGTTTTCAACATTGAAATGTTACTAAACAGCAAATCAGCTTTATACAGTGATTTATGAAGAATCATGTATTTTTCTGAATCATCATCAGCATATATCTTCATTCAACATAAAAAACAGGCACTCAAGGACAGTAGAAGCACTTACTAGTAACAGGAGGATCTCTGTGTGTCAGTCAGTCCAGCAGGTGTACTGAGTATAAAAGAGGTGTGGGCCAACTACATGCTAACTCCAGTGAGTACTGATACTGAACTCCAGATCTAAACAATACTACACAACTATTGTAACATATAGAAAAGGGGCAAAATAAAAGGGAGGGAATGTGTTTTGTCAATTTGTTGCTAATAGGAAATGTCTGTTTAACTTCTGCCTTCTGATATACTTTTAAAAACTTACTCCACTGAAGGTGTTCAAGTTATCTTTTTACTTCATTGATTTTATTAATCTTTTTTTTTCCCAATAAAAGCATGTTTTCTAAATTTAGGTTTATAAAATAAATATGCTGTCACTTAATATTCTAATTAAAGTAAATTAAGATCATATTGTATTCTTCAGTTCATAGAGATGCATCTGCTGGTACCTCCACATGAAAGATCAGCTCCACGCATTTGTCAGATGCAGTATAACAATGTAACGCTGTTTAGTCACTGGTGTACAAACTGTTCCTAATAATTTAAGTGCTCTGTGTATGTGCTTTATAAAATGTGCTTACTAATAAAACACTGTTTAACACAATGGCATTCATATGTATGTAAGTATTAGATTAACTTGCCTTCTATCATTACCTACTGAAAATTAAAGTGAGATTTAATTAACTGTGTTTATTGAGTTGACTGCCTTCTCATTACCCAAGAATCCACTGGAGGAGCAATTATGTGTTTGTTTCACATATGTGCCTTTTCTGTAGCTTAACTGGTAGAGACCTAACAGGTTGTTTTCTGAAAATACTCCTGAATGAGCTTAATTTAAACTATTGCTAACCAAACAGTGTAAAAATATCTGACACTTAAACCACATAATAGGTCTGTGACCACGTCTTAAAAATACCACAGTCTTAAACGTCATACAGTTCACTTATTATGCTTAACGTTCTCTTGTTTGTGTAAAAAGGAAATAAAAACAAAACACGAGAACTATCGTTTCCAACAATCAGCTGATTTGCTACATGAGTAACAGGTATATCTCGTTATGTATTTTTAAGATATGTGGGACAGGAGGTGTGACGCATGTCAACGGTTCATTTGGATTATTCAATAAAGACAGACAGAGATAGTCTTCCACATCATAAAAAGCAACGTATTTCATAAAACTCTTTTGCTTACATCAAGAAACGCTAAAAAGAATGGATTTAACAGGACTCTACAGATGATGATAATGATTTTGCGTATGACAAATCTAAGTATATGTGCAAAGCTTATGTGCAAATTTATAAAGGGATATATTCCCTATGTTAAAACACATTTTGGAATAAATCTTTGGGAACATTTTTGTCTCATCATTAAAAAAAGATTTAGATTCACATCTTCAGATATGTTGAATATGTATTTTACAGAATTACATTTTTTAAGGTGCCCTCCAAAAGCTCTGGAACTGCTGTCTTAAGATGAATCACTTATGTTGTTGTCTGTCTCAAGTGACTTTGGATATAAAGTGAATTTTTTGGAGTCATTTTTATAATCAGTTAATATAAATTATAAATGGGTGGTATTTTGGGAAGTTAACAAAACATATAAAATTGTTTTAAACAACATTTTGATAAATGCCATAAATGCCAAATGATAAATTTGTATGGCCTCAAATTAAATGACTGACCACAAGAAATATTTGTTCTTTAAAAAAGTCATAGGACAATTTAAAAAAATAACATTAGCAACAATGTTAAAAACATCATTGATTGATATATATGTTCACCTAAAGTTGTAATGTCAATAAAAGCATGTTTTTGTCAACAACCTAAGAATGTTTCAAATAACATCCTCATTGTGCACTGTAGTAGAAACATCTCACTGTTTTCAGTGCAGTGCTATTGTAAGTGCACATTTCACAGTGTAGATAGTGATCTAAGCTTGTTTTAAAGCAGGTTTCCTTTTCTTCTTGCTAGAAAAGATTTTTAAGTATCAGGTTTTGTTAACATAGTTACAGTGATTAATGTCATAAATTACCTAGCCATAGTTTTTAACAATAATGGAGCTGATAATTAAAAGATTAAAACATCTATAGTCAACAACTGCCTGAAACTGAGCAGATCATTAAAGTAACATTTTTGTTCTATGGTTCATCAATTAGTGTAAGGCAGTTGATCTAGAGATAAACACAGGGTTTGTTTGCAGAAACGTACCATAAAACAACAAAACACAATTTGATGCTTTTTCCCAGGCTATGGTTCCTTGCTTCCCCCCATGTGGCACTGATACCCTGAATTTCAACTCTGCCTCCCCTCTTCCCTCTTATTCTCCCCCTCCCTCTAGGCTCAGATCAATGGAGCTCACTGAACATATATGTGCAACATACAATGTGATGTCATTGAATTTCCATTGTCATGTTTGGTATCATTTTGAAGGTTATCATCTTTAAGGTTATAATCTTGAAGGAAATAATCTACACCTCTGGTATGGGTGTGTCTTTCCCAGAAGTCCTGGACTTTGTAGTGTTATCTCTCCCAGTGGGGTGCCTCTTCAGGTCACGAGAACTCAGACCAAATCTTGAATAGATTTTATGACTCTTTGTCTTATCTGTGTATGTAAGGTGGCTAGACAAAAGACTCTGGGAAGCGTTCTGTACCCAGAACTTCCCACACAACTGCTGCTGTGTGTCTCATTTGCCAGGTATGATTTAGACTTTGTACATAATTTTATATTCTGTTGATCATATATTGTTCTTTTGAATTCAAATTCATATTACATCTTTTATTTCTTTGAATTGATGTTTTAACATGCCTGGCAAATAAATAGTGTTTCCTGATATATTGAAAGTTCTTCAGAAATTGTTATTACTGATAGATTAGAATGAGACCAAGGTTACCGCAAAATAAGTGTCAGGATACGATCATACTGGGGACTTGTAGTTGAAAGGGGCTAGGAGCACATCCACCAAGATCTCCAGGTTTCTGTCTATCACCTGTCTTAGCAAGTTGCATGATCGTGACTAAGATAAATGTTATTAGATCTGAGTAAGCATGGAGCAGCCAGGTTAAATAATGTTAGTTTAACAGGCAACCTCTGACTAAGATCAAAATGACCATTTTGTGATCGTGAGATCCACATATATCGACTGGCGTGACACTCAGTGTGACAATGGGTCCCTAATGAAAGAATAACTAGGAGTATGGGAATTTACAACTAAACACTAAATTATGATAAACAGATAATTTGGAATCACTAATCTAAAATTCATATAAAATTGGAGTCAGATTGGAACTAACCACAGAGTCAAAATAAAACTAAATTGTAATAAATTAAAGAATTTTGTAGAAGTGCTATAGAAAGGCAGAACATGTGCGATACCTTCACCCACACTATTGGATTCCGTCGTTGGGCCAATGGGTGGTCCTTACATTAGTATGTTCACTCATGACAATTTCATACATTTGCTCTTCAGATGATTTCTTTGACTTAAGTAAACCACGTCAGAATGTTATGATTAGCCCAAAAGCAGACTTTTAATGTGTTCTGTGATCATACCGGTAATCCTGTTCTGTGTTCACACATAGCATCCTACTGGTAATTTAATAGTAATGTTACAACATCCCTTACTGGTAAATTGCCAGAACCTATTTAATGGCAATTTGCTCAAATTTTGAGTACTATTCCTGAAAAGGTGGGCACTTTGATACTCCAAATCTGCCATGGTGCTGCAGTCAATTAACATTTTGTTTGGAGTATGTTGCTGCCAAAACAAATTTTTGTGTTATGGAAATGATTGAGCCGAGTAGCTCCCGATGTTTTCACTGAAATGTTCTTCTTGGTAGTCTCACCACTGTGGAGTAATGAAAAACTAAGTACTTCTTTACTGCTTTCATCAGAATTAAGAGGGTAAGCAGCAGTCAGGAGCTGCTAATCAAATGCCCTTACATAAATATCTGCTCATAAGTGTGACCACCTACACACAATTTTGTGTGCTTTCTGTTTCACATCACTGTACCTTACGTCATACACTTTTTGTGTCTTACATGTTTCTTTAAACTTCCAACAACAGGCTGACAAGTCTTTCAAAGAGGACTAGTGGATTGTATTTGTTCATCATATACCTTTAATTTGTTTCCATAGACTGTATTTCACATGATTAGGTATGATCATTGTCACAAATAAACAGGTACAAATCACAGAACATTTTAAATGTAATTGCATGATTTCAAACAAAGATAAAGAAAAGAGAATTCTTATTACAAACCTAAATAAGTTTTTAAATAGTGTAAAACAAATCAGGGGCCAACTGAAGTTCCAAAATGGTTGATGCCATAATCAATAATTACTTGAAAATGACAAAATAATAGAAGCAAAACATCCATCTAATATGGAACATTTCTTTAAATCATAGTACTACATATTCTTTGCTTGATATGCTTAGCTTTAAGTGCAATATTTCTTTTTTAATAAATGTCAAAAACATTTACATACAATTATATCATGATCATTGTAATTATCAGAACTAAATAATGTAAAGAGTACATATGTTCCAATTTGTTAATACAATGAGTTCTGTTAGTAATGAAAAACTGAACAGGATGACTTATAGAATGGGTCCAATATCAATCATAAGTAATTATGGACAGATTGAGTTAGTTTGTGATTTTCTATATATTTATATTGCTTCCAGTGCAGAGTCCCACATCAGCTTGGTAAAATTACTGTGACTGGCAGTCAGTGGTGCTATATGATCTCCACTTTGATGATGGTAAAAATAAGTACAAGAATGGTGAATGAAAATGACCATTCACTGGCTCTGATTCCTATGAAAACAAAAGAACAACAAAAAGGTTATTGAATTTATTTAAATGGCAGCATTTTAAACCTTATCCAAAACCTGTGGAAGACATGAACAGGTATTTTATCTGACAGTAAAGGAGGTTTCATTTGTTTTAATATGACTATGCCATGTGAATGATACCTTACCTTGAGCTCCTGCAGTAGTTTGGATTACAGTGGTGGTGGTGGTGGTGGAGATGGTGGTGGCAGCAGTAGCAACTGTAGTAGCATTTGTAGTATTTGTAGAGTTGTTTGGGGAAATTGTGTCTGCTCTCCCTCCAGTCAGTGAGATATTCAGCTTATCCAGCTCTGACTGTGGCTGCAGTGAGATCCAGCTCCGCACGACTGTTTGATTTTCATATGTTTTTAGATCCCGTAAACTCGAACCAAGAAGACCCACAACATCTGATACAGTGAGGTTCTGTAATATATAAGTGGACATTTTGATTTGTAAAGCTAAATACATAAACTGAATGATATAAATAATGAGGAAAAAGAATGACAATATAAAATGTCTTTCTGTTCTCACCGTGACAACACTTCCGTCGAGTTTCATGAAAGTGGCCAAGCTCATGCTGATGTTTAAAGATGTCAAACTCTTAATGTACGCTAAATCTGCACCCCCTAAAACACAGAATCATCAAATACTTAATGTAAACTAAATGTCTGTCAGCCTCTGCAAACCAATTAAACCAAACCGTGTGGTTTAGCTTATGGTGAATATCGTGCATTATATAGGTTTAAATTAACACTTGAAGAGCTTCCTTACCAAGATATGACTCAATGAGCTGAAACTGTGTGAGGGTGGCACTTTGGGCCCTGGGAACTGAAATGGGAAATGCTATTTTAGCTATGGAGAAGAGCGCCTTCTTGTTGTCAGAAGAACATTTTGACACATCCAAGGCATCAGCCCCTCTGTTATTGAGAAAATAGAGAAAATTTGAGTGATTAAGCATTCCAACAATGTGCTAGGATTAACAAAAAAGTTAAAATACAGGTTAATTTACTATTTTAATAACTAATTTGAGATTAGTGGTTTAAGACTTACTTAATACTTTCAGGCAATATTGCTCTCAATGTGCTGGTGCTCAGAGAGCACAGATTTGGTCCTTTCACTAGATTCAGCTCAGTGGCAGTCAGATTATTGTTTGCGCTGAGGTAATTTGTGATTATTTGTTTGCTCTGAAAGACAGATTAAAGTGAGAACCCAAAAATAAGCATTTCATTAGCATCTTAAAGTATCTGCCTCCAGTAAATCATTCACTTAAAAACAAATTAATATTTGCAAAATCCACACCTGTTCTGAGGTCCATTCACCATCATTAGTATTCATCAATGCTGCCAGTGTGTCGGATTTAGTGATGTTCCATTTACTAATTTCATCCACTGTTGCATTTCTAGCCACTGGCCCCAACACCTTGACCCGATTCTCCGAAAGGCCATTTGGTGATATCTGATGGATTAGAGCATGTAACATTAGAGCTGTCCTGAATGTTATCTGGTAAAATTTCAACACTTAATATATTTCTTTTTTACCTCACGGAGTTTGTCCAAAACGATTCTCTGAAACTCACTGATGTCAATTTTTTCACACAGGCTAGCAAGGTTGTCCATTGCTACCACAGGAGTCAAGCAGTTCTTGAACTGTGTGATATCATATCCAAAGGGGAAGGCATCATCACTGATCGTAAGACTGGTGATGTTGCCCGTAGTACAGTCAGATGCTGAAAACACAAGTGATTGTCATTACCTCAGTGCAGACACAATAACACAAAGAAAAGGAATTCTGTGCTTACAAAGCTTTATAAATAAATGAGAATATAATAAGAGATAGTTCACCTGCCCTGCTGGTCACTGGTGTAGTTACAATGAGAGCTTTAAACAGTTTCTTCATTAGAGGTTTGGGAGTGTTATTGTCACGCAGTGTTTTCAGGAAGCTTTTTAAGAACTTAATTAAATCATTCTGTTTAAAACAAGATTAAAATGCAGAAAGGGTCAGTAAAAGATCATTTTCGATGTCAAATATATTGCAAATAAATGTACAATACATTTACATTTATGCATTTGGCAGTAACTTTCATCCAAGCGACTTACAGTACATTCAAGGTATACATTTTATCAGTATGTGTTTCCTGAGAACCTAACCCACAATCTTTGTGCTGCTAATGCAACGCTATACCAATTTAGCTACAAGAGCACGATACGGTACCTGTTTGAATGATGTCCAAAATGCTTGTGAGAAAGTACAAGGGAAGAATTCCGAGATCATCAAGTGTTTTCTGATTCCACTGGCTTGGTGGTCTAAAAAAAATTTTATTACAATTTTTATTAGATTATTTTGTGTTACTTTCTTTCATTAATGGACAGTATCAGACTTGAAATGATAAACTTGCAGGGTACCTACACAAGAACAGACTATAATATAAAAATAAAAATTTTAATACCATTGTGAATTAAAGTGTTATAAAACATTTCTGAGCTTGGTTTAAAAAAACAAATAACCAGGGGGGAAATGGTCGACATTTTCTGAGGGGAACCTAGTTGAGGATATTTTATGTTCTTAAACCACAGATGCAGAAAATCCCAGTTTATATATTTATGAAATTTGCATAGCATTTGAAAGCTATTATGTGGATAAAAGATGCAAATTCCCAACATTTTGAATTAGACTCAGTCCTCCCTGGGTCACCCACCACTTCCAGCCCTGTGAATAACGCTTACTTGTAGTACAGCAATATATCTGTTGGATAGTTGGCAAAATCCAGTGGTGAATCATCTCTAATTTGGTTGTACATGCAAGTCAGCTAAGAAAACAAAATTGGAAACAAAGCAAAAAACGTTAATTGTGTTCTGTTATCAAACTAAACTCAAGACATTTTTGTATTTGTTTTGTCAGTACTCACCTGAGACTCACTCAATACCACCTTAGGTCTGTCTGATCTAGGCCGGCAGGCATTAATCAGACTCTTGATTTTGACTCTGGAGAATGTTTGCACTCTGGAGCATGTAAAACCTTGCAAAACATCCACTGACAGACTGCAGACAATTCACAGCATGTTTTTCCACAGTTTGCTCTTTTATAGCAAAGTTCATTTATTGATTTAAAAACAATCTGCAGAAACACTTACTCATCAGAATTAGCAAATGCATCAGCAACAGTGTCGAAGAACAGAACTGCCTGGAAAGTGAAATAATTTTTTCAAGAAAAATGTGCATTTTACTAATATATATATTTATGCAGTGTAGTTTTGTCATAGTACCTGTTCAGGTTTCCAGTTTTTATCATTAAACTGCTTCACAACTGTTACATCTGCTGTGTTAGGTATATTCAAAAGGTTTCTTGGAATTTGAAGGGCCATTTCATTGGGAATATTTGACATCAGGGTATCTACTGATGTGCTCACTTTCAAAATCTAGATTTAAAAAGACATATATTGACTGTTATATTGTTTATCATAAATACTTAAAAAAAATGATCTCAAAACTACCATTAAGTTAACACTTAATATATGTGAATCTTGTTCACATGCAGTACCTGGGTTACATAGGTCATCTGAACAATCTCTGGGGCAGTCAGTATGTTTTTTATAAATACTGGGTCACGAGATGTTTCAAGAATTTGTTCTGGAGCAATAGCACTCAGTTTTTCTGAAGACACCCCTGCAATCAGAGATCCTAGACTCAACAAACTGTTGCTGCTGTTGAGCTGAAAATAAAAGTAAAAAAAAACAGTAATTTGCTATTTCATAGTCTGCAAACCACTTTTTAATCTAAGCATTTAGCATGAGCCAAACAATACAATAATTTAAAAAAAGATAGAAAGACTGTGGAAAATTTCATTTTCAAAAAATTCCATAAGCAAGTTAAAGGCTACCTGATAGTTGCCACTAAGAAGCACTGTTACAATTGCCTGGGATTGTCCAAGACTCCAACCAGACACATTGCTGAGTGTTGAGAGACCACTGACCAGAACGGATGGAGGTGCTGAGGTTATCTGTATAGCTGTTAATCCAACACTTTCTTGTCCCAGGTTTTGAATAGTATTAGCACTTATAGTTTTGATATTTCCAGCAAGGGCAGCAGATATCTGAAAATATGGATTATTAGTCAGTGACATCACTGAAGACTTTAAGTTCAATTTAAACTCAATGTTACCACCAAAATAATTCTGACTCAAATTACATGTTCAAGAAGTCACTCAAGGTAACAGTGAAGCATTTACAATGGATGTTAGTGGGGCCATAAATGGTAAAATATATACGAAAGTTTCGAAAGTATTGCTACACTTTGTAAATGTTATACATGCTACCAAGATTTAGGTCTAATACAAATGCTTACTAACTTTGCAATGCTTACTAACTTACTAACTTTTGTTATATTCAAAAATACAACTTTGTTGCCATGACCATGTAACACTGGCAAAATGTTTCTTTGCAGTAATCAACATTATGCCACACACTATTGTTATTGATTTCAACTTGTACTGAACCTTGAATATTCTATTAATGGAATAATACTTACTTGAGGATCCACATCAGAGCAAGATGTTTTAAAGTTTTCAAGAATGATATTAGTTTGATTCTCATTTAATCCAGTGAAGACCGACACTGGGGCATCACACTGCAATATCGAAGGCAAGCTGGTGGAGCACAGAAAACAGTAAACACTTTGATAAATGAACTCAGAGAATGCTTTAACACTTCAGTTCTGTTGCTCTGTTCAAACTTACTAAAAAAGACTAAAGTTGAGGTTTTGCAGAAAGATGAGCTCAGTGTAGCGACTGACCACTTTCTTCGGAATGGTTGATTGATTGAACAGCTGTATGTTGTCAGGATTCACAGCGAATTTTTTCATCTGCAGGCAACAAAGTGGGGGAGAAATTGGTGGTATGGATAAGTTTTCTGTATCAACAATTGAATGCCACACAAAATATAGATAATTTCATTTGATTTCAATTTCATTCACCAATTAAGAAGCAAATTAAATATTTTAAAGTTTATACCGTGTTCTCAGGGCCGAAAGAGTACAGATCATCTATGCTCACAAAGCTGATAAAGGTGACACCAATGTAATTAACAAACCATGCCACATACATAACATACCACTGGTGTTGTAGCATTTTGGTTCAGAGTCTGAAATTGAACAAAATAATATTGAAGTAAACCCCATCAACAGGACTGTAAAATGAATAATATGCATTTTGATTGTTTTTTTTTCATTAGGAGATAACAGTATAATGCACCTGTTTTCAGATATGTCTTGATAATGGTATTATATATATCACCACTGGAAGCATTAATGGATTGACTGCCCAAAACACTGACCCTAAATGAAAAGTAAAAGTGTTTAAATAGATGCATAACCCTTCAAATTCAAACTCTAAGCAAATACATTACAGTTTAAAGCTTAATAATGCTCACATTTTCCTGTACGATAGACACGATGCACTCAGGGTGTCATTTGACCCCAGTATATCCGTGTTCAGGAAGTTCAGATAGAGTCTCAATCTACGTTCAAACCACAAATCGACCTCAGTCTGATTGTCACTTGTCAATGCCAGAGGCCAGACGCAGGGCAGGATTTTGAGTTTAACATCATCTGGTACCTCCACCTGTTATGAAAGTCAGCTTTTAAATTATTATATAAACCATAGATATTACCATTGATACACTAATGCACTAATGTTCAACATGATTTAAACTTCTTGCTTCTCTCCCTAAATGTGTTTTTAACATTTGTGCACTAATGGCTATTGTAGGTTTAAAGATAGAACTTACAGTTTCCACAAACTCTGGTGTTCTGACCAAGTTTTTGAATATGAAACAGATATCTGCAGCACTGTCCGCCACATCTGGCTGTCTGAGGTAGGTTCCCAGCTCAGAAGGAGCTATAGAGTTTACATTATCTGAAATAAATAAATAAAACATCAGTTTACATCTAACCGAGCATAGAAATTGTGAGGTCTGATTACGAGCCGATTCTGAAGCTTACCTCTGTTTGTCGAGGTGGTGGTATCAAAGAGACAAAGGTGGTCACATTTGGAAGTGACCCGAACCCAAGCAGGCTTTCATTTAAGAATGTGATAAAGCTATTGTTTCTGTAGCATCTCAGTGGCTGTGGTCCTACAGGAAAGGAAGATTGTAGTATACCGAATGTTGGACCTACATTACTGTTGCATGTATATGAAACGTTATTACTGTTTGTTACATATGCTACATATTCTTTTTGCTACATGTTTATTTATTTGGGTTTATCCCATATGAATCTCATAAGAGATAATTTCTTTAGAAATTATCACTACATGAACAGGGCAAGGACCAATTCAAGACATTAACATAAAAAATACCTCTAAAGGACAGAAGAATGTTATTGTAGATCGCAATTTTGGTATTATTTGGCATTGAAGTTCGCACAACATCTAACAGCTTCACTCTGTGAAATGAAATTAAACAATGTGTATATAGTCACAATTACGTATTCATGTTTAAGTATGCCAGGTGTATTTTAAATTATGAGTATCATACCATGTTGGAATATATCTGCAGTGCATCATCAAGTTGTGTGCCGATTTTGGTGAAGAAAAGCTTCCAGGTCTCTTTTGTCTCATTATTGGACAGTTTGCAGGCCTTGCAGACTTGTTGAGGGTTTAACTGTGACACCTGATGACACAAAAGAACTTGTTTCAATAATAAAACAATATCACACATACAGAAATAATAAGACAATAACACTTGATCATAGACCAAGGAGTGTTTCATTTATTATTACCGTTGGCAGACAGGCAAACTGTGAGACACTAAAGTTGCAAACATTTAGGGAGCCTGTTCCATTAAGAGCTACAGCAGAGCTGCAAGTCAGAAGAACATCAAACATTTATTACAAACTCAATTTGTGTCCTCAGTGTTTTGAACTCTTATGAGAGCAGAGAAAACATCTCACCTGTTGACACTTGCACAGATGACAGTCTCTGAAAAACCGAAGACAATCAGTTTTAGAGACTTGCTGACATCTAAAATCATTCAGATCATAATCATTAACATAAACAGAGTCACTTACCATTTACAGGAGTTGCTGTGCACTGCAAGAAATTAGAATTTTTTTATTAGATTATCATTGTTTTGTAAATTGTATATTAAATTGTACTTAAAAGAATCACATTTACTTAAACATTAACGCTTTATTTTACTTACTTGGCTAGCTCTCTGTATGCACTCTAGAGGAAAATACGACAATTCAGACTTTCAAAATTTGCATTCACTTGTTTTAATGAAATCAACTTGTTTCACACTGTTAAACTGTCTCACCATCAGGAGGAATCATCATCAGAAAATCCCTAATTGTCAGCAGATCTTCAGTCTGGTTAGGAAAGACTGATGATAATGTCTGATCCACACTGTCAAAGCTGATTCAGAGAGAAAGGAAAACACAAATGTATTATTCAAGGCTATTGTATCCAGTTCATTGTCTGTTTTTCGTATTCTGAAAAGCTTCAAAAGATCACCTACATGTTTCTGTAGTTTTCACAAGTGAAATTTGCCTACAGGACAAAAGAAACATTACAACATTTGATTGACAACAGTGGTTCTAGAGGCAAAGTTATTCAGAATTAGGAGATCAAACAAATAATATTAAATAATATATGATTATATGTATAGCAGTATATATTGCATATATTACATGTATATATAATATATAGAATAATATATATATTATATATGATGACTTTTGAAAATATTTTGTCTGTTTGTCAAAGGTTGTATGATATGCAATAATTAACCCAACAGAAAAACAAGATACTGCCCCCTGGTGGCTGAGTTCTTTCACAATTCTCACAGGCAATTGAGGCCTTGAGTCAAACATGCCTACCGAGTTTCGTTACAATAGGCCTTTGTTAACTTTGTCTAATAGGTGCTCAAACTACATGGGCTGATGGTGGCCATATTTTTTATACACCTTGAACAAAGACACTGCATGCCAATTTTCAAGTTGACTGAGCTAACTCTAGAACAGTTACAGTCGTTTTTGTGTTTTTTCCACATTATAGCACCACCCAGTGGCCAGTCAGCAAAAGAAACAGCAAGAGTAATAGAGTTGAAGACTAAATAAATCATTTCTACACATTATTTAGGAAGTTAAGAGTTAAGATACCATGCGGGCCTGTGTCTGAAGAAAGGGCAGGAAGTTGTTCAGCTTATCCCTGTTAGAGGCTGGAAGAAGGAAGTCAAAGACTCGTCTGAGGATCATGTTTCTGTCTTCTGCTCTAACAGGAGGTGTGAACACCAGTTCACCCAGTTGCACCAGTGAGAGAACAGGAAGAGCATCCAGCTGAGAATGAGATGAGAGACACTCTTACTTTACTCACATTTACAAAACATGTACTGTACGTTCTTGTTTAGTCAACATATGTCATACAGATGTTAAGCACTGATAATAATTATCATTTATAATAAAATCCATTGCCTCACAGCTGAAAAATTGCTGCTCAGTTTGTAGAAATCTTGAAGCTGTGCAAAAGTAGAGAAGCTGCCAAAGTTTTGTAGGATGAAGTCCACACTGTTGTTAAATGGCAATGAGCAGTCACCACCTGAAACAAAAAAAGCTTAGTTCATAATTGTACAGAACTGGATGTCATTTAAATGAGGTCCTGTAAATGTATTTACATTTATTTATTTAGCAGACACTTTTATCCAAAGTGATGTTTTGAGAAAATCATCACCATTATTTTAAAGTCTGTTAAAGTTAATGAACAGTAACATCTACCTGAGTTCTGTTGGCGTGACAGGAATGGATAAATGAAGTTAGTGTAGACTAGTCTTTGAGTTGGATTGTCCATCAGTCCAGTACTGTTACTCAACCCAGTATGCTGCCAGTATGTTTTCCAGAGTTCCATTCTGAGGAAGAGAACTCAGGGTCCAGTTTACCAGCTGTGTTACATTGGCTGTGATATTGGGTGTATTTATCTGAAAAAAACCCCAGAAAAATACATTATTATTTCCATGGGTTCATTAATATTATACATGTGTTCTAATATTTTGAATATTTTATCAATAAATAGAAAAAATATATCTGTAAATCTAAGTAATAAATCCCAATCAAGGGCAAAACTTACAACAATAGTCACAGATGATTTGATGAATGTCCCCAATGGTTTCAGTAAAGCCAGGAAGTCTGTGAGATTCTGCAAAACAATGAAAAACTAGTTAGTTCACCTGCACAACAGTCAATGTTGTCAAAATGTTTTGGAGTGGCTTCAGGAAACTTTGGAGGATCAGATTCACAGAATCATTACTTAAAGTACCAGATGCTAAAAGATCAAAAGTCAGATCAGCCTTATGTTCTGCCGTAAGTATATTTAAGACAGCCAACTGCAAAGAGATTCAAATATGTTATTTCAACAAAAAATCTATGATTTAATTGATAGCCTGTGTATTATGTGAAAAAATGCCCGTTCTCTTCACTTACCCCATTGAAGTCCTGCTTCAGAGTTTTGAAATCTTTAAAACTTGCGACATTAGAAAATGTTTGGAAGTTCAGCGAAAGCCATTTTTCATCAGAAGCATCGACACAGCCAGCTTTAAAGACAAAAGCTGAACATTAGTAACTTGAGACACAAATTTAAAATTATTGCCAAAAATTAAAAAAAAAACCCAATTACCTTCAGTAGTATTTCTTGCCAGAAAAGACTTGATTAGGTTCTGATATACCATCTTTTTCCTTTCAGGGCCAATAAGTGTGCTTAGATCGCCTACCCTAAAAAACAGTTTTAAATAAAATCAAATTTCTCTGTTGACACCGTACTATAACTATACAGTAATATTAGCAAGATTCATGTATATAACATAGTGCATCCTGTAAATACACACAGTGCTTGGAAGCTCTGG
Source organism: Chromobotia macracanthus (assembly GCA_036877525.1). Taxonomy (NCBI): domain Eukaryota; kingdom Metazoa; phylum Chordata; class Actinopteri; order Cypriniformes; family Botiidae; genus Chromobotia; species Chromobotia macracanthus. Next base: position 924,868 of record JAZGTH010000115.1, read on the forward strand.
CAGCTGAGGTTGCTTTGACTTAGACAGGAGAGGGTCTCTTTTGACAGTGATGAGAGGTATGGACTGAGCTTCAGCTGGAACCACAATCTTGCAAAATCTGCATCACTCAGAGAACCCACCATCTGTGTACCATTCCTGATGCTATTGATGGAGCTGACGACAAGACTGATGTCAAGTCTGGATCTCTGTTTGAAAAATTAAAAAGAGATTAAAAGGAAATAACTGACTTCCTTAAAAAAATATGGATAGTGTTTTTTAGATAGCGTTTGTTTACTGTACCAGTAAATTGTACAAATCAAAGGCAGCATCAGTAAATCCCTTGAGATTTGTGAGATTCTCCTGGTTTGTGAGTATCCCAGAACAGCTGAGGGTGTTATTCATTATGAAATCCGAGTACTGAAAGGGGAAAAGGGGAAATAAACAGGCAGTTTGGAAATTTTATAGAAAGCAAAAAACACTTACAAATAAATACATGGGGTTCATATGGCAATAATCATAACAAATGCATAAGAAGTGCTTACTGAAGAGCATTCAGAACCATTGTTGATAACTGTGTCTGTAAAAGTAACATGATACAAATTAAAAACTCATAAGCCTTTTACATATAAGAGGAATTAGGCCAAAATGTTTGACAGTGTGACAGAATTTAAAAAACTCACCGTTTTGAACATCTACTAGACACTGAACAAATAGAAAATAAATATACAGATAAATGTAAACCATAACACTTTGTGTTGTAAATAGTTTATTATTAAATAACTTCTTTCATCAACCCATTTTTAAAAAAATCACGATTTTCATTATAAAACAGCAAAAAAAAAGAAAATAATTTAATACCTACCTGACTATTTGTCAGTGTGGTGAAGCCTATAAAACAGACACATTACATGTAATCAAGTATTTTTAAGATTATTTTTTTGAAATAATAATACAGATACTAGATAATTAATTGGAATTTGCTTACCAAATACACATAGGATAAGGCAAAGTTGAAATTGCCCCATTTTCACACTTAGACACCCCTGATCCTAACAAGATACAACTACATGGCATCATTTTTAACAAATTATATGTACATGGGAACCATTGTAGTAATGATAAAGTATAATTTTAAACATTACACTTCAGTTAATCTAAGTTCAAACCTTATATTTTAATGTATTCAACATAAAACACAGGCACTCAAGGACAGTATAAGCACTTACTTGTAACAGGAGGATCTCTGTGTGTCAGTCAGTCCAGCAGGTGCACTGAGTATTGAAAGGGTGTGGGCCAACTAAATGCTAATTCCACACTCACATCAGTCAGATCTAAACAAGATCAGCAACATACAGGGAAGGGGCAAAAAAGTGTCTGATCAAATTCTTTTGTGAACAGGAAATGCCAGTTCAACTTTGTTTTATGTTACTTATGAAAACTTATTCCACTAAAGATGAGCAAGTTATATTACTTTAGTGTTGATTTTTTTTTTTTTTTTTTGCTACAGTTAAAAGGATGTTTTCTAAATTTAAAGGGAGATCTTTCTAATAGTAATTTTGTATCTTCAGTTTATAATGTAAAAATGTGCACCTGTGTGGTGATTTTATATTTTTGTGTCGAAAAACAATGTACAAATTTCAAAATATATAAAAACTTTAAAATATTATTTTATTTACAATATCTAATTATTAAACAATATTATTTCAATATCAAAATTATTTTATTGTCATCTTGTTTATTATTTTTTTATTATTATTACTTCTTTCAAATTTTCCAGGTGAAATAAAAAAATATTTATGGCCAATGTTTTCACAGTTAATTTTACCTGCGTGCATATAGAAAGAATGACTAAAAACACAGTTAGAGCTCCACACATTTACTTGCAGTATTAAATAAATGTAACACTGTTTAATCACTTTAGTGTGCAAACTTATGTATAAACTATTTTCAATAAGTGAACAAGTGCCCTGTGGCATGTGCTATGTGACATTTCATGTGCTATAAAATGTGTTTACTAATAAAACACTCTGAGACACAATGACAGATGTTTTTAAGTATGACACTTAAAGCATGTACCACCTAAATCAATCAATGATTAAACAGAATAAACCTATTTGTTTAGCTTTCCCTCAATCAATTGATTGTAAAATAAAATTAAAGTGAGATTTACTGTTACACTATTGCTAACCAAACATACAACGGTGTACAATCAATCAGTGTAAAAATAGCAGCAACACTTAAACAGCATAACATAACCAGGAACACTTTCACAAAATCTATAATGTAATGAAGACCAAGTTCCAGTAATACAAAACCTAAATCACATTTTTCTACTCAAATTATTACACACTTGGGACCAGCCTGTTACTTTAAGCATTATAGAAAGAAAGCTGATGAAGGAAGTAGTTGTCAGAAAGTGACAGACATGACCAGAGTTTAAGTTAGGTCATGTCAAACTATATCATCATGTTATGTGAACATATATGGAATGTTCGTTGTACAGAAAACTCATCTGGACCTTCATGAAAACATAAAGGTAAACTTATTAAAAACATTTTCAGTTAGGTCAGGTCTAATTAGTAGATCAGTAGGCTATATGTTTACAAGACAATTTCTTTGCACATTAAATAAAACTTTCCACTCAGCTGCCCTATGACTAAGCTTTTAAAAATGCCACACTCTTAGACATCTTACAGTTCACTTATTATGCACTATGTACAAACAACAATGAACCAGGGAAAGTCAGCCACATGTAAAAGTGGTTTAGACATCTATTAAAAACATGACAAAAATGTTATGACAAAGTAAGTTACTCAGTCATCTCTATAATGTATTGTGATACATGGCATGCATCATTGAAGGCAAAACTACTTGTTTGTGTACAATAAAAAAACATGAGAACCATCTTTTTCAATCATCAGCTGATTTTTAAGGAGATGTATCACGTTATGTATGTCTAAGGTATGTTAGGACTGGCGGAAGGTTGACACACAAAGATGGTTCATTTGGATTATTCAACTGAGATACAAATGCATAGTCAGACACAGACACTGATAAACCCTCCTCTGCATTAAAATCAAAGCATTTCAAGAAATTCTTCTGTTTAACAAAATCTTTATGATAGTGAATCTGCACACAAAGGTTGCTTTGCAGGTTTTTTAAAAAGGGAAATATTCACTCTGTTTAAAGCACCTTTTTTGTATTAAACATTCTTTGGGAACATTTCTGCATTTTAGGTCTTAGTATAAGCAGATTTAGGTTCATCTTCCTATGTATTAAATATGTTTTTTATGGGTTGTGAAAGCTGTTGGATGAACAGATCTAAATTTTAAAGGTGCCCTCGTATAATGAGAGGTTGCATAGTCTGAATGTAAAAATAATCGGCTCAGAAGAACAAATCTGAATGAGTGGTGCAAGTTGTCTTTTATATTCATTCTATATTTTATAATCGTTCTCCTGTAGCTCAGTGGTAGCGCATTGCGTTAGCAGCGCAAGAGGTTGTGGGTTTGATTCCCAGGGAGTACATGTACTAAGAAAATGTATAACTTCAATGCACTGTAAGTCGCTTTGGATAAAAGCATTTGCCAAATGCATAAATGTAAATGTATATTTGTATGCCTGGGGGAGTGGCATGCAAATTTCACTCACTACTTCTCTTTGGCCTTTTCTTAAATATTATTAGAGGTATTAGAGGCTCCTAAGTTCAACCACTTCTGTCACTGCTGTCATTACAAGTAAGTGACAGAATTCCATAACCCTGGATATGATTTGGATTTTTTAGAGTGATTTTAGTAATCATTAAATATAAATTATACCTTGACACTAAACATAAAATACATTTGGGAAGTTGACATGCTCTCTGTTGTTACCCTGCATCTAAACAGCATTTTGGTAAATCAGATTGCTAAAGCATGTTTTTGTCAACACCATAAAAATATTTTTTAGATATCTTTAAACAGTAGAAACACGTGTACACTTACTCTTTTAAGTGCAACACAGCATAACTGTGATTATCCATGGTCCTTTAAAACAATTAAATAAGGAATTTAACTTCTGTGTGAAAACGCATGCTTCCCCATCAAAAACACGTTTCACATTCTTCAGATCACAGAGTGACAGTTGGGGTGATAATGATCAAAGTGTTTCAAAGCTGGATTTTTCTCCTTTTTTGTGCTAGGATGGAGTAAAAACTTAAATGAATTCTCTCAGTAAAACTAAGATACTGGCTGCAATTGATTGTATATGTACAGCTGATTTATACACATTGTACAGCTTTTCAGGAATTTTGACTTGTAATGCAGCACTACAGCACTTACTCTTATGATGTCTTCTGTATAACAAACCAATTTTCTCTGTTTCTGTTTTCTTTGTTTTCTGTTTTTTTTGAATATTTTGTGATCAACAGCTTCAGCCTCTATTCACTCATTTTAGGTCAACTAATTGCGTTTGACCAATTAGACTTTTCATATTTTCAACATACACTTCAGTAATGCACATCACAATGTACAATCAACTAAACTCAAAATTACTCTGTGTAGTGGAATAATCTCTATTAAATATTAATAAAAGAACTACATGTAAAATTAGCTTACACTGGTACAACATACAAAGAACCTTTTCCCCTCAATATGTAAAATATATTGAGTTCAGTAAAATATAACTATCATTATAAAATACAGCCATCTGAGCACAGTTAATTGTAATTAAAGGCTAAAACAACATAATTCAGTCATTCACTTTGACATTGTTTCAATGTAGTGACATTAGTGGTCAAACTTGGGAGGCCCAAACACCTGTAATATTTTAAGAAAAGGCCAAAGAGAATTGGCGAGTGGAATTTGCATGCCACTCCCCTGGACATACAGATATAGAAGAAGACAACTTCCATCCTCTGATGGCCAGGATCACTGTCTCACATGCCAAAGTGATGCTGAGACAATGTCTAAGTATGGTTCATGTTCTTATTGTGAGAACATATTCTCTAATTTCATTGGGATACATTAAAAAAAACATGGCTGCTAGCAGGCAATCAAATTCTAACAGCTAATATCATCAAATCTGAATGGCCTACTACTATGAAAAAGGAGATATTTATAAACTGTCTAAAACCAAGAATGTGGTCCGAATTTTGTAAAACTTGGCCTCACTGTGATGCTATAATCTAGTAACACCACAATCAAGTGTGATAAAATCAAATTTAAGTAATGCTTATTGCATTTTTATGTTTAATGATAAAGTGTTTTCAAAGATCTCTTTTTACAAAAAAATACATGACTGTTTGGAACTCACCCCAGCCCATCATCCGAATTGCATGAAACTTGGCATGTATTATCCCCAGACCCTCATGACATATCAAAACCTTTGATCAGTTGATTCGTTTAGCTTTACCACATATTATTATTATTATTTTCATATTTGTCAGGTGTGGCCTATTATGACTAATGTGACTTTTGTGTACACAAAAGTTCAAGTTCACAACTTTTTCTATGGGGGAAAGAGTGCTAAGTTTTTAGCCATTTTTCAGCCATTTTTCTAAACCAGGGACCAGGGACCAGGATTTTTTAATGATCAGTCATTTCAACTCCTAGATGAAGGCTGTAGTTCCTTATTTTGTCCCCCAGAGGGTAGACTAGAAAGCAACAGGGTAGGAAAAACGTTTCAAATATAACACTTCCATCAGTGCTTCAATTCATAGAAATTAATTTATGGAACGTTAACACTCTTATAAGTTTTATAGTAAGTTAGCTCATTTGTATTCACTTCAGACAACCTTCTAATGACCATAATAACCACTATCACTGCTTGAGACCAGAAATATTTTTTAAAACCATGAACTTAAAGTGGTACAACCACATATATAGTGCATAGACAATATGCGCGTAATGTGTCTAAAATATGTTTCCACAGTTAGCGTTGTATAATTCATTTCATGGGAAGTAGTTCCCATGACAGTAGGGCTATAGTAGGGCTTACCCAATAATTTCTACTTTCAGTTATATCACCTCAATTTTATTTCATTAAGTTCACGGAACAATTGTTTTTTTTATAAATTCCATCAAATATAGATCACAAAAGTGGATTTTTAAAGAATTCAGGCCACTCTTTCCCATTTAACAAAAGTAAAGGATGGACTATATTCTTTACACAAGTCATCTGAAGTCATATAAGGAACAGAACAAGTTATTATTCATTGATAGTCTTTACCTCAACTGGGCTGTTAACAGTTGTATCTGGAACACATCTGGAGTCAGTGAACTGGACTTCAATTATTTAGTCAAACATTAAGTTTAACATTGCACCTCTCATTAATGTGCCAAAGAGAGCTGAACTACAGAGAATGTCATTATTTTTAGAGAATTTCGTTTTAGTTTGCTCCTCATCCATTGCTGTTAAATAGCCTCATTTACTTTTATGCAGAAGAGTGCCCAGTATACAGCACAAGGGTGAGTAGGGTGAATTCAGGTTAAGGGGCTTAAGCTTGATTTTACTGTACTCAATGGATACACACTATCAGAGCATATTAATGTTCTTGTGTTGAAGGGTTACTGTCTCTTTAAATGATAAAATAGTTTTGGCTTATGCAATATGACACTGGTGGGTGTGGCTAAAAATCAAATGAGGGCTCATCAGTGGTGTAAGGTAGAAAGACCTCTGTCATTTAGATTTTCATTTCTAACTTATAAGTTTTCTCACTAAATTTGAACACATTATAACAGCATTCATTGTATGTTTTACTGCAGTTAAAAGGATAAAAATGCAAGTTGTATATTTTAGCATCATCATTGTTTTGGAAGGTGATTAAATATTGCTGGCTCACTTTGGCTGAATGTGGCAGATAGAGTGGGCCAGTGGGTTTCAGGAAAACTGGGTGATGTTTAATCTTTACTAATACTACTCACATTAATTAATATATTAATTAATATTCACTGGCTATTTTATAATTTACTATAATTCACTGATGTGTCATTTACTGGTTTAAAAACACAAATGAGTGTGCAGTCAGCAATGTTGGGTCAAAGGTGAAAAAGTGCAACATGTGAAGCATGATATCTTGGATCATGACTTTCTACTGCAAGTGTCTCTGAAAAATGTAGCTTCAAAACAAAAAGCTGAATATATAGGCTTTCTTACATTTAACGCTCAATTTAAAATTTACAAAGACTGTATTTAAAGTTTAATTTTTCTAGAGACTAGAGATTTAATTGCTGACGTGTGATTTTGGAAAATCTGAATTGTGAACTGATACAGTACAGGGATAGTTCACCCAAACTTAAAATGCTTCCATCATTTACTCACCGTCATGTCAATCCAAACCTGTATCATTTTTTTTGTCTGTAGATTCCAAATACAAAAGAAGTTATTTTGAAGTATGTTGGTGACCAAACAACAGGGGCACCCATTGACTTCAATATATAGAAACAAACCAGTCAGACAATTCTCAAAATATCTTCTTTCGTATTCCACAGAAGAACTTGATTTTTGGATGAACTATCCCTTTAAATAATTTTAAAAGGCTAAATATGCAAATATACTACAGGACGTTCATTAAAATTTGCTGTATGTTTAAGATTTATTGAAACAGAAATGCTTATCATTGGTTAGCACCATGTTTGAAATAAACAACATGCATGACGATCTGGCTGCATATCAGAACACTTGCTCATTAGCAACTGTGATTTTGTACTTAGGGCACATTAACACTGCTCTCTCTAATATTGCATATGATTTGAGAGAGTTTGGGGCTAGGGACATCCCTGCATTTTATAAATAATATTGCCCTTAGTTAAAGAATCACAGGTTTTTTAAATATTAAAGTATGCACAAAGGTGAAGTGAATGTTCTTGGTTTCAGGGCTGCAATTCTGCAATGTACACAGAACACGCCTGTTTTCAATACAAAATGAGATGAGATATTCATATCGCATCAAAATGCAAAATTTTTCCAATTTTCATTTGGATTAAATCCATATTTAAAAGTTACAACATTGCTGTTTTTATGTTAATAATATTCTGTGCAATGAGGTAAGTGGATTGATGAATCAGAAAACTGTGTGAACTTTGGCAAATTTGAGTAAACTGAGGATTATGTTAGATAAAATCTTTCTACTGCATGAATCATTTTCCTTAAATAATTTTTATTTCTTTCAGAATAACTACGAGAAATGTATATGCAAGTTCTGTACAATTCTCTGTTTATGGTTGGGATTGCTTTAAAAAAACGGGGATAGAACAGTTTGAAAAATGGGAGGCTGACACTTAGTGCACTTAAAACCTGAAACATTTGTCCAACAGCAATCCTTCGGTTTGCCCTGTGTATACTTCAGAAAAATCAGTTCTTCAGATTAATGTGTTGGCTCCAGTTAATGTTTTCATCTTTTGCTCTGAATCCCAATTCTTCAGTGTCTATAGAGGCACGTTAAAAATACTGCCATTTCCCGAGGACTGTGTCTTTGATTGCATCAACAAATTGTGCAGGCACCCAGTAGACCCAATATTGCGAGGCTTCTGTAGGACCCAGCTGAAATGCCTATGACAAACAAAAAATATAAACGAGTTGACTTTTTATAGGTTTCTTGTTTGTTAACTGTCATTGCATAGTTTAGTGTTAATTTTAAGGTTGATAATACAGCAGTTAACACAAACAGATACCATCATATGATAGTCCTCATGATCCTCTATTGGCTCAGTCACAACATTCTTGATAGAACCCATTGGGATTTTTTCTGTTCTTTCTGCAGACAAGGAAACCATGACCATATTGATTTTTTAAAGTATAAATCAAGCTTTGTCTATTAATTGTTAACTGAAGGCTGAAATCACCTTTTGTTCCAATCCACAGCTGATCCTGCTCCAGTTTAAAAGTGAGTCGTACTTTTCCACCAGATTTGTTGTACATTCCTGATAAAGGCACTGTTGGCAGACGCTCCTAGTCAACAAACAAAAACAAAAAATCACTTAGATGTCATTAGTATGAGCAAGAAACTCTTTTGGTGTGTCTGTAAAATATAACAACTAGCAGGCTTGTGCAAAAGGCACAACGGATAAACTAGATACCAATGATTTTTACACTTGTTCACTTGTATATTAGAAGTATCACATACAAAAATTATATCAAATATAATTTTTGAATATCAAATTTTATGCAGGCTATTTATGTTCCTCCACACCAGACTTGCACTGCCATTTTAGAACAGAAAAGGGCTCTCCCTAAATGAAAAGGGCTCTCCCTAAATGAAAAATTATATTCTATAAAGTATTTAGGATATCTCTTTCCAAATTTACCAGAGTAGCCATATATATATATATATATATATATATATTATTTTTTTTTTTTTTTTGGGCCATATAGTGCATATGCAATAACAAAATGTTACAATGCATTACATCAAGCAGTTTTAAACTTATTATATTACAGATTTCTTGGGTTTTGAATACACATTTTATTAGAGGAGATCAGTTTCTTACACTCCACAGCTCATAAGTACCTTAGATCCTTTTACTGATGGCATGACATCATCTGGTTTTCCTTTGTCCAAAACTTTTCTGTGTTGCTGAGAAAACAGAAAGCACACTAGTTTAATTTAAGTAATCTTGCCATTGTAACAAAAATTTAATGCAACATGTAGGTATAAGTCACACTATGTAAAAGGTTTTCACCTTTTGCCTACACAATGGCTCCTTTTTGTTTTCTTCAGCTTTGACCTCTTGCTGAATAACTTCTTTTGGTGTATTTACAGCTAGTACATCATTTATTGTAGACCCAACGACCATTATCTTCGCACCATTTGTAACTTTGATTTCCCGAAGCGTCTTGTCCTCTGGTAGCAGTCCTTTGTACATTACTTTCTGCATAGCAGGTGGAAGACCTAATAAGAACACAAAACAACAATTTGCACACTATTTGCACAACAATTTGCACACAATTTGCCATTTCAGAAGCTAATGGTAACTACAGTGTCATATTTAACACTTGCAAAACTAATTTCCTTGCCATAAAAAATTTTATTTACATTTTAATAGTAAAAGATTACGGGAAGTGTGTGTTGAAAATACACAGATTTAAGAAAGTACTACTCAAAAGTCTGAACACAATAAATCACTCTTTACAATTACAATTTGACCACATTACACAATAATAGAAAAGTGAACACTATAAAATAACACATGTGGTGGTACAGGGATCATACAGAGACCCATTGCCAGCATTACAGCTCTGCACGCCATGGACAATCTCTAAATCAACTTCATGAGAAATCCACCAGAGGTGCTTCTTAAAAAAATAATAATGATGCTGTCATGTAGGCTGGGGACTTGTTGGCTGCTTTTCTTTTACTATCCAGTTCAACTCATCCATATATAAAATATGTTTTACTTTTGGTTAAAACCCTCATACATACAATTCATAAATGTCTACAAAATAATGAGAATTATAAATGCAGTGAAGTGTGTCCAAATTTTTAAATAGTAATGTCTCTCAATTACTCCTATTGCAAATTGCAAATTTTTAAAAATAAGTTGCAAAGCCAAAGTGACAACATATCTATTGTTAGCAAAACTGTATAATCTGTAATTCATTTCCATTCTAATGCAAGTTAAATAAGTGTATTATATGGCTCTCTGGAATACTTGATTCTGATTGGTCAGTTGCAACATTCTGAGGTCCATTATTTCCTGATAGTTAAATGTTAAGTGTTAAAACTGATAACGGACTGCCCATCCGGTCATCCGAGTCATTTTGACCTGTACTTCTGTTTCATGCATCACTCTGCTCTGCAGGTTTGAATTTCTTCCAATTATTTACTGATGTGGCAAGTAGCCGTGTAATAAGCGAGATAATCCAGCCGGTTGTTATCGCAAATAAATCCCTTCAAGGTGATACAAAACTTAGCTTTGCATCTGGATTTATTTTGCGATAACAACTAGCTGGATGTACATTAGCCCTTACCTATGTGCCATTAAACCCACAACTAGAATGTACAATGGCTGCATTACCAGTAAGTGTATGTATCTTCTCTTTCAGCTTGGCTCCAGTGCCATCCAAAGGAATTTTAAGATCATATTTGTTTTTGTTCCAAATGATTTTCACATCCACCATCTCCTTCCCCTCATCGCTTTCCTCTCCATTGCTGACAGCAGAGGGCTGAGTTGACGTGCTTTCCCCATCGGTAAGTGATGCTTGTTCAGTCTCTGCTGCATCTCCAGCAGCTTCACACAATACTTCTGGTGCTTTCTGCACAACCTCTGCTTCCATTCTTTCTACCTCAGTTCCTGTTGGAACATTTCCAGATGAAAGTTAAAGAGAGTGGCACTCAGATAAAAATTAACTAGTTTTATCACTTTGTCATATATATATATGTGTGTGTGTGTGTGTGTGTGTGTGTGTGTGTGTGTGTGTGTGTGTGTGTGTGTGTGTGTATGTATGTATATACTTTATTATATTGATTTTCATAAATAAGGTAGAGAACATTTTCTGACATGAGAATTCCAAATCTAAACTCATTAACAATTTAAGTGACAAAAGAAAAAGAAAAAAAATACAAATAACCTGATTACAAATAACACTGATGGGAAAGTAGGTAACAAACCAAATATTTTCAGCTATCACAGTTTAAGCCGATTTATACGTGTTTTACCTCTCCATTTATTCCTAACATCATTTTTAACAATTTACTACGTTTAATAAAATTAAAGACCGTCTTTAGAAAAAAAAATTAAAAGCTAACAGACTGGCTGCTGTCCGGGCTGGGGAGCTATGAAGCATCTAGAAGAATCACCCATCGTTATTAAACCCAACTGCTGAACAAAGACCGAAACTGTAGCCATGACTGACTTGGTCGAGACAGTTTGTTGTAACAATACACAACTCACACAATGACCATCACTGATCAAACAGCGGGATCATATAGCAGGTAACTTAGCCAGCAAACTGTGCTAATATTCGCAAGCTCATATTAAGAATGTGTTTCAAAACCTGCTGAGCTGCCTACCCAGACAGCCACTCTGAGCATCATAGACCCAGTTGGGACGTTTATCAAAACGTCCATTGGCCGAATATGATGCCCAGAAATGCAGTCCGAACATCCCTAAAATGCTCCAACATGCAAACTCTTCCAAGATGAACGTACATTGCTGTCTAGGTGAACAGCTCACTAGGATTTGTATCACTGCCGAAGTTTTCGACATGTCTGTTTGGGCTAACACGTAATATCTATGTATTATTTAACGCTGACAAGTTTAAGGGATATCAGTTCAGTATAACAGAAGTGCCGAATAACTACAATATATATTATACCTTTATAGATAACACCGCAAAGGGAATGGAAATACCATTTAGGTACATTTTCATGCTACCTACCATCCTGCGCCGCCATGATGATTGTGTACAATATAAGGAAAGGCTTCTGGGAAAGAACGTGCTGTCAGTGACTGAACCTTACAGCTTTCCGTACTGACTTGGCGATTTTAAAATCTGCTGTATGGATCTTATTCGAGGATTTTCGTTTCTCCCCCGTTTTATTTGTGAAATGTTTATTTTGTGAAACCTTATTTTGGTGTTTTTGTTTAGCCTACGAACGCTACTTTATATAGATATGTTGTTTGTGCTCAATTATAAAGTATTGTAGGATTCCAGAGGTGACGTAACGTGTCGACGTGCGATGATTTCCAAATAATAGTGATCGACCTGTGCCCTGTGTATAGTGTTTATAGATCTACTCATCTGCAGGGCAAAGCGTAATTTACCCTGTCTTCATGGGTCGGTGATGTTGTTTTTTAGCGCTTACACAATCGCAACCTTTGAAATCAACATGTAAATATTTGTAACCGAAGTTGATTTCATGCGCATTTTTATTTTCATGAGATATAATTCATCGATGCTAATTTGACAGGTCGTGGATGACCGATAACAGCGACTGCGTGCGTAAAGTTTGGCTATGGTAAAGTTTGGCTATGGTAAAGTTTGGCTATGGTAAAGTTTGGCTATGTGGTAATTTGTAAGTTACAGTATGAGAGTTATTCAGTAGTGACGGACTTGGTGCCAAGCCGTAGCCAACCTGCAACAATAACAGACGTTTTATGGTCGCTTCTAAAGATACATTAAACTTGCAGTGTTAAATAGTACAGTAATGCACTGACAATTTAATAGATCATAATTTAAAAGGGGCCTCGGTATTGTGTCAGTGTGGGACAGCTTCTGTTGAAGAAGTTATCACGGGATCACATGAGTTTGCTTGTCTGTAACTTTCGTGGGGTCACGAGGCGTGTGCAGTTCTGTGACCGCGACCACCAACCCATTGCAGCCCCCTGACATTAACTAGTAACGTAGATATAATGTTGTAAATAATGTAGCACTACAGATATGCAGTAGATTACTAATAACGCAATTAGTTTTCCTGGATGCTATTTTATTTTTATGAACCAAGAAACTCGCTGAAACTCTGCAGCTGGCTTCTTGTATGTGGATTTAACTTAGAAAACAATGGCAGATATAAGGACATATAATGTTGTAGTTTTGGGAATAGGATTTTTGCTCATTTTTACAGCCTTCACCACTTGTGGCAATATCGAAGTAAGTTTATATTGCACTCCTAATAAATAATGTAAACTAACCTATAAAAGGTATAATTACATTTTGTGTTAAAGTATGTTTTAATTTTTCTTTGATTTTGCTATAATGGACTTAGAACTGCAAGTTGATGGGTTTAAATATCAAGCTTTCATAGCAATAATAACACCTAAAAATAAACACAGTTCCTACAATTAATGTAAAATCGTAATAAATTAACGTATATCCTTCAAACATTGTAAGAAGGTGAGGGAGTCTTTCAGTAGTTTGTAGTAACTATATGGTTACTATTGTAAATTTTGTGTAGATAGTAGTCGTTTGGGCTGTGATGGAGTATTTTCTATATTGTGTTTAATAAAGTTTTCCTGACAGACTGGAAACTGTATTGCTCTGTTGGTGTAGTAACCCTAGGCCAGTTGCATCTCGTGTTTTTCATTTTCCCCCTTAGTCAATGAATTGTACCGCATGACTAATGAGAGCAAGAAATTTAAATGCTGTGCTGCACTTGTTAACCCTGAACAGGAAATGTTGTCATGTAAACCCAAATATAATCCTAAAAATGTTGTCATTTAATAAACCTTAATGTTTTATAGGATTGATGTAGGTGTTGAATGTTTATAGTGCTTAAATAGTTACTGTTGCCCCCCTCCAAAAGGTCATGTGCACTACACCACCGAAATACAACCATCAACAAACAGATTAACAGAGCAAAATGGGGGCAATGTAATTCCAGATCGACTTAATGTAATAATTGCTATTTCTTATCTCCTTATAGCAAACAGTGGTGAAAAGTTTGAATAACACTACTTTCAGTGGCAGTGGATATCACAGGTAGGAATTCTTTCCACATTTCTTCACCTTGTTTCTACATCAGATGGTTCAGGATTTAGATGTTTAGAGATAAAAATATAAATACTCAATGTTTGTAATTTTAAATTGTGACAAACAAATTATATAATTATATATATTATATAAAAGTGAAAGTTATGAAATGTTATGAAAGAAATGTGACCTCTGAATTTAACCCATCACTGCTGAGGAGTAAATAACAGATTCACTCCTCACCAGTGAGAGAGCCTATATATAGGTCATTTGAGAGCCAAATGAGGACAGCAGCATGGTTCTGTGTGATCCTTCTTTAGTCATGCTTTGTTATGACAATGGTCAGTTGTGACAAGTTCTCCAAAATTACAGTTAAGACTTTTGGCAATGCTGATGTTTTTATAGCCGACAGTATAATGGCACACTGCAATAGTTGAACTAAATTATGTTTATGTGTTGGCAGTATGTTTTGCTGTCCAATAAAATGTTAAAGATATAATTAACTGAAATTCTGGAATTTTCTTGCCCTTGTATTATTACAAACCAGTATGCCCTTCTTTGAAGCACAAAAGGCTAATTTTTTAAAACAGTACTGGTCAGGACTGGGGCTGTCAAGGTCTAAAACGACAAAAGCATCATAAAAGCATCATAAAACTATCATAAAAGTGGTCACAACAACACTGCAAGTTTTCTACCAGCATACAGGCTAGGTAGGATATAAACATTATTTGAAAATTTGATATCCACAGATATTTCTTTCTTTACTCTTTTCACAGCCTTGGAATAATATATGGAGTTTTCTCATTCTGTAATTTATTAGCTCCCACCATTGTTGCAATAGTAGGACCACAATGTACCATGTTCTTGAGTGGAATTCTTTATAGGCAAGTATAACAAATCTGTCCCTTTATCAATCACAGTTTGTGACTGGTCATTAGTCATTGTAGCAGTGTTGTCTCTGTTGTTTACTTCTGTGTATTTTCTCCCAGTGGTTATATAGCTGTATTCATCAGTCCATCCACATGGTCCTTTTATTTGACTTCAGTGTTAATTGGCATTGGAGCAGCCTGTAAGTACATATTTAAATACTTGGGCAGTTATGGCACATTATCACATCCATAATGCATTTAATTTAATCAATACATTCATCTCTCTATCTGTCTATCTATCTAGCTAGACAGGTTAGCTAAAGCTTTCAGACTTGTCTTAAGTTTAGATTATGGCAATATTTATTAGTTATTTGGTGCTTTTTTAAGATTCTCTTTCAACCTGATATCAGCCTGGAAGTTTACCTTTTAGCAACAATATGGACTAATCTTAAACCACCTTACATCTTGTTTAAAAATAACCAAGCTTTTAAAAAATTTAAAACATCATTTCAAATCCGATCTTTATTACAGTAAACTTAAATTAACTGTAATTAATTATGTTTCATCTTGCTTTTAAACTTAGATTCAGATTTTAGTGAACTTTCGCACAACGGCAGCTTCAGCTCAACCCTGTTGAGTTTTATGGTTTAACAGGAGTCTGTAAGGTTAAATGAAAATTAGATCTATATGCATGGAAATGACCTAAAATGACTTCATGCTTCATGTTTTTCTCATGTGATGACTTTATCTTTGCTTAATTTGCTTCGCCAATTTATATTATATACTGTATACATATATAATCCTATGTATGTATGTGTGTGTGTGTGTCATGAAGTATGAACTCAGAATGCACTTGAGCAACATTGCCTAAAGGATCTAGGATTGCACTGTAAAAAATAAAAAGTTTACTTAACTTTAATTTTCAAGGCAACATGCTGCACAACTTTTTATTCAACTTCAGTGGTTGAAGTTGTGCCAACAAGTTCACCAAAATAGTGTATATTGAGTGTAAAGTGGTATATTTAGATTCGCTTAACTTTATGGTCATATGTAAATGGTGTCCATGTTTGCCAAAAACATGAATAATGAAAAATTACTGAATGGAGAAAAATGTTCAAAGAAGAGTAATTTTTAGAGCCGTACAAAATCAGTAATACTAAAAAGTGCACACACATCTATGATCTCTTTAAATGCGCCATTGGTTCTTATTATTTTCTTATTCTTTTCTTATTATTTAATAGGTTAATAAGTTACATGAACACTGATTTTTTTATTTATGGGTCCACAATAAGCGGACCTGCTTTATGATCCCAAAAGCATTGTGTTAGGTCGTGGGTTTGATTCCCAGGGAACACAAGTACTTGTATATGTATAGCTTGAATACACTGTATGTCACTTTATTATAAATGAATAAATGTAAATGTTACTCTTGAGTAAGATGCAGGGGGGGATGCCAAAAATGGCATTTTACAAAACATATAGTGGTTGAACTGTACATGCATATTATGTGGTCACTTAACAAATTTAGTTATCAGTTATCAGAGCTACCTATCCTCTCATGTTATGTAATGTTTAAATGTCAGTTTTATTATTTCAGCTTGTTTGTCTTAAAAATGTACAAATTGTTGGAATTTCTCCAGCAAAATATAAATTGGATTTTGTTTACAGTGTTATTAATAATGATAGCAGATGTTTTTAGAATTGTAGATGCTTTTAGAATACTTTAACTTTCCCAGCTGCTGTTTCACAGTTTTTATTTACTTGGTATACATGGTGGACAATCAAAAGTAATTGGGGGGTGACCATTTTAATCGCAGCTAAAAATATTGATCACTGATGTTTAGGCAAGTTTAAAATTAAGTGGTGCAAAAAACTTGAATTTAAATAAATTGCAGATAAACAAATACTGGATTAGCGCTGGATTAACCCTGCTTAATTTAATCCTGTTTAATTTAATCCTTATTGTTTTTGTCTATCTGCAGTGCTGTGGACAGCTCAAGGGCACTTTTTAGTGGAGAACTCTGATGCTTCTACCATTAATAGAAACACAGGATTGTTTTGGGCTTTACTGCAGTGCAGGTACAGAAGAAGACAGCAATAATTTAAAAATAGATTACACTAATGCACAGTTGCAGATTCATAATGTGTGAGGTATCAGGTAATTGTGGAATTACTTAAACTTTCTTACCAAACCTATAGTAGCAACAAGAGTTAAGTTTTACTCAGTTGTTAAAGCACTGTCAATGATTCATGAAAACCTTTATATTTTCCTTCCAGTATGTTGTTTGGCAATCTATACATTTATTTTGATTGGAAAGGAAAAACTGACATTTCAGGTAACAACACTACTTTGAAAAAAGCAGTCTGAATGCAATCACACTTTATCTGATCAAAGTTAATCATCACATATTTGATCTCCTAACTACAATAAAACATTTTACAATATTTTAAATATTCACAATTATTTTAAAGTGAATTTAAGTTTTTATTTTTTATTTTCATCACATTTGTTTTACATGTGTGTCCCAGATAAAGACAGAAAGGTAATGTTCACGGCTCTGCTGGTCATCTCAGTACTAGGGACACTAAGTTTTCTTGTCCTGAGGAAGGCTTGTGAGCTGGAGGAGACTCTTTCTGAAGAGGAGGGCCAGTGTCTGTTATCAACACCACTGAGGTAAACTTACCATGAACTATAATGATGAATAAAAGTTGTCACTTGTCACCAAAACAATTTTTTTCACCAAAGTTGTTTTATTTTTACTGGACCCACCAAAAACAATTTTGGTAAAAAAATTTTGACAACATATTTGCATTAAATATATTGCTTTAAATGTTGTTTACCCAAAAACGGCTTATTGTGTTTATTAAAAAAGGTGTAAACTTTATATACTATAGTACAAACATTGTTGGCTTTTGACAAATTGCTTGTGATGCTCTCATTTGTAAGTTGCTTTGGATGAAAAAATATCTCTCATGCTGGACTTGGGCCATTGTGTCATGCTTAGCGTTGAGCCCTGTTTAATGTAACACATTTTCTAATGTTTGAGCATGTATTACTGTTCAGTGGTGGTTGATTTCATTTATTGTGTAATGTTATTTAGATATAAACACAGAGCAAGTTCTGCTGTGAGGGATGCCAAAAAAGAGTTTAGTAAGTTCCATGATCTTTTATTCTTTCATAAACATAATTATCAGTTAAAGAATTACAGATGTGTAGTTCATAAGTTTTTGTCTGGGCTGTTTTAGAAACCATTATGGAAATCTTCAAAACAAAAACCATACTGTTATTAAGCTTCTGCATGGCATACAGTGGTAAGGTCAACAAATTAAATTATCCTTAATTTTATCCTTACATTTTGATGCATGATGAACATGTTTCTATTCATAATATCTTACTGCAGGTTTGGAGCTGTCATTTTACAGTGGGGTGTATGGAACCTGCATTGGAGCTACGACACACTTTGAGGATGCAGCGAAAGGCTTGATCGGCATTTCGGGCATCATGGTGGGGGTTGGAGAAATAGTTGGTATGTGCATTTCTTGTGTGTAGAATGTTCAGGGATCTACATTGATAACTCTGCATTATCTGTTGAATGCACCTTGTATTATTTTCTTATTATTATTTAATGTTTGGTAAAATGGTAAAATCTAAGTTAAGTTGGACTAATACTTTATCAGATGGAATGAAGGTTGGAACATTTTTATCTGCAGGTGGTGGATTGTTTGGCCTCATATTAAAGAATAACCGTTTCAGACGCACATCAGTGGTCTTTCTAGGAATGGTTGTGCACTTTGTGGCCTTCTACCTGATATTTCTCAACATACCAAATGATGCACCTGTGGTTTTCAATACCAGCTCACAGCATAAGCCATATCTGACACCAAGGTATAATAATATTTGAAATAATATTAATAATATTAATTAGACTTTTATTTTGGAAATTTGGACTAAACATATGCTTTTTCATGTTGAGATACATTTTGTTTCATTAAGCCAAACTTTATTGAACACCTAAACTGTTTGGCATTGTTGATTCCTTTTGAATCGCTATGTAAAATTAGTTTTCTCCAATAGTGTTTCCATCATCCTGCTGTGCAGCTTCTTGCTGGGTCTTGGAGACAGCTGCTTCAACACTCAACTCTACAGCATCCTGGGGTGGGTGTATGCTGAGCAGAGTGCACCAGCATTTGCGATATTTAAATTCATACAGGTAAAGAAAGTCTTGCTTTACTCATACTGTATTTGGCTTAGCTTCATGTTATATCCTGGTCCACATGACTTTATTAAATTGTATAGGCATAGGTTATCAGAGGTTCTGAATTTGATTCCAGGTTGTACGCCACATGACTTTGGAAATTCAGAACACAAAACCTATTAACCTATTTAACATTCATTTAAATTGCCATACTCTATTATATCTAGTTTATTTCTAGTTTCTGGTCTGGAAACATTCTTATAATAGATGTGCTGGCCATGAATAAGCTACTTGCATGCGAGATCATACCTAGATAGTTCACTTTGAATTGTTTTAAATTGAATCAACGTGGCTTTAATATTAAGTAATTTCAACTTAATATTTCAAATTGTGACTGGTGTAAATGATAACAATTTTTAACCTATTTTTATAACACCAGTCAAGATTAATAATACAAATTTGAAATGACATAAATATGGCATCAAAACTCAAGGAACCAAACTAAATATCAAGACACAAAGCCACAAAAATCAGAAACAGAACTGAGCAACCACTGATTCAAACCAGACCTAGAATAAGAGTTCAAAGACAAGCAAAATATGACAAACAAATCCCATCATCCCATAACTTAGGGGCCCTTACAAAAATTAAATTATAAGATTTTACTACATTTTAAACCAAAACCCATGGTTATTATAGTTCAACCACACATTAAACAATGTTTTGGTACAGCAACCATAGTTTAAACATGGTATTTGTAAGAAACTGTGGTTATATAAATAGTTATCAATGTGCCAAGAAACATGGTTACTACTCTATAATATTCTCTACACTACTTACTATAATAAACGATGGTTAATTTTTATAAGGGAGTTTACTGACTACAGTGGATTTTAGAAATGAAATACGTAGGTAATATGTAGGTAATTTTCTGTGTAAGTGGCTGGTATGTAAGGTGGAGAGTAGAACATGAAAGTGTATTAATAACACACTCCTTTCCTCTCAGTCCATCTTTGCAGCAGTGGCGTTCTTCTACAGTGGCTATATGCTGCTCACCTGGCAGCTGCTGGTTATGGGTATCCTGGGCTTTGCAGGAACCTTGTGTTTCTTCATTGTGGAGAGGATGCAAAATGTATCAGCTGGTTCACAGGAGTATTAGACCCTCTTTATGGTGTGATTACCACATCACACCATAAAAACACATTTCAGTAAGCATTTATACAACTTGCACTATTTGTTGTAAACAGGATATAACACTACTCGAGAAGATGGATTTTAATGCCACTTTTTTGTTTACTTGCTGTGATAGAATATTGTATGTTGGAACAAGGAAACTTTGTAAAAAATTTTTATATCTCTCTTTATAAGAATTGAAATTTTACCTAAAAATGTCCTCCTTGTAAATTTTATATAGCTTCATGTATGTGTGTAAATCAATGTAAGCAATAAAGGTCAAGTGACATAACTCGATCATTACCTTCTCAACAGAATAAAGTCAAACTCAGGCTAATAAGATAAAAAACATTTTCAGATTTTTCTCAAATGATGTTCTATATTGTTTAATTCTTCATTAACTGAATAATTTTTAAATCACAATAAGACGAGTTAAGCTGGTTTCAGAAAATGAAAGTTACTCCAAAAATGAACATAATCTTGTCTGACCTGAGGCTCTGTTACAAGATAAACAGAACTGGTTTAAACAAGAGTCACGCCATTTACACAATAATTTATTTGTTTAATGACAGTTGTATCCTAGAGGTCTTCTCGACTATATGCATGTCTTCATACATAATTTTTTAATTAAACCAATATTCTGTTTCTAAGGCCATGAATAACAAGGAGAGAAGCACCATAATCTCATTCTGTAATGGAATTCAATACACATTTCACTTTACATTGCATAAAAAGTCCTGAACATTTCACAGATATATCTTATGCTTAGAAAATATGTAACTTTAATACTGCTGGTCTGTGTCACAGCATGTGAATCTGCTGTGCATCTGTCTCTTCTGATCCTGACCGCAGCTTTATAAAAGAGAGGAAACAGTCTGGTGTTACTGTGATTGTTATGAAGTACAGACTGCATTTCATGTAATTTCTTTGTACTGCTCACAATTTATTTGTCTGCATTTCCCTTGTTTAGCTTTAGGTATAACTTGATTTATTTTAATGTTCTTAATATGTCAATGCTTGTGTCACAAATTAGTCTGAATTTTAATTCAATGACATCTGCTCACGTTTGTACTTCTCTCACTAACAACTGTTTAACACACACTAGCTGAATTAAAATGTTTATGTAACTAAATTGTGCAGCTATGCAACAATTTAAAATGACCATGTTGTGCCAAACAGATTTTTGGACTTGCTAATTGACAATCAACATACATTATGAAACATTATTTGGGGATTTTGTTTGATGTTTTTAAACCATTTCAATAAAGAAAACTAAATGTGTTTGTGTGGTTTGTTTCAAGCTTCACATGCACATGTGCACTTAATTGTAAACTAAATTGTAAATACATCTTAGTACATTTTACATTTGTATTTTTTTGGCCAAATGTTGTTTAGTGTTGCTATTAATACTAAACTGTAATATGGGCAAATGTAACACTATATATTTTGTCAGTTGCAAACTAGAGTGATGAGACTTATTAAGCATACACTTTATAAACCTTTTTTAAAGGATGAAATGCATTTAATACTTATTTTAAAATCTGTAATGCACATGAAACTGTATATACATTGCTCTTGGCAATTAAAAGCATGAGCTCAATATTAAAAACATTTGCACTATGGATCTGTAAAATTTGACACATGTAACATTAACGCCCAGCAGGTGGTGCTGCAACTAAATTAAATAAGCAAGCGCAAAATCACTGGGCAGGCTACGAGGCTGAATCTAGTTTCTTTGTTCGCGGCTTCTCATTGACGCTATCCGTTCCACCTTAAAAGACGCAACGCTTCCGTATTGCCGGCGTTTTATTCGCGCTTAACTTAGGGACCGTATCGCTTTTCTGTCTGCGCTCTCGTAAATGACCGGGTTGCGTGTGAATGTATAAACAATTTCATAAGTACACAATACGTATAATACGTAAACTGATGAAGTGGACTTTATGAGGAACCTCCATCACTCCCCTTACAATTCTTAATATCACTGTGGCAGAACAGTTTTTCTTTTGGACAGGCCATCTTCACCTTGAACAGTTAGCAAATTTACTACAGCCTGTCTGTTTTAAAGTGCGATATTTTATAGGCCAATATCCTACACTAGGATTTCTGCATAATCATGTAAATACATATTTATATTTGCAAAATATAGATCTTTAAGGTTTTAATATACAGGATTATATCATCTGTAAATTATGGACCCTTTAATATACTTTCACTTTAATATCTCTTTATACTTATTCTATTATCCCAATGCCTCCACCTTTTATGTAACCTTACATTTAACTGTGTCTTATTTGTTGTACTGTCATGTTACTTATCTGTCTGGGTATGTGTCCTGTTATGATATTGTAAATCTGAGCCTCTTCACAAGCAGTTCAGTGCCCAGTTTTCTACATTTAAATGTGCTAATGACAAATAATTTATGTGACAATATGGTTCAATGACATATTGTAATGTTAACCCATTTGGAGGCGCTATATCTCCGCTGTGCTTTAAGGTGACTTGCAGTGTCCTTGTCTATCACCATGCAAATAACCAGAACCTTTTGCTGTATTTTTTTCTGTATCTTTTAACTGCATTTCGAAGTAATGAACACATGAAGTTGACATAAGTGACAATGCAGTTCAATGAGACATTGCATTTGGGCCTGTTGGAGGCTTTATTTCTCAAATGTGCTTTAGGGTGAGATGAAGCTTTTTCACTGCGAGGTTATAGCCAGTGTCCTTATTTAAAACAATACTTATTGTTTACTTATGAAATTGTTTATACACACACACACACACACACACACACACACACACACACACACACACACACGCAACCCGGTGGTTTACAAGAGTATAACAGTAAAGCGACACGGTCCCTAAGTTAAACGCGAATAAGAAGCCGGCAATACGGAAGCGTTGCGTCTTTTAAGGTGGAACGGATAGCGTCAATAAGAAGCCGCGAGTAAGAAACTAGATTCAGCCTCGTCCCAAATCAGGCATCCCTAGCGCACATAAGGTCGCGACAGTTGACGTACATCTGTCTAAACCTACAACCCTGAATATATACACAGACTTTTACCTGACATGTCAAACTGACAAATCTACAGAAGAATACTGAGATTTGCATAAACATACGCAGGGCAGCTTTGCTTAGTAACAGAGCAATACTGCTGTAATAGTTTTGACATGCAGTTCAAAGTAAACACGTGCCTTTCCATTGAAAAACAGCTTTACAGCTTCCTGGTTCATGCAACACAGCGAATACAACAATTTCGATAACAACAAAAGCATTGTCAAAGCCGGTTCTAGATACTATCTGAAGGAAACTTGCAAGAATTACTCATATATTTCACAGTTCTGAGGTTTACTAAATAAAGTAGCACACGTTTGTACGTTATTTGTTTTAGTTTTATTATAAGTGACTGTATATGTGTTTTATTAGCATGCAGCTGTGAATGGTTAGTGAAGCAATAGCTATTAAACAAGGACAAAACAGTTAAAATAATGCCATTTTATAAAATACTTTAAAGTGAGTTAAGTTTCAACAGAAGCCGTTTCTGCTGCTGTCCAATAATAATTATAACATAGTCTAAATATATAATAAAACTTGAACCTAAAGTTCACATGTACATACAAACTATCTGTTCACTTTTATATAAAAATGACATTGTACAGTGTTTTGTTGTTAAATAGGTGTACCCTGAATGATTCATTACAACTGAATGTAAAGGTAATAGCTGTTAACTATATCTTAATCCACCAGCCATCAAAACAAAGGAAGCTTTGTGGAAATGCACACTGCGGATTTTGGTCAACCACTGAGGAGCACGAACTTCGGAATCAATAGGGAAATAATGAAAGCTTATCTCGCGTTATTTTGCGACGTATTAGCACAAAGAAGTATGCAAAGAAGATTTACAACACGGCGGGCAAGAAGATCCTAATATCACCACTTATAATGCAGCTGGACTTTTGACTATGAAAATTAAATTACACTTTATGAGAGTTTTTAAGATTTTTAAAATGTACACTGTTGTTAAAGAATGATTACATGGATTTGCTTTCTGTTTTATTTTTAAATTCTCATTTGATATCAGATTGTTTATATTAGCTAAATACTTTGTCTTGTGTTTCTAAACTGTTTTGTTGCAATATGTCCTGTAATTGTGACAGTTTAGCACATTTTATACTATTAAGATGAATGGTAGAGTTTCATCCTGTAATGATGAGCATTCTGTAATGAAATACAAAACACATTTCACTTTACATTGCAAAAATGTTCTGAACACAAATATATCTGGTATATAGTCTTAGAAAATATGTAACTTTAATACTGCTTTTGTGCTTTGCTAATACAATGGTTATTCCTAGTGGTCTGTGTCACAGCATGTGCATCTGCTGTGCATCTGTCTCTTTTGATCCTGACTGCAGCTTTATAAAAGAGCGGAAACAGTCTGGGGTTGCTGTGATTATTATGAATTACAGACTGCATTTGGTAACATTACTTTGTACTTCTCACAATTTATTTGTCTGCATTTTTGCCATGTTTACAGTTTAGTACAGTTTACACTAACACCTGTCTAACACATGCTAGCCAAATTAAACTTTTTATGTAACAAGACTGTGCAGCTGTGCAACAGTTTAAAAGGACCATGTTGTAAATACCTTGTTGTGCCAAACAGATGTTCATTTGTTCATTGACAATCAAGATGAAACTATTCTGGGGTTTTAAACCATTTCAATAAAGAACAACTAAATGTATTTGGGTCATTTGTTACAAGCTTCACATGCACAAGTGCACTGAAACTTAATTGCAGTAAATGTTGGCTTTGCCTATTATAGGCAAAAAATTACTACAATTGCCACAGGCTTGTAATCAGAATGTTTCTGGTTCGAATCCAGTGCTGGCAGGTAGCAACACATGCCTTTCCATGGAAAAACACCTTTACAGCTTCCTGGTTCATGCAAAACAACGGACACAAGAAAAGCATTGTTAAGATGAATACCATCTGAGGGAAACTTGCAAGAATTACTTTATTTCACAATTCTGAGGTTTTACTTAAGAGTCCAAATAAAGCAGCACACATACATACATTATTTGTATTACTTTTATTGTGAGAGACAAGGTGCTGTAAATGTGTTTTTTTAGAATGTCATCACCAACAGGTGGTAAGTCTGCAGTTATGAATGGTTAGTGAAGTAATAGCTATTAAAAAAGGAAAATGCAGTTAAAATAATGCCATTTTATAAAATACTTTTGTGACAGAATTCAGTTAAGTTTCAACGTAAGCCATTTCTGCTGCTGTTCAATAATATCAAGTTACAATTAGTGACACAAGCCTAAAGTTCACATGTACATACAAACTGTGTTCACTTTTATATACAAATTACAAAATACAACAATGAACACCAATGTGTCAAATAACAGAACAAAGTAAAAAAAAGCAGTAATGCATGGCCTTTTTGAGCATTTACGACACTGTACAGCATCTTATAGTTGAATAGGTGTAACCTGAATGATCAGCGCAATTTAATGTTAGCATTATAGCTGTGGAGAGTACATACAAAAAAAAAAATGAAATGCGTTCAGCACGTAACCAACATTTGTTTATAGAGCACAGTTAGACACAGTGATAAGAATTGTCTATTTGAATGTCACTCGAGATAAGCAATGGAGTCCAAGACATTTGTTGAACTGCTGTCTCAAACATCTGAGGGACTCTCATTGCTCCACATTCACTAAGTGCTTCTTCAGTTCTGTCTGAGCTCCACTGCCCTTCTTTGTTGTTGGTTAAGCTTTGAAAATCTTGATATTGAGTATTACATGTCACAATAGGATACAGTGGATTTTTGCTAGTGTTAAGATTTCTCATGATTAACTTCTCAACAACAGCAGAACTACCATTTGTAAGGTTTTCAGGAGCATCTTTTTTCAAAACGTCGTTAAAGTCCTCATATCCATCTCCAGTATCAGTCGTGGGAGAATTAAACTGTGTCTTGCTGGTTTCTCTGCCCCCTGGAGAGTTCTCAATGTTGGAGTAATTTGGAACTTCGGTCTTAAAACAGGGATCACAGGTCAGAGCGTCATCTGCTGGTGTTTTAAAATAAGCCAAGTTGCTGAAAACCGATGACCCAGAGCAGTTTCCTGAATCTCTGTTGGCATGGTTGCATTGTCTCAGGGAACTGGTACCAAGACTATATTCTGACATCACAGGGACCTGATTATTGGGTGGTAAAATTGATGTGGGTTTTTCTCAACAGAGGGAACAACATATGCATTTCGCGCTCTACAAGGGCAGTTATGTTCTTTTCCTGGGTACTGGAGCATGTCTGGGCATAATCCACCGCAGAGTCAACACTATTGGAACTTTTTTCGCTGTTTGTATCCATTGATGACAGCGATATTCTACAGAGAGAAACAAATAAGAGGCATGAATGCAATAATCAGAATAACAATAAAACCAGATTAGTTTATTGTAGAAGAAAATTTGAATGTCACGTTTGTGGAGAAAACCATACAATTTCTTTTCATCCCTGTGGTCCTGATTTGGAATCTCGACACGGATAGGGGAGAATGTCATGAAGGAAGGTGGTAATGTAAAAGTCTATCAGACATAGGAAACAATAAGGCAATTACTTCATAAAATTCAATAATAAACTGGATATAATAAACATTGAAAAAATTTAACAAATGTTAGACCCCTCTCTTACATTCTTTTCTCCATGATCAGGATTAATGTTTGGCTTGGAAATCTTGTCCCACCATACTCTCTTGACCCTGTAATGCAGTAATATGTGTGAATTTGTCAAGAATAAAGATTGATAAATAGGTTAATACAGAACGAAGGTGAAAAGAACTGAGATCTTACCAGAAAAACAAGAAGAAAGTAGTGAATATAATAAAGATCAAAGCGACACATATGGCTGGTATAACTATTTTGAGTATTTCATTTGGGGATGAGGCTACGGAAAACAAAGAGATTTATTAATTTTTTAAAGTATATTAACATACTGTACCTGCACTGATGTCTGAGATAAATACAAATAGACTTACAAGTGGTAAACTCATATGGGGCGCTTTCGTCACTATATATCTCATGATCATTGTACTCTGTGCTCATGCTGGCTGTCAGAATGTAGACAGTATTTGGCTGAAGATTTCTACCCATAATCTCATAAAATCCCACACTGTTCTTTATCATCCTGTAAATCTATATGCACACATTTGTTGTTAACATTTTTATGATACATTTATATGATACACATATCATGAATATTGTTCATCGTCATTCTGTAAGTTCCTTACTTTCTCATTTTCCCCTTTGATGCCATAGGTCAGTTTTATTCTCAGACTGTTTACATAAGATGTTGGCTTCTCATACTTGCTATCCCAAGTTACTTTAAAGTTTCCATTTTCAGTCTTCTGCACCGATAAGTTTGGTGTTTTTGGTTTGACTGCAGAAAATGAAAGATTAAGGTCACATAAAACGTTGTTTTTATTTTAGAAATGATAAAACATAAAAAGCACATACAAGCACATAAAAAGGAAGAAAAGGGAAAAGGCAGACAATGAACATGAACAAATAAACCAATTTTACACTTACTGAAGTCCTGAGTTTCAAATGATTTTTTGTATAAAACATTCATTCCTTTTAGAAGTGTAGTGGTAAACTTCTCAGTTAAAACAAACCCTGAATGCACTTGAAGCTTGCATTCACAAACGCTGCGATTAAAATGACTTTGTTCAAAACTGCATGTGTATTTATTCAACCTGTAAAATAATAATGCACAAGAGTAAATTATTACAATGGACAGCTATGAATCGAGTATTCAATCAGGCATCAAGGTCTTGTTTACTTTAGCAGAAAACCAGCCTGAAGAAGAAATAGAAGCACGTACTTATTTACTACAGCATGGCCGACATTTAGGTTGTATGCAGAACAGTTTATGATACTGCCATGAGAAATATGACATTTCATTTCTCTTTCATAGTCGTTGAAACACTTAAAATCCTCCGCTACTGGTTCTGGAAAGTTTTAAGGGATTCATGAAATAGAGATAAAATACACGTTGTTTGTAGCTTTTATTACTATTGTACTTTTAAACAGTTAAACAGACCCATTTAAACAGTTAACGAAAGTTATAAAGTTTACCGTAACAAAATGCATGTAACAGCAACATGAGAAAGATCTCACTCGCCAGAACTGTGACACACATCTTGCTGTCCTTTAAATTAATAATAAAACAATCATTCCAGTTCAAATCTTACAAGGTAAAATCATAAAATGTTACTGACTGAAAAATTGCTTTCATGTTCGGAATACGTAGTTGCGTTTCCATACCTGTCTGTATACTGTGTGCGTTGGTTTCTTGTTCCTGTTAAACTAACATGTCTCACATTATTTAAGACTTAACTATAGTTCTAAATGTGTAGGCAAACTAACCGAACGGTATCCACGCAGAAAAACATAAACTTGTCAGATTGGGTTGCTCAAACCCTAGACAAAAAGATGATCTACCATACACTTCCTTATTCGGAACATGGAATTTTGTAAGAGAGGGCGGGGATCAAACTTTCCTGGAAGACACGCAATTCTTTTGCCCTCGCTGCTTAGTCTGCCCAAGCGTGTAGCGTCGTACACTGCGCTCACACTGATCTGGAGCCTGTAACGCTGATGCGAAGTCAAGCAGACATCCGTGGATAAACAAACCAAGCTCATGCTATAGAGATAAAGAAAAAGGGGTAAATCCTCTTTATAACATATTGCTTACAAGGTAGTGACATACAAGAGAAATCATTATGCAAGCATATTGAATGAAAGGCTTTCAGAAAGGAAGCGTAAATGATTTTGCATTTTCTAGAAAACTGTTTTGTCGGAGCAGTAGTTTCACTTCCTTTACCCAAAGTGTATCTAAATTTCTCTTAGCGTTTTCACGTTACAATTACAAAGCAGATTTTAGAAAGCATACGCCCTCCCTCAGTAAACAAACCAAAGACAACTGTCTGTTAATAGTAAGAAGGAAAACTTTCTACACCAAACCAAGACCTAAATAAACAAAGTGAAAATATGCACTTGTTACCATATGGATCTTTTCAATTATATATAATACATAAATACATAATATACATTTAATATATATTATGTATTATCTTGTATTTTGGTTAGACCCTTTTTAGTTGTTGATGATGACATCTTGTGGTTGTAAACGCGCAGAAGAACCCACAGCAGTGAAAGCTGACGTCACACTGCTGGGGGAATACCCGCCAATAACGCCAAAAAATAATTAAATAATACTTAAATATAACTGCTTTGACTTGCATGATACACTTCCTGTCATCGGTCAATACATACATCATAAATTATCATTAAAGTTATTAATCACTTTATTAATTCCATTATAGCACCTCTTTAAAGTAGTGCAGTGGCGGCTGGCGTCGAAGGCCTCACGTGACCGGAAGTGTTTCTGGCGACGCGCGAGTGAACAGTTTGGTAGTCTGTTGAACAGGTTTGTTGACAATCTTAACACTATAACAATTAAAACACATTAAACAATCTTAACAGGTATAAACCAGCTAGCAGACTGTAATTATGTGTACATGACTGTGTATCAATAAGTCATATTCATAAGCGTCGTTTCGTGTATTTTACCACAGTCATCTTAGGCTAAGAGGTTCTGTAGTTAGGATATTTATATTTAGTTCAAACGTTAGCGTGAATATCCTGTTAAACGCCATAAGCTGCTCCACACTCACCAGCGATGAATCATGAAGAAATCTTCAGTTAGTTCTTTAAAGTTGACGTGCCCCGTTGCAATTGAATTATTGCGCTTCGGTTCCCACGTATTCGTTTTATTTTCTAAGCATAATTGCATAATATTTTAGGACATTTTTTGTTTATCAAGAGGTATTTCTCTTAAGCTTAATATTTCCAGTTCACGGGGATATTAAACAGCATGGCGCGACAAATGGGAGACAGTCACAGACGCTTCTTACAGACCATGATGAGCAATGGAATCATCAGTGCTTCTCAGGCCAAAGCACTACACAGACACTGCTGTGAGACTCATGCAGGTTAAGCAGATTTATTAAGTTTTAAGATTAGAAGCAAAATGTTATTTATGTTATTTGTAGTATAGGTGTCATACCTGGCAATTAAATATCAAGCCTTTTGTGAAATATGACTTTGTTTTACATTTACAGCACATTATTCTGCAGATAGATTAGATGATTTTATTGAGGTCATCAACGCTCAGCTTCAGCCCATGTTCATGCACATCAGGAAAGGCATGTCTGAGGAGGATGGACATCAGTATTATGCCTTGGTTAGTTTAAATTGTTGGTTTTTACTCTATTCATTTGTATGGTATTTGTTTTGGTATTGTTTGAAATCGAAATGACAAATATCTGTTATCTGTAATTCAGGTAAACATGACAGAGACAGACATAACAAGAATGGCATCTGATTATGCAGATAATGAACTGGAGTTATTCAGAAAAACAGTAGGTCTTTTTCAGTGCTAAGCAAATATATTCAAGCATGTTTAGTGGTTTGTTTAAAAAAAATCTCCTGCTATTTGGTATTTGTCCTCAGATGAATCTGATTGTAGAGTCTGAGAGTGGTTCTGCCTCCTCCACTGATATTTTAAATTGTGCCGACAGCCTCCAGACAAAAAAACTGAAGAAAAAAGAAACGGAACATGTTTTAAATAAATTTGTCCAGGACAAATGGTTAAATGAGGTACATTTTAGATTGCTTAAGCTTTTCAAATGATTGGATTTCTTATGATCATTATAAATAGATATCTATGATATCTGCTAAACATATCAATTTGTAATTATGTAGCCAAAATAATTAATTCATTGTTTTGTTGCCATGCTGCTTTAGAAAGATGGTGAATACACTCTTAGTGTTCGCTGCATAATAGAGATGGAACAGTATATGCGCATAATCTACCAGGATCTCATTAAAGTGTGTTATGTTTGCCACAACATCACGCTACAGGTAAAGAAATATAACCTTTCAAACTGTTCTAAACAAAAACCTTATTTATTTTAGAAATGCAGAATTGCAAATTATAATTGGAAGATTGTTGAAAAACTTACTTTTAACAGCATGCATGTTTGGAAATTGGACGTTACGTTTGCTGTTACTTATTTATTACTTATATGTTAAGTACAGCATTAAAACCTTTCAGACTAATGCCATTTGGACAAAGGATGCCTCACTGTAATGACATTTTCATACACGGAAAACTGCAAACAAAATACTTTTTGTTTTCAGAGCCAAATGTGTGAAAATCCAGTATGTGGAATCAAGATGCATTTGCCATGTGTTGCTCGGTATTTTAAAGGACGCAGTGACCCTCACTGCCCCTCATGCAATGAGTTCTGGCCTCATGAAATTCCAGGTGAACTGTCATTATGTAAATACTCCATTCCACTGAGCTGTATGAACTGCTGCAGAATAGTTTAGAAACTTTTCATAATCTTTCTTTTTTAATTAGCAGAAATACAGCGTTCTCAGTCACAGGGCTCACAAAGTCTGTCTTCATCAGCCAAAGAGAACACTGTTCCCGCACCTTCAACACGGCGGTCAAGAAGATCCTAATATCACCACTTATCATGCAGCTGGACTTTTGACTATGAAAATAAAGTTTTTTTTTCAGATATTTATTTGGGATTTCTCATTTGAAATTATTTTATTAATGCCTAATTCATTATATTCATGTATGTTAATAAAAGAATTCATTTTTGTGTTTCTTAACTGTTTTGTTTTAGACGTCCTATAACTGAAGGTGTAGTACATTTTGTAGTAAGATTAATGGTAGTTTTTTGTGTTTTGTTAAAAAAAGCACTGTGCTCTAATGCAAATCCAACATTTTAAGTTCTAACATTCTATTCACTGTATACGCAATATAGCCCCTTTTGCTATATACCTGCTATATATTTACACAAATTTTCGAGACCTGTGGTATGTAATCATTAAACATCTAAATGTAAAATCAGGTAAAATTATCAAATTTAACATTGACCCTTAAACTCGGGTCTAAATATTTAGCATTTGCCTTAAAATAGTAATGTTTGACAACAAATTGGTTTATTTTGTACAAACGTCAAGACCACCAGAAACTAACAGAAAAGCTGAGCTCTAGAGAGCGCACATAATGCCACTGCTGGACAGGTATGAAGAGAACATCTCCAGGCTGGAGAACACACTCTTGATATGAGGCTTTACAGAACTCTGGAAACTTCACCAGGTCTGGGTTCTCCACCTCTACCTAATTGGGGTATAAGAAACTGTCTTTAGTAAATTGAAATATTAAATAATTTGTGCTTGAAAAGAAAATTCAGCTGTCACTAAGACGATGAAGAACAATCAGTTCTACCTGACTGGTGTTGTGCAGTAGCTGAGACTCATGCGGATACAGATTTTTTGTTTCATCTGGACTGTAGAGACGTATGTATTTCCTTCCAACCACCTGTAAAAAAATGCAATGACAGACGGAAAACAAAATGCTTTGCCTTTAACTACTTTTAAATGCCAAATTAACATTTTGTCTCTTGGCCTTTACCTGGGCCAAAAAGTTATTTTGTGGATCCTGATGGAGAGGAGATACTGTGCCTCCAGGCCCAAACCAAGCATTAATTGTGATATCATCCTCATCTCCCTCGCCAAGACAACAATAGTCTGGAATGCGAATATCTTCTTTCAGCTCTGGAATCTAGCACAGAATATACCAAAGCTTTTTGTTTTTGGCAACTATAAACAATCTTATGACAATCTTAAAATACAAAAATGATTCTGCTTGTAATGTTGTAAACACCAAGACATTCTTTTATCTTATAGATAAAAAATATTAACACAAAAAATTGTTCCTCAAAGCTGTTCTACCACAATTGAAGAACTAGTTTAAAACTGGGTTGTTGTTTAATTGTGTCCCCACGTTTCCATTAAATTTAGCCACACAAGTGTAGTTATAAATCATATCTACTATCCCCACTCTATATGTTCCACGATGCTGGTCTGTGAAATTTTGCTGTTGAAAGTTTGACAGAACTTACGCTAAATGATCTCTTTGCCCATACGGCAAGTTCAGTTGTTTTTTTCATGGGCACTTCTAATACTAAATAAAATTCAAAACAACAAAGAGGAACTAAAGTTGCCCATGTGAAAAAGAGGAAAATGAGTAGTTCCTTAGACAGTTTCTGAAGTACACACCAGTTCTTACAGTTGGAACGGGCTTCATTATGAGGATCATGCCAACATCAAACAACAAACCTGATCAAACAACTGATGCTGAGCCAGATATCCCACTCCTTTCTCCCCCTACAAGAAACAATGAAAGAATGTTACAGACAAAACATCTACTGTCAGCAATAAAACATTATATTTAACCTAAATACTGTCTGTCATTATATTGTTCAGCCATTTTTACATTTTTTGTCACATTCTGTTATTTCAGTGACTACATGTATCTAGAAGCATAAGAATGGCATTTCATAAATGTAATGAAAATGTGTTCTTATTGCTTTTTAAAAAACTGCTATAAAATAATAAGGCACCTGAGGCAGTGTGATACTGTAAATAAACTGAAGTGGTTGCAGGCACCCTGCTTCATGCCTTTTACATGATCATATTTACAATATAGCACAGCCTCACATATCTTGCTTAAAGAATCATCTTACTCTTCCTATAATGTAGTGATCTATGAACTCATTCACTGTAATGAGCTTCTGTGACCACTCTTCATCTGTGTACTTGGATCCCACTTCAATAGGAACCGTCCGACACCCGGCAACAGTTCGCAAGTAGTCTATGCTTAGAAAGAAAGTAAACAGTAGTAAATAAACATATGTTCTTACAGGACGAAATAAAGCAAAGGAAGCAAGTGTTAACAGTACCTCCAAGGATGCTTAGTGAAGGCTGGCCAGTGGTCAGTTATACCCTCTATGATGATGGGCTTTTGAGGCTCCAGGAAATCTGATCTGAAGCACTCCAGTGATGGACAGTGAATCCTGGGTACTGCCAGTGCTGGGTTTATCAGAGGCTCAGATATACATTCCTGTTTTATTTTCTGTTTTAATTTAAAAAAAAAAGCTTTGTAAGGGAACAGAGTTCATAGCTACATACTTGAAAATCACTGATAGAATAAATAACACACGTAGGAACATATTATAGCCTAGCAAGACTAATTTTCCTGAATCAGCAATTTCAAAAACCCACATTACATTTTCATAAACCTGAGAAACAAATGCCAGAAATTACAGTCTTCAGGAGAGACATCACCTTTAAACAGGGCTCTTCACTCTTCTCTGCTTTGCAAG
Source organism: Chromobotia macracanthus (assembly GCA_036877525.1). NCBI lineage: Eukaryota > Metazoa > Chordata > Actinopteri > Cypriniformes > Botiidae > Chromobotia > Chromobotia macracanthus. The sequence continues at coordinate 959,780 of JAZGTH010000115.1, forward strand.
AACTCTTTGGCTCCATTTTAATCCTTAAAACACCTACAAGTCTTTGCAAAATGTTGTCCATGATGGCTGCCCCCATTAACAAACCCATATCACATGTCCTAATGGCCTCTTTGATGTCGGCTTGAGATGGATTTCCATGACACAAATGTAAGACTTTAAAGAGGCATCCATAAGAGTACACCCGCCTCCACTCTTTGTCCACATCTCTCCAAGTGCCTGTGTTAAGTTTTTCCCAGGAATAATCAATAATGATTTGGGCTGTTTCAGCACCAGCTGGACAATCTGGTGTGCTGTACAACTGATCTCTGGCCAGTTCAAGAAGCTTCAAAACACTGGGCTCAATCTTCTCACTGAACTGCAGAGTAAATTCAGACACGACAGAGGGCACAATATTATGCACATCAGTCCACATCTGAGCCATGAGACGAAGAAAACTGTGTACGTTGCTGATTTCTGACAGATGATCTAGAGAATTAATATAAACCAAAAAGCAACATACTACTCTACCATGCAGATGACATTAAAGTAACTTGCTTGTAAATACTTTACATGTTCGTTTGTTATTGTCCACAACAATCACCTAAAACGCGTATGTGTCCATTTTTACCGCAACACTCGCTTAAACATATTGCCTCGTTTTTATTGTCCCCCCAGAAACACACTAGAAACACAAGGTTCCGCATCCGCTGTACAGCAGAAGCTTTGGACCTGTCCAAATACTCACACTTGCGGTTTTTGCACTTCACCTCTTATATCTACTTACAAGACGTACTTTCTGTTTAGTAAGTATGTGCAGAACATCGTTACCGCATTGGACACACGTCGCAAAAGCCAAACGCAGTTTGCATCTTCTCTGCAGTCTGCACCAATACAATAACTGCACGCGCTCTAGCAAATGAAAAATTATCGCTTTTTTATTTAAGATGTCTGTTTCTCTTCAGGTCTAATAATCTTAAAAACATGATTTCACTGCTTTCATTGTTACCCTTGAATTAAGATATCTGCTGCGATCATTGTTTAAAATAGTGATTTATACAGTCATTAGACTAATTAGACAAATCTAGGCCATAAACACACAATGAATTAATTTATCATTTATTAGTATCATTTATTAGGCTCATTTATTAGGAATGACTGATATTTGTAAGTAATTATGTTGGCGCCATACACTCTTCTAATCGATCTACCAGAAGTAGCCTAGATTGCAGTACATGCATGTACTGTGAGCAAAGCGTTATTTAGGTCTTGTCCATCTGTCCACCTTTTCTATTTGTGAAGGATGAACTTTTAATGTAAAAAACACAAGTTAATAATCAGTTCCTAGTTAAAGATATCCATTCATCACCTGCTAAAGAAAACAAAAACTGGGGGACCAGCCAAACCAGCATAACCCAGCTAGGGCCTAAACTGATGTTTTTTCCCCCACCAGCAGGGTGAGATGGACAGTAAACGGTAAACAATTATCTGAAACAAAAAAAAAATCCCAGGAAATGTTTTACAGCACAATGATGAGAATAACAGTGATTAGCTGCGTCGTCTCTTCTGCTGATCTGTTCACAGAATCCTCCTCTGCTGAGTCAACAAGCTTGTTTACACACTTGGTTAGATGCCGCAGATGTAATACAACTGTATCTTTTAGATCAGTGTTAGGGGATGTAGCAGGGAGCAAATATTGACCGCTAGATCTGGGAAGGACACTCTTTGATGTGATAATCTGTTTTGTGTGTTACTTTAATGACAGTATTTGTTTGGTTTGTAATTTACCCTTGATTTTTCCCATGGTCATTGAGCAGACTACTCTGTGGAAAAGAGCCAGCTGTTGAAGAATCAGATGTTAACGCAGCTAGATGATCTGTGAAGGAGCTTGTTCAGGGGGGAAAGGAAGTTTTACATGAGATTTTAATGGTGACGCTGTGGTTGTTGTCATTTGTTTTTCTTTGTTTTAATGGATAGAATGTATTAAAAATGGAGCTGTACAGTGCTGGTGTAAGATGGTACTTTGATATATAACATGCTACTAAATGATTACCATATTTATATAGTATGTTATTTACATCTAACGTAGGTACTGTACTTTAAATTTTATAATTACACTACCCTGTCCAAAATAAAACAAAAACATGAGTCTTATGAAGCTTATGAAGCTTAAGTATATCAGAAATGAAAGGCAGAAGTATATTTTTACAAAACTCTGACAGTGTCATTGTCAGTGAAAAAATACAGAATTCACATATGCAAGACAATTTAAGTCTGTCATTGCAGACATAAACTTTTCAATGAGAACAAACTTCAAATATTTAAAATAATAGAAAGTTATAGTCAAACTGCAAAAGCAGGTCCTTGTTCTTACTGTGTCTTTGCATGTATAAGACAGAAAGCCTTTGCTTCAGGGTGAGTACTACACAGCTTGAGTTCACTCTCAGCACTTCTACATTTGACATACTGGATGAAACGTGAACTGAAGTCACAGTGGCAGAATCATCACATGAAATGTTCACAGCTTTCTTTTCATCACTTGGGTTATCTTGCTTCAAATTAAGAAACTCATATTATTGGTTGAACAACCGTTAAAAGAGTAATGGTTATAAAACAGTGCAGTATATATACTTTCTGGGATGAAAACTGAAAACTGACTGTTTTCAGTTTTCTGTGCAAAGTGAGGAAGGATAGAAAGTATTAGAAACTGAAAAGGTTAAAAACCAGATTTTGAAGAATTAGCACACTAGAAGTAGAGTTGTTTTTAAATCAAACGAACAGCCTTCGCATGGTCTGTCCCTACAGATCAATTCTGTGATCACAAACAAGGTCAAGATGTGAAATGAATGATGCATGATAATATACACTAAAATGTAAAACAGAATGAATTATTGATTGTTGTTTTGCCGTTGCTGTGTTAATAATACAGCATTTGTTTTGGGGCATGGCTCCAGCTGTTGACAGACATGAATACAGAGTACACTTCCGTGAGATCATGGTGATATTTTCTGTGTTCAAAAGGTCTCTGACACTGTATAGCAGACTTTATCCCATACATGTAGAGCTGTGCAACCCTGTCTAGAGAGACTATTTACGGTTCATACCAAGTCTTTGTTTAAAATGTTCCAGTCATCTTCATGTGTCAGGGTATTTTGCAAAAAATTGCAAAAATACTTAAGCAAGAGTTGCAAAAATACTCTGTGAAGTTGTGACATGAGATCAGCAATAGACAACACTTAATGCAATGCCAAGTGCTCTTCATTTTGGAGAAATGTGTGACCTCTGGGTTGTGCTTACAGCATGGGTTTGTGCGTACTGGTTGGGTTTGTGGTAATCATGAATCACATTTGTGTAGACGCTGTACTTGTTTAGCCCTTTTTGTGAGCAGGTTGGATTGGCTCTGCTGGAAAGGAGAATGTATTATTCAAATGTGACTCACACTGTGGGGAGGTGAGGAAAGGAGGGGCAGTGTTGAAGGTCGAGGGCCTGATGATGATGATGATGCCCGTCCATAGGCTGTCAACACTCACATCACCTGCTGGCTGTTTTCCCAAGCACACTTCAGCACTTCACTTTTCTCTGCCTCAGCTGGTGTGGTTGGCAGCAACTTTTTGCTAAAGATCACATTCTTCATAAAAAGGTGTTAATAGTCAGATTAAGTAGGAAGAATTATATCTAGTTTATTTCTGTGAATCTATTTCTAACTCTTATTTAGATAATTTGCTTGCATCATCACTCAAAATCACTTCACTTAAGTCTCATACCATATTTCAGATATTTTAATTGTCTTCCCCTATAGAACTAATAGAAACGGCCACTAATGAGGCACCTGTATGTAGAACCTTCGCTCTGATGCTTATAAAGCATTCCTGAGATTTCACTCATGGCTTATGAAATGAACTGTGTCCTGAGCATGTTACCCAGACAGAAGATGATCTTTGTGCTAGTAATCAATTTAAGGTTAATCCCAGCATGACACCTAGTTGGCCTGTGCAGTGCCAAGGCAGCAACCAACAGCATTGGCGGCATTAGTGCAGCTGCCAGTCGCTCTTCCAGGGCATGAGGGCAATGTGAAGTGTGACGGTAAACAGCACCTTCCCAGGGGTTCACAATACCCAGTCACCAAACCACCGGGGGTGCGGGGGGGGGGGAAGTAATCGCCTCTATTATGCTCTAGGTGCTTTAAAAAAAGCAGAGGGAACGAAAAAGCCAAACAGCCCTGCGGTGTGTTGCCGTGGATCAGAATCCAATTAAACACTGTTTAGTTCTACATAAGCCGCCAGTCATAGCTTGTTGACTCATGAAATTAATGCATTATTGCGGCACAAAAGGAACCAGTACACTAGAATGCACCAGTATTTCCTCAGGCTGCATTCTAGACTAAATTGAAATGGCGTACATACCTGGCAGATGTTTGAAGTGAAGGTTTGCACACTCAGTGACAAAACACAATGCCAGGGCATCAATAACCCTGATCACATGCCAGAATGGACTTTTTTGTTTCATGTTATGTATTTATTTCCCTCTACAAAAAGAGGGTCAGTACACTTATAGATAGTTATAGATATAGATTTATAATGAACTTTAATGGAGCACAGTGTGTGTTTGATGGAAACCACCCCACTATGTTGGGATGCATCCCTGTGTTCCTGCAATCCTGCAGGCTGTCAGTGTAAGTAATGGCCACTGCAGTGCCTCTTTGCATCTGAAGGCAATTTATGAATGTATAAAAACTATTAAAGGTTAAGGGTTGCAAACTTCTACGGTTGTTTCTAATGGACATGGGAGATGCCCTGCGGTGGTGACAAATAGAGGTCCTAAAGTTAAACGCACTGTGAAATCACTAAAAGGAAAGCCTTAAATAGGTAAACATAGCATGCACAAAACTGGTCTAGCAGCTAAACTTGCAATGCATGGTGTACATCTGAGGAAAACCACAAGTGCTGGTCACTTCTAAAACTCTCCTGTCAAAGGAGGCAGGGTTTTGCAGATTAGCATGGTTAGTTAGCCCCTGCTGGTGGATGCCAGAACTACATCATCATGGGGGAAAAGCTATATTTCTTTATTGACGGGCATTTAAAAGCTGCTGTCTTCTGGGGAAATTATTTTTTATCAAGTGGAAATATTTAATTATATTTTAGTAGATGTTTTAGCATTGACCAGCTTTTCTTTGGAGGGCTATTAAAAATATGCATTTGGAAATATTTATTCCTGTTTACTGCCTAATGAATGTGAATGCTCTGCTATTTATGCAATGTTTGATATTATAGAACTGTAATATTATAGACCACTTTGGTGTTAATAGAATTCCTCCTCATATGTCTGTGTAAGTATAGCCCCAAGGGTCAGTGCTGGGATAGAGGCCTCAGCCAAAATGAAATGTCTTTCTGCTGTTGCATGGAGCACTTGTGCAATTCCAGCTAAGCAGGTGCTCAGTTTCAGCAGCCTAATGCGTGTTGAGTGTCTGTTTGCCCCACCAGAGTGCAGGCAGCCCTGTCTAAACCACTTTGGATCAAATTAATTCAACCAGGTGTGCCCCTACGCTGCTGGGGTGCAGGTGACACCTGCTACATTCCTTTAATTAGAGGTAAAACAGCTGTTTCTGGATAGACCTATGGAATAAACCCTGTCTGCCTGAGCTCCCATCAGAACATCTCCTGTGAATCAAGATGCATCAACTACTAGTGACATTTGACTCTCACCACCGTCATTAGAGGGACAAGAGCCTTACACAGGGCATACAGGGAGAGAGAAACAGAGGCTATTGGAAGTTTTCAAGAGAAATAATGTATTGCTAGCAGTTTGTCTTTCATAGTTTAGTTATGTTTAGGTATAAAGTCCCAGATCATAAAATTCTAATCAGATAGAAACAAATGAGAGACATACAGTTGAGTACAGAGCAGATAGCCTTGACAAAAACTAATCAAAATCTCAAGCCAGTCTAAACTAGATTGCTCAACTAGAACACCTGTTAAACCAGCTGAACACCAGCCTGACAATATTAGGAGACCAGCTTGAAAACTTGAACACCAATTTGGCCATCTTAAACCAGCCAAGTGGTTAGGCTATTTTAAACTGTTTTAAATTTCTGCAGAGAAATTAGTTCAGATAATTTAAGTTTGATTAGAATAATGTAATAGAAAATTAGTTCACTTTGAGTTTATATTGAATCTTTTGATTGCACACCATTTGTGAGACTTTTGAGATCTCTTCTGAAATGAAGAGATTTTCTCAGTAGAAAAATCCAAGAAGGAGGCGACTTTAGCAAATATCTCAATTACTGTCTATAAAAAGATCTCATTCATGATTTGTCCTTCTTACAGTGTTGCCTGGAAATATATTATTCAACTATGATTCAGGTCTGAATAAGTCTGAAACATGTTTTGCTACACATCAGTGTTATTCTTACAGTCTGTATAGCAGTGGCTTGCAACACAGAGAGGGGCTTAAACAGTCACATGACTCCCGACTGGACTGAAGCCAGTCCTAATGGCATAGCAGCAGGGGGACTTCATTCACACTCAGAGTAATAGCAGGGGAAATCCCAGGGGCCACTGGGGGTGAGAACAGTTGGTCTTCAGAATGGCTGCAGGTTCTCTGTATGAAATCCATGTTCCTCATGTTGGGTCAGTAAGCTTTAGCTGGTGACTTTAGAGTGTATGCTTTTATTGAGCCCTTAATTTATTAGGGTTAGAATTAGTTATTAGCTAATTAGCTAGGCTGATGTTCATTTGTTACCTAGATATATTTCCCAAAGGTAGGCACAGACTCAATATATGCACTCTTTTGTGAGTCATTAAAACAAATGTTAATATAGATGCAAAATTAAATCTGCAATTTCCATTCAGCAATGGAACTACATGCATTGTTCTGTCCTAACCCTGAGAATGATGAGGTATTTCATCGGAGCGCTGTCCTAATCTGTCAGTTCCTTTTCCTCTTTTTAATTTTTTAGGAATTGTAATGATCTGTTTTTTTTTTTTTTGTGTTCAAAGGACTTATTCTACGCAGTGGAATGCCAGATGATAGTAATAATTAATAGTTTGGTGTAACACTCAGCGTGAGCTTGACACATATGACCAGCAGAGGGCAGTAGTGTGGCAGCTATGCCACAAACCCTGAAGCTTAGCACTGTTAACAAATGTGAGCATAATAAACATTCATGGCCAATTTTATTTACATTTTGTGTCTTATGGGTCATTACCATTTTAAGATGTATTTATTCTATTTTAAACTATTTATATTTTCAGTAAGATTGAATCTCAGTGACATTGAATATTGCCCACTGATGTATTAGTTCTTATAAAGGAATAGTTCACCTATGAATGTAAATTCAAATGTCAATTTGTTTACTCACTCTCAAGTTAATCCAAACCTGTATGGCTTTCATTATTCTGTGAAACACTTGAGGAGAAATTCTGAAGAATGCTGATGCTGACGTTTTATCCATAGATTAAAATTAAATGGTGATGAAGCTTGTCAGTCACTAATATTCACAGAGGAAAAAAGTTTGGAACAACATAACAATGTAAATTAATGTAAATTGGTGTAAATAAAGACTTTTGTTCTTGGGTGAACTATAGCTTTAAACAAGCGTTTTGTTGGAAATAGTGGAAGTGTTTAACCAACAGCTTCAATATTTCTCTTTAACCTGTGACAAATATAAAAAGTGTATCAATTACGTTCTGAAAGGTTCACAATCACCAGATTCTTCATTGCTGACAGGGAATGTGCTAATAAGCACATCAAAGGAGATATGTATCAACAAACAGTTTGTATCAATTCACTACAGACTAACAACAGGCAAGACTTTACATTTTGCTTTAACACTAAATAGTGTTAATGTTGTATTGCTATTGTCAACAAAGTAAAGACATTACTGTGGAGCATTGCACATAATTGCTCCAGTTCAGTTTGACAGAATTTACAAATAATGGCAACATTCATTATACGTGCATGTCCCATAAGGCTTTATTATGTAACTCCGGCTGAGCCAGCAGTTACCTTCGTTCCCTCTCAGAGAACTCCCTTTCTAGTACACACCTGGCATAAGACCGCAAATGATGGCTTATGGCAGTTTGCGAACAAACAAAACCTTTTGGGTATGTGGGCGTGTGACCTTGGGACACATGCCCATTTTCCAACTGGGTCAGCGGTTACCTCTGTGTACTACACAGTGCCGGTTCTCTTCTTTTGCAAGAGAATCTAATGCCCTGGGTGGATGCTTTTCCAGTCTTCAAGCTGCACGTGGGAGGGGAAGCATTTGTGCTTGTTTGCCGTGGGAGTGAGAGATTGATAATTCTTCTGGCACCTGTGACCTGCCTCGCTTTCTGCCGCTGCCAGCTGCCTGGTCACATCACAGCCACATGAGGAAAATGTCCTGTGACAGAACAGCCAAGTTTACAGCAAACACGGTTCTGGGCCACTTATTCTGCTCAGTGTTTCTGAAAACCTCCTCAGCCATGTGACGTTCGTGTTTTTCTTAGGTGTGACTCCAGCTGTTGCGAGTTTTGTTGGATCAAGATGAGTACCATTAGGACCTGGACCGGAGCTGAATCTTAGTTTCATTGGTTGTGCTTGACTCAAGTGTAAGTGATGGCAGTGAATCCCACTAGACTAAATGATTTAAACTCCCCCAGCCTGTGTTTTGTGTCCATTAGCTATATTTATAGATCAAGATACGTTTAAAGTGTATCTGCAACAAGACTCGATTGATTGATTGATTGATTGATTTATAGCTTGAATGATCGGTTAATTGATTGCAAATATACTGTAGTGAGATCTAATTGTTGTTCACACAAATGCACATTGCACTGTAAGATAGCACCATATATAGGGACTTTAAATCCATATTAACTGCAAAGCTGTTAAAAGATAGCAAACATGTTTAGTATGTTGCATTATGCATTATGTATATTTTTCCTTCTGTTATAGGAAAAGCCATACTAACTATAGGCAGTGCTAGACCCTATTTTGGGGGGCTACAGCCCCTGTAATTAACTCGGCTGTCAAAATCAGTGATCACACCAGCATCCTTAAAAATCTGTGATTATGTGATCTCTCTTTGTTTACTGAAAACAGAACATCAACTGTATCTTGTTCAGTTATTTGCTCTGAAATGTTTAACAAATTGAGCAGATTGTGTAAGGTGTTAATTAATAATAGTTAAATTGGGCTGGTTCCACCACCTTTGATTAAAAAATGGGATTGGCAGTTTGTACTGTATGCTTCAGTCTAGGTTTTGTTTAATTACACATATTGTAACTGGATTTAACAAGTGAAGTTAATTACATGAACTACTATATATTCCTCTATTTGACACTTATAGGCAACACAGACACTGTCCTTTAGGGCGGTGCAGCTTTTGATTAAGTCCTTGAAACATGCCTTAGTTTTCTATCCCTGATTTTCAAACAAACTCTTGTGATTTTGATTGACATAGCCTACAAATTCTTGCATCTGTAGAAAACAGTATATTTCTACACATCCTAACATCTTCTTAGGCACCACTAAAAAGCTGGAATACTAGAATTGCACTAGATAGTTCTCTGAACTTTGTTCTGATATTGAATATTTATTTCAACATTTAATTAAAAGCATATATTGCATCAGTCTGCTGGGCTCCCTATATTAGCATGACATTGCTGCCCACAGGCTGCATGATGCCTCAGGAAAACTATGATGACAAAATGTTTTTGGCTTTTGCACAATGATATTTCATAAGTCATAAGCTGCTAGTAATTAAGAATAAGAAAAAAAACAGGCTGTCATAAAATGGAAAGCTTTAAGAGTCTGAGGAAAATAAACAATAAGTTGTTTTGATGGAGTTCACCTTTAAGCAAAGACTGCCGTTTTTAATTGCAAGACTCCAACAGCATTCAGAGTTTGAAATGTCCTTTTGTCTCCATCAAAGTGGATGACTTGTACCCTTATAGTGAGCTAATTTCAGACACTTAAGCACTTCACACTTTCCAGTATTAGATAAAGAGATGTTAGATGTCTGCAAGTATCTATATCAGTGTACACGAACACATTTAAAGGTGCACTCTAATTTAACTCATTAAAATGTTTTACACAGAATAATATAATTGAAGAAACACACCCAAAATAACACTCCTGTTATATTTGTAGAATATATATATATATATATATATATATATATATATATATATATATATATATATATATATATATATATATACCAGCCACATGTCAAGATCACATGACCAGCCAAATAATATTCACTTTGTCTTAACTGCCCTGTTATTGTTATTTTGAGCACAAAACAAATGAATCATTGCTGGCTGGATAGCATAGTAAAAACGTGTCAGTTTAAAGTCAAATACTATTGCTATACTGGCATAAAGTCCATTGCAAGAAGTCAAACTTCCTCTATATCCAAGGTGGCTTATGGATGTCATTGTATTTGGAGGCTTATTCTGATTCTGAATGGGAATGGGGAAAAAAGTCAGGAATGAACTTAAGTACTGTAAATAAACTGGCTGAAGGATCACATTTCCCCATAAGCTCCTTATAGTACCTCCAACCTCACAGCTCCCACATTTAATTGTTTTCTATTATCTGCTGAGGAAAGTTCCCATGGACACTGTGTGCTGTCAGTCTATGCAATAGTTTAGCTGACTGATTCTTTGACACCAGTGGAGTGACAGATTTATACAGAACTTTAGATATGTATATAAAATGATGACATTGCTTAGCAAACATTGCTTGACAGTATAGCATGTCAGATGTTTAAAAGGTATAAAAATAAGTAAAAATAAAGTAAATCCATTCCTCTGTGTGCAAACTTTGCTTTCTCTTAGACAGCGGAATGACTTAAATGTCAGTACAAATTGGTTTAGACCAGTTTCTAACAGCATTTCTCCACACATTATGTCTTATGTAACTCCACAGTAAACCTCAGGTCAATCAGCAGAAACAGAAATTTGTTTCTTTGACTACTGGGTATCATTTAGTATTATTAATATTAAAGTGGCAATTATTGCAATATTGATACAGCAGGTGAAACTCTGAACCATAGCTTTTCCCTTTAAAGTGACATCTGAGCTTGTTTGTCTAAATCACAAGTTTTGACAGTGCAGGAGGCAATTATACAGAAACCTTCACAAAGAAGAAAACCTAACAGCAAAATTTATTTATAAGTGAAATGTAGATAGGACTTTTAAGAAAACTACATTCATTGTGGTTTTGTATGGTGCAATGTAATTATCATTGGAGCTCAATGAGAATGAAATATCACCCACAAGTCATACAAGTCTCAGCCACACAAATGAACAGCCCACACATTCTCTGTTTTCTTTTTAAAGAAATAGACAAAAAGTCATCAAAAAGAGTTTAATCATGATTAATTTTTTATGGACAGCTTTTTTTTTTCTGACAAACTAAAGGTGCTATTTCTGTTGCATAAGTTTAACAAGTTAAAATTCCTTCATATACCACTTGATAACCTGCGGAATCTCTGGCTTAAAGCATGCGCATAGGCCTAAAAACTTTATGGTACAAATGACGTTGCTGGTATATGTATGAAGGTCAGGTAACACATGGGTTACCAAAGTGGACCAACAGATGTTTATTATTAGTAATAAATTTAAAATGACCATATTACTAAATTATCCCCCTTTTGGGGAGAAATTATTACTTACTAGAATTCAATATAACAAGATTTATAGAATTTGGAAAGAAACACTGGTCTTAGGAAATGCATTCTCACCAGAATACATGAACATTTTTGCTTGAAATGTATTTATTCAAAAGCATATGAATATACTGTTTAAGGAACAAACTTGAAATCCAGAATGATCAAACCCCTCAAGCTATTCTAAACAGCAGACATACTTTTTACTTTAGACACAAAAACATAATCGCCTTGCTTTGCAGAATGCTACTTGGAGAGTTGCTGTGACTTGAATCTACAGTGGCAATCTCAGTATGTGCCAAATACTGTTATCTTTAAACCTCAATGACAGGATCTCATAAAGAAACATGACTCCATTCTGTCTGTGCAAGCACATCAAAGAAGCTTATCAAAAAAACTCTTGTACATCATCTCTGAGAAACAATGAAAATTAGGTGACAGGCACTATGAGAATTACAACAATTGCTTAAGAAAATCAGGGTCTTCAAACAAATGACTGTCTTCTGTTCTATCTTTAACATCAAACAAATTTCAGCTATTCAAATGCTAAAACACGCAAGTAGTATTATTAATACATTAATAATTCCTGGTCACAGTCAGGTGAATCTAGCTTGTTGAATGTTTTCTATACAGTGATGCAACACTAAAGCGATTCAATTCCACAGTGGAAGAAGTCCATGTTCCTATTTCACACCCTGTTTAACAGTGTTAATAGGAGAATAAGTTGCTGAACTTTGTGTACCATAAAAAAGTTGCAGCCTGTCCTCAGCCTCAGGTGTCTGAATGCTGTCACACCTTTAGGGGCACAATAACTACCCTACCTGCACAATAGAAACCTTTCCTTAGTGGCTAAGAGTCCCATTTTGCCTTCATTAAAGCATGGCCATACATCTTCCACACATATTTGTGGTGTACAGGGAGCACTGCCTTCATCCAGAGGAACTCTGTGACATACACACTGTATCATCTGTGGCAGCCTATCAGTACTGGGCTAACCTTTCTAATGCTGATTTAGAGGAAGATCTAAAGGGGGCGGGAAAAGGCTCAGATAATACTGGCCCGCTGAACAAAAGAACCCTTTTAAGATCTCTTGTTCTTTATGAAATGCCAATGAACCATCAGTGACAGGACTCCACCCTTCCTGCATTATTCCTTTAAGTAATCCACTCTGTATGGACCTCCGTCAATTAGTCAGTCTCTCTATGACCTGCAATTAGTGCAGCAATTCCCTGCACTGCTGCTACCTAACAAGATATGCATTATGTGATGCAAAATATTATAGGAACAGACAGTTGCTCCTCTTGGAGCCATTGTTGGGGAATGTCTGGGAATGGGCAGGCATCCATGCCATGCCTGTGAAGCAAAAAAAAATGAGAAAGAAAATGTATCTTATTTAGATTGATGGGCTCGCAGAGGTAGGTGAATTGATTCTGGTGGAAACTTAGAGTGTAGGAGCCAACCACATGAACTGGTGTTTATGGACAAACATTTAATGTTAGGAGAACCTGAGGGTGTTGGAGGATGCTAGATAGGAGACATCTCTGGGTTTAAACAGAATATAGATTGGTGTTGGAAAGTGTTGGCCCAATGTTTGGTGCAACATGTTGCTTCCCAAATCCCTTTCTAGCACATGGATATAGTCAGTGTCAGGGGGGACCTGGTACGTGAGGCTTACAGTAATTGAAACAATCTGTTCTCACAGCCTGCAATAGACAGAGCTTCCAAGGCAGGCTGAGAGTTTGAGGTCAGAACCCAAGCAGGTTGTTCTCTGGTTCCTTTAGTCACTGCAGGCCTCTGTCTGATGAGATGAGTCCTTGGTCCAGTCACTGCTCTGCCTAACTACATGTCTGAGTGGGCCCTTAGGTGATTCCACAGCCATCATATTAAAAGTTGTCTAAATTGACTGTGATCCATCCTTTTCAGAAGTTAAATCATGTAGACCCAATACTCTCTGTCAATTGTTGTTTTTCAGAGCAACTTCCAGGATGAATTAGTCATCAAGTGTCTGCCTTTTTGTATTTTTTGTCAATCATAACATCCCGATGTCATGTCAGAATTAACTTTCCTTACCCCTTTGTCCCTAAGCAGACTCATTTCAATTTTTTGGAGTTAAATGCAGTTTTACATTACTACTATAAGTACAATCCTACCACCAACCAACCTCCAGTGTTCAGATGTTAATTTATTGCAAGGCAGATATGAGATCTCTGTCTTTTAACCAAAAGCCCATAGCCCATAAATGACAAACATACAACAGTTTTAATAATCTTTGCAGTTTATGTAATACCTATTGTGGCCAGCAGGAGCACCAACCAGAGACTTATGTTGTACATTTTAATTAGTCTAAACCTTGATTTAGTATGGTTAAACTGTTCGGCTCTTTTGTAAACAGCAGCCAATCTGAACTTGCTCTTTATGATGTACTGATCATGTTTAATGCATGTTTTGCTTTAGGGTGCTTCTCCTCTTAATATATAATTCTGTAACCCAAGCATTTTCATATAAAATGATGATTGCTGAACTTAACTGCCCCATTAAGCTTCCCTAATATGTTTTTTGCATAAACTGTATCACTTGTTTAAAGTACCACTCTGCCTAAGGTATAAGTGTCTTTTTTATCACCCGCATTAGAGTGTGGTGTTGGTTTAGGGCCTTCCTGTACCACATTGTATGGTAATCCTTAACATACCAGTGTCTATCTAATTTAAATTGTCATGGATAATGTGATCATCTTGTCTAGGAGAAATCAGGCATTCCACATACTCCAGCTTAGAGGAGTAGGAGGGTGAGAGAGTATGTGGGGGAGGGGAAACGTCAGGCAGGTCTCAGGTGATCTCTGCAGAAGTGTTAACTCATGTAATAGAATAGGGCCATGCTCCTTCAGCCGTAACATAGAATACATAAATGGCCACATAAATCCTACATTCATATCAGAGTCAATGGACTCCCATCAAAGAGGCTTGGGCAGATGCATTACATTTTCTGGCTCATTTAAACGTTTTGCTGTCTTTTTTCTCCTGCGAATTAGAGAAGCTTTGTTGCCTGAGACACGTCCACAGAAGAGGACTAAGTGTGATAGGTCTAATTTGAGGTGCTGAGGTAGGTGTGATCATGTTGTGAAACAGTCCATCTGTCTCCCTGCGTACTCATTGATTGCTTCGTGAGTAGCAAGCTTTTTTGTTATATTTGTAGCTAATGTTGACCATAATTTTGGTAGAAAAAAATTAATAAATAAAAAAGTTGCCACCAACCCCCCAACCTTCCAAAAAAGTAGCTTTAAGAAACCATACATATGATTTGCCCCTGCTTGCCATAAATGAAAAGCTGAGCCATAAACAGAAATCCATTATCTTCCCTCAATGACAATTGAAGGAGGTTTCCTCATCAAAGCTTTTTAATTGAATCAAATTATGGGCAGCGAGAGCCAGAGCTGAGTTGAGTTCATGAAGCCTAACTTTCAAATCACTTCTAATAAGACCTCTATAATGCAAAGTGAAAGACGAGCTACATATATGTGTGAAAATGTGTGGGTGTGTTTAGTCCATGTGCAGCTAGAATGGCTCAGTTGCCACATATGGATAACGACAGGAGTATTGTCGCAGATGGCATAGTGCTTTGTCGCTTTGAATAAACACTGCACGTGTGGCGGCGTGCTGTCTTTGTGCCTGTGTACTGCTTTTGTGGTGAGCAATAGTAAAGTGAGTTAAAAAGGAAGTCAGCATCCAAATGAGGCCAATGCTCTGGTATTACAGCACTCAGTGGAGGGGACAAAGCCAGGGGTGAAGGAGATGTTCCTAAGCCGAGAGCCACTGTGGTCATCATTCACACTTACCCTGCTGACAGGACACCATGGCAGGGCTACTTATCTCATCCTTGCAACAGTGAGAGAGAGAGTGCCCTGCTAATGTCCTGCCCAATTATCACATGCCGAAGTATTAAAGGTACGCTTTCCTCTCCAATCCTTAGGGTGTAATTGCCTTTTAAACTAGTAGGCACATATCTGTTTATGTTGACGTGCCCTAAATATGAAGTCTTTTTTCTCCATTTAAGGGCTTTTTTCAGAGATAATAATGAAGAAATAAGATGCCTGTGCAAAAATTCAAGGAAGACTCATGCTGAGGTTCCATCAGAAGCCTTGCCAATGGTTCTGCGTGAGAGACAGCGTCTTCCGTCCATACTGGGAAGATATATTTGGAGTGACATTAGGCCTCTCTCAGAAAACCCTGGGATGCCTTCTTAACTGAATTGCTTGGCGCTGCTCTACTCACACGACACAGCGTGTCTTATAACGAAAGCCAAGACACTATGCTCTCCCATCGTGGGTTCTTGAAATTCAAAGGTTTCTGTGGTTCTGTCTGGTGCCTTTTAATACACTTATTAATTTATTGCATCGGTCAGAGACCATGTGCATTTATGCAAGGCTCTAAAATATTCATCTCTGATATATCATTAATGGTAATGATTAGATAAAGATGGGCAAATGAGAATGAGTGGGAACTTTTGGACTCAGCTATAGAAGAGATGAAGGGAGAGTAGTGTAGTCTGCAGCTATAGACTTTGTCTCAGTGGGAGCTATCTAAAGACAATTGAGGAAAGTTGGAAGATTGGCTTCATTGTGATATTAATGAAATCCCTCTCACCCATAGACAGTGAGCTGTCATCAATTATAAATCATCAGACTGATTCAAATTGGTGGTTTGGAGAGGCGGAGTTCAGAGAAATGAAAGAGAATGCACTTAATCACTTCTTCCCCAGCCCATTACATAGCATGAGCACATTGCCGAAAGTTATTAGTGCACTGACACAAAGATACGCTCTGTTTATAGAAGACGGGTCGCTGTGCTTTATTTCATAAAGCTTATTCCTCCAGCCATGCCAGGAATCTGAGCATTTCAGAGAGCTCATCTAGCATGCAGGGTCATTTTGGCATTATTAAAAAAAGCTTATTACACTCCCAGTGTTTCCAAGCCATACAAATATAATTGTTAGATCAATCAAGACGGAGAAAGTTAGTGCCCATGCATACAATTTTACAGCCTATATAACCACTGTGACTTGAATTAATTCTTTAATTGAAATGATTTTTCCCCCTAGAAACACTGTGTATTACTCTTTTAATACAATCTCTTATTTCACCTGGACACATCAGGAGCAATTTCACCATGTATATTTACTTTTTGTGAGAAAAATCAACTGAGTGGAATTGGGTATTTAACCTTATATCTCCCTTACAGTGTCTCAATGGAAGAAAACCACTTCCTGCC
Source organism: Chromobotia macracanthus (assembly GCA_036877525.1). Lineage (NCBI taxonomy): Eukaryota > Metazoa > Chordata > Actinopteri > Cypriniformes > Botiidae > Chromobotia > Chromobotia macracanthus. The sequence goes on from JAZGTH010000115.1 coordinate 976,676, forward strand.
ATTTTTCTTGGTCACTCAGTCATTAGATAATAGTTGATTAAACAGCAGGTCTGAAACTTCCAGACTAAAGCATACAGTATTTGAGAAAGAACAGATGATGTGTGCGGCCATAGTGACCTTTAAAATCTGTTTCATTAGCACTAACAAGACATTGCAGCAGACAAGGGTAAGCAGGGTAATCTGTTTGGCCTTCTTTGGCCACCTCTGCTTCTGTATGTGGAATCTTAGAGTTTGTTCCAATGAACTGAAATTATCTTTCATACCAGTAATCTATAAGCACACTTTGTCAGCTTTGTTCAAAGTAAACAAAAGGGGCAACAGCAGGCTAGTGAAAGCTACTGGTGTTCAACCATGAAATGAAAGGGATGCATTGCTATAACTTTCTGCTGTTGAAGTTCAGCCTGTCAGTGTGATCCTTGACCCTTTGGTACCATAAACACATCGGAGTGCCGCTGTTGGCCATTCATGTGCAGCATGTTATGCTATTAACAAAATAAGCCAAGGCAGTTGGCTGCAGGAAAAATCTCACAGTGTACAACAGTACTCTCGGTATAACAGAAGAGGGAACAATAACCATCATACAAATCATTATATACAGTAAATGAACCCCTGCTGATCGTGCTCTCTTCTAAGTTATGCATCAATTAAAGGAAATAAAATGAGATTTTCTGCATAAAAATGCCAATAATTAGCTTTTGCAACAATTGCTTTTATCCCCTGAACTAAACCTCAGCAGTACAAATATAGAGCACTTGTAAGCTTTTTGTTGTGTTCCTATTAAAAGAGCAGCAGGAAAAATTCAGATGAACTCTTTAGGGGATGATGGGGTTTGTGTACTGAGACTTTCATCTGCTTTGAAGTTGCAAAAGCAACACTCGCATGTTTATTGTTGACACTCGCTGCAAACCAGTTCTGTGCAGTAGCTACAGGTCACGAGTCTACCCAAACAACAAGCGTGAATAATAACTCAGAGCACTATCTGGGGCACTTCAAAGCATGCTTTCCTGATAGACAGTTGTTAATCCACAGGGTGAAAACGTCAACAGGTGACCCCAAAACACCTCCACTGTTGACGTTTTGACCCTGTGGATTAACAACTGTCTATACAGCAGAAAATTGTGCTTTTAACTGAGGGAAACCTCCGTCCTTGTATTAGTACAAGCCCACAGAGCTACCAATGTGTCATCTTTGTGTGTGTATAGACGAGTTATCCTGTTATCCTGAAAGCTCTTTATATTCTGCAGACAGTTCTTGGTTTGAACCTGGACTGAATTGAGAAGGACAGAGGGTGGCTCGCATTTGTATGATGTTGGCATTGACATATTCTATTCCCACCTGCACGACTCTACCTGGGGGCTGACGCACTCCTAGAGGTGAGCAAGTAACTGGTAAGCTCTCCAGTCGAGTCCCTCGTCTTGTGACTGTGAACGCACAGAGTAGCCCTAAAAAACACCTTGCTTGCTGCTGCTTTAGGGGGAAGCAGGCTTCAGAGGTGGCTGTTGTAACAAGTGCAGACAAGTGCTGCCTTTCTGAGTTGCCATGTCCTTGAAAGCATAGTTTGTTCTGCTGCCTTTATTGGCAGAAAAGAGAATATAGAAATCTCACTTTAAAGTGGGAAATATGGTGCAAAATCCCCAAAATTGTCCATATTTTTTCCCAGAATTTTACACTGGCATAAATCATTTTTATGGTAACAAATGTAAAATAAGTGTGTAAGATTAGGATTAGAGAATTATAAGGTGAACTCTAAAGTGAAATGGGACATGTAATCCTGCATAGTTCCTATAGTTTTCATAATCCAATCCCAGAGGAAAATGTTATTGCTTAGAGGCTTTCAAATCTCATAAGATTTTATTGAGTTCTTGGTTATGTTTAATTTATGTATCAACTCTGAAGTCTTGGATGTTATCTAAAATTAAAAAAAAAAAGCTAAGTTTCATACATTGCTCAGATCTCTTGTTCAGAAACAAATGACCTGATGATACCTATATATAACTAAACATTTAGTAGTGAAGAGTTCTCTTGGCATCAGTCTCTCAGTTACAGAACAATTTTGAAAAAAAAAAAAACCTTTTTGGTTGATTTTTTTAAATGATTGAGAATGCTGCCCAAAGAATATTTGCATTTGGTCCACTTTGCACAACATGACCATTTACTTGAGCATGAGACATGCAGTCTTCTTAAATAGATAAAAAAAAACAAAATAGTTTTATGGTCAATGAAAAACTGATATTTTCCTTTTCGAGGCTGTTGAACATTACTTGACCTTCTCCATCTAATTTTCTCCACATCACATATTTTGACAGCTGATTTATTGGTGAATGTATTCAAAGCGCCTGTTTTCATCCAGGAAGAGAAGGGTCAAAGGAATCAATTCCTGTGTGTGCCAAAAATTTAGCAGGGGATTTGGTGCATCATGCCCTGACCAAAGGACAGAGTTCTGTTGAAGCAAAACTGCTGTCAGGAGAGAATAATGCAAACTTAATTACTGCCAGCTAATAACTTCAGGCAATCAAAACCTACTCAGCTCTGAGACTCCATCTAATTGTCATGACAACTAAAACCTTTTGTCTTCTATTTAGTCTGAGGCTAAGCAGGACCGCCAGCCCTGTAAATTTCTCCTAACTGGTGTGACTTGTGTGATAAGAGTGTGATGACTGTAGCTCGCTGGCTTTTATTCTGCTGCCTGTCTGTTCAGAATGACTAATTGCAGTGGAATGTGAACATGCTGGAGATGAAATGTGTATGGCTAATCCAATCATTTCCAGTAAAGCTGTAGGAAAATGAGGGCTGAGGAGACACTCGGCATCTGAGAAAGGATGTGCGTGTGCCTTGTATCATTTTATTATTAAAAAAAATTTTTACCTGCTTTTTTGCAAGGCATTAGTCTGCTCTTTAAATGCTCGGCTAGTATGACTCACTGTGCTGCAGACATTTAACAATGCTCTTGTTGGACCAGAGACATTACATCACTGGGCGTTTATGGCCCGGTAGCTAACTTCCGGCTCGCGTTGGGCTTTTTTAACTTTCAGATTTAGTGTGCTGACACAGTCCTATCACTGTCTCTCACCTGCATGCTCAGCATATCACTTATCATCAGGCTCTACCTGTGCATTGTGTTCTACAAGTAGAATCGGTTCATGCAGACATCGGAAGTGCAGACATGGAAATCCACAGATTTTCGTAACTGACTAGTCTAGTGGTCTAGTAATTAGACTCTAGCTGGTCTTAAGGAGATCTGTACTGGTATAATGAGGCCGTTCAGAAACAGCTTGATGGGCACAACAGGACTGAACAGATAGAACATGTTGTTTGTTAAGTTATTTTAACTTTTAGAACTTGCTTTTGCTCAAAACTATCACAGTACTTCACATTGCTCACAGCAGGCGATTTTGAAGTCCGACCATAATTGCTTTGAAATGTAATGTTGAAGGTGCTGAATTTGTTACACAAGCTGTGTTTTGATGGCTGTAGTGTTTGGTGCTTTAAATGGGATGATTTTGGAGGTGCAAGTTCTCAGAGAGCGTTTGAGAGCACTGACAGTTTCAGCATGCATAAGCACAGCAAACTAAAACCCTCTCTGGAAAGTTTCATCTTTAAATTCACCCCCTTTAAAGCATCTCTACATCAAAACACAGCTTGTGTAACAAATTCACCACCTCTAACATTACTTTTCAAAGTAATTACGTTCAGGCTTCAAATAAAAATAGAAATTTTAAACTTTCTAACTAGATCAACTAATCACCCTTACTAATCGGCTAGTCTGACTAGATATTTTGACCCATCCTTAAATGGCAGTAATAAGATAATATCAGACACTGCTTTTGAGAGAGATGGAAAACATTTTTTTCCTACACTGTTGATACAGGATGTCTCTAAAGATTTTTGGTCCTTGTTGTAAACCTATATTTGGTCATGCTGCTCAAGCACATTTTAAAAAATGTAACCTTTATGTTTGGTTTTTAGAATAAAATGGTTTAATACTTTAATTCCTCTTTGATAACATTGCATTTCTTGAGCAAATCAATAGAAGGAAAGAAACATGTCATGGCTGTTATATTGTCCACCTTTAGAAGAATCTGTTGAAGGTATGGAATCCTACATGGACATTGTGTTTTGCCATTGCAGTTATGTCAGCCTCTGCCTGGAAAAAGCTCAGAGTGTTTGACAGTTTCTGAAAGCTTTGAGACACGAGGCTCTAAAGACAAAAGGGGATCAGAAACCACTTTAAAAAATGATGTCCGAAAAAATCAATACTTGCAAAGAAACAAAAATGCTGCTACATAGCAAAGCAAAGGGCTGTAGAAAAGTGACCCAATATTATCATTAACCATGACCATATGTTCTGAAGGACATTCCCAATGTGGAGCATAAGGCAAAAAATTTGTTTACCAAGGCATAGATTTAATTTAGCCTGGAAAAAATGACATATGATCGTTTGTGCTCATTTTACATTCTAATATAGCTTAATCACTGCAGATTAGATGTGGTGTAGTAGCAAATCAAATTTGTTCTCATCAGCATTCATATCTATGATAATAATCTGAATTACATATTACTGTGAGTGCCCATTAATTCTTCATAATAAGGTGGTTTGGTGTTTCTTTACAAACTGTTTTTGTAATTAGTGACTGTGTAAATACCACTAGATACGTATTCATACATCAGTGAACTAATACTGTCTGTTTGTGTGTTTCAAACAGAAATGATTGCTTCTTTCAAATCACAGTCAAAATGGTCAAAATCAGTTTCTACAATTACAGCTTGTGCTTTACTATATGTCCTACATATCTGTGGAAAATGTCAAGCATGTCGAGCATTCAGGCTTTAATTTCACAATTACCGATACAGACATTCAGTATTAATTTCAAAGTTCTATATTTAAAATGTATGTAAGTTTGCCTTCAGGACATTTAAAACTTTGAAAGCTAGTTGTAGTCATGAAACACTGATCTTCTTTGGGGTAAAAATCTGTTTGTTAACTGATTATTAACAAAGTAACATAATAACATTGTAGCCATTTACTAAACATTGTAGTTTACCATTTAGTGATTATGGTCAGTAGATGTTTCTATTTGGCCTTATAGTTGATGCTATATACAGTCAGCTACAAGTTTGGGGGTGAGGTAGAGTGTAAGGTGGCACTGTATGAGTAACTTTACATTTATGTATTCAGCAGATCATTTTATCCAAGGCAACCTGTTGTGCATTTAAGCTATACATTTTTCAGCATGTGCATGCTTCCCAAGACCTTGTCTTTGCTAATGCCGCATTTTACCAGTTAAGCCATAGGAACACTTTCAGTATGCTTATAGAAAATTATGTCCTGTTCTATTTAAGAATGATGTAAGAAATAATGATGTGAAATATCAGCGTACGTTGATATCAGCTCACTTCCAGCATTAACCTCACAACCTGACCTCATCTAAAATCATTACAACCTCAATACAGAGTTTGCTGATGCACTGGGCGCTAGATGTGCAGCCCCTTATTACCCGTACTGTCACCCTGCAGGGCGATCCCTTTATTGATAAAGAAAGCTACACTCAGTGTCCTCAGCATTTCATCATCACAACCTCCATCACTGAACTCCATTTAGGTGCGGTGGGAGATGATTGGGTCGCCCTGATGGGAGGTCACCGCTCCCTGTATAACTGCACTCAGAAGAACTTACACAGTGGGGGGAAAAAATATATAGTGCAGCCATTTATTTGCCATCCCCAGAAAAGGGCATCAGCGATCTGTGAAATCACTTTGTTCGTTTGAGATGGTTGCACATTCTGTCCATTTAGTTCTGATAATGACTCAGATTATATGCCTCCCTCTTTGCCTGCCTGTTTTTGGCATCTGCAGTTATTCAGACTGGAGCATCTCCACACCCTCCCATCTACATTTAATTCAGCTCCTGCCAAAACCCTAACAGCCTCTGCCCCATACTAATCACAAGAATGTATTCAAGACAGAAGTCGAGTCATTTCTTTTGTCGTACAAATGGGAATTTGTTTTCCGTGATCTATGTGGTAATCTGCCTGTCGAGACGTTGCACCTTTGATTCTTTCTCTTGACTTATGCGTTTTAACATGGGTGTTGTTTATCTACGTCTGTGATTCTGGTGTTCTGTGGGAAGTCTCTGGATCCACGGCACACGCCTCGTTCTTGGCTTGTCTGTCTAACGAGGGATTCCTAAGGCTTGAATAATTATCGCTCGGTGTATCACCAAAATAACTATCAACGAGTTGTGTTGTGTTTCCTTTCGATGATAAACAGCGTATGCTCAACAGTGCCAGTGTCATTTCACACAACACTGCAGGTAAAACAACACTTCTGTAAGGAGACCTTTTTGTAGTGGAAGGCTATTCTAGTCCAGCTTATTTAAACCACAATAGCATATCTTCTTCCTTTTTCTAGCGGATAATGTATATACAACTGGCATCTATAGTATTAATGTATAACCCAAGTACAGTGTTTTATTTTCTATTGAGAAAAACTAAGCAGGCCTTGAAGGTATTGCAAATTCAGAAATATGATCCCCACACACTGCTGTGTCTTACTGTAGAGACAAATGATTTGTAGATTTACTCAATGTCTGCATGTGATTTCCAAGCTATAGTTGTGTCATCCGCTTGCTGCAATTACAGTGATATTTAAAAATAACTCCGTTGAGTTTTAATTGACTTTAAGGCTACCAGGTGAACACTCCTGTTTGATTACTAGGTTGCTGAAGTAGGTGTAAAATATGAATGAACTGTCAGTGTGTTGTCAGTGGGTGTGCTGAGGTGTCTACACTGCTTACTCTTACTGTCTGTGATAAGAACCATTGTGGTACAGAAAAAATGTTGTGTTCTGCTCACAGTTTGACTTAAGACTTATTTTAGAATATATGTTTTGTGCTGGTTTTGAGAGACACGGCATATTAACTAATGTGTGTTTCATGCTACATGAGGATTTATTTATGATATATGCACATCAAAGCTTTAAGCTTCAGGGCACAAATCACTTTAGCACAACCATTAAATATGAAACGTCTCAATTTCAGTCTATTCACCTGTTCATGACTTTGCTTATGAAGTTTCAACATGGACTTGTGGAATATATTAAGTTATTCTGGAAAGACTGTAGCTCATAGATGTTGACACAACACAGGACTACTGAGGGACCAATACTTTCCAATTGTCTTATAAAAACTTTAAGACTCTACGCAGTCTTAAACTGCAAGTCCTTAAGGGTCTCTGGCCGGCTAAGCTCCTGTTTCAGTGTACTCACACAGAGAAATAATGAAGTCCAAAAATGGTCAAGCAGACCTTCAAAAAGCAGCCTTACTTTTAGTGCTTAGTATCCAACACTGCTTTGAACCTACAAGGAATATTAAGGCATGCATCTGGAACCGACAAATACACATTTGAATTCCACACTTGGATAACAACTTCCGCTCACAATAAGGGGATTCTTTCTGTTCACTTTGGCAAAAGCTAAAAGGAACCCAATTAACCCGAGTTAGAGGGAGCAATGCTACCAGAAGTGCCCATATTCAACACTCAGGAGATCAGTCTTTACTATTAGAGTGAATACGCTAGGATACTTCATGCTATCCTAATTGAAACCTTTGAGACTAGCTTTTTGAGTTTTGAGAAAACCATGTATGTCTGTAGGCATTGAGGCTACCATGCAAAAGCCAAGTTATGTCAGGAGCCAAACAACTTGCTCTTTATTAACTGTTGTTTTTATTTTTTATTTTACTTTGAATATGCACTGATTATTTACTGTATCCTATCAACGGGAAATCTATTCTAGAGGTTCTTAAACATATTCCAAACAGATTCCAAAGTTGTTGTGAAATTGATTGGTGACCCATCTGACCTTATGTGACAATGTTGCTGCAATGTTATGTCAATGTTTTAATGTCTGACTCAAAGTAAGGTGGGGGTTAAAAAAAAAAAAAAAAAAAAAAAAACCCCCCCCAAATGCTGGTTGCCTCTACAACCTCTGCTTGTTTAGAATATTATTCTGAAAATCAAATGGTTGGAAAGTTTTTCTGTTCAGGATACATATACACTACTGGTAAAAGGTTTAGCAGCACTGACTCATTCTTTATTAATCTTTTACACATTTCAGAAAAATAGTAAAAAAAAATTGAATACAGTAGTTTAAAAAAAAATTAAAAAACATTTTAGCATCTTTAAAGTTTTATATCTGCAAAATGTACTCTATGTACTCTTTTAACTTCATGAGACATCATCAGCTTTTTAAATTAAACTGAAGCATTACCCATCTCTGCAGGTCTTATTGGCTTCTTTTCTTTATAAGTCCCCCATTTTAAAACCTTTTTTATTTTATTGTTTTTTATTAAATTACAGTTTTTGTTTTGTAATAAAAGCATTTATTCATAAGTTAGGCCAATTATATTTTTGTCTACAAAACTAATTTCAAACATTCAAGCATACGCCTTCACAGCAAAATTATTTTAAGATCTTGAGAGACAATTCAATTAAGTGATAAAGAAAAACATTTCAATTAAGTGATCCTAATCTTTTGACCTCTAGTATATACATGTTCATTTATACTGCATAAATAAAAAATATTTTGAAGGAACTCAGCCACCCTGCAATTCATCCAAAGCTCACTAGGTCGTATATTATTAAAGTATGCATTTAGATGTTTCTTTGTACCACAGAGAAAGAATTTAATATTATTCTGACAGCAGTCAATTTGGTGCATGGAAAATTTTTGGAAGTTTGATCGGATCAATGGCCCATGACTCATTAGGAACACAGCACACTTTAAGGAAAGACCCCCACAAATCCATTAAGGCACTGTGGGATTATGAGAAAGAACATTTGTCAAATTAAGTGAAACCTGTGCTATTGATTCCTGCTAACCAAGGTAAATGAAAGGGAATTAATTAAAGCGGATTAACGGATAAATGACGGCACGGGAGAAGCATTTTCTTAAGCACGTTTAATGACCCACAGGGCAGATGAAAGGACTTTTGGTACACTTTATTTGTGCCTACTGGATAATACTTCAAAACAAGCCTCATTATGTTATGTATGACGAGCTGTTGGGATGTTGGCATGAAGAAAAGGAGTACATTTTTAAATTCAGGTCAAGTGTTTTAAGTAAGAAGAGGTGCAGTCGGTGAAGCCGTAATTGCACTTCTCTGGGGCTGGGGTCATTTGTCCAGTGCCAGTGGATTACTGGTCCTACTGTTGGTGATTAAGTCTACAAAAAGCCATGCAATTCCACACAGGCTTCTCAGCTCCAACCTCCTCAGAGGAAACAGCTGTTCGCTCCTTCTGTCTACAGGAGGAAGATGAATCATTGTATCCCTTAGCAAGTTCTTTGTCACTTTAGCTACCACAAATTATTTTTTAAACACAGCTACTCCGAGTCCATGTGTCCCAGTGTTGACTGTCAATGTCGTTTGTAGCATTTGTATAACCAGCGATTATAAGTGCAATCATAACTGTGAAAAACTGTGATCTGACCTTTTTTTTTATTGGGACAACCAATAAAAAAACGGCGTACTTGGTGTCCTAGATGGGATAAGCCATTAACAAGTTTATAGCTACTTAATTTCAGTAGTTTAAGTAAGTGTAATATACTGAAGTCCAGTGGTGCAGGAATAAGGTCTTAACCTGATGTGCAGTGTTTTAAATGATCACCATCAATTGTAGCTGTATGCAACAGCAGCTTTTTAAAGAAACATATTATATATATTTTTACCTCAACAATTCTAAATAATAATGTTTAAATATACAAATATTTTATTTATTTAATTAGTTTATGGAAGCTGAATCTAAAATAGATGTAAATAAGGGGGAACGTGCAGTTTGAATGGACATGAAGCTTCTGACTTCACTGATGAAAGTCTAAACTGGGAGGCAAGCAATATTTTGTTAAAGGTTCACCTTCTCTCAGTACATGTGTTCCATAAATGTGCACTAGAGACTTTAGTGTAAAACACCACTGTGTCTCAATAAACATGCCAGTAGCAGAAACACTGGTGCAACTCCTTAAAGAACAATATCTGCTCTCTCTCTCTCTTTTTTAAGAGACTGAAGTGTCCACAAATCATTTCTCAATGTGTGGAGAGAGAAATCAATGAGGAGCTCTGCAAATTGAGTTTGCCACCTGCTTGACAAACTTCATGCTCAGAATCCACTGGACCACAAAATCTAAATCAAGTTGTCAACAGGCATTCTATCACGGCGAAATGCTGTCTGGAGAGTATTTTATAAATTCCCCGTAATCACTTCAAATACACACCAGATGTGAAGAGGGTATGGATGTGAACTTACAATCTTCACTTTTATCAGTCCATACTTTTGTGTGTGGTGCCAAAAGAATCAAGATGTTCGAGGGAGACAGAAAGTGCTGTATCTTTCATAAATAGCATTTTTATTCTGTGATGATGGAAAGCTATGGGCCTGCAAAGGAAAAACACAGACTGTTGTATTGGTTGTCATCTGAGAACTCAAAATTAAACTTAGAGGAGTGTGGGTGTAGAAATATGGTTTTATTGGTTTTAAAGGGAATTAAGCAGCCTGAAAGTCTGTGCAGATTGACTGTCTTATTTGGCATCAAGGAACACGGTTCCTGGGCATTCCCCCTCTTTTAGTTTGTCAATGGGAATGCAAGATGTTCCTCCAGAGCTTGTTGTATCTCCATAAATTTGCAACTCATTTGCACTTGCCGATTTTGACAGAGACCCCTGGACAGCGGCACTTAAACCGGTCATTATTTATTTGATCTCACTTGGTGTGATTTAAGGCAGGGTCTGGCCGGTAATTAAGCTGTGTCAGCGCAGAGACGTGTAGCCAGTATAGGTGGTTATTGATTTACAGTAGATTACCAACTTTAAAGGAGGACCAGGAGAGAGCCATGATTTACTATTACATTCTGTTTTAACTCACACAGAGCGCGATGCATTCAGGCAGCTGACCCTTCTTTTCGCCGGCCTGTCTTTATTGCTACACGCAACAAACTCGCTCTTGTTGCAGTCCACAAGTTGCAACATTCTATTTGCATAACTCATTTCCAGGAATGCGATTGCCCATCGCTGTGCCTGACAAAAAGCAATATGAAGGAATGGCAACCGCTACCTGACAAAATATTAATATAGTAGACAAGGAAACTGCACAGTGGCAGAAGTCAAGTGTCATTTAACGATGAACAATGACATTTCACACACCCGCTACTTCTAAAGGGAGTAACAAAACATAACTGAATGTACTCCTGAGCTATGATGGGTAGGTGTAGGTTGAATAACTCATGCAATGTAAGTCATAAAAATTCTACAATGCTCTTATTTCTCTGCTAGCAGCTACTTCCTGTTTCAGCACTAAAAGTTTTCATATTTCCTGTATAATTATTACCCATTTCTGCAAAAATAGGTTTAATTTACTGAGAAGCCATTTTGTGTGTTGTGCATAAGTGCATCTGTTTATCTTCTCAGTTATTTGCAGACCTGTCAATTGTTCTGTTATTTGTAGCATTCAGTTAATAGTCTTGGACCCTGATGCCCACTACACAAGGACATCAATACATTGATACAAGGAGGATGTGCTGAAAATTGAGACTGGGCAATTTCCCACAAATAAGGTTCAAAATAATTTTTTTTTAGCTACGGTAGCTAGCTTGGGACCAAATAAATGCAGGACAGTAGTTAAGGATAAATGTATTTTATTATATATAAGAAAATATAAAGGTAAAAACAAATCTTCATTATTTAATGTTTTTTCTTTCAATAGCTTGGGAAGCAGTTTTGAATGGTTGAATGCTTGTAATCAACACTACAATTTGTGTAAAACTGGGACAATAAATTGGCGTACTACATATTTTTTGTTGTACTACAGTGAATTTTACATCAGTAGATAACGGGAATACTTTTGAGATTTATTTTAATTGTTAGTTACGATCGAGAATGCCAAGACATTTGAGGTGGAACAAGCCAAAATGGAATGTACATACATTTAATTATGCTAAGTTCATAACATGTCTAATATTCCTCACAAAAAACAAGATCTGGATCTCTGAACTCTGAAGTATTGTGGCACTGCAGTGCACTGTATTTGGGGATTGTGCCACGAGCTTCAGTGAGCATGAATGTATAGTTGTTTCTGTCTGTTTTTGCCCGTCTCTGCCTCCTCCGAGGTATTTTGCTCAGATTCCAACCCCTGCTCCCTCTGCTCACAAGCCTGCCAAAAACACCAAGTTTCCTGCTTATGGTCTGCTGCTCCTGCCTGGTGCTGCTTGCTCTAGGGTGGTTCATGCATTTTATGGGTCTAATATCTATCCTCTACATCCCTGTTAATGTTGTTGCAGTCCAAGACATTTTTATTTGCTTGGACTGAGTCTTGGAGACGTCGAGGCTGGTTTTGTGGAACCCAGAGGGAGGGGCGGTTTTAGCGGTCTGTTAATGTTATTTGTGTCATCTTATTGGCTGCTTTCTTTCTCTTTTCCATTGAGCCGTGCTTTAAGAATCATGATTTTAATATGAAAAATTTACCTTCTTTACTAAAAATGTATTGTAACACAAATCGTACAATACAAATGTTCATCGTAACATATGATTAATCAGCTTCCATATAACTTCATTTTTTAACCAATAAAATCTCAGAATGACTTACTGGTCCTTTATTCCCATTGGTTACACTCTGGCCATTACTCAGACAAACTTCTTTTGCATCTGAGTTCGGCAGAACATTTACCGAATGGAGAGGATTTATTTACTTAATAATGTGGGGCCAGATATAAACCCAGGAGTGGAATGAGTTCTTTAATAGTCACTTTAAATGAGGACCTTAGTTTAAGCTCAATAGCTCATCGTAAGGCAATTTCTCCAATGATACCTGTCTACACACTGTTCTGGATCAGCCATAGAAATGACCAGACTGAATCAGCCCGAGACAGCTTCTTAAGAACCCATTGCTGAATCTGCACAGGCTAGTGTGATAGCTGGCAGGTTGTCTGTGAGGCTTGACTGGATATGCATCTCATTCTCCTATATGGCTTTTCAGGCCTTTCTCTTCTGGAATCCGTAAATCCATCACAACTTACAATCCAGTAAACATTGTTCTGTCCTCGGTTTCCACACTGTCTCGAAGATTCACCCCAGGGAATTGTCTTCAGATTTGTGTCAATCATTCTGTCTGCCTAAGCTGGCCAGTTAATCCTAGAGCTTCACGACAACAAAATCCATTCTTCGGTCTCCCTCAGAGTCCCTCTATTACAATTTAGTTGCTGCCTCTCTCAGGTGCAGTTAGAAAAGCTGAGACATTGACGCTCACAATCAGGCAGTTTGGACAAAAAAAACATGCTGTATTTCAAATTTCTGGCTTAGCATTTACTGACAAACAACTACTGTACGCCATGCGTTGACAATACTTTAGTAATTCCTGAAACTAAACAAGCAAGCAAAGGGGAACCATATTAATTTGTTCCAGCAAATTCTTTGTATTCATGTGAGGTATTTTGATAGATTTCCCTGTCACTGCTCATTACAATTGCTGAGGATTGTTATGATATTATGGCTGCATGCAAATGCATTCTTTTCATGATCTGTACATCATCTATAATTCCTTTAGAATGAAAAGTGTCATTGACATTTGACAAGAATTAACAGATCTATAATATTTTGAAAGATTCTAATGAATACATTTAATGATGCGTATTAGATGGAAATGGGGCTGCCATTATTTATTAAATGATTTATATCCACTTTGAATTATAACTTATAAATAAATGTTTGATGCTCAAAGTTAATTGAAGGATGTGTAAAATTATACACACAGATATGAAATAATTTATACATGCATATATGATATCAGTATTTAACGGACTGCCTTTGGACAAAAGCCAGGTTCTTCACCCCCACAGGTAACATAAACAGATAACATGAAGTTCATAGGATCCCAAAATACATTTTATTTATATTTGACATTTTTGCAATATGGATTCTTGTGAAGCTTTTCATGATTGGCTATTTACAATCCTAGATTGCTCATTAGATGAGAGATTCTGTCAGGATATGATTAATTATGCCACAACACAAAGCTTCTGTTTGTGTCAAGTTGATGTATATTCTGTTGTTCTTCCCTAATGAACAAGGGAAGTGCTAGCTTTGCTCACACAGGCACAAACTCTGTGCTGGCATCACTGCTTTTAATCTGCCATCAAGCCCTTGCAAATAAAACACAAAGCTGTCTGAATGTATGAATAATCATTTGAGAGAGAAAACAGCACCCACATGATGCCTCTAGTGTTAACACTCTATAGTTCATATCTGTATATTCATTTAGCCAGTACAAACAAACCACAGTGATGAATATTCACACTCGAGTTAAAGTTATATCATAGGTACTGCACTGTTTTACAGTAAATACTGTTTATGAAATGAAGGAACTGTGTAAAGTATTTTGTTGGAGCTATAAAGCGTAGAGTGGAAAGAGAGAGAAAACAATTTTGCGGACCCTCTATCAACTGGTGCCTGCCTGTGCTCTTATTTGTCTGATAGACAGACTAGCAGATTTCTCTGCCCGTCTTTAACTTCTGCAACTGTACTGTAAATAAAGCGATGGTTTTGAAAATTGCTGCTTTGACCCTGGAGAAATGAAAGCAGCACTCTGGGAACAGGACATAGTGCTTCTATTTTTCAATGCCCAGCCATCAAACTGTCAGAGGAAAAAGACCCAGTTTTATCCCAAAATCACTTAAATCTACATGAACTCAGTAGATTCTTATATGGCCTTCTGTATAACATGCTACAAGCTGATTCACATTGTATTTTTACCAGTATGTGACTATAATTGTATCTGCCTATTATTCATAATTATTATTCAAAATAGTTTTCTGTAAATGTTTTAGTGGCTGTTTCTTACATGGAAGAAGGGCCCCAAGTCATTTCTGGAGACCACAAGTATTATATATTGGGTTCTTTTCACCTGGGCCAGTAAGCACCACCACCCAGTAGCTAGTGACTACCTAGCAACCACCTAGAACATCCTAGCAACCACTTAGCAATGCAACGAAACACTCAGAATGTGCTGTAGCATAGCAACACCCTGGCAAACACACAAATTACCAAAACATTGTGTGGCAGAAGATTTTGCATGGGCAAGCACTGTTCACATTCTTTTCAGAAAATATACAAATTCAGTTGAATGTACACCCAGAATTGGTGAACTTTGGCATCCTTTTCTGTTTCTCAAACAGTGGATAATAATAATTCAGGACCTTTGCTGCTCAGTACCTTCTTGCGTTTTCCTTGCAAGCTTCTTTATACATTATGCGAGTTGGCAAACAAGAGAACAGTATTGACTTCAGTATTGGAGTTTTAAAGTGAAGATGTAGCATTGATAGTCCCTGTCTTCTGGCAGGCATGCATGGAGCTGGGATTGTGGAGTTTAAGCATGCCAGTGGGTATAATGATGTCAGATGGAACAGCAAAGGGTCAGTGTAATCATGGGTATCTGCATGCTCAATATTCAGCCACTTCTGTCAGGTCCATTGCCTTCAATGAAAGCCCTCCTAAGGGATCTTAAGTTTCTGTTAGTCCATCATTGAGGACTGAACCCATGACCTTGGCATTGCTATCACTATTCTCTGACAGTTGAGATACATGAAAGCCTATATGGTACGTTTTTATTATATAAATATAGTTAGACATATGTATGCATGTATGTATATCTATACATGTTATGTTTGTGTATGTTTGTGAATGTTTGCTCCTTTGCTAATGAATGTTAAAATGTTATTTGTTTTGCTTATTATTCAGAATTGCACTGGCCTCTAAAAGACATTCTGTTCACTGTGAGGGAAGTCATACAACGCTGATTGACACTGAAAGCTAAGCACTCTATTCCCTAAACAGACCTTTCATTAAATAACAGCATTATTGGGAAAACATTAAAGAGATACAAAAAATATATTATTTTCATATGTTCAGTTGTTCCTGATTTCTGCCCCTGGTGCATTTTCTTCATATATAATGCATGGCTGAAATGTATACAGGGTATATTTTATATGCAGAATTGTAATATGGGGAATCAAACTAAGTTGAACAAATTAAATGCATTTTACTGGTAATTTTAGGGGGTAACAACTAATAGTAAGAGTGGAAGTTAAGGCTATTTGTCCTACCACCTCTGTTGACATAGCTTAATATTTTCAAGCTTAATATTTTCACAAGAACTCCAGAGACATAAAAACAAAACACATTTTTAGTATTTTGTCCGAATCTGTTTTGTTCCTGCTGTTGGTGCTTGGCTACAGCTGCAGCCTATTCATGGTTCATATATATAGCCTATAAATCTTTATGGGATTTGTATTATTGTTATTTAATTGGTTGTTTTACAGTGTTTTTTTATTTAGATGATTAAGCAAAAATGTTGTTTTAATTTAACAATGTGAGATGTTATGCTCGGACAAGATGATTTTGCCATTAAATTTGCCTTTATGTCAAACAAAAATCTCTTTGCAAAGCTCTTCATATGCCATTTGTTTTACTGAGCAGTGGTATTGTCTAATCTAACATCCAACTAGCTCTAGTATCATGCAATCATTAGTGGTTACTCAATTAAAATGTTTTATTAATTATACAAGCTCATAGTACCCTCATTCCCCATACGGACCTCAATTAGCCTTTGTGTTAAGCCTGGAATATTTCCTTGAAATGAGTCAGAGCCACATTAGAAAGAGTCCCTCTCTTATCTGACCCTAAATCTACCCAACATCAGCACCCGAATCTGTGCTACATCACTGAACAAGAAAAATGTTGGGGGACACAGGGTCAGGGTCTGACAATTCCATTCTGTGGTTTACAGGTATCTAAACAACAAGCACTGGAGCCACAATAACATACTACAATATATTTTCCTGGCAGTCAGTCGCATCGCATTTCCCAAGACTATGAGAATACGAGAGGGAAATGCACAAAAACACTTTGTCAAAACCGTTACTTCGCCATTTCCCTAAAATTACAAGAGGCGGGTTGTGTGTCTCTTATGCAGAAACAGACGAAAAGCCAACCAGGCGGTCATAAGGATATTGACATGCGGAGAAATGAGAAAGCGAATGCGGACACAGAGCATCATTTAACAGAGCCTCGGGCACTGGCTTGTCTCCCTTCTTCCACTGGAAGGTCTCTGCTGCTGCTCTGGATGCTTGCTGTTTTGTTATGAAGACTAAACGTAGCCAAGCATATCAAATATCCTCGAAGCACGTACTAAATAAATTATTTTATTCATTTTATTACTGGTGGATATGTTCCTTCAGAAGAGCATCATGGGTAACAAACAGAGCTTTGGCACTTCTCTTGAATGACCTCTGTCCTAAGACCAAAGTGATACACACACACAAACAAACAAACCATCAGTTCACCATCCTAGAAACCCTTGGGAGCTCTTCCACCTCATGTGGCACTCTGCCGTGTGATATGTCTCATGCTGAGCAGAGTTTGTGTGAGGTGACAGCTACCATCCAGATTGATGTAGTGTGGTTTATAATTACATTTCAGATAATAACAGATCACTGTGTTTGCCTCTGCGTAAAGCCATCAAATGTCTTTTTTTACATATGCAGCCAAAATTATTATTACTTTTTAAATCTAATAATTAGGACAGTTTCAACACAAATTTTATAAACAAGGAAGTAAGTTTCATTAATAAGCAGTAAGATCACATTATGAAATGGGGAAACCATTATGATCTTTTGTTTTTATTGCCCAGAGCAAAATTTACTGCAGCTCAGATGGTTTGTCAGAGCACTGCATGCACCGCACTGTATTCTGTGAACCTGCAATAACCTGCAACTCTGAGAATTTATAGTCTGGACCAGTTACTAGCTTAGTTCATTTGCTCATGTCCACAATATGTAGACTCATTTTTCATGCTAATTTAGAGACCCTTTTCATCCATTTCATTACAAAAATACACAAGGAGAGATATACTTTTCCAACAGTCTAACAAAATCCATCTCTAAAGTGGTCTTATGTCAAATAAACAGCAGGTGTTTTTTGCTGATTTCTCGAACTCGTAGGCGTGATGCAGTTTGTTAGTGAGTTAAGTATATGTTTACCTGACAACGACAGGCTTTTGGTATGAAAACCTGGCTAGAACAATGGAAAGATGATTTTCTTCTTAGGGAAATCTGGATAAGGACAGAGACACCACCGAGAGACCTGCAGGGGCTCATCTCTGGGGCTCACAGCTCAAATCATTGCCTGCTAAGGGAAAATATCACAGGGTTCTTTCCTTAAAAGATTTGCTTTTGTAGAAGAACTAAACCCATCTTACCGCCCTGGTGTTTTCAACAGTGCAAATTGAATAGTTTTATTTTTCTTCTGAGCAAAGAAACAAAGCTCCACTTTAAGACCGGTGACGACATGAGATTTAAGTCATGTTTCCCTATCCTTTCCCTGCAGATTATGAGAGGAGCCCTTCTAAGTAAAGATTGTCTGTCTCTCCTACAAAAATACCCGTTTTCCCACGTACAGTAAAAGAAAAAAAATAAACATTTCTAAAAAAAATCAATAGTAACAATCAAACCAGACTCCTTTGTCATTTATCTTCATTTTCAAATCAATTTACACTCTGCAGAGAAGGAACCCAACTGTGAGGGACTGCCTTAGGAGCACAGTGAGGTCAATGATGCTTTCAAACAAGGAGTCTTTGAATTATTTTGGCTTATTGTAAAACTGCTGATACAAGAATTTAATTAGTCAATTAATTAACACTTTGTAATAGCAATTTTCAGCCTGCAGTCAATGCATGTGTAAATACAAGAGGCAATGTTTGTGAGAACTATTTCTACACCCAAAAAGGTCACAAGGAAATTAAATGGATCTGTGATGAAAATGTTTCCACAACTTTGCAAGTTATTTACTCACAGTTTTATTTACAGACCATGACAGGATTTGGCAAACCCAAGTTGTTTTTTTATTGACAAGCTATTCCAACACAATAGCAAAATACATTCACCATTATACAGCCACTGTAGTTAAATCCAACAGAAACAAAATCTCAGAAATTTGCCTTGGTAGATTTGCATTTTACATCCTAAAGATATTATGTTGTACACAATTACTTCATGACCTGAATGGTTCAAATGTTAAGGTTCACATTAAGATGCTCTTTGTAATGGAGACAAGCTTTAAAACATGCATCATGGGTAAGAGTAATTAAGAGTAATGGCTTATTCAGTTTGTAGTCATACTTCCTCCCTCCCAAGCTTGCTTACATTAACTCAAATAAATCAGTTGAATCTGTTTTTAGAGATCAGTTACTTACAGATCCAACAACAGGTGATTACTGTCTGTTAACAGAGCTACAGATATAAGCAAACAAGAGCTAAATCCAGTTTCATTAGTTGCACACTGTTGGATCTCAACCTATAATGTGCTACAGAGAGTTAACATAAACTGTGGGACCTCTCTGATGGATAACCTGCTGTTCTCCTCAGCCTTAAGCATCTGCATTACAGTGTCAGCGGGGAGACCCACATGACGTTCTCCCTCTGTATATTACCAGCCAGCTGGTGGCGGAGTTGGAGAGAATAATGTAGAGATTAACATTTCTCACATTGGTGGGCATGTTCCTACACACAGTCTAAGAATATGGTAAGGCAGCTGAGTCTTGGGTTTTGGCAGTTCATAGGTGATGGGTGAGTAAGTGATGATAACCTCATCCTACTCAAGAGTGTTGAAAGTACTATAAGTTATGCTGAAGTTAAAGTATTGGTACTGTGTCAAAATTGTACTTAATTAAAAGTCAAAGCGGTGCCTTATTCGCTAATCTGCCACAATATAGTTTAACCACTGAATGGGCTGAAATAGTGCTGTGTCATGAGTAATAAATTAAGTAATTGTCATTTCCTTTAGGCCAAACACGCCTCCTTTCTATGCAAATTAGGTTCATTATAGATTGCACCTTAGTCGCATAACCAGATGCTATTTGGCACAATTAATGTTGAGCAATTACACAGACAAAATTTCATTTAAAATAAAATGTTGTGTACATCGATTATGGCAGCAGTCATTCATCAAATCAAATGATGATGATGAAAAGATGACGAAGGGTGATAAAATTGGCCGCCAAGGCAATGTAGGCAAGTACACGTTTGGGATTTGTCACTAAATAAACACAGACATGCAAATAAACGGTACTATCAGCAGGGACAATTCATTGCTAGTCAGATACCCCAAAGTATCAATAATACTTGGGTGAAAAAATAATTTGGTGAAAGACAGTTTCTACTTATAATTTTACTTAAAAGTAGAAGTAAACTTTTTTCTTATCTTTAGAAATAGACTGCAGAAACAAAGATACAACAGAGATATTCACATTAAAGTAACTTTGATGCACTAACTGTTCAGAACAACCTGTTTAATCTGAATTTGCTCTATAAGGCTGTAGAACACACTCAATGTTACATTGAAAGCAGCCTGTTACCTGAGTTGTCTTCGCAAGATCAGTGACCATCACTGTGTCTAATTACATTTTACATCCAAATGGATTTCATTTAAATAAAAGTTGTGTAAAATTCACAGCTGATTTGACTTGTTAGCTCAGCAAGAAATGCTTTATATTGAAGGTCTTAATAAAAATGTAATAAATTAAAAGCCCTTCAAATTTAATAGAGTTAAAACAATCCAAAGTATTTTCTTTCAATAATACTCATCTATACATACACCAAAATAATACTTATGTTTATAATGTGGTGCAATTTCTCAAGTAATTTGCACCCAGTATACTACTTGACATATACAGATGGCTAATCAGTCTTGTTTTATTCTTGAATCATAATTGCTTTAAAGTGTTTTGACTGATATAAATTGTGTAACTTTTTACCTCCTCGGGCTATGTTTGCCACAATGCAATTTTTCATCAGGGTGCGTTCTGTAGATGTGTGTGTTGTCACAGCGGATGTGTAGATGTGTCTGATAAGACATGGTTCTGCTCAGGTGTCACACAGCACACAGTTACCGCAAATATAGCTCACAAATGGGAGGGGTAGACCTTGTCAGTCATGTGTGGGTGGACAAAGTTGCCTGCATATTGTTAAATGTGTTAGCAGTTGTTCATTTAATAACCAGCCTTATAACTAAACCAAACAACAGCAAGAATGAACGGAGACTGAATGGCTGGATTCTTACCCACATGTGACCCCAGAGTTTTGCCTGCTTGACCATCACAGATATCATTATGTACATATATTTTTTAGAGAGAGGTGATTGATTGTTCAGTGTTGCAGGCAGAACACACAACCATGGTAAAGTATTGGTCAGGGATAGAAGAAGGCAGTGCTGAGCTGGAAACCATGGCAACTCTGTGCTATGTTGCTCAGCTCCCCCGGCCCTGCCTGAAAGGAGAATAGAGAAGAGGAGAGACAGATACCTGTAGAAGCCTAATCCCATTCAACACCTGCATACAAAGAAGCTCTTGCTTTCGGCGTGATATGAAAATACACAGGGGATTGACAAGATACATTTTTGATGGACTGCTGTTTTCCTGCAATGCCTGCATATCACAGTGCACACACCAGAAATGACAAACATTATTGGCTACCTTCGTGTCATTGTGCTGGTAAACATTTGAGGAAGGAAATTTGAATTAGTCTTCCTTCCCTTTATTTCGTCCAGAACTGAAATGACACTTGCGGAATGATTGATAGAAGCTGTCAGGGCCATAATCACTTGTTTAGTTTGGGTTCAGTCATGGTTTCTGCATATAAGCTGGTGTAGAGTTCATCCTGAGCATTGGTTGTGTATAAATTCCCTTGATATTATATACTGTATATTAACATGGCCATCATTGGTGGTCACCATCACATGTTTGAGTTGTTGGTGTCTCCACCAAGTTCCTTAAAGAATATTCTGTCAAGATTTATTTAACCCTTCAATCTCTATGGAACACAAAAGATGATAAGAGAGTGTTTGGGGCTTAGCACCAGTCCCTATTCACTTTTTATTGACTGTCAAATGAAAAATGAGCAGCATCAGATTTTCTCCTCTTGTGTTCCATGCTTCACCAGAAAGACATCCTTGGTGAACCAGCTTCACCATAAACACCATGCTGATTTACCAGCATTTTGCATGACTAGGAAGTTCATAAGACACATTAGTTCATGGCATTTCTATATGTAAAGATGTTCAAATTTAACACTGCCTTTAAATATTTAATGGTGTTCACTTAATACATGGTACTTGCCATGTGCTGCATAATGTTTGCCATGTCAAACATTCTCCTGATGGTCTTTTCACAAAGACTAGAGCAGCTGCTGTCACTTGCTTCCAGCTATGAGTTGAGAGATAATGTGTAGCTATTACTCTGTAGTCTCTGTGCAGATACATAAAGCATTTCTCTTAGATGTGTAAGACAAAGAGAGAAATCTTAAAGAACATTGACACAGCTCCTTTTGTCCGCACAGTTAAAGTGAATAAAGACTAGGCTGTTAGTCACTAATATTCTGTGTAGCTTCCATCTCTGTTTTTGAAACAAAGGAAGTCAGGCAGCATTAGATTAACTTGAGGTTGAATAAATGATGACAGAATTTGCTTATTTGCGTGAACTTTAACTTTAACGCCAGCTTGGAGACCAGTTTAAACCAGCTGAGACCAGCATCTGCTTTAAGCTGTTGTTTTTACATTAGGATAGTGCTTTTTAGCCATCATACTTTCTCTGAACTTTTGCTTTCCTGCATTCTGTAATACCACAGTATAGTGTCTAACAGTGTGCACTTTGACTTATGTTGATGTAAATGTCAGTGCATGTCACTCTTCTGCTATACTATGCGGCACCAAACAATTGGAACAAATGGAACCCTCATCTGAACCTCTCATCACCCATATTCATGGAATAATATGGCCATTTTAGCCATTAGGGGAGATATTATGATTCGCTGACTGAAAGAAGTGGTGGCTATTTTATGTATAGTGCTCTATATTTGCCTGTTGGTATTGCATGTAGCACAGCCTGCATGCTCTAAAGGAGTCTATCAATTTCAGGTGCTGTATTCATGGAGCGTTGCAACTGAGGGCCATTGCGCATTAGGTATGCTGTGTGTGTACATAAGCGCATGGGTATGTCTGCGTGTGAGCTTGTACGTGCTTGAATATGCGAGATGCATTCTCGTTTTTTTCTCCATTTGAATTTTAATTTGATTTTGATAACAGCACCATTTTGCAGTAATTATTTATCACTGATGCAATTTTACAGTCTGTCAAGTTATCCACTAACACACCTTGAGTAATATAGGATGAAAAAGATTCAAGGACGGAAGCCCATATTTTCTCATTCTTGTTGATATACCATTTTTTAGCGTTCACAGACAATAATTAACAAGTGGAATAAGCTCAGACGTATATAATTATATTCTGTGTCATTGTTTTGCATAATTTATGGACTTGTGTTTGAATTCATCACAAAAATGTAGCTTCATAACAGCACCTACTTGTAATGCAGGTGAAACATTAATTTACACTTTCTGATAAAGCAACAGAGAATAAAGTAATAATGTCTCCTTGCATTATAACCTATATGTTTCCCTGAGGAAGAAACATTCAGTTTAAATATCTATGGTCTGTTAGACATTTTGTAATTACAATGCAGGAAATGTGCATGCATATATACTAACTTTTATTTATTTATTACTTTTATCTAACTTTTAATTATATTAATCATTAAAAAATGATTCTCCTTACTTATGTTTACCCCAGTCATTTTCTAATTATGAAAAAAAAACAAGACTAAATAAATAATTGGTTAAATTGAAGTTCCACAGTGGACCATTTTCACAGTTCTACAAAAGAAATGTCAAAGCTTATCATTCACATCTTAAACTCTGCCCTCCCAATCATACCATCTTTGAACCTGTAGCAATTTTCCGGGACTTATCTTCACATAATAAATAGCCACAGAAGAATTTGCCAGAACATCATGTAAGAACTTTACACTACACTTTCCCATGGTGTGCTGGCAAAAAGCAAAACAGCAAATCTGATTAGCATCTTTCGCGATTCAATTCACAACATGGTCACTGGGCAATGAGATAGTGTCTGTAAATATTGCCAATGTGCCAAAACATTAATTTACAATCTAGCAGGAGTTCAATCTCAGTCCCACATCTCACACGTCACAATTCCACCAGAGAATTATGGGGAAGAAAAGATGTCACTTCAAAAATGTGATTCTCTATGTGCAAGAAAGAGCCAGTGGATACCGTCAAAATAAACCAAGAAGCACTAGAAAAAGAATAAAGAGCGCCAATTAAAATGACACGTTACAGCAGAGGCTCGGGGTTATGAAGAGCAGGAATCCCAGCTAGCTTTAATGGTGAAACCTAAACAAAGAGACATGCTTTAATGAGTGTCTCTTTCAAAGAAAGCATTGTGGGTGCCTCTCTCTTGCGTGGCTGGCACAGTATTCGTTACGCCAGACTTGTTTGAACTTGAACGCTCTAGCAGCAATCGGTCGCTGGTCCTGTGTGTAAATCACCAAGGACCCAATAGCACAAACATCAGTAGATAACCATAAACACATTAGCCATGCTAAGTGTGACATTTGTTGCTGAGCCACGAATGCAAATCATCAAAATGCACCGTATGTCGTCTTAGCGCCTGAGCAGAGCGCGTCTGCGGCCCCTTTTATCTGCCCTTTCCAAGGAGGTCTTCACAACACAGTGTCTCACAACCCAAAGGCAGGAGGAGAGTGAAGTTCTCACCAGCTTCTACCCAAGATTTTTTTCAGCTCTGATGCATTGCTATACTGCAGCTTCTGTAACTTCCGTTTTCTGAAACATTTGCTTTATTATGAAAAAAAGTATTTTACTTTCTGTGTACACTCAGCACTATTCATTGACTGTGTCGCATTGTGAATCAATGCTGTTTATTATTAATGGCTGTCTTTAAAATACTGCAGAGGATTATTTTATATGAAGCAGTTTCCTGAAATTTGTGCTCAATAATTCAGGGCTTGGTTTTAATGGGCGGTCAGCTCGAACATCAATGGGATGCAGATACACACATACGCATGCACACAGCATCGAGACGTGATTCTGTCTTGTTCATTAGACACAAGCTAACAAGGACTGCACATGTTCAAGCAGACATCAAAACCAAATCTCTGTGATCTCTAATAAAACATCCACTAGTTCAGTCTTCAGCAAGGATATTCGTGACTGTCTAATCTCTGGAGGTAGAAAGGCTGACCTTAGTTTGTGGACTGTGCTTTAATGGATAAAAGCCAGTTCCTGGTAATACAATGTTGATCTGTTAGAAATGTAATTACAGCGTCTTTTTATATTCAACCACAAGCACATTTTCTGTGGGGAAATTAAGAAGACCACTTTTAAATTGCCATTTCTTTATAGTTTGTCCTTGTAACTAACCAATATAGCAAATACTCTAAAATGCATACATCCATTATTGCTATATTTTTCACATGAAGTGGTCTTTTCATATTTTAAGAAATTGTCAATTTATACGTTTGTGATCATTTAATCTTTGAACAAATTGTTTTAATTTATTTCTAAATCGCTTAGTTTTAAGCGATTTTTTACATTTATTTTTACAACTTACAGTAAAGGGGTGTGAGTTTAGCTGTTTATGTATTCTGTATACTAAAAGCCTTTATTCTGAATTCTTGTGGAAAATACACAAGAGATCATTTGGTATAAATTACAGTAAGTTCATTTTCCTCAGCACAGAATGCCTGACAAGAAACCTGTTAAATAGTGCTCACAAACTAATGATCTCTAATAGATGCACCCTGCAAAAACAGATTACAGATTTGCTTTTGTAACAATGTGAGCTCTCTTCAAGTGTTGTGGAAAATGTGAAAATGTGAGTTTTAACTTGAACACTCGAGCTTGAACCTGTTGTGAAGCCTGTTTGTAAACCTCCCAATAGCAAAACATAGCAGAATAACCATAAACATGGGCATTATGGTGTATTCTAATAGATAACAGCTTTATGCAGACAGCTGGTGTTTTTAAATGCCAATAAAAGACTATGTGATGTACATTTACATAATATCATATAAAGTATATACATATATATCAGTGGCAGTTATTGGTTTTATATTTCAGTGTTTGCAGTGTAATAAAGAATTGTTGATATACACCAAAAATATTGTCAGAACTGTACGACTAAGTGGAGCAGTATTGGCCATCAGCACTGTAGATCTAAGCAGAACAACAGAGATTGCCATTGATTTGTTGAGAGTTATATAATTTCATTAGCTCTGTAAAATCAATGACAGTCGCTCCACATTTCTTAGGTGGTACGTTAAATGAACAGATGGTCATGGCTTCATTTTGAGTTTTTTTGCCGTAATACTCTGAAACTGCTTGAAAGCCAGCAGTAAATCATGCACTAGCAGGTGCTGATCATTTTTTAAGAGTGTAGAGACTTATGTTTATAAGTTACAGACTTGTTGGTCTGAACCCTTGCCATACATGACTGGTAATGTTAGGTCTGCCAGTCAGCCAGAGGGGTGACTAAAAGTAATATTTAAATTAATATCACTATATTGTTGCAGTGATAATCTTGTTTCTACACCACACAGATTGCTTTTCTATGTTGTAGTGAACTGTTTTTGGTAGTTCAACCTTTAAGCTAATCTACAAGTGAGATAATATAATTTTAACTCAAATCAATATTTCATATCCATGTATTTATTTGGTAAGTAATTGTGTAATAAGCATCTGCTTACTGCTGTTGGGGATTTTCGATAATGACTGACTATACGTTATCTCACACATAGTCACCCAAAAGAAAAAAATTACAAGAAAATGATTGGTAAAGCCTTCGGCAAATTTGGTTGCCTGCCAGCTGAAACGGGTTAATGTAATTTGCTTCTGATTTGTTTACATGTAGAAGCAGCATGATGGTTTGCTTGCTAGTGGTGCAGAACACAATAGTGGTTCTTGATGATGAGGTCCCAACTTCAAGAGGCACAAATCAATTTATGTTCTGACAGTTTGAAGAATAGCAGCTGGCTGTGACCTTAAAATTACCTCAGGTCTGTTCTTCTGCAATCGATCTGCAGTTATCTGTGTAGAATATTTAATTGGCTATGCAAAATACCCACAGAGAGCTGCATGTGTAAAATGCTTAATTTAAAAACAAAAGAGGTTACTGGCATTGAGATCAGTAAATGCCATGGAGACTTTCTTGATGGACACTTCTGAAAACTGACAGCTGTATGTATGACAAATTATTAGTTCAGTGGGAGAATAATGATATAAAACAGAAGTACACTGCTCTAATTTTGGGGTTTGGGGTCTTGTGTAAGCACATGAATAATTTATATGCAAAATCATTTGATGAAGTACTATAGGTCATTGTTGCACCTGGTGCAATGTGACTCAGGACTTCAGAAAATGGACTGGCACTTCTGGCCCTTTGGACTTAATAAATAAAATCTTTAAGAAAACACTTCTCACACTAGTTTGTTGTCCACTGACATCATCCAGCAGAGTATAACTACAGCACAGGACAATTCCGTCATTTTTTTTTTTTAAATGTCATTCTAATGTCATTCTAAAGCGTCATAATTTTGTTTTCAATTATATAGTTTGATAGGTCTCTATAGTGGATATGATGCTTGTAAATTACTCTTAAAATGCTTCAAAGCATCCATGGCCATTTGTTTTGTCTCAGATTAGAGGAGCAGCCTCAGTAATGCTGTTGTCAAATGTTTTATTCTGAATGGACAACAGACAGAAAGACTAAACTAAATGCTGCCATTATCATAAGAATTGTTCAATCACAGCCAGGCTGAAGTAATCAATTTCAGCAATCCTGACAGCATCACTGAAAAATGATAACAATAGAAGAATTTACCAGAACCCAGAGATTGCAATATTTAGAGAGGTGTGAAGGAGAAGGTCTTCATAATTCATAATTTTCTATATGCTTAAACATACATCACCCTTACCTGAAGCATTGACTTTAAATCCAAATATTGTATTTTGCATTATTATGAACTCAGTTCCATAAACAAACAACTGGTTTGTAGATACAACAGCACAACAGTAACATTTTGCATTCACTCATGTTAAATTCGATCTCCTATTGGCACAAGCATAACTAATCCATCAGAACTGCAGAGTGTGGTCGAATTGGAAAATATTGTGGAAGATGGATTTACAACCCCAAATCAGAAAAAGTTGGGACAGTATGGAAAACACAAATAAAAAAAGAAAGTAGTGATTTCTAAATTTACTTTGACTTGTATTTCATTGCAGACAATACAACAGCACATTATTTAATGTGTTCCTCATGATTGTTATTGTTTTTTCTTCAAAAAAACATAATTCCTATTTTGGTTCTTGCAACACATTTAAAAAAAGTTGGAACAGTAAAGCATTTCACCACCGCTTTGTAATGTTGTCCATTCCTTTACGCACTACATACATTTAAAAGTCTGTCTCTAAACTTCTGTTTTTGATTTGGTTATATAAAGTAGCACCAGGTGACCTGGTGTTGCCTTTTAAAATTTTGTAGTTAGATGTAGTTCAAGCCTTGGAAAAATATGAGGCCCATTCCATTGTAATGTTTAAATCCACATCTTATTAAAAACTAATTTACTTAAAACTAATTTACTAGTTTACTTTAGGTGCAGTGGTAAAAAATGTATTGTGTGCAGTGTGTATTGTCTCTGATTGTTTTGTGTAATGTATGTATGTGTGTATAGTGATGTCAGAATAGATCTGTACAGGTGTGAATGATAAGCTGGGTAAGATAAAATCATGTCAAGTACAAAACATTGCCCTGTGACACAAGATATCTTCAATATGGCCCAGCTTCTGTCTGTGAAGAAAGTTTTTTACAAACAAAGTCTTCCTAAAAGTCCTTGTTTCTGTGCTGGGCTATGGCATGTATAAAGTATGAGATACTGCAACTAATGAAAACCTATTCATTTATTATCTTTAACATTATATTTAAGCAAGAGCCAGAATAATATTAAACTCAGCTGAAGTCATATACACCCAGCATGCCTTTAGGGTAATTTCTTGGGCATTTTTTTTACTAATTTTCATTTTTGGGTGCTCCCAAAGTACTCCCTTAAGGTACGAAATGCCATGCTATATTGTGAAAAAGAATGGAAATCTAT
Source organism: Chromobotia macracanthus (assembly GCA_036877525.1). Taxonomy (NCBI): domain Eukaryota; kingdom Metazoa; phylum Chordata; class Actinopteri; order Cypriniformes; family Botiidae; genus Chromobotia; species Chromobotia macracanthus. Next base: position 1,005,790 of record JAZGTH010000115.1, read on the forward strand.
TTAGTGAATATACAGTAATTTTACACAGTATAAAATATACAGTAAATTCTTAACGCTCTCACTTTTAGAGGGCAATCAGATGATTTAAAAATAAATCTATATTCAGTAATCACAAATGACTGGAAAAGCAATTTGTTAATTGAGTAATTGTTATATAATTGTCATGTAATTGTTTTTAAGGTGATATCAGTATTGTAAGTTACAGTTGTAATTTGTGTGGTTGATTTGGTTTGCTGTAAAAGAAAATGGTGCTTCAGAAGCTGTTTAAGGGAAGACTGCTTGCCGCAAGCACAGTATTTGTTTAATATTTTTAAACTGTTTGTTCAGCGTTTAGGCTGTCTGTTGAACAGCAAAAATCTGTTTTTATGAATACAGACAAATGCATAAACAAAGAAAAATGCATGTACCAGACCACTACAAATGACAGCAACACAGTGAGGAAAGAGAAAACTCGCAGCTTTTAAAAACACTCAGATGTCCCTCCCAGCAGACGCTGCTGCTATCAGCTGTAATGACATCGCCTGTACTGAGGCGGACACTGGGAATATTCAATCTGAAGGCCATAAAACACTATTGTCAACTCCGTTAACAGCCAGGCCCTAAAAGCAATGTCTGGTAACATGTTAAGAGTTAGCGGGTGGAATGCTTGCTCTGTGCACTCCATCAACCCCAAGGAGATTTAGTGTGAAGATAATGCGTCGAGAAAAATGTCATAAATAGTCAGAACCCTGGGTGTTCGCTTGGCTTGACTTGGCTCTGCACTCTCTCTCTTTCTCTCTCTAGGCACCTTTACAAGGTGTAGTGATGAGTCGCTGTGAAGTGTAATACACACAGACTCAAGGCTTCTGCTACACATTGTTTCAGAACAGAATGTATTGTAAGGACACAAGAGTTTCGTGGTGCATTAAAAGGGGCAATGTGAGAGAGAAATAGAAAGAAAGAGTGCAGCTGGCTACTGACTGGTTCCTCTATTATGCAGCAACAAAATCCCATCCTGCATATTCCTGGGAAGCAAAGATAGACTTATAAAGCTGGAATGTGTAGAGGTTGGTCGCTCTCTCAACCTTTCAAAGCCTTGCATTAAATTTAAATGTTTGAACCTTTACTTACATTTTAGAAAGTTTTTTGTGTTATGGGGGCTCACATGTTGAAAACACATTAATTTAGGAAGCAATTTTCATTAAAAATAGAACTTTATGCCATTTTTCTATACAATGCCAATGTTTCACATGTGCCATAAATGTGTATTTTTTAATGCCATCACAATGAAACAAAAACAAGTGCATTTATATGGCTCCGCATTTCATTGGCTTTGTTTTTTTAAAGGCACAGCACTGTGTTGTGAATGGGGTGCTTTATAGCCCGTGTTGTCCTGAAGGGGTGCTTTATAGCCATGTGGCAACAGTTTATGTTCCCTCAGTAAGTCACCCCCTTGACCTTGCTTGAGTGAACCTGGTAAAAAGCCATAAGTGGAGATTGAAATGTACTTTTCTTGACAGGGTTATTTCATGTGGTCACAGGGGAAATGTGGATGTCAGTGCTCTGTTGTCAAGCAAAAATGTAAACAGATATTTTACATGCTGTCAGACAGGGCTAACACCACTAACCCATTGGAGAACAGTGGCAGCTGCCGCTGGATCTCAAGAGCTCTAATATTAGATGCAGCTCTGAGCACTGGGGTCCTGTCACTGAACATGTGCCCCTAGACTGCTCTCAGATCAGATCTGAAGACTGTATTTAGGGCCACAGATCAGTCATTAACGTTAACAAATTGCGCCTTGACATCTGATTTGATGGATTGACAGTGTGTGCAGCTACTGTGTAGTTAAAGTGTTAGTGCCTCGTAACCAGACTTTAGGATAAAATCTGGTCCTCATTTCATCTTGTTCTGGCCAAGAACTGTCTACTGAGACAGGAGGATTTATTTATAAAGATCATACAAAATATTAGGCCAGCATGAAAAAAATAATTCCGCCAGTTTCTGCAAACACAACACACCAGTACAAATATTACAAAAATGTGTACAGAATTTGTAATCTAAATTTCTGTCCATCCAGAAATAAGTACAGATTTTTTTCACAGACATAGCTAATAAAAAATGTAATATGCAGTTCTGCTTGTGAATATTGAATCTTGCTTCAAACAAAATTATGAATATTCTTTAAAGATTTGCTACTACTAATCTAAATTATTTGTTTTTACTTGTTCGTACTTCATTTGTGTAAAAGTGGTACCTTGTAAAAGTTTCCAGGCAGACTGATAAAAAAACTCCTTTAAACTCCCAGAAGTTGTGAAAAACCAGCCAATCAGATTGCACCTTTCGTGCATATTATGCATCAGTGTGTCAGTGAAAGAATTGTGGGTGGTCCATTGGAAGCTGAGACTAGAGAGATATTGGTTTTAGATATTGCTTCTAAAAATAAAACAAATTAACACAATTATTTAAAGAAAAACTTGATTTATATTACAAAATTCCATGCCTGAGAATAACATGTGCAGCTGAATAGGTGTGGTAATTGTATTTTCAGGGCGCTGCATGCCTTTAGCTCAGATTCTCTCTCACTCTGCTATAGAAAGCAATTACAAGAGCAAGGGATTGGAGATATTGAGGTAGTATTGAGGATGTAGTTGAGTCATACACATGCGCTCATACTTCTTTCCAATATCTGTATGAAAGATAATGAATCTGGTCTAATTATGCAGACGCAGTCTTTCGGCTCAGAACTGAACCTATTTAGGTCATGTTCGTTGTCAATATGCGATTTTCCACAGAATTTAATGACTGCAGATGCATGGTCAGTGTGTAAAATCCCCCACCATGTCCATCCGCAGAATTTCGTTTGGAATTTTCATGCAGAGCTTGATTTTCAAGCCGAACAGTCTTTTTTTTTAAGGGGAGCTCAGATTTTGGCTCCGGGGGTTAAGTGGTGCCCACGGCTCTGCTTATTCATTCGGTACCTGTATCCAGCACATGCTCTTGCATGCAATAGGATCTTCTCCTGTTTATATTTCTGGATGTTGTATCTCACTGGCCACAAATTAAAGATTCCAATAGACTGTCCTGTTGTGCTCTGCAATGACGTGTCACGAGTGCTAAATATGTTGGTGTGCCCTGGGTGCCCCTTGGTCTTGTTCAGAGGCTTTATAACTTTTTGAGCTGTCACCACCTCTGACTGTTTTAAATAGAATAAGCGCATTTTTATCATCTCAAAAAAAGTGACTTGGGCCAGCCCATAATATATATATATATATATATATTTGTTTACAGAAGAGGCTACTTGAGTCAATTTAAGGTGAAGTGGATGAATGTTGACACTAGATAAATCCAAAATGTATCTATCGCAAACAAGAAGAAGAAAAATATAGCAAGGACTTTTAAGGATTTTTATTATTACTCAGACAGACCTTAAATCATTTGATTATATCTGGATATTTCTGGCTAGAGTATGAATTGAGCTTGCACAGAAAGCACAAACAACATTCAGTGGCTCCATAGTGTATTCAGACACTTAAGCCACACTGTAAAATGTGTGATAAAATTTGATTGCATTAGAAAACAAATATGAAGTCACGTGGCATCTGAAAACAAATGATTCTAGACCTTTTCTCAGAACTCTGCCATTATTTTTAACTAACTGGTCCTAAAGTAAATTACAGGGAATACATCACTTTCTTTCTATTTCACATTGGTGCCCCAGCAGAGTAAGTGCTGGTGTAGTTTATCACATTAACTATGGACATGTACTAAATTTGATAACTGAATGTGTCCAAATACCTTACACTATATATTAATTTTGAATAATTAATAATTTCTCATTTTTGTATATAATTTTTCTTTATTAAACTTTTTGTAAAAAGTGTGCTTGTGCTATATTTTTGTTAATAAATGCTAAATTATATTCATTCTGTTTATGTGTGTTTATTATTATTTGTGTGGGTGCTGAGGATGGTGTCTTTGTAGCTTGTTCTCACAGCGGTTTCTTAGAATTTAAACTTGTCATCCACATTAAGAAAATAACTCCACAAGTCACAAGCTGATGTTTCAAACAGAGATGGCGATAGAATGTTGCTATTACCACTTAAAAGGTACAGTATAACAGTCAATGTTGAATATGTGAACCTGGTAATTAAAGAGTTTTACAAAACTTAAACTAAGCTATATTTTCAGTTGATTAGCTGAAGTTCCAACAGTCAGTTTTATTTCTGTCACTTCTAAGATTTTGCTGCACTTTTCTGATTAGGGACACAGTTACCAGGTTACTTGCTCTATCCCATATTATTTTTAACCACTTCAGGTTAATGAGCTTTAGAATATTGTTTTGCAAGGTAATGCAAAATAACTGACTTTGATGAATACCACAATATGCACAATCCAATCAATCAAAATTAAATTTTCATTAGAATTAGGAGCTCAGTCATTTAATTTCCTGAAAGTAAGAGAAAGTATTTTTATTTTTTACAGCCAAAGCAGAAATGTCAGAGAAAAAATGAAGATCTATGTACTGGAGAAGTCTCAAATCAACTCTTCTCTATAGCATCACCAGAACCCACCTCTCCATGGACCACTACATTAACTAACCCCATAAGAGACACAAAATTAAACATTCTTTCACTTTTAAATGTATCCCCCTTGCCAGATGTCATATTACTTAAATGTTAATTTATGGAGCACATCTGATGAAGAGAAAGGCTCTTTGATTCTGTGCCCTGGTTTTTGTTTGAGTTAATTATATGATACTAATGAGGGATTATATTAAAAGACCTTATAAAATGACTGGAAAGATGTTGTAGTCAGTTCACTTGCTAAAGGCAGTGACCCATTGTGTCAATGCGTAAATGTAAGAGTTAACTTGGGCTATTTTTCTTGCTGTTAGCTTGTTAAGGCTGCATAGGACAACTTTACAGCCTTGTTAAAAACACTATTTGACCTGATCTCCCAGAAATCTTAGCTCAATAGATGTGGCATAAGGGAATTCCTTTCAATATTTTTAAAAATCACCTTGCAGCATGAGGAACTATGAACACTGGATGAAATAAATTGTTTTGTGAACAGACAATCAAATCTGATTTTGTGGTAATGTACCATGTGACTTGCGTATCAATCTACGTATTAAGAAACACTCTGGTTCCATTCCTGTGGGTAAATCTGCTTTATTAGTTACATGACAGGAGAAAACACCTGACATATGTGACAGATTTTCAACATTTTCCCTTAAAGCAGATAATGAGCATTTTAGTTTACTGGTTGGATACCTCTTGCAGTTCTTACAGCAGATACAAACTGCAATACGGGTTTGTAATTTGTGGTTTAATAAATATATCTGGCTTTTTTGTGTGTCCCACACAGTCCTAATACAGGTCTAAATTAAATTGAATTAATTATAATTATTATCCCATACTTATATTTAAAGCAACTGTAGGTTAAAGGGTGAGAAAATTGCTGTATAGTTTCTGTATAGAAATTCTCACACTACATAAAGCAGCTCATAGTAACTCTATAATTCTACCACCCCGAATTGGAAGAAATTGCTGTAGTGATTTTATCATGGACCATCAGAACAAATGTTCTCAAAGCATCTGCAATCTTTGGATCTTTTATCATGTTTAAGCAGGAGCAAGACATGGAACCTAATAACATGACTGAAAAAGTGTGTTTTATATTTTAAACATAATAGTGTAATTATATTTTCATTATTTTGATATTATACAGGTAGAATATTATATGAACAGATCAATAGATGTAAAGATAGCCTTATGAAATCTTAAATACATTATGAAATTAGTTAAATACAGAAGTGACATTTTTTAATGCAGGATTAAAGTTGTGTGATGTCATGAGAGTGTATTGTCAGGTCTAAAATATGCAGTATAAAAATACTAAAAGTATTCATGAATTTCTAACCAACGCAATCGTACAGCACTCAATGTTCAGTCACAACATCAACAGATGACTGAAGGACATTATTCTCTACTACTTCAAACCTATAGAGAGGTACAAAGTAAACACTTGTATGCTAAAGGCACCTGCAGTGTTGTGTAACTTCAAATCCTCTGTTGCAATGCCATGCAGTCTGTGCAGAAATCAATGCAGAGGACCCCCTCACAAATGTCCATTATTTAAAATATTTCCTCTTTTCTACACTAAGCTACATAACCAGATATTCACCACGTACAGCTGGGCAACATGTCTGCTTTACACAAATCAATGCTGCTTCCAATTGAACTTAACCAAATCACTGAATAAACTATCTCTTCTGATCTGATTTTTTTAAGTCAAGTCATACTCTCTTTTGAAGAGGAAAACAATATTCAAACATGAGCACTTTCTGTACCACTCTGTAGAGTACTGAGAGACTCGACTATGGCTGCATACAAATAACGCTGGTGAAGAGCATCAACTAAAACGTGAAATTGTGTTTCATAACTACACTTTATAAAGCATACTTAGACTCAGATTAGCTGTTTTGTGTGCAGGGCAGTACACATAAAATCAATGACAAAGCCACCCACTATTACTGTCATATGAATCCTGGTGTGGTATTGTAAAATATATTATCTTAATATGGTGCAGTGGTGATAATATTTCTGATCCACAAACAACAGATGGAAATATAAGAGAAACTTCACACCTTGGTAATTAACTGCTGCACGTTAGAGCTAGAATTAATTTAAATTAACATATCAAATGTCTACAGATATAAATGGATTCAAATAGTATTTTACTGGAATGGAAGCATTGTTGTGTTGTGGATAACCTAATTGCATAAATTTAAATGATATTAGTATTTTTTATTTAATTATTATTTTTCTACCCCAAACATCTGAGTAAGCACTACACAATTAAGTAGATAATTATATATACTATTAATAACCAAACACTTTTACCTTTATAAACATTAGCATTACAAAAGCAGCATCTTGGTTTATTAGAAAAACACACTTTTAGAAGACGGGAATGTTGGGAGACATTTTGTTTCAGTGTTGTTCAATGCAAGTTGTTTCTTCCACTAAGTATTTCAAAATTTGATTTTCTGTGTTTACCTGCTAATACTTGCTTCTAAACAATCCAGGATATTATCATGAACAAAGACTGCTGTTGTTACTGCATAGCCCTCTACTGGGGTGGGTTTTAACACAATTAGAAAATATAGATATTGGTTTATATTCTGTATATTTATTGTATCTTTATTGTTATGCCATCCCCCACTCATCAGGGTTCTACTACTGTACTATATTAGTTTAGTAAATTCACATTAACATTGTATAACAATTAACTTTGTATACACCACAATCAAAAAAATCAAACATTAAACCAAATTTTACTTATTTTTATTTGCCTCTTAAAACCTTAATAATTTTACACTGATATGCAAAACAACTGATTGTGGGTAGCAGTGATATCACCCCTGTATTTCCCTGTTATCACTAATTTATGAAACTGCTAATGTCACAACTCACCTCGTGTTACAACAGGTTTATTTGCTTGGCAGACACTTTTATCCAAACCAACTTGTGTTCAAGGTCTACATTTTATCAGTTTGTGGGGTCCCTGGGAATTGAAGCCATGACCTTGGCCTTGCTAGTGCCATGCTCAACCAGTTGAGCTACAGGAACAAAAAATCCAATGCCAAAATGCCAGCCAGGTAACATACAGTAGTTCTGCTCCAATAATATCTTGTTTAAAATTATTGCATTCTGAAGAATTTCTCTCAAAATGTTTCAGTTCCTAACACGTGTTGAGTGAATACATTTCTATTTTAGGTGATACTGTGTTAAGCTCTGTGGGGATTCCCTGTGTTAAGTTCTTAGACTGACACATTTTTGTCTTTTCACTCATTCAGAAGTGCTACATTATTCTTATGTGCAATTTGGTACATTCAATAAAGCAAATCTGATAATGAGAAACACGTTTGTGCTAAAACTATATAAATCATACCAGAACTAAATCTGTCAGTTTTGAATAATCATTTAGTTGTATTAATTGATGACTGATGTCTTTTTGAGCAGTAAACTTGGAAAAAGTACATAAAAATTGATTGGTTTCCAGTGCACATATTTTGATACTTAGGTACCAAATGGAGCCCTAAATAGCATAATTCATATCTGCTAAGTGCATTTTAGTCAAGTAAAGTATGATATAAGTCCATCCCCCAATGAGAAATTATACACAGTTACGTTTTTAAGGTGTTTTGCATTATAAATCTATGCATATAATGCCTCATGCCTTGTAGTTTCATTAATCTTTGAAGTCTGCCTCATAAAACATAAACAGTAATTGTACTGAATGAATTATTTATCTTATTAATGGGCCACACAAGCAGCCACACACCGGCATTCTGCAACTGCGAGTTAACAATTTGACAACAGCAATGCATCTAATTGGTGTAATCACTAACTCTCTTGCAGGGCATTGCTCATAAATGGTTACACATTTCAGTCCTAACCACTGTCGACTATGGACATTTAACTATCAAATGAAGGCATATCAGGTGACTCGCACCGAAGAAGCTTAATAAGTATGCTAATAAGGCTCATGTATGTCTTTAATTTATCATATCTTTGAATTTATAATTAGTTTAGAATTAAATGAGTACATTTTTAATAACCAAATAAATCATTCCACATTGGTCCAGTCCAGTAGGGCATGGATCTAAGATAATATCCTTGAAATATTGCTAATTAGAAAAAATAGGGGTGGAATGAAATTGTTCTTAAAAAGTACTTAATATTTTTATATTAAGTGAGGGACAGCTCACCCAAAAATAAGATCTCTGTCATATTTTATACACACTCCACACAGCTGTCTGTGGCCCCCATTTGCCTTCATTATATGACAAAGACAAACAAACAAAGCACGGCAGTAATGGCAGCACGAATGGCTGAAGGACATGTGTCAAACATCCTTGACCTGACTGCAGGGGACGGGGTCAATATGATGTCAGCCCCGTGCAGGCTTGAGCGAAGGCCTTGTTAAGCAGGCCGGCATTAAGTGTAGCACAGCTGCCACTTGCGAGAATGGAGAGAGAGGCCATGTCACTCCCATAGCATTCCCTAGATCTCTCAGGGCAATCAGCGTTACCTGATGCAAAGCAATCAAAAACAAAATGGAACCCTGTTTGTGTGTATTTTCATCAATTTAAATCAGCAGATTCATTTTCCTTTTCCATTTGTGGAGCATGTGTGATTGGAAGGCCATGGTTCTCTCCTCCCACCGTAAGAGGTTGAATAGATTCCAAGACAGTTGTCTGTGACACTGCTTTCTGGGTATGTTTGTATTTGATTAGCTGGATGTGGAGCTTTGTGTGTAGCTGCTGCAGTTGCTGAAGTAGCTAAGAAGGCCTTAACCTCATTCCTCAACCTTTTTCTATTATGTAAATGTGCCGGGCCCTCTATGGCTACGGAGTCTGATCAGACAGTAATTTTCTGTGGCCCCCACTGTCTAGTGTTTTGATTGAAACAAATAGCCACTGAAATCCCTCCTCCTGTTGTAATGGAAAAAGCGACAGTTGCGTAACATGGCCAGAGATGCATTGCTGGTTGGGAGAGTTCTTCCCTATTTTATTTTCCTAAGATGCCACGAGACATTGAATAAACACTTTACCCTTTGTCATAGTCTTGAAAATGTCTTTTTATCTGCTCTGTAAGCACAATGTGAATGTATGCAATAAGCCAACCTTGTGTGACCGCAGGCACGTGGAAAAGAAATGACAGGCACACAAGAAAGCATTCTCTTTAATGCAGTTAACAAACCGTGCTGTAACAACAACAAAAGGCATCGCCGAGTAGAATGACAAACCACGAGAAAGCAGCAAAGACAAGGGTCTTGATGTTTTATCTACCAGCTTTTCACATGACTGCAAGTGCAAAACAGCATTAAGGCACCGTGCAAGGCTGAGGGAAACTGTTGTCATGAACCAAGGGTTGAAAATCTTTCCCCCAGAGCAAAAGTGGCAAGAAGATATTTACCTGAATGGCAATAACAGAGAAGCTCATTTTATCCTAGTTAGAATCTTTCAACCACAATCAGTCTGGTCTGTCAGCATGAATAATGGGGGTCACAGAGAGCTCTGAGGACCTCTACATACACTGTTGGCAGTGCGGTTTGGCCAACATTCACCAGACCAGTCGCTTTGCATTAGAATTTATGTATATGAAATTTTGCCCATAGACATTTTTTAAATCATCCCCTTTGATAAGCTTGGAGATCCCAGCTTTATTATTTGAAAACAGTTTTGTGTAATTGGATTAAAAGTACATGACCTGAAGGCTATGCTATGGTTTCTGTGGATCTGATATACCATTTTCTCTGGTTGGTCATCAGTTATGTGACTAATTACTCAAAAAAGGGGCTAATTTTTGCCTATGGCTGTATACATTGATGTAAGTGATATAGTCATCTCTTCCTCACATTATCAACACACACTCTGGAGATCATGATTATATGCTTATATGAAATGCTTTTTATTTAGCAAAGGAATATCAATATTTGAGGCAGTTCTAAAGCTCATTTTCATGTTTGTTTGTGGATAATGAATTTTATGACACATTATTCCCTTAGCATGCTTATGGCACTATATGTTTTATTGCTAGATACTTAATTTTTATTTTTTTAAATCAGTGCTAATTTCATGATTAGAACTCATCAAATTATGTTTGATAGTGAAAAAAGTTACAATATAATTTCTGACCCACTTGTGGGACCAAATGGAATTTGCAAAAATAATGACTTTTTTAGAGCTTTCCTAAACATTTCCCCTCTGCTACAGGTTGGACAAACAGATGTGATAGCACCACACAGCCAGAATGTTTACACCTCTCAGGGAAATCCGTCTATGAAAGTTTTACTTTTGTCTCTGCATATTAAGTTCGGATTGGAGAAAGTATTTTATCATTGAGTAGTAACTCCCTTTAGCTTGAAGTTAGGAAGTAAATATCAAACAAATGCTGTGAACAAATAATAAGATTTGTCAAAATGTCACCTACTTTTTATAAAAAAGGTATGACATTTAATTAATACTATGCATGTAAAAAGTGCTAAAACAGTTGTAACTCATGAGACGAAACAATCTGTTTAATACAAATGACTATTAAAATGCAAAGGAAGGCAATACTTACATGTCGTGATAGTCTACAAATCTAAGAAGCTAGCTGAGGTACTGTTCTGTAAAATGCCATGTGTTTGAACGTACAAACTAGTTGTATTTGTACCTACTGTTTGTTATTTAACTTAGTCGCTGTGCAAACATTTGCTTGACATTTGACGGGTGAAGTAGCTCACAGTGCCACAGCAAGCATCTTCTGAATTGTAATAATTTCTCAGTATAACAAGATATGTGACGTTAGTGTAAAATGGAGAATGTCATCTTAGGTTCAGTTAAACTTTTTATAATTAATATTTATTTATTATAATAAATAATCAGAGAGGTGTGTTTGTAAAAAGGTTGTGATTTGTTATAACATTTCATTATTCATTTTTTGAAGCATAAAATATAAAATGTTGACTGTTCATGGCTATCATGCGGACAAAATTCCTAGATGTACAAAAAGAAATAATAATTATCAGGACAGAGCTCAGGGACAAATTAATGACAAACACAACTATGAGCTGCAAGGTGAGAATTTAGCATTGATGTTTTTTAACAGCCTACATGATGTGCACTGCTGATTTATTCCTCATACAGGAGAAAAGAACAGGCACTATCTCCATTCTCTCTTGCTTTCATCCAAGCCAGTCTGAGCACAGCAGAGAATAAAGTATTCATTTCTATTGAAAAATGCTTTCTCACTAGAACACTTACTGTTTGACATACTTATCTTCCAACACAAAGTATGCATGAAGTACAAACAGTGAAAGAGGATAGGAGCGCCGTAGGTGCCCAGTTAAAAGAGCTGATGTTTTTGTGTATAGAATTGTTACGTCTTTGACAGGGTCTTGGGCTCTCTGTTACCATACCAACATATATAAAAGGTTGTAAGCCTGGACTTGAACATGAAATTATTCCCTACACAAAAAGATAGTGAATACACTGTACTGTGTGATGTCAAATAGTCAGTTGATGGAATGTTGATCTGTCATGACCATGTCTTCTTAAAAAAGGCCAGTAATAGCCATACTACCCCTTTCAGATTGCTGCATGCTTCCCTCTCACTGTCACAGCTCACAGCTTAACACAAGGCTAAATTAACAGTGAAATGAATTAAGATTCAAATGTTAATGTCTTACAATGACCCTGTCAAAGCTGCAATTGTGGCGGGTATCGTCTGACTAACCGGAACAACATGGTTTGAATACTTATGAAGACAACACATTTTCTTTGTTACAGCTTAGGTCTGTATACTAAATGTTCTAAGACTTAATGCATTTCACAATATTCATCAATAATGCAGACTTGTAAAACCGGATTTATCTTATGACCAAAAGCGACTTGTGTCACTTTAAGACTATTGGACAATAACTGTGACATGGATGAGCAGAGGATGAGCATGGATGAGCAGAGTGTCATGGTGTATGTTAAAAGTCTGGGTTTCCTTACCTGATAAAATCTAGTATTGGATGTTCATTGTGATGTCACCTGTCTATGGTTTGTTGTAGAGGGCATATGTTTCTCCCTTGGGTTTAAATTCAAGAAAAATGAAAGAAATAATAGCCACAGTGTTATGAAATAGCTTCTTTGTGACAAATTTAAAAATAATTTTGTCTAAGTCTATTTAAAAGAACTACTAAAGGCATTAAAAATACTGAAATGGGATACATCGTATACAGCTGAGCACAAGCATCACTTTTACAATTGATCATACTTATTCACAAATCCCTAACCATAAGTATTACTAAAAAGAAGTGTGCCGTAAGCAATCAGACTTGTGATTTTCACCTGGTAAAAAAATAAAACGGGTGAAAAAAATGACCAGAGACATATGCTGAGGAATGAACCAACCATATTAATAGGATACAGGGACCCAGATCCTTGTACTCAAGCCATTGAGAGAATACAGACATTCAAACCCTCCACCCTATGCGTGTATCTTTTGCCTGTTCTATGTCGACGTATTTATGGAGCAATGTGATGAGACAGCAATGTTGACAATCAATGGGAAGACAAATTTTGCCACACGTACCATTTACTAGCTTCTTGTCAGCCGGCATAATTATAGTGGGATTCATGTATCCTCTGAAGGGTTGCATGCTGCACTGATACTTTTGAATTATCCTGAAAGTGCAGTGTTTTATAAGTCAGGTGTTTTCCCATTGTGCCTCTAATTCAATTACAGTGAGACTAGTTCAATTACGCATACTGTTACAACTGCTGTGAGATCTCATTACAGTGCAAAGACTGACCTTAGTCACGCCTCTCACCATAACCCTACCAAATGCCCATGATGCAAGAAGTTTAGTCACCTTCATGCACCAATGCATCCCATTTACTTCTGATGCATTTTAAGTTGCGCAATGTTTGTACAACACTGACATATCAAGTTAACACTTAAAAGGTGGGTGAGAGTGGCTTATAGCATTACAGTATTCAAGTATTACACTCCAATAACCTTTCCCTATGTCACATAGGAAATGTAATCTGAAGTGTAATACTGCGTTTATAATTTCTGAAGCTACTATTATACCGTTGATTATATACCATACTATATCAACCACATTTTTTAAATTAAACTATTGGCTGCTAGGAATTTTAAATAATGGAAAATTCTGAGATATTTAGAGAACAAAATGTTCCAGTCCAGCCTACATGCTAAAGATTTGCGGTTCAGCGTCACTGTAATATTAATTTCAGTTTTGATTTTAAGGATGTATTTGTTTACTATTGTAAATGTAAAAGGTTATGTGATCCTGAGATTGACAAAATTCCAGCAGCACTGGTTATGTAATTTGGGCAAACAATGGCCCTTCTAGCTTTATTGGTGGTCATTGTCAAACATGTCAGCAATAGCGTCTATCTTAAAATACCCTTGATACACGTTTCCGTGGAAGAGCAGACAGTATGTCCAGCAATGTCCAGCTATCTGCAGTCATTCTTGAAGGCCACAGTCACACATCCAGATTGATTGTGGATAGCGCTATCATCTCCGTCCATCTAGAACTCAGGGGAAATCACAGCTTGTTCTATCAATCAGAGTGAGGAACCGTTTCAACTTGTTCTGTGCCTCAGTGGTGTTTTAGGTCAGATTTTTCACAACTTGCCATCAATGCAGAGAGATTGGGTGGGAAGAAAAGTTAACCGCATGTCCATGCCATTTCCAACAATCCTGACATTTTTCAGGTCCAGACGTCCTCAAATTCTCTCAAATTCAAATAATGTTGCTTAACTTGGTCTGTGTTAGCTTTTAGCACATTAATGCTGTTTAGGTTCAGGGGACATTTGTTAGATTGTGAAGAATGATAGGCATCAAATGGCAGTGTTTACTTCAGCAAGAGGGAAACAAATAGCAACATTGGAGTTTTCCTAGCAAATCCAGTCCATTAGGTCTGGACATGCAGCAGGGAATATTTTGTGGCATGCATTAAAGGGGCAATTAGCTTGGAGTGCTCAATGTTCAGATAGCTTTTTAGACTTTTTGCTATGGATGAAATCCAATTTAATGACAGGAACTCTGTGGGTTTTTATGAACCACCTACATGCTCTTTGATGCATAAGCACAATGTTACAATGGCAGCCTGATTACAGGAAAATACATCACATTGTGTGCTGGGGAAAAGTAGGAGTCTAATGACTAATACTGCAAGAACACCATCCCAAAAATTAACTGCAGTAGGTAATGAATGTTTTACTTAGAAAGGCACATTAATACTTTGACTGGAAAGGAACAGATTGATTTTGTTTTCCGATTGCAAAATGATTATATTAGGCTGCAATAGAGAAAACAACCCTTTGGCATTTCTCAGGCAGCAATGGGAAACATAAAATGCTTTGGTGGCAATTATTATATCATGTGTACAGTAACAACCATACAGTCTCCAAATTTTCATTGATTTTGTTTTGAAAGCAGGAGAGCCTACTGTTGGAAATAACAATTATATTTAATGCCGTATGAATTCAAAAGTCTGTGGACCCTCAAAGAACACATTTAATTTTAAATCCATGGGCATTAATCTTTACCTTTGCTGTTATACCAGCTTCCACTGGTCTTGGAAGGCTTTATCACTGATATTGGGTGATTGGATCTGACTCAGTCTGCTTTCCAAATCACTGCAAAAGTGGGGTTAAGATCTGGATTTTGTGATGGACCATTGCTCCAAACCAGATTCAGTAAATCATTTCTATATGGACATTGTGCACAGGTTGCCATGTGCTATGAAAAATGTTTTGTCAGAGTAACGGAAAAGTCCTTCTCCAAACTGTTACCAAAAAGTTGGAAGCACGCAATTCCTTAGAATGTATGATTTGTACTCACTGGAATTATTTAAATAGCCAAGCTTGCTAATTAGAAGTTAATGTCCACATACTGTATATTTCAAAGAATTAATTTTTATTTTTTTGTAGACCATAGATATTTAGGCAAAGTGAACATCGAGGTCAAATCAGTTTGATCAAATCTGTCAAGAAAATTCCTCTGTTATTTGTGTGAAGCAGGTTTAGATTATTAACACCTAACTCCATATAGTCAATATAACTTAATGCGCCTACGTGCCTAGTCATCGGGATGGGTTCTTCATCTCCCTTCCTTAATCTTGTGACTAAGGAATAGATTATCCTTGTTGAGGGGCAAAAAGTGTTAATTTCCTATCAGAAGCACTTAATTACCTTTGGCCTCTGCTTGCACTGTAAACTTGGGCAGTTTGACTTAGACACAGCTGATTGGATTCATTGTGGAGGGAGTAAATCATAATGAAACAAAAATCAATGTAAATTAAAGTGCAAGGTCTAAACATGTTATTGAATTCTATTAGCACTGCAAAATTGCTTCCAGGACAGAAGATATTGAACTGAGAGCCTGTGCTGTACATTCCCATGGGTGTGGATGATATTTGGTCAAAACTACAGAAAGCCTTAATACTGCTTACTAAAGAGATCTTGACTATTGTGTACTTAAGTCTTTTGGGTTTTAGAAAAGTCAGTTTCCAAGACTGTGAGTGACAGTCAAATTTCCGAATGAAGGACTAGATATGTTTTATAAATAAGCATCAGTTCTAAGATGAGACATAATCTAATACATTTCTTTTGTAATTAGCCCTCAGTATTTGGAGATTATCTTATAACATATTTAACTAGCAATGAATGTCCTGCTTTATAATTTGAAATCTAATAACACACTCAATGGGCTCTAGAAGTCCAGAGGCCACATTGTAAATCATGGATATTTTTATTTAAAGCTGAACATAAAGGTTTAAGCTTTAAGAACAGTGCAACATAAATAAGACAATGAAAAAGATTCTAGATGATTTTAGGTCACTAATTAACTATGAGCAAATTCATTACAATGAGATTTAACTCCGTTGTACAAAAGGTCAGAATTCATTGCTTCCACTGAAGCACACACAATGCTCTTATGAACATTCTCAATGGAACTGAGATCAAACATGGATCATTGGGCCTCCATCAGGTGCACAAACCTGTTGAGTCCATGCTAGCTCCAGTCCATATACTTCACTCAAATTATGTTAACAATATAATTTGACTTTATTTTATTAAATTAGATAAAGAATTTAAGCATTTTTGGAAATTGGATACTACTGTATCACTCAAAAGCGCCTCTAAACATTTTAGCAAGTACTTTTATTTAATAGAAACAACCGTATTCCAAGTCTTTCACAGATGTGTTGGGAAGCAGACCACCATGTTCTTAATATTTCATGTTGAGTATGTTCCGTTCCCTTGTGTATTGTCTGATTTTCTTTTAAATTTATTTTTGAATCCTTTTATACCTCAGCCCTCCTCACACATCCCTCAAGATGACACTGAATTAAACATTTCATTAGCATTTCATACATCAACGCAACCTGCCCCTTGAGAACCAAAGTAGTAGTGGGGCATCATTACAACATGGGCTTTTATATTATTCTCTCATTGTTGTTCGGAGCTCATTGGAAAAAACTAATTACTGATTTTAATTATGGTTTTTTCTTTATTAATGCATGTCTGCTTGTTAAAACTACTTGACATTTTAAATTTTTTCTTTTAAGTATCACTTTTTTTAATGATATCAGTGGTATTAACATTTTAATATGCATTTATTGTTTTGTGGTAACCTGAAGGCTCTACATATATATTATAGATTTGTTCTCAGTAGAAAATATTATTACAGTGTGTTTATGTGGTGATGTTAGAATGCGTTTAATGAAATGTTTGATTATCTTTTGATTGCACCCTTAGGTTAGAAACTAATGCTGTGTTAGACTAATGCTGTTTACTGTATATATACAGTATTGACTCTAGAACACTGCATGGTCAGGAATGACAAGAATACTGTATGTAAATGTGTCTTAAAATAAAGCCATTAATATTTCCAGAAAGAGCCCAGCAGAGCGCCAATGACATGTCATTAGTTCCTGTTTTTTAATTAACAGGTTTTGCTAAGGAACTGCAGCTTCACACTTATGAATGTAATTTGTATTTTCATTGTGTTAATAAGATGTGTCTTTAATTACTTCATGATTGCATTCGGAGCCACTGTCTCTTCTCCTGTGAAAAAAAAAATCTGCACAGTCAGACTCACCTCCTGTTTGATCCTTTGTCTTAAAACATGATTAGTCAGTCAATCATGAAGGCATGTCATGACTTCATGATGGCTTTGTCTTTAACCCACAGGTGTATAAAAATGGTGATTTGGGGTTTTGATAACTATAGATGTAGCATTATGAAAAATAGGCGTGGAAGTCCTATTTTTTCACATTTTTTGTGTTAATTTTAGGGAAAATATATAGTGGATTTGAGCAAGGTGAAATGTGTTCAATGGCAGTTAAAGTATTTCACTTATTGATAACTAAAGCATAAACAGATTACCCAAACTATTAAACAAACAAACAACTAAAGACCAGATGATGTGTAGAACTTTGCGATTGATGGTCACTGAAAGCTTGTTGTGATGAAGAAGACTCTGTGGGCTTGGTAATCATATATTTAATCATATATGCTTTTCAACCTAATTTACTAACAGTGCTACTGAACAGTATGTGTTTAAGGTATGTGTTTAAGAGCCCAAATGAAATGAAGCAGTTTTCTTTGTTGACATTTTCTATTGAAAAGGGATGTTTTTAATAGGCAATAAGCTTTAGTTTACGTCACAGCCATAAACTGTAATTTGCTATTTGGTTTAGTTGATAAGTGGCAGGTGGTATGGGGTCGAGGGGTCATTTTCATAAGAGAACATTTTCCTGAAGAAGTGTAAAAGTGACATGAATGTGAGTTGAGTCATGTTTTTTATTTCCATTTTCTCAAGAGACTATAACCGAACATTTACATTTTAAATCTTTAAGATTTAAACTCTCTGTCAAATAGTTATTTTTGTCAACGTTTTTGGAATAACTAGCATATTGATAGTCTTAAAGCTAACAGACACAGTCTAAATGCCTCAGAAATCCAATCTTGTTTTCATGGTGTCTTTAACTATGCAAATTTCCAAAGAGAGATGTTTCATTCTCTTTAACCTTTTGAAAGCATAAAAGAACAATTGTGCTTAACCTATAAAACTAAGAATGAGTTTCACATGGTGAAGAATAAGCTTAAATGTTATCCCTCTTCAAAGGATTACAAAGTTCTGCTGTAAATTGGTCAGGGTGGATTTGCAATTTTTGCCTGGTAATCAATCCTGTTTTCTCTGATGGCTTCTGTTCGTCTTGTTCATGTAAATGGAAATAGCTGTTGGAAGTTATCTATTTATGAAGCCAGCAGTGGTTTTGTAATAACGGTGTTTGTTCTTTAAGTTCCACTGCGGCATTCCTCTCCACAGACAGAACGCTATTGTCACTCCAGAAATGTACTCTGAGAGGAATAAAAGATAAAAGGTGAAATAAATGGTTCCTCACACAAGGGAAATGCAGACACAGTTGTATAATAGCAGTGTGGAAAAACAAAAAAGAAAGCTTTTCCAAACCCACAGAGCACGCTTCAGAGAGTGTTGTGTTAGTCAGTATGTTCACACACTGTAACATACTGCATATTGCATAGGTGTGACACGTTTGTTTGACTGTACAGACTTTTATTTACATAACTGCACTTTAAGTTTTAGGACCGGCTTGTAGTGTTTTGCTAAAATATAAAGTAGGTCTTAATATGGTCTCTGTTACATCAGCTACTAACACCTTCACTGTTTCTGAAAACAAAATGAGACCCTGTAGAGACTGAGATTTAAAGGCAATAGATAGACAATAGAAGTCAATAGAAAGTTCTAGTCGCAGGGAGGAGCTTGTTAATCTAGCCATGTCAGTTATGTTTTGAGAATATATAGGCTATTTACCTCACTCTGGTGACAATTCCCAGCTCCCCACTTTTCTTAACACCAGTCGTATTACTGCATCCTTTATTTTATTGCTTTAATCACATAGCTTAAGGGGGATTTAAGAGCTCAAGCCACGCTTGAGCCCCTCCTTAATGAATGGCACACTAAAATCTGTTTACCACATCATGCTGCGCTATCATACAAACCAGTGAACCTGTGAAAAGAAAAGGGTGCTCTCGCAAAGTTCAGGAGACTTCATGGAGATCTCAGTTAAGTCTTGTTCATTCAGAGATCTTTTTGTGTCAGACATTTTTTAAAGAATTCATTAGGCACAATAGCAATAGACACACAGAAGACCAGTTGTAATACAGTAACAGTATAATGCTATAACATCTAGGCTAATCTAAGCACATCAGTTCGAGATGGTTTAAAACTCTAGGAGAGACACACAAGGGTCCGTTTCTCAGGATAAACAGCTGAGAATAGAGACTAGAGCAAGAGCTAAAGTCTCCGTTTGATTTCCATTTAATTTCACTGGCATCTAAAAGAAGCATTTGAGATATTAAAGAGCTCTCAGATTTCTTTTTCCTACGGGTTGGCAAAAAGAGCCATTTCTCTTTTTTCCTTTTAAAAGATGTTGAGCGGCTGCAGAAGAATGTTGCAGTAAAGAAGCTGACAGCCTAGGGACTGTATCTCTACAGCACTAGCTGAGGTGAAATATTTAATTGAACACCCCTTCCTGCTTCACTGATCACAGCTACTGCTCAAATTTAACTTGTCCTGATCATGCCTCTCTCTTTCTCACACACACTCACCCTGTTCCAACACCATGTGAAGACTGAAATTTGAAAGCTGTCAGGATGCTTTTTCTTCTCTCTTTTTCTCTCACTGTCTCTCTCTCTCTCTCTCTCTCTCTCTCTCTCTCTCTCACTTTTACTCGTCTGTTTTGAGAGATGAGAACACAGATTGTTAATGAATGGCAGGCATTCAAATGGAAGTGTCTCCATGTGCAGTTATTCACAGTGTATCTTTCTCATCAAGGCTACACTGTTTTACATTTGGGTAAATGCATTTCCTAGAAAGCTTTGCATGATCAATTCAACAAATAAAAGGTAGCTTTAATTTAGTATTGTAACTTCATTGATAAGAAATAGCCCTCTATATAGGGAATGAGTGTGTAATTTTGGACACAGCAAATGTCTGCCTACCCCTAACCAATAGTAGTAATATTTAACAGAAAAAAATGCATTGCATTTACAAATTATTTAGAACTCCTAAAATAAAGAACTTTAGTTCTAAAGAAAAAAATTAGAACTAAAATAAAGCAAACTGAAGCTATTTAAATTAATGCTCAGTGTTAATGTTATCAAACCACTCAATGTTGAATCAGATAACTAATTTACTACACCCAAGGGTGCAAGTCATCAAGTCATTTTGCTGATGCATTGTGCTTAAGGCTAATAAAGTCACTTAGCCAAATGATGCCATAAATATGTCATAACTGTGCAGTCTTGTGCGGTCGTGCTGCAGGATGGTTTAGACATTATGGAAAGGCCAAAGCATAGGAAAAGCTCTTCATATATCAACCAATCAAGACTCAGGGTAATGACCAGTCATTGAGATGAGAGCTGAGTTTGAAGAGTATAGCTACTAGCCACTTATATGTGATGTGTTAAATCAGTTTTAATAATTGGCTTTGAAGTTTATAGTTTTTGCTAGTTTTAATATCCTGGTTTAATAGCGTCATACTAATTACCATTATCTTCTCCTTTGTGTCCTGTTGACTTTGATATCTGCATTACTGCTACAAACAGAGCACAGAGTTTGTTATCTGATTCTGGTGATTTGGGATGATATCTGAGCAATAAGGTATGAGAGGCTGTTACATAGTCATAGCTAAATGGGCATATTTATTAAACGAACAGTTCATCCAAAAAAATTTTATTATTTCATTATGTACATTATGTTCATTATGAAATCCCAACAATGTGCTCACATTTTCCAAGATACCCAAATCTGCAATCAAAAGATTTCAATATGAATATTTCTCATCAAATTCTTAAAAGAACAAATTATCTGAGCTATGTAACCACATTTATTTGTAGCTTTGTTCTGTTTCTCAGTGTACTGTATGGAACAACAGTTGTATTTGTTTCTAGTGTTATAACATCAGAGACAAAGTTAATACTTTTGTATACATCACTGTGATCTCCATTGCTCCAGCCTCTAAGTAATAAAATTTCCTCTGGCTACCTTCTCAATGAAAACCCAGATACTCTGCTAAATCCCTTTATCACTATACTATAAAAAAAATAAGTTCACTTTAGCAAGCACAATGCAGCTGTAATGTGACGGAAGGCAGCATGCTGCAGTGTGATCACCATTTTTCAAGAGACTGCAGGAATGTTTGGTGCCTTAGGAGAATAACTGAACTCTTAATTATTTTGGGTGGTTGTTAAATGGGGCTTACCAATTTACAATTGGCCATTTGTTATTAAAGGGTCACTGAATAATTTATGTTGCCATGGCTATTATGGCAACAACTCAGCAAATTTAGTGAATGCTAGTATCATGCAAATGAAAACGTTGCTAATACCACTGTAGATATTGGCCCCCCAAAAGTGATCCACGTCATTTAAAAAAAAAGTGTTTTTTTTGGCTACTCAAATGACTGTAAGTCATTAATTTCATGTAGACATATATCTTTTTAACCAATTATTTTGAAAAGATCTGTTCATTTTTATACATACTTTTTTAATAAGGAAAACATTACTGAGTGCATTTTTAAAGTTGAGGATTTTCATAGAGGCAGAATCTGAAGACACTAAAATGCATCATGCTGAGCCTTCATGAGGTGTTTCTTTAAAAATACTCAATAATAATAACAAAGTACAAATACTCAGAATAAGTTACATTATTTTTTGGAACATGCCTAAATTAATGGGAAATTTTAGCAGACTGTCAATTTAGACATAATTAGTAAATTGCATGTCCTCTTTTTAGTAACATGAGCAAAGCTGTTGAGGATCCCTAGGTGCAACATTTTAAAGCTGCTCGTTGATTCTGCAGTACTGATAACCACAACACATTATCTACAGTATTATTATTATAAGAAGCGACAATAGGCAATGCTGACAAATGTCATAATTGAGGGTTCTTAGTGCTGTAGCAATCATCTGAGATCATTTACACTATTCAGCTGTCAATCCAGTGTTCTTCTGCTTAAGAAAAGAGAGAATGGTGCAGAATGGACATATTGAGTTTTCTGACAAAAAAGCATGCATTTCTCCTATACACATCTAATAGGGATGCTTTTAACTCTGCTTTCCCATAATGACTGCTGACAGTTCCTGATAGGATTATTGCAAAGTGATATGCACAGGCTTACCAAAAATAACCCACCACATTTATAGAAGCAGTCATTACTATATGAATCAGTAGCATAATCTTCCTGAATTTCACCGAGCTGTCATCCTCTAAGAAGTGGAACTTGTTTTGGCAGTGCTATTACAAAAACACATGATCTTCAATATTCCTCTTTGTCTCCTTCAATAACATCATGGTACTTGCTGTGTAAATGACACTGCCGCCCTGCAACACTGGTTTCTACATTTCCGGGGCCTCTGCTGCTGAGGGTGTTAAAATGTAATGATTCTTGAAAACAAAGACTCATAGAAATTGCAGGCACAAGCCAAGATCATGGCCTTGAAGCTCCAGACCTTTGACAATGCACACAGTAGACCATGTGTTCCAGAATGTGATTCAACATTTCCTGGCTTTCCCACCCCAAACTCCCCCACACCAAAGAATCAGCTGCCTCAAGGCAGTAAAGACAAGCTGTCAGTGCCACAAAATGAAAGCCGATGTCACTCACTGGAGGGGGAGGCAGAGCTAAAATTTACAGGATGTATATTTGTGCATTCTGCATTATATAGCGTTACTAGAATTAAAAGTACAATATTTAAAGTTACAAATAATGCTGTTTTTAGGTTGCATGAAATTTATACTGCTAATTTTGGAATTTGTGCTAAGTTAATTCGATGTTAACTTTAAATAACTTTTCTTGTATATTCATACCGTAAAGCAAATGTGTTGCCAAATGGCAACTCTGCACTGCAGTGGAATGTTACTTCAGGAATTCTGTACCACATTGGAATTGCAGTAATGCATGTATTCAGGCAGAATTTTAATAGATAATGGCATAAATGATATTTTTGCAGTTATTTATTTATTTGGATTTGTTTATAGTAATATAAAAGTGATTGTGTTGTATATGTAACATGGTTATGATTTACATTTCTTGTGTTTGGAAGAAATGAACATGAATATATTTTATGTAATGTCATTGGAGAGAAGTGCAGTATTAGCTTGGTGAAGATGAGCTTGAAGGGTAATTAATAATGATTCACACAGCTTGAGTCTGTACAAGTTCCAAGAGTATCATCAATTCATAAAAGTTACATTAATTTAATTAGAGTTGAAACTGATATTAAGAAACCTAGTTTTTAGACCATTTTTCATTGTGGTATATGGCAACATTTTCCAATATTTCCCATCAGAACACGGTATGAATTGTGTATGTGCTGGTGCAGTTTGTAAGTGTTGCTATATGGTATTGCCCTATTATAGATATTTTTTGAGATTGCAGTACCTGATAAAAAATTAAAACTGTAAAACAACTTGTATACTTTTGCTGCATTTATATTCTAGGCCCCATTGTCAAATGCAGTATAATACAAGATTTGCTTATTACCAGCTGTCATTATTTCTTGCATTATACACACTTCCCTGCTTCTTACAGAATGCTTTTATTTGCTGAATAATGTTTAACATTTTTGTCAGTCTCAGTTTAATCTGATCATCCCTGCCTAGAAATTACTGCCACTGTGGCTGCCAAGGCAAGACTGATTATATATTATTTGAAAATTTTTTTAACATAAAGTGGCATATAATGACATATAATTACATTACAGGACAACAGAATAAAAACAATGTCGTTTCATGATATAAGCTATTGCGAGTTTTATTTCCGACAATGCATATTTGATAAAACAAATCTAAACAATTTTGTTTTAGACAACTGAAAAAAAATTACACTGGCTTTATGTATTGTTTATTTAACCTATTCTGCCTTACACAGAGCAAAGGTAATTATTATATGTGTTGGTTTACAAACCCAAGAACCAGGAATATAAAACAAGCAATTTGCAAACATCAAAAGGGTTACTCACTATTTTCTCTACAGGGCTAATTATCCTGTCCCAGAGTCTTAATCAAGAATCATACCATTTCAAGTTGTTAGACTAGCAAAGCAGTGACTGAAGAAGGGCATGTTTGTTTTTGCAGATACTCTTGCATAGATGTTATGAGCAATCTACACTGTCAGGATGGATTAGCCCGAGCAGGATGAGCTTAAAACAGAGGCAATTTCAAAAGTATTTTGGTTCTTCATCCACTGCACAGACACAGCGTGACAGCACCCCATCACAGATGTTTGTTTAGGTGCTGTGCCAGTGTTTTTGTGAGATTTGCATTCTCTTGTTGTGCCTCTGGCTATCCTGCTTTTCTCTAAACAGCTGCTTGTATTCCAAAGTAAGGCTTTTAGCTTAGCATTTTTTTGGGACGAGTGGAAGCTCCGGAAAAAATAAATCTCTTAAACTTATGGTTTTACCATAAATCGCAGGGAACACACTTCAGAAAACTTTTGATTTATTGTCCTTGGACAGGTCTATCTAGGGTGCGGTTTGTAAAAAAAAAAACAATACTGAAAACTGAATGTCAATGTCAGTAAATTGTATAAATTCAGAGGACAGGTCTAAAAATATTACATCAGACTACTTAAAATAACCATTTTTAAATTAAATTAAATAATTAACTATCCCACACATACTAACACTGTCCACTGGCAGTTGATGTTTAACTATGGCAATGACAAACTATGGAACTGGACTTCTTTTCATCAAACTAATATCTAGATTCACTGATTTTAGATACTGAGGGATCTGTAACACATTTTGAATATGTGACACATTTTGAATACTGTAGGTCTTACTCGATCACATTATCATCCTTTTTGACACAACAAATGCATTCAGTCTGACCAGAAATGAGTAAAACATATATCCCCTCCAGTGATAAAAAATGAACAACCAGAAGCAGGGATTTCTAGAGCAGAAGCAGAAAAATTCTCCATCTCCAATCCATGAAACTGCACCCTCTATCTTTTTGTCGGTATGTTTATCTCTAAATCTGTATGTATATCTGTCTGATAGTCTGTCTGTCTTCGTATTTACCACAGCAACAAGAACAAGTGGAAAAAGTAAAAGTCTAGGCTGTGACTGTGAAAATAATAAAATCTTGGAAAGCTGTTAGGGTGATGAGGTTGTCTAGTTTTAGAGCAACTTCTGGTTCCAGGCAATGGCTGCAGCAAAAATCAGAGCAGCCAAGTGAAGTACAAGCAAAATATCTAGTATGCTATGTAAAAAGAGATGTCTTTTGTACAGATGCCTAATTTTCAAACTTCATAGTGGAGGTGTACAACAAAGTAATTGACAAACCTGCTGAAAGTCTGATAGAACATCAAGCTGGTTCTGTACAGTAATCAAGTCACTTGTTCTGTTCTTTATTATAATTATTTTTTATTATATGTAATAAAAGCTGCTTTGAAACAATGTAACATTGTATATAAACAAAATTGAATTGAAAACTTGCATGAGGGCTAGTTTAACTGAAACAGTGAAAGAGGTTTTGAGGAGACTAGATTAAAAAAATGTAACTGGTTCAACTGAAAACATGATTGTTTCTTCTACATAAAGATAAATAGATGAATGTCTTTTGCTAATATCCTTTTGGTTATTTACAGATAGGAAGGAAAATGGGGGCTCAGAATCTGCTCTACTTATCTGACCTTCCAAGCATTTATCTAAAAACCTTTTCACTCTAAAAAACATGCATCTATATTGGAGAGAAGAACAGTGTTCGATTCATAAGTAATCTATTTATAATGTAGACATTTTTCAGTCTTCATAATTGTCCCTTGACAGTGAATACACTTGTACTCTGCAGCCATGAGAACGCATTTATCTAAAGTAACATGAATAAATTGCCCCCACCCCCACAGGGAATGTAACTACAGTAATCTTTCTGAGATTACAGAGCTGAAAAAGTTATACGTTTTAAAGCAGGGGTTTATCATGGAAGTCCATCCTCTACTCTAACCTTAAGTATGGGATTTGTTCTAAATTGGCTTCATTTGGGCCATTTTTGAGTAAGGGACAATTGGGTTCATCTTATAAATATGTATCAGTACTGTGTGTGCGCGCGTGTTTCCTCAACTGAAAAGCAGGTGCCTGCAGATCCATTTTATGATAATCTTGTTGCAAGAATGTTAGTATTGGAGTAAAAGCATGAAGTATTGCATGACATCTGTTCAAAGCTGAACACTGTGTTGTATCAGGGTTTATCTTGGTTTTATTTGTGACTGTAATCATACAATCTGTTATCTCATCATAATACTGGAATCTCTGATCTATATCAATAACAACTCCCTGACTGAGCAGGTGAATACCCCAGCTATGTTGTTTTAAAGAAAGCCTAAATTCCACCAAGAGTCAGTTGCAACACGAGACGATAATGCTTCCTGGATACTATCTAATATTCACTGGCTTGGAATAATTTAAATTATTCCAATTTGACAATAGTGAGCATTGATCACAATCCAATCAAATCTCTCTACTTTAAATATGCATTGGGGCAGAAAGACTGATTCCAAGATAAATGTCAAAGCTTTAATTTTTTATATTTTATTTTTCCTTTAGAAAACAAAATGCTCATTGTTGTCGAAATTCTACCCTAGACTTATGCCTTTGGCAAGCACTCGTCATGTCAGGTGGCCTATATAGAATATTGGAAAACGAAACAGCAAAAGTTTTGACAATCTTTCGTATATCAACATACAAACGGTTATTGTTGTGTCTGCTCATTAAACTAGGAAATAAGAAAAGTATTTGACCATCTAAAAAAACATACCACCTTTAAACAACATTCTAGCAGGTTATATAACAACAGTCTCCTGTCTGAAGGAAGGCCTGCCACCACATTAGTTTTATGTCAGATAATTTTAAAGTTGCCTGAAAGACATGCTTAGTGTAAAGGCTGAACATAATATTTGTTTTTCACAATGCAACATTCACCTCAGGAACCATCAGTTTTGACAGGCATGGCTGGTGAAGGGGATCATTACTGGATACAATTTCAGTGGTTCTCTTTTCACTGGTCATGAACTGTTTAAATCAGCAGCCATAAAATGCAGAAGACCCCTGACTAAGCTTGGCATCTGTCAACCCTCGTCAGAGCCTCCATGTGTGACTTTGCACTAACAACCACATCAGTGTTGGGGTGTAGAGAGATCCTTCAGAGTCCTGAGAAACTCATCACCTGGGTTTGGATGTGCTAAAGCTCGGCCAATTTAAGGTCACTGCTTCTGATGAAAGTTTAGAAGAACCATTTTTTTTCCTGAGAGGCAAACCTTTTATAACCAGCTCTGAAAAACTAGTCACGAACCTTGGAAACACCTTCACTGGTCCTCTGAGGGATGTCACATTCAATCCCGAATAGCAGTCTGGGAGTAACATGACCAGGAATATCTAGGCGTGGGCCTATTGCTAAGATGTTCTTCTAAGGATCCTTTAGCACTTGCTAGTATACAATTCCTTTAGAGTTCTACCACCTGTGGCATTGATACAGCTTTGCCTTTGACAAGGAGAAGATCAAAACAAGCAAAGAGTTCATGGTTACTCATGCTGCTATACAAAGAATCAAATGTTCTCACTAGAGACGACTGAGTCAAGGTCTGGAAGGCAGAGATGTAGTCAATCTATGGTGGTAACACAGAGTGCTGATTGGGTTAGTTGTGTCTGGAAGGGTCAAGCCCTGCTTCCAAACATGCAAACCACTGCTACACAGTACTGTATGCCAAATGCAGCATGTTAAATAAGTAGGATGTCTAAATACTCATTATTAATGATACAGCAGGTGAATACCCAGAACTGCTGAGAGACTGAAGTGTGCAACCAGTGGATGCTTTGAAAATGTAAAATTATAAATGTAATTTAAAAACATGCATTTAACTATAAAAATGGGTGGCTCTGCATTTAAAAATAGAAATGGGTGACTCTATGTCAAGTGTAAGTGCAAGAACCAAGAAACCAAGAAAAGTATTTCTTGTAGTTAATTGTAGCCTACTTGTTTATCAACAATCAAGAGTTTGACTCAATAAACCCACTTTTTCACTGCATAGAGACATTTCATTAGAGTTATTGTTGTAGTTAGCAGCCTGAGCTGATGGCAATGAATGTAATAGAAATGGCACGAAAACCTTCAAGCAGATCCAGTAAAAGAACAGGACAGATCACTGCATTTGAGTTTCTATGGCTGTGAAATTAAAAGAATAAATACAACATATTTATTTATTAAACATACAACTGCTATATGTAGATTTGTATTAGATATGTATTATTACCATTTCACCCAGCATGTGTGCCAGCATGGTGTCTAAAACACCATAAATCCCCTCACTTTAACATGGATTACTGTTCAGTTTAGATAAAACAAAGTAGGCAATACTAACACACATACAGTATCTAAAAAAACAACATTTAGTTGACAAAAGTGTTCAGTATTTCATGAACCTTAAAGGGGGAGGTCATGCATGGCACTGAAGGCAGATTACATTTAGATCAAATCTAATCACATTTACATCACACAAAGCCATCTGCGTATATGTTAAAACAGTTTTTAAAAAAATGTTTGCTGTTGTGGACCATCAGCAGACCATGAAGATTAGAGCTCACATGAATCAGCATTTTATTTGTCTAACCATTCCATTTGTTCCTCTACTAGCACAGTAATAGTCAGCTATTTTCATGTTGGATTTACATGGTATGTCTGGCTTCAAACACGTCTTAGACCAAAATAATAATTTCTTGGTTAATTATAGAAGCTCTGCAGCCTCAGCATTTTCAAATATGTGTCTTGATGCTGACAGTTAAGAGAAATTCCCTTTCTCCATTTTACCCTGGCAATATTTTCTAAGCTTTACACCATCCATAATAGTTATAAAGGATTACACACACACGCAGAAATCCATAAGTCCCTCAATGTGTTTAGGTGCAGGTTTCCACAACAACATTATCACAGTACACTTAATGCACAGTATCATCTTATAAATAATTTACTTTAAAACACAAAAGCAGGCTCGAGGATATAAACAGCAATTTTTTCTCCATATTGACATAATGCATATTGCAGTAGGCATATACAAATATTTAGACTGGCTCTCTTTTACTAAAAGCCGCATTGCGCAAGACCTTTAGTTATAGCTTTGTGTTTATAACCCAGGCAACCAAACATAAACACCAGCGGCTAGTATTGCCATCAAACATTAGGCTAAAATGTGACATGGTTTATCATTTAAGCGTCTTGCTAAACCAGATACAAAACATGTCAAACGCAAGAACACTTCCTGTGCTCACCCACTGTAAAATATCAAAGGTGTTAGATGTTGTCGCAAACACATCAGAGCCATTTTTACAGTATACAAACATATCAGATTTCACAGATGAGTGGACGTATTACAGCTGACAAAGACAAGAACAGCAGTGAGAACAGACAAGAACATCCAGAAATGTGAAACAAATGCTTGTTAAGGGTCATACACAGACCAAAGTGATAAGTTCAGGCTGATGGCCCTGTTCTATGCTGGTGACAGCATTGCTAGTCACCAGTGTACTGTATGTTATGGGTGTCGGCCTTCAGCAAAGGATGATAGTATCCTGGTGCCCCTTCCAGGCTTCATTTACGTGGCATGTTCCATTATGTTTTGAACCCGTTTGGCTTTTTATTCTTTTGTGGAACACAAATAGAGATATTAGGTGGAATTTAGTGAACAGTGACCTTAGCTGTTATTTACTTTCAGTGTATGGGAAGAAAATCAGTGTCAACATTTTTCAAGATATTCTTCTGTGGAAAAACTGAACATATGCTCTGTTTTATGCAAATAAAGTCCATATCCGATCTGAAGCTGCCCATCAGACCTTGGTCTTAGATGAAGTCTCACCGAAAGTCCATCTTTTCTCAGGAGGTCAATGGAGAAGAATGTACCCCATGATTTATCCACCCTAATCCACCCCAGCATTTCTCAGCTGTCACCTGTAACCTGACTCAATACCTGTGAGTGATTGGTTCAGACAAGGTCAGTTCTTTTAGATACTGCATCACAGCTCTCCTCAGCATAGCACAGAGCACTGATTTCACAGAAATCTTCAATCAACTAACAAGGAGGAAGAGATTATCAAATGATAGGCCCTGCTGGCCCTTCCTCCTGGATTCCTATTGCTTTTTACATAAATTGTAACAGCACATTTGAAGTTTATGATAAAAAAAGTAACCTGCGTTTGAAATAATCAGTCAAAAAGATGCATATGTAGTTTAGTGCAGAGTAAACTTTGTGCATATATTACAGAATTTTATTTATTGGATGGAAACCATTATACCTACAGTTACAAAATAAAATAAATAAAACCTGCAAAGCCATTTTTGTAGGGTATAAAGGAATTTACAGGGAACTTTTTTGGATTAAAAGGCAGGTTTTATAGAATGTGTATATTTTGTTTCTGTAGTTGTAACTGGTGGGGTATAGCACAGGTTTGATTCTATGCAGATAAAACACCTAGGGCTCACTGATTAAATTTACTGTATATTTTGAGTGCAAATGTAAATTGCTTTGAATAAAAGCATCTGCCATGTGAATCTTGTTTACTCACATTAGATGTAATGTGAACAGGCTTTAAAGCTGAAATGTTAACATTTTGCCTGCTTTCCAGGATAATATGCAGAGTAAGCTATACAGATTGATTTCCCAGTGTAAACACTTTGGGTTTGGAACACTAACTTAACATTGCTCTGTTGGTTTGAGCATCCCAACCAGCTCGCTGCAGCTCACCCTGTGGTCGCCCAGGAGTTTGGGGCGGAGCTATCTGTTTGTGACACAGGGGAGGAATTATTTTTGCTATTATGTTTGGTGAGGCTAATGGCACAGAAATTACACACTTTAAGGATATAATTATTCATGCCCATATTACATGCAAAAATGTAATGGATAGTATTTCAGAGACGCCTCCAATATGTGCAAACTACTAAAATGAAAGAATTTTGCCAAATCCTGCCATTGGTTATGTGCTTTAATAGCATCCTCTATCATAGGTAGCTATTTCTCTGTTTTCAAGGTAGAGGTGAAAAAAAAAAACTTTAGACACTTGTGTCAGGGCATTCTCACTTCCAAAAGAAGTATACTAGTTGCTAGGATACAGAGAAGGTGGCATTGGTTAGATCTGAAGTATGAAAAGATAAATGCCAGAACAAAGCCCCCAACAGACAACCACTGAGAGAAAAATAATTCTTTCAGAGAACGTTTTACTGTACCAGTGCTGTTGATTTTGCAACAGATATAGCAATGTTGACCGGTCATTCCTAACAATGGGACCTTTTCACACAGTAAAAAATGTGTTATGACAGGTGTTACATGAAAAATACAAAAGTATTATTTTATATTAACCAGTCCCTGTTTACTTGTTGTAAACAAAAACTCTTTAACAAAAATGTTAAAGACCACCATTTTCAACTGTCTATCAGTCACAAATACAGTCTTGTCCTCTGCTATTAAAAATAAACATTTCTTAAAGATCATCATTGTATTTAGATGAAGGTCGGTTTATTGACAAAATTGCAGGATGCAGGAACATATTCAGATCTTTGTTCCTCCTCTCATTCATATGTTTTCCAGCAGCATCTGAAGGCTGGATGGAAGTCATCGCCTAATTTGTTGTTTGGAAATCCGACAAGGAGTCTAATGCCATATGGCATCATTTAGAAATGTGCATTGTAAAAACTAAAATCGTCGCTCATTAGTGTCAGGAAGATATCTGCAGAAAATTCACATGATTATTTATAGAAAAAAAAATAAACTCCAGGGGCTTCATCTAGAAACATTGGACACATTTAATTCTATAAAATGCTTTTTGTTTTGTTACAAGCTTTATCCTCAGCAAGTGCTAATAGTTTGACAAGTACATCCATCTGTTTCTTCAAAACCACGTTATTTGCAATTAGTAATCTATGGGGTTTCTTTATATAATTACTACAAACTATTACACATGCTACTCTGAAGTGACGTTTGCTGTTGTATTCATTGTTACTTTACGTCTACATATATATAGTACAGCTAGTTATGTTAGCAGCATGCTGTTAGTTAGTTCTTACAATAGTTGTGAGTTGTTTTGTCAAGTTAGAGACTCTCTAACTCACAGACAAATAAGCATTAGACACCAAAAGTATTATTTCTTCTGTTTAATAATTTTATCATGAAGCAGGATGATAAAATATGTAATTCTAACAGTTGTTGTTAGAAGGCCAAAACATTAATTGCACAAACCATTTACATTCATAATTATTTGGCAGAGAAAGGTCCCATAATGTGACATTGTTTTCTGATTCTCACCTTCTATGACAAAGGTCTGTGTCATACATGTTTGTACGTATATACATTTCCATTAGTATAGAGCTTAGAAATTGGTTCAGAACACAGTATGAGATGTTTCAGAATAAAAATGCTTTCTGAATGACATAAATAATATACACGAATATTATTCAAAATATTTATATTATGAATAAACATGTTCATAACACTTTTATTTGAAATAGTCGTTATAGATGACTCCACTAACAGCTAGCACTTTCCAGGGTACAAACTGTGGTCTGACATCTGTCATTTTCCCTTTCAGAAAATGATCAATGACCAATAAATGAATGACAAAACAATTGTTTGTTCATTCTTCTTACAGAAATGTTTGTAACAGTTTTGAGCATGATGAATGCAGACGTATTTTTACACTTATTGTGTAAAAATGTAAAAAAAAGATTATTTATACATCATATTTCCATGTTGTGGAAATGTGAGGTATACAGTACCAGTATATATAACAGGGTTCGAAATACTGCTTATTTGTATAACCTTTCTTTACAAATTATTATAACTATATTATTTTCTCTCGACTTTCTCTGTTTTTGGATTACATGAGGTGGTAATAAATGGGCTTGTTCTTGAATATTTTCTTTTGTTTTTTTAGAGCTTGAAATTATGGAAAAATAAATATTTGGGTCTACAATGCAACAGACACTACATAATGATTTATGAAGTTTCCAATTTATCATATACCCTTGGTAGATAATGAAGTTTAAATGATTTTACAAACTACATCAGTTTTCATTTATAATGTAGACTACATTTATAATTTATACTTATAATTTATACTTATAATAAATTTATATTTATAAGGGTTTTGACCTTTCCAAAAAAATTCTGACTTCAACAAACCAGAAGGTCCAGAGAGTCCCAAAGTGGAGTTGTGTAAGAGTTCACTCTGTGTTTTAGCACACACCTAGTCAATATTTAATAAAATGTTGCATTTGAGGTATAGTTATATCTGTATTCTCTGTATTCTTTTCTTTTGGTATTAACATACTGTAACACAACAATATGACAATGTAAATGTGTAAATCCTTTGGTAAATCTGTAATCTCAGAACATTGTTAATGACCAAAGAGAAATTGTAATCTTTTTGTTACATATTCAAGTTAATTTGAATAAAACTTTAGCATGTTTTTGTAGAATGTATAGTTGCAAACTTTGTAACCTATTTTACATGTTCTAGCTGTATGTTTAAAATTTTATCGGATTATCCTCTTCACATGAATTTTCAAGATTTTTATAGCCTCTAAGAAAACTTAAAGCAGTCTATTTTGTTGTTTTTGTGGGTACTGTTCTGAGACTGTTCTGTCTCATGAAGAAACATCAAGCAACTTTTATCTTACACACCAAAACGTCACTCTGATGCTGTATCTCACCTGCATCTCAAGGTCAATATGAAAAGTTTGACATCGTTTACTCACCCGTATGTCATTTAAAAGTCTGATTTTCAGTCTTTGGTGAACACAGGCATGTTATTCAGCAGGAGGTCCGAGCTGCTGATTTCCACACAATTAAAGTGGATTGTGTGATTTTCACTGTCAGGCTTAAAAATAACAAAAGCACAACAGAAGTAAAATAGAATGAAAAGTTGTTTTACATGTACTCTGCATTTCTGTACACATTTTCTGAATCTGTAGCACTCTGATCCACAGTACATACTTAATTCAAACACTTAGACTATCCTGCTACAAGATACATAAAATATCTATAAAATAATACTATATTAATATAATTCTAATAGTGTATGTATCATATAATTTTATGAAACATATTATGATTTAAGATACTTCCCTGTTATGATGATATCCAAAGCATTGACAGAATCCTCCAAACTGAGATGGGAATGTCACAAGGGACATGTAAGAGGAGCAAGATAAGTTTTCTTAGAAAACCAAAGCACACTCACATTGTAACCCATTAAAGTGGATCAAACATTTTTGGGCATTTAACACTCCAGCCCCGACGACTGCATAAACAATCTCAGCCTTAAATCCAGCAGAAGCATCAGAGTGGCTTCAATCTCTGTGTTAGTTGGAGAGTGAGGGTAAAACACTCTTGGGTAGAGCAGCAGGATGCTGCCAGTTTTTTTTTTTTTTATGCTGACACTGTGGGCAAAACGCAGGTGCATTCATTATCCTGTAATTACCCTGCTGTTAGTCCTCTGGTATATTATTCATTACATGCATTCTCCACACTGTGCAGTGACAGGGTGCGGTGAGTCCACACTGCAAATGGATGAGCACAGATCACCAGACTGCACTAACTACATCAACCCACACCATCATCATTAATACTTGAGCAGAGGTGAAAAGTAAATCATCACAGTTCAAGGCCAACTGTGAATGACCCTTCTTTATTTTTGTCTTTTGCTAGAGGATAAATTGTCCTCTTCTTGTCATTTGCATTTAGTTTAATCATCTTTTCCTTTTTAACATTTAATGGAACCATATTCTGCACTTATGCAGAATTTAGTTTTTGCCCTGAAGTCCACTAAGGATGTTAGTCAAGGTTTCCTGATAGTGTTGATATCTAAAAACACAGACGTCAACTTTCATTTAAAGTACAGTGGGGGTCAAAAATTTAACTTCATAATGAAAAACATTATAAAAAGCTTCACTTTTGGAATGTAAAATATGGAAAACATTATAAAGCTTTAGTTTGTGTGTTACAGTCTTTATGCTACATCCAGTTCTTGTATTTTAAAAGAATTCAAGAAATGTTATATGACATACAGTACATTCCTGAAGTAATATGCAAAATTCTCATTTTAAAACCTTCACCTTGTTTATTGATGAATTACTATCTGACAACCAAAGCTGCTTGCTTTCAGTAATAATGCCAGTCTGAATGTTCATGCATATAGAATAGAAGACTTGCACAGAATCTCCATTATCCTGCAGGAAATTGGTAGGTGTTAGTAAATATATGTCAACATAAATAATAGTTTCATGAACCTTTTACATCCAACCTAGCATTTACCAGCTAACATTGTTTCGGAGGTGGGCAGCAGGCCACCTAGTAATGTGTGACAAGCTGGAGAATAGTGTACTGATTCACTCTAGGGAGATCACAGCACTAGAGCAGAGTCTTGCTCTCTGAGCAGCACACAAAACAAGGGACGCTAGCGCCGCTAAACCTAAAATAGAATAAACTGAGCATGCATTGATCTCACAGTAAGAACGGCAAAGAGCAGAGCTTGCGGCTCAGGGAGGAGGGAGGAGCTTATCAACCGCAGGGATGTAAAATGAAACATGTAAACATGTGAAAAGAAGGACATGCTTGAAGCAGAGATCAAATGAAATCTTTACAGAGTTAGTTCACCCCCCCACCTCAAAAAATATGCCAATCATTAAATCAACCATCTTGTTTTAAACCCATATACAGTGCCATTTCTAACTTCAGTAGACCTTTCCATGAAGTTAGTTAATCCAGTTGACTATAGTGGAAGATGTTACCATGTTTAAGGTTTGATCTATTCCTTTTAAAATGCTATTGTATGGCTTCAGAAGTTTTATATATAATGCATATAGGCTATTTAATGATATGTTCATAATAGTGCTTGAAAGACCCGGTCCTCATTTATTGTAATTGCATGCTTCAAAAATTCTCCTTCTGCAGGACAATGAAAGTCACATGAGTTTGTAACAACATCTTGTGTACACTGTTCTATAAATCAAACTTAATGTAGCACACAGTGACATTTTAGAGTATTGTGTGCTTCTAACTTTGTGGCAACATTTTGGAAAGGGGCCAAAACACTTCACTGAATCTGGTATGAAATAACTTGATTGGCCAGCCATGCACAAACGTCAGATCTAAACCCCACTAAAGACCATTGTGGTGAATTGGAACAGTCTGTGAGCCTGTTGATATTAAATACTCAGCAGGCACATATGGGTGTAGTATTCGGGTAATAATGTGGACACAGCTTAAATGTATGCAATGTTAAGCAATTCAGTGCCATCAATTTTTTTCATACTTAAAGTAATCAATGTATTTTAAAGAAGTCCACTGTCCAGATGTAACACATCAGTAAAAATGAACACATTCTCCAAACACCCTGCCCTCCTTGCATCTGCTAGAAGTCTAAATGCACATGTAATTAAAGCATTTTGTTCTGCTCTCTCTTCAGAGCACGCTGACATGACATGCATGCGTGAGAACTGCAGAAGCTGTGCGGCTCTGATTAGACTCACATCCATTTGCATTTAGCAGTCAGACTTTCGCATTACGCCTTTTGAGAAAATGACAACATGCTGTTTTAAAGTTGGATTTCTGGTTTTATATTTAAAATGAAAGGCTTGGGGGATGCTTTTAGTGAGGTAATAGGAGGCACTGTGCCTTTCATTGTGTGTCTAAGGTTGTCATTGAGCATTGGGCTTAAATGCATTAACAGACTGTGCAATTACATTGATACAGCAAAGAGATATTGAATAAAATTATGAC
The DNA here is from genome assembly GCA_036877525.1 of Chromobotia macracanthus. Taxonomy (NCBI): domain Eukaryota; kingdom Metazoa; phylum Chordata; class Actinopteri; order Cypriniformes; family Botiidae; genus Chromobotia; species Chromobotia macracanthus. The sequence goes on from JAZGTH010000115.1 coordinate 1,043,207, forward strand.
AGTGGATTCATGATGACAGTGGAATGTGTGACCTTTTGTGCAACCTGCCACACAGCAGCGTGTTCTCTTAAAAAGCTCACCCATCTGAGAAACATTCCATAAATACTGTGCTTTTCTGTCCCATTACTGGTGTTAAAGCTTTAAAACTGCAAATAAGTGTTCCATATGTTAGATAAACTGTTATCTAACATATTATAATTAACATGGCACAAAAAGTAGCTAGTCTGAAACACACTGAGATCTGTAGTTTATGTTTTATTTTGAAATTATTTTGAATTAGTAAATTGTAAATAATTACTGTTAACTGTACTTTAGATTTAAGTTTTTAATATTTTAACGTCTATAACGTGTTTGATGTCTTTAATGTCTGCTGAAAGATTAAAAAAACAGGATTCCCCCCCATTCCCTGTTGTTCTCAATTTGGTATATTTATTATATTAAAAATCTATTTTCGAAACATGTTCACATCTTATATTATTATAGATGCTCACACTATAAGTGGGCAGGCAAGACCGTTTACATCCAGCAATTATGTGTCATGCTACATCCGTGTCTTACTGCATGTGAGAAAATCACAAACAGTCCTAAAAAGCTCACAATTTATAATGTCCAAATATGCCTTCATATTTTAATCTCACTGCACACATGGTGTTATGAGTGGAAAATTTTTTTATGTGAGAATTGTCATGAGGGCAAAGTAAAAGAAGTACAAGACAAACAAGTCACTTAACATTTTTTTTTAAAAAGTCTTATCAAATTACCTTAACCAACGTTCAGTTAGGTACTTGTTACCAACAGTACATAAAAGCACATGCACATGCTACACACTCCAGCGTAATATGCTTCACACTTCAACCCCCAATGTTCAAACTGAATCTATGCCTTTATATACATTTTTCTCTTACAGTCAGACTCACAACAGTTCTGCAAGTTTTAACCATCTCATCTGTACTCATTGTTTTATCAGAAAATATGAACTCGATCCAAAAAATTAAGGAAAAAAATAAAGTGCAAGTGTAAGTGTAAATGTATTTTTCATACCTGTATAACAGATGGGAGGAAACAAGCGTTCAGTCTTACAAAATTGTCTGCGGCATGACTTGCATAACTTAAAGTACATAAATAATAAATGTCACACATCCCACGTGCGCGTTGCACAGGACTAGCAAAACTAGCCCAAATGTTCATCAGCATCTTTGCTTTGTGATTGTGTGCATGTGGAAAAAAACCCAGTAATTTTAACCCTGACAGAGCTTCATTACCACCACCCGTTCCTTTTATAGTCTGTTATCAAATGTGACATTTCCACAAACATTAGAGCATATTCAATGTTTGAAATGGCATCTTTTTAAATCTACCTACAGAAGAGTTTCTGTACTGTACCTGTTTCTGTACTGTATCTGTTGGATTCCCTCTTTTGATCAAATGTGGACAGCATTTTCCTCAAGCTAAAACTAATGAGTTGATAGTGAAATGTTTACTTAAAGCTGCAGTGTGTCATTTCTTAATGTTAAAAGCAAGAAATGTTCATTCCCAGCCTAATATGCAGTGACAGCTATAAGTAGGCCATTTCTAGGCTGATTTCCCCCAAAAGTACTGTGGTTCTGTAGCACTTTTTGTTATCACTTTATGTTGTTGCAGTTCCATCTTTAATAGCGCAGGCTTGATTCACAGTATCTTATATTTATTGAGGTAGCAGTTTAAATATGACATTAGGAATAGTGTAGGGACATTAGAAATGTTTATAGGTTCAAGTATACTTTACATTTAACACCTTTCACTGCAGCACCTAGTGCTCCTGTAGCCCCACTATAGAAAATATTGTTATTCATTTCAAAAAGCATATACTGTATGTGAATCTCACATGTGTCTGTATTTATGTCCTGTATCTGTTTCACAGGATCTTAACAGTTTCTTCTGTTAGATCTGGTAATATACCTGTTAAGTGCTGTGCACAGTGAGACAATGTTTCTTATCTCCACTCCTACCACAAAGGAGATGGCAATAAATTAACTTTGACTGGGCTTTTTCTAGTAGTGTTGAATTAAGCTCTTACCACTTAAATTACTTAAACTACAACAGACTTAAACTAGGGGAGAGTGTTGTAACATATTTTGTTATAAAATCTTTAGCTCAGGGTTTTCTTGTGCTGTGTGTCTCACACTTTGATGTAAAATTCACATTTGTGTGTGTTAAAATATTTTAGAAATCTGCTTCTTGTCTGTAGACAGCACAAGTAAATAAAGTGCTGTTTTTACAAATGTCTCCACTGGGGCTGTAACAGTAAGGCTGAGTGTAACACTAATGGTAACACGAAAATATGTCACATGTTACATGTTTCTGGTATAAATGAATAAGAGAACAGGCTGCAGTCTAATATGACCTATATTTAGGCTAAAGAAACAATCGGTAGAGGTGAAAACCTTTCAGTTACTCACAGAGTGCAGAGACAAGTTAATATGTGCATGATTCATTCATTTCATTCCTGCGGGAAAGACTGTCTCCACCTGTCAACACATTCAGTCACCTCTGCTATTCCTCCTTCTTGTTCAATAATCTTCTCATTTTGACTCGCTTTGACGCATGCGCAGTTCAGGTTGGTGAGAGCTTTTCACATGATCCATATCTTGAAATGAGTGACTAAATAAATGACTAGCCGATGGAGCTTTTCTTGCAGCTCTCTTTGGTCTGCATTCAAAATTGATAAGTTCTGGACTAACAAGAGCTTCCATGAGGATTCTTACTTTTGGCTTTTAGATAAACCTGAACAAACCCTATGGCTTTTCTGCAGAAGAGTTTATGTGGCTCCAGCAACACAGCTACATTTATATTTCAACGACTACATATGAATAATGCACAAAAACCAGTAAGAAAGATTTTAATGATGCTTTTTTGGTAGGGACTGCCTCTCTAAGTGGACATGTCCATCCTTTCCACTCACCTGCTCTAGTTGAACTTGAGGAAGGGTCTGATATGAAGAAAGTTCGACCCCTGTCCCTCTTTTTCCAGTGTGGAAAAATAGAGGGAGGTTTGGAGAGGGCGGGGTTTAGAACTCCCCACCCACTTGACATATTGATCTGCCCTGACATCTCATATAATGATTTCTATTCAATAATGAAATGCCTGGAGTATGTCAGGCAGCTTTTAATTAAAACCCGAGAATAACGAAAAAGCTGTGTTTGACCTAGCTATGCAGAGAGAAGAGCAATACCTTGTACTATACATCTATTGTAGTACTATACTGTAATGCAAGTATTTGTGTTAGGTCTTATAGGTACTTATACATGGACAAAGCTTTTGAATATAAATTGCTATGATATTTTTATTTTTTAAAAAGGTTTGGATGAATAAATAGTTTTATAATAATTTTAATTATTGGGCCATTGATTTCTTTGTTGCAGATATTTGCAATAAGGCTTGCACCTAACCCAAACTTTTTGATTTGTACCCACATACCAAACATGCAAGCTCTGCTACTATTGGTCGCATTTTTAGATTTGAGAACTGAATTCAATATTGTTGGAATAATTGCTGCCAAGTTTGGCACCATGTGGCATTTTGTGCCTAACAATATAATGAGTGAATTGACATTTTCAGGCAACAACTTAGACCTTGTGCACTAAAAATCAATGTTTGGACCACAGGGTACAGTTCTTATTAGACACTACACAGTCTTTGTCCCTTTTAACCATCCAGGTGTAACATTATTTCACAGAGATATGCAGTATTATAGAAAAAGAAGAAACCTAATCCACATTGCAAATGTACATATTTAAATGCAAGATGGTTTTTATCTAGGGCCTTGGACTGTGCATGTTCATTCAGTATATTTAATTTTTTAAAAGTTATTTAAAAACAATGTGGTAGGCATTTTGTGATGCAGTATGAACAAATTTAAATCTGTTTGATGGCTAGGTCAATTTGGCAGTATTGAACTTGGTTTACAGAAACACGTCTAATCAGTTGAGAAAAGCATTATTTTTGTTTCCTATATAATCTGATCAATGACTTCATGACTGCAAGCAATGTATTTAAATTATAATTGGAGGAGAAAACACCAGCTTACTGAAAACAATTTGCTTATGCCAAACTCAGCCCAATGATTAATGATGTTACAGTATGAGTATGAGTCTCTGGTAAATACAAACTATGTGGGAGAGAGAGAGAGAGAGGGGAGGGAGGGAGGGATTGTTATTATTGCTTTTCTTCTGTTACTATATGGTCATACAATTTTTATGCACCCCTAAGGTTTGCTCAAGGTTTTTTGAAACTTCAGAATCCAAGTACACATTTTGATGCGTGTGACTCTTATTTTCAGTAGAAGAAGACATTGGACTGGATAGATTGATGGATTTTTTGGGATTTCTTTTTGTGCATGTCAAACCCACAATCTCCAGTGATTTCCTCTGCCAACTGTTTTCCATGCAATTAAGTGATAAGCGCCATTCCAGATCATCCACATGCTATGTAGGAATTCTCAGAATTCATGAATATAACATGGCGGTCTCGGAACACAGCAGACAACAGAATTCTTTTGCTAGACTCCCTCTTTTCAAGTGAATGCATCTCATATTCTGTTTGAGAGACATCTGTTTGTTCAAAACAAACAGACATGGGCACATCCTGACAGCAGCTGCAAACTCTCACCCTGAGGCGGGCGTAAATCTGAAACATTATAATAATTGAGAGAGTAACAGTAATGCTGATTTTGAAAACACATTACAGCCACAAAAAGTAATGCAGATCAAATGAACAGAATCTACTAAAGAAAATAAGTTTTCTAGCTTAAAGACCAAAGGATTACCTTACAAAACAAAAAAAAAATTAATAAAATGACACAAATTCTCTTAAGTTTGCCATTGTCATTGAGCTGAATTGTGTTCGTTTATTACAGTGGTTTTAACTGGATGTGAGAGCAGCAAAACCCATAGTAATTTTGTGCTTGTTTTTGATCTTTTCTTTCAAAGCAATTTGCACCATGACAAATCCTCATAAATCTACAGACCTATTTGTTGCATACATCAGCATATCTTAGATCATCTAATAAAAGCAGAGAACTCTCAAAAAGTAATCTTACAGAGCTTCATTTCTGTAACAGAAAGAAGCACCAGGCCCTTTCAATTTAAAGGCAGATGCAAACACACACAAAGGAGAAACTCTTTCAATATGACATAAATGCGTAGTGATCGCTGACTGTCACAGTTATTTGTAATTTTACTTGGTTTATGTGACGATTATACATGCTAAACAACAATTGTAGCATCTTACTCTTATGAGAAAGAACAAAACAGCTATTAAAATGTGTTTTATTTTCTTGGTTCTGTCTTATCTCGCCTAGGGCACCAGGTGAACCAGAACTGCCACTAGTGGCCCTTCACAACAAACAGAAGCACAACGCCCCTGGAAACAGTGCAAGTTGTTACGGCTTAAATGTGAAGCAGAGAGTGTTGGTAAGTTATTAAAATAGTTATACTGAAAGAAATCTCTTTCCTGGAACATCTAACTAAAGTGTGTAGCTAAGCTCTATAAGCTTTTTATCATTTCACCTGTGTTCCTGGTTCATCGCAGACAAAATCAATAAACCACCTCATTAAATGTCTTTACAGAGATGCAAGACTCAAGGACATTCAAGATAAGATCTACAGGATGGGAAAATAGCATGACACTCTGTAATGTCCAGTGAAATTAGAGTTTTTGATAAATATGAAAAGAAAATTAATTTAATTAAAGCCTGGAACCTAGATCGAGAGCATGAGAGAAAACACAGAACAAGTTTATTCATAAGAATAAAGATTTTCTGTCTGTGAGAAAGGAATATCACTCTTCTAACATTTCAAACTAACTAAAAGAAAAACAGAGCCGATGTTATAGGAGAGCATGTAAACCCCTATTCAACAACTTATATTAAAATTCCTCCTTTGGGTGCAGGCACACATACCAATCAGGTCTGGTGTCTCTTTGTCTTGCATCATTTATGTGGTGTTGGGGCAAGATACAACAGTGATACACAGCCTATTGGCAAAGACCTGTACCATCATTTGAGTAGTACTGTGGATTTCTTGCCTATTTAATCAGGGTGGGAAAGTTTCTGCTCCAGAGGTGGAATATATTTGCATAACAAAACTTCCAGCATGACTGGACTCTCCCGTAGCAGTGGAGCATTTCTGAAACTGTACAAATACTGTATGAACTGGACTTATCATTCTGTGTTCATCTTAGTTTGGTTAGTACTCATTCATTTGTGATTTCAAATTTTGCTTGTTTATGAAGAGGCTTGTTTATTTTTAATTGCGCTTTTAAAAATAAAAGTTTCTAAAAGGGGTTTTTGTCAGGCAGTAGGGTTCCATAAAGAGCATTTAACAACAAGAACATTAACATCCACTTTCTGTTGCACAAAAGGTTTGTTGTAGTGGAAAAAGGTTCCACAGACTAAAAAAGGTTCTTTGGGGAACCAAAACTGGTTTACTTTAGCCCTTTTAGCACCTGTACTGAGTGTATTGGTGTAAAATAAATGTATAATATTAATTCGTTGTTATACATAACTTATTATTAAGAAAACGATGAAAGAATTAGCCAGTGACTTTAGTCATAGTTCCAACAAATATTCACCAAATAAATTTACTGGTGTAATATAACACATAACTAGGGCTGTCAATCGGCTGTTTGTGATCATTGTGTTTAATCACTAATTGCTTACAATTGCAAAACAAAAGTGTTTCATAGTTAATGTGTTAAAAAACATCACTTCCTTTTTAAGGAAATAAATTGAAATACTTTTTAGGTTTGTGTGGATTACATTAATACCGCAAATGTATGCAATAGCACTCGTTCTTCATCTCACTCGCAAACATACAACAGATTTTATATTTTTTGTAAAAAAATAAAGCTACTTTCATCACTTCATGGATGTAATCTTAAGTGTAAAGACACAGTCCTCTTCTGTTGTTTACATTAACATTTGTATGAATGACGATGTTTCAGGATGTGGTTGGTGATATTTCACTTGTCGAGTGTTGATAATAATTACATTTCACCAGCAACGCAGATGACCAGACAGGATAAAACATCCTGTCTGGTTTTGATTTACTGTTTAAGTACATTACTGATAAACAGGTAGATTTTCCATCATAATATATAATAACACAAAACAATTCTTCAGTCTGTTCTGTAGTAACTTCTATGGGCTAAAGCAAATTAAATGCAAATTTGTAAATAGTATAAATAAATAATAAATGAGAAATGTTCTGAAGTCTGAAAAACCTTTAAGGCCATTACATGGTGACTGTAAACATAAAATCAGGAAAAGCAAGTGGTTAAATATTAAAGTCATGCTTCAGGCAGTTTAAAGTGGAAGCTAACTGCATTTAACATTTCTGATATCAGTCTTTATTTCAAGTTACACATACAACAATAGAAGCTAATGCTTTTTAATAATTGAGGCTTCTAAAATCATTTAAAAGGCATTATCCACGCTTGTTTAGTTTCCTTTAGAGCCCAGACTGACTGCCCGAGGAGAGCTGCATTATAGCAGGTGATGCTTCTAATGCACGAGGGAATAATGGCTAATGCCTAAAATTACACATAAAGATGTCACTTTATGTGCTTGTGTGAATACGTAAAAAAGTGTCCATAAGGCAGAGCAACAATGACATGCAATCACTGCTTATCACACATCATGTGCTGCTTTGCCTGAAGTGTTTATAAACTGTAAAATTAATCTTGTTTCCATATTTATAAATAAAGGTAGAAAGAGTTTGGATGGAAACCAGTAAAAGCTAACTGCATTCTTCATCTGGTTGCTATGGTATTATAAAAAAAATGATGTTTTCATGTGCTTTTTAAAACTCACCGGTCACTGAACTCCATATTTCTGAAAGAGGTGTATTTGTATTTCATTTATGGCTAACTCAATGCTAGAAGATATGGGTGGAATAATTACTTTGTATGGGCTCAGAAAGCAGCCGCAAATCTGGACCCATAAAAGTCTGGTGAAAAATGCAGTATTAGAATAATCAGAAAGGGAGAGAAAATGTATTTCCCTTCTCACTTTATATTAGCTGAATAGGATTTATGTGAGAGTTATTGTATATTTCTGGTAATTTGCTTGAAAGGTGTGCTTGGGTTATTTTTAAAATTAATGCCATCTGGTTTATATTTTATCATATTATGTATGACTTAAGTGTCCAAATACTTGGGGCCACATACATAAGTCTGTTGTTCATTTATAATTAATTTGTACATACAGATCATTACAACCCTTAGGACTTTTTTGCATTTTATTGACAACAAAAGTGGAGCGATGACAGCAATAGATAGAATGGGGCACCAGAACTTTGTCTCAATCTTGAAATCTTGTCTCAACTGCCTGAGCACCATGTCTCAATGTGTTTTGAGGACATGTGCTCACTGATAGACCATGACTTGCTAGTATTAAACTTAAATATAGTGTATTTTGGTCACATTCAATTCCAATTTTACTGCAGAATATGCAATTCTAAATAAAGAGAGACACAATGTTCCAAGGGCATTTCTGCTCTATTTCTGCATTTTGCTGCAAAATGAAAATCTTCGACAGCAGGATCCTGCAAATCTACAAGCTTCTAGCAGCTGAGGTGTGATCTCCTCCCGAGTGTCATTTGGTATTCTAGTATCAGACTCTAATAGAACACACCTCTCACAAATATAATGAATGTTTACTGGCAAAAGGTTAATATCCACTTGGCGGAAAATGAATCAACACTCTATTAATGAGACTATTACCAATAATGATGGATAGAGAAACTAGACACCTTTAGAGCAGGATCATTTCAGAGGTATTGATTTGAGGGATGATGCATTTTTTAGACATCACTGTCTTGGTGGCCTGAGGGTTAAACTAAGCTATCATATAGTTCCACACAAACATATAAACCACGCTTTACTTTAACCTGTTGTCATTTCTGCATGTATGGAAAACAATGTACACAAATGTATTAAAATAGAGTGAGTTTTGGAAATAAACATAAAACAGTTGTACAACACATTTAATTGCATTTATCAATTTCAATGCTACATATACTTGATATATACTTCATATGGTACTAAATGATTACCATATTTTATCATGATATGTACATGGTACTTCAAGGTGCTATGTGTCCAAAAGCACATGCAACACATAGGTGTTGAACACCTTCTCCAGAGGTCAACTTGCATTTGCATGTTAGGTTTCAATTGATTGTAAGTATATTCAAGAAGATTCAGAGCTGATTCATTGACATGAGCTGATTCATTGTGAAATAATCACTCTTTTGAGTCAGTTCTTTTCAAAGTAGGCATAACTTGCTCTTATTTTAAACAGCCAAGAGTAACAACAAATACACAATTAGATTGCTGGAACATTGTCAAGACAAATGTAACATTGTAGTGAATGCTACCCTGCTTCTTAATGAATGATTTGGGCTTCTGGTAAACACTGTCATATGAGGAGTCTGACAAATATAGATCTAATGTTTTTTTGTATTAACCCCAATTGTAGGGTCTATGAAAGTTTGATTTTTAAAAAGTTTGATTTATATTAGTTCCAGTGTTTACAAATTTCATCTAGAATTTTTCACTGACACAAACTGTGTAAACATTATCAATTGAAGCACATCTAGAATATTTGATGAGTCCCTCATGACATTACAGAAATACTTACTGTCCTCTTTAGGCTTCAAGTCTTGTTGTTTACAGTCTTGTTAAGAGCTCTTCCATATGATAAACCAACTCAAGATTCAAGCACTCAGACATTATTCAAATGAAATGCAAATGCCACAAACTGGAAATTGCCCAACTTGATTGGCTATGCTTTAGCTTCCAACATCCAACATGAAAAACATTGATTTGTGCAGCTTGCGAGGGTTATGGCAGGCCTGTAGTGGTTCTGATAGAAAAGAATGACTCCGCCTGTAGTCTAGGATCAGTCTGTCTCAGAACCACACCATAAACCCCCCATAGGGAGAGGCAATTGGAGGACAGCTTTGCATGTCTTTAATGCAATAGATCTCTGGTAGGGTGTATCAAAGGGCTTTTTCTTTGAAAACAGCCACTGCATACCTGAGGGGCTGAGCAGAAGAAACAGTTCAAATCAAAGGCCAAAATTAATCCTGTAATACTGGTCTTGAATAAATATTCAAAAGTATGATATTAATGCATACAGTATTTGCACGTTTGTGTGGTGCTTGATAAAGCATCCAGTTATTGTTATTGTTCATAAATAAAGTTAGTAATAAAGTTTCAATTTACATTGAAAAACACAGGCTGTAACCATACATCCCATGGCTCTTTTGACCCCTAGCAACCACCTTAGCAACTGCATACTGTAACATTTCCTTGACAACCACCCACAACAACCTAGAATTTTGACCATCAGTTTTGCATTGGTAGGGACCACTCATACATTTTTTCTTTGACTCTACACATCATTCAGTCATGATTTAATTTAGTGGCTGAATTAAGACAGTAATACACATTTTTGTATTGCTGATATTACTATTGATAGTTTGGATTCAATGAATTAAATCATTTTTTAGAAATGTATGCCGCATGGTTCATGCTACAGTACAAGATGTTTACCTGCTATGATTCACTTCCCAGCACGAAGACAGAAATACAGTTCAAGGCATATGAAAAAACAACAATATTTACAGTGCTTTTCACACGGTGGATATATGACTCCAGCACTGAAGTGTCTGACACTATCAGAGGCTGATTTCAATGTAAAACCTCAGATTTAGCCATGGAATAACAGTGTCAAAAGAGGGTAGGATTTGTATTATCTCCCTTTCACGTATTATTTCAGAGGACACCAAAGGAACGTCTGTTGGAGTGCGAGAATCAAAGAAAGACTGAAACGTAATCGAAATTTAATTCCTTTCAAGTTAGTCTCTTTTTCCTGGATTCTCAGAGGTTCTGGTTTCTTTTTTCACTGCAGTTCTGAGCCCTCAGAGCTCCTGTTTCTATCTCTCTGCTCACTGAGTCAGCAAAAGCAGAAGCAGAAAACAACAGTTACACACACACACACACACACACACACACACACACACACACACACATACACTCAGGAGGCTGGGATCTCAGTGGCTCTCGATCCACTTTTATTTTCTCTGTTTGAAAAAGAATTCTAGCTGCATATGTACATTATACACTTCTGATATTTACATCATAGCATAATTGTTTTTATCTAGATCGGTTTTCTCTTTGTCAGTGTGCAAACACAGAATGTTAACGAAGTTGTACATTTAAAAAAATATGCAAGAACCCATTTACAGCTGGAGTGTATTCAAACTTTGAGTATTCTCACACCAAATACTTTTTTTCTTCACAGTGTATTGATTGTAGTCTCATTAATTCTGTTGAACAATTATCCTTATAAAACTAAAGCAAAGGTTTACACTGTGTCCTAACCAGGTCAGGCAAGTTTATGCTGACAAGCGATTTATCTTCCTCACTGAAATTTCACTATGGACGGGGCTAGCCTGCTCAATGCAAAACCAAATGACCGAAAAGTTGTCTGTATGCTCAACGCATGTTGCAACTAAAATGTTAAAAATGTAGTCTTTTATCAGTCACTTCATTGTGTCATGCCTGATTAGGACAAAGGTAAGTTATAACAAATTAATTATACAATTATAAAGTATTATGCTTAGTTTGTGTAATTGTGTAAAAAAGACAGGTGAGGAAAAGCAGTTCATTAGCTTCACCGATTCACACCTGTCTCCCCTCCACAGATCCAGTGTTGAGGGAAATTGAGGGTGTGTTGCATGGAACAGAGAATGTTGAAATCAGAGAGCTTTACAGCAGAGCACCAGGGGGATAGATACACAGCTGCAGCTCAGAGCAGAAAGGATGACCTGGGATATTGTGGTTCAGGCTTCAGTGTTCAGTCAGGGGGATAAAAAAGGGCAGCGTAGCGCTTACTCTGATTGAACCAATTGCTCTGTGTAACTCTCTCAGGTCTGCCATTCCCCCAGGCGAAAAACACAAGCTCAGCACTGTGTACATACAACAAGTGCCGTATGGCCAGAAAAGTGGCCGAGAAGGAAGGGCCGATACATAACAGCAGCTATGGCAGCGAGGGATGAGTGTTAAGACTGTTTATTGATTTATTGACTGCATTGATTGTCGAAGTTGTTAAATAGTTCAGAGACATGGTACAGAAACACAGAACACTCAATGAAACTTGTTGTTTGAAGCCCATGTGAATGTAAAAGCTATGCAGAAAGCATATTGGGAGAATATAATGAGCAGACAAGGGTTGTGTAACATTTTTCAGTTCAAGAATGCAGTTAAAATCCAGTTCAGTTCCTAGATTTGTATTTAATTTTTAATTGAGGTGACAAACAGGAAACACAACTGTAGTTAAAATTTTAATTTTAAATGGAATGAAATGAAAAGAAATTCATGTAAATGCTGTTAACGCTGTGTATTGTTTAATGATATTTCATATTTCAGTATGAGTTAACAAATAAATGTTATCATACACACAACATGGGGTATTTCCAGAAACACTAAATATATGTATAAAATATATAAATATTTTTAAATGTCACCTATAGAAATCTTATTCAATTAATATATCTTTATATCTAATATTAATTAATAATTTTGTCTAATAGCTCTAATTTACCCCCATAATCTTTCAAAGAGAACCAACATTCAACATCCTAATGCAGGTTTTATTATTTTTCATTATTTTTAACAAATAATTGTTTATCTCTGTTTATCTTGTAATTTCACTCTGGCCTGAATGTTTATACCAGTTATTAACAGAAAATAGAAAAGATCTCAATTTTATATTCTGAGGATTTACTTTAAATGTCATAGCACAAATGTAATTACTGTTTTGTTAAAATGATCCAACATGGTGTTTTTAATCATGGCCTATGTAACGCTCTGTTCAGCTGAGACTTGAAGTCATATAGTTTAAATTAGCAGATAACATAACACAATTAATGAACTCAATTAAATTGCCAAATAAACAAGTATACAGTGGTAGTTTAAAGCAGTTTTGGGCATGAACATTTAACTGTATGACAACACCATCTGAGATCAGTTTAGTTCATGAATGGACATTATGGACATTACCAGATGGGCACTGAAAGACATTAGGCTTTCTGAAACAAGTGATATGCTTAGTATAACACAATCCACTAGATGTTAACTCTTGTCAAAAGTACAAAGACAACAGAGTAAGTTAATGCAAACAATGTGGCTTTTTGGTAAAGAAATAAACACATGAAGCATCAAAATCAATGCAGTAACCCCATAAATATCACTAATTAATCATTTGCACAAAGCAGCTCTTTAAAGTTAATCTGATGTGTCCATCAGCTAAGAAAGCCTCAGTATCTTTATGATTTTTACAGGCACCTCTTTCAATGTTCCATTTGTCTGTATGACAGAGGACTTTGTTACAGCAGATGTTTGGTAACTCCCTGCTGATCACTCCAGCAGCATTGCTGCTAGACTCATTATTGTGTTTCTGTACCAATACGGAAGCAGCTGCATTTGAAAACAATGTGGAGGTTTAAACCCAGGGATGAAGCATATGTGCAGCATTTTGGAGTTTTCAGAATAAGCCTTGAGTGTGACAGTGACAGTTTTACTGGGTGTGATCAACTCACATAACATATGGGATTCGTCTTGAAGAGAAAACATTGCTCGTGACAAAAACATGGTTCACAAAATGATTAATGATGCACAGTTCCACAAAAATTCAAAGAATACTAGATTTCAAAACCCTGTGATATTAGAGAAGAATATGTTTTCTGGTGAATCGCTCACATATGATATAATTTACTGTAGACCTAGCATCCATAGTACTGTGATGTTATCAGATGGTTATACCTAATATGTTTTGATATAAGTACAGAATTATAACCAGTGTTGGGAAACTTAACTAAATATTAAGTAGTATGACTGTCCTAGTTAAATGTAAAAATAAACTAAATGATCTGATTATAGTTATATATTTGTACTTAAGTAGTTTGATAGGTACTTTTAAGTCATTTGTAGCATTGGTAAGGCTACTCCTGTTTTAAATGGTTGCTTAAAGATCCTATGACATGGCTTAAGGATCACAGTTTTCTTTACAATGTAACATATTTTTTCTGTTGAAACCAGAGGATAGGCAGAATGTCTTAAAGCATAGTCAGTAAGCTTTAGTTATGTAACAGCCTTAAAACATGATTCACAACCTGCTGGTCAGTTGCAGGAAAGGCTGGACAATATATTGAATATATTGACATCCAACAAGCCACAAAACTCTGCTCCTGATTTAACGGGGCCTTTAACTGTTTTAAATTATAGTTTGTAGCTTGGGAAGCTAAAGCTTTAAAGTATTTTTTTTCAATGCTGATGATGCTATATTCATACTATGTGCAAGATTGCCATGGCATTGCCATGATAACGTACAGAAAGCCATTGGTTTATAAAATCACTGAAAGAACTCATACAGGGTTAAAATACTGCATACAGGGTACTGTGTGACATTTCTGCTAGCTAATTTAAAATATGTGATTTTATGTTAGCCATGGAATAAAGCTATGCGCATAAAATTGAGACTTTTCTCATTGCTGTATCAATAATACCTATATTTGATTGTAATTGTTTAGCGTCTTCAGGATCCACAAATGGCCTTGGTTATCTGTGCGAATTGCACTGCACTCATTGCTGGTGTGCGAGAAAGTAAAAATTAAAAAATCAAACCCTCAGGGTGATGGTGGGTAAGGACACTTAACTCATCGCATGCATCATCTTAGAAGACATGATTCGTATGGCAACTCTTTCCGAAAGAAAATGAATAAAATCCTCTTCTCTTCACAAATATAAATATATTTATGATAATATGTACAATAAGGTTTGCCATCATAAACACCATTGGTATCAGGAGGTTGACAGAGCAGATTATTACTCTTGCTATGGGTACACACACTTTTGCAAAGACAGCCATGATTGATTGACATGTTGAAGCATATTTCGAAGAAATGATTTTTGCTGTGAGAAGGCTGGTGGTGCGGAGAGCAGCAGTCTGTTAGTCCCGAGAACCAGGTAAGGTGCCGTCCTCCTCCAGTTCCCATTGAAAGTTTTGCCCTGTCATTTGGTAAAACATCATATTAAAGGGCTTGTAGAATTTGTGCAGTCTGCGAATGACATCGGGGTCTATTTTGGGGTGAGTTCTGCCCTTGGACTTGCCAAGACACCGTGGGGTGCTGCTGTCCTCCGGTTTCTTCAAGCAAGGGAATCCCTTGGTTTTATTAAAATAGAAATGTTTGTCAGTAACAATGCGCTTGAGTCCCAGGAAATCCTGCACCTTTGCCATCTCGCCAGCTGGATCAACAATAAGCCTCTCTCCGCTGACGAAGTGCATCTGCGAAAGTGGAAAATACTGCATCCAGCTCTCCAGGTGAAGCGCATAGATTCCTATTCTCAGCGCGCTCCACGACGCGTCAATAAGCCCCAGCGTTCGATTCTTGAAGGCCAGGACTTCGAAAGTGGGAATCTCAGGCCTCTTGGAGAGCGTCTGTGTATAGTCTGAAATGGCTCTGGTCACCGGATTGCGGACAACTATGATTAGCTTAATGTCTCTCGCCATTGAGTGGATACGCTTTGGGGCACTGTTTGTCACAAAGTAGCTAGGCGTTTTTTCCATCGTGATCTGTCCCTCCAGTGTGGAGGGCATCAGCTCTCTGCGAAACAAAATAAAAATGAGAGAAGCCAATAAGTGCAAATCAGTTAACATGACACACCTTCTTTACTATCAAAAGGAATACCCAAGGACATGGTAAATTCAAAATGGCAACAGCTATTAAGTGGTAAAGTATTTGAAATCGCACATGAAAATAACCGTTATTATTGCTAGACGTAATGTTGAAATAAGAAGCGTAAAGCTAATTACACCCATGGAGTAACAAAAGATAAAAGAGCGAAGATGAAACGATGGTGTACAAGTATGCTCATTGCTTAATTGACTCCATCTGTGTTACTCCTGGCACTATTTCGGAATTTTAATAATGAGTTTGCTACATATCATTAATACATCTGAGCCTGGGGTATTGTTGTGTTATAAATTTACTCAGTGAGTTCCACACTTTAGGTTCCTTCACAGATACATCTACGGTCTCTCTGGCAGCAACATATAGCCTGACCCTCTTCTTCTCCTAATTAAATGTTAACGCGTCCTTCCTGAGAAGGGAAGAGAAAACATATAAATTATGGTGTTTCTGTCATGAGGAATGTTTGTGACTTAACCTTTTTTTTTTTTTTCAATAATAAACTGAGAGATAAAGCACTGTGGTAGAAAAGAGTCATTCATAAGTTTATTTTTCAAGGAATTTAATTTTTTTATTTTTAGTGTATATTTCAATGTTATTCATGCCTCATGACTGCAAAACAAATGAATATTTAGAAGTTCTCTGCTTCTCCGTGATCTATTCATTCTGATCTATTCAGTACGATCCCTCATTAAACCTCACAACAACAATTTGACCTAAATGTGGGACTACATAATTAACTTGCCTTCAGTTATACGTAATTAAGACAATATTTTAAAACTTTTCAGTATGTTCAAAAAAACAAAAAAGACAAAAATCACATATCAAATGGCAATAAAGCTATTTGTAACCTTAAAAAATGACATTTGTTGTAACCTAATGTACAGAGGGCAGGATGATTCACTAATATTAAGTCACATTTATGATGTTAATTTAAATGTTACAACTCAAGTACAGTTTTAGGTTACCTGACAAAACAAACCTCTAAAAATAAATTTAAAATTTGTGTCATTTATGTTAAGGGGTTGAATGAAATGAAAAGTTCTTCCACGAACACCTGACATGAGTATGAATATAAAAAACTTTTCTCCTCTCTCCCAACAGGTATTGCCTCTGTCAAGCATTGAAATGTTGTAATCTTGGTCAAATTGTAACTGTGTACAGCTGATGTTATTGCCTCCTTATGAAGCTGGTTTGGATGAAAGCATCTGCTAAATGCCTAAATGTAAATGTAAAGTAATGCATAAAAAGCTAAAACCTGCAGACAAATATGTAATGGTTTTAAACATGCTTTAGTACTGTAGTATAATCTGTGCCTTTGCAGCTTTGGTCTTAAGCACCAAAATCCAAATATATACTTGTGTTTAACAATGTAGGCTAAATTAAATATTTATCAGCTAAGAGGCTTGCTCTAGGGGACAACAGTTAAAGAGCAGGTTTTTAACCTAACCTGTCAAATTGTCGTGGACGCATTTAATGTTATTTTTACACGTGTGCCTTCTCTTTGAGTTTGACCTTTTCCAGCTTTAGCAGAGCATTCACATACACTAAAGAAATAAATAAATCCTTTGTTAAACCTGCCTGAAACACAGAATTACTCTTGGAACACAGCAGACACATTAAATAATGATTTTGTGAACTACTTGCAATGGTTTTAACAGCCTCGAACTAGCACATTCCTGGAAATAACAAACATTCATCTGAAATATGAAGAGAGACAGGAAATGTGTATTACTCTCTCAACCATTTACTGTTCCTTATTATCATCTTCACAAAGTAAGGTGTAAGAGCTCAGGATCTTAAAGCTAGCCTTGCTACCAAAACATTATTTCACAACAAGTGATGATGAAGATTTTTATTGCTGTCAAATAGCTGTCAAACATATTTCCAACTCCTTAGATGATGGTCAGGAATTACTGCTATGATATTACTTATCCAATACATTACAGACACCGTAACCTCTGATAAGGAGTTTCTTTTAGGTAAATAAAATTAGACAGAAGATCACCTGCACTTTTATGTTCAGTACATCTGTAATTTATCATCACTAGAATGACGTACTGTATATGTACACCAGTGATGATGAATTACAGATGTAATTTCATATATCATCTGACATTTCTATTGTTTATCTAATGAAAAGGAAATATCCAAACTGTATTTTAAGGTTGTAAAAATGCTTTTAATTTACACTTAAATTTAAACAATAATTAGGTGACACAATCTGATTGGCTGATTTTTTTTCAGCCATCTATAAATGTTCTTGTGGGGTAACAGCTTTGGTTAGAAGAAGAGGTTTAAAATACTAAAACTTTGATATTTAACTTTTAATGTTTGAATGTTTGTTAGAAATTACTGAATGTAATTTGTTGCAAGAATAGTAGAAGTAAATTTCAGTTTATTAATTGTCATGTTTTATGTAAAAAAAACAATTATAATAATGGGAAACACTTAAAAATTGTAAAATAAAGTTCTTACAGAAAATTTAGTATACCATCTTTAAAGCGAGCTAAGAAACTGCTGACTGAGATTTTGTGTCTTTCAGTATATATGTACAAAATTTCTTCTTATTTTACAGTTGTCACTGTCAAACAAAAATAGTGATGCACAAACCAACCAATCACTGCATGCTGGACACATTCTAAATGAGCACTTCTCCAGGCCAGGATTCAAATCTCCTTGTGGAACACATCAAATAGAGTACATATATCCTCCATGCCCCTCAGCACACACATGCACACACTCACTCACAAGTGCCTCTGTAATTTCATTTCGGTAACAGTATTGCACTTCTGATGGGTAATTTCCCAATGGATTATGTTTTGCTCAACATGCTATAGAGCTGTGGCCTCTTCTGGACCAGTAATGGGATATAAAACACATCTGTAGATAGCACTGTGACTAGAACGAGTATTAGTTTTCATTACATTCCATCAATGTTCTCCACTTCCTCAGTGTGGTAATGAATGGCTAAAGATTTTTCCCTCTCAAGGTCTTGGGGAGCCAGCTATTTAAAGTCAACGATAAAACATGCAAGTCCTTCTGGACGCAGGTTTGTTTGCTCACAAGTTGAATTAAATAAAAAATTGAAAAAGTAAAAACATGGTGAGAAAGAACTAAACCTAATGAATCACCTTG
Organism: Chromobotia macracanthus; assembly: GCA_036877525.1. Classification (NCBI taxonomy): domain Eukaryota; kingdom Metazoa; phylum Chordata; class Actinopteri; order Cypriniformes; family Botiidae; genus Chromobotia; species Chromobotia macracanthus. The sequence continues at coordinate 1,062,139 of JAZGTH010000115.1, forward strand.
ACGTCACCTATGTAAATCACATCTAAAGTACAGGCAGTGTGAGCAGGAGACCTAGATGTTTAATAATAACATGTCATGCCTGTATGAACGAAACATTCAGTCGACACGACAGATGACTGATGCTCAAGGTAACCTTCTTCATTTAAGGCAAGCGTATAACCGGTCATTGTCCTCATCAGGCTCGACGCAACTCATTATATGTGTAATTGCAAAAATATGGAGATTACGGAGGCGCGATACCTTCATTTGTGATTGAGGTCGAATTCATTTCCATTGTGAGCGAATCAGTCATGGGTGGTGTACATTTAAAATGTCAGAGGCAGTAAGGGGTGGAAGAGGAAAGCAGAATGCTGATAAACAAGCTAATTTTCCTATGCGCCGTGGATGGCTCGGCTGGCCTCGTGCTCAGCTGGAACGGTGATACACAGAAACAAATGGTTAACAATCGCTTATGCCTGCATGAGAAGTACGTGGTGACACGGGTCATTCAGGTAGGCAGGTAAATACAGCATGTGGGGCTAAAAAGGCATCCCTCACCATCTGCTGTTTACCTACTCGAATCGCACAAATCGCATAATATACCAGAGCTATTTGTCTATGGACCTTGTCATGCTTTGCATACCGCTTGGATAAACATGGTTATGACAACTTGACTTAAAGTAGATAAATTACATCGTAGCCCCATGGACCATTTTATGTGGAGTAAAAAATTTTATTTCCAGATTTATAAGCAAAAAAGAAGTGGAACGATGCATAACTTCAGTTCCTTGCAAGGTTTTTACATTCAACTGACATACTGCAAAATGGCAGGTGGGCACAGTTAAGTAAAGGGAATAGCAGTCTAATGAATATCATTTTAGGGGAAATGTTGCTTTCAGAGCACAAAAATATATTGTCTTTTTGTGCTTTGAAGTTAAAAGCATTCTAATTGCCACTTGCTGTGAACTAAAAGATGGGAGAAAGATAATGTATGAAGCAGAGGTATTATTTGACAGAGGTATTACTGAGGTTTATCTGTAAATGCATCTTCTAAGCAACTCTCGGGTTGTGAGGCACACATGAAAAAGCCAGTAAACACTTGGTAAACTATTGAGTCATTTGGCGAGTCATTTGTGCTCTTACATTCCTGAACTACAGTGATCACACAGGTTTTCACTTCTATGTGTGGAATTTAAGGATTTTACACTTAAGGAATTACTTACAGAGTCATACTGTACACTGCTGGAGCAATTTATAGTCCACATTTGTTAATAAACAATGTTTCTTTGACCAACAGCATCCTCAGTATTGACATCCTCAATTCTGCATTTCGTTTGTAGGGTGTACAGTAAAAATGTACAGTAAAAATAAAATGTACAACCAATACAATGAAGACAATTTTATTAGACAAATAACAATCATACTTATTTACATACATACATACTCATGGTGATACTACATTCTACATCGATATCTGAATCCAAATATGGTAATTTTATGATTAATTACACTTACTGTACAGGTATTTTAAACCATTTAAAACATTGTGATTTTATCCTCACTGAAACAAAAGTGGAAATAGCTTTTTCATCTTCAGGGCCAAATAGAAATATTTTAAAAGAACAATGCCAACAGTCTTGACAGGATGAAACACCTACGACAGTTCCCCAGACAGTTCTGCCTCTGTTTCCTCTTGACTTTCACCCGCCTGACTGATGTTGCGCTAAGAGAGCTGTTGAATGCTGAGTTTATGGGCTGTATGGAGAAAGGTGAGAGTAATTAAGACAACAACACATTCTCCCTACTGCAAGAAAACTGCTGAACGCTTCCCACAGAACTGTTTGCTTCAATGAAAGAGCTTAGGAGAGAACTGACAGCTGGTCTTGATCAAAAAACCTTTTCTTTTCTCTTCTGCTATCCCCAGAAGGCTGTTCTACGTCCAACAGAGAACCAGCACAGTGCGTCGCTATCCACCCTGCCAGACTGCTGCACTTAGATCTAAAGCTATGTTTATGAGCCTCTTGGACATGCTGAGCATGATGAAATGAAGCAGAGGAGAAGCTTTATGGATCCTTGGAATATCACCATAAAGCTGATAATTGCTCCATGAAACCACCCTGTATATCACCTTGTAAATTAGCTTGTTTTTCCCTCGCAACATCATTTTAACGAGAAATTGCAGAGGAAGGCGCCACACCTCAGAGCATCAGGCTCTATTTATGAATTCATTCCTGAGGGAAGAGGGGGAGAAGAGAATTTTGCTTTGCTGTTTTATCACTCACATGAACTGGATGGCTCTAGAAATATGTATGCGGGTCCTTTAACCAACTTGCATTTGTTTATGTTCCTTTCGATGGGGCGACTAGAGCGCTTCAGGCTATGCGCATACAATTACCTCACAATAGCCCTCGATATGCTGTGATTGGTGTGGCAATTTCAAAAGCAAGTAGATGCCATATTTGGGTCCATGCTACAGAACATCCTACAAGCATAAGAGTGTATGATCAATCACTCTTTAGCTTTTTAATGTCATTTTGTATTTTATGAAGATACAATTGAAGTCACACCTGGGTACAACAAAGGCAAAGGCTATAATTTCTCCCCAGCATATCTAGTTGATATGGTTCAGTTAACCAGAACTGATTAATAAGACAGATTGGATGTGATAGATTTTATTGCCAAAGAGAAACAGCACTGAGCACTCATCCAGGTTACAGAGAGACTGCCCATGAATGATAAAACCACAGCTTTCCTACTCTGTATGAGTGACAGGACTTACAGACACCCATTAGTGCTAAGATAACCGCAAAGACCTACACATTAAAATCAGAGCTGCACATATGGTTCACATCAATGGCAGCAGACTGACATCAGAGAAGAAATGTACCATGAATCCACCATGTAGTTTCTTCCACATGTTGATACACCATAATACATAATGATCCAGAATGTGTGAGAGAGAGACTGAAAATAGTTCAAAAAGTAGATCAAAAGTCTGCAAATCTGGGGTGCTAAACTTAAAAATTTAAACCTGAAAATGAAGTTTTAGGATTTAAAAAGCTTTAAAGCAAAGTGATGCCAAATTAATAAAAAATGTTGAATTCTAGGTCTTAATCAAATAAGAAAATGTGACATTGAACATTACTCCTTTGTACAAAAGGTCAGAATTCATTGCTTCCATTAAAGTACAAAAAGGCTTTTTAGAACATTCTCAAAAAGTTCTGGAATAACATGGATTTTTAGTTGTTGCACAAACTTGTCAAGTCTATGCCGTGGTGCTTATACAGAGGGTTTGAATGTAAGTTTGAATTTCAATTTCTCTGCTATTTCCTGTCACATCTCCAATGACAAAGCCCAGGAATTAATATAAAAAGAAATGGTGCAGCGGTAAAACATACTTGTGAAACAATGGAGCTGTCACAAGGTCAAAAATTCAAGTCCAGCTTGTGATGTATCCTGCTCTCCTTTCCTCCACTCGCTACCTAATCTTGTCTGGTGTCTCTTTGTATTATTTACAAAACAGAAAAAAGCCCATAAATAAAAAAGTAGTAGTATTCTGCTTCAACAAACAAAATAAGTACAAACAAGTACAAGACATAAGTACACTGTCCGGTTTGCTGAAGCCTTGTGAAGCACAACAGTACTTTAAGAGTGCTGTTAGTCTGTAGCCACTCCATCGAGCCTCATATTTGCTTCAGTCAGCAGCACAGGACCCCATTTGTCCATGGCACACACTTATAATAGCTTTGTGCAAACCAACATTTCGGACCAGCAATTGCTCTACTTATTTTGTGAATGACAGTTTACTGGTCTAACATCACATACTATAGAACATTTCTCTCTCAGATAGTCAAATGTGATGTATTTTCTCAATTCCCTTGCTCAGACTCACTATATTACTAGCCTTGAGAAATTTTAGCAACAGTGGAATCAAATATCCACGATAGTTGGGTGATTCAAACATCACTTTTGCGGTCAGTAATGGAAAAGTATTAAATATTTTGTCCCATTCTGTGTCTTCTGCTCTCTGGTGATGGTTTGTGTGTTTTTTTATGCATAAAAGTGAACTCATTGGGGTATTTCAATTAAAATATTTCTTCCTCACTTTCTATTTTTTGCTAAATCCTTTAAATATATCTAAGATTCCATTTATTTCTCCATCTGTGAGAAAAGCTCAGGCCAGCAGCAGTCTCCAGAACTGTATGCTGCTCTAGCACACACCCACCCTCACAGGTATCATAAAGCACTTTGGGATATGGAGGACATTTTTTTAAATTTAAGAGCAGGTTCAGTCAACAATATCTAAGCCATGATTTTTATTCAGGTTAATCTCTAATCTAGAATTTAAACAAATATGTCAGGCTTTATTTCTGAGGTGACTTGTTTTTTGTGTTAGCCAATAATGTGGTAGAAACAGTGTGTTTCCTTGCCTGTTCACTGAGTACTCTTACGCAGAGTTAGAATTACCCACGATGCACCTCACCCTGTCACATCTCCATATCTCCTGTCACGCTTATCTGCAGCATTTTTTGTAAATTCTTTGTATTTTTTATGAGATGGTCTAATAGATCAGTTTGAAAGGTTTGAAGTTCTTATGAAGCAGCTTTGGGAAGAGCCTCTTCAATTTTGAATATATATCAGCACTTTTCCAATTAAATCAGAGGACCAGAACTAACTGGTGTATAATTTAATATATATTAATTATATATAGAGACATTCAACATTCTCTCTCAGCTCATTTTTATGACTGCTACAGATTCTTGATTAGATCTCAATTTGTTCACCCTGCTTCTGGAGGTACAATTTTCCTTGTATTACTGTGTAAACATTCAAAGTTCAAAGTGCTTAAGGGTTTATATTCAGATTTAGGAAATTACGCCAATCCAAAATGGGCAAAGGACACTTTTATATAAAATTTCTTGCAAAATGAAGTCATAATTCACTTGAAGACAGCTGTACTCTCTATCCGGATCACAAAAGTGCAGCAGAGTGTTAATATAATCCTTACATGAAGCCATACAAAGGAGAACAGAACTAAGATGGAAAACTGTTCTCACTAATCCATCAAAGCGCTGTGTACGTTCCCAAGCTCTAGTACCAGTGCATTGAACTTTGATATGCTTTAAGGGCAAAAATTTTGAGTATTGAGAATGGAGTAAAAGTACCAAAGCTTAGACCTAATGTGCATGTGTTATCATTCAACTTTAAATGTCAATATTTCTTTATCTCCTATGTCCTGCCACTTCAAGAGTCTTCACTGTGTAGTGAAGCCATTAAACCAAGATGGTCACAAGCACAAATCACATAAGTTTTCACTTCTAGTTTTTTTTTTTTTTTTTTTTACAGAGCCCAACCACCTGCTATTCCTTCATAAAAAGCTTTGTGCTTTTGCGCAATAGTTTTAAAGGAAGAAAAAATAAGCAGTGATTTGTCGAGGTAAGCAAAAGTGGATTTTCAGATCAATTCTTTACTCAAAACAAAGCAGAGCAGATTTAGATGAACTTTTCCTAATTAAAGAGATTCTTAGTGTAAACAACTTTAATTTAAGACCAAAAATAATGTGGGTCAATAAAAGCCAGGTTAGAACAGCATTAGCTTTCATGGAGACATGGTCACACAGTGGTGTTTATATGTGAACATCTGGCCTCATGGAAAGAGCCTGCTCAAAACCCTCTAATCACGTACTGAAGGACTAAGCTGCTCCATTAAAGGCTAAGCTTCACTATTACTGGAACATTTCATAATCCAAATTGTGCTTTTACTGGTGCAAAAAAGCTGTGAAAAATGCAACAAAAATTGTGAACATGGAACATCTGTAAGCAGGTTATCCATTACCTGATGATGATAATATGTTTGAGAGGAGAACTCTAGACAGAACAAAGTGAACCAACGGTGGAGCTTCTCTTCCAGTTGCAGGTGCAATAGCGATAGTTTTCTGAGTAATTAAAGCTTTAGCAGTTGTCTCGCAGATGAGGCACTTACATGAGCGTAAAACAAACTCAACGATACAGTCAAATAACACATCCGTCAGAGGTCTGCTGCAGCATATGGAGAGGAACTTCTGTTTACTTCCTGCCGGCCAAATGTCCATCATTTATCTCTGTCTACATGGAAATGCTGGAATCTTTTAGCGGTAATGGCTCCTCTGGAAGATGTAGTGGAACATCTACCAACTATTTTATGCAATATCATTTTTAAAGACCCCATAAAATTGCTCAATGTGTTCAGTTTTCTTTCCTGTGTTGACACATTTCCTATTTTTGCTCCATTTTCTCAGAAAAGAAAGTAAGATACTACTGTACATTGTGCTTTTTATTATAATACCTACTTTTATGGGAACAGTTGTGTTATCATATACTTATGTGTGATCATACTATACTATTTGTGTATTTTACATTTGTCTTAAATTCTGTGTTTTTACATTTGCCTGTTAATGCTTTTCAATAGATTAACACCAATAACAACAAAGCTGCTGAACATTTCCAACATTATTGAAAATGTTAGAATAAATATTGTAATTTGTAAATTCTGTAAACATATAACGTTTACAGCATTGTGCCCCACCCTGACATTTCTGAAGGGAATATTCTTGCCCTAAGAATACAGTTCAACCTCATGGAAACAAATTACCTTCATTATATAGGTGACTCTTGTCTGATTGAAGTGTGCATTTATGTCCACTTGTTTCCTCAAGAGGATGAATTAAATTGGGATTTTTGTTTGGATGATAGGATTCACAAAAAATACTCTGTTTGAAACCAACATACAAACCTAAAGAAACGACATGTTTATGTCTTTGGACTTTTGACTCAAAGCCTTTAGTTACCGAGATACAGCATTTCTCAGAGCACAAAATCATATACTGTAGGTTTCGTTCATGCAGCATTTTCAGTGAACAAATCAAAATTATATGACAAGCACTAATCCAAGCTCCTGCCAAAGGATCTTGTTGACTTAATATATATGCCAACTTGAAAACAGATTCTACCAATAAAAATATTTGCAAAGTAACAGGAGCAGGATGTTCTTTCAAACCCCAGAGAGTTATGAGCACTAACAACACAACATGAATCCAAGATTACAATGTTCTCGACCAGCATCAATCATCGATGACCAGACAGCTTTATTCTCCTTTTTAACTCCTTTCTCACTCTAGACAAGCTCTCAGCCAGTCTAATATTGTTTTAGCCCTCTTCAGTCCCTGTTTTCATGTATGCTCTGGATCAAAGCAGGGGACGTACAATTCAATTTCACTACGTCACCTGCAGGTCCGTTGGAAGAAATGTTGCACTGTTGTTGCTTGCTGGTTTCACACTGTGCCTCCCTTGTCAAAGTCTTGCATAATATCTCCTAGCAGCAAGCTGTGTCCGCTCAATAAATGGGAAAAATCATTCTTTATCTTGAGAGAGAGTGACACAAAACATGCCAACTGTGAAATGACTGTCCCAAGTCATTGAACAGTTCACCAGCTTGCAATTCGAGAGATAGGTCTAGATATATGTGTAATCCTGGGATGGATCTCAACACAGAAAGCCTTCTCAGAAAGCCTTGGGCCAATGAACAGCTTGTTTAAGCACTTCCAATAAACCTCTGTACATCTCTGTAATCTCCCCATCTGAGGTAGTTTCACATTATATGAGAATAACACATCACAAATGCAGGGTAATGTTTTATGAGATACAGATTAACTGGAGATACAGATTAACTGGTGTAATCTGCACTGCCGAAAGAAGGATTTTAACCAGGACGTGTCAATGTTTATGGATTACATAAAACCGGCATATTAAAACCTTGTCTCAGGGGTTTCTATTCTTGTGATAATCTGAAAGATTATTCTCTGCTTGAAGTGTCTGTTCAAGCACAGACATATCTACCATATCTCCAAGTAAATCGCTTTTATTGTTCTTAAATATATAAATAAATACATGCTGTTGTACTTATGAAAAATAGCTGTGAACTCAAGGTTAAGACACTGCTAAGTATAAATGTTGTTTATCTAGCAACACCTTGAGACTAACCCATTTCTAAATTGGGAAGAAAATGCAACACACAGCAGCAAATATGCCCAAAGATGGTGGCTACAGTTAAAAAAATAATAATAATTTAAAGAGACTGTTGGCATAGTATTCACCAAATTTTAAACACAAGCATTAAAAATCTGTCAAATCCATAACAACCCTTTTCATTCACTGTGAAGTCATTGATTAGAGAATGTGATCACCACTGGTGATGTGGGATGGCCTGTGGCATTAAACCACAGGCCAGAGGCAGGGGGATTGAATGAGGCAGGGCTCCAGTAGCACAGAATACTTTCCAACTCTAAATAAGATACTCCAGGCGTAGATCTCTGGTCTCTGATGGAAGATCCTGTCCTTCCTTCCCCAGCTGCACATCCAACCTTGAAAAAGCTTAATTTAGGCAGCAGGCAGAGGAGAATGAAAAATTATACTTTCAAGCCACTTTACCATTAACACCTCACACATGTAAACAGGTCTAATTCTCTGAGACTGAAAGAGAGAGAGAGAGAGAGAGAGAAGCCAACACCATTACTGAGCCTCACTGAAAATGTTTATTAATCTAAAGAAATGACAAAATAATATTACTAAAACTAAAGAATTAGACTGAACTTACAAAAGTCACACTACAAAAGTATTACCATCAAAGGTTACCATGGCATTTATTTTTACTATCTTACCAATGTTGCAATTTTGTAAATCTGTATTTAATTGTATTCATGAAAGAGTTCTCATGTGTGCTTTTGCTGTCAAATATTTGGAATAAGAAAAAAATGAATTAGAATGAACCACTGCAAGAAGCAAGGAGTAATCTCAAAATTTGATCAAAAATGATCTGAATTGATAAATCATGATCAAATGATCAAATGAATCAAATGATTCGAAATGATCAAAATATGCCTTTGGCTCTGTTTTGTTTGGGACTGAATCTTCCACTCTCTGTAAATGCAATTAGTATATTCAGTGTTATAACATCATTTTTACCAATGTGCTATTGGTGTTGAGTAAAGCTTGTTTTTACACCTGACCCTCAAAATATATGGCCCAGTTTTAGGTAACTTCTGCTGAATCAGGTCTGTCTGCCTGGACTTCTAAATCTGAACCATAAAATTAACCTCAATATGAGGATCGTTGGATGCAATTTCTAATTTTCTTGCAGATTTTGGAAAAGTGTTACAAACACTAGTTATACAACAGATATTTATATATAAGCCAAATACATATATATTTACAACTGGTTATACATGAACTATGTTTTCAGGCATTTTGAAATGATGAGATTAAGGCTGGGTCAACAGTACTTCTTATGCCCTACATGAGAAGAGCAAACAGACAGTGTCATCAACCCACGAGGGGTCTCACTCCAGGCTGCTCTAATAACTGCTATAAAGAGACTTACAGTAGATAAACCCCCACTGCTACTTCTGAATACATATGGAGACTCACACAAATCTCCAAACTGCCTTATTTGAGGGTATCTTTAATGACTCTGTTGAGCACCAGTAATACCATAAACTGTGTTCTTTATTACACCCTTATTGCCACCCAGATAAAAATACTCTGTAAGAGACACCACGATCCCAGCTAACACTTACATGCTCAATGCTGTAAGATGAACTCTACGTCTAGTGACCTCATAATGCACTCCTAACTAATGAAGTGCTTTATTACTTTTAATTTGAAATTAATTTGTATTCCAATGCTGGTCCGTGTTTCTGGTCTAGCAGGTGGAGCAAACAAAACCTTTCTTTTGCAAGTTTAAGAAAACAGTTAATGTATGACTATGTTGGCAATTGATAGCACAATGGACTAGTTTGACAAATAGGGTATTCAAAGGTTGTGGGTTCAAGGCCCACCAGAGACTAAAGTACTTTAGATTTAAAGTTCCTGTAGCACAACTAGAAGAGCATGGTGCTAGCAATACGAAGATTGTGAGTTTTGATTCCCAGGGAATGCATGGATTAAACAGGTATAGTTTTAATGCACTTTTGAGTCCCTTTCGGAAAAAATCATCTGCTAAATACGTAAATACATAATATCTGAGTATTCTGAGAGTTGGACTTGTAAAGATTACATTGTTTACAATTTCAGATACTGTAATTTGTGTATTTCATTAACAGTCAATTAAACATTACATTCTAATGATTTTATACTTTATCTGTGTCTCTCGTACCATGAGGAACCCTAAACAGATGTTGTTTCAAAGGCAAGATTTTTAATGATGAGGAGGGAAAAGGTTGGGGATTTAACCCTGATTAAAGACACGCTTACAGGCTTCTGCTGGAGGAAAATTTGCAAACTGTAAAATGTACTTACATGAACATCATGCATGATTATGCTTGCAAGATTGCCTCTGATATTGGTAGAAATTACATGTTTTGAGGGGTGTGTGAATTCACTCCTGACTGATTGATTTTACATTGATTTCATTTACAATGACTGTGAATGCAGCAGACAACAGCCTGTGTGTCATAAGGGTTCAGTCGCCCTTCTGAGAGAAAGTCCCTTCAGTGTAGCCCTAACATTTATTTGGATGGCACTCTGATGTAGAAAAGACATGCTGACCAGTTCTTGAACCCTGTTGCTTTATACCAATAGTACTGTATCAAGACAAGCCATTTAGGGATGGGACATAAGGAATGTTCTCCTCTCATAAGTTCCACAATGCTACAAATTCACCAGTACAATTGAATAAATCTGTTTTCTTGAAAGAGAAATGAGCCTTTAAAATTAAATTTAGAAATAAGCTGCTTTACACCTAACCCTCTTAGGCGAATGTTTCACCTTCTATAAAAATATATTTTGAAAACTACTATAAGAATATAAGACACATAAAAAGAAAAAGAATTAGACAAAGGAGCTGGAATGTTATATCAAATGTCCCTGATCTATAATGCACTGCAAACGATTAATGTAATGACAAATTTCTCCTGAATGAATTAACAAATTAGTCTCAAGATTACATATTTATATACAGCCACAACATCACATAGTTTATTGGCTCCTCTTTTAATGTGATTCATTTTCAGTCTATTAAAATGTGCTGGAATGAAGCTGAACGTGGTTGACAGGTTTAAATCAGACATACAGTGAAAACTGTGAATGGTTTTGGACAACAGACTGATTAATAGTTATTTAAATGCAATGATACAATTATGTATGAATCAAAAATGCATTTTCAGAACACGTTACACATTTGTGAGCTGCATTGGTAAATGTTGTCAAAGCTATTAATAGTTATTCTACAAAATGACAATTTTTGATCATCCTTGAAATATCCAAACAGATCCATGAAATATTGTTGTATGTGTTTTCTGTAGCAGGAGTTATATATGTTGGTTCTAAACATCCACTACAAAAATCTCCTAAATGATTATTTATAAATGTCAGTTCAAAGCAGGTTGTTAGCCCCAGTCTCTCATATAACAAATCAAGAAATGGTCTGTCTGATTCCCACAACCTGACAAAGAAGCACATGGCGATAATGTGCCATCTTTGTTTGTTTACATGCTGTTTGTTTACATGCAGAAGAACGTGGAACATATGAGCCATGCAGAGTCTTGGACGCATGCTGATTGCGCGCCTATTGCAGCTAGAAGGATGGCTCTCGAATACAGATGAAGAGAAAGCGCAGCTGATGACATGAACATTATTAATGCATGGCATGGAGCTAATCTGCTATGATTACTGCCCCTAAAAGCTTCATTTTTTTGTGCACAATTAATGCAGGCACCTTGTACGATTCCCACAGAGATTCTGCTGTGCCTTCCTGTCCTCACAGTTGCTTTAAAACAAGACAAACTATGACAACCCACGCTTATTAAAATCATAATTTGTACCAGCAAGCATGATGCAATTCATATCTGTCCATAACTATACGATGCAAGCAGTTTACAATCACTGAACTGGTCATCTGAGGCCCCTGCTGACATCAGAGTGTATGGCTCTTACAGAGTTTGCCTGTCTTAAAATAACAACACTTTCACAGACACATAAGCAATGGCCACTTTGCTGTTGTTCTTGAAGGCATTATGAGGCTAGTGAGATACAGCCACAGTGGGGGGCCTGAATATGTCTTTCATTATTAATAAAGATGTGACTACAGTGCCTGCCTGACAGCCCTCAAGTCCCACACTGCCTTAATATGTAGCTGGTGACAAGCTGAGAGCCGAGGCACCCACACACACACTTGAGGCCAGGCTGTTGTCACACCATCCCACTATAACCTGTAATTATTCATGCTGCCTAAGTGCTTCCAACCAGATATTGGGATCATTTGTTAGGTGAGTCTAGTTTTAGAGAGAAATAAAAGTAAAAGGGAGACAGAGATTGAGAGAGAGAGAGTGTGTGTGAAAGGGTATAATCCAAGCCACTGCAGTGAAAGTGCCCCCCGCCTCCTCCCCCCATCCGCAACACTGGGGCTTGATTGATTTGAAATTACTACTTGAGATGTGAACCAGAAAGGCAGATGGACTGAAACACTAATTCAGAACATCTCATCTCTGGTAATTTCAAAGTCCTGATGTTTTCTTAAACATGCCACTCAAAGAGAGACTGGCAGCGACTGAGGCTCTTGTCAGGGGCCCCAGTTCTCTCAGGAAGCTCAGCGTACCTGCTTTTATTATTCATCAGACAAATGCAGTTGCCGGGATGTGTCGGGAAACAAATCTCGCAATATTCAGTCGCTCAAGACTCAGGCATGCATTTTCCAGAACAAATGCTCTGGCGATGATATTGTAAATATTCAAGCAGCACGAGAAGGGAGATCACAGCGTGTTTTCCACAGAAGCGTCATGCCTCCCCCCATTTTACTTGTCACAAACCATGTAAACCTTTGTATTATGTGTATATCATATACATTATATAGTATATGTGTTACAGTATTGTTTGTGCTGTGCATTGTGTATGTTCATCTGTATGTAAATGACTTCAGTATAGGATCACACACCTGAGCATGATTAATCATTTCAGTACACTTGTGTCTGGTGGAATGACAAAGTAATTTAAATAGAAATTTATTTTTTAAAATTAATTTGTACAATTCATGTAGGTTAAAGAAGCAGTTTTCAAAAAACATTAACATTTCATCCATCAAGTTGCATCTGCCGCAGATTTACTATAAAATGATGTCACTCAAAACACATAAAACACATAACACATCACACATACAAGATTATTATAAAAATGTCCAAAAGCTCATATATATGATAAATAATGACACACAATATATGAAAACAACACCACTGGCCAAAAATGTCTTACAGTTGAAATGTGTACTACTAACGTGTTAAAGTGTATTATTTTCCTTTGGTCATTTCTTATCTTGCCCAGGGCAACATATGAGTCAGAACTGCAAATGGTTCCCCCACAACGGCCTCTCAAAAAAAAGCACATGACGCACATGGTTTATCATTCCAAACAAATGTGCAAGGGTCACCCGCACACTTGGAATGATGCCTAAACAGATCACAGTTGTCTCCCCAGTGTGAAAGAACAGATTTTAAGGTGGGTTCATGTGTGTGTCGGTGTGATGGCTTCTCTCTGTGAGCTGAGTCAGAGAAAATCAGCTCCTGTCAGACTGTCAGAATCACTGATGATGACAGAGAGGCAGGACTGTGGCTCTCTCTCTCATTTTCCCTCCACACACAATCTACTGCTGTGTGTTTTAGGAAAGAGGAGGGGCGGGGGTGCAGACATGCATCCATTTCAGCAGTCAACAGTGAGACACTTCCCTGCACATGGGATGAGCCATGTCTAAAAGCCCTGAGACTTCCCCATGGCTGTCTGAAATGGATAACGCCACCGCATAACTGTCAGTCCAGGGTTCCAGAAAGCAGCTGGACAATTTAGAGCAGAGGTTAAATGAAGACACTTAAAAACACACATTACAAACACATTAGGCTGAAATAAAGAGTAGTGATAATGACACTAAATAGTCTGTTTTGTGAGAGTTCATTGGGCAAGATTAAGTGTCATTCCATTCCTTGTTAGCTGGACGATTGCCTAAAGCCAACCTCAGATTGATATGAGCCATAGGAAGAATCCACTAAACAGTCAAACAAACCTGTGCTAAAAAACCTTGTCCCATATTCATTACCAATCTGCAACCCAAGTTGAATATTTTATTTATTATATAATTTAAATTTTTTTTTTAATTTAAAATCAAGCACAAAGCATAATCTATTTTAAAAGACACATTTGTGTACATTTTCTAGCATACCTGGCACAGGTTACTCTTATAATAAAGACCAAATGATGGAGAAGAGTGTAATAATATTAAATGGCATAGTAAACAAGATGCTGGTTTTTGATAGCAAAACTGGCATGACTTTTTAGTGAAAGTGTAATTTCTTTCCTGGACCACATGAAGCACAACAGCAGACTGATACGAGCTGTAATCACTTGACTATTGCCGCCCATACCACACCAGCACACTCACACAGAGACTTCCTGTGTGTGTGTGGCCTAATGTCTGAAGCCATGATTGAAGGACTGCAGAGGCTGAACATAATATGAATGCGGGTGAGCACTACCAATTGGCAGGAAGAGGAGGGTGCAGAGACTCGACTGACAAAATCAGCCCAATGAGAGGAGCACAGCACTAATGAGCTTTTTCATACCAAACCATGAGAAAAAACCCCAGGGAAACAGGGTAATTAACAGCCGCGCTGACGAAAATATGGATACTTTTCAAAAGCACTTGCTGTTTTCATTATCCAGCTCAAAACATGTTTTGCTGTTTGCAGTTTGATCATTCTCCACAATAAAGACAATAACAGGCCTCTGAGGTCCTCAAGAACAAGCTGAATGTCATCACAAACAGTTATTTCACCAAATGTTATGTAAAGGTCAGACGTACAGAGGGCAATTACGGCGACTGCAGACGATCTGCGTCTATCAGCTGTAATTATGGAGGGACATTAAACAGTCTTGACGGAGGACACGAAGACGATGTGTTAAATGCAAACGATTCTTTTCTTTGTGACACAAATTCTGCTTCATCACGACACGGCCTGACTCACAAGCGCAGACGCTTTGCCTCAGACTGCAGATGACTGTCTGCCATGAAAGAAAATGTATTGGCTTGCTTTTATCATTTCACTACCATGTTATCTTTGCCTAATGTCTGTTGAAAATGACGGTCATTCAATCAAAATCAGTAGCGTTTCAAAAGGTTGCAGAAAAAAAGGGGGGATTTGGGAAAGAATGCTATTACCCACATAGGCAGAAGAGCTCTGATGGGCATGTTGATATGGTGAACTAGTAGAAATCTGTGTGCGAAGAAAGTGAATAAAACACCAGTCAAGGCTGCAAATGTCATGTGGAAAATGGGAAAGATCAGCATTATAAAAACCTGTGCAAGACCAATTAAAGATAAATACGACAAAGATTGATAGGGGAAGCGTTGGGTTATCAGGGCACTTTTTGGAGTAATTAGCGGCCGGGCTGACGAGGCAGCCTCACGTCGCTGAGGAACGGAGGAACAAGAAACATGACATCATTTTGCTGGAATCAATGCATGTGACCTTTGCAGCCTGAAAAATTGCTGGAGTTTCAGCAGAACACTTGATAGAATTACAGTGAACACAAGTCACGGGCAGAGGGGTGGACCAATGACCTTCCGGGCCAGATGCTTGTCATGACCCACCGTGCTCTTGGCCCTGTGACTTTTGCAGTTTCACAGGAATAACTCAATGCCACGGGTGACCTTTCTGAACCCTTGACGAACACGCCGGAAAAATTGACCCACAGACACATTTGATCCGTTTCCCATCACATACACAAAATTCCTAGCGTGATTGTTTTGCAACAAAGCAAACATTCTGGGTGGATAAAGCAGTGCATCCAGAGGGAGGTGCAGTAGCAGGGTAGATGCAGGTTCACATTCATGTAGAAAAGAATCTCACAGATTGCCCTATGAAAAATGCACTTAACATTGGAAGTGATGCCAGTTTAGCACTGGCTGAGTGAGGATGGTACTCAGGAGAACAAAAGATGAGACAAACAAACAATCATCAAATATGGATGATTGTCTTTCTCCCCAAAACGATGTGTAATGGTTCCCTTTTACCGCGATCCATTGAGACTTTTAGAATGTGCGGTTAAAAACAATGCAATAAAGAGTCAAATATAACCCACAAAGGTCCACAGCTACAGTCAATTAAATATTACTACACACAGATTTACCATACCATGATAGATTACAAGAGTAATCTATCAGTTCTACTTAAAACAATACTTTTCTAATATTATTATATTATATCATTTTGTATATTATATTATATTATATTATATTATATTATATTATATTATATTATATTATATTATATTATATTATATTATATTACAGTTCATAAAATATAACATTTGATTTAATTTTAACAATTTAATCAATTTTAACAATTTAATCAATTTTAACAATTTAATCAATTTTAACATTTTAATTTATTGAACGTTAAAAGTTCTTTGTTTCTTTGTTTTCTGAAAATATAATCATAACCCCAAACATAAATACACATCATCAACAAATACAAAATGTACTGACAGCCCATCACTGGCCATTCTGGTTGTGAGGCCCTGCACTTATTATAAACATCATACACTTCCAGCTACAAAACGTTATATACAACAACAAGATCTAATCCCTTTAAGCAGTGGCACATCAAGCTTACCCAGAACTTCCTCCAATTCCTGCAGAATGTCTCACATTAGCTTGGCGATTTATAAAGCTACATTATGTAGGTCCAAATTCAATTTTCCTGATTTGAGCAAATAAACGCTTGAATGGTTAATCAATTACAGTTGCTTTACAGTTTGAGTCACTCTGCAGCCGTGGCATTCTCCTCACACTATCAGCACTGGCTATGCCAACTCTTCCATTTCATTTACTGTAATTGACTGTTTATAGAAACCGTGTTGTAGCTGAAACTTGACCTAAACCATGACCGAACTGCTCTAATTATACAACATTACAATAGTATCTGTAGACAATAACATCACCTACTGTATCTCAATCCAGATTAATCCTGCACCTTGGGTGCACCAGCTCTTTGCAATTAGACTAATCCTGTGACAAAAAAACATTAATTAGTGACCAGATTTTATAAGTTTTGTCTTTTGAAATCTGCCTCTTCCAAAGTGCTGTCTCCAGTGGCTCAACCCGTGAAGAATGTGAAGTCTTAGGAATATTATCCCATGTTAGAAAGAGACACAACACAGAAACAGCTTCAATCTGATGTATTTTAATTTGAATCCTGCAAGCTGATTTCCTGCAGGATTGTATTGTCAATTTTAGTTGTCCAACTAATTCAGGTCTTGAAATTTTTCACTAATGAGCTGATGAGTTAAATCAGATGGTTGGATGAGGGACACATTCAAGAGGGGATCCAGAAACCCAGACTTATACACCATTGATTTCAACTTGATGGATCAAAATAATATAATTAAACTGAAGTCTTCAGAGACCATTCAAGCCAAAACCACATTTTTAGTAAAAATGACTAATAAAAATACATTTTTTAAATGTGTAATAATAATGGTGTTATATTTGTTCACTAATTTCTTTTTCAACATGGCATATTTTCATGTGACATCACTTTCACAAAATAATCCCCAGATGGTATCCAATCCTACTCCTTTCATCTCCGGAGGAGCCATAACCCACTGCAATCGAGCTTTCAGCCGCCGTCTGAAGTACGCAGAGATGCAGCGCTTATTTACTTCTCGCACCCATCATCTTCATGTCAAAACCACTTTTAAATTCTTATCACTTAATCTGTGCGAAGAGGAATAAAACTGCACGGTAAAATGAAAAATGTGCTTCATAATGATAGTGTCGTCGCATGAGATGAAAAGCGATGAATCACAATAGTGCTTTTCTTTGACAACTGCAGTCAGGCATCAGCAAATACTTTAGAAGACCAATACTAGCATGTTATTTTTTAATTCCATGTCTAATTTTGAGTCTAAAAGACGGACCTATGTGGGAGACATGTTTGCAGCAAACTTTCATCGGCTCTGAATGGTTTCCACGGTAACAATGAAGGCGGCAGATTTCAGAGAATCCTCTGTATTGGCAGAAATCAGGACTGGTATATTGGAGTAACCTAATAAAGGAGAGCCACACATAACCAGGAAATCCATGTGACAACACAATGGAGTCTTCAGACAATCAATAGTTACAATTTGTCAAAATGGCAAAGTATCGTCAAGCACACCAAGTGTCAATCAGGGGACATAATTTCTGCATTCGTACCACAGTACAACTGATTACAGTCACATTGTTCTTCAATTTCACCGTGGCAATTTAGAGGCTGTAGCAATAAATGTTGACAAAAGCTTCTCATTACAGTCCTTTGATGCAGACTGGGAAGGAAGGAAGTGGATTCTCTGGGCTTCTAACCAAATCAAAAATCACAAAAACCAAAACAGGCAAACCAAACAGCCCAGAGCCAAAATACATTTGGGCTACAATTCTAAATAGCAATAACAAACGGGGATATTGTAAGCATCGATACACTGCATACAAGAGAAGGAAAAAAGCACTATATTAAACAAATCATAGTAAATTAATTTCAGTATTACTGTGACATACTACGGCGCAAACTATGCACACATTGTTTTGCTTCCAAGCGCATTTTCTCAGCCCTGAATATTAATGCGATTTTATATGTGAATTTTTACTTGCTAATTGTTGCAGACTCATAAATAGAGCATCTGGCTGTTTATGCTTTAAGGAGAGCAACAAATGTAAATGAGATTACTTATCTCCTCTGCCTCGTTTGGATGCTTTATCTGGGCTACACAAACCAAATGACTAATGTGTCAAAAAGCGAACAGCTTACAGGAATTGAGGAGCACTTTTTTGACACGCACTCCTCTGTTTTTTTACACATGACTGATAGCAAGCTGGGTGCAAGAGGGCGCGTTGAAGACACTGTTCCCATTGGCTCTCCTCCGACTGGCCATAAAGGCTGGTGGCAGGGGAGTGTAATGTCTGTTTGAGCTTTGTAAATAAATAACACAAGTTGGGGCCTAATTAGCCCAGCATGTAATATGGGTTTGTTTTGCCTATTTTGCCAAGCTGGTTCTGGCTGAGAGATAACTGATTATTTGTGGTTCCCTGTTTCCTCATTGTACTGCACATACAGAAAAAAGGAACAGGAAGGAGATAACAAAAGATTTTAGACTGTATAAATTCTGCCCTGTAAAGAAAAAGTAGATTTTTGCTTTAAGTTTATTAGTAATAATGTCTGGACTAAACCTATCAAGTCGCCCTGGCTTAAAATCTGCCACCATTACAACAACTATTTAGATTATGTAGATATAGAAGTTTCTTGTGTAAATTTGAAAATTCTATATATAATGTTACAAAATGTATAATATAATGTTTTCTTCATGAAACTTGAAATAAACACTCAAGTACCTTGGAACTGCACATGATAAACAATCAACTAACTGATCAGTTTCACAAACTCACCGGTGACATCACAAGACAACAAGAAACTAATGGGGACAACAAAATCAACAACAACAGTGTAAATAAACCTGGCGAACAGTTAAACAATGGAACTACATACGTTTTTCATGCCCCAGTGCATACTGGGAAAGGAAGAAGTAAATGTTTTTTTCAATGTAGGCCTATTTTAAAAAAATAGGTAAATCTTTCTTTTTTTGTCTGCATCATTGTGTGTACTTCATGTTGGAGTTTTACTGGGATCTGGGATTCGACGAATACCCCACTTGTTCGAAAGCCATGATTCACCCTTATAATGTTTTATCAAAGAGAAATGATGAGTGAATTATAAGAAAGTCATTTTCTGGAAATAGTAAAGTATTTTGGATTGTATGGGTCAAATGACTTCTTTTCATCTTTCATCTTTACACTGGGATCTCTGTTTTTATTTCTTCCTTTGATTATGTAAAATTGAATGCAAGGATTACTTATGGGTAATCTTCTATCAGCAGTGTGGTCAAGGATTACAGCAAGTTTAGAATTCAGCTGAGCTGGTTACTGCTCTTATTTTGTGCTTCAGAATCCAACAGTAAAGACCGTAATCCGCTTTAGGAACCGTGTTTTCCAGCTTTAAATCGTGGATCTATGTTCTTTTGGCAGCCATATTAAATAATAGAACACTCTCCTGTCATGAAAATCATGCTCTGGTCTAAATTTTTTTAGATAGATTTGAGGCCTCCTCTCATTGGCCTGCTGTCATGTCTACACTGACTGCTCCTGTTTCAGTGAAGAAATTAAGTGCAGCTCACATAGTGCTGTTGTGCTTTAGAACTGCCTGCATACCACTTTCTATTAACATACAACACTTTGCTCTAATTGCAAAGCAAAAACTAAAAAGAAAAAGATCTTTCAAGAAGAATCCTGTAACTTGCGGTTATGTCAATGAGAGAGAAACGATAGCTGTCGAATAACAGCAATCAGGTTGCTGTGATGGATCGTCTTCACAGATAATGCAAAATTAAAAATAAAAACCACCCACAAACAATGAGGCAGTAAACATCAATCATAGCAACAGCAACATCTGGAGTTGGCAGGGCTCTGTAGAGTTCTACATGTCCCATTAATCCCTGCAAATTCCACCAAATTCAGGTTATTTGGAAGAATAATGGAATTTCATGAGCACTTTAATATTTTAGAGTGCATTCGTATAGCTATAACAATAAGTTACGGCCAGCAGAGAATTGAATCAGTATGAAGCAGAAAGCACAGACAGTTTTTACCTACTGTACAACACACTGTAGCACAAACAGAGGCCTTTACGGAGAATGTGTGTGTTGTCTATAATTATTTGATTTGAGCATAAAACCCTATAATTATTATTAAAAGACATGACAAGGAAAACACAGAGTATCTAATTGAGCATGATGAGTATCCTCAGATTAAATGAGGTATGACTAAATGTCTCCTTGGATATATAAAAGCGGTATTTGTCGTGGCTCGCAGACGATTAAAACCATGACATTGTGCTGTACATTCAGGAGGATACAGGGCCCGGCTGCAGCGTGCCTGTTACATAAACACGGTAATCAGTAAAAGGGGGTTGTTAAAAGAAAATCTATGACGCTTTGACATGCTGTGACTAACATGGAAATCCTAAATGAGGTGAGTGCTTCACTAGCTCATCCTCTTCATCAGTCCAAATAAAGGCTGATGTTTGATTTCAGTAAACCAATACTTAATCAGATGGGATCAATCAAGGCGAATCTACAAATTACAACCCATACATAAGTTGTTTAAAGCTCTGAGGTTCCCAGGATACAAAGGACACACCTTATCCCTACGCCCACAAGCTCAGGTCGTAGCGAACCACCTTTTGTGTGTTGTTTCATACCAGCCAAAGACAGCAAAATAGATCAACTGGAACATCAACTAGAGATAGCAATCAACATACTGTAATCCTGATAAAGAGAAGATAAAGAGTTGTTTTGTTGCTTGGAAAGGCTAAACATTCTCTCTACAACATATCTTAGGTACATCACGTGGATGTTCAACATGACCTGCTATTCTTTTGCGTGGGCTTAACGGCAGGTTCTAGCAATGTTTAAAACCTGCTTGGTTCAGACGCAGCACGACAGGAGAAAGACAGACAAGTAGATGGTGATTATTTGACATCGCAGGAGTGAGACAGCGAGATGCCAGGATTCAGACAGAGAAGGTGGTAAGATGGAATCTGTCCCTCCACCCGTTTGCTCGGCAAGCTTTAAAGTAGGTCACACATTTCTCCACACTTTGTGCTGGGAAATCTAACAAAATCAGCATGCAACGTCCCTGCTCCTGTTAAAAGCAAAGTATGACGTTGGCTTTAAAAATTAATGGAAATACAGTGTTCTCTGAATGCCAATTACGTCTCTGAAGGCCTATCCTCAGAGACACTCAAAACAATGAAATGTGCAAAATGATTCTGAATGATTCTGAAAATGAACTGATTTTCACTGCATCCCAACACTTAAACAGGTTGTATTAGCCACCTAAAGCTCCACTGCCAAGCAGGTCTGACAAACAACAACATTTAAAGGGTCATATCATACATTCTTTAATTTATTTTTTTCCCTCAGGGTCCACTTATAATGTTTGTAAATTTGCTTTATAAAACATTTATGAACCATTTTCCACCAGAATTATACATGCTCTATAAACACCCATTTCGTATGTGAGAAACATGCAAATTAAATACAGCACTCTTACACTTTTACTCTTTTGCTGTTGAGTCCAGTATAGTTTTAACTGCTCCATCCCTCAATAACATCCTCTTTGCAAAGATTGCATCACATTGTGAGAGGTTTACAACACAATCCACTCTGAAATGTAATGTTTAAACTGTGAAGGTCAAGCTGAAATGTTTAGCGACCTTGTTAAACATTTCTCATGCTTAACTTGGGGATCCTTTGGAATTATATGCAGAGTGACATGTGCTACACACGGCCATGAACAGCAGTTCTTCAGTTTTTTTGGGAATATCAGTATCTTATTAGCTCACAAGTAGCTTTTGTGAGGTTTCCTGTTTATAGAACAAGCCATTTTTGCAGACTAATTTCAATAAATGCTGTTTTGGGCTGAGGAGGAAGTTTTGAGTTCTGAAAGATAGTAGTTTTATAGTATGGACTTTCTAAAGACCAAAGAATTATTCATCTTCTATTCATCAATTATTCTTCCATTTTATATCAATATATATATAAATATCTATATAAATCTATGTTCTTCCATTTCAAATGGAAGAGTTCTTCCATTTCAATCTACGTTCTGCCACTACTAGTCCATACAAGTGTAACACAGGAGTTCATCGATGTGCCCGCCTTACAGAGAGACTGAGTTTGAGCTGTAATTGAGAGCCAGAGCCCTGTTGTGTTTGTCATGCCAATCACAGCCATCTGCTGGGAGCTGGCTGGGAGGGACACCCATTACTGCAGACACTTGTGCAAATCACAAAGTGCTCTGCGATCCAGCTGAGCGCCACTGGAGAATGAAGAGAGCATGGCAACTGTTTAGCCTGCTAGCACATCACAATAATATAAACAGTGTCGCAGAACATTTTTGCCTTTATTGATAGGTTCCAAAAGTGCCTGGCTCTGTCGAAAACCTTCTTTTCTAAACCATTTGCAAAAAAACGTTCACAAGAATTTGAATTTTGTATGTTTATTTTTGCATTCAGAAAAGTCAAAATGTGCCAGACAAGTCAAGGTTTGGCTAGTTAGCATTAGCTATTAGCCCTTGCTGGTCAACGCCATCATTGCACTGTTAAAAGTGGCTGTGTATTCTGATGGAATACAACTTTGTTCATGTATTGCTGGGCGCTATTAAAAGCATGAAAATTATTTATTTTATTGTCTGTTACAATTGATGACATTTGCTAATTTACTTGAAACTGTGTGCGTTTGTTGTTGTAATCAGCCAATCAGCTTTCTCATTATATAATTTTCCCACGTCTTCAGAATAATTAGCCACATGTGCATTTAGAGCTCAAGTGATTGGCTCAAGAAATCCCGGCTGCAGAACTGAGAGACCATGTGCAAAGTTAACATGTTTCAATCCGGCAGTCATGCACAAAACGAGCAACCGCCATTGAGATAAATCTGAATGCTAACCAATAGCTCCCTGCAGGTATTAAAGACCTCCTTGGCATATACAGTCTACTGAGATGCTGATATCAGATCGACAGCGTCTCATCAAACCTTGTCTCATTACTCCTGGCATCATTAGCTGGCCGCTCACACCCTAACAATCAGCCTTATGTCAACCCGACTGGCGATACACGCCTCTCTCTGTTTAATGACAAATCTGCATCACAAAACTCTCATGCCCTTTCTGCTAAACCTAAGCAATGCAGGTTGGCTGAACACCCACGTCAACACTTTGTCCTCCCGATCGAATCGCTACCACTGTGTTGTAAACGAGATGTGACGAGTCCTGGTGAGAGGTGTCTGCACAATCTGTCTTACCATATTGTTTTGCTCACCTTGTACTGATGAAGTTTTGACGGAGCACAAACTCCTCGCACGCGCTGCCTGGAAATGCAACTCTTGCGAAACTCATCAAATTATGGACGCAGGTGAACAGTTTTAGAGGTGAGGAGTAATTCTATTTTCATCTCAGAAAAGCTGATAATGAAATCTTACAGATGTCAAGGGTTTCCTCTACATCACACTATAATTACTTGAGGAAACTGCAAGGCACACAGAATTCTCACTGTTTTAAATTGTTTCATTTCTTTGTCTTTTCTCTTCTGTTTTTCTACAGTAAGTAATAGGGGCTAACCTCCATCAGACTCCTTTCCCCCTTTTTCCTGGGAGGGTGGGGGGATTTTTAACATAAAATATTTAAGAAAAACATAAATTAATTCTTAATAGCACAATTGCTTCTTATAGATAGCAATGAGATTAAACAGAGAACAATAAGATATTTTTTTTGCTTATCTTTCGCTTCTAAAATTCCTGTGCTAATAAAAGGACCTAGTAGGATAGAGTTTTATAGGAGATCAAACTGTACTACAATTCTGCAATGAAAAATTTAATAACTATGCTATCCATATTCATTTGTAATTATATACTCTAACATGTAAACAACAGTATGAAATAACCACTGAGCAGTACATTTTCTGTGGGATAGTCCCCTGGGAGTATGTTTTTGCTAAAACAGCTTAAGGCTGGTGACTTTAGAGGCAGAATTTTACATTTTCTTTACATTTATATGTAACTTTGGCCTACAGATTATTTCACTAGTTCAAAGTTACATCTGCATAACTCCCCTACGAAAATTAACCTTGGCTTTACTACAGTTTAAATTGTTACTATAGTAACCATGGTATAGTTACATATATATATAATTACATAGTACCATTGGTAGCCACAAATTAACCATGGTTTTACTACAGTACCTCTAGATTAATTATGGTATTTGTAAACGTTACTACACTTACTACATAGTAACTACACTTTTACTATAATAAAACCATAGTTATTTTTTGTAAGGACTTTAATGTCAACTTATTTTTACAAGCTAATGTTCATTTTATCATTGACTCAGGGAGCAAATTAAAAAACTATGAAATTAAAAAAAAACTATAAAAACGTAAATTGTTTACTTATACACATGAGCAGAAATGCATTTGACACCACAAGTTCCACAATGTATTTAAAAGATTTACATTTTTTATGATGATTAAATACAAATAATAAGACTTAACTCGGGTTGGTATACAGTAATCTCCCTCATTAGACCATGGTTTATTAGTAGATTTTACCTGTCCAACAGCAGAATGCTGTAAAAATAGCCTAGCAACACCCTTGGGCAGTTATACAGGGCTAACCCTTTTCTAAACTGACAAATTAATTTTAAGCTTATCCATGAGGGAAAGCAAATGCTGGACAAAGAGTGCCAAGATATTAACAATCCATGAATGTACTGTACGCTAGACCTCTTCCAGGGAGACGCACTTCCACTTATAGTTTTAGCAGAAGCAAACCGTGCATGGAGCTTTTTACTTATTCATTAAGCCGTTTCAGCTGTTAAAGGACATAGAGGGCATCCTAACAAAACTGAACACATCCATGAATGAACCTGACTGAGTCTTTATGGATACATTGTGTTCCAGCATGTAAGTAATACGCCCTGGGTGAAAAGGCGCTAAAAGGGAAGCTCCTACACAAAGCCGAAGTCGCTTTAGGAACAGATGTAATGGAATGGAAACATGGCATCCAAGATAGAGATTTTAAGAGTGTTTGTGAAGCAGACACACACACAATCATACAGTAAGTGTATATTTGTAATGTGAATGTCTCATAGAAAAACTTCAATTGTGTGTTTATTTATATACAACATATATATTTTATATTATATTTTACATAAACTGTAATTATATATATATATATATATTTATGTATGTATGTAATATCACATTATTATATACTTCATTATACTGGTATTACTGGGTTACTGTACCTTACTGTATTGTGTATGTATTAAAGGAATACTCCAGTTTGTTTACAAGTTAATGTCTATCTGTGGCATGCTGTTGAGTATCATAGACATTAATTTAAACTCATTCCTCAGTGTATACATAAACAGATAACACGCTTACAGTACAAGATGTATGAAACAGAAATCTAACAGAAAGTGGACTGCACCATGAATAAATATTTAAAAAGTAAATGTTGCTTTAACATGTATTTTAACACTTAGCTATACACAAAAACGTAAATGTCAATGTATCAAGTAAAAAATCAAACCAGACATTTTTTTTGTTCAAAATGATGACACGTCACCCATAACCATTAAGATGTCGGTAACATGGACTCTTGTCTGTACTAAAACAAGGCCTAACTACCAGCACTGATGATGAATAGCACACTCGTGGGGTCTACGCTGTCTCCTTGATCAATGTTATCTTATGTTTTTCTGAGATGTTCATTGCGCACCCAGCGCTCGTCCACTCTCATTGTGTCTTACTTGAGATAATGTCACCGGAAGGGCATGAGGAGCACTTTCATCCTTCTCCACTCTTCAGCTCCTCTTAGCTTTTCATCAAGCACAGAACCAGACATGGAGAAGCATGTTGAAAGGTTATCGCTGGCCTTCAAAGATCTATATCAAAGTCAACACTTTAAGCACACAACCAACCCGAGAACAAAAAAACCCAGAAGTTACACGGAAGACAAAAAGACAATGTGGAAAAGTTAAGCCTGGCTGCGGAGAGAAAAAATAGAAACTAAAAAGGGGAGGTTGTACCATAAGTTATCAAAAGTATTTCTAAATACTGTTGTAAAGGCAGTAAACAATGCCCTGAAACCCCAAATAAACTGTGCGATTTCTCTGAACCTTGAAACAATGTCTCTCAGGAGATGTGCAGAAGAAAGAAAACAGTGCTCATTTGATTTAGAGCACAGTGGTGCAGAGCAGAGACATGAAAGACATACGTTTACCAGTGTGAGGCTATGCTTCCCCCGGCTCACTGTAAATAATCTGACATTGACAGGAGAGCAGGAGCAGCTAAACCTCTTTAGAGGCCAAAAGGACAACACAGAGACACCAGAATATATGAGACAACCTGAACTTTGGAATCAAACAATGGAATTTCATTAAGAATGGCTGCTTCACTGTTGCTGTAATCACAATCCACATGATTTGATTCTTTGCTTTATTCAAACATCTAAAAACAGAATTCTCAAACAAATGTTTTGTTTTTAAATATCAGTAGAGTAGTTATATATAAATAAATGTTTTAAATGTAGTCATAGCTACAGTAGGCTAAGACAGAAACTTCTGAGAAGTTTATACATTTTCTGTGCTGATTTTGGAGAAATATTACAAAGAATATTTACAGTTATGCATTTAGCAGATTATTTCATCCAAAGCAATTTAAGTGTATTCAAGCTTTACATTTTAATATGTAAGACATGCATTCCCTAGGACCCATGACTTCCTAGCGACATGCTCAGCCAGGTGAGCAACAGGAAAGTCTAAGAGTAAAATGTGTTAAACTTAGAGTTCTACAGTCTAATTAGTAGCTAAAAGCCAAATCAGCCAAAATATTTAATGAACAAACATGCAAGGGGCTGTAAATGTGTGAAATGTTAAACTGTGGAAATCTACACAAGCTTTCTGTCGATGCTGCGTGATCTGGTCATAGCAAACATGCAAGAAACTAATGAAATAATCAGAACCTGACAGTTTTTACAAAGAAATTAAGCAAATCCACATCAAAAAGTACAAATTTCAGATGATAATAATATTGTACTCTTTTAAATACTTTTATACTCTAAATTTGTCTTTTGAAGGATACACTGACTGGCAACTTTAACAGCAAAGGGTCAAAATCAAACAGAAGATCATACCAATCCACTAAAACACAAAATGCAAATAAATAATTTCACAGATTGTGTTAATTGTGTGAAAATAAGTTATATGAAATAGAGCTACTTGGTCTGCTCATAAAGCTGTAGGTTTGACTGATGTGATGTCAGGCTGTTATGATGACCCTCATAAAGCTGATCACAGGTCAGCTGAATGGCAGCATTATTATAACCATCACAAACTGTTATTATGTGTCACGATAAACATCTGCTACAGCAGCATGAAACATGACGTTTCATGAGATGTGGAAGGTTTGAGCATGTGTCATGTAAAAGCCAAACCATTGACAGCTATAACACAATGATTTAATCTTGTAATAAGTTGTCACAGATGGTTTGGATCCCAAATGCTTTTTCATTTATTTTTAGGAATTTTGGAGCTGTCTTTTGTTTACTCTTAAATGACTGAGCGCATCCTTAGCTTTCTCAAAACTTTATCAACCGTTATATTAAATGTTTCCGGTGGGCCAATTCAATACCTGTTCTTGTAAGAGCAGAAATCAATTTTAGTGCCCTGACTGCAAGCTGTCATGGATAAAATACAGGACTAAAGTCAGTTCAAGGTAACATACCATAAATCTCTGACAGCTATAATAGAAACATAGACCACTGTGGAAACATACACTGTACATTGTAAAGGAGAAAAAGAAAGCTTTCCTGCAATAAAATTAAGTTTGCCCTTCTGGTTCCTGACATGCTCAGACATGCTCCAAGTTCCTCGCATTTAACGGTTTACACGCACTGTGGGTTCCAATATGTTCACTAAAGTAAAAGGG
Source organism: Chromobotia macracanthus (assembly GCA_036877525.1). Classification (NCBI taxonomy): domain Eukaryota; kingdom Metazoa; phylum Chordata; class Actinopteri; order Cypriniformes; family Botiidae; genus Chromobotia; species Chromobotia macracanthus. The sequence goes on from JAZGTH010000115.1 coordinate 1,090,769, forward strand.
AGGAGGATAGAGGCAGCCAAGCATTTTATAAGCTGAGCAAATGGCTTTGCCACATTTAGAGCACTGGAGGAGTCAGTAGAAGCAATATGAGGAGGGCAGCAGTACTTAAACATACCAATGTACCAATGTTTTTTTTATTTCAGCTGAGTCACAGGGTCAATCGATGTAGCCTGACAGGTGATATACTTGTGCCGAACCTGCTAAGAATGGTCTCCGGACACTGTGAATAACAGCAAAGTCCTCAGAGTGTCTCTGCTCACCTCGCCTTAGCTGATTTTCACAAAGGTTTGGCCTGAGTGACGAATTCAGGATTGTATTTGAAATGTCCCTGTCACACAAACCATGAAATATTTCAGTGTACTGTAAATCAAGATGTAAATATGGCACAGCCGTCCTGTTTCACCATTTGTGGTGTTATTTTGAGAAGTGACTGACAGGCGCAGTGACAGAATATGTTTTATTGAACGATTAAATCTCTGGCTGACAGTATTTGACTCTAAATAATCATTCAAGCATTCAATCAATCACAAACATCTGCTCTTTGCATGTGTCACATGAGATAAAGAGATAAAGTGGCTGAGAGAGCCAGAGAAAATATTTACACATGCAGCCTCGATGAAAGCGCTGCAACATAATTACCAAAATTACAGATTCTCACATGAAAAGACATTTTTATGGGCTAAATCTAAAGGTACCGAGAGTGCTTCTAATTTGCGCTTCAGTCATGCCTTATGCCTCACATTATTTAATGAGTGCCATGTGCATATAATTACTGTAATTGGTAACATCTTCTGACAGGATTTTAAGTGTATTAACATTCATTATACATATTCAGAAGATGCAAAATACCAGTCATGCCAAATTACTGTTATTTATATGTTGTGCAGTGTAATGCGCAGGAAACTGGTTCAAATAGCAAGTTAAAGGGGAAAAGACACGGAAATGGATCAGGAACAGTACAAACAGTACAAACAGAATTAGAAAATCTTAGCAAGATCCATTTGCCTTCCTCTAATGGTGTATATTTGGCTCACTTAGGCCACACCTACTTAACCAAAGATACATTCAGTCCACCATGCATGTGATTGGCCATCTGTCACCAATTTCACTTAACACTTTTGCTATCCAGACTAAGACTGAGAAAATGTGAGCCCCAAACTTTTTGACTTTACAGATAACAGCAATGCTCTTTTCCTCTGAGCTTTTATCTCAGAAACCCATCTGACCTATTGTTCAGATGCCATCTTTTATAATTACAGAAGTATACTCTTTGCTGTGATTACACTATGACTTTCTGTTGGTCAACAGGCTGTTCTTTCTCAGCTAAAACAATCCATTTCATTTTGATTTTGCAGAACTACAAAAATAAAATAATAATGGCCAGAAAAAATAATCATGAAGCTTTATTCAGCAACCTCTGCCAAGCACAACCTCAGAAGTTACAGCCTGTGCCACTGTAAGCTCAGGATTTAAGCCTGAATGCTGGCGGATGGGTGAGTATAAGGATTTTTCTTGATTAGCACATAAAGACACAGAGCACAGGCTGTGGATGGAAACTCCAGAGTTTCCAAAATGTCTGCAGAAAGGAAGCAAATGCATCAAGTTTGAAGAATATTGATGCTATGTGGAAACATATGAAATGGCCCTATTGTCAGAGACTTAATTAATTGTCTTAGAGCTCTGACACGTCTGGTGTCCACACAGGAACTCAGAACAAAAGACAAAAAGATGAAAGACAGAGTCGCTTGTCTCGAATACTGAATATTATGCAAGACGCCTGAGGAATTTCTATGGAACTCCATCCAATTCAATTTTAATGGTTATCGGAGCGATTTGAGCCTCTGTCGCTTTTGTGTGATTATTGATTGGCTGAAGAAAGGTATCATAAACAGCAGGTAATTAGTATTCTGCAGCACTCTTAACTGTGCTTTTATTAGTCTGACTGAACAGAGAGGAAATCTTCACCTGCTGAATAAAAAACAGTGTGTCGTGTCTCTGACCAGACGGCTTTCATATTTCTCATATTCAAAATGATTAGGGTAAATGGAGACAGGCACAAGCGGAGATTGGATAACTCTGACCTTTTGGCGGCTTGACGAAAACCTGACAGAATATTTTAAGCCGTCATACATTAGGACGGAGAAAACCGCAGTGTCGGGTAATGCACCTGTAACAGAATCCTCACAGGAGAACACGCTGTCTGCTCTGTGTTGTCAATGAAACAGAATTGAGGTGATGGGAATGGCAGGCAAAGAAAGTGTTATTGAGTGGAACGGGGTTCAGATGAGCTTGTGTGAATAGGATGCCATCAGCACCCCTTGTGGCAATGGCGACAGGCCGAGCACAGTGGGGATCAGGACAGCTTGCTCACTGTTTACTCAAGCTAATAACTACCTACTACATACTCACAAACACTGATTACTGCAGTCGCAGCGGGCGGCCTGCGAAGCGCACACTTTGCGGAGCGCCACATTAATTCACTATTATGACACACACACACACAGAACTGGCGCATTAGTAATGTCACTCCAAGCTTTATCTAGAAAGAGGTAATGGTAATTGGTTTGGCGAAAAGTAGCGAAAAGGTTTTGCTTGGCCCGGTGGTGAAGCTTCATTGAACTTTTAGCTGTTAAAACTACTTAATTCTGATTGGAGGAGCTGTTCTATAAGCAGTGGTAAAATGCCAATAAACACACACCTTTACACACATATTCTATACTGCCAGGGTGCTACATTGCTTGGCAACTATACACAGTCTACAGTAATTAATTATATTATTTGGTGGAAGAAATGTTAAAACAAAAGACTAATGAACACAATCACAAAACATGAAAACAATTGTTGAGCATCCAGATAACATCATACAATATTTTGAACCAAAAGCATGTAAACTTTTGAACTGGGATATTTTGTAAATTTAGTTTAATATTCTGTGTAGACTATATGTAAATATCTGTTATGTGAAACATTTGGCCAGTATAAGAAAAAAATGAATGTAATTTTTATAATTCTTGTAACTTACCAAAACAATTTTCAAAATGTTTTACTAAACGTACATAACGTACATACTATACGTACATACTATAAGTACGTAAACACATATGGTCTTATAGACTGTTATAGGCTGATTCTTAACCTAAAGAATATGGTAATATATGCTTGTACAAAAATTATACATTTAAATTATATTTTCTAACAGTAAAATTACATGCAATGTCTTGTCATGTTTCATAGTTTCATAAATATTTTCAAATGTTTCATAAATGTTTCTTTTTTACTGTTACACACTTTCATTAAAACATTTTACAAATTTTAATTGTAGCATTTTTAATAATTTTTTCTGTTAAAAGTACAGATAGTGAGCAAAGATGGCAGATTTTAATGGAATATTTCCAGGAAGTCCTGAGCCAGCAAAACACATGTCCTGTAAATTAATGTGAATGCTAACGGCTAGCTTTCTCCAGGTACCTTCTTGTCTGTAATTCGTGGTTCATTGCCTTATTGAACATCTGCTGAAGAGCTTGTTTCAAAACAACAAATTCCCACCAAGACGAAAATTTGTGTTCCACATGACAAGGGAATGAACGCTATAGGGTCGGGGTGGTGGAAAGTGCTCCTGGTGAAAGTGTGAGGTTATGACGGTCATTTGCAACAAAAGGAAGCAGCGAGGGACCAAGACTGACTCATATAAAAGTAGATCTACTGCTAGTAATTGTGCTCTGCTGCTGTTCGTGACTGCTTACTACAAATGTCACCTCAGTGAGCTGCCTGACACTGTGCCCTCTACCCAGCACCCTGACAGAGGTGCATTGTGCGCTACGCTTGTGCTTCACACCGAAACGTGCTTCTCCTTGATGATTTCTGGAGAAAGGTATGACTCAGTTATCAGTAGTTGCACCAGCAGTAGCCCAAAAATGGAGAGTTAGTGCAGGGTGACTAATGCCAGGCTTCGTTAACATTCTAAAACTCACCTTTTGCAAATTATCTTTTACCTTACGCTCTGCTTATCTCCTGACACATACTGTGACTATCTCCAGCTGCTTCTGGCCCAGATGATTCCTGCTTTCTTAAACTCAGTGGGTAAGAGAACAACCTGTCTTCTGAATAGTGTCTCCCACGCAACATTCACTGTAAAAAATTAATGCTCCAAAAAAAATTAAAGAAGTGTTGGTTCAGTGTAGCATATTGTAATTACATTATATTGTATTGTAATTGTTCCAGAATAGGAAAATGGGGTTTACAAGGAGCTCATTACTCATTACAAGCAGCCTTAAAAGTCAAAGTCAGTTATAGCAACATACCTTTTGATATATAATATACCCTTGAATATAACAGTTATATTCAATTTGTTAAAATTATTGTGCCAAGTAAAATTCTTAGATTCATCCTAAAAACTACATTTGCCAAGCAACAGTTTAGATTTGGAATGTAATGTGCATATGCAAAACTCTTAACAGATTTAATCTTCAATAAAGATGAGCGACTTAACTGGTAGAGACAGTCAGCAAGCAAAGTCAAGGTCTAGGGTTTGATTTCTGGAAAGCACACACAGCGATAAAATATATAACTAAAATCTACTGTAAGCATCTTTGAGTAAATGTGTTTGTTTATTGCTGTTCCATGCTTGAAATCTGTTTAAAGATGGAGAAATACAAATATGCACTTCTAAATGAATCCACACAATTGTATTAACACCACAACTGCACAACAAAAATTTAATTTCTCAATTCAGTTGTATTTAAATAGCACTTTCACAATGCACATTGTTTCAAATAAGATTACTGTTTTATGTTCTATGTTTTATGTTTAAGCTATTAAATTTATAAAAATGCATTTTTGCACATCTAAAAACAATTTTAAGTAAACTTTGTTATTAGATCAGCTATTAGATATTAATGAATTAGATTAGCTGGTGCATATTATCAAGTTTGTACTACAAATCTTTTTTGCAGTATTCTTTACTCATCATTATCAGACACTAAAGGGACCAACTTTATTATTTTAAACATAATAGTTATGTTTCCAAATCCTCAGATAGACTGTGATGGAGTCTGTTTTACATTGGGCAGACGCTGCATTATTAAAGTATCTCCTAATGGCACTTAGGGAGGGAGAAGAATTGAATAAACTTCAGAGGAGGAACAACTAATTAAAACAACCTTTTTATTTATGCACATCCCCTGCAGTATGTGTGGTGCAGTATGATTCAGGTGGACCTGAGGCCTGCCGCGACTCTGATGGATGGCCCGCCTCTGGGCTCGGCTGTCTCCCACTGATGCGGGATGGTCGTATTGATTACACCTGCTGCCAGTCTTCCTAAGAGCTGCCAATACCGCTATCAGGCTCCCGACAAAGAGGGCCATGCCAAAATAAAGGCATCATGAGTGTATCTTGAATAAGGAAGATGCAACTCTTCCCGTTCTACCCCAGAGATGTGGACAGATGGAGGAGTTGCCGCCTGCCTGGCGAAGAACAAACCCCAGTTGCCCAGAACCCATTCGGCGCAGGCTCCTGCCGTTCTCTTAAATATGCACTTAATTTCTGATAGAGATTAAAATCGTCAGCTCAGTGGTGCTATTTGTGAGCTAAAAGAAAGATAAGCCTCTGACTGGGTGATAAGACAATGTCTGAGGAACCAGGCACATGGGGCTGTTTTAAGGTCTGAAAAAGAAGTAGGTAATTACTCAGCAGTATTTTGCCGCCTGCAGTGTTTTTATGTCACTGTGGACTGTATAATCGAGGCTGATGACACTGTTCATCACAAAAGCAATGTTAGAGGTCAGCTGCTAAGTCCCTCATGCTAAAAGATCACGCCCAGATGTATTAGAGACAAACTTGACTTAAGTCTTTTGTGCATCTTTGTTGCACTGAGAGGATGTTGAACGTCTCTGAATGAAGAGAAAAATATTTCAGACGGAAAAACACTGCAGTGTGATTAATTCTGCCATATAATTCCTGCCATAGAATTTAAGATTACAGAGTGCAAACGGCGGTGTAATTACACGATAAAAGTTAGACAATTATAGTTGTGCTTTTTCTCTCTACAAACCAATGGCATAATCATATGCAAATAACCCAGGAGCCTGTAATCGGGTACCTATTTGAATGGCACTGTGAAACCACCTGGGAGCAGTATCTGTCTAACGTCACTTATTCCACTGTCAGAAATTGCGAAACATTAGGCAGAAACTGGAAAGGGAAAGAAAAATCATTATTGTACCAAACATCATGTACAACAGATTAAATCTCTTCAACGAGCAATAAAAGTCTAAGCCGAGTCTAAGCCTAGACTGCAGTAAATCGTTCCTCCACGGTGCCATCCCGCAGTTATCGCTTATCAGTAGGCAAATCAGCTTAGTCATTGACCCCCCTGCTCCCCGGCTCTCATTAGTCCTGACTGTGACATTGATGGAACCGGCTTCTCCTGCAGTCAAAGCTGACACAGGAAACATACAGGTCAGCGCTGGTGGGTGGGGAGATTAGCGAGCACCAGAGAGCTCTCTCATGTTATCCTGCCCGAGGTGAGCTCTTGCTCTCTGCATGAGAGCTGTGCTAGGACAGCGAGTGGAGGAGAGTCACCAACCAACTCAACCACCCCCACCCCCCCGGTCCATTTTCCTCTTATTTTTGTCCTCTCTCCACTTGTTAAAGGCAGGATGACATAGATGGAGAGAGAGGCATCTGAAAAGCCTTGGTTGACATGTGGCTCGTTTCAGCACCCAAGGCATTATGGGTCCTGTGTGCTGAGTGCACTAAAATGAGAGAGGATCAACTGCAGCTTTCTGCTGCCAGAGCTGCCAGGAAAACAGAAAGTGGTCCAGCTGCCGGAGACAGTGTGTTTTTCTAGTGTTACTTGTCATACTATTAATGCTCATAGAGTGATTGAAATATGAGAATAGACACTATTTTAAGAAAGCCACATCTATCTCAGATTATCTGTGATGATAATCTGTCCAAAAATTGCCACAAATCAAAACTGTTAGATTAGACAAGTAAGATTAGTCTAGTATATTAAAAGTACACACCTAAAAATAAAGGTTTCTTTAAAGTTCTTTGTCAACAAAATCTTTTTGTTGCACAAAGGCTCTTTGTAGTGGAAAAAAAACTTTTACAGACTATAACAAGGGTAAAAAAAATGTTTCTTTTAAGCTTTGACTAAAATATTTTTTGGGGAACCAAAAATGGTTCTTCTAAAGCTTAAATTTAAAACCTTCTTATATTTCTTAATTGTAATTGGTGTCCAGTTGCTGATGTGCCTAGACATCCTTCCTCTACTTATTTCTTTAAGAAACCACTTTTGCCAGAAGCAGTATTGAGCAATTCATTTCACACATTAAATAATGTTCGTTCCCTGGCTATTTCAGAATCATAAATTTGGGATTTAAAAGCTTTTCGTAAGTAATGTTTTGGCACACAATTAATCACTGTGCAGTAGCTCGTGTCTGAAGACCGCATACTTCTACTGTCAAGAGCTATCATCCCCTGCAAGCAAAGAAAGGATGTTTTTATTTTAATTTTAATATTAATAATATTAAGTTACATACAACTAGCAAACAATGACTTATAGGCTTGTCTGATTATCACATGCCAAACACGCAAAGCAGTTTTGCAGGTGAATATTATCTGTACACCTTACAAAACTTACACAATCCAAAAAGTTCAATAAATCAGCCCATGAGCTTGGCAGTAAGAGTACTCTGTTGTGCCACGTGCCTGTGTGCATACATTACAACATTTACAGCAAAGTAACAAAACGTGCTTTTAAAAGTTATTGAGGTGTTAGCTTATCACCTTGAAAATCAAAGACTAGACCACCTGAATCTTTTAACTTCATTTCTGATACACCTTTTCTGACTCTCTTCATGTATTTGCTATCATGTTTAAATAGAGTTTTGGGTATGGTGAAACTTGCCTGTCTGGAATGTAATAGACTGGCCTCATGCAATGACTTACATTATGTTATAACATTAAGATTTAGAAAAAAAACACTTATTTTTGTCATCCACTTAACTGCTGAAGAGCAATAAGGGTTTCATTTTCCTCACAAGGTTCTGGTGTATACACACAATAATGCACCAGATATTACTGTTAAAGTATTGTGGATCTGTCTGGGTAAACCAATGGGCCATGACTTGAGGAATATAGAATTGTTTACTGTTTTGGATCATATTAATATTGAATTGAATAACGTGCCTATAGCTGCAGCTGGGTTTTTGACAAGGGCTTTATTTTGTAGTGGAAGAAAACAACAATTTCTACCTAAAAATGAAACACATTTTTCATATGCTGAATTCATCAGCATTCTGAATAACGCAATCACAAACTTTAATGATTTACAAAGTAAACAGGAACTAAACAAATACTGATTGTCTAGAAACTAGACAAAACAAATTAGCATTTTGTAACAAACATCAGCCAGTGTTTGACTGAGACCTGTGATGATGCACAATCTGAGAAGCATCTTGGTTTTTAGAGAGATTTTTTTTTTATGTTTGGGTCTCTCTATCTCAGCAGCATTCCACAGGGAGAATAAAATTCACACAGTGGATACTTAGTGCCGATACAGACACAGAAACACTCGTCACACAGAACGTGTGTTAACCACACTAAAAATAATCATGTGTGATTCTATCACAAAAGCCTGGCACTATGGATTTGATTGCCTCTTGTAATGAAACAAAGACACAGTAGAAACACAAGGTGTTTAGAAGCAGGCGGCAGCTTTCATGGAATATGTGGGATGTGTGGCTAATTCCATTTATTTTTTCCATGGGCGGGTGCGAATGCTGAGCCTCCCCTACAAACTCTGCTTTGGGAGCATGGATTGAGCCGCTCTGACAGGGACTGCAGACTCCCCAGGCCATTTCTCCTGCAAGGTGGAAGAAAATGTGAAGTTTCGCCTCCACTGGTATTAATAAACGAGCATGTCCAACAATGGAAGAAAAAGGTAGAGGGAAAAATGACAGAATTCTGGGCCATAATCGTGAATGGAAGGAAAGGCTTTCAGGGCAGGTGAATAAAGAAAAGCTAATTCCCCTTATCTAAACCTCCAACAGGGATTTTAATTGGCCATTCAAATATTCAATTACTGAGGATTTGAATAGCACTTATTTCTAATATTTGACCTTCCATTATAATGGCAGGTGTGAAAGCCATTAGCAGAAACCAATCTTGTTATTCCATACTAAGATGTACAGAGGAGTGCTGCTGAGCAACACTTAAAAACCTAAAGTTTTTCTGTGTGTGTGTGTGTGTTGAAACTGCCACCTATTTAGTTTTTCAGTGTTTTCACAAAACACACAAATAAAAGCAAAGAAGGATTAACACTTTAAACGTCTCTATTGTTTTTAAGAACTGAATAAATAATGATTTCTGATAAAATTATAGTAATAAAGTAGCAAACAGTGATTAACAATTTAAGCACAGTGTAACACTGAGCAACAGACAAAACTGCATTTCATGCTACATTTGTTATTCATTGATTGATGATATTTCTGGATTTGAGAAGCAAAAGTTTAGCAGAAATTTAAAAGGCTACTCATTTTATTTATAAAATAACAATCTAAAAAAGCACTTCTGACAAAACCAGATTATAATAAAATAATTATATCAATACAGTAATAATTAATACTATCCACTAAGTAAAAGTAAAATTAATAAGCAATAACAGCACATCCGCTTGCAAAGTCCATAGCACTTGATTTATGCTCAGTAAAACATTGTACAATATGCACATAGCACTGTTAAAAAAACAGCATCTGGGACTGACACATCCAGACAGTGCTAAACATTAAATGAAGCAACTGATACGACTGTCATAGTTGAAGAGGCCAGCACGGTTGAGCGTATGGCTGGAGACCAGGGGAGCGTGGCTAAGTGTGCTGAGACAGCCTGATGTGTAGCACTGGGGCAGGTGCGATTTAGAAGTGCGAAAAAGTCCAAGGGTGAGATCAAGAGGGACGGACTCCCAGTATGATTCCACTAAAGCAGCTGTTCTACTACAGCTCCCTGTAACAGCACAATAGACGTACAGCTGCCAGTACTAAAAGGCCATTAGTGGTGCCACTGTAAATCCCAAATACATATGACAATAAATACAAGAAGCATCTGTATGCGTGACAAAACAAGACTGTTAATTTTACTGGTACAAAGAGGTCATTGCAAGCAAATAGCTCTGTGATGGGCAGCTAAACGCAGAATCTTTGCATTATTATAATGAAGTTGTAACAATATTAATGTCTAATAGCAGCCTATAGGCCGCAAAGCATCAGCACAAACAACTTTAGCAAATGCAGAGCAGTTGGCCCCATTATCAGTCAATTTTCCTTGTTAAGCGCAACATGGAGGAATATTAATTAATGATTTTGCTTTCTGTTGCAGTTCAGTCTGGTCTCTGACATCCAATTAGTCTGTGTCACGGTGCAGGTTCGCAGGGTCAAATAAGTTTCTAGAGCCCTACTTTATATTGTGACCTCATCTGTGCCTCAGCTTTGACTGAGGAACACAGAGACTGGCTTTGGATGCGGCCGAAGATGCTGTTTAGCAAACACGTTATCTGAATGTATTCAATTATGCTGAGACATGGGCTTTGAATTAAAACTCCTGCCCAGACAAATTTGTTGCAGACAGTTCCTAATTAACAGTATTCTTTGCACCAAAAACGTAGAGAAAAACAACTCCACAAAACAGTTGCTGTCTGTCTTAAAGTTGCTTTCTAAGAGAAAAACGTTGACGTTTTATAGAACAATTCAAAATGTCACAGGATGATAAATGTACCAGTTTATTCTAAAGTGTATTTCCTTGCAAATCACACATCTTTCCTTGCCTTTCACAAACTCTCTGTGGGAAACACATGAAGAGGATTTTCTATATTCAGTACAATACAGGTCAGCCCCTGGGCAAAGGTCAGGCACCAGAGCGCATTCTATGGCCAACTCTGAAACAATCAGAGAGCACTGGTAGAGCCCAGAGGAACAGCTTTTGTGGTTAATGTGCTGTGAAAACAATGCACCAGGGGGGCAGAATTAAAAGCAGTTCACCACAAATATAAAGAGATTCTGTATGTATACACTTCATAATTACTGAATAATATTATGTAATAAAGAAGAATGCTACAGTAAGGACAGAAGTTAAACTTTAAATTGCAGGAAAATGGTCAATGTGGTCTTATAAGAACAGCATTTATAACAATTCAGACAGACAGACAGACACCACTACAATAGTACATTATTTTAAAAAACAACTTTTCTTTCATTATTTGAAAAAACAACATTTATTGTGTAATTTTCCAACTACAAAATGACTTTCACAGCAATGAAAAGTGTTCAAGTCACAGTGAGCAGCTGGAACAGAGTGCGAAGTCTTCACTTCTGTCCTTGGCTTCTCTTTTCAGAAAGTGTTTCACAGTTAGCAGGTCTGACTCAGGCCGACCGCCCTGGAGATCGTGCAGGGGAGTGAAAATATGAGGAGCTTATTCACAACACCTTCTCATTAGCATGTTAAAGGTGGGAGCTGCCATATGCAACTCAAAAGCTACAAGGTGCCAACAAACCGTAAACGGCATCATCAGCACACGTTTGCTCGGGCAGTTGTTAAACAGCTCATTTAATACCCTGTGCAATCACTCAATAAAGCATTCCAAAATGGCCAAAAGCGATGAGTAAGCCTGCTGTTTTTACAATCAATAACTCTGATGTTTGATACACGCCGGCTATTACGTGACTGCAAGGGCCCTTTTGGCGAGTACACAGAGAGCTCAGATGCTTTCCACCCCTGTACTGGACACGTTGCCATGACAGCCTGTCAGTTTGAGCAATGGCTTGTCATTGTCATGCCGCAGAACAGCTCCGATTGAGTCGCGCAGCTGGAGTTATGTTAAGTGTAAAGTGAAGTGACAGAAATGCTAATCAAGTATCAAAACTGACACTGCATTGCCATCGATGCACATCAGACCGTCAATAATTTATTAGTCAGAGTAAAAGCATATGTCATTATGCGCAGGTCTCGTGGGTAAACATGCCACTGGCTCAAGGTCCAGCACTAACATGCACTGTTTTCCCTCGATACACCTCAAGGACGTTGGTTTCCATGGCAGGAAGCAATGCAGATGATCTGCGACATACCAACTCACCTCCTTTTTTTTGACCATAGGTTGATAAATGCACATACTTACATTTTGTTACACTTCAAATAATAATTATATTAAAACTGAAAAATGCACAAAACTTCAAGACTTTTAACATGTTCCAATGCTTAAAGTTCCACATAAAGATGATTCTTGTAATCAAATTGATTTGTAATCAACTACAGATTTATGCCAGTAGATGTATAACAGGGTCTATAGTCTTAGTTCCCTTATAGTTACAAAATGAAAACAGTAATAGTCAAACGTCTGAGTAAAGTTAATGAAATGAAAGTTCTAAGACCTAATTGTGCACTAACTACAATACCTTACAATGCCTATAAAAATACCTGCCAATATGTTGTAAATGTCATTGTTCAGTAAAAGGCATAATTATTATTATAATTACAGTAATTCAAGGGTATGAGCAATCATGAACTAAAAGTAGTGTGTAACTTAACTCTTATTATAAAGCTTCACAAGTGCATGGTGCATGTTTAGAACTTTGCAACAGAAATTCCATCTCAAATCACTGATTAAAAACTGAATGACTGTAATAATGTCATGTCAGATATCAAATTACTTTCTAATTCAATGATACAAAGGGTAAATTCTTTGGGGGGTTTATGGAGGTCCCTTAAAAATGTAGATCCCAATTTGCACATTGAACATATCCAAACTGTGATACAAACAATGCTACTAAAGGCTGTTATGAGTTTTCACAGCTGCCCTGGTTTCTCTGTGTGTACATAACATGTATCTATGTGTTCTTACAGGTGCTGAAATGTGCTGAATAAGTGTTCTCCCCTTTTCTCCACTCTTCCTGCCCCTTTGATCTAAACATAGACAGAGAGAAAGAGAGAGAGAGAGAGAGAGAGAGAGAGAGAGAGAGAGAGAGAGAGATCCAGCAGGCCCCAATTATCTCACCGTCATTCAGAATTCCTCATTCAACTCCCCTAGCGCCACCCACTACTGCTTTCATTTCTGTGAGGAGATTCCAGGCTGAGCCTCAGGGATCTGGAGGTGGAGAGGTTAAACACTGCACAGCTCAACTGAATTTGGCATTAGAATCGCAGGAATGAAAGTTGAAAGAAAGCTGGCTTGGTCTATCCCGTACATTTTCTTTTGCAACTTCGGCTGCCTGTTCTCCGGATCTCCAGTTTTCTGTTGCCAATTAAGGCTGAGCTTCTTTCAGAGCGAAATTCTGGAAAGCGTCCTAGTTTGATGCATCAACAATTTGCAACGGCATAATTTAGTCAAGGCATGTAAGAGACAAAACAACAGCACAAAATGAGACTGCAAAATTCTGTCGCATAACAAATAACAGATTTAAACAGTAATTCTAGTAGAGCAATAGAATTCTGCTGTCTGACTTCATATGATTTAACGCAGCAGACAGTATAACTCATATACTCAAAAACATTTCCACATATGCATTTTTAATATTATTTTTGGGCACTTGCTTTTTAAAATGTTGTGGTGTAAAATTCTATAATAAAACAATTTTGAACAGAACAGCTAATTATTTTATAATTATTACACACACAGCTTTTTGACCTCATATTAATTAACAGACAGCATGGAATATTTGCACATTTAAGAAAATGTATTTACCATACCACAGGACCATTTAAATAAACTACAAAAGGCAAACAGGTTAATTATAATGGTTGAAAGACATGTTAACCAGTTAGAGGATTTATAATATATACACCTTTCACTACACACAAATTAAATTTAGTTTGATACCTTGAGGACACATTATGCACCAGTTATGCATATTTCTTTCCTGTACTCATTCATCTTGAGACATGAAACATTATATGAGATATAATGAAATGAATTTTCTCATATTTTTTAAAAATATTTATCCATCCTAATAAATATTAGAACAGCTGATTTCTGCATAATTTATACATCCTAACATCTGAGAGAATGTCTGCCTTCACAAAGTGATTTCATTGGTCCCTGAAATCAAGCCCACGCTACAGAGCTGTGCTTACACAGTCTGTTCATTTTTAATATTGGTGGATAGAATTTCTAATGATGTTGATTATTCAGCGGGGTAGAGCAACATGTTGCTTTTTCCTTGAGCAAACCATAACTCTTTTGAGAATAACAGATTGGGCTGAATATAATCTGCCAATTCTTGAGCATACACACACAAAAGAGGAAGTGGTACATGCACACTTACACACACACAATCGAGTATTCTCTAAGGATCCGTATTGAGTCCTCCATTAGCTTTGATGTTGATAGCCATTAAAAAGATTTCTTGCTTGATGTAATTAATGTTCTCTCTTTGTTCTCTCTGCAGTTTTAAAGAGGAAGCACATCCATAATTCCAAACTCAAGTTGAGTGTTCATACATCACAATCTCATCTGTTTCTCCTCTCATTTCACCAAACGAGCTAAATCATTTTCAGCTTCATGACAGACATGCTATTCTTTTTGAAAGTAAAGTAGCGGTGGCGCTCTGTGGCTTAAGTGAATGTTTTTTCTGGCTCTCTCGTCTACGGACAGCGTGATGCATTGTTTGTTGCATGAGACAGCCTTAGGCATTTTATGCTTTCATAGGTGGAGTGCAGGGAAGAGGCACGGTGAGATTAATGGTGTATAAACAATATGGAGACCAGGAAACCAAGACACCGGAGTTGTGCATGTGTCTTTGATGGCACCGTAAATAACAAACACTCTCAGGATGTCTATTTGGTGGATTTTTGGTACCAGACACTTGACTGAGTGGAATGCGCTACCTGTAAGGCCCTGCACCTGCTCCTGTGATTCAGCATTATCACTCCACTTCCCCTAAAAATCCACTCAGATGTAACATATGAGTGTAGCATTTATTTATGATGAAAGTCACACCCTGGTGCATCTGAATCATATTTAAGAGATCAGAGATAAGCTTTGGATGTGCCAGTCGAGTGCCGAGTCCGCTGGGGACACACACTGCTAAATTCACCTTTACATCTCCTGTCAGACGCGGCAAGACAGTGCTCTATTGATTCAGAATCTTCTGTTTTAAAACATAGCGAGCTGCATATTGAGACATTTAAAAATGTACACCAGGTGCAGTCCTGAAGCAAAGACTGTTCTTCAAGGTGGATAGCTTAATTACTCATCCTCCTAAGAATCCTTCATTTAGCCAAATTCAGGCTAATTCATTTAGCCAAACTTATGCAGCATCATATGTATCCTTCATGAAGGCAAAATTAGAAGGCATTGCGACAAGCAAAAAATTACAAAATTACAAGCTGACAGCAATGTTTGTAAATAATGCTTTTTTTTTACAAACATTTTACAAAACTTTTTACATATAAAAAATTAAATAATGAAACTCAACACCAAAAAGCAGCCAAAAAACACTTGCTTAGCAAAATGCTAATGTCAGATTCTATCTGAATCAATCTGAAGTTGAATCATGTAGAAGGTTTTTATGTGGTGCATGTACTGTTCCAAATCAGTCACTTTCATAACCATTAGGATGCTGTCTCAGAAGGCAGCTGACCATTTAGGCAGGATTTGGAACAGAGCTAATATCATGAGATAAATGACTGAGTTCATTTGTTCATTAATAGACAGAAATGTTGCATCAGAAATACACAGACCTTGAGCAAATGAATAGAATGTGATTCATTACAGAGTGTTCAATTAAGCAGTCTTGTAGTCATGGAAACACCAAAGGAATATAATCTCTAATGCTAGAAATTAAGATCTAATGAACTTCTTGTATAACTACCTTTTTAATTTCTTTACATCTACTATTTAACTGTAACAGTATAAATACACTGACCTCTATAGATTTTTGTACATTCTCTATGCCAGTGGACTTGAGCAATTTTATTAGCATTAGTTCAGCTGGACAATAATGGACTCAAGCACACAGTGCATTTGTAATTAGTTGAATGTAATAGCCACCCTCAAAAATATACTGCATGTGCATGTTGCTGCAGTGATGACCCATGCACAGCACAGATTCAAGAGAGGCATAAAGCATAACCCATTTTCCCTGTTGATAATAACAACAGCAACAATAATAATGATATACAAGTAAAAATCTTGCTGCACTAAAATAAATTACTCTAGCACTTCAGCATTTAAAATGACACATTGTAAATGTGTCAAATAAATGTTATGTAACAGCAATGATGAAAATAATTAAAATAAAATGAAAACATTACTCAATTTTTACTATCAGGATTGAAAGTATTGAGTTCTAGAGAGTTCTAGATGAGAACAGTCTCTTTCTTTTTGAGATGTCACGTTACTTGCTGTCAGTCTGTGGCACTGTAAGACAGGTAGCTCACAGCATAATGCCAGAATACCAGAACTCTGCAGATGCTATGAAATATTCTTCCCCCATCAGTATTCTTTCAAATCCTATCCGCTCATTAACACTGTCAGTAATAGGGCATAGGAAAAATAAATCAGACATAACAAATAAACAGTCCTGTCATATAATAGCTGATTTCAGTTAATTAGGTAGTGAAGGAAGGGGGAAAGTAATTTCTAGTCAAGTCTCATGTCTGAGTAGTGCAAGCCAAATTTGTTTACTTGTAGCACTCTCAGGGTTACATAAACAAAAGTACTTACTATAAGCCATTTATTTATTTTAAAAGAATTCTCTTCTACATTCTGCGTTCACTTCTGCTATGGCTTGTGTACTGATCTTGCTTATTCAATGAATACTGTTAGCAAATTGCTTGTGATGATTACATGCGTCACTTTTGACAATCTAGTCGACCTGAAATACTTTTCACTCCTAAATTTAGAGAGTTCTCAAGACGATCTTCTTATCAGCCATTTTTTTGGGCAGTTATGTTACACTATAAGAAAAAATCACAAGCTGGATTTGAGCTCACAAGTGTTACAGCTCAATATATCAGAAACACTGTTAGGCCATGTCTCCCGCACACAGTAGGTTTTCTAAAGAACTATAGAATAATGGCATTTGGCTACAAAACTTTTTTGTGGTTTTGACTAGATGCTTAATTTTTTAAGAATGATGCCACAATTTCTGGTGTACATGGCCAAAGAAAACACATGATTGTATTGGGTAAGAAGGACTTGCTCTCGGCAAATGGGAATACTGTGTGCAATTACGTCTGAAGGATAACACATACAAATGACATGTAAGAAAGGGGAGAGGGAAAAATACACACACTCACGCACACTCAACCCCTTTGGCTTGAGTTCCATAAGAATAATGCTCTCCTCTCATAATAAACATGTCCACATCTCACATCCAACTTGCTCTAATATGCCAGAGAGAAAATTTATGGCGCATCCCTGATTTGTTTGCTGTTATTAATGGGGCTGGGAGGAAAGAAGTGTTCTGTGGCTGCCAGCGCAATATCTGACCTCTGAGAGTGCATTAAATCAAGGCATTAGGGTTGTGTTAATAAAAAGGATAGCAGAGGTGGAGCACCTTGGCCAAAACAAACACACCCCAGACACAACAAGCAACTGGCCCGGGCTTTCGCAAGTGCAGAAGGGAGAATTAATACTGGGTTTTAATCTGCCATATTAGGGCAGTGACCTTCTGCAATGGACTGAGATGTGAAGATGATCCCTGCAGATGCTTGTGCTTTCAGGATGCCATGATCTCTTTTTAAAGAGCATGTCCATCAAACCCAGAGTCAAGTTTTAATACCCTGAGCACAGATCACAGAACTCAATGCTTGACCAGAGTATGTGCTAGCACATAAAGGTTCCAGTTAGAACCGATATACAGTTTCCACAACCTGATGCCATAGGGGAACCTTTTAAAGATCTGATGTTTGAAGTACTAATGTTTCAAAGAGCCCAGGAGGTCTTTGATTTATTTCTGCTTTAGGAATAGTTCACCCAGATGAAAAATCTGTCATCATTTACTCATGGTATTGTAGTTCCAAACCCACATGATTTTTGTTTCTCCTCTGAAACACAAAAAGAGAAATAATGAAGAATGTTTGCCATTTTTAGTACAACAAAAGCAAACCGTGAACAGGGATTATCAAGCTCCAAGGAAGCATCATAAAAGTACAGAAAAACGAAGAGCCCTTGCACTATTTTCCAGTTTTTCTAAAGCCATACAAATACTTTGTGTAAGGAACAGACCCCAATTGTTATTCTTTGTAGCGCTCAAATGTCATTTGTGCATCTGCATATTCAAACTTTGCATGTTGTGCTTGGTTATGTGACACTTGAGAACCAATGGCATTTGGCATCAAACCTGGCATGAGAATGTGCTGAGACGGAAAATGTGAATATGACGTGGAAGGACATTAGGGTGAGTAAATGATGACAGAATTTTCATTTTCTGGTTAACTATCCCTTTAAGGGATGACACTGAGAAACAACTAACTGATCTGAGGAAGCTATAATGCAGCATCAAGAACTTATTTAATCTCCATAAAAAAACATATAGCCAACTTATAAACCCTATACAGGAAAAATATTCCTGATGAGGAAATGAGATCTCTTAGCTGGTGCTTCAATGACCCATTGAAGAATCTTTATTCTAAAGATTAAGCATTATCTTTATTACAGTACAAATTTCTTCAGGAATGAAGCTTTGCCTTTAAATAAATGTAAAAAAGATGTCTGTTGTCAGAATTACAGACACTAAATGAGAGCTTTACGTGGGTAGAAATCATAAAAACTCAAGAATTAATGTCTAAAATGAAGTGGCTTTGTCCAATGTGTATCTATAAGTGCTCTGAGTGTAAACCACAGTCACTTTTAGTGTAACTTACAATACTTAGCCACACATGGACTGGCTGCAATTTCTGTTATTGTGCTTGTGCCACAGGAGGTTTGATTGCATTCATTATCACAACAGGACTGCTTCACTGAGTTTCTATAATTGACAGAACATGTGGTGGACTTTGTTGTGACTTTCATGTGAGAATAATGCAAAAGGCAAAAAGAAAAGAGCACAGTGTCAAAGAGAGAATGAAATAAGAACTAAAAAGCAATAAGGACATATAAAGCACTGTAGGGCTTCTTTTGCTTTAGGTAGGAGGCCTGTCGTTTCATTCTCATGTCAGTGCTCTGGTGAACACTTCAATTAACATAAATGTAATGCTGTCCAAACTTCAGAGCTCACTTGAGTAACTTTTATAAACCCATATTTATACAGTTTATAAAAGTAACTAGAAAACTATAATTTCAAATGCAAACTCTGCTGTATTGTTTTCCATATTACATGCATACACTAGTGTTCATAGTGGTGGATGTTGAATACAGGTAGCTAGTTAGTGGCATTGGAAGAGATTTATTGGGAAACTTAAAGGGACAGTTCACCCCAAAATTAATATTCTGTTATAGTTTACTTCCCTACAAATGATTTTGAAAATTTGAAATGATTTTGAAATGATGAAACCTGTGTGTTGATCATCAAATCATTCAAATCACTCAAATCATTCTTTTGATCCAGTTCAAAAAACATTTCATTGAACGTCTTAGGTTACGTATGTAACCTGGTTCCGTGAGTTAGGGAATGAGACTAAGTTAAACTTACTTCAATGATTTGCTTGCAGCCAGGAATAACTAAAATTTCAGTCTTTTTCCCACACAAAGTTACCATATGGTATATATAAGCTATATGGACTACTTTTATGATTATGATACTTTTATGGTGCTTTTGCATCCTATTGGAAACTTGAAAGCCTCAGTTCCCATTCATTTTAATTGTGTTGAAAAGACAGCCTGGCACAGTCCTTGGAATTTCTTTAACACTTTAACACAATTGGATTTCTTTTTTGAGTGAACTGTGCCTGTAAAATTATCCATACACATTTGCATTGGCACATTAGTTGCACATATGTCGCTGTAACACATTCCGTTATTTTATTCATGCCATTCAACATTTCTGCCTTACTCAGCTTACTCATCTATGGTTATGGCAATACGTGCTATAGCTGGCTGTCCAAAACATCCCATCCTTAGCGTTCACATTGGCCCTGTGGTATTTGATACAAAATAATCCCGTCAAACGTCACCATCCATAGCTCCAAAGGTAGTGGGAAAGTATGTGATGATAGTCAAATCCCAGAATCCCTGCATGCATCCACCCAGCATGATAAGCTTTAGCATGACATAGTCAGCCAAAGGCGAATTCTAAGAGAACTAAGCAAACAGAAATTCTCTGCCTCAATGTGCCTAAGCCCAAGGCATCTATCAGCGTTCAGAATGTTTTACAACACTTTGACACCTCAAACCAAAAACGTTAAGAAGAGAACATCAAATATGTTTGTGAGGAGGAACAGAACAGAAGGAACTGTCAGACTAAAACAGAAACTGCCAATGTGGCATGAGGGAATGGGACATTACAAGCATTGCAAATTAAACTATCTGTTATTAAACACAAGGTATAACATTCCCTCCTCTGGCAACGCTCTGTTGGTTAGCTAATTATCACGCCACATCCATTTTCGGTGCCCTAAAGCGGTTGCTGAATTTACCCAAGGTGTTCGGCACATGTGTTTGGCCCTTTAT
Organism: Chromobotia macracanthus; assembly: GCA_036877525.1. Taxonomy (NCBI): domain Eukaryota; kingdom Metazoa; phylum Chordata; class Actinopteri; order Cypriniformes; family Botiidae; genus Chromobotia; species Chromobotia macracanthus. The sequence continues at coordinate 1,111,374 of JAZGTH010000115.1, forward strand.
AAAGCAGGTTTATTCCACAACAGATCTCCATGTGAATAATTCTGCAGGAACCGTGGCTATGCAAACCCAAGGGCTGCTGGGATTACTTAATTTACATTCCACAGATCGCATCAGGAATTCTGAAGCGTTTGTTATTTTTTCTCGTCTGTTAATTTAGGACAGCATGCGGCAAAACAAAAATGCACTGACACATAAGCACAATAGAAGCATGGTGCACGTCCCTAATTAGAGTGCATTAATGACTCTTAAAATGATCGTGATATTCTACCAAACAGCAAATGCCACCATTTTCCTTCCTGCATCTAAACAGAAACTTGGGCCTCAGCCGCGGTGTCATTCCTCAGTTTGTCGCGCTTGTGCATTTTGAATCGAGAAGCAGCCATTGCATTGAACGTTCCTTCCCATCTAACGTGTTTACAAAGCTTTGGTTTCTGAACGATTCTCATCCCAGTGAGTGCAGCCCCAGCGTGACGGTGATTAGGAGGCTTGTCAGAAATAAGCTGGGGAGCCCCATTTCTCCACAAACCTGTATTTATTTAGTTCTGCCAAGTTATACAGTGCTGTATCTCTGCACGAAAATCCAGCATGACACAAGAGTGAATTTTGCCCTTTTAAAATAAGGGTTAATCTTTCTTTTTTCCCACAGCAACCTCAATCTCTCTCCGGCCAGCACGCCTCCTGTGATTGTGGGCCGCTGCAGTAAATTAAATTAAATAAACCCATTAGTTACAGCGCTGCTACCTTCTCACCTCTGCCCAGATGCGCTTTCATGGTTTGTTGGCCTTTTAAAGTAACTAGAGGACTGAGTGTAGGAGCTGTGATTGGAAAGCGACCTTGAAACATAACCCAGACTTATCTTTATTGTTTTATTGGTACGATACATTAAACGTGTTAGCACGTTAAGAAGGTCACATATTTACAACACAGCATGACCCTGCGTTCCTCAGATCCATATTAAAATTAACGCATTTTATCAAAAAACAGGGCATACTTGAGGTTCTCTTACAGTTATACAGGGAGAGGAGAAGAAAAGTGGGGGTGGATGATGAGTGGTCCTGTGTCATCAATAACTGAGTACAAACCGTTAATACAGCAACACCGACATGCAGAGGTACTTAGCTGCATGTATGAGAGGAGAGAGTCTTATGTTATTTCTACTTTCCCTTTAATTGAACCTGTTGTTACTGTAAATCATGAAAATGTGCATTAACCTTTTGATATAAAATGAGAAGAGATTTTAAATGAGCAGATGAAACGTATAAAACTTTAAAAAGTCTAATCTGTATCTGTCTAATCTAGTCTGTATGAAGATTAGTAAAACGTGATGTACAGTACAATGTTTGTTGTGTTCACCATCATCATTTACACAACCCTCATGCAATTTTTAACCCAACATCAGAATTCATTTTTTTTGTGAACTATTTCTTTAATAAACAATCTGATAATGATTGTTGGCTGTGTAGTGAATAAATAAGTTAGTATCACAGTCTCAGGTTTAATCCCAGATGACTTCACCAAAATCTGGTAAAAGCATCACACCTTCCAGGAAGACATATTGATATTACCAAAAGTGTCCATTAAATTACACTCTAATTAAACTCTAAAGGAACCATTATAACTAATCCTTGTCAAAAATACTCATAGTTTAAAAAAGAGTGCTTACTGTATAGAGCAACACTTAAAGTACAATCTGAAAAATTACTAGTCCATCACAGAACAAGTAAAGCATATGAACAAGACCTCCACCCCAAATCTCAAATGCCAATATTCCAAATTACCAGGGCAAAACAACCACCATCTGATCATTTAACATCAGTTAGCGATTAACATAAAATTTAAAAGCATCTTTTTCATCTCATCAGCTTAGTCCAGGTCTCTACAGATGTCTGGCACATATGGCAGCTGCTGTAGAAAACGGAGCTTGTGAGATCTCGTGCAGTGTTTTATTAATGGTGTATGCTTATAAATGATGGCAGGCGACATGAAACCTCGATAGACTACAGTACAGGAACCATTAAAAAATGGCATTAAAAGTCACTGAAGAATGGATCGGAATGGACTGTGTTTGTTTAATATAATCACCAAAACTCTGGCCTGTTGTGTCGCAGTCAGAGTATGCTTCCAATATTGCATCCCTCTCTTGTTTCGCGCTATGCTATATTTATTCTGTCTGAACACCTCATGGTGATTCCAGGCGGTACAAAAAACATGAATAAGTAAACAGAGCAACAAGAAACTTCAAAGGCAATGGGACAATCATAGCAAATAAGATCCTGGAAGCCAATGAATGTGTTTGTCTTTGTTTGTGACAGTGACTCAGGGGTGTTAACAGGGGAATTAGCTCACACCTACGGAGTGTAAGCACATCTCAACGCCATAATTGAATTAAGCCTGTCACAATCTTCTGTCTGAGCCATGCTGCAGGAGCGGGTGGTGTGAGATCATGTCACAGATCATTCGCTGCCTTTCTCATTATTTGTAAACATCTGCTTGTTGTTAAAACAGTGGGAAAAGCATTGTTTTCAATCCATCATTCCACCCTCCAACAGTTAACTCTAGAATCATCTATCTGTCAGAGCCATATGGCGTATTACGATTTTTGTCTACCGTGTCAGATGTCACAGGTAGGTGCAAGTGAAGCCATGTGTCGCATTCCTGGCAGAAAGTCAGATTTTCTTTTTTTTGTCCTTATAGCTTCTCTGAAAAACCTTAAAGCTCAGCTACAGTAAATGTCAGGTCAGAGGAGCAGCCATGGAACATACTAGCAGCACCGCAAGCCCCAAACGTGTCAAAGTTTCTATCTGAACTGCATGGGCTTGTTTCTTGGTGCATTAAAACTGCATCATTCACTTACTAAAGATAAGCAGGCAAGGGGGAAGGGGGGTGCTGCTGCAGGAAATGCAGGGGGAAACTGGAATCTTGACAAAAATGACTGACACACCTATTTTTCCCAGAAGGTCTTATTCGGAGAGATTTTAAGATGGCTGTAAAGCAGCTCTCGGCCGAATAGATTCATTGTTCTCTCTGACTGGAAACACATCACAGCAATTCAGTGGAAAGTAAATAATTCCTGGGAGAATTATTTTAAGATCAAAATGATCTACGTTTATATTTTATTTTTGGTGCAAAATAAAAAAGTTGAGGCTAATTTTCAAACACTTTATCCAAAATGTGGGCTAAAAAAGTCAGACTTTGAACTCACTGTTTTGTAATGAGGACAGGACTGAATGCCTGGGCGGTACACAACAGCAAACAAAACCGGGCAGAAGCAGCGCATTAATGGTAGATTGTGTATCGATGCCAATTTTTTAATGCTCGCAAATTAAATTGACAAATTAGATTCTTAGTGTAAGTGAATTAAACTTTTCGAATTGGATGACGATCATCACTTTAGAAACTTGGGTGCAGGATTCAGCCCAGCAGGTAGACAGGATGGCTGTCAGAGGGAGAAATGAGTAAGAAAAGTCTAGAATCAGAGGCACACACTTGGATTTTTTCTCTCTATGCCATCAAAAATGAAATGGTGTGACTCTTGGTATAACTCTAGTGCCACAAAAGCAATGGGCTTGAATAACCTGGAAGGCTGACCCCTGAGTAAATTCTGTAATATGATCTCACTTTTCACCTTGATTCTTTAGGCAACAGAGAACCTTTCCCACAGTCTGCAGCACTGTGTGAATGCTCATGCCTTAATGCTCTTTGACTTTAAATCCCAGATGTAATTGAACTGTCAAGATTGCTGTCTGAGATTGTTTCCGGAGGGCCAAACAATATATGCATGTGTATCCGTGCAACAAAAAGCTGAATACAGATTCTAGGAGATGTCTACATATCATCAATACGTCAAAACAAAGTAATAGCAAGAGTCTATTTGTGGTTTTCTACTGTAGCGCATCAGTCAGCAATGCACATATGCATCTTAACAACAGAGTTTGTTTCTACTGCTTTATCAAATAGCTGATGGCATGGATGTATCTAATACAAAGGAAACATTTTCAATTGTTGAAGTTTGAAGTGTGTGTGTTATAATGAGAGGTGATCTGACACTAGAATTTGTCTTGTTTAATGTTTTACTGCCGTTATCATCAGTGGTGTAAAGCGACAGCATGGATATTTGCACGGCACCCAGATATTTGAATAACTGTTTCTGAGGTTTGCTATTTGCTCCTGTGATATCACAAAACAAACTGCAAACAAACATGTTCCCCACTTCTGTTGTGCTTGAACTGACACACACCTGCAATTTTGATTTATTATATCAAAGTTATGTTAGGACCGCACAGAACAAAGAAACTTCCTGTACTCAAAGCGAAAAATATTAACACTTGACTAATGAGTCATGCTTGATGTCCAATTGCATATTGATGCATTTATCCACTGACTCAGAAATTCTAGAAAGACAACAAATCAAATTTGAGTTTCTATGTTGAAAAACTACGGCACTAAGATGCTGTTAAACTGTTATTTAAATGACATATTTAAGGTGGAAATAAACAATCTTCTACAGACCTGATCTCAACATTACTCAACAGATTATAACATCATACTACATTACTAATTTTTACAGGAAAAATATATATGTTGCATTATATTATCTATAATTACCACTATCAGGCAACACTGTCCCCACCATATTTGATGCCAACGCATAAAGCACTGCAGCTACGCCCCAGTTCAGGCAGCATGGAATAATGTAGTCGGCGGAACGACAGAATGTTTGCACCTAGTCAAAAATGACAGGCGGGACGATAAACATGTGAAGTGGCAGGGCAGACGCTCCTGTAGTCACTGGCTCTCTTGTGCTGGTGAATTTAATTAAGTGGAAATAGGGGGATGAGACAGACCTGACTGCAGTGGTCCACTCTCTCGACAGGCACAGGGGCATGCTGCTAATTAAAAAGTTTAATTCCACGATTGCAGCGTTGGCATTCGAGAACCCAGAGGTGCGTCCTTGCATGTCTTGGCGGAGGCTTATCAGGAGCAAGCAGATTGAGGCATCTCAGGGAGGTGAGTGGACGTGCAGGAGCTGGGTTGCGCGGGGAGAGATGGCATACAGCTTGAGGTAGTAGGCAGCCCACTTCCCCACATATTTTTAAGCCAGCAGTCAGGGGTGAGAGCTGGGGTTGAACTGCAGAGCGGCGTGCTGAGGCAGGGTAAACAAGGGATAAACGCTGGATTTGGGTTCTGTCCTGCTTCGCTCAGCAGTGGATCTGCATCTGCCACTCTTTCCTCCTGTCAGAGGCTCACGTCTCAGCTTCTGACGGAAAGAGTCATATCTGCATGCTGTTCAGACTCCTCACAAACACACATACTGTTCGCTATATAATGCAGAGAAATGTTCCGGGTTAAATACAGGAAAAGTTAGTTTGTCCAAATATGGAAGTTCTGCATCGTTTACTCACCCTAGCATTGTTCTAACCTTGTATAATGCTCTTTCTTCTAAGTATCACAATAGGTAATGAAAGTGAATGGTGACTGGTGCTGTCCAGTCATAACAGCTATCGCACGCCTTTAGAAGACTTGGTATATAAATGCATGAACTATGGACCAATTTTATGACAACCATTTAATTTTATGATGCTTTTTTTTGGCATTTTGGAGCTTGACAGGTCTAGTTCCTTTCCACTTTTATTATTTTAAAAAGGGCAGACAAGACATTTTTCAAAAATTCACCTTTCATATTCCACAGAAGAAAGAACATCATACAGTTTTGGAACAACATGAGGGTGAGTAAACAATGACACCATTTTCATATTTAGTGGACTTTTCCTTTAAATTCTAAGTCTGTATTATGCTGATGATTACCATAAACCACTCATATTGTAGAAACATATTGACTCATATTGACTCATCACTCATATTGTAAAAACAAATACATTGGTAGTTACCCACTTACAGTGGAAGTCTAGGATAAATGCACAAAAGCCACATACAAAGTTTAACTTGTATTTAACCCAAAATATTCCTTTAAATGACCAACATTTCTACCTTATAAAAATTTCTGACTACAAATTCTACTCTTTAACAAGAAACATGAGGCATCAGGAAAAAAATAGGTGGATTTAGAGTGCTTCATTGTGTAGCCTTGTATGGGGCAAGAGCAATGTGGGCTCCAGCACTCTCATTGATCAGAATGTATTTTGTCTCCAACAAAAAGGAAGAGACCTTGGTCTTGGCAGTGCTGAATCTTTCTATCTTGTGAAAGGCCATCTCTTTTACATGCTCATGACTAGACACAAAGATTGAAAAATTCTCATGAGGTCACACAGATGAAGGATCTTCAACTCTGAACACAGTGTCTCTTTTGAATACCGCTGAATAGATTGAAAGAATAACATGTTCGGCTACATTCTGAAATGTGCAATTGTATTAGACAAAATTAACAATATTATCAATATTTCTGTTTAAATGTCAACATCTAATTATTGATATTATTTTACTTATTTATTAAAAAACAACAAAATATCACTTCATGAGAAAATGATTCAGATCTCCATTTTGCAGTGCAACACCCTCATTTTGGTTTCCTACACACCTTTAAGCTAAGAGCAGATCCCATCAGTATGATCCTTTAATGATGCCAAGCTATTATTACTTGAGAGAAGGAAGGTATTACCCACTCAGTGAAAGTGAGGCTTCTTTTAAAAGCAGTCTGGAGTTTAACAGAGTGTCTGATTCTCCCTGACAAGCTTTAAAACATTGTGTCAGGTCATAAAATGAGGTGTGCCATCATATTTCGTTACTGTAAAGATGAACTAACTCCGTCTGATATATATGCTCTGTGAACAAAGCCCTAAAATACTACTTTCCACTGGCTATTTATTAATGTGTTGACTACTTTAACATTTTGTTTTAATCATTTATCATTTTGTATCATTAACATGCAAGTTCTGTTCATTTACTAAAAGCCACATGTTCAAGCTTTACAGCAAAGTGTTAAACGAAACACTGCTGCTAATCAGTTTGAAGCATTTGGTGTGATTATGAACTCTGGCTCCATATCCAACATTTATACCCAAATGATTACAGTATGTTGATAGTATGTTGATTGTGTTGGAGGTTGCTGTAGGTTTGTTTTATTTCATCAGATTAATGATGCAGAATGTCCAGCTTTTTTGATATCATAATAAAGGATAGTTAAAAAACTGACTAAACAGATCCTTTTCAAAATCTGTTTTTCAGAATCTGCTCTGAACAGGTCTGATTCACTGATCTAATTATTTTGTTGGTAAAAAGACACATTTAAATCTAGTTTTACACCATTGTGTATTACAGATCCAGCCTGAGAGAGTTACTGTAGGTTGTGATAAGCCACAGAATAACTGAGATCCCTGCAAGCCGTGTCACGTGGCAAGCGGATGCAGGAACAAATTTAAGGCTGCTTAAGGGATTTTCCAGGCTCCGGGACACTAAAACACACAAGCACTCTTAGGTGTTATTTATGTAAGCTTGGCATCCCCAGGTCTAATGAGCCCCACACAACAAGTGTAATGAAACAGCTCACATTAACACTCAGGCAAATGAACGGTTATGAGTTTGGGCTCCTCTAAAGTGAATTGTGGCAGATGTTGCTTAGCCCCAAAGCTCTGAGTCACAGCCCAAGGATAGCAGATCCGATGCGCTGCCAAACGCACTGCTCATCGCAGTTTAATGCTTCTTCAGTCTCTGCCTCTCTATACGAGCATCTCCTGACCACAGGCAGATGCTTGGCTGAATGATGGTAGGTCTAGATAAAATTGCAGTCAGAAAGAAAACGTCATGGCTGCAGTAACCTGTTCAGGAGACAGTATCTGAACAGATTGCAAATAGCATAACAAAATGTGGATTAGGAAGTATGGCTGGGTTTATTCTAGCTGACGTGGGCTGACGAGTCAAAGTGTGTCAGCTATGGATGGGTATGTGGGGGCATATCTGATTTGAGCACACCTGGGAGCCTGGAGCCCAGGCATGCTGAAAGTGCTCAGCAGAGCATTCAGTGCACCTGGCTCTACTGAGCAGTGATTGGAAGCATGTATCCAACATGAAATGAAACAGACATGAATGCTGTAGTAATTCTGTTACATCCTCTGCAGCTTGGTTGCATTTGAATCATTGCATATGTACAGTATTAGTCTACTGACTAATTGACTAATTAACTAAAGTGTCTTTTTCTGGGAAAACAAAGCAGAACCAAGTCTATACTTAGTAATTCTTGAAAGCACTATGTATGTAAGTAGCCAACAGATTACTAGTCATACCAGACTGTTGACATGGGTATTCACAAGCCTAATTTAATCACAGGTACACCTGATCGCCCAGTCAATCATATTTGGGAGGATTGTTTTTCTAACATGCCCCTCTATGATTTATGATGCCTTTGTTTTATTATTTTAATTACTACTATTATTATTATGAAAATTTGCAGGTAAGTATCCATCATTTGGCTGGTGAATATTTTTATGACTTGAATAGCTTCTACCTTCTTTTTAAACACTTAGTTGTTTTTTCTCTCAACATTTACTAGTACTCTATATATATATCTAAATAACGGAATCATTTTGACAGCAAATATTACAGTGGAAAACCAATCTCTACACATTTATAGTAAATTAAAAAGAAAAGAGAACTCATCTGTGATTTAAACTATATAACAAACAAACATGAAGGCGCGCACCTGTACCAGTCCAGACCCTTCTCGTAGTTCCTGTCAAAGAAGTGAGGCTCATTTCCAACGGCTCGAACGTCGGGATGTACCCGCAAAGCTTCGAGCAGAGCCCTTGTACCCCCTTTCTTCACTCCGATTATAATGGCTTGGGGCAATTTTTTCACTCCGTAATCCGACGTACAGTTTATCATTCTCCGGAGCTCGCTGTCCGTGGTGCTGAATTCCGGGTGTTCGTGTTCCCCGCCAGCGGCACCGGCAGCGCCCGAAACACTGCTCGCCGTGGCCGCCTGAGCGCGCAACCATCCCGCCGTCCTCTCTTCGGTCACCACGTTATTTCTAACGCTTGAGAAGGAGACCGTTTGCTCCGTCGCTGTCCTTTCGATTAATTCCTCGTCTAAGTAAACCTGGGAAGAGGTCGAGTAAAGTTTTTCCCTTAGTGTGACAAAAGTTGTCTCCTCCGTCACCAGCCTGCCCTGATACACGTAGTTCTCCTGGAACTGGAAGGAGTTGTAACAGCTCATCAAGCTATAGAACAAATAGGTGATTGAAAGGGAGAGGGTGAACATGAATAAGATCTTCCGGGGCACTTTAGAAGTAAAAACCGACTTGCTGGACCAAAATGCCATCTCTGATAGCAGCGATCCCCTCAGAGAAGTGGCCAGACATGTTTCCACACCAAGTCTCGCATGGACACTCAACAACAATAATCTGTCACCATCAACGCTGCAAACATCTGAAACTGCGAGGAGCAAAGCGCTCCGCGCCGGCTATACTTGAGGAACAGAGATCGTTGAAATTCCAGGAGAACGACTTGAGTATCGATTTCTTATTCCGACGCTGACAGCCTTTGTCACAATTTATCGGATTGAACTTGCAGATTAGAAAGGCTGCGGTCGGGCGTCCTTCCAAATAAGCAGCCCGGGTTGATGAAGGCTGAGGGTGATGCTGATGATGGACCAAGTCCTGGCATCTTAGAAGAAAAAGGGAAAAGAAATAGCAAAGTCTCTGAAGTGATGCGCAAGGCACGTCTTCAGCCAAAACGAGATGCGCTCAGCTTCTGGAGTGCAATTTTGACACCGCTGTCCTTCACACGGATGATTTCAAGAGGCAGTTGGCGCAAACGATGGATCTTAATCCAAACGAGGTGGTTATGTTCTGTCACGGAGACATCCTCCCACTGGTGCTCCGCTAACTTTGAGCGCTGGAGACTGAGCAGCCTCAGCATCAATATTCATTGACTGCTCTCAGTGGCTGAGAGTGCAGCTCGCAGTCGTAACGCATCGCGTTGATTGGTAGACGTGATGTGCGCATCAGCCGTGGGCTCATGAAACTGGAATAATACTACAGTAAGATCACACTGGTAAACCCACTGGTTTCCACAACTCGTCACAATTTCATACAGCAGGAGAAAACGTCAGAAAGCTTTTTCAGAGAAAACAACACCGTACAGCTTCGGAAAATAAAAATGTATGCGTATTTAAATACCCGTGAAATGCAAAATGCATTTATTTGATATAAAATGAAATTAAACTTACATAGTAAATAAGCGGATGGATATATCATCTATGAAATATGAACTGTGAATCTTGAATTAGTGAAAGACTTATAATTCATTATTATTTTAGGGTGGAGGGTTTTTCATACAACCCACACTGTTGGTAGTGGAAGCAACAGTGGAGACTGTAATAGTAGCCGGAATAATAATATCTTTGCAGCTGGTTGTAATTTTCTGATTCACAATCAAGTTATTGTTCAGATTTTGTTCTGTCACAGAAGCACTAACTTCTATACAGAGAAGCTCATGTCTGCTCTCTGCTGGCCTGAGACATGCAAGACTAATTCATGGAAGTGACTGAGTACAGAGTGCTGCTTCACCATGAGATGGACAGGTTACTTAATGCACATTACTGCACATTAATGCACAGACTGCAGGTGTGACTGCATAGATGAGGAATGATTGAATGGGTGGGTGCAGGTATCTCTGAAATTCAGCCATATGCCTGTGCTGTCTACACTGAATAATTCAACAATGGAAATTTCTTTATCTGTTTTCCAAAATGGACATACACATTAGCTTCTCTAAACAGAGGCATTGGAACAACACAGTATGGTAAGGTGGTAACATATGCTACATTAATGATCTATTTAAACTAACCCTTAAAAACATATAATATTACAGCATATGATATAATATTCTAGATATAATACATTATATAACATGCTATAAAAGTTCGTTTTTAATATTTTGAACCACAAGTAATAGACCTTATTATTTACTGAATATATTCCAAGGATCACACATATATCCTGTAGGGAAATAAACAGATGACTTCAGAGTTGAAAGATGTGTCCTCTGCCTTTAGAACATTCCATTCATCATGTCCCTTAGGTTCTACACGGAAATAGATGTTTAGCTTCCAGCTTTGAACATCCGTTAAAAGTAACCATTTTATTTTCCTGATAAATTGGATTTTCTGCAGTAAGCATCTTGTTATTGGTTAGCTGTTGGGGGGTTGGGAGCCAACCCAATGGAGACCTGAACATATTTTAAAGAGGTACAGTATGCTCTCTAATAGGGTTTAAACTGCTTGCATGTACTTGCTGTCAAGGGTAATATTGGCAGTTATGAACTCGAACACCTGGCAGTCTTGCTGTACATTAAGGAAAACAATGATTGTAGGAAGTAGAAAATGTTCAATCAAGGTTGAGCTGTTGTGTTGCAATACTGTGACTCAGAGTGTTCACACTATACAACTAACAAATGCTAACAATGGAAGTCCTCAGTGATAACCAGCTGCCACATTCATTGCACCATCACACTCTTCTCTGTATTACTCTAAGAATATAACATCTTGCCTTTTGCTACAGCAGGTTGACTGGCTCCTTAAACATATATGGCACATAACTAAGTCTCAATGCAGCAACTACTGATCTTCTCACTCCAATGTTGGAATAACCTTCTAATACTGCTCCCTGGTTTTATAGCATCACAACCAGTCCTGTGGACATACTTTTTTATTCTTTGACCACACATTTTGATATTTAATTTTGAAGTTGCTTTTTAAGATAGTATCTGCCTAGAAGCTAAAATAAATGTAATGTAGTACTCACAGATGAGCAAAATGTAGTTTTTAAATATCCGTGGATATTTAAAAGGTAGGCAGGCAGTTGGAGCTGGACTTAAAGCTTCTGGCACTCAGTCTAAGGGAAATCCTGTGAAATTTGCCAAAAATGCTTGAAGAGAACAGAATTCTTTGGATTCTGAGTGGCAAGTGAAGAAAATTGTAGTCATGGTCTCCGGAGTCCAACATGTAGTAAACATCTCAAGATTCAAGACTGCAATCAACTGCAAATCAAAAGCAGCATGAATGTAAAACGAATAACAAGCACATGTAAAACAGAGTCATAAATGAAGTGGGGTATGGGGCAAAGAAATACCACTAAAACTCACAAAATGACCCAAACATTTTACATGTGAGGGAAAATTCTATTCTATTGTATTTATTCCATTCTATTCATACATAATATTGTCATGGTAATAAGTAGTTTAATTCAAGTATTGACTGATCACCCAGTATATTTTTATATGGTTAAAACATATGCCCTCGTACAGGTTAAAATGCCCTGTCCAGAGGGAATTATCACCCCTTAATTGCTGACACTGATGCATGCCAAGCAATTGGCAAAGTACAATTAGCACCAAGTTAACATTCTATTTCTAATAATTTGTATTGTTGTCAAGCTACAAATACCAATGTGGTCAGTGTGGTTTCTACATCTAGACAAAGTTGTTTAGCTATAGGGGAGCAGATAAATAAAGCAATTGTAGTGGAAGAGAGTTCAAATCGAGCTCCTCCAGGGCTTTGTAAGTTTTACACATTTCTCTTTAGGAAAACTTCTGTCTGGTACTGTCTGTGAAACAGAGGCAGGGTAGGATTATAGCAGTAAATTAACTTTGATTACACTCTTGGAACTATTCAATAAGCATAATGCAATATTTGCTCTGGTAATTAATATTGTATCTTTTTAATGTCTATTAAACTGAATACAGGTATAAATTAATTCACATTAAGAGTTGATTTTCTTACAAATATTTGATTTCACGGGGCCTTGACCTCACTAAGTCATATCGTCCACGTATTGATTTAAAGCTTAAGGTGCTTACTGGAGTGTTTATTTTTTTTTTCAAAATTGATATCACACTTAAAGAAAAGTCTGATCTAAATCCACAACTGGCACTACAGTATATTTTTGCTGGAGAATAAATTAAGCACGGAGTAGAACTATATATAAATATGCAAACAGATTGCAGCAACAATGTGTAAGCAGTGCACACATACAAAATGTTAACATATGGTTAATCTATTTAAATACCTTCATAACAAGCAGTTCTGCAGAGTTTTCTGCCTTCATGATGATGATCACAGTTATTCATTTCTATCCGCAGGGTTCTGTTTTTTTTGGATGAGACATTCTAACGGCTTGTTCATACTTGAACATGTCCTTCCCCTCCATTGAAAACCAAACAGAAAAATGACTTGCTCACCAAGCTGTGAGCTCAAGGCGAAAGTGAAGATGCTAGCACTGTCTGAGTGAGATAGAAAACAGTAACCTCTGACGGCCTCTCAGGCACAATCATCCACATTCCAAGCATGGAAATGTGTGGAGTAGGCTGAACAACCCTGAAAATCTATAAGTCCTATAGCATAAACGGATGATCAACTGATAGTGCCAAGAATTTCACAGCGTAAAATAATTCCATCTCTCTGCTTTTATTTTGAGTCCTGGGATGACAGTATATGTAAATTATGATAATAATACTTCAGTGTACAGTTTAAGGAAAAAATTATCTTGTCCTGAGTCAGCCTTGAGAATTTTCCATATTGACATGCACTCATTCAGATACACCTCTTTTATTTAGTGGTGTCAATAACACAACGGCTCTGGAATGAATATGGTAAATTACAGGGTATAAAACTGCATGCCATTTGGTTGCTTTTGGTTTGTGTGCATCCTGCTTGTTCAAGACATGTCAGGATGATAGGAAAACTGTACCGTGTCGGGTGCCTCACACAGGAAATTGTTATTTTGTGACATCAAGGGATAATAACATTTTTGTAGTGCAGGAACAGTCGCTTTGCTGGCACCTGACCATAAAATGGTCAGCTGATCGTCTTTCAATTAACAAATGATATGATAGATACCATAGATACCTTTATGGAATCAATAGATCTGTTTCCCTCAGTGTTGAACAACCTGCCACACAGGGGACTAATTAGATGATAAAAAGTGATGGATGTGTATTAAATTCACCAGGCCCCTAAAATATTCCTTTGAGCTTTGCACCATTTTCTGCTGACCTTTTAGATCCTATCTTTATTGTACGTGAACACAATTAAATCAATTTGTTCAATGGCTGTGATGCAACAGCACTGTGTTGTGACTTAAGAACACATGGGAATTTGGTGTCGGGGAAATCAGGAGATCGAATGTGGAATGCTTTTAACGGCGTCTGTAAAATCAACACGAAAAACTAAACAAATGAAATGTTTCCAGGAACCACAGTTGTGTTCTGTGAAATCTAAAATACATAATGACTGATTTCCTCAGTCAGGCATGATAAAAAATTGAAAGAGTAAATGCCTATTGATTCTAATGTCATTACTCAAAAGATAATGAGATATGACAAATGTGTGTTGCAATAAAAAGTCACAGAGGACAGGGACAGGAGAAGGAGAACCAAAATGACTTCTGAAGGGGTCACAAGCTCACAGCCAAACCGCAGAGAACAGGCAGGATAACCATCAAGGGCCATGGGGAGTCTCGTATCTCACTATGAGAAGCTAGAGGTCAGAAGTTCCCTGTGGACGCCTGGTAGGCCATATTTTGCCCTTGAGACATCAGTTCTCTGACGAAGGCTTTTCTTCTCATTAAGGTTCTCTCACAGAACTCTAGTAGCAGAACAGAATGGCAATGAAACACTCAGGAGGTTTTTGTTCATAAGTCTATTGTTCAACTGGAGGCTAAAAACCTTCACGAATAAGTGAATTTTATCTGAAGATAAAATTTCTGGCTGCACTTCAGCATTGTCCTATATGTCGTGTGATAATATGAGATACATTCTACAGAACATCTTTATTTTTCAAAATCTACTCAAGGAGGGTTATGAACCTTCAAGAATGAGTGTCTTAAGATCAAATTTCTGAATGCACTATAGCTTGTAATAAAGAGGGTTACAAAAATTACAGAAAAATCTTCAGTTAACTAAATTTGAGACCAAGAATCTGCCAAAGTGACCAAGGTGAAAAGATGTCTTCTTATCAGCTTCTTTCGAGAAAATTGGTATATTGTTTATTTTCCAGAACTTCAGCTGATGCAACACTCCCTGCTGAGCAGTCAATCTTCAAACATAACTCGAAGCAACAGAGAGAAGCGATTGGATGCCCATGGAATGGCAAAAACACCCCAGAAAGCAATCCACCAGTGAAAGATCTCTAAAAGAGTTTAAAAAGTATCAGAACAGCTTGTAATAGATCTAGGGCCTCTAATGACCCCTTCTTGGGACGTCCCTCAGATTGATGACTTTTGCAGGCTTTTGCCCAGGTGGCTTATGGGAGGAATGGGTCTAATATATCATTTTCACCTCTGGCTGGTAGCTCCAGAAAACATGACGTCATATATCCCAGGGGCTCCACCAGATTTTCACTAGTGCAATGTCTAAAGCCACCTGTAGAGCGGCGACACATCCCTTAGTCTGCAAGACTCCCAGAGCAGCTCCCAGGTGTACCACTCTCAGCATAATTAGGGTGAAATCTGCTAGGACTTCTAGTCTAGGGTCATTCATCAACCGGATCACCCACAAGATTAATGTGGCCCCATAGTAGCACTGCAATGGTTTGCTGCCACTTGCTAAGATCATTAGCGTTGGCTTGCCCGCCACAGTGAAAGGGGGCTTTGCTCAATGAAAAGTGAGGTCTGCAGCTTTGCATGCTAAATGAACAGTCCATCATCGGCTAATTAAGAGATTATTGGAGACACTTGTGTCCAGTCCCCTGGACAGTAAACCATAACTGAAGGGCAAAAGAGATAGATTAGCTACACCTGCTTCATGGCAAAACATAATATAGTGAAAGTCCTGATAAAAAGGGGCAGGTTTCAACACTAACTAAAGAATGCTGTAAGGTTTAGGGGGGGCGAATTTAGAAGTTCCAAAGTTTAAAAGTTTGTGAATCCCTGAGCTGAATATTGACATGTTAACAATGTATAGTCATTAAATCAATTGCAACTGTTTTAACAAAGTCTGTTTCTGTAAATTATTTCAAAAGTGTGCTTTAAATAAAGTTCTGTACCAATAGCTATCGAGCCCAAATTTTAAATTTTCCCCCCCCTTTTTTTCTTTTTAAAAAAAAAATTATTTTTTTTTATTTATTTATAAAAAAATTTTTTTTTTTTTTTTTTTTAAAATTTTTTCTTTTATTTAAATAAATAAAAAATTAAAAAAAAAAAAAATAAATTTTTTTTTTTGAGTGTGTTTTCTATAAAATTAAATAATAATAAAATAAAATTTTTTTTTAAAATAATATTATAAAATATCCTTTTTTTTTTTTTTTTTTTTTTTTTTTTTTTTTTTTTTTTTTTTTTTAATAAAAAAATAAATTTTTTTTTTTTTTTTTAAAAAAAAGGAAAAAATAAAAAAAAAAATAAAAAAAATTTATTTTTTAAAAAAAATTTTTTTTTTTTTTTTTTTTTCCTTTTTTTTTTTTTTTTTTTTTTATTTTTTTTTTTTTTTTTATATAAAGGGGGGAAAAAAAAAAAAAGAAAAAACCCTAACCATTAACATTAAAAAATAAAAAATATTAATTTTTTACTTTCTTTTTTTTTTTTTTTTTTTTTTTTTTTTTTTTTTTTTTTTTTTTTTTTTTTTCTTTTTTTTTTTTTTTAAGAAAGTATATCTAACCAATAGAGATTTTTTAACTAATAAATGGTACTAATAAATAAATATATATAATAAATGGTTGATCAGTAATAATGACTAATTTGAAAAAGCATTTGCTGTTGGAAGATTCATAATTTTAATTTGCACAGAATTCACACACCTTCTTGAACGTTTCAATCGCTTTGACTGAAGTAGTGGACTACTGAGTTTAAAGCTCAATGCCGATTCAAGCCCTAGAAGCCACCCCCTACCACAACACCCCCTCTCCCCTGATTTTACGTAAACTTTTAAATAATTTACAGAAACATTTTATTAAAACAGCTTCAACTGATTTAATGATTATATATGAATAAACCCCATATCTTAAGCTTGCAAAACACTATATCTGTCTTTTTCATAACGCTGCCATTGTCAGGTCACATTACCTGTCATTGGCTGGTCGGTAGCTGCCATTGGCCTGTCATGTGACTACCAGTGGCAGCTGCTGTTAAAAGATTGAACCCCCTCTCAAGCTTGCAGTCACAGCAAGTGCCACAGTTCTAAATTTTAAACTTTGTAAACTTTGCATCATCTCAGTCAGTGCCAGTGCTGTTGTTAAAAGACCATCAAAGGAAGTTGACGCACTAAAGCGCTTGAGGTAAGAGACTTTATTAACATTCATAAACACCAACAGACTGATGCTTCTCTGATAAAATCTCTGAGGTGTTAAGTGGTAAAGATTTGCTATGTGCATTAAAAAAAGACGAAGCATTTAAAAACAGTGCTCTTTCAGTGATAAGAGATCAACAAAGCCATTAGGAAAATCAAGAAAGACAGCCCACTTGTTGTGCAGGAATCCTGACATGGCTGAAAACTGTGAGAGGGGGAATAGAGATAGAGTAGCTCTACTGGTTGAAAGCCTCCCGCAGTATAAGGCTTGTTTTTCATCGACTGTGTCAGGAATCAAGAGAGCTAATCCCTATGAGACTTCAGATGAAAGATTCAAAAGAAATAATGAAAGGCACACTGCCTCAGGGTGCATATCGGGGTGAACATATAGCGAGCTGAGGAGAGCTGGAGCAGCAGCAGCGCACGACAGGCATGCAGTGAAGAAGAACACAAACATATTTCTTGCCTGCGTCTACAGCCTCCAGTCCAGTTAAAAATACATAATAAAGATAATAATAAAGGCCACAGTCTTCCACTAAAACTTTACCAAACATGGGGTAACCATGGTATAAATTCAATGGTATAAATTCAAATTAAAATAATCAGGATTAATATAATATTTTAAAAAGGTTGCTGCAAACACCATTTAGTCAATTAAAATGTTGTTACCATTCAAATGATGTTTACTTTTCAAATATACAAGCTATAGAAGGATGATTATGTTGTGTAATAAATTATACAATAGAAGAATTAGACAAGTAGGTACATGACTGTTACAAGCCTTTCTAAAGATGGATGCACAAAAAAGTACTTGGGTAATTTTGTCTATGCAAATGTAAGAATTTACAAAAAATGTGATACATATCCAGCAGCCTACACCATGAGCTCCAGTCCTGAATTCAGTCTTTTTCACAATTCCTTGAGCATTATATATATAAAAGGACTTCAATATCCACCAGTGGTCCACAGCCTTTTTGACTTTTATCTTCTTTGAACTCCTACACTTCATCAGGAAAAGCCGGCTACGGCATATCAGCGAAGTTTCTCTCCTCGCATTGTGAGCAGACCCTTTGCATTGTCGGTGGACTCGCAGATGTCCAGTCTTCTGGCTAAAATAAGAAGGTCTTTTGTGGAGAAATATGTCTGAGCTTTGAAGGTATGTGATTCATTTGATGTTAAAGGCCATTACGGACTCTTCGACTGGGAATGCTTGTAAGTACCATGTACCTTCTAGAAGAAATAAGAAGACAAACTTTTAACAGGAGATTAATTCATAATCCATTGTAAATCTGACAACTGACACTGAACAGGATAAATGCACAGTCTATTTATTTTTTAAACACCAGATTACTGCTGTAAACTCTGTGCAATCCTGAGAGAGATACTTGCGTCACATTACTAAATATTTCATAGAGGTGTTAGCTGGATGCCAGCCTACAAAACTGTGCTGTGATTAGACAAGAAGGATGATGCAGAGAGTAAATCTAAGTCAGAGACTAGATTTAAGCACTAATTAAAGGTATTGCATAGAGAAAATGTATTGAAAATCAATCACACACTCTTTCAGCGGGTCTTTCTCACCTAATAACTTGCTGACTAAAATGCAAAGTAAACACACATTTTTCATCCCTAAAAAACTGTGATCTTCTTTACTTTACTGCTGAGACCAAACACTTATTTCTACATATTCCTGGGCCTAATATATAATTTGCACTAATAATTATATCCTATGTAAAATATGGGTGCTGAAAGCAAAACGAGTGAAGAACAACCATCATGCTGTAGGGCTAAAAAAAAATGACACAAAAAGAGATTTAACACATTCTGTGTTAAATCTCTTCAGACATGCAGTTTTGAAAACAAAGTGAGTAAAGCCTACAAAAATTCCTTTTCCTAGTGCCTTGTTAAGTGCTAATCATTCCGTTTGATATAAAGTGCTGTGGGAACCCTGAGTTGCTCTGCTAAATCAACCATGTTCCCCCCACTGTTTAACAAAGAGTGCAGTGTCACAGCTCAGGGCTTTAGTCTCTCAGTTCACTGCGTTTGCTCTGCACTGCAGCTCACAGAATAAAGCACTGATTCCACCCATGGTCAAAAGACGCAACATGACACAACGCAACCCAGTGGCTCCTGTCTACAATTGACCTAGCAGTCTCTAGATGTTTATGTCCTTGCTGTTAAAGAAACTTAAGAAAATAATACAGTATTAATAGTGAGTGGAAACAGAGGTATTCATTAGCTGGAGATGTCTCCAAACGTACAGCATCCACTTCATAAATAAAACAATGTGTGTGTTTGGTCTGTTCTGCCAAGGCATGGATATTTTGAAAGTTCATTCCAATAAAAGAAAACCTGCTTCTATCTAGAGTATAAAATATAGTTAAAGCTAAAGCAAAATAAAAAAAATTCACTGTTACAATATTTAGTTTTACTGGCATATTCAAAGGTAAGTAGGAACAAAACCTTTCATGGTCATTGTATGCTCACTGATCTATTGTTAAGAGCCCCTCTGAAGGGCTAGATTGATAATTGAATGTGAGTCATAATACAAATGTTTCCATGACACAAGTTCATCTCACACATTCTGCATATGAAATGCATTTCAAATCCCATTTATAACTGTTAAGAGGGTACAAAACTAAAAAAAATGCCAATACACCCAAGGTCACCATGCAGATTCAGGTAACCCAAAAGGGACATTGCAAACATAGTTATTCAGGCCACGTAGTGGAAAGGCAGAAGCACAAGCAATATCATCAATTCACGGGTTTTATAGATGTCCAATTAGTCTTATCTCCTCTTTGCAAGAACAAAACTGTGTCATTTAAAAAAAATATGCGATAGAAAAGGAGAAATGTAAGTGTCCCACGAGTAACACACTGAATGTAGTACCTATTTAATTTTTCTAATTATGTAATGATTTCAATGCGCTGCTTGTGTCGAGCTTTCGCAGAATAATAGATAGCTCTCGTAGTGATAAATTGAGATTTCAATTAAAGATGGCATTTATTAATAAAAATTATCCTGTCATGTCACAAGGATTCAATTCAAAAAAGCTCAGAGGTGTGTCTCAAATTTCACCTTGATTGAGCTTTACCGAGGGATTAAAGATCTTTTCTTTCAAATCCATTCATGTGCGAAACAACCTCCAGAATATTATTATGCAAAGTGAGTGCACCTTAAAGATCTCCTAAATAATACTAAAGCTAAAACTCTGCCTCCGACAACAGACATGTTCAAATGTTCTGTGGCCCTCCTGCCAGTTTCTGAAGGAAGATCTCACATACAAGGGCATATAAACGATAATGCTGCTGCATGAAAAAAAACACCAGTCTCTCTTGGGTGAGTGCACAAGCTGACCGCAGAGTGTAAATAATACAGCCAGAGCAGTAAAGTCCCAATGATGCTGTCTACTGACCAGCGACTGTAGTTCACATTTTCATCATCAGCTTAGAACAGGTTGCGGAACATTCCTAGTGCTCTGTGTGCCACAATTCTGGGGTAATATTTTGTTCCTTGTTACATCTGCTTTTAGTTTCACTGGGTAATCACAAAGCAACAACATTATGCACACTAACCTCAAACGAAAGTGTATCAAATGTGTAATTTTTTATTAAATGTTTATGAAATGGGCAATTATTTAATGCCATTAACAGGAATTCACAATGGTTGTTCACACAGACAGTTATTGGGATTGACAATCATATATACTATCTGGTATTACTCAAATTGTCCTGTTTATACAACAGCTCACAAAATCAACATCTGTAACCATGGTAACAGTGGCTAAAGTAAATTTCAAAGATGGCGACTTCTAATCCAGACCAGGAAGTCTCGCAATATTAATTATTAAACATATTCATGCATGGAATCTTGATTTTCCTGCTATGGCTTCAAATGTCTATTTAAGTATTACTAAGTAAAATATTACTAGCTAGTTGTCCAGTGCGTTTTTGTTTACAGGACGGATAACCATATTCTGCTTCTGTGTAATCATAACCAATTGGATCATTGAGCATATTCTGTTAATCCATTATTATTTGTCTCTGTAACTAAAGCCGGAATATATTAACAAAATGAACTTACAGCTAAATAATAAAATAACTGGAGAACCTCAATCTTAGTAATAATTCAGCTGCATAATGCAGCAGATTTCTGATTGCTTGTTAAGAGCCACAAACACTCAGAGCTTTCTGACGGCATTCATTATTTCATGTGTTTCCTCTAGTACTAACCATTTGATTTCAAGTACGCACTTTAATAACTTTTCTATAAAAATAAATGAGATGGGGATTGTGTTAGCAGTGGTCCCCTTTTCCTCAGGGCATTAGGGACAAAATGCTTGTGATTAATAATTCATATTTTCTGCTTGATACCTATCATCACAGAAATAGTTTTCTCTAGATTTATAGCCCCCAGTTCCTAAAATGACAGGCCTCCTAAGCCCAGAACACTGCCGCTGTCCTGTGAATTAATAATGTTGTTCTTGCATTCTTGCTGGGTCATATCACAGCCACTCATGTGCTTGTCACGAATGTTCACGTATGTATGCATGCACAGAAATAAAAAATAACATTGAATGCTGAATGAGAAACTGTGAATTAGATATTGGTAGGCACATATCCCTTCT
The DNA here is from genome assembly GCA_036877525.1 of Chromobotia macracanthus. Lineage (NCBI taxonomy): Eukaryota > Metazoa > Chordata > Actinopteri > Cypriniformes > Botiidae > Chromobotia > Chromobotia macracanthus. The sequence goes on from JAZGTH010000115.1 coordinate 1,133,232, forward strand.
GCCGTACTTAAGGCACATTCTAAAGTATGGTACTCTCTTAGCATGCAGCCTGTGTGAAATGAGAGGTGATCAGAGAAGGTTTCTGCTCTCACCCTGAAGTTCTCTTGAGAGAACATTCTCTCATCCGTTCCTCTGGAAGCTATGATCCAGAACCCCAGAGGTTAGCTGATACTGAGTTTAGAATGAAAAGTAAAGTTTCATTATAAGACAAGTGTGGATCACATTATGTTCTGAGTCTGCCTGCTGCCAAATGGTAATTCTTAGTGGCACCCCTGTGACCTTCTGTGCTGAAATTATGAAAGTAGCTAGCCCTTCTTAAGATGGCTTTCAGAGGGAAGTTTAAATCAAAAATAATGCTCTCACAGAGAGTTTGATATACATGCATGTTCGGATTTTATTGCCTCTGTGAATAAAGAACTACTAAGAATATGAAATATTCATGTAAATGTTGTGGAAGCCTGGGTTATTTCTTTTAGGCAGTACCTTTTGAACTCTGTAACTTTGAAAAACAAACAAACAAAACAGAAATATGTTTATGCTGGTTTTCAAGAAAGTACAGCATACTTTTAGAAATATCCCCAGGTATAAATAAGGCCAGGCACTTTTATTTTATTATTTATAATTTCATTATTCACATAATGACCAGAGTTATTAGAATTCTCAACAGGATAGAAATATAATTCACAATTATATTCCGCAAAAAACTAGTTTAATTTGAAACCTTTTGATTAGAGGAAAGGAAGATAAAGAATCACTTAAAATATTGCGTAATGTGACAGTTTTTAGACCTTTTTAGACATTTCCAGATGTAAAATTAAATAGTGAATATGGTTCTCACAGATTCCATTTCAAATTTCCAATTTTTATATAAGATATATTATGGGGGCAAGATACATATATACATATATTTGAGAACTGTAGTCGCTAACCTCAAATAATTTCAAATGTAATTTCTTTTGAAATAGATTTTTAGAACTATATAACATTTTACAACATTATTTTTATATGCATTTATATGCATTATATTACTGGAGTACACCCTAGCACTTTTACTTGCACTTACAGTCTTTCTACGACACTGCACTCGCTTCATTTCACAGATTAAGAAATAATGGGTCTGGACTGACAGTGATAAATTCACAAGCAAAGAGTAGCGACAATGGATGAGTTTTTCATTGTCTCGGTCCTCAAATCTATAAACTGGCCAATATGAGATTTGGCTTGTACTCAATAGCCATCTATTCTATGGCTAAGTTAGACACATTTGAGGTTCCTACAATGAGTTATACCTGTTTTGAATTTAAATTTTCTTTTGAGGTATGTTAGGAATAGAGTAATCATGGGCCTCAATAATAATGTTCTTTGTTCAGGACTGTTTGCACAGCATGTAATGTCAAGTGCTTTGAGTACTGTATAATTATTCTGCTACCTGTACTAAAACGTCATGTGAAATATCATATAGTTATTTTGTCAGCTTTAGTGGTGGTTTTATGAGCTGTTATATAAAAAGTATCATGATTTCGTAAGAATCGTTACACGCGAAAGAGGAAAATTGCTGATTAACTTCCTATATTTTGAGAGGATTAAAGATTTAAACTGGTAAAAGCCCCATAAAAAGGACTCATCACATCCATAAAAATTTTAGATGAAAATTATACAAAAATAATTAGCAATGAAATGGTAAAGCAAGGACGTGATATAAACAAACAATAAACCTTATAAATGTAAATAGAAAGAACCGCACTGATATAATGCAGCACCTTCAATCATCTGACAGGGTCACACAGTAAAACCAGAGTCTGATGAATCTAAACATGTACAAGCACTGAATATGTAATGCAATCCATAATCCAAAACCTGAAACTACTGCATGTTTTTTGAAGTTAATAGAAAATGAATGATTGCATCATAAAACATCGGAATCAATATTTGCTTCATTAAAAAGTGAAGCTTCATGAACCTAACGCAAACACGCATAAATTGCCCACCGCTAATGATCATTAATTGCAGATGAGGCTGGCAGACTTTCAAGCAAAGCCTGGGCTGCAATTACAACCCATGTCAAAAATCTTCCACTGGCCCCGTGCTACTTTCTGACCTTCAGCACTAAAGCGCCAGTCAACGAACATGTGAGCTGCTATCATGGAGGAAAAAAGAACATGAAAAGCTTCTTTTCAGCTCTGTTAGACTTTTTAAGATAAGAGTGCTACACTGTTTGATGGTTCTGGATAGATACTCTATCTCCCCATTTCAGATGATCAAAGGTGTGAAATGTATTACATATTCCTATTAGGTATGGATTCAGATGGGAAAGGTTTTGTGTATTCTGACTGCGCAGACGGAGCAGGAAATGAAGCTGGGTGAGAAACTAGGGGAAAAGGTAATGATCTCTTCAAACAAAATACTGTATTGCGCCCGCGGTGGTGAAAATGACTTGTTCCTGTGCATTATTTGAATGCCGAGCACATGGAGGCCACATCCAATGTCTTGGGATGTGAGTCAGGCCAAAAAAATATGATGTGATACTTGCAGGCCCGGATCACCTAGGGTGATGTGCGTGATAGAGATGAATAATGCACAACAGCAAGAGAAACCATAGGCATTCATCTGCAACTGAAGCACAACCAATCACTTTCTTGACATTGTTGAGGGAATTATCAGTCGTACATAGAAATAGAGACAGTTATTATGCAGAGACAGTTATTAGTAAGTCATTTGTAGGATGATTTCCCAGAAAAGTGCAAAAATTGTGAGTCTGTGGCACCATCAGAACATTGTTCTGTTTGATTAAGTGTCCTGACCAGCCAAACCCACATCATTGGCTCAACCAATGGCATGAGGACAATTTTGCTTGGTGACGTGTGGTACAGAATGAACTTTGGTGGATTATTTTACTTAAAAATGAAAATACTGTCACTATTTATTAAACCACGTCTCATGAGTTACTCTATTTGGATTTTGGTGAAACAATTAAAAGTAATTAAAAGTAAATGGGTATCATACAGTAAAAGTATCATAAAATGGAGAGCTACACCAAAGGGAAAAGAAAAACGATTTAATTTTCATTTTTAAATAAACAATTCTATAACTAGTCTTTAACCTTTACCTTGCAACATTTGTTGTAAAATTTGTCATGTTTAAGCTACAGACAAAGATGGAATCTAAATCAGTCAGATTGAAAAGTAAATAACAGAACTGTGGACTGCAACAATGCAGTGATCTGATCAACAGTGTGCTCCCTGCTGTAAACCTGATGGTTTGTGTATTATTCCTGCAAGAAAAAATTGGCTACATGTGACTCAATATTCAGTCAACCCACACATTGTTCTTCAAAAGAAGCTAAAAATAGGCCTGTGAAGGAGATGACTGGGGACTTTTAGATGTTGCAGCTTACACCAACAAGCAAGCAGGATGCAGGACTCAGGCAGTTAATCTGAATGAAGTGAACACATACTGTACTGGTATTAATAATATGAGAGAAACAAACTGGGCTTTCACTCTTTTAGACAGGATTCATTCGAGATTCCCCTGAATGTGCAAGCTGACAGAGGACGGAGCTGACGGCCACACAATGAGGTTGGGTCCTCTGCAATGAGGAAAAAACCCTATCATATGTATAAAACATACCAAAGGATGTTTCCTCACAGTCAGGGCTTTAAGCCTTGTGAAGAAAAATTGCAGAGCTGAAAAAACTCAGAGCGAGGAACAAAAAAGGAAGTCAGACCTGTGTATTCTATCCACAGTTTATGAAGTTGGTCGCAGGTGGACCAGAACAGCATGGATTTGTGCACCAGCCTGAACCCCAGTGTGGGTTTTGCAGGGGCTGGATGCAGTTGAGCAGCAGAGAGAAGCTGACATGCACCTTTATCACACGACTTAGCCTGACTAAGGCTGGATATAGACAGGGCCGGTGATGGATGGTGTGTGCACCTTGCCTCTCTTTTCCTCTTGACACAGAGCTGCTGTAATCTGTTAAAGCAGAGCCACAGCTGCTTCTATTAACTCCCTGCATGCAATGCGACCGCATTCAGTTTCAGACCTACATGCTTGGGTCCATTTGTATTTCTTCTCACAAGGAGCAGCCGGGAATCACAGGCATTTTGAATTCTAATCAAAGCGACAATTGAAAACAGTGGAAGATGACGCAAATCTCTAGCCGGCCCCTCAGGATATGACGTCATAGCGCAGCGCTAGTTTCAGTCGCCACCTGATTAAAATGCAGGGTTGGTTTATGGCCAAAGAGATGCTGACATCAACGCCCTGGGGAAAGATTTTTCAAGTTCATCATTTGCGCATTCCTTATGATGTCATCTGCTTCGTACGGATTTGTACATCAGAACTCACGGTAACACTAAACTTATTCCATTTTGAGAAATGATTATACTTAAGTATACTTCAGAAATTTTGAGGGAGATTTTTTTTTACTCAACTCTATTTGAAACAATGACAGTTCACAGTGACCACATTTGTTAAGCTGCAAAAAACAAGTGATGCGTTTATGAAAAACAGATCAAAATTTAGCTTTTAAATTTCATTTGCATTTACTATTAACCATTACATTAACTGCATTTTTTTAACTGAACACAAGTGCAAATAAAAGAATAATCCAGAAAATGTTCACAATGAATAATAATTTAAATTTTGGTCTGTTCCTCAACAAAGTTATGACTTCAAAAACTTGAAATACTTAAGAAATAGCGTATGAGTCATATGGAGTCATACTGTACTACTTTAATTGTACTTTTTTGTTCTTTTTGGAGCTTGGCATAAGCTAAGAACAGCCTACCTAATACATATTTTCTGTTTCACAGAAGAAAGCAAATAATATGGGTTTGGAACAGCATGTGGGTGAATAAATGATGACAAAATGTTTATTTTTGGGTGAACTATTCCTTTAACAGCTATTTCAGCAGCAGTGTTGATAGGGGCTGCCTGATACCACATTGCTCATCTTTATTTACTTGAAAAGTCATTGGTTCTTTGGGACGTGTTTATCTGATCAATCCTCTTCAGCAGTAGAGATGAGATAAAGCATTGATAGCCATTTATATATGCAAAGCAAGACAATTTACTTCCACCCTGGGTCAACTTAATTCCCAAAGCCTATAATTGAAGTCAGTCATGGCTATTGGTGGAAACAGGCCAGGGCACTAGAATTCAGCTAGAAAAGATTCAACTAGAAAGACACAAACCGAATTAGCCCAAATATGAGTGTCAGTTCTCCATGACGAGATTTGCTCTCTGTATTCTGTCAAACGCATGGAAGCGCTTGCCTCTTTAAGAAACCTCTTTAAATTACTTTCTTAATTTAAAGCTCAGACCAGAGGAACACATAGGTTATTTTCATTAAATTTCTGAAAATCTGGGATAAAGATATTTATGCCTTCAATCTAGCAATGACCTTTTCGTAATGTCATGTTAAGCACATCTGAATGAAAGTTTTAGCAAATATGAAAAGGTCATTTTTAGTGCCTCAACAGTGCCAGATTTTATTTTCTTAATCAACTCACACAATATTGCAATACGTTATATGGGGAAATATCTGCACCTGACTCTTCAGAATGAACTTGATTGGCAGAGGATATTTATTAATCTACAGCCACTCACTGTCACATCTTCAGCTTTCCTGTAATTTTCACACATTGGTTTTCTCTTGGTTGCGTTTTATGTTGATGAGGCTGAAGTTGGGAAAGTCAGACTGTTGGTCTTGTCTGTGCTTTAAAAATTCCACAGCAGAGCTGCAATAGGCTCACAGCTCTCGAGTGATAATTACAATGATCCTCCATGACATTTGGGTGTCGGGAATCAATCCAAAGCTGCAGCAAATTCAGATTAGCAAAAAAAAATGTGTGAATGATGGTGACAGATGAAGCACCTAATGTTGGTACTGAAACTAAAAACATACAGTTTGACACATACATGGGAATCGATATTGCCTTTATGTCTACGATATCATATGACTTGCAACCCCAGAGTCAAATGTAAAGACACTCAATTAGTTATGTACTCAACTGTAAATATACACAATTTAATTTGCCAGCATAGTCCATATTAACGCTTTAGATTAATGCAACAACTGTAACAGTCACCTTCTGGTATTCTCGCATGTATTCAGTGTTTATTCTGGTGCAATGCATTGCAATATAAACCTGTAAATTGTTACAAACGTCATACATTTTAAGCTTATTACAATACATGTTTTCATTCTATTTTAATGAGTTGAAATGATCTGATGTTCTGTGGTAATTGACAGCTTGTCAGACGTGTTGTTAATAGTGCAGACATTCCTTTAAAACCATAAATGGCGACACCAGCAGTGACATTATGAAGTATTTTCTTTATATTGCCACAAAGGTGAGAATGTATTTGACCTCATGGAATGTGTCAAACAGGATATGAGGACAAATGCACCGGTGGTGGGGGATGGATTTTGGCCAAGTGCCCTGTCCTGGTGACTTGAGCTCCTCGGGGTCCCAAAGCTAGGATAATTTTGCATGTGGAGAGGACACAGAGGCAGGAAGGTAAGGACCTGCTTAAACAATATCAAACAGAAATGAAGTGAGCAGTTTATTGTTTACGATCTATATGACAATCCCTTCTCATCACGAGTATCATCATCCAGGTTATTGAAATGAAACGCGAGGCATTTATTAGAGGATTACAGCTATATAACCGGTATGATGGATGATTCTGAGGTAATTATGTTTTGCATCATCCTCTTAAAGGTGGATGTGTGTCATTTCTGCACCACTAGCGGAACCAGAATTGCAAAAATAACAGGGTATTTACATTTTTTAAGAAAATAGGAGTGGTGCTTGTCCATGCAAAACTGGTTGCCTCAAGGTGTGCTGTTGCCAGGGTGTTGCTATGCGATTTCTAAAATGTTCCTTTTTTTTTTTACTGCACTGCTATGCTCTTCCTAGCTTTTCTGGGCATTGCCATGTGGTTGCTAAGGTGATTGGAGTGGTTTCCAGTGTGATGCTATGCTTTGTGTGTCGGTATGGTTGCTAAGGTGTTGTGGGTGGTTGCTATCGTAGGTGGTTGCTTACTGGCCCACCCAGATCAAAAGAGCCCACCTAAATCTACACATTAAACTGGACTAAATTTTATGTAAAGGAGCCCCAAAACATTACACACTTCACTTTCATAACATTACAGTCATCTTAAACCTTTGAAACACTTCCAGACCTCCATTGTTGTCCTCTATTATGAGCAGATATACACAGGATCTTCATAATCAACACAATATTTCACCTTACAAGTGGAACAGATTATCTGCCAGAGCACAGCCACTGCTCACAGTGACTCCCGCTGTGTACAAATTCACAGCAAGTTTCCCACAGCTGCAGTATATCACAAAACATTCACATTTCTCAGCCCAGATGAAAATTCAGGCTCTCCTTTCATTCCTTTCATATTACTGGGGCCGGGGTACCACTAAACTGAATATTTTGCAACGACAACACAGATCCACCATGAAATTAGGAAGCATTTCATACGCTCGAAGAAATAGCATCCTGAAAAAACAATCAATAGTTTGTGTGCTTGATTATTTTTTCCATTAAAGTATAAAATACTGCCAACAAGCAGCGCAAAAGCATTAGGTACGACCTCATTATGCTAAATAACTCACTATAGTGAGACAGCAGCTTAAGCGTCTGTTTTCTTTGTACACAGGACTGTCCTTATCATCAGTGATCTGTGACTCAATTAGTACAGACAGCAATTGACTGAAATAAATTAAGAACCCGCTGACCCAGGTAAGCTGGATATCAATCTGTCTCCTGATAGCGGACACCAATCACAGTTCATCTGTCAATATTACCCAGCCTTCTACTATTGGATTGGTTATCAGTAATAACAAATCAATAGCCATATGCAGGTCACTTTATGGGGTTCAGGTCTTTAAATGTAAGCATATTGTTTTGTTTATCAAATAGAGTTTGAAGGACAAATCTAAATGACAATATACTATTCCGTAGCAGATAAATATGGCTTTAGTGGATGATAAATAACTGGTTTCCAAATTTGAGTCTGTTTTAACCATTCTATTATGTTTTAATATAAATATATCTGTTAATGCATTTTACTCAGACAATATGAGGAATTGTCAGCAGTCATTTTGTAGTAGACTGTGCCACAGCTCCCCCTAAAGACCAATTTGCTACACCCTCTTTTCATATTGAGAAAGGGAATTTTTCACTCATACACAGGGTTGCCAGGTCTGCGTAATAAAACCAGTGGAGTGGCTAATCAAAACTAGTCCAATGACTCTAGCCCAAATACCAAAACTCATAATATAACACTCCCATACCACGACTACATACTGTATAGTCACTTGTATGCACAATTTCTTCTTTAAAACGTGTGAAAACTGTATATTAGTATACAGCAGAGTAATACAAGCATGTTAGTCAAATACAATTTATGCAGTGTGTCAAACCATGATCCCACTTTATATTAAGTGTCTTTAACTACAACCTAATTACGCAAGAAAGATTGTATACAGCGCGTACATACATGTGGTTAAATTGTACTTATATTTAAAGTGTATTTATAGAAATTCCATTCTTGACCCTATCCCTAACCCTAAACCCACTCAGAACAACATAGTAAGTACAAAGTTACATATGCTTTCTCTTATGGAAGTACACGGTTTTTTAAGACACTTGAAGTGTGACCCAAACCTTTGACCTGCATTAAATAAAACAACCCATGGCAACAGTTTAAACGTAGCGCAATTCTGCAGGAAAACTGCAGCAACAGTTTTGGCAACACTGCTCATATAGCTGAAAAGGTGTCTCTGTGCATGTATGACAGGTTAGCTAGTTTTTAAAAGCCTGTAGGTGCAGAATTAGTGGTGGCTTTTTCAACAGGCGTAGGCATTTAGGCATAAAGCAGACACTTTATCCAAAGCAACTTACAAGGTGAGGAAAACAGTAATTCACACTGTTCAAACAGATGATTCACACCACATGGAAAGATGCCACAATCAGCTTCATGATTCACACGAATATGACCAAGAGAACTTATTTCATATAGTGTTGATTTGAGAAAAGAATGGGTTGATGATGGGTTGACAGATGTTAGATGTTCTTGGATAAACAGACAGATATAATTTTTTTTTAAGATTGGGCTCCAAACTTTGAGACAATTAAATATGCATATATTTTGTGTTTTGTTTTATTACAAAAATAGGATTAACATAACAATTTAAATGAAAAGTTCAATTGCAAGTTTAACAACAATTTCTTGTCCCCTGCTTTGATGACAGCATGCATTTGAGCTAACATACTTGCAAGTTTGTGAAAGTCCTGATAATCCTTATTATATCAGCATAATTTAATGTGTACTTTATAACAGCATGTGTACTTCATCATAAGCAAGGAAATCTGTAATAACACCCTTTGTAATAAAAAGTTAACATGTTCAGTGGCACAAATGTTCTTACACTTATTATACAATTTTACATATTTCTTGGCGTTTTCATGCCATAACATTTAAATTTCATCAGATTTCAATGTAGTATCAGACATTTGGACCTCTATCATTTCAGAGCACAAAAAATAATGCTGCAAATCTGCTCATAAAGATGTATATGTGCAGACATGCAACCGGTAAGCAGCGATAAAGAAATAGCAGCTACACATGCCGGGAATCCTGATGTTCGTGCTCCTCTAGAGCTGTGGTGGATGTTTTCTCTCTTGTCAGATGAAGGCAGTGGAGTTTTATGAAAATGAGCGCACCTGCCACAGGGATGTTGGTGGAGCATGAAGCCCTAGATACAGTCAATCTATATTTGTGATTCATCACCTTTATCCCTCTTTTCTGTTTTAAGTTCCAATTTCAGATTTCTTCAGACCTGCCTTTCATCTCTCTTTTAGAGATAGGCTAATTTACACTTCGTCCTCGGATTCATTCCCGTCTGACATAGCCCTCGGTTATCTGTTCACCTCACATCGAGTTCCACCAGCTCTTCTAAAAGGTTGAGCTATGACTCACAAGAGCACTCACTTTGACGAGATCAAGGCGAAGGACTATTTTTTTTCATGAGCCTCCAAAATACCCCAGCAATTCGATGTCCGCAGACACATTTGATTTTGTCGAAAACAAGAAGCATAGGGGCTTTTTCACCCTGCTGACATCATAAATCTGAGCTACTTTGAAAAGTGTGACGGCCATGTTTGAACGATCTCATTCCTCACCTTTGTGAGGGCAAGATGACTTTTCTAGCTCATGAGTTAGACTGAAGAAGGTAATACTGTATGTTCTAGCAGTCATTTCAGTTCTGCTACTGCCCTCTGCTGTTCCAGGATCATTCAGACACTTAAGCTCTTGATATATGCTCCTGATTGTACTGTAACACAATATGCAAAGCCATCGTGACTGGCCTGAGGAGACTTACAGGAATAGATTACCCAAAAATGAGTTACTATAAAATGTCTCAAGCTGCTCTTGTCTACACAATGAAAGTACACAGTGACCTCGACTGTCAAGCATAGTTTTGTGTAATGAATGTAGGCTTCTCACTCAAAGCTGTTGTGTGGCCCGTGAGCAACTTTTATGATGATTTTATGAAGCTCTTGGATATTTTTATTTTTTTTAGCTTTACAGCCCCTGGTGTACATCCACTTTCATTGTCTCCTTGTGTTGCTTGAAAAGTCATTTGGTTTCAGAATGGCAAGGTGTATAGTTAGTAAATTTTTGGTTAGCCAGTTTTTGTTTTTTTGGTTGTTTTTTTCATCCATTTTATGTGCACAAGTTTTCTGTGCACTATTTTCACGAACACAAAAGATAGACAATAACAAGTAATAGATTAGATTTACTGGTTCCATTGCAACAGTGCAACAACTGCAACAACTACAGCAAGAGAATAAACAGAAGAATCTCTCTTGGTCTCATTTACAGTGTCAGACTTCAATTTAGCATTTGCTCACTTCTGAAAGCGGGAACATGCTTCTAATGGACTAAATGAGAGAACACTGATGGTTTGTGTCTGCTGTGGTTTACCACAATAACAAGTTTAGGCAGCATAGTGCATCTCATATCTTCAGCTGTGCCAGACATACTGAGGATAAAGTTAGGCTGAATTAAAGAGCTCACTTTGCGAATAATATCACTTCATTTGCTCTTTCAGCAACTCATGAAAAATGTCTTTTACAAAGTCTGAAGAGGGGGACAATTTTCAATTTATATTCTGTCTATCAGCAGAACAAGTAAACAGAAGTTACAATGCAGGGAGAAACATTTTGAAGTGAATCAGATACTTTGTTTTACGGAGTGCCTTATTTTAATAGATGGTAAGGGTGGTGAAACAACACTAACATTCAAAAGTTCTCCTGACATGCTGAATGCTTAGAAATAAGAACATTTGAAAGAAGAATCTCATTTTTGCTTCATATTCCTATAAAAGCTTCACCTCAAAACACCTAATTTAATAAAAGAAGCCAAGCAACAATTATAGATTTTTCGTTTATATTTTCTATACCGTATAGTACTGTGCTGGTACGTGGTTTAGATGTTGAGCTGTATGAATAGCCTCCTCTGAGTCTCACTAACCAAACCAATCTCACACTAATCTCAGTATTAGGATGGATGAGTCTCTCTCAATTTCTGTGTTGCTGACAGCCCTGGATATAATGTTGTATGACTGTATGATCAGTCCTGTGTGCATGACACTAATCATTCCTGACAAATAATCTCACTGTCAGTTTAACCTCTCGTCAGGGTTTATAAGGGCTGTCACGACCTTTAACCCCCCTTAACACTCCAGTGGTCAATGAGACGGAGATATTGACCAACCTTAGACCTTACTGTATCTGGACTGACCTTCTAATTCATTCAGTTACTAAAGATAATATGTTATTATAATCCTTAACAAAAGTTTTGAAATTTTTATTCAAAAACTTTACGCAACTAACCTTGAAAACATTGGTAAATCCAGTGCTTAGTTCTTCCCTAAAAGTGCTACAACAATCAGATTAGAGCTTGCCAGACTGAGAAAGCTCTTATTAGTTTTGTTCTATTCACATCCAACAGTCACAGAAGAGACTTTGGGTGGTGACAATTATTTCACTCCTACCTTTACCATGCACAATCCTCTCAGATTTCATCAAATTAAGCATCACGTGCCTGCCATCACAGTCTGGAAGAACCATTACATGCTGTATCAGTCTGCGTTGAGGGGGTGGGTACAAAATTAGAAATCAGCAGACAAACAAAGATATTTATGCTGTGCCATGGTAATGTTTTCCCTCATCTCAGTTAAATGCTGCATTGCTTCTGTGTCAGACAGAGCACTGGAGACTGAGAATGACTAACAATCTTACAATAAAAGAACATTAGTACACATTAGAATCCACCACAAAAACAAACTTGTAAACATGACATATTTTCATTCAGCTGGCCACATGGGTGGTATGTTTAGCTGTCTGCAGTCTCAATCTGTCAGAAAGAGATAAGTAGTTTTTTCCACTCCAAATCAATTTTACTGAGATAACGCAATTTCTTTTCTTCCCGACCAACCTCTCACAGTAACCATGACGAAGAATCAATCCTAAACTGGAACAAATGCAGTCAGATCATAGAGGGAAATGGTTCCTATTCGTTCACAGCTGGTCAATACACATTTGAAGCCCAGCTGAGAGTACTTTAATGAATGCGTGCTGGCTTGTTTACCCTGGGAGACACAGACATAATTTCAGACTCCATGTTTCTGGCCTGCCCTTTCTACTGCATCATGCCATGATTACTATGAAGCCAATATTTGAGAAAAATATTCCAGGATAATTTCCACAGCTGTTGAGTATCTGTAACCTGGCACAGGCAGGGATAAACTTTATGCCAGCTTCTGACAGTGTGTGCCCACTTCTGACTGCTTAACTAACTGCAATGGTCTAGCAAGTTTAATGCAAGAATAATCAAAATATTTAAATAAAGAAAAAAATTTACCATGGTTTTAGTGTTGTTAACAATTACTTTAGTAACTGTGATATTTTGGTGGAAATGTTGTAGATTCATACTATCTATGGGAGGTGTAAGAATGTATATTTTATTTAAATTAATTTTATTTAAATAAATAGTTTAGGCTACTACTTTTCATCACAAATATAACAATATTTTGTTGATATAAACTGAAATTGCACTGATCCAAGCATGCATGAATTTACCTGTTGTCACTATAGTCTTATCATCAACTTTATATGCCATTATTTTACTCATTTGCAAGTACTCATTTTACTTATAATCAAAGTTACAATACACTATATACTTTATAAATAAAAAAGTTACACAATTACTATGTAAAAAAAACATCTATGGTTCATTTTTAATGAGGGATGGCCTGTATATCAGTGGTTCCTATTGGGACAAGTATGTGAGCAAGTCTAAAACAATAATTTATTGTAAAATAAGTACAATAAAGACCAGCAGGCTAAATTTTTCTCATCACTCATGTTGACTACTTTGCCTCCCCATATCGATTCAAAGACGTTGAGACTGAACAGCAGTGCAGAGGGCCGCGTTCAGATGTCACACCGTCTTAAAATCTTTATAACTATCAACATTCTCTGTCAGCTGAGACTGTAACCGTGCACAAATACAATCACAGCCCAATGCAACGCTATGACTATTAAACCATGATTTACACAGCAAGCAAAAAGCACTCTGTGTGAAGCTATAGTCTTACTATACTGTTAATTCTGAGAAATGCTTGTATACTGTGCTGATTGATATTATCGATCTAGACCGAGGACCAGTCATCGGAGGACCACCGATGTGTGTGGGCGCCAATAAGAGTCTCTTTAAAGCAAGTGAAGAAATTCAATTTTCCATCACTCGTTTCAAAGAGTGTTGTTGTGTGGTCTCCTTGACACGTCCCATCAAACAAAAGCACCGCTGTGCAGCCGAGAGACTAGAGACTGGCAGAGCACTTAATGTACACTGTTATCCATTCCCCGGGAGCCCGCTTCTAACAGAGCACCGGCGCCTCTCCACTCCATCCACGTTACGCAATCCCAGTGTGAAAAATATATAGCGTGGGCTGTGCGTGCTTATGGAGAAACCAGCTGAATTCCTGCTGAAATTTGCCATTTTCAGTATGCGTGAGGCCCTGATGTGCAGCATGTCATAGAATATCATTTAAAAAACATGCAAATCAGAGATTGAACTCAGGTGCATTTAGCATATACTGTACAATCTATGTCTAAACTAGTAACTAGTGATATGTTTGTGATACATCTGTCTTAAAGCTGTGATTCGTAACTTTCTTAGGTTAAAAATAAACAAAAATCATTAATTAAGCAAGCACATTACAGATTGGTATTTAAAACAGTCTACTTACCTTGTCCTGATTCCCTTTTATGTTCAAACAGAGATAGAGGCGATAGAGAGCCAAAAGTTAGGGATTGCAAGATTTAATTCTGAACAATTTCATTTTTAATTCTGAATACTAGCTAACTATAAATTAATTATTTTTGTGAAACATTTGGCTTGAAAAAAGTGCCTGTGCTAGCTTTCACTTTGTTTTACTAATGCAAAGAAATTCCTACAGTAGTGCACAAATATATATATATATATATATATATATATATATATATATATATATATATATATATATATATATTTGTGTATTCCGTAGTGCACAAATATATATTGTGCACTACATATATATAAATTTTTTTTTTTTTTTATAATTATATATGTGATTTTAGTCCATTGGGAGACTTGGTGTATTTCTAACAGAATCCACTGTGAGGCACAGGCACAGAGTGCGGTATGAGTAAATGAGAAAATGAAATAAATAAAAATAGAAAGGAATGAGAAAAAAGTGTAAGCTGTCAACAAGAGATAAAGTTAGTTTCCCCACTGGAGAGCAGAGTTAGGGCCTGTTCATCACCCTGTTCTATGAGAGGTGCTGCTTCAGTGTAATTTATGAAGTGCAAGACTCCTAACAGCATCATTAACAACACCCTCTCCTGCCCTGCCCTGCCCTCCCCCCCTCTGTGTCTGTATCTCCCCTCTCTCCTCTCTTTCTCTTTCACTATCTGCTCTTCTCAAACACTGACAGCACCACAGTGCATTTCTCCACTGCGCTTTTTAACGCTTCATTCATCACCCGCTGTGGAGCTTTTCTCTATCTCCTCGCCACCACTGACCAAGAGGACGATTTCACATTAAACAGCTATTCCTCACCCTGTGTCTTACAGGATAAAAGTGCCCCTGCTTTCACAGCTCAGCATGT
Source organism: Chromobotia macracanthus (assembly GCA_036877525.1). NCBI lineage: Eukaryota > Metazoa > Chordata > Actinopteri > Cypriniformes > Botiidae > Chromobotia > Chromobotia macracanthus. Next base: position 1,148,473 of record JAZGTH010000115.1, read on the forward strand.
CTTGAGAAATAAAGAGAGGTTCCTCAATTTTTCAAGATTACATATTAGTGGTTTTTCTGATGAAAAATGAGAAATATTGATTGGACAGTGAGTTTGAGAATGAATGAATATGGCAAAGGCTCCCAAACGTCTCTATGTCAAAAATATATAGGCTAGACCAGGCATGGTTAACATTTACCACTATGCATATGAATTTTTTTAGGGAAGGTTGTGTCTCTATACAGAGATATATTTTAGAGTCTTGGCAACAGAAAACCTTTCGAACATATGCATGGATGTAGCCAAAGTAAAACAATATTGTTTCTTTAACAACCACTTTAGGCCTATTCATGAAACTTGAGCAGAACACCACAATTCCACTGCCACATAAATTTCCCCATCGAACTGAAAACAACAATTTACCCTCCATTACATATAAGGGGGTAACAGTGGGACTACAGTATTAAATTGGTTATTATTTGCTTTTAAATGACATTTCAACAGTAAAACAATTAAAAACCAAAAAAAACAGCAAACATAATAAAGGTGGCATACAAACAAATAAAACAACTATTTTGGGCAACAGTAAATATGACATGCCCCAGCATTTGCACCAAGAACAAAGTTCAGCTTTGCTCAACTAGGTGTTTGAAACAAACTAGAGAAAACATGCATAATTGGACTTCCAGCCCTTGACAACATGTCCGGTCTTTCCTATATTGAAGAAAACAAGGTGAACTGTCAAAACTGTCTTTTAACAACAAAATATTCTCTGAATAGTACAAGCACAAGCAGTTTTGCTAACAATTAATACACAACACTGGAGTTTCAGGAGGCCTGAAAATGTATATTTAAGAATTGAGTTTATAGGTAGCACCATGACCAGACTCAAGGTTTAAAAAAGTGCCAGAAATGTTGGTGTAATTGTCAGAAATTCTGAAGCCACTGTTAGGCAAAGATGTTTTCACTCGTCACAATGTATTTGACAAAACAGTTTTCATTTGTGAATTCACATACACATTTATTTGTTAACATTATTATATTCAAGTACGGGCATTGTTTTGGTTGAAAAAATAAGGGACTTTAAATAAGGTCCCAGAGAACAAGTAAAACTAGAAAATTTAATAATGCATATGTATTATGAATTGTAAACATGCTTCCAAGGGGTTTCTTAAATCCACAAAATCACCACAGCTCTGACACAGAGGTATGTAATTTAAGTCTGGCTATACTCTAATTTAAGAACAGAAGAATGCATGTCTCAATAAATCTCCAGTACTATGCACTGAGAGGTTGACAAAAACATCATTTCAGGTATTACTATAAATTTGGCTGATCTGTTGATTTTCTGATTCACTGTTTCATAACAGAAATTGCATGGAGGAATGGTTTATTTCTCTGCTCTAGCTAATCCATTATCCATTCATAGATGTGTGATACATGATAAATGTGAACATGATAAAAAACATTTGTGGACAAATTTCTTCTTTAATTGTAGTAATATTTAATTTTATTGTAGTAATTTCACTTTATTTTAATTATTATAAAATGTGTTTATATAATGTTACCAATGTTTTAACTCGTTTTTGTAGCACAGATAAAGCTGCTTGAATTGCAATAGATCCCTGGTTATATTGTATTTTTGCTTCACCACTGAGTGTCTCCCTTTTCAACTTTTTCACCAATGTTCTCTGATCTCTCTCTCTCTCTCTCTCTCTCTCTCTCCCTCTACTCTAACACTGTGTTGAGCCCATCACTCAATAATGTTAACATGGTTCATGCATTGCACCACATCAGCATGTACTGCTGTACTTTGGGTGCATCCATTTTAAGGTCACTGCAACAAGTGAAAGACTTTTTTGCAGCAACATTTGTTAATATAATTTAGTCTACTACCCTCACATAAACACTACCATTACATAATGTTCTAAATTGTTATTCATCTGTAAAATAAAAATGAAATTCCACAAATGCTTACACCAATCTAAAAGTAATCAAAATCATGTATTTTATTGCACTACATACTCTACACTCTACACTTGCTTACTTGTTTGTCAAAGCTATAAACAGCTCAGAGATTTTATCTGTGGTTTAAACACCTTCCACTTTTACATGACAGACTCACAGTGAGTCTTTCCTTTCCTTAAAATCTGATCAGGACACACATCTCATTGTGCAGACAGATGGAGTTTCTCAACCATGTTACTTTATATCAGCTCTTCCTTTTGCATGACATAAATACACAGCTGATTTTTTAGAATCTTAATACGCAAATTACCACAGAAAAACATTTAATGAAGTTTTCCAACAAATTTCCTTTAGCATTTCTAGCTCACGTGATCAGCTTTTAGGTAATTACTGCAACAAACCAAAACCAATGAAAAAGCAATGTCAAAGATAAAGTGGATTCCTAATAGTTGATTCTGCCCTGACTCTGTCTAGATTCTGTCTGTTGTCATGAGAACCTCTCTAATTACTGTTCAGAAAGAAGAAACCTGAGCATCTGCTCTCACAGTAAAAAGACAGGCAGTGTTTGGCTGCTATCTTTCAATGCATAGTTCACCCGAATGAGAAAATTGCCATTTCTCATTTATTCATGCGCTCTTTTGTTATTCCAAACCTGTATGATTTCCTATCTTCCATAGACCACAAAGATGTTGGGCAGGAGTTTCAGTCTGCTCTTTTCCACACAATGAAAGTGAAGAATGACCAGGGCCTACCATTAAAAAGTGCCATTAAAGTACCCAGTAGCCAGCAGCCCATAGGACTTCTGGGCTAAGTCTTCATACTATAACATCATAGCTTTGAGGGAGAAACAATGTAGTGTTGTAGCATTGTGTTGAATTCATAAGGCCAACCACCATCATTATTGATTACAGTGGATGTTAAACGCAGAGGTTAACTAGAGCATTATGGATAATAACATACAATTTATAAATTATAAATAAAATTTAAGAACAAGGTCAAATAGTAACATCTGCAGTCATAAAAGAATGACTCCTACAAAGCACAGAACTATTTTCCCGTCGAGGTCAGCAAATGTCACCAATCCGATTCACCTTGGTCAAAGTAGGCACATATAAATGCATAACACATTTTCCTTGGGTCAGAACAAAACAGTGAGAAGACAAAACAGTTGTTTTTAAATTGGATCCACGTTTGCAGCTGACCTTTCTTGATTGAATGTAATAGCAAACGGAGCTAATGCAGAAAGGTCAATGGTACAGACAGCTTTAATCATATAATTGGCACTTTTCTTCCTGGATGAGACAGCTCTGTTGTGTTGGCTGCACATTCCACCCCCTCTTCAAAAAATAAATGTGCTGAGCAGAGTAATGACATGTTTCCTGTCATATGCGAGTGATGCTTGTTTAATCATGGAGTGAAACTGTCCCAATTTGACACTGCGTGTGTGTGCTAACCGTTCTCCAGCCTAGCTTTCACTTTCTGCATCTTCTGATGGACTGCTTGCATGTGCTGTGTGCATATCAGCACATCATCACATCAAAAAAGTTAATATATATTAAAATATATTAATATATATATATAACTGCATAACACACTATTAAATACGTTATTTAAATGCATTTATAAATAAGTTAAACAACTAGAAAGCCACAACCATAGAAGGACACACTGATCTAAGTGTCAGAGCACATACAGGGGGCACTGTCTACCCTTTGTCTTTGCACACTTTACCACTCAACAAATGTAAATAACGAAAAACATATTTCACAAGGCCCCACAGCCAGTGTTCAGATTCAGAGGGCTTTATCACACAGACAGTATTGGAATCTGTTTGCTGATGAGTGCTTTCCTCATGCATATACATTGTGTATACATAAAATGCCCGTTGGCTTCCCTAAGCCCATAGGATCAGAGAGAGATTAGATTGAAAAAGGACCCAGTATTAAAATCTCTCTTTCATCAGCATATCTCTGTGTATGTGTCACATCCCGACAACTGTAGTGTTTGCATCTGTATTACAACAAAACATGATTCAGATGGCAAATCAATCCCTATTAAACGAATCACCACATGAGTGGCAATAATTATTTCTACACGAACTGAATCATTTAGCAGAGTTGATTATTTGTTGCATGTTGTTGAGATATTTTCAAATTAATGTCAGCGGGAGAATGTGAAGAGTGATTAGTGAGCATGATAATTGTGCATTACTCTGTGCACTCGAAATCTACAATGAAACTAAGTTAATAACAAAAAAATATGTGTTAATTAGTGACAGACCAATAATATCAGCTGTGTTGATTAATTAGCCAATGACATTATCACCATTAGATGTTACCTATTAGCCAATTAACAATATTAGTCTTTTTGTTGTTGCTAAAATACTAATTCATACAGTAAATGTAAAATAAAATTTATGTTATAGTTTAATATGCATACAATAGGTAAACCATTCAGAGGTTTGTGGCTCTTTTTATGGTGGCTCCATTGTTTGGTTGAGCAGTCCAGGAGCATAAGAGGAAGTTCAGGATAAAACATCTTGCATCAGATGCATCAGTTACACAGCTAATGTGCTTTTGGTTTGGTTGCAGTAAACGCGTTCTTTGTTAATAGGTGACAAAGAGAAAGAAATAATAAATCAAGGTAACAATTAGGGTGACAGCATCAAACTCCCCAAACTGAACTGACTTTACCTGAATCTAACTCACAAAGAATACATTTCCACTTAATACAACTTAAAAGTAAAACACTCTGTGTAACAGAATTAGAAACAGAGATAAACAGCTGGTTCCTGCAAAAGTAACTAACCTACTGTCACAAATGTCAGTCAGTAGTCAGTAGCATTGCTTCTTTTAATTAGTTATTCCACAACACAGGACAGTCAAGAACATACGTCAGTAATAAGTTTTAGGGAAGTTTATGGTGCAGTCTACCGATTAAACAAAGACCTCACCTCCAGCCTCAAGACAGATGCAGTTTATCAACGACTGGAGGCGGCCCCCAACTCTCCTCCCCACAATGCCCTAGGGTCTCACTTTATCAGAGCAACTAGACACTCAGTACATAGCCATACCCTCAGAAAATAAGGCCTGCCATCTATTGACTGATAAGAGAAGAGTCTAACCTGCTAAAATAAAATTACAGACTTCTCATATATTTCATTATTATTTCCTATAGCGCCAGCAGTTTGAAGCTCCTGAGAAAAGCTCTGGGCAATTCACTTTTTATGAGACCCAGCTGAGGTGTGCGATTATGTGCTTTATTTTACCAAGACGATTGCAAGTAGGATGGAAGCAATTGAAAATGTAATAATAATAATGAGTTTACTGTGGAAGCTCGTGAGAGTGTTTCACCATAAATTAAGCCACTAAAGAGCATGCGGTTTTCCAATGGATAGCAACAGATTATTGCTGTATTTATGCTAATTGTTTGGAAAATGTTCCCATTTCATCCTCAAACAGAGATGATAAATCAAAGCCATTTATTTTCCCACTTGATCCTGTCATTCTGCTTTCCAACAGCAGTATCTGTTAGTCACTGCCTAGGGATGCAGCAGCTGCCGGTGGGATGCCATCTTCCCTGACACAAAATGTGTCACTGTTTTTCTATTCCTTACTTTCTTTCCATTCTTTCTCATCCATTCTTCACTGTTATCTAAAAGAATATTCCAAGTTGAATACAGTTGAGCCTCTATGTATCTGTGGCATAATGAATGTTTAAAAAAATGAAAAACACTTTACAAGAAAACCTATGGTGCAATTAAACAGCTCCAGAATTTATTACAAGAATAAAGTGGATTCATTTTTTCAATTATTGTTCAATTCATTTTTTACATGCCAAAGAAAGGTGTGGTGTGATAGGATATAAAAAATGTCACAACATTGTACATTTGGTGAACCTATTTTAATTTTGCCCTATTTACATACAAGGATTACTGGAAGGGATGTGACACAACTACCCAATATGCACTGTTTACATAAAGCAAACTCCACCCACAGGATGTTGATTACATCACTAACCAAGTTCATCCACCTAAAAAGTAGACCCACCTCAATTAGACAATATAGACAACAAATCAAACTACTACTTCTGAACACAGTACTAATATTATTTTTTCATAAAAAATGTGTTTTTATTTAATTTATTGTTATTTAATGTATTTAATTTAACCAACTGAAAGCTTTACGCTCTGTTAAACCATCCAGTACACTTGCTCCATAGACATCGACTGTAAGTGTATTACCACTTTTGTTTGTTTATACGAAAGGAGCAAGTCAAAATGATCTTCTGTGGTACTGTAATTGCCAGCATGCCATAGATACTGCCAATGGAACTAATTATAACTTGTTTTCCTTTATGATATTTTTTATATTGACATGATGGGCATGATACCTAATGTCCTACATCAATACGGGGGGAGAACAAATACATCACATGCTTTTACCCACCTGTCCCAATGAAAAATTAACAACACAACATCTATCCACCAAGGCGCAGCCACTCAGATCACAAACAATGTTGCCATCACAAATTAAGAGTGCTGCTTTCCCATTGTCAAGCAGCACACCTGTAATTTATTAAATATTTACCATGACTCCATGCTGCACTCAGCTCTGAGTCAGACCAAGGAGGGATTACCCTGTGTCTCGCCATGCTGATTTTATTCCTCTGGCATTGGCAAGATAAATACATGTCAGTGTGATCTGGGCTGCCCCCTGTGCCGCCATGATTATAGCGTTTAATAACTCGCCTTCAGTAATACATTGACATTGTCCGGCCAGGATTCTTGCCAGGAAGGCTTGATTTACCAAACCCCTTGAAGGGGGAAGAAATCTCATTCAGCAGATGGATTGCTGAAAAGGCTCTCCAGAAGGCCTATAAATCATTCTTTAATCAGAGCCTTCAGTAAGAGCGCAGAGCCACCACTGGCCTACTGGAGGACCCCTGACTCAATACTCTGTATTACTGCCCCCCACATCCTCCTCTCTGTTCATCCACTCTCCCCATCACTTTTTTTAAAGTGATGTCACTTCAGAAAGGAAAATAACCAACAATTCTTTAGATTTGATTAGTCTCAGCTCCAGATGCCCTGCCCACAGTCTGTTCGAAGATTGCCTTATGAATATTGCGCACAAAAATGGAAAGCATTTGTGAATATCGTAAGGACCGATCAGATCGTCCGACTGCAGTACGACTGCAGACTGCAGAGTTGGTTTGCACAAGTTCTTGTCAGTCTGCAGTCTAATAGCCTGAGTGTCTGTGAATAGATTATTGTCTGTTTCAGTGAATTTTGTTGGACTGAAATGAATGGATTAAAACTGTATCTGGTCAGTAAAAGTCTCTTCAGGCCTTTAAATCAGTATCTGAAATGCTGAAGGTGACAGGAGGGATTAGTGTCAGCCTCTGCTGTTTCCATTAGTTAGGTTTCACCCCGTCTGTGGTCTGACTGACAAATTGTGAATGCCCACACTGTCAGGGGAAACAAATGCAGCGACCATGAAGGGACATTAATCAAAACAAGTTTTTTTTCCTATTGCTAGTTCATAAGGACAGACTCTTTTGGACATATCTCTGAAGCATTTATATAGTGAGATATCATCAATTCAAGGTCCTGGCAAATTCTGAATTAATTCTATGATGTAAGAACGGATAGGCAGACACTAATGTTAACAACCTGGGCTTCAGCCCAACATCGAGCCTTGTACCACAGGGTAATGTCAGATAACTGACGTTTATAGCTTGCTGTCTCCCCTCTTACACAAAATGAAGAAAAAATCCTGGACAGCATTCTGTTCTATATCTAGATCCAAACCTAAAGTGTGTGCAGGTATCACAAAGTGTTTCCTGCACGAGACAGTAACATGATCTATGTGGAATCAATCATCATCATCAACTTCCTTCCTGCAAAATAAGTTCCATTACAGTCTCCTTTGTAACCATTTATTGTACATTTTCCAACTTTTGTCAAGTGAGTATGTCAATTCTCAGCAGAGACTCGTTGTTGTTTTTTGAGCAGAAGACAGATGTAGGTGTTTATGTTGCTGTAAAATGGGGATAATGCCTCATACGTTCATCTTTAATCATGTTATTTTAGTAATCGTGGCATGAATTCTGCTGGTTGTGGCCATTTAGAATCATTCAATTAGTGGAGCTGTCAAAGTTGTCACTGCTCGGCAGACCTCATTTGCACAGGGGCAGCTACAGCAAAAACCTACTTAACAATCTGAATATTGCTTTCTTTTAACAATCAAGAAAGACACAACTGTCACTTTAAACTTAAAATATCACTTCATTTGAATAATGCTGCTTTAAAAAGACACAAAATTAGTTTATAATGTTATAAACAAATTTTTTAAATAATGTTAGTTATTTATGTTATGTTAGTTTTACATTATTAAAACTAATAATGATAGTTTTAGGCATGTAGATGTAGATACAATGTGATTGAACACTTGTGTGGTTTCTTTGTTGTGTTAAAACAGAATCAGCTGTTAGAACAGATGACTTGTTGCCCCATGCACAGGAAATGATGTTATGATTAGTATGTGATACTACAGTGCAGCGATGCCCAGAGGGACATTATGTCCTTCAGAGGAGGCATCAGGAGAGCCCTTCAGATCTTATTAGACTTTATCTGAAGAACCTCTTCTGCCTTATGTAGTTGGAACATGCTGTGCACTGGTACGCAGACACTGGGTGAGCCTGCTGTAAGACATTTAAGATTTTCTGAACTGCAAGCGCCTCCATTTAAATTAAACTGAATGTCAAGCGATTATTAGGATGCAGACAGTGCTATCTGTGAGAATTACTTATGTATCTATATGTGATGTGACAGTTAAAAATATCATTTATATTTTCATTTATATATGTATAATCACTTATATTGATGAGTTGTCCAACATTATAGTGTGGGCAGTAAAGTCTGGTCCGTTGCAGTTGTACTAATAGGAATCAGACTTTTGATTATTGGCATAAACTTTGGTCCACTTTACAGATTATTATTAAATTTAACCCCTCTAATAAGCAGCCTTGTAAACATGACTTGTTTTCCTGTCTGATACAAAAAGTCTCCTGCATCTTGACTCCTAGAAATTGCATATCACCAGCCGATCAGTTTGAACTTGAGACTTTGAAAACGTCTTACCATTTCATTGCACAATATACATCAGACAGTCTGTGAAATCTGCATGCTGTCTGAGGTTAAGCCTAAATGTGAACAGAAGGACCAGAGTTGATTGATGAAGCATGAGATTCTAAGCATACTTAAGGTTTTTGTTCCACAGAACCAGAATCCATTTCACTTTATTTCCTAGCAAGCCGCTTCTGTCATGAGAGGAAATGATCAATGCTTAAACTTCTTCCTCTTCCTCAGTTCCTTCCGTTTTATTTTCCTTTCAGCAGAAGGTGTGAGCTATCTCCCCCAGCAGACACCACCTGTCTAGGACAGAGTCTGTGCCAAACTGCTGAATTGTATGAATATAGAATTGGTCCTCTGTGACAAGACAAACTATGCAGAAAATTGAGAACACCTCCATTAGTATTTGCCACAGTCATCACATATGATCAAATATTCATGTGTCTATCCCCCAGCCTCTTCCTCTCTGATAAATGCTGGTTCATTTATTGCAACGTTCCTATCGTCATCATTATTCCTATTAAACAGAGGCACATCACAGTCCGGGTGACATAGTCTGCAAGCGGCTGTGACATTGACGCTACTGCCTCAACACAATGAGGATTAAAGGAAAAACAGGAGCAAGAAGCACCTAGCTATTTTGGCTCAGTGTTCCTTTGCTTGTTATGGTACGCCTCTCGGTTTAAATCCAGGTTCAAATCCGGCTAAGAACATTAATTGAGAGGTAATATTGAAGGGTACAACAGTAGCCTGTCTCCTCTGCTCAAAGTAAATGAGCTCTGAATATGAAGAGGGGGCTAAGCAAGATCTTCCCATCAATAATGGATCGAGCCAAACCTCTGAGAACTCTAAAATTTCTTCTTTATGTATGAATTATGTATGCACGTTAGTGCATTGCTGATCCCTTTTAGACGTATCGCCAGGGTGTTTGTGACAGTGAAAGGCCAAATATTGCTGTTCGGTTTGGTCAGGAAGAAAGAAATATTACTGAGTCGGCTGACTGTAAAGCTAGCCATTAATGTCCCTCAGCCTCTGTGGCTGCAGACGATAAATGCCACTGTGATTTTGGTACACAGATATCAGGGCCTTCCTTTTTGGAGAATGTCCTCGTCAAAATTGGTATCTATGTTCACTTTTATTTGGCTGTTGTCAGTCTTTGTCACCAACTATGATTGTGGGTTTTGCGTCCATACCAAATGCAACTCTAGCTTGTTTTTGGAACGGACAAGAGAAGATAAAATGAGGCTGTCAAAAGTTAAAGAAAAACAACAGACAAAGAGTGGGAAAGAGAAAGAGTTTGAAAGTGCAATTTAATGAGATTATTTACAATCTGCAGCACTCATAAACACTGAAACACAGGGTCTGAAACAATAGCATATAAACAATATTTGCTCTATAATAAGATGGATTTACTTGACCATTAAGAAAGGATTAAACAAAACAGGTCCACAACATCAGGATATGACAGCTAAGGTGCTTGAACGCAACACAGCAACCCGATTACCTTGACTTGAGGCAAGTTTGTGATTCTCCCTCATTAGTGCACGGAACGTCCTCTGGGGTTTTGTACCATGTTAATCACCTCCTGGATGCAATATGGATTCCACTCTCAGACCCTCATTCTAGAGTACTGTTTTGACCAAGGCCTGGAGCAAATCACCTGCTATAATTGTGATCAATGAGCCATGTCAACCTATTTCACAGACAAGCGCGTCTCTTGGTTGCTGGGGTCAATGGCATAAATAGCAGTGATTTACATAGCCAATACTGAAAGTTGCAGAATCACCACAAACAACTTATCTAATACAGGAGATTAAATCTTGCAGAGCAACAGCATTTGAAAGCTTTTAGGAAAGACACTTAGCACCATGGCTCTCAGATAGCATTGGGACCTGGACACAAGCCTTTAAAAGAGATATATTGTCAATTTACAGAGAACTGAGTCAGCCTATAAAATCTTGTGTGGCAACAGTTATTAGGTAGTATTTCTGACTGCACTTCACAATCTCACCTACAGATTTTAACCTAGCAGACTGGAATGTTGTCTCATATACAGAAAGGGCCAAAAGTCTGAGACCACATAGAAATATCTGGGTTTATTTTCTAATGAAAATAAAGAGATAGACTGGTGATTTTAAAAAAACACATTAAACTTAGAAATGCATGATGTAAAATGAAGAAGAAATAAAGTTCTCCACTGTTTATGGGTCGCTAACAAAATTTATGCAAATACAGTATGTGAACACATTTATTTTTTGAACAAAAGATCATATTTCCTTACAAGAAAACAATACAAGATCACAAGAATACAAGAAAACCTTTTTGGAAAATTCTCAAATGGTATTCCAAAAATCTGGAATAACATGGATCAATAGGTCTTGAAAAACTCCCTGCAAGCTAAAGTATGTGCTGTAAAGAAAGGAAAAGGTGGACAAAGGTGGCAAAGATTTATACATACAAATAAATACAAATTCTGTAAACTTCAGGGCAAAATAAAATTCTTTAAAACTTGCACGGTTATGCTGATTATGTAATTTGTAATAAAATTAGTATTTAATTTATAAATACAAATTCAAAATAATGAAAAAATGAACTATAAAAATGAATAGATCCTTTCCTCAGATACTTAACTGATGGGATTCATCTGAGAACCTCTAGGGACCTTTAAAGAGTTTCAGATATCATAGTTATGTACTCAGGGAACGTTAATACATATTACAAGACCCTTTAAACATTCTTCTGGGTTACCTGGAGGTATTATTACCTTTAGAGTTTTTGTAGGAGGGAGCACATTTCCCAAAAAACTGAAAAAGTGCCAAGAGGTTCTTCAAAGGGTTCTGACATCTAAAGAACTCAAAATTATGCCTAAAGAATCTTTTTTGCAGTGTGGTCTCAGACATTTAGAGGGTTTATTCCTGTTTAACCTTAAGCTTCCATTTGTAAATGCATTGCTGTCAGACATTTTTATATAATAACCTGATGGACAAATCAAAATTATTTTGTGAGCAATTAACAGCATGCCCATATTTTCAAAAGGCTTTATTTTAACCTATAACATAGCTTTTAAGAAGACTGTGTATTTTTAACACGTATGAATGAAATGAATTATCTTACAGCTTTATAAGCCTCTTTATTAGTATGCAGCGATTGTTTCTGCAAGGACTTCTGCAGTTTGATTGCATATCACAACCTTAGGAAAAAATCCAGTCAAAACCCATTGAACACAAACTGTTGGCAGTGCAGTTTCTATTTGCAGCTCGCCTGAATCTGAATCACAGGGAGTTTGTGCTCCTGTTCTAAAAAAGAATACAGCAGAGTAACTTACAAAACCCTAGTGTACTGCTGCCATTCAAATATAGCACATAGTATAGTATAGTAATCACATCTATACTAAATGTGAATGTTTGGATTCAGAACCACTAATAATGCAAAATTAATTATCTATTAGTATAACAATTCCATGCAACACCACAACTTTCTGTTTCCATTAAGATCAGGTCTTATGAACTCAAAATTTGGGTTTTATGCATTTAGGTCCATTTGTTACCTCTGACATTATTGGTATGCTAGTCTATTCCTAAATGTTCGCAAAATTCTGCATATATGAACTTTAACATTTACAGTGTTTCTCTTCCAAAAAAAATATTGATAACTCATCTTGCTCTAAGCAGAACTTCAAAAGCTCTCTGACATGAGAATGTCCCTCCCCCTTAACCACCTGTAACCAACAAGCAAGTAGCAAATCATGCTGGCTTAAACAGAGGTAAATCCTAAATGAGGACAATCACGTATAAATATCCCTCCTATAATTAAACATGAAACACATAACCACAAAAAACTATGCCTGTCAATTATTTCAATTGTTAATGTTCTGTTTTCATGCTCCTGATATGTTTCCATATCAGTAAAGAAGACCTTAAGGAAACGCTCAAAGCAAATGAATGGAACTGGATCTAGCAAAGCATAAGATAAAATTATCATTAACATTAATAAAGGCCTCTTCACACAAACACAGAAGCACTGTGCAAACGCATCCCATATTGGACTGAAGGTATGCAAATAGGCACACACCATCTGCAAAACAGACCTTAATGTGATGATAGTTTCTAATCATTATCCATGACCTCAGCCTGCAAAGACAACCCAGTTAGTTTTATTTGCACAGGGCCAAGCACATATCATTACAGGAATCATTTCCAGTCTGGCTGACTGTGCCTCTGTGATAGATGACAACAATGAGGAGCGATTCTCATTTCTCTGCCATTTTGTTTGGATTCAATTTAGTCAGAGCCACAGTGGATGATGCTTTGGTTTGGGGCTGGAAGCGTCAGTTTGCATGCGCTCCAGAGTGTCAGAGATGCCGATGCTATAAATGAACATGAGAGTGCGAAAAACCAAGGCCATCGAGAGGGTGTTGAAATCTTCATTACACCTGCCAAGAGATTATTATTTTCCTGAGACTAAAGAAAAAATAAATAAATAACCATTAAAAAACATGGAGGCATTTATCAAGGACAGGAAGTTGGCACACGCGACATGCTGCTTTGAGAATGCAGTACAGTGCTATTTATTAGACACCACAGAGAAAGAGAAAAAGTTTACCAATTTGAACAGCATATTAATGATGTGTGATTATGATGTATTATATAATTAGATGTGTACTGCACATTATAATTTCCTCATGATAATGTAATACAGTGTGCTAAAATGTGACAGATTCTGCTTATGTTTTAATCAGTGACATTTCTAATGGAAATTAAAGAGTTTTTTCACAAATAACATGTTATTGACACCAACTAATCAACTAAAAAACAACATGAAATGGAAGTCATGCATTCTATTCTGTGCATGAGCATCTATAGTATGAAAGCTCCATTTTTCACAGCTCTGAATACACAGAAGAAATCTGGGACTTCTGCCAGTCAGAGGAAATTACCAAATGCCAGTCTGAGCAGCCAACCCAGTTAATGATCACCTACTCAGTCTTGATCAAATTCCTGCACTTAAACTTAAATCCCTGATCACCATTAAATTACTATTCTATATTTCCCTAAAGGAAGGAAAAAGAATAAATGGAGCGTACATTAGACTACGCATCACTGGAGAATACAGTATTATACGCAAATTGACCTAAAATGGATTTTAATATCAAGTGCGTGGGTGGCACATTTGTAATATATGAAGAAAGCTTTATGGCACCCTAATAATATTTTACAGTGAAGTGTTCCGCTGTCTCGTAGAGAGACAACCCAGACTAGATAAATTACTGGCAATTTTCAAGATGACGTTCTTAGATAAAGGATCTTGTGTGTTGTTGTAAGTGTCATTAAACTATCCATCAAAGAGCCAATACCTCCCTCACTGCCCACAAACCATTTATGATTGAACAGAAGTGTTATTAGTCGAAATGGTTGATGTTTTTGTTTCTTTTTTTGTCATAGTTGTTTTATCATCAGACAAAAAGGTTTTGTTTGACTTATGCTAATTGGGTTTTGGGTTCACTACTTTATCCTTTATTTGGAAAGCAATCAAAAGCTTTATTTGATGCAGAAATCAGGATGATCTGTAATTGACACACAAATGTGGCTCAGGCAGAAATGGTACTGTTTTTTCCCACTGTCTCTAAAACTTCACATATAATGTTGGTCTAAAAATGAGTGTCTGTTGGCAGGTTTCAGGATGGGAATGTCCATAAATATCACTTCCTGCTGAGTTTCCTGCTGACTAGTGTCAATACAGACTGGGTAACAATTACCAGGTTCCAGAGAAAGACTTAAGCAAGACACTGCTGATGACCAAAAGGGTGACATTTCTAACTCATGTCCCCCCTTTTGTGAGCAACATTATTGATTGATGAATCAAAACAGTTCTGATTCAAACAACACAGAGAAAATGTCACTAACAATTAGTTGATTCAGTCATTGGCAGGGAGAAAAAGTAACCTGCTGTTCAAAGGCCTTTCCCGGGTGTCTGGTTTACATAATATTAACCTTGCCATAATAAAGCAGAAATTGTACGTAAGATACAAACAGACTGAATGGAAGAGTACGCTTATGCTGTTTGTTTTAGAATACGAGAAGAAAATGGCACTAATGGCAAATACTTTGTGGTCGATACTTCCACAACAAATTTTCCACTTGCGATGGCTGAAGCAAAGAGTGCGAAAATTTCCTCCAGCCTTTGAGGCTGAGAGTGATGCATGCATGCGAAGGCTCTGATCTTATTACTGTTGAATGATTGCCCGAAACAGAATTCAGAGAAACGAACAGCCGCACAATGGTGATTGGAGCTTAGAGAGAAATGTTTTAGCCCTGTGTGAAAGGAAACAAAGAACATGCATCTAAAATGCCTCATTCTTTTTAACAAAATCTGCAGAGTTTTTTTATTTGCCAAAAGCTAGATGTTTCTCATCCTATAGATAGGTATCCTTGCTTGTTTAAAATTATTGTTTAAAAAGTACAGTATCCATTTAGGAGAAAAAATGCTTTTAGTATGAGTAAATGCAAGCACAGATTTAATTGTCATCCTTTCAGTTTTTCCTAAGTCTATTCATTGTTTCTTTAACTGGGAAATCTAAATTGCAATGTTGCTTCACTACGTTAGATTTTTATTTTTTTATTTTTTGTTAAAAATCACAACCACTTGCATGACTAAAAAGCTTGTCTGTTATAAAAAAAGGCACATTTGCTACCACAAGTCTGTAAACAAAACGAACAGTGATTCAGCACCATGGACAGAGGCTGAAAGCTCAAACCAAAGGATTTTTAACTTATGAGGATTTTAATTCCTTAAATGCAAAACAAAATAAGATATTAATGATCTGTCTTTCAATTTTAGCTTTATGGAGCACAAAGAAATAAGGAAAGGGTGATAGTTTGATTGAAACATAAATTGAAATATACAGAGAACAGTCACAAAAACACATTAAATATGATAAATGAAAACAACCCCCAAATGTGTCATTCTAGAATATAACCTGGTAATTGAGAATTATTTTGAAATGGCACCTCCACTCCTGTGGAAATATTACATCCAGCAGAGTTTGAAATTGTTTCGCTAAAAATTAAACAACACCTTATATCCTGACCGCACTGTGACCTGGGTTTTCTCAGATCATATCTTGCAGGGCTAACCTACAGAGCCAATAACATTTCTATATATTGCAAAGAAGAGTACTGATCCAGTTTAGAGATATCAAGAAAGAGACTGTGTGCGTGCTAGAATAAAAAGGTTAATGAAGCTTTGGCTTAATTGCATCAGTGTCATCTTGGGCACTGCTGTTGACCCAATTGATCCACTGTCTCTGATCACATTTCACTAAAAGCGGATTCAGAGTCACAGCAAGGGTGGCTGATTAGCTAGACAGACTCTCTGGTGCCCCACTAATTGGGAAAATTGTCTTACAGTTACACATTTACTCTCTTTCTCTATACACCTCAGCCTTTCTTTAAAGGGAATAGTCCCATTGTGTATATTTCTATAATTGCATCCCATGCCTTTATGAGAAAACCTTTTTCATTTTAAATAACTTTAGATTGAAAGTAAAAATTAAATAAACTTACTCACTGAATGGCTGTCATGTTATTTTGGTGTACAACAATCATTCTGTGGTGTTAACATTTATATAAATATAATCTACACGTTCAGTGTTTAGTGGAAAATGTCAGACCAACACTAATGAGACAGTGGCATTTGCTGACCGAAAAAAAACTTTTCTTAAAG
The DNA here is from genome assembly GCA_036877525.1 of Chromobotia macracanthus. Taxonomy (NCBI): domain Eukaryota; kingdom Metazoa; phylum Chordata; class Actinopteri; order Cypriniformes; family Botiidae; genus Chromobotia; species Chromobotia macracanthus. The sequence goes on from JAZGTH010000115.1 coordinate 1,165,277, forward strand.
CTTAATAAAACACCCCCCCCCTACGATGTGGGGGGAGGTGGAAAAAAACAAAAAAAAAAAAAAAAGTGGGGGTTTTTTTTTTTTTTAAAAAAAAAAAAAAAATTTTTTTTTTTTTTTTTTTTTTAAAAAAAAAAAATAAACAAAAAAATTTTTTTTTAAAATTTTTTTTATTTTTAAGTGGCCGATTCTAATTGTAGGGATTTCACTTGTGCAAGCCAAAGCCTTTTTGATACAGTGTCTCCAGGAGGAATAAGACTTAAGTTTCTCTAAGAAATAAGTTTCTCTAGACAAACATACCAGATATAAAGCTTTGTGCACAAGATTAGGCAATGGGGATTAAGGTTCTGTTTGTCTTGATAATTGTCTTTAGGTGATTAAAACAAACGTTATTGCACATTTTAACAGTCCAATGCTTTTGACCTTATTTAGCCTTCCAATACGTAGAGGCCTATCTCCAAGCCATATGATGAAAAAGGTGAGAGAGAAGAGAGAGACAAAGAAACACCCAGAGAGAGAACTTGAATGAGTATGTGAATATTCTCAGAGACAATCACTAGAGATCACTAGTAATAATGCTTAGAGAGAGATAGATAGAGAGAGAGAGAGAGAGAGAGAGAGAGAGAGAGAGAGAGAGAGAGAGAGAGAATTTAACACCGCTCTCACGTTAATATTTAATTTCCATAAGTTGTTGTGCATCTTCATAGCGCCACCGGTATGAAATAAATCATAATAGATCATCGTTTAGAGATCTAGCGATGGGTCTTAACAAAACTAAAGACATCATTTTATATAATTTAAAAAGGTCAAAGAACATAATCCACGATCGCAAGCAATTCTGTCAGCCAGGGTTGCAAATGAGTATTCAAGCAGAATAACAGCAGCTAGTATAACAGCTGTGTCGTACTCCTTTAAAAAGACAAACGCAGGAGGAATATGAAAATATGACGTGACGTCAGACGTCGTCTTTAAATATTGATCTCGAGCGCTTCACTGCCGCAAAGCCATTCTTGAGAAGTTTAGAAAGAGAAACATGAGCTGAGCGACGCGGGAGCAAATGTGCCTTTAAGATCCGGAATATCATTTCCAACACGGATTACATTGAGTAGGATGCTGTGTGCGTTATCAGGTCAAACAAACGGATTACTTTAAACACATTAAACACTACAGCAGCGCTAAACACGTCCGTTTCTGACGTGACGAGAACCGGTGAGGTGATTTAACGTGCAAAAGTGACGCAACGGTGAAACTTAAAGGCGGCGGAATTGTGTTTTCGCCCATTTGGGAACTTTATCTTTATTATGGTCGTATTCTTTCCGGACATTTTCAGCCTATGTGTCTGGTCGGAAATAATAACTATCCTTTTCCCAAATGAGATGTAAGTTCGCGCCGTCGGAGTTTGCCGTGTCTTGATGGGGAACACAAGACCGCAAGCTAACCTCCCAGAGAAACTTACAGAGAAAAACATGCCGTCTGTTCATCCATGGAGACATGGCATATAGGGTCCTGTCCAGCCGAATCGTGTCATCCTCAAACAGATTAAGCAGAAGATTTATTTTTATATTTACTATCTCTTTGTCTTTCACGTATCTGTGCTACAGCATCCTCTTCTGTTCCGGTACAATCATGCCTAACCAGAGATTGGAGGAGCATCGCTGCGTCCATCTGAAAAACATGGGGAGTAAAAAACTTTTACAGAAGTCACATTATTGCACTATCGCCGGGAAGACGAGAGTTATCTCGGATAAGACGAGCAGTGTGGGTCTTATAACAAACCTTACTGGCAACCAAAGCAAACATTCCGCCTTTCAGAAAACACAAACGCGAAACTTAGATGCGGTAGATCACAAGCAGGTTAATAACACTAATTCGCCAAAATACGGGAACAAGAAATTACCCAATGCGCTTATAGTTGGTGTTAAAAAGGGAGGCACCCGGGCTGTTCTGGAGTTCATCCGAATTCATCCAGATGTTCGTGCGCTTGGGACTGAGCCACATTTCTTTGACAGGAACTATGACAAAGGCTTGGACTGGTACAGGTAGGTTTTTCATAAAGCTTTTTGTGTTTGTATTACTTATGCGTTGATATTTTAACTGGACAATATAAAACTAAATGTGTATATGTAAGTGCACAGATCTGAGAAGGAACTGTGTCTAATGTGTACAATTCCAAAAGCTGACATCATCAGGGTGCAAAAATGTTGGAGATATTAGCAATAAGTCATACAGAGAGAGCGCAGATGATAGTGTTTTGGCAAGAGACCAATGGAATGACAAAGAGTGATTGCAGTATTTGGTTTCAGGGGGAAAATATGCAGATAAAGGGCAGTGGATCTCTTTCAAGAGTAAACCTTCCATAAACGCTGCCAAGGAATGGCATGAATCATATTGATCAGTGGGCATATTAAAATCAACTCCTTCCTTCCTTCTTTCCTTTCTTCTGATGGGCTGCCATTCAAATACCCATCGGGGAGCTGTTTGACTGAGCAAAAAGTCTGTGTCGATACAGACTTGCGTATAGGGCTGTATAGTAGGGGCCTCTTGGAGACGATATCATCCCTCCCTTTTTCAGCACAGTGTCTGCCTGCAGCTCAGGTTCAGTAATTACACACACACATCACATCCCAGCAGAGACAGGACAGAGAGGACTCCCCACGGGCCATATTCAAACGTGAGAGGGAAAATCTATGAAGCTAACAGTACATACCTGTGTGAGAGCAGCCCTCCAGCCTCCAGCAGATGTTGCTGCACGTTCCATCTGCTCGTCATCTAAAAACCACAACAAAGACACACTTATTCTGTTTTGTGTTCGTTGAGGGGCAACTCCACTCACCCACAGCCTACTGTGCTTAAATCAATTGAAGCGGATGTGTTTGTGAGATGTGTGGATCGATGCTAGTCCCTCGTATTCAGACATAGAGAGAAAAAGTTGCAAGTAAAAAAAAATAAGATACAGGATAACAAGAGCCAAAATAAATGGAAGATGAAGAAAATTCAGAAATGCTACACAGAGCCATATGACTGTTAAATACAAACAAATGCCCACAAATAAGCTATTAATAGATTAGATATGTGCTTTTGTGCACCAACTGAGATAAACAGAGTAGATCTTTTGATACACTCTGGAACACTTCATATGGCTATTTAAGTAAATTACCATGTAAAACAACACAGCATAAGTACTTGCAATGTAACATATCTCAGATGTACTGTTTAAATTGAAAGACAGGATAACAGTTAACAGCTATATATAAACCATGCCTATAAAATGTGTACCCTCAAAAATACACACACACACTACTTTTTTCTACACTCAGAAACTCATCAATACTTTTTGTGGTCAGGTTAATTAAAATGCCACAGAGGCCAAGACACTGAAACAGTGCCCCTAATGCTCACTAAAGGCCATTTTATTTTAGCCACTGACATCTTGCAATAACACAACCAATACGACCTGCAAAAAGGGCACAATAAGAACGATGAATTGGCTGATTAAAGCAATAGTTCCTTATAAAGCCTTTCATAATGTGCTATAGGGTCTTGTTTTTTTATTTATTGCAATCTTTGTATTGCTAGGGTCCATATAATAAATTAAAATGCCATTGTTAATATATCCCTGCATCTTTACTATTAGCTAACTGAAGCAAAATGAGCTCTTTTGCTTGAAATAAGATTTATTCATCATAGCTGACAAAGTGATTCCAAGACAGTTTTGTTAATTGTTGAGTTTTGTTAGTACTATTTCCCTTAACCTCACAATAGAGAGAAAGCGACAATACAAGTGCGGCAATGCTCATTACTTTATTTTTAGGAAACATCCTTATAGTCTCATTTGTTCGAGGCAAACCTGTTTTCCCATTTTAAGCAGACACAAGCTTGCTAATACAGACATCACATTGTTAGCAGGTCCATTTCTCCAACACTCATATGGCTATTGGTTCTATTTTCTATTGAATCATCAAATCAAACACATTTTCTGCGCTACACACCATCCAAACTTAAAAGGGCATTTGAATTCTATTGATTTTCCAAACGTTGGCAGCTCTTCAAGTAGATTTCCTAAGAAGTCATCAGATTGTATAAGATGCCTTTTAACATGTGCTAGAGTCAAGAAATTTCCCCTAGTCCACCATTAATTGGCTCGGAAGGGAAAGGAGCAGTGAAACACAACATTTGTAAAGGCTGACGAGGACAGAAAGTTGGACAGAGCTTTTTTAACAGGGAAAAAATCCTCCATGTGTATGAGGGACTCTACTATTCCCCTGCATCACTACTGGGAATTGCTAATCCCAGCATAGCTGCTAAACTTGTAGAACTTTCTGTAGCATTAATTACCTAAACAATTCATACTTGGATGCATCCCGGAGGGAGCAGCAAGCTACCGAGATGTTTTGATTTGGTGATTTTAGTGTAAATTACTCATTAGACATGAGCGTCACTAGCAAGGGTAAGCCACTCTGAGAGACAGTGTCTGCTGATGGGAGTCCATTATGGGACTGACTGGATTAAGGATGAATGCTCTGAGTCACTCTAGAGACAAACCACAGAACCGCTGAGGAGCTGAAGGTGAGCGCTCAGATTCACTTAGAATACTTGAAGAGAAGCAGTCGTCATATATTATCATACATTATGGCTTTCCACTGCCCCTCTGCTGTGCAATTTAAATTTGTTTAAATTTGTGCACATATAAATCGCCTATAAAACACATTTGCCACCTTTAAATTGTTTACATTTTACTGCAATAATCTATAATGACAAAGTAAAAAAAGAGAGATTATAGCACGGATAAATTACAAATAGAAAGCAGTAATTAAGTAAACATACAAGTTTACAGCCCCTAGCTTTTACGCATCTAAATAAGCCCCTAATTTTTCTCTACTTCACACATCTACATGATTGAAGGCCACCTGCACACAGCTGAGATATTTCACGTTTTGTAAAAATAAACCTGTATGTGGGAGCATCTTCACTTGGCTAGTGCAATTCTGAGAAACACTACTCCAAACTGAAGAACACAGTTGATGAATCAATCTGCCTTAAATAAAAAAATAACATCATCATGTGTTTTCCTAACTTAATTCTGGGGAACACTTTGTCTCATGAGACCAAACTTAAAACCTTAATACTAAAGGCTGTTGAAAACCTACAATTACATTTGTACATTAAGCCAACAATTTTATTCAAAGTGACTTTCTGTGAATTTAGGTTATACGTTTTAATCAGCATGTGCATTCCGTAGAACCCGTGACCTTGACATTCCTAGCGACATGTTCTACCAGCTACATCAACATTACACTAACAACTCATTCCTAACAGTAACGTGCAAGCAGCATTATTCTTTGTGAATGTGTCTTACTGACAGAGACTTCATAAAGACGAGAAAATAAATAGAACTGGATAAAGAAAATGGTCTAAAGTGAAAATTTGCTGCAGTCTGCTAAAGCACTGAAACATGAAAGATGATTAATCTTCTAACGGTACAATGACCCAAAAAATACACCAAAAGTCAAGGTAGAGTGATTTAACAGCACAAAAGGTTAATGTTGTAAAGTGGTCCAGTCCAGATTCACTTCAGATTAATTAAATGCATCTGTGAAATGATTTAAATATTGTTGTTAATAAACAGTTCTATTCCAACTTGATAGACCATCAGCAGATTTGTCAAGGAAAATGGGGATAATTGTTCAGTAGCAGCATTTTGTCACCCCTTAAATAAAGACAACCGGTGTAAGGAAGAATACTAATTCAGTTATGCATGTTTTATTTTTGATTAATTCAGTAGCATTTTTTTTCGTTTTTTAAACATCAAACAGTACTTGAGTCCAAAAGAGGTTACACTGCATATATATAGGCACCAGCGAGATATAGACATACTTTACATAAATTATTTTTCACTTTAATTTTTCTCAGGCCTCACTGCATAAATATAACCATTCCCTATTTTAAAATCAATTCACAAGTCATATATTCGCAAGCACACACCTTATAGGAAAAGATGCCGTGGAGGAAGGTGAATTTATTTGTCGCAACTGGATGCCATTTTAGTGATGATTTTCTTGTAAATGGTTATATAGCAGTTGTACACCCTGTCTATATGGCCATTTCCCTTTAATAGCTACATCAAGAAAATGAGAAATACTTATAGCATATATGAACACAGTAGTATGTGGAGTAAGTTATTTAAAGCCTATAGTTTTCGTGCTAATGGAAAAGTGGTGTGATAAAGCATCTCATTATTCTCTAAAGTCATTTATGTGCTTATTTGCAGTGAAATTCTTTTTAGATTTTATGTTTCAAGGCTTCCTGATGCTTGGTGTCATCCGTGGAGCATGTAATAGATAAAGTGCAGGCATTCTGTGTTGAGTTCTCAGAATTTAAGGTGTCCTTTCAACCATTTGCATTTCTGCCACATACATAGTAAGCCTGCTTCTCATTATTCCATGGTAATGTTCGCATTATATCCTGCCGCTTTGCAATGAACCTTTTTAACCAGGAGGGAGAAAAACAGAGGCATGGAAACTGAATATTAAGTCAGACTGGGCATCTTGTAACGAAAGCATACTATTTACATAGTTATGTGTCTTGTTCAATTAATCTTAAACAATGACACAATCAGACAACATACATCAAAATCCTTAGAGAACATGCAGTTTGGTGGACTCTAAGTTAGGAGGCTATCCTTAAAGCCTAAATGTCCACCAAAGCCTTTTTTTTCCTGAGGTCAGTGTGTTTTTTCAATTGTTTGCAATGGGAGTGGCTTGTTTTTAAAAAAGGCAGCAACTGGCGAGACACTGAACATAGATTCCACATTAAGCACTGAGATCGTGGCTTGTTTTGGTCATGAGAGATGAAAAATATTTAACTTTGGGTTGAATGCTGCACTTACCACTGTCATTTTTTACCCAGCCATCCAATCGCATACCACACCGACTAACCATCACACTAATTGCACAACAACTAAACATCAATGGAAGGGAATGTCTTGCTGGTCTTAATGTTTGTACCAGATGACTCAGAACTCCCACAATATTACATCAATGTTTGTTGACAAATCAGACTATTCACAAATTAGGATAATTGTAAAATGATATTTTACTTCTATTAAAAGCTGGTTTAATAGCAACCAAAGCATCCATGTAAAGAAACACTACACTTCCCAAGCACTCTAAATCCCCCACAGCTGGAGTTTTCAGCTGCCTAAAAAAGCTTTGGTGGATACATGGACCAAAGCTTTCTTTTTACTGGTTGATCAGATGCATTCCACACTTGGACAATGAAAGCGCTGACTCTCATCACTTCTCACTTTCTTTGCAAGAATTCTCAAGTCTACGGCTATGAAACACATGATTAACATATTGTGTTTTGACAAACAATGGCACTGATACAAGACTAAAATTACTTGGGAAAAAACAATGGCACTGATACAAAACTAAAATGAATTGGGGAAATAATACAACCACGCTATGGCTTATAGTTACAGATATGAGTAAAACCTAAAGATTTTAAAATAGTATTTTTAAAATAGTGTGTCAGTAAGACATTCAAAGCAACTGCAGTTCCTTTTATAAGGATATTTAATGTTTAGACTATAAAACACTATGAATATGATGATTAGAATATAGAATATGATGATTAGATTCAATTTCATATCTGTGTAATGGTGTATTTAGAATCGCACTTTTGTAAGAGAGTAGAGAGTGGGACCACCAGATACTGAACTGAAGCCATCATCCAGAAGATAGCACCTCTTTGAGCTCTCTTCCTCCCAGAGACCGTATCTGAAGTAAATGAGACCAAAAATATCGTTGTACTGCTGAGGTGCAAAAGATGTTTCAGTTCTAACACAAATGAGTTTGGAGATTGACAAGTCTAGGACCTTTCATCTTTTTATAGTATCTCTTGAGAAGATCTTTGAGTAACTACACAGTTGTTTTAGCATCAATATGTATTATACTGTTGACATACCGCTCTAAATACACTGTCTCCCAGTTAGGTGTGAAGTTTAAGTTCATTTATCACCATGTACCAGCCTTGCAGTCTATTTTAGTAGGTCTAATTGTTCTCTGTCTTTTAGGCCAAATCAATAATACCAACAGATCAATTTGTGCTTAATATTATATATTGCAATCAGGGCTAGGACACAGAATGACTGATTTACGAGGTCAGATGAAGTAACTGTAATCACATGTTGTTGATTATCTACCAGTGCTGTTGCATGTATAAATCTTTCATTAGAAATGTGAGCTAAGATGAATGCGGAACGGTAACAGATTTTGAAGGTGTCAGTGGGTATAAAAGTGGGTATAGTCACATTACTACAGCCAGTGTTGTTCACCTACATCCATGGTATAACATATGTGCGGATGGATTCACACTTGACTCTTAATAGACTTTCTCTCAGGCAAGTGCTGTTGCTGTCTGGTCATTAATGTTCTGACATTCTCCAAGAAGAAAATCAGAGCAGCTAAAATATTCATGATTTGTAATATGGCGGACTTAAAATTAAGCCATTCCTTCTTATCAGGCAGGAAGTAGACTGCAATTAGTAACAGGTCTGTTCACTAGACCAGAATTATCTGTGACCTTGTGTGTTACGACACATGATGCCAAAACTGGTAAACAATTTGTAGTTTTAACAATTATTTTATTGTAACATTGTCACCTTTCAATTAACCATTTTTTGGGAATTAAAATCTCTAAATGAGAAAAAGGAAACTATTACAAAGAAAGAGACAGAATGGAATAACCCAGCTAACAATTTTACAGAACAGTTTCCTAACATTTCTGTTAAATGACAAAAATTTGAAAAATGTTATTCTGAATATTATAAGAAATGTATGATGTTGTATTAGCGTTATTTGCTTGGTTATAAGAATGTTATGTGTTTTTTTAATTTTGTAATGTTTTAAAAAAATGTTCCACTAACAACTTAATAATAACTATTTTTAAACATTAGCCAACAGTCTGAGAATGTTCCATTAGCTGGGAAGGTGCAGTTGGATTTAAACTTGCATTGCTGTGAGCCAACAGGTCTACAATTGTACATTGCAGTGTTTTCTAAGTTACTTGATGTCTGTAAGATTTTCCGTACTTACAACTTTTTGATGGACAGACATTCTGATTATAAAGTCTACACATATTTCTACTGATTTCTTGTCTGTGCATCTGGTCGTATAAAAACAACTATGATTGATTGCTTTTCATGTTGTTTTTCCTCCTGTCTAAGTAGGTAGTTCTTGGCTAGAATAAGACGCAAACTTTATGCTTATAGTCAAAGTCTGTTTATGTGAGACTAACACACTTTACCATTGCTACAATGGCTCCAGCAATACTTTCTAAATGACTTTAGAGCTTAATGTTCAACATTTAAATAATACAATGTTAAAATAGCCTCCATAACAACAAATTGGTAGTGCCTGTCTTCTTTATATTGTCATAATCCACTGATTAAACTGCTTTACATTTACATTTGTGCATTTGACATAAGCTTTAATACAAAGCACCTTACAGTGCATTTGCGATTATTGTGCATACAGCTCTGTTTATCACTGTTCAGTACAAACATGAGAAGGTCATTTATCCATGGACACTACTAGAGTCATTAATATGCAAACTGAGGTTGTAAATGTCCTGGCAGGTTGTGTAAGCCTAATCAAGTGTTACTTAACATATAAAGCTATGATTGAACAGGAAAATTTTGAGCAGGTACACTGCTACCTACACTAAAATTCAGAGTGAACTATGAAGTCAAGATATTGCAAAGTCTCGGTCTCATTAAGAGTTTCAACAATGATAAGCATCTGAACTGAGGCAGGAAATAAGTCTCACTGTCTAAATCACTGGGTACATAGTCCCCGCAGCTTTGTCGCGGTGATTGATGTTTTCCAATTTAAATAACAATCAGATCAGCACTTGCACCAACATTACTGTCCAATCCTCTGTCTCACCATAAAGAACTTTAATTAGCACAATGAAGCTTAGATTAATTATATAGAAATAGTAGCATAACAGGCCAGTTAGTAATTGAAAATGTTGGTTTAAACAAGACTAACAGCTAATGCAATACTGCTGAGTGTTGGTGCCTACATTATGTAAATATGCCCAGGTTAAGCTTGTTACTCCTTCAGTTGAGTCATTGGCTTTCTACAGTGGGTTCTGTAGGCAGAGCAGACAGCATGTTTAAGAGAATAACCCAAAAGTAAACCAGATTAAGAGTTAACAGTCATAGAGTAAACTGACTAAAATTTACTTAATCAAAGAGGTGCATTAAAGTTACAAATCACAAAAAAACTCACATTTGCAGCATTGTTAGACAGGTTTACTGTGCTAAGCGCATGAAAGCACAGAGCACACGCTCGGAAAAGACGTAGCCTTTAATCCCAACCCTGCTCAAACAGCATCAGGAGGGAGCTTAGTACATCACATTGATCAAACATCTAAAACTGACCTTTTCAGCACATTTTTGGAGACATTTCTGATGTTTAAGATGCTGGCCTTGAATTCTCACAAGTTCTAATTTGAAGCAAAAGTTCAGGAAAACACAATAACATGAATATGGTATAAGACACTGTAGTTTGAAGCAATCAAAGCATAGAGACTGTACTGCAGCACTGCATTCCCTATGCAGGCAATCCTCGTGAGGTTACATTAAAGCACTGTATAATGTTAACTATTTTATATATACAGTCTATATGCTGTAATAGAAAACAAAAAGCACTGCAAAGTCAGTCAAAGTCATATTCACACAGATAATATAAATAGGCAATCCCACAGGCAAAATCAAAACTTGCTTGTCCTAGACAGCAATGAGATTAAATGGAGACTTTTTTGCTTCTCACATACCCTAGGAATCTCCTGTAGTTCCTCTAGAACTTCAGAAGGTATCTCAAAATAATTCTTCAAACTGTGCTCAGATCTGCTAAGACACCAAAGCCTGCAAGTAAAACTTAGAGATTTAAATATGAATTCAAACATTTCTCATTAAATTCTTCAGAAGCCAACAATCTAAGCTGTTAAGCTCATTTTGTTTTATGGCTCTATAACTGCATGTCAACAACTATTGTGTTTGTGAAACAATGTAAGAAGAAACATCTTTGAAGTATATACTTTAAAGAAACAACAGAGAACACCATTAAGGCTGCTGAGTTATAAGACAGCAACCTCTGAGCAATAAAATTATCCTCTGCAGTTGCATTGCAAAGAATTAAAGATTTAAATAAACGCATGTTGATGACAGTGTTTTCTTTAGTACAACATATCTGATGTTTCTAGAGGAACGTCTGCTTTCAGGTTCCCCTTTATTGCAAAGGTGCACTCATTTATTAGAGAAACCACAATGTGTGGTACATAAAGGTGTAGTGCACACATACTCATCTCAGCAGGTAGGTTGTCCAAAAGCCTTTTTAATCAGAATCAATGACCTCAATAGGAACGGCACATTGGTTTGCACTTAGCACGGCATGCAGACTCGTCAGATTTTTCCATCTGAAGTTGTGTTTTTTGCATTTATCGCCCAACTCACAATGTGGCCCCGGAACAGAGATGTCTGGACTTACAAAAGGCCTGCAGGAGACTTTTATGTGTGAGGGGATAACTTCAGATTGGCCGTATTAGTATAACACTTATTAGCATGACTAGTTGATGCAATTCACGGTGCATGTTCTCAGACATGATCATAAGAGCTGCCCAGCTCTCTGAAAGCTTAGCTTCACCAAGACTTGGAATGCATAGTGTTCTGCCACACAATTAACAGCACTGTAACTTTCAGATGTAATATCAGACCTTTGCCTGATGTCATTTCTCATTACACTGAGGTGCTGGATGTGTCAGCAGTAAGTAGTGACTAAGACCCCTTGATGAATTAGAATGTCAATCTGCATTAAAATTGAAAGCCAGTGATACCAGACATCAGGATATCCTCCATTATGTAGGCCTATTTCTACAGATACAGAGATCTAATAAAGGCAGGCTTTGAAGAGATTGCTGGAACGAATCTTATGGAGGAATGTTCCCCCAGGAACTTTCAGACTCAAACTGGCAGTAATTGTTTTGTGTCTTGCTTGTTTATGATAGAAATTCAATTAGCAATTAATACTCTTTAATTCTGCAAGAGACAGACTTCAAAGTTAATTCAATGGAAAAAGAAAAAAATATTTCCTGTGCCTTGCCACGATAAGCAAATTAATTATGTAATTGTGAGGGAATTATTCCAGCGATTAAAATGCACATACATTTTTGGCATGCTTGTTGATATTATTAAAATCTTTCAGAGTACAGTGTCAGCAAGTTGAGGATTCACACATTTTACTTTGGGATTGTCTTCTCCAACCACTAATCAGTAACTAAACATTTTTGATTGCAAATGTATACATACATTTAATTGTAAATTTTATAAAATAAAAAAATGAAAATGTTACAAACTGAGGGAACTCGTCCATACAGGAGATGACCCATTTTGATTGGCTGTGATTTGCAATTGATGGTATAACATAAGGCAGCATTTTCACATAAAGTGTGGCAAACAAACTGCCTATTTTGAAACATTTTACCTGGAACCTTTTTCACTTAAGGTTATTTATCACTGTAGACCCCACTGTGTTTTTCCCTGCACCATTTTGCAATTAGCACCTCTCTATTCCTGCTTTCAGCTAACTTAAACCTTCAGTCTTTTCACTAAAAGGATTTTCTTCTATAAGACCAGACTCTTATGTAAGCAACCGAACACCTGCCAGCCCTTGCCTAAAGACACCAGATGAGAGACACACATCATTGATGTGCTAACAGGCAGACTGGCAGATCTTTGATTCTTGCAAACACAATTAATTAGAAAACTGTGAGTACAGAGGTAGGTGATGGGCGCAAAAACTAAAAAAAAAATGCCAGTGTATTGCTGCTAATGCTTCTGCAATTCAGTTCTAAAGAAATAAAATTTCCATGCAATTTAACAGTAATCTTACAGTTATTTCTAGTGGGCACAAGAAAATATTTACCTAAAATCACTTTTCCTTGGGGGCAATATGATGCACTTCATTTGAGGTGAATGAAGCATGAATTCTCCCTTACTAACATTACTCCCTTACTCCCTTACATACATAAGTATTACAGAAACACTGAAAAGTCTGTCTTCATTTATTCACCCTCATATCTTTCAAAATTCACATTCTTTTCACTGTGAAACACAAAAGGAGTTTTATATAGCAGAATGTCCAAGCTGCTCGTTAACATACATTGTGAGTAGTAACCTTGGCTGATGAGCAGGTTTTCAAGACAAGACTTCAGTCAACAACAGAAGTCTTGTAATATAGCACACAAGTCACGTGGATTAATATAATGATCTATTTTTGTCCTTTTAGGAGCTTGGCAGCCGCGATCCATATCCACACTCACTAGACAGAAAACTGTAGCTCATTATACTAAAACTTTTACCTTTTAAACCTTTTGTGTTCCACAGAAGATAAAAGCATGTCATTTGGAAGGACCTGTGAGTAAATAACAGAATTTCCAGTTTTGGTGGTGTAAGAAAAAGTGATGAGGACGTCGAAGATTGTTGATGAAAAATAACTTTTATTGCAGCGTAGCAGTAACAAAGCACAAACAGTACTTCGGATTCAGCGGAGTCGTAATGAACCCAGAGCGTCTTAAACTCAAACATTTTATACTGTATTCCAATCCTCTTCACGCTCAACATGTAAATGAAGTTTCGTTTTAAATGTAAATTGCGGACAACAATGAAAGTGATATTCTTCCGTTCCCAAACAAATGGTAGACTTTCAAGTGTAAGCAACCCCAAATGTTAAGGTGATAAGATTAAACAGAATCCCTATCAATTGTTTGATGTACCCTTTTGGTCAGCAGATGGTTCTCCAAGGCCTACTACCGTTCCCACGCTATAGTGAGGCATTATTCCTCTAGAGATATTTTATTTACATAGATCAGAACTATTTCTATGATAATTAAGCTCTTTATAGAGAAAGGAGCATAGATAATATATACTTTGGAGTGGAGTTGGGTCGAGGCAGACTATAATTTCTTACAGTGGAATGTCCCTTTACGACACAAGGTACATGAAGACTGATGTTACAGTTCCACTGTAAACCAGCTTTAATCTCACCATGTTAGAGAAATTCAAAGAGTGCCTTTTTCGTGGATGTCTGGAAAGAAATATGTGTTTGATTATGTACCTGAAGTGTATGTTGCATCCATATGAAGCTATGATTGGTAATACACATTCAAAGACATAGTGAAGTTGTTTTGTGGGAGAAGCTCCACTGTACTGTATCCAGGATTAATGGCTGCCTCTGGCCCTGAACTGCTAAGGCTAACAGAGACACCCTGGCCAGCAGCACACCATTTATAAATCAAGCTAAATGGATCAATATTTTCAGGACTATGGTGGTAAAGTATAGCAACTACTGCTTAAGGAAAGCCCATTATGAATTCAGGATGAGTCACAACTGGTGGAAACTCTAGGTTATTTTTTGACCCCTGTGTTTCATACAATAAGATGGTCAATATAATTTTACTCTTTATTACAGTCACTAAGATTTTTTACTATGATTTAAATTCATAAGCCTTCACTAATCTGTCTTATAGCCGTAATTCTCAATTTAATGGGTGGATGCTAATGTAATCACATAAAAAAGTTCATTTGTAGCTTTGGTTGTAGTACTATCTGATAAAAATAAAAGTGAGGGATTTGTAAATGTGGCACAGTAATGCTGATATCACACAAGTGCCAAATTATTTACTTGTTCAGTATTAATTACTTGATCAATATTAATTATTACTTGATCAGCTTTCTCTGAAAGTGAAAATTCTGTCATTATTAGGACATAATTAATCCCTCTCTCCAAAATCCCTCCAAAATTGGCTAAACAAAAACATCCCAGTCAGATTATTTTTGCTGTTTACAAATCCTAGAATTGTCACAGAGACAGATGTGGTTTTTCTGGACACCTAATTCAGTGATATCTGTCAGTTTGTACCAACATTTTCTGCATACTATTCCATTAAAAAATAACTTATGGTGCCTTTACTATTCTCCCCTCCTCCTGAAAACTTGACAGAGCAACCAGCTATCTGCTACAACATCACAACTGTGACCGAATGGATATCTTTCTTATGTAGTTCATCAGTTCAAGTCAGAAGAACTCAGAAGTTGGACCTTACAGTTTCTTCAAGAAACTTGAGAAAATAATGACCTATTTCGCATGTCCCAGATTTGCCGAATCCGTTCCCTCCATTGTGCATCTGTAAAGCAGGTGATGTTGATTTATGAGCTGGAGTAAAGGATGTGCCTGAGATTTGATAATTTCCCCATACCCTTCAGCATCACACTCACCCGGGAGATAAGAGACTGGAAGTATTGGCTGAAAGTATTAAAGCCTCATGTGTGTGCTCTGATTATTTTGTCACTTTCTGTAACTGAATTCCTATTTGTCATGCTGAAGTCTACACTAATGTGAGGCTGGACCATGTTCTCCACCAGCTCTCTCGTTTCTTCTTGAAGAAGCTATAAGAAGGATCTTTCAGTTTTGTATAAATAGTTTTGTGAAATAAATATATACAGTAAATGGTTCAACAATCAACAAAATAATTATATAAAGTAAATGGTTTCATCATTTACAGTAAATGTTTTACATTTACAGTGGTGACATTCTGTGCAAATCTGGAAGCCACAATGCTGAGGTGTTGTGGGTAGCTGCCAAGGTTGCTATGCAGTTGCATGAAGTTGCTCTCTGTTTCGCAGTGTACTGCCATGAGGTTGCTAGGCTGTTCTAGGTGGTTGTTTTGGCATTGTTATGTAGCTGTTTTCTGGCCTGAGTTAAAAGAACCCACTCTCATGTCTATTATATTCTGGATCTGGCTTGGATCTCTCCTTCAATGCAATTGTTATGGTATTTTTTTTCATTTTCAATTAATTATCTGACCAGTTACAAGTCCCTGGCAAAAAGTTGGCATAGCTAGCAATACTAATAAATGTATTACACTAAATAGTCACCAGCTGACCTTAGTACAGGAACATTTATTCACACTATAGCAAATATTTCTAATATAAAATGAACATTTCCAAATTAGAGTACCAAATAAAATACTGGAATTATACTATTCTATTCTATTAATTATTCTATTTTCCTTTTTACAGAGGCCTTATGCCACGGACTCTGGACAGCCAGATCACCATGGAGAAAACACCAAGTTACTTTGTGACCCGTGAGGCACCACGGCGCATCTCAAATATGTCACATGAAACTAAGCTGATCGTAGTGGTGCGGAACCCTGTAACGAGAGCAATCTCTGATTACACACAGACTTTGTCGAAGAAGCCCGACATCCCCTGCTTTGAGGATCTAGCATTCAAGAACAGGAGCCAAGGGATTGTGGACACCTCCTGGAATGCCATCCGCATCGGGATGTACATCCTGCATCTGGAGAACTGGCTGCAGTACTTTCGTCTGTCGCAGATCCATTTTGTCAGCGGCGAGCGGCTCATCACTGACCCAGCTGGAGAGCTGGGCCGCGTGCAGGACTTCCTGGGGCTCAAACGCATCATCACGGATAAACACTTCTACTTCAACCGAACAAAAGGGTTCCCGTGCCTGAAGAAGCCGGAGAGCAGCAGCCAGCCCCGTTGCCTGGGCAAGTCCAAAGGCAGAACTCACGTACAGATTGACCAGGAAGTCATAGAGCAGCTTAGAGATTTTTATAGGCCATTCAATGTTAAATTTTATGAAATGGTGGGTCATGACTTCAGATGGGATTGAGGAAAAGGACCTTGGGGAAAGCAGCCACTACCTTCTGCTCACGAGTGAGTCATCAAATAAAATCAGTTTGCCCATTGTTAGCAGGAACAAAAAAGAAACAAAAAACCTCAAGCTAATTAAGGCCCAATGCTCTTAACATATTAAAAAGTCTCATAAGCTTATGAAATTATAAAATATGGGCAAAAAGTTGTATGTTCTGTAGCTGGAGAGTTTTTGCCTTTCACACAAATGCTTTAATACATTTAGAATTTGAGCAAGGTCATTAAATCAACAAAATAACCAAGGATTTCTCGTTCAGTCTCACAATGTGTTTGGTATGCACGGCATCCCTTTCATTCATTGTCCTCCTGTTACTATTTAAAACACTCATCCAAGTCAATCATTTCGATATGAAATAGAAACCCATAAAGCATAAAGTGACTGCTGAGGTGTGTCATTACTTTTATCTCATAAAATGTAACACAGGAAAACAAATTAAACAAATCCTGAGCCACACACTGACTTTCACTGCCCTCACTGCAGTACATGAAGTTCATTCAGGTGGCTGTGCATGCAATGAGAACTACCTCTGTGATAGATTTCTTTGCTGACTTTGAGTCAAAGGATATATAAAGGGTCATGGATATATATATAGCGGGTATAATTAAATGCAATTAATCATATTATCGTGTATAGTTAGGATAGTATAATAAATAGGCTTTTCGATCTTTAAACAAAGGAGAAAAGGCTTTCTATATCTTTTGTCTTTGACATGCATCCAATCAAACAATGCATATTTTGCAATCTGTCACTTGATACAAGCTGACCAAATTAGGCAGATGTCAACGAGGGAGGGGTTATTAGACAACAAAACTACATAATGTGAAAGAAAATATGACCCAGACTACCATTAATCTGGTTTACTTTCAATGAGGATAAACATACTGAAGTTTGTTTCAAACACAATGTGTTTTGTGTGGTGTATTACTGAATAATAAATAAGTTTGATACATAATAATACATTTTAATGTTTGATTTTAAGGATATTTTTGCCTACTTTTGTATGATAAACAAGTACCCTAATTTAACTTGTCCCAATATAATGCCCAATATAAAATATTAGAACTAAAAGAAAACCACTGAAAGGATAATTAAGCTGTTTTTTTCCACACTTATCTAAAATGTAATCATAAATGGGTATAGTATGTGTGGAATTGTAATATGTTGCACAACATATACAAAGATTGAATGTTTACAAAACATAAACTACATTTGTGAAAGTACAGGTAATGGGAACATATGATGGAAAATAGGATTTTCCTTGCTATTCATAACAATCCAAGGTCATCATGTTTACTGTGATCCTGAGCACTAGCAATGCCAAAACTACAGGTTCAATTCACATGCAATGCATGTCCTGATATAATGCATAGATTGAAAGCACTGAGTCACACTGGATGAAAGTATCTGTCAAATGCATACATTTGAAATGTAATGCTTACATAATAGCGTCTACTGCTTATTCAGCAGCTTGATAAACAACTGTGTGAGCAGGTGTTTTCACATGCAAATCAGGTTGCCAATCAAGATCATTTACATATAAATGTCTTAAAGGTGCAGTAGCAAAATATTTCTTTAAAATTCTAAAAGGTCTCAATTTTAAAGAGAGTCTGAAAAATGTGCACATAAATTATAATTACAATGTTTTTACACAATATTGTTTCCTCACTCTTTAAAAACTAGTCACAGCTACAGCCCCTTCATTAAAATTAATAAACAAGAAAATGTACCGGGTTTACTCATCTAATGGCAGTTTAACAACTGGTCCAACAATGTTGTCCTTCATTATAAAGGCAGTAATTGGAGCATTTTGAATGAAGCAGGTCTGGAGTCCATCTGTCAGAAAGATGAATCAAGCATTAGTACTTTAAAACACATCAATGTGCTGTGAAAAGGTCCACGATTGATTCTCTATGATCATGAGGGGAAAAACAACGCAATTACTGGTAGAGGCCAGTTTAACCTTCAAAGTAAATACCGAGAAATAAACAGACAGTGCTGCAAATGTCATGAACTTTGAGCTTTTCAGAAGCAGCTTGTACCTCGGCCTTAATAGGTAATGTCAACAAAGTCAGGTTTGTTTTCACTGCCTGTCAGAGATGGTTAGAGACTTTGCATTAGTATGGTATCATTGTGCTTTATGTGGCATCAGATGTAATGGTCAATCTATATGGTACCAATGGTGATACTGGATCTGCAGATAAGAATTGCTGATGTTTGACATATATATGGCAGAATATATGATACAGTGGGGACCAAGAATCTGAGACTGAGCCATTCACAATCTACTATACTGTAAACCTATACAGAAACAAGTCACAAATCAAATAGGTAAAATTTTGTGACTATTGAAAATGTCAGATATCTGTCTCAGCAACCTCAAATCATGCTGCTATAACATGGATAATCAGGTCTTGTGGAGTCAGCTTCAGTACATGCTGTCATTGAAGCAAAAAAGATGTACCAAATACTAAGATGCCATGAAATGCATGTAAACTTTTCACAAATTGTTTTTTCACTCAAACTGATTTGAAATGAACAATTTGTATTGAAAAAAACAATTAAATATAAATAATTTCCTAATGGTCTCACATCAACTGTATATAATGCAATTGAACAATAGCATATACAGTACAGCAAAACAGTACTCACAAAACAGCACAAAAGAACCAGCTCTTCTTCAAGAAGATCTTAGGACAACCATTTAAATAATATTGTACTTCGATGTATGACCACAGGCAGTTAAAAGTAAACTTCAGAAAAATTACTTGCCAATGTCATTAATATTTTCATCCATGGATTTGCCTAAGAAGCAAAACTGGTCAAATGTTAAAATGTGTTGCAAAAAAGTGTGGAGGTATTGTTAGTTCACCAGCTGGTTATTGTCATCACTTTCACACCTGCAACACAATGTCAGATCCTGTGAATTCAAATCAGCATTAAGCATCACAACTACCTTAATGTTTGACAAGAAGTTTTGAAACCACAAGGATCACCAAGAAGTGGATGAATGTAACCTTTTGAAAACTGGGATAACACAGCAGATGCTAAACATGCTATGCTGATACAGACAAGCACAGTAATGGGGTAAAGGTGGATTCCAACAATATGTTGCACCATTGCAAAATTCAGAAATAGATGTGTTAATGAGCAAAAGAAAATATAATGCTCCACACTTAAGGCATCATTTGAGGTGCTGAAGAGCCATCATCCATCTGCTGAATTTCATTGCAATTCCTCACGACAAAAGGAGAGGCCCTTTATACACTTATGCAATGTATATACATCTACGTTTCCATAGCTCAGGTGCCGGTTCCATAGGGTTCACAGTGGAAAAGTATTTATTCCTGTGCAGTGCTATGTGAAAAATAAATTGAGTCTCTAGACAAAAGAATACCCAGAATCCCACAGATGTCAATGGATAAAAAAAACACCTGCTGAGCACTGTTCAGAAGGGTACCGAGGAGAAGCAGGGTTTTCAAGACCCGTTAAAGTGAGATTTTGTGCATGACACATAAAAAGTCAATTTTCTGTAAAGCAAAGCTGTTTGCTATATATGTCCGCACAAAAGCAACATGTTTCTGCAGAGAGCCTCTCAATTAGCATCTTTTTTGATAAGGCCAAGCTCTTGTCATGACTGTCAAGATGGAGACGGTTTTGTGTCCTGCAGCAGTTTCAGCATTTAGAGCTGAGGCTGGCATGCTGAACGAGAGAGGCCATCAGAGGGCTATGATTGTCACAGCACTGTCTCACCTAATGAACAGCATGCCAGAAAGGTCTGTCTTCATGCAGTATTAGTCCATCCTTGTTAAAGACAAAAAATGAGCTGGTTTTGCACTGAATGCTGTCACATTTATTTAAACCATGAAACTGTGGATTGTGAACACCTGATTCAAAACTGAAGCACTTTGTTTGGCTATTTTAATAAGCTACATAAATAGCACTTCATCTTAAGTTTATTTTTTAATTATTTTGTAACTAATGTTTGATTGAAAATAGGGCTTAACCTTCACAAAATGTTGATTGTGAAGAGTAGGGGGTCAAACTAAACAACATATGAGCTGTTTCATTTTCTATTCATTTTAAGGAATGGTTTTAATGATTTTTTTAAACTACTAGTTCGTAGTTAAAAAAGTAGAAGCAAATATCACAATTAAAGAGCCAGAATGGGCGACAAAGTTATACCTAACAATGCTACTATATTAGATTGAAGGTCCATTCAACAGATTATTTTAAAATGCTGATATTTGATGTGGGGCAGACCAAAAATATATTTTTAACATGGGACCAAAATGTACTGTATCATGTTTGTGGACAGTGACAAATATAGCACAGCACCCTTTATTTTCACACAGAATATGTAATGCTGTCATAATGCACAGTGCTGAATAAGAAATTCTTTTTCCTGCATTTCCTTGAAAGCATTTTTAAATAAAATATAGCTTTTTATTTTTAAGTATAGCTGAATTTTTAATAGGCCTTTTATTCAATATACTTGGGCATAAAAAGTCTTTTCATAGCATTAAAACTCATTAAATAAAATCCAATGGGGATAAACAAACCAAACTCTCACACTACTGTTATGGCCCCAGAATGGTTCCCTCAGCATTTTAAGTGATTAGATGTAATTCTCTGAAGTAATCACCTCTGCTCTGCGGCGTGTGCTGTGAAACTGATGAGCAAAGCACACACCCTGAAAATGGCTGCCCCTTGCATAAAAGTATGACACTTGTAAAAAACTTGTCAAGTTTTGACACGGCTTTAAATCATTTTTATCACCATTAAAATCACTGTGCATCTTCCTCATCACTCCTCACGTGAGTCTGTGGGTCGTTAATGGCAATGGTGACTTTGTGAAGTGTTTTTATTCATAACACCTTACCTCACTGCTCTTCCTGGAGGGCCGAGCCCACACCGGATAATGAGACTGGTGCCTGACTGCAGTATGAGCGAGATATACGTGCCTGTGGATGATTTATAGCATAACAGACATGTCCCACCCTCAAAGGATTACTTATTATGCACAGGAAAATCATGTGAGCAAACCTATTCCTGCTTTGGGACATGCACGGTTTTTAATTCACAGAGGCCACCAGAACTGCAGCACCCTTCTGCTAACACAGGGGTTGATGGGTAAAGAAACACAGAAGGAGCAGGCTGGTTTAAAAACATTGGTAGAAATGGCTGATGAGGGTGTGTAATTGAGAGACCTGGAAGCGGCTCTTCTGATTCTTTATGCTTGACATATTCGACCCGACAGCTTCTCTGCCACACTAATGAAGAGCAAGCTATTAGAGTTGCAGAGCACACAGTTAGCAACTTTGATGAAGTCAAGGTCTCGACATATCAACGTGGTGAGAGAGAAGCAGAATGAGAGTGGTACACCCAAGCATGTGTTCGTTATGTTGCACCATAATAAACAGAATCCCAGTATATTCAATTTGAGTTTTGGGTGCACTGTTATATATACTATGCAATCTAATGAAAATATCTGCTTATATTTGTCTTAAAAAAATTCTGGGCATGCAAAGAGCGATAGTTCAAGTCAGAATTACCATAGCAACTTACTGTGCGTCCATCTATTTATAGACCTACTACTAGCCCAGACTTGCTGTTTTGTAGCTATCAATGCAGCTATCTTCTACAATCTGCTGATTTGTGTTGCCATTATGTTTGTTTTTAAACCCCCTTCTAATCAAGGCAGATTCTACGTAAAATTCCATTATATACCAGCTCACTTGAATGATTAGCAACAACAATGTTTATAAGATTCCAATTTGGCAACATTTCTCAGGGCATCTCGAAACAAGAGGCTGTCTGGGAACTGGTTCAAACACCTCAGCCATCTTCACCTCCCCTCAGAGTTTGCCTTGTCAGAAACCTCCTTGGTGCTGCTCATTTTCTTGTGGCCTGTTGAACACGTGCCGGTCGCTTACCTTTAGGAAAGGTCATCCACTGAACACTTCTCCAGGCAACAGAGTTTGGCTAATTAAGCTCCAGCAGTGGAGTATTCTGAATCCCCAGACACACGGCGCGGAGAGGAGACCTCGGCAGGTCATGGCCATCTTGTCCCAGATTCGTGCCTGTGTGTGCCATTTGCATTCTCTTGTAGTCAATGTACAATATAATCCCTCAGGATCATCCTTGGTGAGTTGGAAATGTCTATGACAGGAAAGGAGAGAGGAATCCGAGATGCTCTGAGCAAAAACCACTTGTGATGAATGAGGGTGTGAATGTTTTCTGTCACTGACTCTGCATTCGGAACATTCACCAAACTAGACACTAAAATGAAGGTCTGGTGGTATTAATCTTGAAGAGTGCTCAGAATAGGCTGTTTAGTATTTTTTTTATTGTGTTAACATGACATGGTTGCTTCATAGACCGGATGAATACTGTATTGCTCTGAGGTTGGTCTTCCAGAGCCAAGGTGACAAAATGCAAATCTCAGTTGTTTAATAAATGCATCAAATCTGCCTAAGATGCTTCTCCCAAAATTCCTTCAGATAACTTCAGACACACAGGAAGACTATAGAGCAATAAAATGAATGTGAATATAATTACTTTGTTAATTTGATGAGAAATGTTTGAATTCACACAGAAATCTTAGACTTTTGATCACAGGCATTGTCATCTTGGCAAATCTACATTTAATCTCACCATTGTCAGGGAGAACAACTGAGATATTAAACCATTCCCATTCGTGAGTTCTCTTCTTATGTGTGTGGGGGTGGGGTTACATTTTGATTGTGTCACTTTCATAAGCCACTGCTCTGAACAGAATTGGAGTGATTCCACACCATTTATCACACTCCCGGTTCAGTGTTAAATACATTCTCACTCAGCTATTACTGTGGGTGAGATCACAGACAGCTCTGCTTGGAATGATGCATCAACTCATTACACAACAATGGTCATAATGCCAGTGCATTAGCTAAACCCTGCGTCCACTACTGTTAAGAGGCCGTGCAGATGATATACTCTGATGTAAATGAGCTAAAGTGACTGGGCCTGCATTATGAATGTTCCTGCAGTGAGAGAGAGATTAATTTTCACATCTTCACACCCCCAAACCGCCACATACAGTTCGTTGCCACCTCCATACTTCAATAAGCAAAATGCTAAAGATGAGCCAAATGAGCAAATTGCTAAACGTAATCACGTGGTTAAATTACAAAACCTCATCCATACATCCATTTATTAAGCTACAGTTTGCTATAGCTAAAAAAGGGA
This sequence comes from Chromobotia macracanthus, assembly GCA_036877525.1. Lineage (NCBI taxonomy): Eukaryota > Metazoa > Chordata > Actinopteri > Cypriniformes > Botiidae > Chromobotia > Chromobotia macracanthus. Next base: position 1,189,306 of record JAZGTH010000115.1, read on the forward strand.
ACTGTGGTTAGTTATAAAGTTATGGAGATGAAAAGGAAAAACATGCACGGTGGATTGTCTCATTGACCATTAATGTGTGACAGTACAGCACAATGAAAGATTCTGAAATATTACAATTTGTAATGATGTATCTGATAGTTTTATTATAAATTGTCAGAAACAATTTGTTCCAGTCAAACTGAATATAAAAGGTATCCACATAAATTATGTGCAGTGGGCAGTAAAATTACTCTAGGCCTGTGTTACCCTATCTGTGGCCACCAGGCCCTGTGAATAGCACATTGTATAAATGTTACAATGTGCTATGTGTTATGTGACAGTTAATTTTCTTATGTCAAGTTTAAATTTACACAGCATCAGTAACTATGAAAATAATGATGCATATCAATAGACTGAGAAAAAAAATATCAAAATATTACTAAAAATTGTGAACAATCAAAGTCTGTGAAACATCTATAACTTCCTTGTCTTTGTTATTTTTCTTTCTGCTAAAAGGTTTTGTTTGATATTAAGGATACAAAAGATTAATAAATAACAGTAAATTTAACTGCCTTACAATTAACAGAAAACGACCCTGTTACTTTATACATGTATGTTTTTGGTTTAATTGTAAATGACTCAAAGGAGAAAAAGGACTTTAAAATCTTTTATAAAAACCTAATAACTTGCTCCACCTCTGACTTGCCACCACCAACTTCCCTTATGATGACATTACCAGACCTCCTCCACCAAGTTTTTAATCCCTCCTCTCCAAAAACCTTTTAACAATCCACTCAATCCCTGATGTATAGTCTAGTACAGTACCACCCCCTTTCCTCATTGAATATCCTGTTTCACTTGGAAATATGCCAGATTACAGAAGTAAAATTGTCTGCGAGTGCTGTTTCATGTTGACTTTAAAAGCAGGATTAAATTTTGCAGAAAGACCAGCTTTCTCTAAATTCACGAGATCAGGTTTTCTAATTTTTCCTCACAAATTGACATCCTTAGTTTGAAAGTGTCATGCCATAAAGGCATCGAATATCGCAAAGAGGAATCATTCAGAATAATTGCTTTGTTGATACTGAGAGTGACACTAGAGATGGTCTACTTGTGGCATGCTGGGGAGGGAAGTCTATATCGCTCTTGAGAAGTCTTTGAAAAACAATCCCTGTGGGGACACAGGAGTCCTGGCTATGTTTCAGGTGATCTACACAAAGGGCCAGAAGAGAGGTCGATACAGTTAGAGACACAGAGACTGGCCCTCAGAGCTGCTCTTGGCCCTTCAGCACTGTAGACTGCCACACAAGGTCAGGGCTCAGGTATTTATAGAGCTACTTCAGAGTTCCTGTAAACCTGCATCACCTGCAAATTTTAGTTTAACTTACACTGGAAATTATTTTAGCCTTTAATTGAAAGCATAAATCTGGCAGCTTTGTTAAAGAAGGTTTTTGTAAACACTCTACAAACATTATGCTGACAGGGCAAACAAGAGGCCTTTAAAGAAGCAATTTTTAAATAATGTGGACATAAAAAATAACTCAAGAGCACATCAGGCTGGGTCATGTGCATCAACAACGCAGTCGCCATACAATTAAAGAAAGATCAAAGTTAGTTCTCACAGACAGACTGTTCCAGCCCTGTTCAATTAATAAAGCATTCAGAAAAGAGGCCAGAAAGATGTCGGTTTTTACAACAACCGCTGAAATATGAAAAGCAGGATAAATAAGTTATACACAGAAATATATAAATAAATAAACAGGCCTCACAGTTGAAGAATGAGCAGTGCTTCAGCATCATTCACTGATATGCGTTTCATCAGAGAAACGTTTCAATAGAAGCTTGTGAAGAAGTGAAACTGGTCAAGTGATTCCAAGGCTGAAATAACGTCTGAGTGGGATGTAGAATATCTATACTGAAAAGATCTGGATCCTATTTTCTTCTCTCCTCCTTTTACTTCAAGGGCACTTCAGATGGAAAGGACTTCATCAAAAACTTCATTCTTTTTTGTAGACTAAACTCCACAAAAGTGCTTTAAGGTTCAAAGAAAGAGCTTGTGCTTTAGACAGCTGCGAGTTTTTGGTTGATATGTTATTCATTTCACATTTACTGCCACACAAGAACAAAAATAAATCCTATGCGTGAGTGATAATGTGCAGTTAGTGGTCATTATTGCAAAATGAACTCCAACATCAGGTTATATCACCCTAAAGGGCTTTGTTTTTATTTTAAATTATATAATTATTTGCGGCAATGTCTGGCTGTATTATTATGATTATTACAGGAAAACCTATTCAATAAATAAAAACATGGAAATAAAAAATTGATTTGAGTTGATTATTGTCTTTTTTGCAGATTAACTTACAGCTTCCACTAAGAAAAACTACATTGCAACAAAACAACTAGTGTAGCAACAAAATCACTGAAAAACTCTTGACAATACAATGCCACGATTGACCAATGACAGTCAAGTATTCCAGATACCCACCCAATTAATTAACTCTAGTAATAATTCAAATAAATGCCAACTGATGAGCTGCACCACACCCTTCCCGTCTACAACAAGTATAAGACAAAGAAGTCACGCTCTCTGTAGGGAAGGTGTAACAAAGACAAATAGTGGCCTTTGTGATGCCCCTCCGATTTCTGTCATGCATCCTTGCTCTGGGGAGGGTCAGAACAACTTTCTGCCACACATTTGTAAGACAGAGAGACATGCCACGGCCAAGACTCTTGGTGCTTAATCATGAAAAGGTCACTGGCATTACTGTAAGAAGCTCTTGACAAGAGTCCACTGACAGTCTATGGAGAGATATGGGCCACCTCTTTTAATGCAGTGCAGATGCCATCACTGCAAATGGAATTTTAGTTCATCTGAAATCATAGCTGAAATTTCCTCTATATCACCCGCTCACGCTCCCTCGGCCCTGCAGCCGCCAGGCAATATTCCGCAAATATATAAGAATTTTATGTGAGCTGCCTTACGCTGTCTGGTAAGATGTAACATATTGTACTTTTTTTGAGGATGTTTGATCTAGCCTGCCAAGAAAAACAGGCCTGATAGGACCTTTTGAGTGATATTGCTTAGCATTGTGTCTTATGGTGGAGTGCTGACATTGCTATTCTGTGCTTTGCAGGCTCTTAGAATACTGAAAGGTTATCATTATACCGCAAACCAATTCCATATTCTCACCTTGCAACAAACGTCTATACATATATAGCAACACATCTAATAAATAAAAGAGTGAGAGATTTTACCATGGCTTTTTAGATTTTTTCAAAATCTTTTTTTAGATTTTTTTAGAAAACCTACATTGTTATAAATTACAATCCTGGCCTACAAACTTCAACAATCAGACTGTGCTTCCTGTGTTCCTGTGCAGGAACATGAATCTGATTAGGGACCCCTCACCTCTAAACTCCAATCTGTAGCAGGTGGTCTTCTGTTATCTTCATAATGGGAAACACATTGGACATGTTGAACTTGAGTCACAAGGCTCCAGCTGAGGGGCTGTCAGCTTCAAAGTGAATTAGTCCTACACTGTAGTGTTTTTGATCACAGAAGATAACTGATCTTAAGTCTTGGGAGAATATTTACACTTTTTTCTCTACAACTTACTTCAGGCTCTCCTCAGAAATATCCTTCAGAGCACTTCTCTTCCGGAAAAAGGGATTGTATTATCAATGTCACTGCTGAGTGGATAATTAGCACCTCCCCTCCCCATAGTGAGGCGCTGTCACAATTGTGGATGTTTGTTGATTTTACCAAAGCAGTTTTGCCCACATCTCAAGTCCCACCAAGCAGAGCCTTCTTAAGATCTAAAATAATGAGCAAAGTGATCATGGGAAGTCACAAAGCAAAACTGTTATTAGTTACACAGTTTGTGAGGAATGAAATCAGGTGAGATTCGTGAAATGGCTCAGGTAACAAAACACCAATTCAATACCATAACATAATTGTTGTATTTTGTTCTTGATGTGGTTGTATTTAGAACTTTGAGATCACAGTCTGACATCAGCTGGTTATAGAAGTACAATTTTTTCCAATAAATCATTTTCTCACTGAGAAAAATGTTTGTTACTTTATGTTTTTATTGTACAATAAACTCTTTTATCTCACAAGATAAAGGAAAATACCATTACTGAAGATATGACTTGTTATTGCAATTACATTAAACTTCTTCTCCAACCACTAACATCTCACAGTTCTCCAAACACTCCAAAGTTTTTTGTTTTGCTAATTTCTATTTTCTATATATTGGAAAATGAAAGACTGATAGTGGTGGAATGGGAGGCCAGATTTACACCTGTGTCTCTTAGCACAAATGCTTTTTATGTTTGGTACGTTACTTCTAACTCCAGCATTAGTTTAAACACAGGCAGTGTGATGATTCAAATTGAAAATGTCAATTTCCACACTTGTACACATCTGGCACAGCCAGACTTATGTCTCAGTGGTGAAATACTAGCAGCGTGCATTCTTGAGTGCATCCCTCATCACTATTTAGACTGTGTACTCTGACCTAATGGCCGCATTAATTATTTAAAGCGGCAAAAACGCTGATATAAGACGCATTAGGAGCCGCCAGGGCATTGTGACACTAAAATATGTGTTGATGCAAAATGGCCTACTTCCTGAATGAATTAGCACCGGCTACGATTATTAGCATTATTCTATTTATACATTTAAACTCTGAACTCCCTCAAGCAAGATTGGCATAAAAGTGATAAGCGAGCTGGCAAGTGTGAGGAATAAATCTATTTACGTACACAAAATCCATGCGATAGCTTTTTAATAGAGGCCATTATCATTGTTTCCAGTGATACAGTGCTATTCCATTAGAAGTTAATTTCTCTGATGATTAGATAAACAAATGCTTAGATGAAATGGTGATTATGTTTTCTTCTCGATTACATAAGCCAGAGTGACGGGTTGTTGGGATGACTTCCCAATGGAATTTTGATGACTTTTCCAAATGCATCAAAAACACCACAAATGACGTATTAGAGTAAAGAGCGCCCAGGCAAATTCGGATAACAAAGTATTGCGCCCAGCAGCCTGTTGACAAACATCTCCATCACCCCAGGTCTAGCTGCATCGAAATGACTGAAATAATTCAATCACACAGTAATTGCCAACATCAAAGAGCATCGATCATAATATTCTGGGAGAGTATGTTCCTGCAGAGCGAATCAAGACGTGCTGTTCAGGAGAAGTGCAGTCTAGTAGTGCAGTTCCAAATTTCTGACTCAATCTTTTATCACCTCCTGTAGTTTAGATATCTCCCAAAACCTTTCATTTGATTAAAAAAAAGGTTTTGTGTGTCACATTTGAAATAGAGAAAATTGCTTGGCCTATTGGCTGCTACCCTAGCCAAGCATACCAACATTGTTCACGGGCAGTTATTTCTTTGAACTACTTTATGGTTTACTCTTTCTACTCTATTGTCTGTAGACTGTGTTTTGTTGTATGTGTGTGTGTTTGTATGTGTGTGTCTATGTGTGCGTATATAATCATTTATTTGTGCACTTTGGACGTTCAGCACCTCAATTTCCCCCTAAGCGATCAATAAGTTACATCCATCAATCTCACCATCCGTAATAACAGCTTCTGACCGTAAGCATCTTCCCAAACAATCCTGCAGTTCTGGAAAGAGTAAAATAGGCTTTCCACCTACACAGACATGAGAACCAACATTCAAATACATTGGCTGCACTAAATGCCTCATAATTAATGGCTCTGGGCATTTTGTGACCAAATCAAGACCCAATGACCGCATGTTCATTTGAGCTAAACATTCATCTCTCCCCAAATAACAGACATATCACTTGAGAAATCACTCTGCGTCTTGCACGGGGCCTTGGGCAGGGTAAATCTCTAAGTGCACAAGCAATTGTGTCATTAGCTTGTTCTCCATTTCCTTGATTGCACAAGTGGTGTAAAGCATAATGCGTATGCTTACCTCCCCTGACACAAATTTATGAGAACCTACGCAACTGGAGATTTTCCTTCATCTCGGCTTGCCCAATTATCAGTAAGTTTTTCTTTGTAGATTCAAAGAGTTTATCAATCATGTACTCAGAGGGAGGCCTGTTGAGAAAAGCAGCAGGATCTACCAATACTTCTTCCACATTCAGAACATGCTGTTCAGACACTGAACGTGTTTCAACCCCTCCATATTGCTTTGCATACTATGCTATCAGAGATGAATGACACTTAACAAGCTGAGGAGACCCGTGACTGGTGGGGGTCAGCCATCGGGTGGAATTTATTTCACGCTCAGGTCTAACATCTGGCATGGTGTGTGACAGGCACGAACAACAGCCAACAGCTCAAACCCGCAAGGTAGATATTGAGACCTGATATCACACTCCGCTGACGGAGCGCAGACTCGTGAGCTGCACTGAATGAATGCGAATAAGGAATTTGTGAGTGTATGTTGACAGTCTCCAGACCATGTAGAGAAATGAAAGCAGAAAAATGTACAGGTTGAGTAGCTGACATATCACTCTTAATCCCTGCTGCTGACAATGTATGAAATATATAGGGAGGAAACAGATTAGTCCTAACCAATTTAAATCCACATTTGAAAGTGGCTGAGACTGGATACGAAAAACTCAGATCTCATTTGTTTACACACGTACATCTGTTCCGATCTGTTTTTTGTGCCGATGTAAATGCAGTAATAGTGACCTAGAAATACAGAATCTGAAGTATTTCTTTTTAATTTTACATTTATTTGTGTTTAGTTTTTCTAAATCCTGATATTTAGTTTATATACTAAGTTTATATTTGATTTTAAATGCCAATTTTTAATGTGGTCTTAGACTTTTGGAGCCCACTGGAAGTAAACATTGAACTCTGATTATCACCATTAAGTTAATAGGATAAACAGAATGATTATTCATTACGCTTCCTTTAAAAAGAGAAAACCGGTACATCTGCATGCTGGAAAGATGCCACAAAAAACTATCTCTTAAGTGAAATTAGGGTTTGAAGGCTTTCCAAACAGCGTGTGCATGTGTGTGTGCGTTGAAGACTCTGATCATTTCCTTCACAGGTCTTATCTTTCCTGATAACACAGTGCTCACTCAACTCAGGGCTTTATAATTAAAACCATAATTACACAACTGTGCAGACAATCTCATTTCCAGCCAGCAGCGATTAAATATAATGTGACATTGACTTAATGATCATTAGAGAGGAACTTTGTATCCAGCAGCCTGCAGATCTCATCTGCAGAAACCAAAGATCACACTGAAAATTGTGTGATGCTTCTGTCAAAAAGTAAGTAATGATTAGAGAGAGCATGCAGATAATTTTTCACATCACTTTATGTGACAGAGGGGGCTGCAATGGAACCTTGGATCCTTGTGTTGGTATGAAATTAGTACCAAGGACAGCTCCATTACACAGGGCCTTTTAAGCACTTACTGTACTGTAGCTACACAAAATGCAGAAACACAAAACGCAACAGAACGGAGAAAGCAAGCTCTAAAATTATGACACAGGCATTCTTGTGCAGAGCACAAACACAGCTTGAACATTCTCGGTTTAAACCACAAGCTGAATCGTAAAATGCATTACAGGGCCAATTAAATGCTATGTCATAACAGCATAGATTGGAAGAGTCAAATAAAAAGCAAGATTTACAGCAGAGGAATTGCTAAAAATAGGCCAAAAACCCATGAGTTAAATGGCTTTTTATGAGACTGTTTTAGCTACAAGGAGTTCTTTTCTCTTATTATCAAAAGGGAAGGTTTGGTGAAAACATCATCTAGCATTTGTTAAGTCTACTTAAAATTGATTATAGCAATTCCACAGCACTCACAGTCTTGAGCTGAAGGGAAATGCTTACTCCCAACTGAAATGTGCGTCATGAGTGAGTGACTGAACTCAATAGAGCAGGCCCCCACTCACACAGCAGCATTTATAACCATTACTGCCTGCATCGTAAATGCAAGGGGACTATAAATATCATGTTAACTTCTCACCTTTCTTTCAGTACTACTGGGGAACCCATCAAAGTAACTTGTCAGTTTCTTCATAGACTTTAACACCAATCACACGATTACAAGGCCAGCACACGGATCCCTGCTCTGATATTACGTAAGTATAAAGGAAGTCTTCTAAAAATAAGAACAGCTTCTTGAGTTCAGAATAAAAGTTTGTGTTTGCGTTTAAATGGTTTAATTGAGAAAGAGAGACAGAGAGAGAGAGCGAGAATAAAAAGTTTGTGTTGTTTTAATTAGTTTGAGAGATAACTCGAGATACATAGAAGGAATACAGAGATAGGTAGATAGATGGATTGACAGACATACATTTCATACAGTAAACAAAGTATTAAACAGTAATACTCCTGGCATTTTGGGAATAAAGAATTTAACTACTGTGAACTGGTTGCTGACATACCAGAAAACTGAATGTGTCAGCATTTTGGTGGATTTTATGTCCTCAGTGGGTCAATCAACATTCACCGCGGAGAGCTTATCTTCTGTCTATAAGCTTATCTTCTGTGTATATTACCTGATGCACTATTGAGTATTGGAAATTCAACATGCAATTCAAAACGGTTAGAGGCCTTGGAAACTCCTATATACTGTCTGACCGCATGAGATATGCGATATACACGTCTTACAATCGCCAGTAAAAAAAACTCTCATTTCTTGTTTTGGTATTCCCAGTAAAAGATCAAAACTCAGCTGCAGATATTTTGCTGCCAGCACTATGCAACTGTATGGAAAATGATGCCTTAATCATTCAAATGAAAGGTTGAGATTGAAACAAGGGAAATAAACCTTGACACAAGGGTCAGTTTCAGCATTCCAAACATGTCTCTTATGCTTCACTGTCAGATGAACCCTATTTAGACAGTATGAAGATCGTCAGAGCTTGAGACATCATAACTAATGCTAAGCCATCAATATGGTCCTATAGACCCAGTCTCTGTCTCTGTGTGCGTGTGTGTCTACATACACACTGTGAAAGAGCAAAGCAGAAGCAAATGACTGACAACTGTAGTGATTCTTAGTTTCTCCTTCAGAAAAAGCCTCAGCTATCACAGTGAGGGCACAAAGCCATAGCATGTGATTTGTTGAATTACATAAATATTTCTGACTTCCTTCTGTCTCAGGTAAACACCCGGTTTCTGTTGGTGAAAGTATAAAAACAAGTCAAGAGTGATAGTGACAGTATCACAAATGAAGAAAACATCTCACCACCCTGGAAAAAAGAGAATGCTAAAACTTAGCACAGCACTAAATTTGAGGGATAAATCTGTTGCATTCCCTCTTGTCCATTTATTTTTCCCTGTGATCTATAAGTCTATTTGTTTATTTATTAATGGCAAGCCGTGAGACGAATAGAAAACACAGCAATGGAGATGTGCAATGAAATTTCTCTTCATTTTTTTTAAACAGATGTTTTAAGAGGGAACCTAAGAAAACAAACCACAGTGGTGATTTCTCATATGCCAGAGACACCGCAAAACAAAACCACCTGTGATATGCATTCATAAAACACATTTAATTTGTAATGTAAAATGGCAGGAAATTGCTCTTTACGAGCCGACGATTCTGAAAGTGAACTTTCTTTCTAACAGCCATATTCTATCACTTTTATGGGCCTGGCATGCACGGTGCTCCCATCAGGACAAATGGGATGGAAATGTTGTTTGCATAGGACTGTCTGCAGCCAAAATATAGCCGTGCCTGCTGTCCCATCAGCCTCGACTGGGCTCTGCTCACTGAAGCGAGATTACAGGAGGGCAGGGATCATTTCCATCATAATATCCAGCATTAGCATATATCCTGCAGCCGGACTCAAAGGTATGTGACACTGAATTACTCTGTTATATCATTAACACTGCTCATCAGGTGAATTAGAGTAAGGTTGGACATATCTCATGTTATGTCAGGACCATGACTGAGATTACATGACAACTTCTGGGTTGTCATGTAATCTCAGTCATGGTCCTGATGTGAAAAAGTGCACAAAAAAACTGATGAAAGATTAAATAATATAATGGTCAGTGACAACATTTTAAGGTCAGAAGGACATAAATCCACCTAAAGAAAAAATGTTACAAAGTTTTATCTGATGTTTGTGATGTATCCATAAAATAAAATGATGAAATTTAATTTTATATTTGTTCCACTTTATCAAATGTTTTTCAAAAAGGTTATGGCGATTCTGGGATGACATCTGTGTGTTTTAAAAATACACATCTTTAAGTTGATAATGAGCACGTTGACATAAATAGTTTAGGTTCCAAGTCAAAAAGGTTATTACATTTTCTTGCTATAAAGATGGGTGTCAGAGACCCCAAACATGACTGGATGGTCCTAATTTCCAACCATTACTCATACATACACACACTCACATCTGTCCAACACTAGGTGGCGATTTAAAAATACATTTTTCCTCATCACTACTAACTCCAAGTCTCTGTGATCTAGAATCAAATTTCTTTTGTCACACAGTGTCACATTAATCACATCTTAATTCACCCTACACAGCTCATAAATTAACTACTACTAAGTTAACAGAAAACCAAAAACTCAGCCAGGGTCTTCCATAATAAATCTTAAGAGTGTCAGCTGCTGAAAAACATTGAGCTGAGCAGTGATCTTGATCTCCTGCAGGTATTGTTTATATTCACATTTTAGAATAAAGTATTGTCCTCATAATGGAGGTCAGACATGATTCATTTCCCTCTGGCAGATGAAGGGACCCAAATCACCTTCCTATTCCAATCACAGTTTCACCATCCCAACTGCACACATTTATTATGAAGGATGAATGACTTCATCAAAAAAAGTTGAATGTCTTCAATAAATAACAAAGGCAAACCATAGTAAAAGTTTAATCACACCCATCTCAAGCATCAAAGCAGATCTTTCTTCTTGCATCACTGTAATGATGGAGGACCAGGGTATGAATCAAAAATACATGTACATGTCTTGTACAAATAATGTGCAGGGACCAAAACTGCATCTCCACAGTATAGCAATTGACATTTTTACATGATTACTTTTGCTATGTTTCAGCAAACGCAATGAATCAAGTGGAAATATGATGACCTTAAGGGTACATAAGTACTCCTGCCGACATCATAAAGATCATACAATTTGAGATACTTTTTACTTTATTTTCCAAAGATTCCAAAACAAACTTTTAACATAAACATTTTAGCAGAACTACAAATTGTAGTAAGAATCTCAAATTAAATTTGTTCTCTTGAATTACAATTTTTCACTTATGTCACTTATGTCCTTTATGTCCAGAATTACATACAAGAAAAGATCAGCAAGGTGGTATAAGGGCTATATCCAGACCAGCTTACACTAAAATCAGTCTGTAATCAGTCTTTCCCCATCAGAGCAATTTTCAAAAAGCAGCTGAAGATAAACACATACAGTACATCACCATATTCCCAAACACCACCTTTCATCAGCAGAGACATTAAAATAGAAGCAAGAATCTCCAGGTCTCTAAAAATGCTCTGCATTTCATCAGGAATACCTTTGGTGTGAAAACACAAGCAATGGTGGTGCATCTTGAAAAGAAAGATGGAAAGAGAGAGAAAGAGAGAGAGAGAGAGAGAGAGAGAGAGAGAGAGAGAGAGAGAGAGAAAGTTTCTCGGCATAGCGGTTTCAACAAATCTTAAACAAACACAGATGCAAACAGTCGAGCTTTTTGAGCAGAGCAGCAGTGGAGGGTTTATGATGTGGCGCTCTGTGGGTTGGATCCACATGAAACACCACAAGACAACGTGAACATTTTCTTGAAAAAAGAAAACTTCACTTATTGTACTTTACCTTACTGTGGATTGCATGGGATTGTTTAGCAAAATCAGAAGCATTTGTATTAAAATTCCCTCATTGTTCTTGGTGGGCAAGATATGATTACAAAAAGTCACCCGGGCAGTCTGCAGACCACCAAATTCCAGCCATATTAAACAGTTGTGCCATCTTCCCCCAATTATACCCAAGTTTCCTGGAGGAAAACAGAAATACCCACAAAGACTTGTCAACTTTCCCTACCAGCTGTCACCAAAAGCTAATATTTTTCCGTACAAATTGGGCTAACCATACAGAGAACACTGCGTTCATTATTTGATCAAGTTTTGAAGAGTATTGCACGGATTCTCATGACTCTATCGCAGACTGTGGAAGGTTGCTTTTGCAACAGCATTTTTGTAAAGCTCTCTGCGAGAGACGGCCTTCTGTGGAGAGGAATCTGACGCTTTCTCTGCCTGTTTGTCAGATACTACATCCTCACAAGTCTAAAGCCAATTCAAAAGGGCGAAGAAAGATGTGAAGCTGTTAGAAGAAAAGATTTGAGAAAAGAAAAGAGCAGCCGAGTTTGCTGGCACAGACCCTGAACGGTACGAAGAAAATGAGTCAAACTCACAAGATTCAGACACCTTGTGTTTTCATCTCTTAGATACCTACGTCTCATATTATAATTATAGCATCAATATCAATCAGCAAAGCAGAGGAGAAAGCCTCTGACTCCCAGGCAGACAGTCTCAAAATAAAAGTGTTTATCACTTTCAGCTCCTATTACCTTGTTCTTGGTTTGAGAAAGGGGTAGAGTTCACATTACGCCCAAGGCATTTCAAGCAGGGTTGATGAATTATAAGCACATAAGATGGATCTGACAGAATAATGGAATTCAGCAACATAACAGGTGCTTGTTGGCTGCATATCATTTTGAGGGAAACCGCAACACTTCAGTGCATTCTGGCATGTGTCAACACTGTCGAAACAGAAGAAGCCTGTTGAATGGGCTTCACTGTCGAACACAGATATCATATCAAAAATCTGTCTCTGATTATAATGTAATCTGAATATTTTCTTCTGCTCTGCATTTGAAATGCAATAAAGGGGGGAGTGATCCTGTGTTTGTCATTCCTTTTTCTAAACTGCTTTTCTGTCTAAACATGGCATCAGATGGATGCCATTGACTGTTGCAAACAGGGTATCAAAGTTTGGCTGGTTCATAGGGCCCAGTTAGCTTCTACTAGCTGATGCCATAATTACACAACCTGGACCCATATATGTTTCTTTGTTGAAGACTGTTCAAAAGTTTATTGTGCATTGTGTATTAAAGTGTATTCAGACTGGGGCTCGATCAGATTAACCACAAATAATCACATACCAATATCTGCTGAGAAATACCTGCAAATTAAGACAATTGCATTACATTAGCCTATTGTAACAAATAAAACAACAGAACAGACATTACAGTAAGTAGCTTAAGAATGTATACAGGATTGTTTATTTTATTTCAATATTATTGATGGCTGTCCTATATATGCTGGCCTAGTCCACAGCAATACATTTAGCAATCATGTTTGCCGATCTGTCCGAGATCATCTTAATATACACTCACATAGGATATATTACTGTAATTTGTCTGCATTATTTATTCAGCATTTTGCAATGAGCGCTGTGATTTAAATGCTTGTCGTGTCAAGTCAAAAAACAGTTTTTAACTCAAAAACACATCCTGTGTACACAGATCATTTTCTCAAAAGTGTGTCTTGGCAAGACACGTGCATTTACAGACTCACAAAAGCATGAAGCTGATACTTAATGCTTGAATTGCCTTTATTTTTTGTAGGGCTCTTAAAAGCATGAAATGGACTTATTTTGTTTCCTGTCTCCTGTCTTTCACACCACAGCTCAGGAGAGGCTAAAGAATTTGAATAGTGCTTGGAACAACAATATGTATGTTCTTATAGTTCCATCAGTCAATCAGGATTGTCGTTACATAATGTGCAATCTCTCCAGACATAATACACCTGCTTGGTTAGGACACATTTGACAAAAGAGCTGCTGTGCCAAGTTCAAAGTTCTCGTGACCCTGCATTCAGCTTCAGTCCGCTGTGCTTCATCTGCCTGTTTCAGAACACGTCCTTAAGAACATGTTCTGTGTGAAAGGCATTTTAGCTTTGCCACTATTTACTTTTCTGAGGCAATTAATATTCTCATCGTGTCTAATGTTCCGGGTTTGGCTTTTAATCTTTTTCATATGGATTCTGTAGGGCTTATTTAAATCAATAAACGGCTGCAATTATGCTTGAGAACCGATTCCAGTCGATTCACTCGTTCCCCTCAAGGCAACATTTTATACAACATTCACTCAGTTGGTTTCACTGTGTACAGACATGCAGTGCTTTGCCTCACATGAAGTGGCATTTTCATTCCACTGCTGTCAACATCAGCGTGGAGACTCCACTGGGTTCGGCCACCTTTCGTCAATGCATATTTCACCCCACAGAGATTGCTGGCTGGTAATCCATTTTCCAATTTTTATGGATACACTTAAAAGTCACTATTTGCATGAGTTACGATATGCCATAAAAACTAAAAATCTCATACACATACATCTGCTTTTCACTAAAACAAACTTCCATCCACCCTAACCCAACCTAACCTAAGTCGGAAGATCTGACAAATAAGATTTGATTTGAGAAACAGTCAATTGTTTCACTCTTCATATGCTGGATATCATTTATATGTTTTGTTTTTGTCAATAGTTGTTGCCAAAAGAAATTGGTACCAAACCTGCTGGAGCATACATCTCTAATTAACCTCCATTAGCCTCTGTCTTTAAAGCTACTACATCTGTCAACCCGAAAAGCATTGTTTTGTGATTAGACTCGCCAGAAATCTCTCAAACACCCATGTGCGTGATTGTCAAAGCAAAGTGTGAGAGGGAGAATTGTCAGTGGTTAATAAATAACTAAACACACTCTCAAGCCACCAAGGTACATATTTGATAAGCTTTGTCTAACAAAAACATCCTGTGAATAATGCTCTCACCCTGACATTGACTAATGCTCGCCTCTGCAGTACCTCCTGCTAGCATTGAACATTTATATAAAAGAAACTCTTGCTCAGTGTAAAACAAATATTCTTGGGGTATCGTCCATACAAAATTATCAAGGTTGCTAGATGTTTGTCTAATAATCCTCTAAACGATTTCTCAAATTCATTCGCATTCGAACGACTTTTTAATATCCGTACGATTCTTAGATTGCAGATGGGTGAATACTTTTTTAAACAGAAGGATATGCAGCGAGAAGGCGTCTATCTAGGAGGAAATCGGGCCGACAAACTCTTGCTGAGCTCTCGTTTGTCAAACGTTCTGTTAAAAGGGTACACAACACTAAGTAACCCGAGCTGCAGGCTGCATTAGCGAGAAGTGTAAGCTAACCACTCAGTCCAATTCAGCATGCATCCTTCCCCTGCTTCGCTTGCACACTTGGTATGACAGTGTTAGATTACCCACACTTACAATTCCACTGATGAACAACGGCTGTCCAAGATCAAACTCAGCCACCCTCTGGGCCAAAGGACACCAGTACTTATTTACCACAACACCGCACACATCTCCATGGGCTCCTCCTGTACTCAGCTGGATGGCCTGCAAAGTCCTTACAATGAATCATAATTATTTCACACATAATAAACAACTAATGAGGTCTAGCACCTGGAGCCTATTAGTTCTCATTTTCACAGGCCTAGATTACATACAAAGTAGAAGCTTTTGATTCTAGAATTATAATCACTAAAATGACCAAATAAATACATTTTATGATGTCAGAGGATTAGAGGGTTTCTTTAAAGAAGGCAGGTGGTTTGGTTTATAAGTACTGTTTCTAATCTTATACCATGACAAGTAAAAAAATCCATTTCCAGTAATGAACTGTTTACTAAACAAAAAAGCACAGTAACTGTGTTGACATTTTAGGGTTGACATAAATGTTTCATCATAATTTACAACTACATTCGTAATAACAGATACAAGATGCGTTTTGTAGAATAACCAAAGCCTTTATATTTGATGAAAATAAATTTAAATTAACCAAAAACAAACAATATTCATGCATAAAATCTGCATAGCTTGCGACAAAGAGAATATAAGTGTGATTTTTTTTCACTAAAATAAATGTGACAGACATGCCTATATGTATGAGTCTGATGGAAAAAGATGTGATGTTTCACAAAGCTCAGATAGAAAATGCTCATTTTAAACTACAGGTGACACAGATCTTAAGTAGATAATACAGAGGAAACACCAAAATAGTTTGCTGCAATTAAGGGTCTTTATCTGAACATTCTGTGATACAGCCACAGGGTGAAATACGCTCCAGAGAGGCTGACTGAAAAAGATCAGGACTGAATACACCAACTGACATGTTACGTAATGCAAATGCCGCCATGTTAGAAATGTGCCATGTTTAACACAGTTGTCTGCACAGCCTGCTCGACAGTGTACTACTTGGCAGTGTACCTCAACTTCTGCCTATGTATTTAAATACTTATTTTATACGTAAAGCACATTGTAAAACAAAATACTGTTTAAAAGTGGCATTTTTGTATTGTTTTCCAACACACTGAAAATATCTAAAAACAAGTTAAACAACATCTTTAAAATAAGTTTAATAATTTAGGTAAAGCAAAATTGTGTAAGATTTTGTTAGATTTATGCTTAAAATGAGCAACATATTCTCTGACAACAAGTCCAAACTAAGTTTTGCTACAAATTGTTTTGTTGTGTAAATGTACAGTATCTTGTTAAAACATGGCTAGATATTTTTACTAGAAAATAAGCAAATTATCTTTGCAGTGTGAGGACACTTGAGGTAAAGTGCTGCATCTAATAAGCACTACCTCACCTAGCTTGTCTATACATATGATTTGTGTACAGACAACTAATGTGTTTGGTTTTTGGGATGAATTAGTGAATTAAGGTAAAAGTAAACTTGAGTGCAAGGTCACCAACTGCTAATGAACAAACAACAGCATTCTCTGAGGGCGTCTCTGTTGCCCTTCCCAAGACAGTCAAAGTGAACCTGTGTGAGATCTGAGAGGACAAGATGATTAAAATTGCCCCTTCAGCCACACAGACTCACCACAAGAGGGAATATACAGCAAGGTCACCAGATTCTACACAGCTCAGCTCAACATTTTGTGCATGTTTGTTTGTTTGTTTGTTTGTTTGTTACCTCTCTCTCCCATCGTGTTCTGAGGGAACGAAGGTTGAAGAGATGAGACAGGATGGGTAAAGAGGAAACATCAGCACGTCTGGGCATAATCAGTTACTATGACACTCCAGAGGATCAAATGCAATGAGCTGCTGACTGTTTAATAAACTGGGAGCTTACACTGCAGTATGCACTTAACTATGATTCATTACTGTCACTAGATCCTGTATGAAAATAAAAGAGGTGCCTGAGGAGCCTGTTCAGTTCCAGCCTCGCTAAATTGCCGTAAATTGCCTCTGCATTGCACGTCAAGACTTTGTATGGAGTTCACTTTTTCCACCTTTTTTTAACCAACCAATTAAAAATACATGAAAAGAAGAACTTTAGAAAATCCTCACAAGTAGCTGAGGGGTTTTAAAGTTTATGTATTGGAAGTATAGGCTGATATTTTATTCAGCCGAGTGTTTCGTTTAATTATAAAGGTGGAATTTTAATGCTTCTTGTAAATAATCAAACAGAAGATTTAAATACAGATGCCAGTCAAGCTGCGAGTCGCTGTGCAATCTGGTTAAATGTTGATGCTCGTTTTGCGATTAGTATTCTGAGCCAAATTCTAAGGAAGCTGATGATACCTCTAATGTTGCAAAATACTAAATAATAAAAGTTGTTAATGAGTGGAAGAAAAAAATTAAGGATAGTATTAAGAAAATGTGAATTCCCTTAAGATTTAGATACATGTGTGGCACATAAATTGAATCTGTAACTTGTGTGCTATACTATGCATGTTAACACGTTCATGTTAAAATTAAATGTGTGATAGATGCAACAGACTGTTAGCTTGTAACAGTGCCAAAACGGACTCTACACAGAGCAGCAGAGAACATCAGATCTAAGAAGATAAAAGAATGAGCAGAGCTCACCTTCAGCAGGAACATGCTTTGCAGTGTCTGCGGAAGACTTTACCATGCCCTTACCCCCACCTTGGTCATGGGAGCAAGGGATTCTGGGAACATAACAGAAATCAAAGCTGAATGCCCTAAGACAGTTCCTATACATAAAGTCTTCACAACCCTCTGGTATAACATGATCTATTATTCATTTATCTGCATTCATTATCTTTTCCATGACTCTTAGCCTGGGAGGTTGGACAGTACAGGACGCTCACAGTTATGTATTCTTTTTTAAATGTCAATTAGCCTGAAAAGCCTGATAAAGTTTCACTTTTGATGAATGTTTTAAATGCACAAACTTAAGTTAAGCGTGTTCACAGTGCATAACAGCTTGAGGAGCATTTCATAACTGACAGTAACATATGGAGATGCCAATCACCAACAAGTGAATTTAGTGAAATGAATACAGATCCGAGAATGTAAAAACTTTACTGCAATTATACAGTCTATATAGACAGACAGACAGACAGACAGACAGACAGATAGATAGATAGATAGAAAAAAAAAAAAAAAAAAAAAAAAAAAAAAAATAAAAAAAAAAAAAATATTGTCATGCGGTTAAAGCTTTGGGCTGGCACTATAAAGATCACAGGGTTAACTCCAGGTATAAATCCCTGTGAACTCTGGAGTTACTGAGGGAATTTTACCTTCATTGTGTTTCTGAGGCACTGAACCCTAGATTGCTCCAGAGGGACTGTTCCTGCAATTAGCTCTGAAAGCATCTGTTGCATGACAAGTAAGGAAATGAGACACAAATGCCCTGTTCAAGCAGGAAAAAAATTAAGCATAATAAACAGATGAAAACATGTTCAACATGCCCAGGTGTGGCAAAGATGCCTGTGACATCTGTTGTAATGGACCGTGACACTAAACTCACAAACATAATTGTACACACGTACAATCTGTGTATAATATTTAGACAATATTATAATATAAGTGTCACCTGAATTAAAAATCTGAGAGACCCCATGCGTTTATTATATGCTTCCTCATGGTTTCACAATATTCTTTAAACGGTGTATGGTGTTTATTTTGATTGACATCGAAAAACAATACTAGACTGGATGTCAGTAACATTTCTGTAAAATGCATCTGGACTTTGTGTATGTTACAGATTTAATAATGCATATTTTACATTATTCAAATGGTTTTGATTAGGTCAGAGGAACACAGTGACGCTGCGTTGTGTAATATTTCAAGGAGACTGATATGTAAATGAATATTTATCATCAACGGATTGCCCGACATCTTCAGAAAAGTTAAGATAAAAATAAATCAAAGATGCGTTTCACCATCATAAAAATATAGAGTTATGACTACAGATCAATACAACACAGTGTAGCACACTGTGAAACGTTCAATACATCCAACATCTATTCACCTGTAGAGGATCCATCCTCTGCTCCTTCATTAGGGCAAATTAATGAACCTGTCATTTCGTTAATTAAGAAAGTCTTTCTTTACTTGCTAAAATAATAATAAACCTGAAATTTCCCTCTAAGTCATAGTTGATCATCATTGGTTATTATTGGTTATTATCATTGGCGTTTTTTTATTTTGTCTCTCTCAATGTCTGACGCATTGTGGACGGAAGACAATGACATTTTTGAATGTTTTTTTCTGATTGGCTGGTCATTTTAGTAATAAGAAAAGACTATACAGTCGCCATGCAATGGTTCATAACAGTGGTTAAACTGAGCAACAGCACATTAAACATATTAAACATTTTTTATTATTTTTTTACATTATATGTAATGTATTATGAATGTGATGCTATGGACATTATTAGGTAAATGGATATAAACAACAGTTAGTTTTGTCAGTTCATTTGTTTCGGCTGAAGATGACTACTGAAGGAATATATTAAAAAACTGAAGGAAAATATGAAGTACATTTCTGTGTAACTGTAATTTTAACTAGAACATTGTGATTGGACCCAAATGTAAAATAGTTCATCTCAACAGAACATAAGGATTAAGGCAAGCAACCCATGTGGCTAATATCATTTTGAAAATGTTTTAGTTGTTGCATTGTTGTTATTTTAATAACACATTTCATGAATTTACCAGGCAAGACATTACACAGTATCCAATTAACAGGTTATTACTGCAGTTAGCAGTTATTGGATAAATAACTAATTCATCTAATGAAAGGCTTTATGGGGAGAAAGTATGGTAGATTTTGGACTCAGAAGTTGCAGAGTCACTTAACTACTAGCTGACTTCTTCTAGTCAGAGCTTTATACATACATTACAATACAAGCCCTGATTATGAGAGAGGCTCTGCTGTTCAGACAGATGTTACTTTTGAAATCACTGTCAAATGAAGCTTTGCTATATACATGCTACACTAGGTTTTATTATCTTAATATCATGGAATCCCACACTGAAATATTCCCCTTGTTGTCTCTTTGTTAAATTACTGTGATTGAGTGGCAGTGGGCTCTCAGTGATGTTCAGGAAAGTGTAGGTTTAGTGTGGGTTAACTGTACTATGTTTGGGCATTTTTGGACAAGGGACAGTTCTGCACACTTAATATATGCCACATATGCACTTTAGTGATGGTATATGGACAGGCCCACTTTTTACATGGAGCAAACTCCACCCACAGGAATTACATCAGCAATATGTTTAACCACCTAGAAAAGTAATACCCCCTCCCCCCAAAAGAAGACAACTATAGATCAAATAATAAACAGTTTTTAAAGTAACAATTTGTGTAAAAGCACTAACAATAATAAATAATAAAAAAAATAATAATAATAATCACATTTTTGTATGTGATGCTTGTAGGAACTCTGATACTCTGGCCCTACAGACAAGTGCATTACTGTACTCGTTTTTGTTTGTTTTTACAGAGAGATAAGTGAAAATTAAGCTTAAGTTGTATTTAACCTCCTTCAACTGCTGTTCCTTCTGCTGGGATTTATTTATTTTTATTTACATAGAACTTATATGTAGGTTTGTTTCAGGTCATTCGGGGCAACAGAACAACCTGTCAAAGTGTTAAGGTTATATCAATTGCAGTTCAATGCTAAAGAATGTAGCAGCTGCACCCTAATAGATGTAATGCAAAAGCCTTCCAGCTGACAAATCTATTAAAGCACCAATTTACTTTCCAGAGTGGCTGTAGGTGATATTTATGATGCAAACGTATGAGGGGGAGAAAGGGCTGACAACCAAGTCATTACCAGTAAATGTATCTGCATTTGCATTTTGAGTGTCATTTTAAAGATGATTTTTAGTCACCCTAGGCTTGTACCTCCTTTATATTCCCCCACAGACTGAGTGGAAAGAATGTCTTTAATGACAACCTACGGACCATAACGTTGGTTTGTTTCATGAGTGACGATGAGTTTAAAGCCAGTTTTCTCACTTAGACAGGCTGTTAAATGACAGCTGTATTCAAGGACGCACATTAGCATATTATCACTTCACAGGTTTAAAATAAGAGGATCTGTATACAGACATTCACATAGCAACGCATTCACTGAGTAATTAAACAGCAAGTGGGTGACTGCAATACGAATTTCTTTTGCACAGTGGGGTCCAAAAGTATGAGACCTCAGTGAAAATGTGGAATACAAAATCTAATTCAAACCTTAAATGAACAAAATTAGGATTTTGAATAATGTAACATGTAAACATTATGCCATAAAATTAATACAAATGCGAATTCTGCAGTCTAATCAAACACATTTGTTATATTGGTCATGGTGACTTTGTATAAAAGGTCAGAATTAATTGTTTGCACTGAAGCACATAAGATGCACATGATGCTCTTTAAAATATTCTAAATCATGTTGAGATCAAACATGGAACATCAGGTTTTACAGAGTCATGGTGGCATTTATTCACATCAACATATCACTTAAATTAAGATGATATATAAATTTAAAAAATAGAAAAATGCAAATGGTGCTCTCATGATATTGGACTCTACTGTATGACCTAATCTTTTCTTTTCATTTTCTGTCTTTTGCAATAAAAAATTAGTCAGGAATGAACGATAAGAACTGAAAAACACTCGAATCCACATTACCTTCATTCCCATGACAGTTAATGGGGTTAATTAAAAAAGAGAGAACAAAGATTCACAAGCCCATTAGCTCAAGCTTGGAGAAATATTAGAAGAGCCTGAACTTATTCGTCCATAAATAAATAATGGTGAGGGCTGCTTATGAGGGCATCTAGCTCCCCAGCCCCATATTAGCACTCAAGGGGTTATCTTTATAACTCTCTATTCTACTTCCATTATGACTGCAGGAAAATGAACCATTCCGTTTACAAACACACTGTGAAAAATGGAAAGGCTTAGCTGCGTAGAAAAAATACGATGTGAATGTATGTTTTTCATCGCAATGCATTTGTATAGTAATTGTGTGACTTACTGAATAAATAAAATTCAGTGCAGAGCATAAATTGTGATGAATGCATTCCTGCTCTTCCTCTCTGCAATAATAAATCTTAGTAATGTTGTAGGTATACAGTTACCTGACCACGGGTTTAGCTGAGACATTATAGTGTTATGAGTAGTGTGAAAAATATAACCTATAACAAAGTTTTAGGGAGTGGAACATATAAAGAGGAAAATATGTTTACCTCTAGCTATCAGCCTTTGTTTGGTATTATATTAATCAAATTGTGAAAGTATGCAAGCCGCAGTATGACCTAACTGACAAGTTCAGAAACTTCATTAAATATGAGTAAAAGCTTCAGAAGGAAATCAAAGCAGTATGCATCTGCTGTCATGATGAATGTGAACACACATCAGTTCACTGCAGTGATAGACATCAGTAGTGTTTGTGAAATAAGATAATTACGTATGGGCGCTCAAACGAAAGTCCATCTCTCTGTTGGACACGCACACACATGCCGTCATGATTGTTGCAAGGCTCTGACAATCAGGTTTGATCCTAAGCCACTGTTAGCCTGTTTTACATGCATGTGCTCTCTAGCATACAAATTAAGGCCAGTGGGAACACAAAACTCTGAAAATCTGAATCGAACTTGCTGGGATTGTGCACCATTTATATATGAATTGGACAGAAATGAGAATGCATTTTAATTTTAATTTTAATTTAATTTCCTTGAATTTCAAATAGGTAATCTCCTCTTCCTGACATTTCAAGTCAATCTCGCAGGGTGCAGCTAGTTTTAAAAACAAATTCATTCTTGAACTGATTTTTGCCCAACCCTACAACTACTCAAATGCAACATTTTAGTCAGAAAATGTTACAGTACATGCCCAGCATCCACTCCTCTGGAAAGATATTGGAACATGACTACAGGGATTTGCTTCCATTCAGACACAGGAGCATCAGTGAGGTCATGCACTGATGTTGGGTGATGGGCTGTGGCTCACATTCTGTCTTCCAATTCATCCCAAAGGTGTTTAGTGGGTTCAGGTCTGGGCTTTGTGCAGGCCAGTTAGGTTCTTCCACACCAGACTCAGTAAATCATACCTTTATAGAGTTTGCTTTGTGCACAGGGGCATTGCTATTGCTACAGTATCCTGGAACACACATTTTCTAGAAAGCCACTGCATGCCGTAGCATTAGGATTTGTCTTTCTGAAAATGCTGGAATAATCAAACCCATTAATTAGACATGGCCACATCATTTCAGCCATGTAGTGTTTGATTTGAATGAGAATATTCTTACCTGTTAAAATGACTTAGTAATTCATTATACAATGAAAATCTTTCAGAAATTAGATAGACATGAAACACTGATTAACAATATCTTGAAACAACTCATCCAGTATGAGTGAGATAAAACCACATGGCATTTGAGTTCTGCATAATGGCTAAGTACCTGAGCCCCATATGATCTATATTAAAATCAGCTTTTGGTTTGGATTGCTCAGATTAGGATCTCACTCAAACACTGTGCTTTTGTTCCCATGCCAGATCAACTGTATTTGTTTCTACAGATATCATCAGACAGGAAAGAAAAGGAAATTATAGCAAGCCATCTCAAAAAACAAGAACAATGCCTGCCGAAATATTTTTTCTCCCGCATGTACAAATTCTTATTTCTGAGTGTGCGGAAGAGGTTGTACTAAAGCTATCCTCAGCCGTGATGATGAAGGTCTAAAGCATGGGAGAGGCTCATAAAGTCTGCAGGGAGTCTGGTGTCCAGAAACCCCCGCAGGGGTCTCTGTTTACTGCTTGTGTTGTTCAATAGTTTCTTGCGCGGCAGGCTGCACAGGTCTAAGAGGATGTCCTACATTAATCTAAAAGCTGCCGGCCCAATTGACCTCGTCGCACTGCAGGACAGCCAAATCTTGTACCGTTTTATCTGTGGCCATGCTCTGAGTGTGTTGTACCTGTTGTAACTCCAGTCTGCACATCGCTCAAGGAAGATAATGACAGAACCACCTGAGGAAAGTCTGGCACAGGAAACAAATTGAAACTGCATGATCATGTAACTTTTACAAGCAATTGGAATACTGTGCACAATTCATTAATATATATATTTTAAACAATGTTTGTTTTGTCTTCTAGTGTTGAACTGTAGGTCTCTACTGGTCTAATGCTGCCTTTCTAAAATTTTGCTAATAGTTATCACAATAGTGGTTTAATGCAGTTTGAATAAAGTGATGGTAACAGCAATAATCACAAATAATGACGTATAAAAAGTTTAGCTATTGGGATACGAGGGTATTCAGAATGAACCTACAGATGTCTCGATCCCATCTCATCTCACATCAGAATGAGACTTAAATAAGTATGGCCTTATTTCTGCAACAAAATTTTCCACCTCTCCACAACTTACTGCAAACTTACATTCAGCTCTGACTCCATTTTGTAAGGAACTCCTACTTTTAAGAATCAAATCAAATACCAATAGATAAAATTAAGACTCACACCACATTCTAATAGTTTATAAATAAATCACAGTACAGAATAAAAATGCCTGCAAATGGCGCTTTACATTTTCTTTAATAATGTGAAAATGTAATAGTGAATATAACAAAAATGTTCAAGAGCCACGAATGGGTTACATAAAATACACCAAAGCAAACTTTTTACAAGTACAGAAAGCAGTCTAAGCCAAGATCTCAAAACTGCACCCTCAGATAACCTTTAGAAAACAGCTAGCCGCCCTGTAATTGGCGCTCATCTTCACAAAGCTGTAAATGCACCCATACTCAGCCTCTCTTTGATAATCTGCAGCTGTAAATGGCATCACACTGGTGACCTTTAACAGTGTTTGTTGCGTGCATGTTAAACCCAAGGTCTTCTGCCTCTTACGCCGATGCTCCTGTGCTGTGTTCAGAATAGTGGCTCTCCAAGTCTAGCCTTAGAGGAATCAATTACTATTGATTTTCTTACAAAGTTCTGTTCACTCTCCAGGGCCGAGTCAGAAGAACTAGACAAAAGGGATGAAAACCACTGGTGAATTACTGAAGTAACCTGCTTTACTGTGGGAGACTGAAATTATTGAGTGCAAAACAAGAGGAACATGGAACAACGGACGAGGTGAACGCACGTAAATGGCATCATCCGTGCACCTGAAACATCGTCATACTGCAATGTGGGTGAACCAGAGGTTTGTTGAAATAGCTGCTGTCTACATCTCTAGGGGTGCCATTAGGAGGAGGTCTGCATGACATCTTGTAAGACTAGGAAAACAAAGAGAACAGAAGCAGTTTGAAAGCATACCAAACAGAACATGCAAGTGCAGATGAAGAGAGATGGATACTGTCGAGCACTGCAAGTACTTATTGTGACCATCATTCCCCTCTGCCATACCTCTCATATCTCATTCACATCTCTGCATATTCATATGTAAAAATGAAAAATAAAAATATATAAACGTGAATGACTTAAGAACTATACCATTGTGTGATTAACTTATTCCTAAATTTTGGTTTGATCTTCACACAAGGCCATTGTATAGCTTTAAAAGACCAATTTTTAATTGAATAAATGACTTTTATGATGTTTTGTCATTTTTTGAGCTTCACAGCATCTGTCCCCTTTCACTTGCATTGAAAAGTCCAACATGACAATTCTGATAAACAACCTTTTGCTGTCCACAAAAGTAGTTTATGGAACGACATTAGAGCTAGTAAATTGACAGAATTTTCAATTTTGGATAAACTGACCTTTTAAGAGGCCATCTGGTTTCTTTTGTAAGTTAATTTTTTACAGCAATTATTGTTGATTGTATTTAAACAATTTTTCTTTTTCCTGTCCCTCTAATGAGACCAGTGCATTATCTTTCCTAGCACAATCAGAGCTAGAGGTCAACATGCACACAAAGGCCTCCGTTGATCGGTATTCAACACAGTTTTTCATCGTTTCAATGTCCCTCTGCCCTTGACTAGAGGCACGGCACAAATGAAAAATTTGCATCTCAAAGATAAATAAGCATAATTTGACAGCCTTGTTTATTTCCACTGCCTTCACTGGGGTTGGACACAAAACAGTTGGGAGCTTTCTATAAAACGGCTGCTCCTTCTGTCGCAAATCTGGCTAAAGAATATATCCTGATCATGCAAAACGCAGGACTTACAAGGGAGATTTAAGGCTTTCTGTTCACAGGGCTTGTGGGATGCAGACTGATGTCACACTCGGTAGTGGAACACTGCAGGGGAGCAGAAAGGAAGTGACAGATGATATCACCTCGTGGGCTGAGCTCTAATGGCCTGTGAATGACTCTTAGAATCCCCACTACTGTCATAATTAGCAAGCACAATAAGGCTCAGTACTGAGAAACAGTCTTTCTCTGGCTTGTTTCTTCCTCTGGCCTGGAAAGAACTGGTAATCACACTGCAGATAGTGCAGGGAAAGGGTCTATAAAAGGGGAGTGAGTGTGGAGGTGGGACAGGGATGTAACAGGTTGAGGAGACAGAAGTTCACAGCCAGCTGAGTGATGATTTATGGAGCGAGTGGACACAAACACATAAAACCTGCGATGCACCTGTTATGTCTAAAAATGCTGTCTTGCTTTGAAGCACAGCCAAAATTAACATATTTTGGCAATCAACAAATTTTCTAGGTTGCAGTTTCCAAATCTCAGACTAACAGTAAAGAAAAAGCTATTTACTAAATGGCAAACAAAACGCCACCAAGAATAGAGATGTTACCAATGAGGCTCCTCCAATCAATAAATCATTTATGAATTAAACTGTATAAAGAGCACTTTAGATGAGCCTCTTCTAAAGCGTGTAAATTAAAATATTCAAAATAATTAAAATATGTTAAAAATTCAGCATGCATTTGCACTCAACACCCAGGGCACTTGCCAGTCCTCAAAAATAGCTGCTAATGATAACACCGCCCAAAAAAACGGGCGTTCACTAACACAAAAGACTGTCCGAATAATAGAGGCAAAAACAAAATGCTGATGCTGCTGTATGGCAAACAGAAATGGAAAATAGAGAATGTTTGAAAAGCAGTTCATGGTAATGTATTAAGTGTGCTGGTGCCTACAAACACTTTGAGAATGCGGCTTGCTCAGAGACAGCTTTCACCTCTGCTGAGCACCTTAAAAACTGAGTGAAGTTAAGCTAAAAGCAAACAATAAATATTCTAGTCATCCCATAAGGTTTGGGATGCTGAGGGAGGGATAAGCCCTCAAAAATGTTTGTTCAAGTTAAGGTGTATATTGAGGCCACAAATGAAATACTAGCCTACTTTGCTCTGCAGCACGCAAACAATTTGGCTGCTATTCAAGTGATCATCCAGAACAACACAGCTGGTTTTGAGAAGAGTCTGAGATTACAAATTTTAACATGCACCTGTCCTGTGGAGAAAAACACAAAAACTGGTCCATTCCAATTCTAGGATTTCAGATTTAGTGAATTACAACCCCCAACAACCACATTATGTATTCGCCTGGATTTCCACGTTTTGCTTTAAATGCAAGAAGTTGTGGGTACAAATGTTCTCTGGTAATAAAGCCACAAAATTCTAAAATCAGGAATAGGAGGATATCAGAAATGCATTAAGTTTCATATTGTGATTTTAAGCAACAGAAAGGAAAAGCATGTTAAAAGGAGCCTTCACACCAATATCAATTTGTAGCAACAAAGCAACCAGAAATCATTTATTGTCAAAAAGTGAGCTGTAAATTTGAGGTGATATGAGGGACCGCGTGAGGCACCAATGGTGATCCAACAAAGTTAAGCAAAGTTTAATTGTATACAAATGAGCAGCTGCAAGTAGCAGAGAAGCGATGCTGCGACTACCAACAGAAGAGCAGACATCCATTGAAAAGCTAGAGGACTACAGTCAAATAGGAAGGCCTATTAGCAACCAACAGCACTCAGACTTGACAACCTCCCTTGATTTAATTGCTGTCAAGGGGTGTTCATACACTGACAGTGTTTTGATTGGTGTTGGTTGGTAGTAGGCGTTTCTATTCAACTGCACCACCCAAGTTTATCAAGCAGTGGACGTTTGCCCTCCCACTGGTGATCATCACCTCATTGTCACTGTTCATCTGTATAAAGTTGAACTGTTCTCAACATTGTTGCATTAAAACTTCAAAAACAATGTGTACAGGAACAAACAAAACTGGAATGAAGCATATATACAATTAATAGAACAAATTGACAAACATGCTGTCAATTTTCTTGACAGCATGTCAAGAAAATTGTCAAGAAAAAACAAAAGGTTGTGGAATTTATAATTCACTTGATCTATAAAATGTTTGGAAGCAATGACTGAATATAGCTTCAGTCAATGTTCTGAACAGTAAATGAAAAGAACAATCACACAATAAGAGTTAAAGGCAACAACGGATTTCGGTGCTGGCAGTTTGGTTAACTGCAAACAGTTGAGCTAAAGCTCCTCTAAATAAGTAGTAGACTCGTTCTGCTTGATTCTGTTACTGCATACTTTCAAAAGGAGATATGCCCCATCTAGTGGTCAACATTGGATAACACAGCACATGCAGGGTTCCCACAAAAATAAATTTCCATGACTATTAACTAAACTAAATTATACTAAACAATACAGATATTTCTATACATTTTCCTGGTTTGGACACCATAGCAGTAAAATCCACTTTCATTTTCAAGTTTTCCATTACCATGTGCTTTGTATGAATGAGGAAGGAGCAAGGAAGAAAGAGCAAGGAAAAACACAAATCCAGGCTGATTACATTAAAAAAATCTAAATATTTCCAAGGACAAATTTAAACTCAGAACTTTAATGCGGGTCCATCCTTTAATGATAATTCACCCTCCAACTTACATTGGGGAGACAATATTATGAATACAAATGAAATGCATTCATAGAAATAATAAAAATAATTTGAAATTAAAAGTGCATACACATAAAACATAGACATAAATTAACGCAGACTCATGCAACCAAACATTTACATGGTTTCTGTTTTAACCAAATATTACTTTCCTCTTTTGGTCAACCCAGACTGTTCTTAATAGGATAATATGGCAGTCCGGTGGGTACCAATTTGTGAACAGTACATGAAAAGCTGGGACAAAGATAAATCATTTAAGTCCAGTGTGTAAACCAAGAGCACACGTCATACCGTAAGACTACAATGATAAAATAATCTGTCCTATTCAAAGCTTGATAAGACCATCTCATATTATCTCATATATCTAAGCTAGCCTTGAGCCATTTAAAATATCCCATATGCATTGCCACTGACATAGGAGGTAACAGCACTTCTTCTGATTAAATCTACCATATGGCTCACACATTGTGTCATGGTCCAACAACTTTATAACTTAAGACATGGAATGGTGTGAAAGACTTAGTGTTTAGTGTATCAGCGCTACAAGCAATGCAGGGAGACGTGTGCACTGAATGATGGTGAAGGAACACAGTTGACATAAGAACCTCCCTACATACTACACATGAAAGCATGATGAACAGGCCACATCATACCAGCAAAATGTGAAAAATCTAAATAAGTTGACTATAAAAATATCTTTTAAAAATGGAGACAGGGAGGTCCTTTAGACACCTTTAGAATTAAAGTATTAAAGTAATATTCAAAGGTAGTATATAAAAGAAAAACAGCATGAAAATACAATGTCAATTGCAAAATACTTGGATCAGCCATTTAAAACTATTAATTTATGTTCTAGAATGTATTTAAGAAATTAAAGGTTCTACAAAAATGTGTGCAAAAAAGCGATAAAGGAAAATATTCATGCTCTCTGCTGTAATAAAAATAAAATGCAGACACCGATAACCGGAAGAGTCTTGTCTAGCAACAGTCACTTGCATAGTTAAGTGCATGCGTAAATTTAATCATGCAATACTGTTTTTTACAAATATTTGTTCAGTGCACACACAATACAGGCCTGTCACAAAAAAGGGGGGTTGCTACACATTGGTAAGGTTTACTGTATCTGTTTTAGAAATTGTTTTAAGATAAGTGTGGCAAGACCAAAAATGCAGCATGAAAATGAGAATGCTTCAACAGTGGCATCAGCATGGCTTGGATAAATGTTTTAATTACAGGGCAGCGAGCTGAACAGTGGCTGATGTAATGACATCATTATGCAGATGTCACAATATTCTAATGACTTGCTTAAACCTTACATTTCTGCCATCACAAATAACATTTTGAACTAGTCCAAATGAACTTGTCTCTTGAACTTGTCTATTCAGGGTTATGGGAGCAAGTAGTACACAAAATAAAGATCTTTCTGCAGAGAAATTCAACTGGGCCTTAAATCCAATGCTAAATATGAAACCTTGGCACAAAAAAATTAAATGAAAATAAGAGGCATATTGTGGCGAGGCATAACATTCCTGAAAACTCGTTTGTGATACCTTCATTAAATGTTTTTCATTACTATCGCATATGCACAGTATTAATCTTTAAAATCATTTGTTTCTAAAACATCAACATTAAGTTAAATGTGTTTCTTGAAGAGAGAATTTACTCCTATAAAGTGTTGAAAACTATTGCACTGGTTGTCCACAGATAAATATAGAGATAAAAACTGTAACACAAGAGTTGAAAGCAAGCAAAATGAAAACTATAGGTTGGCATTGGATTTGTCGGAAAGAAAATGGTTCCAGTATGACCACATGGTTTTCAAATTTTCATTATAAAAACCCCAAAATATACAAATCATGCAGGACCTTTTACACATCCTCTGTTAAGATCTAGATAAGATCACAAAGCATTCTCCTGGAATAAAGTAAACCTAAAGATTGTCCTCCACTAATTTACTGTTGGAAAAAATGACATTCATACAGCAACAATTCAGTTATCCGGCAATAGTTGGCATTGTGACGCTCACTTCTAAGGGCAGTAATGCTACTTGAACACCTGAAACTATTTGAGTACAAAAGGAAATAGTTTGGATATGAGAGCAGGCTTTTAGAGGTACCAGTGAGATACTGCTGAACCCCGGTTGGTCTACAGTTTTAAATTCAGCAGAACTTCATGACGTAACCTCTCTCAATCTTACACTGTATCAGTGCCAAGAGACCACTGGACTTGATATAGCACCAAGTGTAGAAGTAGAGCAAATTGGTACAGTGCTCCAAGGAATATATTGAAAGATCCTTATTTCATCATAAGTGAATTGTCCAAAGAAAGAAAGAAAAGTTAAAAAGAAAGTTAAAAGTATTTTACACATCACCCATTACAGTTCAGCATTTTTCGAGGGAGAAACATATGTACAAAGTGCTAGGTTAAAACATTCCTATTCAGAGTCGTGAACAGTAGTAGATTCATATACCATACCTTGCCAGAGGCAACAATTTGGTTCCATGGCAGGATAGAAAGGCGCTTCTGATAATTTACATATTTTCTTTGAGAAAAGTAAAATACAGGTATATACTATATACTTTATATTCTTCTTAGGCACATCAAAAAATAGCTGCATCACAGAAAAATAATGAAACTGCTATTAAAATATCATTGAGGCGTCTTTGTTGGCCGTGCAGAAGATTGCATGCTGGAAGAAAGCTTTCTAGTGGATGCCATCTTTTCAAGTGGCCTCTTCCCATTTATGGGAGACTGAAGACTAGTCTCAGAATTGGAAGACTTTGACTTGCCTACTGGTAAGAGAGAGCGTCTGACAGGGGTAGAGGTTTTTGAGGACTCTTTCTCCTCGGTGGCAGTCTTGCTGGAGCGTGGCTCTGGAGAGACCTGCTTGGAGGAGTTTCCAGAGCCTTCACCATCATCCGTACCATCAAGTTTATACTGGCTGCTGGATCTGGCTGTCCTTTCAGCAGCCTTCTTGGCGAGAATTGTGGTCTTGCCCAGGTCAGCTGACCGGCGTGTCTCTTTCTGTCTAAGCGCATTCTTGAAAAATGAGAGTCCCTTGTCCTCTGACTTGCTGCTGCGACAGAGGTCTCTTGAGGAGACGCTTGGTGAGCGCAGGCTGGTGACTGAGGAACTACTGCTGGAGCTTCTTACTGGCCTCCTCTCTGGACGGCTTCCCTCTGCACTTCTGGGTTGGGATGTCCGTGGGGTGGCATTGGCTCTGGACTTCTCTGTTAGGGGACTGGTGTGTGCCAAGTCCTTGCTGGAGCCCCTCTCCACCAGCTTCTTCTTGCCAGAGACAGAGTTTTTTTCAGCCAATGAAGAGCTTTTCTTGGCTGTGGGTGATGGAGAGGCCGAGGACTGGGGAGTGGAGGTAAGGGGTGGCTTGCCCTTTGTGCCTCCTGACACTGGAGACACTTGTGCCTGTGACTCTTTCTTTCTAGAGGGTGTTCCAGATGGTGTACCCTTTGTACTCTTGGGAGAATCGTTCTTTTCTTTGAGATTGGTAGATTTGGTGCCCTTCGTTTGAGGACTGGAAGACACTTGTGAAGATGGAGACTTTGTTACAGATGAGGTGCTTTGGCGCTTCTTGGAGGACTTCTCTTGGTCACCCTTGGTTTTGGTTGAGCTCTTTTTGCTGCTGGACCCTTCAGCTTTCTGGCCTGATCCAGAAACCTTATGCTTTTGCTCTTTGGAGAGCGCTCCAAGCATGTTCTGATCCACAGCATTAATCTGATTGTTGTTGTCAACAGGCTCACCTTTTGAGCTCTTCCTGTCAGTCTGTACTGGAGCTCTACAATAGACCTCATCTAGGATCCGTTTCCCATTGCTGTCATCACTACCATTACCTTCCATCATGGCCAGAGGGGCTTTACTGCTAGGTTGACGCTCATGTCTGCTGTAGCTGCCGAAGCACGATGTGGACACCTTGTCGTCACAAGCCTCCCCAATCCTCTCTAGAGGAGGAGAAGAACGTGAGTCCAAAGACAATCGTGAGGGTGAGTTGGATCTCATCTGTAGTTTCGTTGACAAGGACCAAGAAGGTTTCATCCCATTTTCACTGAAGGCCAAAGGGCTTGTAACCGAAGATCTGGAGGAAAAGCTCTGTCGTTGAATGCTCCTCACGAAGGGTCGTGTTGAGAATCCTCCTTGAAAGAAAGGACAGAGAGATTTAAACTAATGCACTGATACCAGACTGAATGAAAAGAGCACTGGCATGCAGTTTGTCTTAACTGAGCAAGCCGGGAGATCCTGTGTTAGTAAGCGCTAAAGCTAAAAGAGAGAGAAGACATAATAAAAGAAAGGCAAGAATAAAACACTGGCACAATACACAGAATAAGACACAAAGAAGAAGGCGGCAAAATACATTACTAATTGGCTTTTACAGATTTACATAAACTGGAAAACATGAACAGCTACATTGAGAAGAGACATAATGTTCCTCACCATCATCTTCACTGCGGTCACCAGGAAATTCCACTGACTCGGCCAAAGAGATCAGGGATGTGCGTCGGGATGAGGCTCCGGAGGCCAGGCTGGGTGGCCTGCTGCCCGGGAGCCGGTTAACCCAGTGCTCACATAAAGACGAGCTGGTGGAGCCTGATACACAGTTACAGTATAATCTTTGTTAAGGATTTACATTACATTTCAATACCAAGATAAAATGCATACAGTGAACAAGAGCAAGCATCCAAGAACCACTACTCAAATTAGCAGCTCTACAACACATATGCTAACAATGCTAACATTAAGCACCCCATGAAATGTTTTAATGAGTAGTTTTCCTTTCTGAGTTGATGCATTCTGTATTGAAACAGAGTTTGTTCGGGACATATCAAAGGGTTTCTTGTTTTTTTAAATAGCAATAGTTTTAGGGTAAGCTATAGCCATTAACCATGATTTGCTACTTGCTAGTGCTAGTCAGTAGCAGGTGGTGAAAAGGAGAGGGGAGATTTTTAATCTATAAAGCATTTAATTGGACTAAAACTTGTATATGCCCTGGAGTGCAAGGTGTCACCAATATTTTTGGTTAATTTTTTCACAAACAGAAAGACTTTACATTTTAAACAAAATCTGTAAGATAGCAGAAACCTCAAGGAAGACAGCAAAAAGATAGCGGACATCCACTAAAACCTACAGAAGTCCAAAAGAACTCTTAAGTTCATATACCAGCACCCCAGAAAACCCTCCACATTAACAAGAGAAAAATGAGTCCTCACACCATGCTGACCCAAAATCAAATAAGGAACTAAAGTCACCTGCAACAGAGCTGTTTGCCGACCAGGAGGGAATAGTTGTCCTCCTTTGATAGAACAGAATGTATGCAGTCTGCTGACAGACATCCTCTTCAGCTACAGGCTGAACTTCACTGTCATCAAAGCAATACCACTGTCCATCAATGGAGTTCTTACAGTAAGCTGTTAGAGTACATGACAGGAGTTGCAATATTATCAATTCCAACAATCAAAAAAGACCATGTAATTTTAACTTAATTCTAGAATTCTAACTCCTAGTGGTACCTGTGTAATGCCCTCCATGCATGTTACCATGATGATTACACACAGCATACAGGTCATAAAGGTAGTCGTCTGGGTTACGGCCTAGTCCATAAGGTCGTCTCCATGGTGACCAATGGGAGGGTAGGCTCCAGCTACTCTGGCTTCTCTTCACCACATGAGGTGCCATATCCATGCCAATCAAAGGAAATCTCACCATGTTCTGCATCTTAACCCTCCTGTCCCCTTCCTAGAAGACATAAGCCCTACACATTAATAAGTAATAGATAGGCAGTTCTTAGGCAGAAAATAAGACCCCAGCAATGGTAGTAACATCCTAACCCATACAGTCACAAATGGGTAAAACTAAATGCAGGTTTAAACTAAAACATTTGGTGATCTGACCACTCACACAACTTTGTGTTACCTGGCTAGACTTCTAGGTCACTCCACCACAAATTAGCAATTTATGCTGAACCCACTATTTGGGCAGGCTTAGTGTCCTTGTACAGTACCTGTCTAAATCTCTTGAGGTGCAGTATGAGAACATCAGGTAGGGTCCAAAGGCTGAGTTTGATCCGGCCCTGTTGCAGCTGCCTGCAGTGAGGGCAGCGCCAAGCATCGTCTGGGGCCAACTGAAAGGCACACAGGAAGCAGCTATAAAGAAAATCAGTCTCGAGAGAGGGTTTTTACAAATCTGGCTATGCCTTAATTTTCCATAAAGCACCAAGCGCCAAACCCATCTTTAACTGACCGAGGCCAGTTCCAGCTAACCACAGTGTGTATTTATACCCTGTGTGGAACATTTCCAGTGTTAAAGATGTGTTTGTAAAGAACTAGCAATTTAAAAATGCACTGACAGCAGAAACACAGAAACCATGAGATTTGTGTCCACAAATGCAGCTCTAGTCAAATGGAAATGAAACGAATAAGGGAGTACAAGATGACTGTTTTATCGGGCAAACAATAGGGAGCAGGGTGATGGTTACCTGTTCCTCTTTAGTGTAGAGTTGGAAGCATTGAGCGAGGGTGCAGGCCTGCGGCTGATGGTGCTGCTCTCTGTGTAGATACACACTCTCAGCATCAGGGATGTACTCTTCCTCAGTGTGTCCAAACAGACTGCAGGCAAACAGATCACAATCTCTCACCAGAGCAGCTAGGCACATATGCTAGCCTCCACTGTGACTTCAACATTTATTAGTTGAAGTCACTTAGTTTTTTTTTTTGCTCTAATTGCCTCCCAGAGAATGTTTATTACATGCATGTGGAAGTGTTGAACTTCCAACATGCAGGACCATTCTTTTTAAGCTGCACAGAAGTGTGTTTTGCTGTTGTGTATGTTATGATCTTATTAATGTGATTTATAGATATGTTTTTCTGGATTACATTTGCATTTGCAAAATTACCAAAGTACACTGACCACAGATATTGGGGCACTGAAGCAGCATTTAAAGGGGTGCCATTATGGCATACTTTTTTGTCTTGATTGTTTTTGGGGTGCACTAAATTAGGTTTTTGTGTTTTGTTTTTCAAAAAACATTTTTCTACACTACCGTTTTCATTCTCATAAAAACACACTGTTAAGTACCTGGTTCTACAAAGCCCCTCCTTCAGAATTACACAATGGGCTTAGATTGGTTAGCTGGCCCAATGTCTTGTAATTGGCTAACCACCTAGTATGGGTTGTGCATAAATGTCACAGAGTTGACATGTAGGGGCAGAGTTTATTCAAACTCTGGGGATCATGACTTCACAAACCCAGAAAAAAGACAGCTGTAGTTCTTTTCAGCCATTTACTGTAGTATTAAAACAATACTTCAGTTAAAGAAAATATCTCCCTTTTCAATCAACATTAAGCGTAACCTTGCAGGTATTGTTTATGCTCAAACAGCAACATTACACACTGACTGAAGTTTAAAGAGGATTGTGATTCAGTTACTATTCATTCACTTACTATTCCTTGGTCTCTTTGTCCCACTCCACTACAATCTTGACATGAGGAGGTCCACCAGGGCCACAGGATTTATATGCTCTACAAATAAGAGTTTGAGCATTAAAGACATGGTTGCCAAGACAATTCATTTGATTTGATGTCAACTATTAAACAAATGAAATAAGCAGGCCTACGTTTTCATGTATACAAAAACTAAATATGACCAAAACAGGACATATAGATTACATAACCAACCAAAGTTTTGTTGGTCATCATGGCAACCACACAGATCACAGGTTTTGACAATGCTAGATCGAAGCCTATATAAAAGACAATATATGTGCCAGCTAGGTCAAACTGCCGCTGGTGCAGCATTTCTGAAGTACTTCTTTAACCAGTCAACTAGCACTGCCACTCAAGTACCTGTACAAGCCAAATAGCTCCAGGTCAGAGTACACTACAAAACTGGCCAAATTTACTGGATTAAATTTCCCTCCTGACATTCACTGCTCTAAAATCTCTGCTTGCAGCACAGTCCAGTGTGAAAAGCTTCTCAGCTTTCTGCTTATTCTGTGATTGAGGACAGATGGAGCAGACTGACCTGCTGTAAAGTCAAAATCATGCCCTTCATAAAATAGAACATGCTGCTCAATTTAAAGGTACATAAATGGTTCTTTTGTGAATAAATTGCCCAATGTTATATGAATTACAATTTGGAAGTTTTTGTGTTTTTAACATTGTTCATTTTAATATGTAGGTGCTGCGTATTTGAGAATACTAAGAAAGTTGCCTGCAAAGCTTTTATGGAAAATTGCATCTGTACATCTCTAAATAAAACATTACACACGTCTTCTATATCAGAAAGACACTTCTGAACAGCATATAACCACACAATGTGCTCCAAGTAGTCATGCGAAACAAACCTTTCCACAGTGGGGTGACATAGTGGTTGCTCCTCCTGCGGTAACAGGTATGTGATTCCAACCACACCAACCACACGCAGACTGAAGGGTCCCACCTAAAATAATCAGTCCACTTTATTACATACAGGTTTAAGTACAAGTCTTATGTGACAAGATATATTCAGTAAAAGTCATAATCATTACAACATACTTATTATCACTGACCTGAACATAAACTCCTGGCCTTAGTAGGTGACGCATCTTCTCCAGAATTTCTTTTTGTAAAACATCCCAAGTCACAGTGCGTTCCAGATACAGTACAAAAGGCAATCCAAACCTGAAAAACAGCATTGATTTTCCACTTTGTGCTACATATACTGTCTTACATTGTGTGGAGATTTTTCCATAAACTACAAGATCAGTCAGCAACAAACAATTTTGTTTTCCATTTTCTATGAAATTATTAATTACATGTTCTAGATATTAAACTTCAATGTATCAATTTGTACTGATACTGAACTGCTGTGTTATGAGAGAGAGACAATCATTTGATTGGTTTGGCTGATGTTTTCACCTCCGTCCTTGATGTCCAGTGCAGGCTCTGTTACAGACCAGCAGAATCATTTTCTCACAGCCACTGTTTTTGTTGGGTGATGCTGGATTCATTGCACCCTGCATGAAGGACGGTGTACGGCTGTTCTCCGCTCCATATTTCAAGTTGTTTTGATTGAGGTTTGCGAGGAGGCTCCCTGGAAATTGTTTAAAATAAGGTGCTGCTGATTATCACCAAAACAAACAATAAAAAGTTAAAACTAGTAACTAGGTATCCATAGTCTCATATCTAATTTCATGGTGTTTCCTGATCAAGTTCAAAACACTTTCCTTTAAAGTCCTATTTAATTATTTTATTTTCAAGTTTTAATAAATGCAGACTGCTTGTGATAATTGTAGTTTGAAATAACTAATATCCAATTTCTTTATACCAAAGTGCAATACATAAGAAAAAGTACCTCGTTTAGAGCGAATGTTTTCTAATCTAAAAGTCTCAGGCGTTTCAAAAGCAAAGATTGAGTCACTTTCTTGAATGATATCAAGATCGTCGTCATCATCACAAAAGGAGCGGTGGAAACCATCGTAATACATTTCAGTCAGGACAAACTGCACAGACATAAGAGAGACAGACGTCAGAACTGATTCACGCTCAAGCCAAACAAACAGGAAATAGCTTTGGTTGATGATGTTATGTGACAAGACAAACACAAACAGTGACTTGCATCTTATTAAAGGCCATTCTTTAGGCTTTCTTTAAGATGATACTGGGTTTCATGGCCACATCAAATGCGGACGATACAATTTGATTATTATTTTAAATTTTGTAAAACTGTCTGTTTTGACAGTGAATTCTGATTGGATAAGCTGTTATCCATCAAAGCATGCAGCATGGACTCAAGGGGGGCTCTTTCTCACACCATCAGTGGACTGTCCAGAGACAAGCTAAACGTGCCACAACAATACTGGCAATGCTTTTGGACAAACTTTCTGTTTGGAAATTCTTTGGAATGTTATTTATTACTTGGGCTGTCAATATACTGTATTAATTGTGTTACTGACTACTAAACAAAATAAACCATTTTTAAAAATTAATGCAATTAATCATTAATTATGCCCTTTGATTTTCTTACCATCAAAGCAATTCAAGAACACCATTTACATCAAAGCCATTTAAGAACCACCTTCTTGTTTTTGTAAGTTTGCAGGCACACACATGTAGCAGGCGGTGCACATTGAGAAAGTGCAAAAAAACCTCACTTGGGTGCATTTCCCATCTAATACTGACATATGTGATTCATTTTGTAATCACTTTACCACCTTCCACCATGTCGTTAGTTATACAATAGGCTAATATATTTAGTATAACTGATATTATTCTGGGTAATTGTAATGGATGTTAAAATTTGATTAAATTGGTGGCATAGGAGAGCTCTTGTTGATTTGGAGAAAATGCACCATTATAAACCATTACAGTGGTAAAACCATATAATGCATATTAATGCCTTAGTACTGTGCAAAAAAAAAACTACAAAGCACTGCACCTGGTCTGGTGGTATCTTGGTCTCACGAGACACAGCCTCTCTCAGTCTGGACACAGTGCTGTTGAGTGGTACGGCCACACCGATTCTCATACAGTGGGAGTATTTGCCTTGATACACCACCGTCACATACAGAGGCCTAAAGAATGCCAAGTGATAAACAATATGAGCTAGAAGCTATTCATCAAGCCCATACATTTATCCAAATCAATTTACAATAAAATTACCACATAAACACTACTACAGAAACAATATGGAGTTAGCAAAAGCTCAAACCTAGAAACTTTAAGTTACCAACACAGAGCTTTAATCAACAAGCCTGACAGCACACACAACTATCTAAACACATCAGCATTTTCTATAATAATCTTGCATTCTCTGATGCTTTGAGATTTTCTCTAATGATTCTGAATCTATTCTTAAAGATTTATCAATTTTCCATTTTATTCAATCCATTCTGTGTTATCCTGTGCTCACCAGAAACTACAAAAATACATTTTCACAGACAAACATATCCTGGAAAAATTGCCTCGTTTGGACAAAAAAGACAGACAATATACAACCTGCATTGTCAGATTTGAAAGCGACTGTGACAGAATGAGAAAAGTCAAAATCTCACAGGGAGTCAAATTTCAGTGAAAGAACCAGCATTTGCTTAGCCCTGATTTGAACTGAACATAGGATTCTAAACATTTAGGATAGTAATTAAACTTTTTATATAATAATTAAATGAAGGTGTGAATGTTGGGAAACAAGTATAAATCCTAAAGAAAATTCTGCAGCATTCATTTAAAATCCAAGCAGATAAACAGCATCTTTCATTTTTCTATTGCCTGTAAGGATTGAGAGCTTTTTCGCACTGCTATGGTATAATGATGCTTGATCACCTCTCGAAATCCATTAAAAATCAAACTGTACTCTGCAGAGGAAAACTGCATGCAGTGGCCCCAGAAGTCGGCCCATAGCTGGCTAAATCAACAACTCTTCATCAGTATATGCCCACAAGAAGAGGCACATAAAGAACGTGGAAGGATTAAATGGCCTATGAAATAATGTACAGAGAGATAACCCCATTTGCTAAGCATGAATAAACAGAATCAAGGAGGGAGCTGAAGATGAAATCCACTCCACTATAGACATGTGAAGATTCAGTCAGGGCAACTATCACTTAAGTCACACATCACTGAGCTTCCCGACTAAATTTTCCCTCAGATCAGTCATTCCTCATGCTGGCAAAGCAGAAGCTTCAAATCTCCTCTCGCGCTGCACTAACGTTTTTTAAAGCGGAGAGATGCCGACAGTGCAGAAAGCCACAGTGGTGGATGGATCACAACCCCCCCCATTTTCTCTTTATGATGTGGAACTTCTTGTATTAAGAGTGATAAGAAATCACTGGTGGGTTTTATTCAATAAAGATGTAAAGGTGAATCCTGCTCAGAACCTTTTTTCTCTCAGGAGCTATTATTCACTCGCTCTTCATCACTAATGTAGTCTACTATGAGGGGCAGGTATGCTGTAAATCACTCTCTTTTAACAGTATGGCTTCTGCAATCATTAATGTGCACTAATAAATTCAGCAGCTTAAAATCAGCTCTATATTAAACCAAGTGCTCTCCTTGATCAACTGCTGCAATGGCCTCTTAAAATAGCTTCACAGAACCGCAGGAGAACAAAGGTACTAGATAATTTCCTCTCTCAAATAATGAGAGAAATATATTTAGCACCTAAATCAAGGAGAAAACTACTATTTCAGGACTTTAAATTTTAAACTCACTGTAAAGGATGGCCAGCATTTAGGTTCTGTCAGCACTCATGCTGTTAATTATAACAAAGAAATTTAACTCATTTCTCAGTGAAAAATGGAAACTGCATGAACATGCATGTAATAAATTTACAATGAAAGCCGAAGGGGCAAGTCTAGATCACGGTGAATAAACCTGTTGAAATATACAGTTACACTGTTTCAAAAGTATAAACATAAAAATTCAACATTGTATTGAATAAAAAAAAACGAGACATTCATTTTTTACATTCATTTTCCATGAATGTAAACTGAATGTCCATAGTGGACAAAATTAACACCATCCTTATGACAGTCATTAAATCAATCAAAGCTTAAAATGAAACGATTAATCCAAACTCCTTTCCACAGAGATCCAAGCATATTTCTTCATACTCCTCTCACCCACAAGGATTAATCATGACATGAAATGACAGTAAGTCAATCCGCCATGATTTCTTAGCCTGAAGACATAGATATTGTCATCAAAGCATGGAGTACGTACAGTAAATCACTCACAGGGGTCTCTCTGACACCATCACTGGAAGCCGTTGGGTACTTACCGAGTGTGAGGTAACGGAATTGGGAGGGAGATGCAAAGAAAGGGATCAAAAGTGTTGCTCTGTTTCTGACAGTGCGGACAGGTAAGCGAAGATCTGGAAGCAAAAGATGCCAAAGTGAGCAATAACACCCGACACTAATAACTAAACCAACAGGCAAAACATCATCATACCTGTACTGAGCTTGAAAGAGCTCTTGGATAAATGATCCAGCTGAAAGAGGAGGAGAGGGTCCCTCTAACACGTCATCATCTTCCTCAACAGGTGGCTGTAGTAACAAAAACATGTGAATGATGGATCAACAGAAGGCCAGTTAAAGGAATGTTCTGAGTTCAATACAAGTTAAGCAAGCACTATCAACAGCAAGCATAGCAGCATGTTTACATAATTTAAACTGGTCACTCAGTTAAAAAAAAATCTGGTTACAGCAAGGCACACACAACTGAACACAATAAACATATTATGGCTATTACTTATCATGGCTAGTGTGGTAGAACTGCCTTGTCCAAGTACATTTTATTTACAATCGTTCAACTTTGTTGCCATAGAAAGTGTGTTAATAGACTTTACACCTCAAATAACACTAAGTTCTTAAGGAGAAATGCAAGCTTCATGTTTCATAACCTTTTGTAACGCTGACTGTTAGTGTAACTTTATATTGCTAAAAAAATATTGTATTGAATCATGTTTCAATTGTCCAAGTGATTAAAAATAATCTGGAAACTGAGGTTCTAATTGTATGACTCCAGTTCAGTTTCTGCCTCTCCAAAGCAGCTGAAGCAGTCAGCCAGGCAACTGTCACACTCGTGCTTCTTGGCACAAACTACAGGAAGCTACAACATTTATCTGAATCAATTAGACAGGCTGAAAGACCTCATGTGAGTATGCAGGTGCCTGACCCCCACCAGGACACCACAGGCTGTAAAAAGAAACCAAATAAGCCATCCTCCAAAGAGGCAATAGGGTGTGACTTATTGTCCCATGCATTTGATAGACGGCTGGATTTAAGTCACCTAAACTCTTTTGCCCTGATCTTTGTCAGACTGATGTCTGATATAAGGCTCCTAGCTGTCATTCCAGGACAGAATGGCTCTATAAATCTACCCAAGTTTGGCTCATCTCCTGTTCTTCTATTTAAACGATTGAGATC
Organism: Chromobotia macracanthus; assembly: GCA_036877525.1. Lineage (NCBI taxonomy): Eukaryota > Metazoa > Chordata > Actinopteri > Cypriniformes > Botiidae > Chromobotia > Chromobotia macracanthus. Next base: position 1,232,369 of record JAZGTH010000115.1, read on the forward strand.
AAGCTTTTATGGAGCTGCCAATACAAACCCCATTCGGCGCAACCTTTGTAAACAGCTAGAGTGGTTACCTGCCTCCTAATTCAGCTGACCTTAAGGGGTAAAACTTAAGTATTATATTCTTTCCCTGATTAGCCAAGTAGGCATGCATTAGGAAAAATCAGTTCTTCCTTGATCACCAAAAAGGGACTTTCAGCAGAGATGACATTATCCACTTTTGGACATACAAGTTGGCCATTTCTGGAGCCCATTATGTGATTTTCCAACAAAGAAAAATCAATCATACCTTTACAGAAGATCTGCTGTTAGGGTGCACAAGATGGTTCAAGTCTTCATGGACACGATCAAGAAGCCAGAGGAGGAACTCCTGGGCATCATGCTGTGCATTTCCCCGGTACTGCATGGCACTTCTTGCCACAGCACTCTACAAAATAGCACACATACATAATTGCACTTCATACGATACAGTCAATTTCTGGGAGTAAGTACAAGTATGACAATTTATATCCAGTGTTGACCACTAACCCTTGTGGCATTTGCTTGTGTTGTGTTATTGTTATGTAACTTAAAAGTCAAACATACTGCCGTGTCAGCAGTAGATCTTCCAAAATAACCTCAAGGGTTTGGAAAAAGAAACTTGTAAAAGAAAATAACTGAAGAGATACTTCTCCCAAAAATGAAAATGTGCTGTTAATTTACTCACCCTCATGCCATCCAAGATGTAGGTGAGATTTTTTCAGTAGAACAGTAAAGATTTTACTGAAGAAGATACTGTATGCATGGTAAACAAGCATGTAGGTCCTTACATGTCAGAAAGTGTGTGTTCCAGACACGCTCAGGACCAAAGCTAAGCATTAATGGTTATAACTTTGTAAATGTTCAGTTTCTTACGCAGGTTGTTTGTTTCGTCTCATAAGACCGTATTATTCTTGAATTCTATATAATTTATACTTGCAGCTGATGACAGTATTTCATTAATCACCACAGACCACATTTCAACTAAAAATCTTCTTTATTGTTCTAATTTTTAAGAAGTCACCTACATCTTGAATGACCTAAGAGTAAATGAACAGCTAATTTCAATTTTGGGTGAACTATCCCTTTAAAGGTAAAGCGCACGATCTGTGCGCCCCTAGCGGACCTAAGTGGAATCGCAACAACAATGCATTAGCTTTGAAAAGAATGAAACTTTGATCATTACTTTGAAGTCTCGGCTGTGTTGCGGCGTGTACTCAAAGGTCCACAGGGCTCGGACCAACCCTGACAGCTGCTCGGTCACCTCTCCACGGTTTTGAGCGCCCTTTCTCTGCACGACGCCGTTTGTTTTGGGCTTCTCGTCATCCGTCTCGTCGCCTCTAAACTGCTCCAGAGCCAAATACTCCGCGAAGAGCTCCGTGTTGCTCAGGCACTGCAAAATAGCGTTCATGAAACAAGTGTTGCCATGGTTTTTCAAGCCGGCCACCCCTGGGATTTTGTCTCTGGGGAGAAATCCCCCGCAGTCGCTGTCATCCGAGGCGACCGACCCCTTGCATTCGCTCTTGAAGGCTGTGAAGCCCCCGTCGTCCTTGTCGCCCTCCGCAGCATGTAACTCCGAGCCGAAGTGAGAAAGCGTGGACAGAGTCTTGAGGACTCTGCTCATAAAACTCCCCACGGATCGCACCGAGCCCCGGCGGAAGAGCTTCTTACTGAAGCCGGACTTCTTCTCTTTACTCGAAGCTTTGCTCGACATGGTTGAGTCGTTTAGGGCATCCCCTCTCTCAGTGACAGTCGACCGCGGGCACTCGTGATATCACGGCTACAGCTGAGATCAAACGTGGGCTGCGTGTAAACGCTGGCTGCTTATTTGGAGCATAAAATCGACTCAAGAACTGACATGTTACTTTTCGGTGTCAGACAACCGGCGGAGAGCTAGCTCGCCGGAGGCAATGCCTCTTTTATCCGAGCGATTGCTTCAGTGACACAACCCGATTTTGCCTTGAAAAAAGGCATTGTGAAAGATGCGCACGCCTGCCACTTTTTGAGCTATTAAAACCTGTTATGTCAAGTTGGTTGCAACCAAACGACCTGTTATTAATGTATTACAGCTGGTTGTCAGCCAGCTACTCTCTCCATATCTATAAGATATTTTATTATAAACTCACTGGCCCCGGTAATACTTCCCACGCATTTTAGAAACAAGTCATGATTATAATCGCAGGTTTGCATGCTTCTAGTGAACTGATTTCGTGCTAGCTAGGCCTACCCGGTGCTGACCGTTTGCCGTGTCCGTGAAATCAGGGAGAAAGTTAAATTCCTCCAGAGATCCCACGAAAGCACGCTGCCCGTCCAGGGCCAGCATCCAAGTCAAACGTGCACGACTGCCGTGCGTAATAACCCGCTGTCGGTATGCAGACCACTGTCATATATGGGACAGTGGTTAGCTTGCGCTGCTAGTGCGCTAGCTGCTTCATTTCCCAATGAGTGCATGCATAATTACGCGATGCACTGCAACTCCACCCATGCAATGACGCTTCGCTACGACAACTGAATTTCATGCACAGAAGCTCAGACTGTAGGTGAACGCGAGATGCTTTCACTTGTTTATCTATGATCATATAAGATCCAGCAATGCCACCGACGGCAGTCCAGCGGGACCCGATGCTACAGCAGAGACGCGCGACCGAACGAGAGTTTAGCGTGCGATTTCGAGCAGCCACTCGTCAGAAAACAAACCCGTCATGTTTTATCGTCGACTGTGGGGATCTTCTTTACATCCGTGCGGTTTAAGAACGTTTAAGAACAAATCTGACATTGGTCTGTTGGTGGGCCGTCGCGTCCTCCAGCTCTTTTCTGAAATCACTGACACTGCAGGGCGGCGGTGCGCCGTGACGTCACAGTCCGGCAGCCGCAGCAGTCTTGTGCAGGTAGTTTCTAGTAGCTACTCTCACTGTTAATGGATTAGGGGATGTCCTCTTCCTCAACTGAGTCATACCTTGATTTTGCTAAGTCAGACAGGGTATTGTATGACAAACTGCAGAATAGCATAACAATGTTACGCCAACCGCGTACCGTGTTTCCCAACAGTTTTTGTCATACCCACAAACCCATCAGTAAGAATCAAGTACATCTCGATAAGCAGCAAACTCATATCAAAGGTCACATGCAAACAAAAAACAACTGAAACTTTGGGTAAGACAGCTGAGCTTGTTTGTCTTTTACAGTTATGGGGGAAAAAGAGACCTGACCTATTAGTGAAAAAAGAGGAAAGTCATAAAAGCTCAAAAAATATTACCCACAAGCAAAATGCACTATTATTTGCATAAATGTTAAAGAGAACACAGACATACTGGTATCAAAAATTATAAAATTATTGTTTAACAAAACAATTATAGCAAGTGCCCCCTGGGGTAGATATAACCCTAGTTGAGAATCACTTCCTTGAAAGACAGTTTTTGGCTTGTCTACAGCAAAGATGGGGCTAGAAGTTGCCTACTGATGACCTTTACCATGGCATGTAGACTTGTTCTGATGAACACTGCACAGCATGGTATCCATGTGTGAGAAAAAGGACTATTGAATCTCCGTCAGTAAGATTAGTCACAAAGAGGCACAGAAACCTGTTTTAGACTGAATTGAAAAGCTTGTCAAACAGGACTTCAGGCCAACTGACATTCAACCAAACATTAATGGTTTGCATAGCCAGTCAAGATATTCAAAGTACGATAAGCTAAATATTTTCTAATAAATCTGCATAAATGATACCTATAATATTTGTAATTGTCTTTATGATAAAGATTACAGGATGCTATTTATAGTAACCTATTATTATGTTCTTTCTTTATGTTCCATATCGGTCAATAAGACTCTGCTGGCCTAAAGTCTGGATGTGACTCCTGCTTATAATAAGCATACAATTTCAAATGTCTGTCAGTCTCTAAAAAGGAAGCTATTCATTAGAACATACTAAAAAATGTACTGAACAAATTACATTAAACGTGCATGTGAGAACTCAACAGTCCCACTGTTTTGGCCTGATGCCACAGATCAGACAGCTGTTGGGTAGTCAAGGTCATTTGACTGTGGTCTGGTGTAACATGAAACCAGCATTTCCAGCAGCCAGAAACCTTGCTGTGTGTTCTCCACTGTACTGCTTTATACCATCTATTCTGCATAACACCATATCATCTACATGCAAAATGTCTCTTGCATTGTAGCAAAGAATAGCTGGGATGCTCAGTATGAGTCCCATTATATCTTATTAAATGTTCATGAGCTTTAATGACTGTTCATTTATATCAACAGACGATCAGAAATATTCTTCATTGCCTTTTTTATGTGGATTGTAAAAATGTCTTTTGACTGTGTTGGTCCTAATCTCAAAGCATTACATGTTGTATGTCATCGTTGCAGAGATCAAAAAGAAAATGTAGCATTTAACAATTAATGACTACAGTTTTATGAAAATTCCATATTATGTCTGCATAGTCAGAATGCTATTGAAACAATATGATTGGGAAAACAATTAAAAAAGATTAGGCAGCTGCATACACACACTGGCTTTTTTTCTCAAATACACCTACATAAAATCAAGATGAGGTACAACATGGCTTTCCTGTTTGGGTATACTGTCTTTAATAACTCTTAGCTCTTGTGTCTCTACCCAACAAATCTATCACATCTGACATTTTGACCAATAGAAAACCAAGCTCCATTCAGGTTACACAGAGTGATTGGCTACCTTGTTGCTATGAGTCGAAGTGCACTAACTCATCTGAGGGACAGGGCATTCCCACACTGCTGAATAGAGCATGCACCCTGTTAAGCAGAGAGATATACAAGGCAGAAAAGCTTGTTGCGGCTTGTTGAAATGTCATGGGAAATTGCATCAGTTTACCTGTACCAAGTTCCCTAGTTATACATAAGTGAAAGCACCAATATCTTGTGCCTTCAAAACATAAAAAGAACACATGATTTCAAAACAAACTGTAAGCAGTCTTTTAGAACAAGGCCCAATGTTTTTGAACCATGACTAAATGTATACAGCAATATAAAGGTATAAGCAATAAGTAAAGGTTTAAAGAAAATGATGCAGAAGTTTCTTAAAAACACTACATATCAAACCATATTTTCTTAATTTTCTGAAATTATGAATGGTGCATATTTGTGTAAAACTCATTGGCTCATTGCTAGTGTTGTGGGTTGCCAGTGCGTTGCTAAGGTGCTGTGAGTACTTTTTAACACCTTGATGTTATGTGGTAGGGCGTTTTCTTTGGTTGTTTACTGGGCAAAGTCAATGAATCATATACCCCAAATCTCAATAATATTTAATTCTTACCACCTCATCACTTGTAATGCAAGTTGCTTTGCGCACTAGGTGGAAATCCAGATGAATAGGAAATAGCACTCTTCTCCTCAACAAGCCATATGATTAAGTCTTATTCAGGTAAGTTTGTAGCACAGGTAAGTTTAATGAACAATAGTAAGTGGAAATAGTAATGCATGTCTTAGCAAAAACAACCAATAAAGGAATAGATGGCTGCTGAGTGAGCTGAGTGTTCTCAATAGTGCTGAGCTATAGTCTTCTCTCTAATGCAATAAATTTGTTTCTCTGGTGTATTGATGCATTTGTTATGCAGTATGTTTGTTATGAGTATTTAGGAGTGTATTTACTGAGCCTGTCAAACCATTAATATGTACTACATATCCTATGACTGAGTGAATCTATAACCAACGTGATTTAAAATGCCCCCTGCTGTGATTGTTGTGTCACTGTAATGCATCATTGTAGCTCATGAGTTGCCCTGCCCATCTAATTTCAGTACATTTAATCTAGAAATAAAGAAAAACCCATTTCAGAATTCAAAAGTGTTTATTATTTAGACTGACCAGGTTCTAGCATCATATACATTTTCCCCAGTCGTAACTTGCAAGTACATATATATAATATACTATGTGAATACACAAATTGTAAGCTTAAAAAAAATACAAATACAAAAACATGTTATAGGATAATAAGTATAGGAACAGCAGTGACAAAGTGAGGCAAAAACATGTTAGTCTGCTTCTGCCTGTTTTCAAAATACATTTTGCAATTGCACGCTATAAATGGAGAAAGAAATAAAACTGAGGCAGAGTATCATCTTGGACATCTGCACCTGCTTTAGAAGGAAACCTGGTGCCCATTAGAAACAATTTTACATAAACTGGCAACTGAAATGCAGACTGTGGCTGCAGATATAATAGAGAAGTGATTAGATGTATCACAACGAGCATCCTACTGCCTCTGCTTAGATCTGGGAGGTAGGATGTCAAATAAAAACATTTAGGGACAGCCCTGCAGCGCCCTACACAGTGATGACTATCACTCTCTAGTATCATCTTGATTCTGCAGAGTGGTCTGGATGTCTGCAGTGAGTGCTGGGCATGTTTAGTGCACTATTTGGACAGCATGCACTGTGGAGCCTCAGAGGCTATAAGAGAGGCACATTTCACCATGAGACACTAACTCAGTGAGCAAGCAACTTAACACTCCACTGAAAAGAATTTTAAAATCCTCTCTAGTTGCTAAGACACAAGGTTGACAGTAACTAACTAGGTAATCGAGAGGATATGTAAACATACAAGAGTGTGGTGTCACATAGTCAAGGTAAGTAAACGTGTAGTATTATCGCTTATAAAACACTAGCCATGTAAACTTTGCCTTGATCAGGCAATATTAAGAGACTGGAGGAATCTCTGCAAAAAATTATAGCTTGTATTCCACTATTAGAAGCCCTTTTGTGTGTGTGTGTGTGTAAGAGGATTAGGGGAAAAGACATGCTCAGAAGATATACTATACATTGTCAAATAGATATGCTTGTAGCCTAGCAAAGTGATGTGTTATTTCCCTGACCACAATTCCAAATGAAATTCAGATTTTGTGTAGCTTCATAAAAGGCAACATTGATCAAATGTTTTTTGAAATAAACTCGAAGATTATGTATATATTTGGAATTAACAAAGCGAGTCTGCAGTGTTAAACTATGTGGATGTTAATTAGTCAATAAACGCACTCTTTTAAAAGTGTACTTTCTTATTTTATCCTTTACCAAAGTGTTAAAGAAAATTAAGCCTTACGACACCACTAATTAACAGTCACTGTCATGTAAGTAAAGTGTTGTTCTAAACGCTATTGCCAAAACAAGTAAGACTGAATGCTTGCCTTAATTCTCCAATTAAACCAAAACAGATACGGACATCATCTCATCAATATCTGTTGCAAAGTCAAGACAATTGATCACAAGTGCCAGGTGTTTTGCCACCCTCTAAAAGCTTTAAAACGAATTCCAGTTTAGCCAAAAACTATTTGGAATGAATCCAGGGATGGAAGACAAATATTTTCTGTTCTCTTTTTAACTGAATCGAGGCAGCAACAGTATAACCTCATAAAATGTAAGGTAACTTTGAGGCAAACTGTTACAGAGGTTCTTGCCCCTTCAACTAACACTATGCAAGTAAAAAAAATCTTTGTTCCTACAAACAAACTAAAACAAAATCCTTGCTATAAAAATACACCATCCCTCACCATTCAACATTACACATAAGCCACCATAATAATATAATCTTGATCCAAAAATACTTAAGCTCCACTCTCTTAATTATGATTTTCAAACAATGAGGTTTAACCTTCTGTATGGCATAATATAGTTTTAAATATAATTTTGATAACATTTTTTACTGGACCATATATGACATGATTAACATATTTAGTGAAAGTCAATAAGAGACCCTGAGTAAACATGATTGGACCTGGCATGATTGAGGCCCTTTTTGCTCAGCTTACTAATGACATGCATATTCCTACCTTTCAAGCAAAGACTCATATATCCACCAACATCAAGAAACAACAGTCCAGTATTACTGTGCAGGCACAATCGAGTGTCAATTAATCTAAAACAATATGGAGCATCCATTCCAAATTGGTTGTCTTCTCGCTTCACAAGTTTCTTTCTCACTGTGATATGGTGCAGTTTGTTTTGCCGAACAAATGAAGGACCAGAGAACAACAGTTGTTTCACATTCGAGAGCCTTGTTCTTGAAGAATCTGTAAAACAGCAACAATTGTTACATGAACCGAATCCACGTTAAACCATATTATCCACGTTAAATGAATGAAAAATGATAAATCATTCTTCCAGGTATTCATTGGATGAAAATCATGTCTTTCAAATTATTTTCACATCTTCCTCTAAATATCTTGAATCTATGTGGTTGCAATGGCTGTCAATATAACACGTTAGACCTTTTAAGAAAAAGTGTAAAAATATCAAGAAATAAATTGAATATCAATTTTTAGGTATTATGTATTACCCAGCCCTAGACGTGAGGTGCATTTATACAGGCGATTGAGTGGACTTCACAAGTGTAAAACAATGTCCTGGTGATCTCATTCCAACATGTTTAGAACGCTACTCTCTCTGCAGCATTAAACCCTTAACGCATTGTGATGTGAACATCAGGTGAAGCCTTAAGGACATTTTCAGGATGAAAATGGCTGCAGCAGCTGACAGGGGAGCATTAAATATTGAGCAGGTCATTATTATTTGGGAGAAAAAGCTAGATGAGCTGAGGACATAATTCTATTATACTCAATGTAGTATGAGTATAGCCAGACAGCATGCCTCAAATACAGCATTAGTAACAGAGTGAGAGAGACAGCATTAGTAACAGAGAGAGAGAGAGAGAGAGAGAGAGAGAGAGAGAGAGAGAGAGAGAGAGAGAGAGAGAGAGAGAGAGATTGCTCTAATTAAAAATGAAAAAAAGTGATGTCCTGCTCCACACTGTGCAAGCCTTGCAGAGAAGCAAAACACTCAACAAGAATATATTTGATCTAATTAATGAACTTTTTGGCTACTGTTTCTACTACTTGTTTGCCACAAGACCATTTGAAGAACAGAGCTGTTGGATATCTTCTTACAATTTGTGAAAGTGACTATTGTGAAAGCGTCCATGCACAAGGGAAGAGAGACAGACCGCAGGGTTCTGTGAGCCTCACCTTGGCCTTTTCACTAGGCTCGCTGTTTGTGCCGTATGACTGATTGTGTAGCTCCTTAGAGACCACGCAGAGGAACTCTGCTTGATCCTCATTTCCGTAGTTGTATGAAGAACCGATACTAACCAACTGGCCGATAAGAGGAAAGAAAAACATGATAACAATATAACCATAGCTAACTAATTTGTTTACAAAATAACACCACAAAATAGAAAAACATTCCAATATGTATTTATATGTTGTTGGTAATAACGGTAATAAAATCACAAATACCATTGGTGAAAAACAATTTTCATTAATGTGGCAAAACATTAATGGCAGCAATTGTACTAAATTTTGAAATGATGAAAACACTTAGTGTCTGTTTGCTCTTGTTATGCTTTTGTCTTGAAAATCAGCTAAATCTATCACTTCTGACAATCAAGGAAGAGAACAGGAGAGTCAGCATCTCAGAAAGGCAAGCGTTGCCTCCACCTCTCTCCACTTCCAGACAGTGATTAGACTGAACCACCAGATGCCTCCACAACTCAGATGCCTCTCTCACCACAGACACTTCCTCCCCCCTGCTACCAGCTCTACCAATCTGATCACTACAGCACCCAATCCTCCTGTACTACAAATGACACGTTACTACCCCACCCTAAAAGCTTCATTTTATTTATAAATTATAACTTAAGAGTATAAATTTGAAAAATAAAACTGAACAACATTTAATCAAGCTATTAAATAAAAGCAACCTTCCAAAAATCTTCCCACTGTTCCTAGATACACTTGAGATTCAGGTATATCTCAGGTAATCTCATTTGACTATTGTCTTGTTATACATGGAACTTGATGGGTGCCAAAATATAAGATTTTTTAAAACAAATGGGTTTTGCATGAGTGTTGGAACAGCTTTACATTACATAATACTGGAGAAAAAATGACACAGAACTATTTTTTCATTATAAATATGATTGTTTCTGCCACTTTGAAAGCTGTAACACACTCATCAGCCACACAGCTGAATTCTACATTAATACTGCATGTGTTGATGTTGCTTGGTAACCATATACAACCTACTGTTAATAGGCTTTCTTTATTTTACATTACCATTACAAAAGAACATGTTTATATAAACGTAAAAATTTAGCACCACCTAAATTACTTTGAATTTATGTAAAATAAGAACAGAGAGGGAAATGTCTGGCATTCTGTAACCTTACTGCTGCCCATATAAGGCAAGACTTCAGGATGAGCCAAAAGCAGGTCAGGAGTGTACACACCTCACCCACCACATTGGGGGAAACCCTCACTACACCACACGCTTCATACACAGGCCAACACCACCTTCACCACATATAGGGCAATCAACCCCCCATTCACTAAAATGTGTTCTCATACTTTTCAATGGAATCAATGTCAGTTCTCAACAGATCACTCAAGTCCAAACTATCCCATTTAAAGAGACCTCCCACAGATTTTTGTGCAGATGACATATAACTTCCAAGACATGTGGTCTTGTGATGTGAGCAAATAAAAGCTTTACTTAATTCAATTCAACTGAAAACTTTTATTAACCAATAGCATAATCCAAATATCTTCATGTTTCTAATTACCTGCTCAAACTTCCAGCCATCTGACATGGTGGAGACCATCTGTGTCAGCTCCTCCTCTTGACACTGTAACACTCTGTAGACGTGCTTTACAGGAAGCTGGGGGAAAAAAGAAAACTTCTGAGAACATCAAGAGTGCTCTATAAAGAGGCAAAGCACAGTGCTCTGATTTGATTTTAAAATCATTCAGTCTTTTCTGCACACCCACAAATGTGATAAGATGAAGGTGCTGAGAAGCCAGATTTCAGAGAGCATTTGTCATGGGATACAGAAAGTGCATTTTGATAGGACCTGGAAGCCCTGTGTGTAAGATGACCCATGCAGAAGAATGGTTTTGTAGAGCCTGTCTTCTGCATGAGCTTTACAGCACTTCCAGGTGTGTCTAATAGTATAATGCTGATTTATGCATATGATAAAATACTATTTCTTTAAAGTAAGAAGTAAATAACTTAGCATTCATTTATTTAATGTAATATTAACTGAAAACTAATTTTACCACATGAAAAATAATAAAATCAAAACATTTAATAATAATAAAAGCATTAAATGTGCATTATCAATATACGTAGCTATCAACAGATTTTAAGTGGCACCAAATACCAAAAAATAAATGACTAACATACTAATGCAAAATTCCTAAACACTCTTAATCTCATGTTTACTTACCTGAGCTGTCTTACAATCCCTCTCCCTAATCTTGTCTTTCACAAGTTTAATCAATGACGTTATATTGTAGAATTCAGCTTCTTCCAGCACACCTAAGAGACATTTAACAGACTGAATTTTTTTGTGGAAACATCCACAAATCATAGTTGTTGCATCTTAATGACAAGAACATGTAGAATGTAAGAACATTATTAAATTGTTAAAGGTGTCGAGCAGTGAGAAAATAAGAAAACCAACATGTCCAGACATATCTTAAAAGTTTCTTATTGCATTCCCATCATACCTTCTTCTGCTAGGCCTCGGTTCAGCACCAGCTTTCCATGTCTCAGATAGTTGAGCACTGGACCAAAATAAGTAGGATCTCTGTCTATCAAATAAGCACCCGTTTCATCCTTCATAAATAAAGAATATTACAGCATTGTCAGTACCATGATCCTCCTCTCGGATGACATTTCTAAATAATACACATCACTTATCTGGATTATTATATATGTATTTATTGATTCGGCACACCCATTAAAAAACTGTTTTTTATTCACGTCACACTGAGTGTCTGTTAAGACAAGATGTGGCTGACATTTAGCATATAAGCTGCAGAGCCCATAGGGACCCTCATCTATCTACAGCACATCATCATTACCACAGATCAATAGTGGGGTTAGAAAGTCAGATTTATTGTACAATGTGTTGACACAAATGAAAGCATTTAGCACTTTTATGCTTAACCTGTGAAACCTGTACTTTAGAATTAAAACTTTATCTATAATTGAGTTTTGATTAAGCTGAAGGACAGTAGACTTTCTTTGTCTTTTTACTGGCTTTCAACTGTTGTTAACCTAATAAATGATGCATACTGACCTTTGAAAGTTTAAAAGCATGCAGTCAACCCTATTTCTTCATGTGTCACATGGCAAGAATCCAATGGATTTATTAAAAAGATCTTTATACTTGATAAAGGTTACATTTTGTTGATATCTTACATTTCCATCCACTATTGTTTGTTTTAAATAGGGTTCTATTCTGGATTCATTAATTACAATGTTTTCATAATTTTAAATTAGTTCACTTATTTCCCAATTAGCCAAACTTCAGAATATGAATACCAATACTGAGAAAAGATTAAACAAAACAAAAAATCTTTAGTAAATACATCTCTGATATTGAATATTATATATTTATAATAAAAAAATATACTAACCCAGCAGTGTCTAGTTTAGGTAAATAAACTAGTAAAATACTTAACATTATGACATTAAGAAAATTGGTGGAATGTCTTCAGATAACGAGTCAACTTGTTAGTATCTGTTTGCTTTATTCACATAAACACAAACAAAACGTTAATTAATATTCCTACGCTCTAGTCGAACATATAAAGACTAGTAAATGGGTTTTATGGTTGAGTCAGATTAAGAGTAGTAAAAAATAGTTGATATTGACAATAGATACTACAGGAGTAAAATTACTAATACTCTAATGGTTTAGTCGGATGTGCAGAAATGTTATTGAAGTCCTGTATAATGTATTCCCATAGTTTTAAATAAACATTTGGCAAGTTCCTCAGTTACTTAGCGGTTGACATGTAGCTATGAGAGTTTATACTGGTGGAGTGCTCTCATATTTCAGCCTTAGATAGCTTAAGATCACTTATAATATTAAAAAAAACCGACCCTTTACCTACACCTGACAGTCTACAGCTTACTTTTTTTAGTTAACTCTTTACATTAAATGCTTTTAGTTGGGCTAGGCTAGCAGGCAAAGCTCCCTTCACTAGAACTTTACCAGCTAGCCGGCTAGCTAAAACATGACAAAATACGCCGTAATAAAACAAAAGAGACATTCAATTTGTGATTTTTGAGACCCACTGACTCGCTTAAAGCTAAAACAGCGCATTCACTTTTTCATTGTTGTTGGCATACCTTGTCAGAGTCGAGGTCGGGGTCGGCCTGGCACAGTCGGTACAGGAAAGATTTCGGATCTCTGCACAGCGTTTGTCTCGTCGTGAGGAAATACGTGCCGCCGACATTTAGTCGGACCCATTTGGAGGAGCTGCTTCCAGACGGCTGCATCCTCTCTCCGGGAGAAAGAGCGGGACATCTCCGGCCGTTCAAGCCGCTTGGGTCAGGGCTCTTCTCCGCCATCCCTGCTCTTATCTCCCGCTGCCTGAAGCAACTGATCAAGAGCAGGAAGTGTGCGGAGTTTGAGAGCTGCTGTGCCCTCCCTTTCCATCCAGCAACAAGGACTGTGTCTCAAAATCTAGTGAGCTGACTACCAGACCACCTATGAGAGCCTCCAATGCCCAGAAATACTGCCTAGGTAGGAAGCACACTATTAGGTTTGGAGCAAAACCACATTTGTTATACCAGTTTTTACAGCGTGCAGGAGTCGTCTTGTTTCTTAGAAACGATGTAGTGTCGCTTAAAAATGCAAAATAAAAAATGAAAATATATTAAAATATACACAAATTAAAATAGCAAAATTTAAACTCATACAAATAAATGTTTATTTCATTGTATTTATTTTAAACCAGTAACTTTCTAAGCGTGAAATATGCGTGATATCAATGTTTGGGTTTCTAAAAATACTAAAATACTTTTAAAGATAACCCCAGCGATGCAGGGCCAGTAACAGAACAAAATTAAACGTCAAAGTATGTTTGCACATGTAATTTGCACATTAATGTATGTCTGTAAAATGTACAGCCAAAGTTAATATAATTTAATCAGATAACCTGCCCAGTGGTATGGAAGTGTGCCTAATTGTGCTCTTATTTGTAAAGAGAATAACATGACTAACTTAATTTGATATGGTGATGTGCAGATGATGTGAAGGTTGATTAAAGAAGTGCTGATATTCTAGGCAGATTGTACATACATTTAGACAGTACAGTGAATAACAGACATCTGTAAAAGTGAAATGTATACCTTATACTAAACAATGGCAATGCTGTTACCTTTGCCTAAGAAAGCTTACGGGTATCACTGTACATCTTAACTTTACATATGTGAAGTATGACCTAATTCCAGCAACTATTTTGCACCTACAATATGATGAGAAATGATTACAACCTTTATGCATGAGAGACCCAGCTGTGAAACATTTAAAAGACAAGGGAAGTATTGGGAACTGTTGCCATAGTGCTGCTGTCTTGCAAATGCTACAAAAAGCAAATGGAAAAGAAGGCAAAACAAATTACTCTTTTATATATGCTTTTATTATGGGATTTACCATAAATTTCTCCAGGACAATTTTCTATGTAATCTTAGGTGTGCAGAAACCCAAGAATATAAACATTTAATCTATAACTTAAGTGACACGATGAGGACATAGGTAATAATGCAAAATCTTATAGCAATTATTTACATTTGTAGGCTTTACATGTCAATATTTACAAAGCATGTCCCCTGAACATGAGTGTAATTAAAGTCTTTCAATATTAGAATTTAAATAGTACAAGATACTACAAGCTGAGCCACTGCCAGCAAATGACCGCATATAAAAATAAAATTATACAAGGTGTAAATCTTGAAACACTGTGTTACTTTCTGAACAACATGCCATCTGTACATCACAGTTATATTTGGTGACAAACCTAGTAGAATTTTAAAGAGACAATTAACAAAAAACAGAAAAAAAGACAAAAAAACACAACAAAAGGGAAAACACTTTTGTGCATGGCTCTCCCATAGTTCCAGCACATTCTTTAGAATACATAATAATGCAGCCAACAGCTGCATCTCTAAATATGACACTTATTTACAGTCCACAGAAATAACACGTACAACATGTACACTGCTGGTGAGCGTCTCAACTCAATATGACAAGACCGCTCCCAATATAATCGACTGTCACAGTTTCACAGATTATAATATTATAATATGAGCTGTCTAGTTTTGTCACATCATGTCACGCAGCTTTCTTGCAGTGTACATGATGCACGGTACCTTATTGAGTATGCTTACGGCAGACTTTCAAACCAATGCTTTAAGATACCACAAAATATAATAACAAATATAAGCAGTAGTTTTATTTAATTATATACTAACATCTAGACAATTATTTACCTAAAATAATAGATCCCATCCTACAGCAGATTCCAATACAGTAGCCAGCATCATATTCATTAAGAATGCCAGAGAATATGTAAAGCATATAGGCATTGTTGAATTAACAGTGTAATGAACATAATGTCTAAGAGAATACATATAAATATATAGCCTATATATCCACAGCCACTGGGGAAGCTGCCACAAGCACTCAAATTATTTTAAAAGGCAACATGTTTGTGTTTCTTTATCCAAGGTTTAAAGAATATTTCCTATAATCCTAAATATATTTAGAAATATATATATATATATATATATATATATATATATATATATATATATATATATATATACACATACAAAGTGTGCAACTTACAGAATCGCTGAGTTTTTCATTTTTTGATTTTATATTACAGCAACATGATGGAAACACAGCAAATGAGTGGATCTTTTTTCTTTTACAAAGAAACACTGATGCACTAGAGTTATTAAGGAACAGTACACACACACAGGGAACGTTCTGCTTGGTATTTGACTGACGGAGAGCTCAGGTCATGGAGACCTGACTCCAGTGGTCCTTTGATGTCCTACCATACCTGGAGTCTAATGTTAACGGTATATCGTTCCCCACACCTCTTGAATCTTCTTACACCATTTGTCTGCATTGCCATTGGGATCCATCAGATAATATGTCCTGTTTGGCTGCATAAAAAATTTAAAGCATTAAGCAAACCAAAAATTACAGTATTGTGTTTTTTACCTAAATTACAATGCTAAAAATGTTTTTTTATTTTTACCGTGTGCACAAAGAAAGTCTTGAAGTTCTTGGCCTCTGGACGCAACTCTGGAGACCATGGGATTTCCCCTTTTAGTACTTTATTTACAGGGTCCACGTAATATAGATGTGGTCCTTCAGTCAGCAAAAGCTGACGGCGTCGAGCGAACAGTCCCTGTGAAAATGACAACAAAAACACTATTCATTGTCATGACCAATAGCAACCAGCAGAGGGTGCTTCAAGATTGCTCATGTCTTTCCAAGACATAAAAAGCATGCACCTGCTGTCACCCTAGATACCATTTAAGAAACAGGCAGGACAATGTTACCTTTCTTTTGTCAACTGGTCCCATTTTATATATCAAATTATTTTCAACAAACTGGTGCCTTTAAAAGAAAAGAATGTAACAGTTAGCAGTGCTTCTGTTGCTGACCGATTGAAACTGCAGAACTATAATGATCAAGAATTTCTTTTACAGCACACTATAAACACTCTAACAAGGAATGTAGAAGTTGATACAAAGAGATAATTATTAGCACACATGCCTGCACAGCCATAAACCCGTTATTATGGATAATAACAATGTATTCATGTTTAACTCTGCTATCCCTACAGTTATAATGACACACAAGATTTAATATTTAACCAGAATGAATGGTCATGAATAGTAAACCATATTTCTGAATGAAAAGCACATGCCAGGGATTGCCAGTTGTTTGCTTCTGCAGCAGCAGCTGTTTCTCCTCACTGGAGAACTGCAGGTCCAGCTCAAATGAGTTGCTGTCCAGGTCATGGATGTATTGCTCAATATTGCTGCAGGATCTCTGTTGAAGAACACTGGCTGGGACTGAGAAGACTTGAGAAGACCTGGATGGAACCATCTGCAGGGTGCCAAACTGGCTAAGAAGATCTTCATACTGTGGAATTTAAAACAAACAGCAAAAAGGAAAAGTGTTTCCGCATGAGCACACAATCTGTACTGTAAATTCAGACAGAGCTTAAAACAATGTTCGCAATGCATTTGAATTGTTGCAAACATAAATTCTTAGTTTTTTGTTGCATTGTTTCAAAGCCGCTTTACATATAAAGAAAAACACAGAAAACAAGAAAATTATGAAATATATATAACACATATATGGCATTATTGCAAATTTGATTGCTCTTTTAAGATGTATATTAGTAATACTAATTAATAATAATAAGACTGTAATCAGTTTATAAATATAAAGATGACTGACTGATGATAACTACAACATGAACCATCTGAATAAATGCACATGCATAAGAAATCTGTATATTGTATTTAAAGGCTCATACCTACCTCAATGGTTTATCACAAGGTAATGTATCCATACAGTATACTAAAACAGTATATACTTTTTCTGAGACTATGGGACATTTAGTCAATTAACACAATAGATGACATATAGATAAATAGATAAATAGATGACCTAATAGGTATCATATTAAACAAGATATGGCATTCCAGCTTACATGGAAAAGGCCTTTAGAAAGAAGATAAACTTTATAGAACAGAAGCACAATATACACAAGGAACTTGCAATAATATCATAAAATACCTGAACATTGCATAATAAAAAGAGAAGGGAAGAAATAAAGATATTGAAATAGTAAAGTCTTTTAAGACTGTAGTTAGGTCACTATAGACCCTCAGAGTTATTACATTCTGATGAAAGATTATGAATCGTACACAAGGACATAATAAGAAAGCATACAGTATAATAGTATATAGTAGTACATATAGTGTAGTATAGTATATTTTTATGTCATGCAACATCTTGTATGAGGAAACGTTCAAAATATATTACAATTTAATTAAATTTGTTAAACAATGTTTAAGGGATAATTATTAATACAAATATTAATGACAAACTAACATTTCCATAGAAGTCTTCATCATCTTCAGCCATGGCTGGCAAATAAGGAGTCAGCTTGGGTGGAGTCTGAACGGGCAGGTTCTCCCATGAGATTGTCTCAAAGAACATGTGGCCTTTCAGAGGACTGAACCCACCCATTTCCTCACATCCCAGTCGCTTTGTGTGGTCCAAAGACTTTGAAACCAGAGACAAAACAATAAGCAAACAGAACACTTTATTCGCTTCAGATCCATAATGAAAACAAAAATTATTACCAACAGCCGCTCCACCAGATCTTTAGCTTTAGGGAAGAACTTCTCAGGAAATTCATATTCCAACTTTATTATCTTCTGGAAAATCAAGTATTCATTCCTATTAAAACACAAATGTAAACAATCAGCTGAGATGAATCAATATAATCCGCATGCAACACTGCACACTCACCTCTTCATACTTAATCAGGTGACAGAAGGGTTAATTTACAATCACATGGTTATTCACATGGTTATGAAGTGTTTTGTTTTCAACGGCTGCCCAAGCCAATTTATCGGTTGTAATGCAACCAAAAGGCAAGCAGGTCATGTGACCTGGTGGTTGGGGTTTCCTCAGAAGCCCTCTGTACTGTCTACACAAACAAGTCATAAACAGCAAAGCCAACACTTCCTGTTATTTCACACCATGTTTTTAAAACTGCGATTACAACAGTGATCAACCACCAGCACATAAACTGAACTGCAGGGCTGTGACTTGCATTGCTGCATTATTGAGAAGGATGGACTGAGCTCAAGGTGCATGGACCTGTAACTCACCCAGCTCTAAATGGAGGTAATCCAGCCACCAGCTGGTAGATTATACAACCCAATGCCCAGAGATCCGAGCTTAAAGAATACCACAGAAAATAAGCATAAACTGAGTGTGTTTTATTATTAAATAATAAGGATAAAAAATTGGAATGGTGGAAGAGGAAACCTTTTGCAGGCAGATTTTTCAGTCAGCAGCTCTGGAGAAACATACTGTGCAGTTCCAACAAAAGAATTGGCTCTTTCTGAACAGACAATACAGATACAGGGGAATAAAAAACAGCATCAGAGATCTCTATTGTTGATATCCGTTAGTGAAGTCATTTCAGTGGCTATGTCAACAAAAAATAAATGCTGTCATGTACATGTCCCATATTTATGCTACTTGAGGACTGCTGTGAGTGTATCAACAGATAACAAGAGGGTTAAAGGAAGTTAACAACAACACAGCAAGCAAGAACAACAAGCAGGAGATAAAACAAGAAAAAAATCAAGTCTACTTTACTTTGAGTGCTGTCCGAAAGCAGATGTTTCGCTGTCCCGAAATCTGTAATTTGAATGTGCATCTCTTCATTCAGTAAAATGTTCTCTGGTTTAAGGTCCCTAAATAATGAAAAGGGTCACTGTCAAAACTTTAACTTTATGAAAATATTTTAATTTAGTCATGCTATTACTTATAAATAGATGAGTTACCTGTGAATAATTCCTACTGAGTGCAAATATTCAAGTGCACAAACAATCTCAGCAGTGTAGAATCTTGTGCAAGTCTCATCAAATGAGCCAATTTTACGAATGTATCTCAGTAGTTCTCCATTCTTTGCATAACTTAGAGCAAAATCTGATATTAAACGTTAAGAATATGTTAACCAAGTAATGCTAAGTTTGGACAAAGTTCCAAAGCACAATGTTTTAAAATACTCCAAAAAAAAGGATACATAATTTATGTGTATCTTGAAATGTAAAGTACAGCTTTACAAAAAAGGGATGATTTATGCTTGACAATATGTCTTTCTCTCGTATCACATAGTGTGCTTTGTTCTCTTTCCTTATGTGGTTCTTCTCTAGAATCTTCACTGAGAAACAAAATTCAAATGAGATTAAATGAGATTTGTTTACTTTCTTTTGTTGTGTGTTTAACATTGATAATAAATACACAGCCAGAAATTTATAGGCTTGTTTTTGTAGCAAGTACTTCATGCCTATTGGTTATATACACTATACGATATGTAAATGGATATAGAATTCCCATTACTTGCATATTCCTTTCCTGTGACCAGTTCTTTTGCAAGCACAACCTGCAATCCAAATATGTATCTATTACAACAAACTTCAAAATGCATTGCTATACTACAAAAATACCTCTCTTTACTAGCTATATAGGGTGTTTAAAACCTAAAATCAACTGATTTGTTTATTGTAAAATGTTCACAAATCGCACCCACCGTTGAGAAGGAACCCTCTCCCAAAATTTTCCCAAAGGTGAAGTCCTCCTTCTTTCGTGATTGGGGTGGCTTGAGTGAAGGCATCGCTGGTTGAGCTCTGGTCTCACTGCTGCTGACCTCCATACTGAGACAGTGATGAAGGCTGGAGTTCAGATGAGTCCTTACCATTGATGAGGAAGCACAGGAACACAACATCAAGCTAGGCTGGATGGGAGCAGCATCGTACTGAACAAGCAAAACATACACAGAGAGCAAACATGACAGACTGAGACAAGCAAGTGCATGTGCAATAAGGAACAAAACACCTTGGAGGCAGCGAGCAGCTGATAAAGTACAGTAGCGCTTCCGCAGAGGGGAGGGCTGCATTTGTTTTCACACAGGATTACGAGTACTCGCATTCATTGACGTGTTTACACTAGAGAAAACGTTGTAACACTACTAATCAATGAAAACATTTACCTTGCTAAAGTTAACATGTAAGGTAATGAGTTTTGCACCACGGTATTGGTTGAAGCACTGTTAGATGCAACCACACTTTTCATGCTACCAGTAACCACATATACCTGAATGAAGATCTTGAGGTGACATACCGTTAAACATAACGTTCTGGTCTGCAAATCTTTTCTTTATTTATGTACTTATAAATGACATTTTTATGAATACAGGGTTCATTATGACATTTAAATAAAATAAAATGTCTGTGTGCTAGCAATCAATACATCAACAAAAAATAAGTACCTGAAAAACAAAGCAAAAAATATAAATCATCCATCTTTACTGTAGTATATATATATATTATATAGACGTATGTACACATACAAAATATATAAGGATAATATATGTGTGTGTGTGTGTGTGTCAGCAAGAAACAGAGATAACACACAAAGCCATGCAAATAAAGGAAGATCTACTTCCCCACAGTTAGTTGATCACTCCTCATTTGTTTACTATGAAAGATGTTGTGAGAAAAAATATTCTACAAGGTTTTGTTATTAGTATAAAAAGCTGGTACTTTCCAGACACCTGCCATACAGGGCACTTCTCCAACACCACTTTGCCAAACACACCAAACCACAGAAACTAAAGAGGACCATCCCCCATCCATAACTGACAAACTGCATGGATCTCATAGTCTATAGGAGCTTATTATTATGATATAGTTTAGATCCTTCAAAGCAGCCATCCATTAACCATAAAGTGTTGTGCACAGTTTCTCATCCAATCCTGCTAGTTTTTTTTAATTATTAAAGGAGTTCCCATATGTGCTGGGCACGTTAGCTGCTTTTCTTTCTCATGCATTTCAAGTCCAGTGTGACAAAATCGTTCCAAAGTTTATATTAAATGTGTATATATGTGCAATATAAATAAAGATGCCCAACATGAATCACAGGAAATGTACTTTAAGTAGCATATGACACAATTTCCTTTTAGAGGCATTAAAAATATAAATGGGTGTGACTTGCAGACTGCATTATTTGGTCTGTGCCACCCTTACGATCAATGGGATCAATATATATTGTACAGTACGCCATGCTTTACCTGGAAGTCATAATTAAAACTAGATCAAAAATTGATGTTCAGATTCCACCAACAAATATAATACCTAGACAGTAAACATAGCATCTTCAACAGCCAGCATAAAGTAGCTTAAAAACAAAGAGTGGCAATATGCATGACAGAAGAGTATAGTGAAGGTTGACAGGGTGCCAGTTTAGGCATAAATGCAAAAGACTTGGAATAAAAGACTGGCCATGAAAGCCATCACAAGAAAGCTACATTCATAAAGCTAGATAAGTGCTTTTGAAAGACAGTGCAAGACAGATGGCACACTATAATAGGCCTATATGTACAACGTATGTAGTTTGTTGTTATATTACAGTCAAACATTTGTGAGACATAATAAGACACAATTACTCTGCTGATGCCTGATATGTGTCAAGACACTAGCTGGAAATGTCAGATGATATCTTTTAGACTCTAAACACGTAAGAGAGCACATATTGGGTTCTAAGTCACCTGGGCTTTCAGTAAAATGTTTCATTCAGTGTGTTCGTAGGTGTCTGGTGGTAAGTACTGTGGCACAAATTTCCTGACTGTACTGTGACAGACTATCAAAATCTGTAGCCTTATAAACAACATCATGTAAGTGTTTTAACACAACGCTCCTGGTACAACAGCGCTTGTCAAATTAACTTCAATATTTATTGGTGGGATTTGGATTTTTGGTACACTTTATTTTAGGGTACCCTTGTTACAGTGTAATTATACATTTAAAAAGTAATATTATTAACAATAAGGGTCAGGATTAGGGCTTGGTTTACGGTGAGTTGCATGTAATTATAGATAGATCAAATAACAACAAATCAAAGCATACATTTCTTTTATTTCTATTTTTCAGAAGTCGTAACAACTTCATTTTCATCTGCAAAATGTATGATTTAGTAACACTTTACAAAAATGTCCTATTCGTAAACATTAGCTAACATGAACTAACAATGAGCAATATATTTTTTACAGCATTTATTAATCTTTGTTAATCTAACTGAAAACTATACAACTGTTCATTCATGTTGGTTAATTGTGCATTAACTAAGGTTAAAAGATTCAACTTTTGATATCAAAAATTTACTATTAAACATTGAAATTTTACTAAGATTAATAAATACGGTCTAAGTATTGTTAGATGTTCGTTCATGTTAACTAAGGCAGTACAGTAATGTTATCAAATATAAACCCTTGTTGTAAAGTGTTATGTATATTTCTCTAATAACTTTGAGCAGTATTGTTGATCTGGACTAGGTCGTGTTTTCGTGAAAGGTTAGAAATGACGGTCTTATTTGTCAAGTAAGCGCTTTAATAAGGTGACTGTATATGGACACAAATTAAAACAAATCCATCGTTAACCAACTGCGTCACTTCCGCTGGTGTGTTCGCGAGGGCTACTGTTTGTTTTTAGCCTGTCAGCTGACAAACTACATGTCAAAACAACACCGGCAATTCAAGCAAAACTACATAATCAAATCGCTACAAACAACAAAGTAAACAACGTTAAAGCGTGCTAACTGTTACTAAGTGCACAATAAGGCGTGAGATTTGCCACAGCGTAAAAACTGCGTGCCATTTTCACTGCAAAAAGTGAAACCCAATACAAGTTGTATTAAATTAAGAATTCAAAACGTACAAAATAAAACCACTCCCCGAAACATAAACAGCTTAGTTAGAAAGACATACCGAGCATGCTAACTGAAATACTGTAAATAAAGATGCGCCTCTTGTAAGCGCCTTATCATTTCGTGTCATTCAGGATATTAAGAAAGTAGTTTATCGTATACTGTACTCACTGCTTGGCTCTTGGTCTTTGCCATGAACGTTTACAGGCAGAAGTGTCAGTAATGTTGTCATTACAGAGCTCTAGTGGCTGCGTCGCTCCTGCCAGCTCTGACGTCACACAACAACAACAGCGTCTCGTGCAGTTTTACTGACGAGTGTAACATATACTCCAGACAGCAGAGGGCAGTGCAGTACAGGGAATCAAGTCGCATTCAATCGCAGTTCCGGTCACAAATCATACCTTTTTCTTTGTTTTAGAACATGTTTAAGTTAAGAACCAAACGTTTGGTATCCACTAATAATTATTATTTTTTACATTTTCTGTACTTTTGTAGGAGGTTACATTTCTGCATGAATGGACATTTTTCTAGGTCATAACTAAGCAAGAAACAATGGTTTTGTGTTTTAAATGTTTTAAATAATCAGATTTGTTGAAAAAATGTATGTGAATTAATAGAGATAATGACCACTTGGTTGTGGGATGTTGGTTTAATATGCTTCAGTATAAAATCCACAATATTCAGCTATATCTTTTTAGGCAGATGTACAAGTATTCAGCACTAATGCCACTCTGTTATTAGTGGGTGTTTTACAGACCTCAAAACAAAGGGAATCTCACATACAAAAAAAATCTGCAGACATCTTGATAGCATGTGTCAGGAAGACAATGATAATCACAGCATCATGTCTCTGCTTATTATATACTGATGCCCGTCATTCATACAGTTTGATTGTGATACAGTATGTCCTCCTCTTTTGAGTAGAGAATGTTTTTAATATTGGATGTGTCTCCATCCAGCTTTACATCTCTGGTGAAGATGGGGACAGGACCTGTGGGAGTGTCTGTGAGAGTGCAGTAATCTTGCTTGAAACACAAAGGTACTGGATTAATAATGACTGGTGCTTCAGGTGTCCCATCATTCTCAAAGCTCTTCAGACTGTCATGACTAAGTACAGAACTTAAAGAAAGCCCATCCTCAGTCAGACAGGTTGTGGTTAGGCACTGGATCAGGTCGTCCACTTTAGGTAATGCTTCACAGAACAAAGAAAATTCCTCACAGGGAACGCTTGTCTCACTGCACAAATCAAGTGTTTGGCACGGGGCCCAGACCTCAACCGTGGGGCCCACGTAAGGTGTGTGGCATTGTGCAGGAGGAAACATGTTCATTTTCTCTCCCTGATCCTGTAGTATTGTTATGACCTCATCTATCTTGTCAATTGGTGAAAAATCTTCCATAACATGAACATCTTGTATAGGACTTTTTGCCAAAACCCAACACTTGAGATATAAAGAGATGATATTTTTAACACTTCCAGAAGCATATTAAACAATTATTATTTATATTATTTTATAGTTGACTATTATATAACCTTTAGTATTAACCTTTAAATAACCTTTACATTAATATATTAGCCTTTAAATAACTGTTAAGTAATACATTTAATTAAATATATTTAATTACATAATAATACTTACTAAATACAAATAAGCATTACAGTTATTATTTTCTTTCATTATTATCTTACCTGAAAATTCCCTTGGTAATGTTTGTAAAGGGGCTGAAAGTATGCTTCAGGTGTTGGTACCCATGCAATTTCTTTTATCTTCATTCTATAATTAATAAAATACATCATGTTGATTTTAGTTATCTTCCCTGCATCACCTGCAGTAACTAATTTTTCTCTCTGTTTTTCCCATACACTGCATCACATGAATATAGAGAAATTACTATAGTACAAAATCATGATTACCTTAAAACAATTACCTTGCAACCGGAATAGACAAAAGCAGAATTAGAAGTCCAATCATCAGACACATTCCAATGGCAATCCTGCCAATCTGACTGGACTCATTTGATCCCACAATGACTTCTGGGAAAGATATTAAGACTCAGAAAACACATAGGAGTTTATAAGATATAAAGATATAACGAGAGATATAAATTGGTATACTATTTACCTCTGTGTCTTGTCTGCCATTTAATTGTTGCACTCCATGCACTCCACATTCCATTATAGCTTCTAATTTTATTTATCCCTGTCCTCACCATTGCAGTGTACATAGAATTAGGATCAAGTTTTGTTTCAGGAATCTGAATAATTTCTTTGTCTCCGTGAAAGCTGATGCTCTTGAAGTATATTGAAAAGTAACATTAATAACAAACTATTCATTAGAAGTCAAGTCAAGTTCATAGCAGGAGAACACAGATAGATGGTGTTATATATGCGTCTTTGATGTGGCTGCAACTGAGGAAGTTCTCTGAGGAAGATGAATCAGGTTTTTGAATGGCAGACATTTACAACTGTGAGAACCTCTAGAAGCAATCTTACATTGTCACGATGTCCATCTTTGTAGTACAGAAAATTATATCCAAAGGGGATAGCTGTTTTGTAATCATGATCTTCATATCCACTCTTCCAAATGAAATTGTAGGATCCATTTGCATATTGTACTGTCAGATTATATGGGGCATTTGGTTTAACTAAGAAAAGATCATGTATCATATTAAAATTTATCTGCTTGAATATAAAATAAAAAGTAAAGTACCGTAAAAATCAGTTTGTAAAACAATGATAATAAAATACATCGCAAATATGCTCCTTTTTTCTCTGATGATATGATAATCTACTTACTGTTTTCAGCTGGATAAAAAGAGGAATCCAACAGATTGAACATGTGACATCTATTTTCACAATAATAAAGTATGACTTTAAAATGGTCGATATCCATGAATCCATTCTGTACTTTGAAAGAACAGCTGTAATTGTCATGTGCTCTCTGAATTGGGCATTTAAATGTTCTGTATGTGAAGGAAAAGTAACACATTTAAATAGTGTTGGTATATATCATTATGAAAAAATCATTATGAATTACTAAATGGCCCATGCTGATGAATAATCAAGGTGTGTTTACAGGTTATCATTGATCCAGTAAAATTCCAGGAAGTATGATGTATTTTTATTCCTGGTGGATGTAACTGGTAACAAGCAGCTGATTGTAAACAAGTAATCTGTCACACAGGTGTGCCCATCTGACAAAGCTGAAATATAAAACAGAAAAAGGATACATAACTTTGAAAGTGTAAATACATGTGATAATGAAAGTGCAGGTTTGGCAAATTTCATTTACCCTGTGAATTGCCTTTGGGCTCCAGTGACAAAGCCCAAAAACTCCAGAGAATTCCCATCAGAAACATTGTTCAGGTACAGCAGTGTGTCAGCGGATTTCAACTCATTCAGAACTCACTGGCATTTAATGCAACACATACACTTAAAAAGATTTGAAATTGTTAAAACATACTTTCAACACCATAGTCTTTTAGGTTCTCCTGGTCACTACACATTTAGCTTATTTGCTTTGGATTAAAGGATTTTTGGTTGGAATTTTTATAGTTTATATAGAACTCATTCTGTTAATTAAGGTGAAGCAATCAATGATAAACTTTGACAAGATTATGCACTCGTTCAGAACATAAAAGTTAACATGATAACCTTAACAGGATAACAGGATTTGCAACACACAAAATGTGAATCTTTAACAACATCAGAATCAGACAGTCTTATGTCAACTCACCACCTCTGTTCAGAAGAATTAGAGAAATTTTACAAATGGCTTGAATGATGACGCCTGAGACAGTAAAAGGCAACATACAGACATCAAGGCTTTATATACAGAGCAGTTCCTGTTTACGTAAGACATCTTAACCTCTATGTTATCTAAAATCTCTGATCGGTTGTGGAATCACACGGTTCACAAATTAACTTGCACCAACCTCACATATGAAAAAGATATAAATGTCATATGAACAAAATATTTTCAATAATAATGTAGACATTTTCCCACATTATCAATGTTACCTTGAAAATGGTTTGCATAACTACCAAAGTTAAAATCAGATCTAATATAAAATTCAACCAATTCCTAGCTGGTTTTGACAGTACACTGTTATGCAATATGTTTCTTTTTACCTTTTGATACCAATTCTATACCAAGTCTATTTTTATTTAGACTTGGTAAGTTTATAAGTTTATAGAACTGAAATCTTGATGTCTGAACTATTGTTTTTGTTAAAACATTTAATCTGGTCCGTCTAATGTTCATTCTTTGAATGGTAAAGCAATAACCTGAAGATGGTGTGATGGTATATTTGTGGTTTCCTACGCCATTAAATCTCATACAGAGTTTCAGAGGTTGCATATGAATTTATAACTTCTACTGCTTCAACAGTTTTAAGGTAAAACCACAACATTTACTATACAGGTTGGTGGTGTCTTGTACAAGAAATGCTTGTTTATATATAACATTACTCTAACCTGCTGTTTTGTGTGTGTCTGTACAAATTTTCCAAACCTAACAGCAGAAGTAGTTTTAAGCATTTAATTCTTCAAACAATAAAACTTATTGGATACTTTCAGAATTGTTAAGCTACAACCACCAAAACTAAAATGTAGCTGTTGAACACACTTCTAGTTGTAAAATATGGTTAAAAACTATTTAAAAGAATCTGTACAAATAATGTGTTTTTCAAGTAACTATAAAAATTGCTTTAAACCATTCTAGTTACGTAGTCTATAATCACCAATAAAGATTTCACTCCCCGACATCATTAAAAATGTGCCCTATGTGAGCAATAAATAATAAAACAATGATAATTTTAACAAAGTGCATGAAATAATCCCATTATATTTATGTGATGTGTTTGTTACTGTTGTGAAAAACAGACCACTAAAAATGATCAAAGAATACCTCACAAAGACCACGTCATTAGAATTGCTGAGTTCAGCTAATCATTTGTACAAGAAATCAGATATGTAGAATTACCCGTAATATTATCAAGTGGATGGCATTTTCAGTCTGCCTGTCACACGTCTTATCTTGCACTGCTGTGAGCTCAAACCAGCAAATATTGATAACAATTGCAGAATTGTGTGCAACCACTGAATAGCTGAACTGGTTATTTTATTTTCTTACCAAGTGCATTATGTCTCAATATAAACACAGATAATCAGTATATTATTCCCAGTTCACAGACTTCTACCTTGCACTAAAAATATGTACTTCACTAGTGTTGGGAAATTCCACACTTTTGAGAATAAAGTAGGCAGAAAGAAAACATGCATTGGGACAAACTGCAATCTCCTAAACAGCTGTTTGTAATTTCAAAATTCTAAATTCATTACCTAATTTTTTATTTTCTCTATACATTTAGGTTCATTTTACACCAGTACAAGTCTAAAGACAATGTAACAAACTCCACCTCTTCTACAGAGCAAGCGGTTGTGGGGATATTAGTCCAAAAGCATGTATTGATGGCACATTTGGCATACTATTATGAGTACACTTTAAAGGATCTTACTGTAAACAATGTCCTGGGAATGATCATAATGCCAACTGGCACAGAAATTACAGTTTTGATCAAGTCTTCAAACTGTGTAGTTTTCGGACCACAAACAAAGTTCAATGTTGTTATTTTGCTATTTTAAGCCACTGCTAGGCTAAACATCAAGGCCGTAACAGTCAAGTCTTTAGCCCTTTTGGTACAAGCTTCCATTATCTACGGTTTATTACTCAGTTTTGGCTGATGGATTTCACTTGATGTAGTAGCAGATGGTCCATCTAACAGTTAGTTTCCAGAGCTGTGGGTGTCAACCTGGACTGTTGTTAAAGCCACCCACTGTTTGACATAATTTGAATGAAAGACTCCCACTCCCTCCAGTGAAGCAGCTTCTATGTGTTCATTCCCATCAAATGCTGAGGGGCTAGAACAGTCTGACTCCAGAAAGCCACTATCTATGGTGTCTAAATCCAGTCCCATTTGAGGGTAACCATCATCAGAGTTCTCATTAGAATTATAGGAGACCAGGGAGACCTGTTCAAGGTTCTCCAGGTCATGCTCCTGTAGATGCCAGTCATCACAGTCTAAAGCCTGTAAACTCCACCTCCCATCAGGGGCTAAAGCCCCAGGCGGCCTATCGGAGATCTCAGCCACTCTCTGATTGGCCTCTTTACTGTTGAGGATGTCCTCAATGCTCCGTCTGTGACTTTGACTGGACCAGTCGGCCATGAGGCCCTCCTGACCAGACACTGTAACGGTGTCCATTGATATGTGGCCACCTGAGTGTGTGACAACATGGCTGTTGCTTCCAAGGAAGTAGAGTTTGGATGAGTTTTGACCTGCCAGACTAATAGGGCCGGAGTCTTGTTGTTGACTGTTCCTGTTGTTATCAGGTTCCTCTGAAGTTTCAGACTGCTGCTTCTCATGAAGCACCTGCAGAGTGGAGCTCTTTTCGAGGACATCAAAGCTGTTGAAGGTTAAGACTGGCCCTACCCATTTCTGGAATGAAGCACAAGTAAATATTGTTTTATATTTATATTATACTTTGTTTTATATTTGTCATGAAAATAAATAACATCAGGTTCATAACTGCAAAGCTCAACAATAAGGAAGGCCTGGGGCCTGACTTGTAGTTTTGGAAGCAACAATTGAAACAGGTTAAAATGCTAAACCAAATAATAATGTTTTGCATTGTATGGCAATGTCATCACGAATAGATGTTTATAAATTTATAGCTTTTGTGAAATTACATTTTGGCTGTTTAATTTTACATGCTGGTATTGCTAATTTAAAACCTAGCAATTTATTTTGTTTGCACACAGTATCATCAGCTGCATTGTGATTAAGATCACAACACTGCTCTGCCAGCAATGTATATCTGCAGATAATACACATCCTTGCATCACTCACTGGATATTTAAAAGTATTTACAGGATTTAACATGATTCATTAATTAATTTTATTTAATACATGCTTAATTCAAGATCTTAAGTTTAGTTGTTTAATTTATTGCTCTCTCTAAGATGCTCTCTGTAGGCCAGTAAAAAGCTGAATATGAAACGTTCTCATATACTTCGGGTGTTTGGTGCCCACAAAATAAGAACTGTACTGATTATATAAAAGATAAACTACACGACTAAACAGAGAGAAATCATATTCAAATGTTCAATGGTGTTTATCAGTATTCTGACATTTTCTGAGAAATCTATTTTAGATTAAGAGCTGCACACTAAACCTGCATTATTCAGTCACAATATGGAAAATATTCATATACATTTCCTCTGCAAATACTTAAAATAGATTCTGCTTGATGTTATTAAACTCAAATTATAATTCTCAATGTTTGTATTTCTTAACTCAGCATGTTACTGTCCCCTACTGGAACATATTTGCTTTCGCAGATTCAAAAAACTTACGGACCAACTAGCTGCCATTTCCTGTTATAATCTTTATTAAATAATATCTGCCCCCTCAAATCTTTCTAGTTCACAACATTGACATATTTTATAAGCAGAAATGCTGGTACTATTAATATCTCATTAAAATTACTTAAGTACTCTATGGCACAAAAATAATAACTCTTCTCTTTCAAAACAAGCTCTCCATTTTTGTTTTGTGATGGAGACCTTCAGCTAGAATTCATGTTACCCAGTGGAATATTCACTAAATTTCCCCTTTAGTTAAAAACAACTATTTATAACTACCCACCTTATCAGATTTGCGTCTGAACTCATAGTACTTTCCGTTTGAGGGGAAAACTGCTACTTTCATTTTGTACATGTAACAGTCTCAACCAAATGTTTATAAGTGAGCCCTCCCTGTCCTTTGAAGCCCCTGCAGACTGAGTCATTTGCAAAATGTCACATTCCTTGCTCATGGGTGAGGTAACACATGAAAGTCCCCTAATAAAGCACATTATCACACTCACACACAGAGACCGCTGCTTATGCGTGAGAGATTTAGAGCTAGCTGGTTAAAATCAAGGAAAAAATAAAACACATACCTTAAAGTCTCCGTGATATGTATGATACAGTGGTTTAAAGTAGTCTTGAGGGCTTGGGATGTGTTGCCATAAAGACACCTTTTTAATTCCCCCTCTGTACGTGAAGAAAAGACAAAGGGTTATAGGATGAAAAGTAGAGTCTGGTGGATGCTTTTAAAGCAGGGCAATCTGAGGCAACCAGTCAGATTGCAGGATTAGGTTTAGGGTTAGATTTAGGACTGGGTTAGGAACACTGTCATTATAGATAATCGTAATCTAGCAATATTGTTTACACTCAAATAAAGAAATGAAAACAGTAGCCATCATGAGTTGTTGTGCACTGAGAAGCTGCCGAGCTCTGTGCATTTGCAAAGCTTGTAGGTCTGACTTCCTCCAATCTTTGGCCTACATGAGAATAGACTGTCTGCAGGAACATATCTGCTTTTCTTGTGGTTTTTGAGAATGTGGGAGGTGAAAAGGGACTATTCATATATATACGGTAAGTGGAGTCATATCGATTACTGGAAAACATGTTATAGAGGAGGTGCTATCAATTTATAAAATCATACATATGTGTCTTCTGTCATTAGTTTTACTGGTGTGTGGGCTATCAAGCAAAATTCTCAATACATTATCTTTTAGATTTGTAGAATTGAGAGAAAATATCTAAAAGGTTTGCTTCAAGAAAGGCAAAGGTTAATGAAGGTCTTGCAGGCATATGACTTACAGAGAGACTGATCTGACTCATAAATAAAGTGACAGCCATAAAAAAAAGTTTTTTCACTTCTCCATATACCACAAATGAATTCCCTCAAGTCTGATTTGGTTTTACAAAGTATGTGTCATATCAACCTAAAATGTGAATGTAATTTTTAAAGTAATTTATTTATATTTAACAAAAACACTTACAGTTTTCCACTGTACAAGAGCACCACCAATATCACTATAGGGACAGCCATCAACAGTAGGAAATAATACTGTTCTGACCCAGGTGAGTCAGATGTCCATTCTACACTGTTGCTCCATTCACTCCACATGGAACTTAACCAGCTTGGATCCACTGCAACCTGGATATCGGCCACATACTGCCTTCCTGGCAGAAGTCTTTCACTCACAATAATCATAGATTGTTGGTTCTGCTTCAGAGTGACAATTTGTTCCTTCTGTTGAAAAATCAACATACTTTTACTTTTGGTTCTAAAAAATCATGAACTGTGTGTAAACGTGTCAGTTTTTGTTTTCATATGGTTCAGTGTTTACCTCATTCAAGTCACTTTTAAAGTCACCTTTAATTCGTAATCGTACCCTGTAGAATAAGTTTTGATACAGTTCGTGCTCTGTATAAGCCACGTCCCATGTGAGATTGAAACCCCCACTGATTTTTTCTATAATTAGGTTAAAAGGTTGTATAGGCTTAACTGTAACAAAAAAGGTAAACAAATGTTAGAAAATGCTATAAATGCAATTACAGTGCACTTCACTGCGTCACAAAATTCACTGCGTCGGGTTTTGCACAAACTTGTGGAATCTATAAGTGCATGCTGTTGTTAAAGCAAAAGGCAACATATTAAATACATTTTTATTAAGTCCACCTTTTTATTCAACTTGCCATGCCAATAATATATTTTACAATCAAGACTATATTACATAGGAAGCATTTAAAAAGAAGCAAACAGAAGCATTTTCACTTGTGGTCTCAGACTTTTAATGATTAAATGTTCCCCTTATTGAGCAATGTCAGGTAGATGGATTAACTTACTAGATTTGCATAAAGTCATGTTTGTAGTTGTTGGGGTCTCTGTACCCACTTGATTGGATATTGGTGTTGCTGTTATAGAGCAACTGGTATCATAGCTCATCATCAGCATCAGTTCCTCTGATTCCATTGTGCACCAAGATTGTGGAGATTTCATGCTACAGTTTCCACTCGCAACATCAGATTCATCCCTGCAAGACATGACAACATAGGCTAATCAAACAATTTTACTCAAGCAAAAACAAAAAGATCAGGCAATGCTTCTGTAAAATGATTCAGCAGATTCTGCCAATGTGTCATTCCATATTGGTAGGACTCAAAGTAGGAACACGATGTGCTAGATCTGTACCTGCAATTTGCCGCAATGTAACACGATGCTGTTCCTGTCAAGTCAGAATTAGAGCAGTTCAGTTTAGAGATGAAGTCTGTGGTGCAAGTCACATTGCACGTACTGTCATCTGCAAAGTGTGATAGAGGAAATGTGGTCATTTCAGCTACACAGACAGTAGCATTTCTTCTCAATGCAACACCTGCACAGGTCAAAGGACACAAGCTATCTAAAACCTCTTAATGCTATTTTGAACTTATTTATAAGATGTTTCTAACAGGTTTGCAGAAATTGTGTTTTGCAATAAATTTGAACTTACTGCACTCAATAAGTCCATAAACAAAAAATAAGGTAATGGCTTGCCCTAGAGCCATCATGGAGTAACAGTGGAAGAATCTGTTGTCAGCTGTGCTCAGATACATGTTACTGAGCTCACATGCAAACTGCAATGAAAAAGGATGTAATTTTAATGTTTTTGAAAACTGGTACAGTATATTTTAATGTGTAACAAATGTTAAGATTAATAACAATATAAATAACAAATTGATAACAACAAAATACTACCACTAATAAAATAATAAAACAATTACATAAAGGTTTATTTATAAAATCATAAATCTGTAGTAAGCCTATATCAAAAAATGTAACAGCAAGCATAAAACAGGTTGTTTTGAAAAGGAGAGTTGTTTATTTGAAAAGAGAAGTAGACAGGTGAAAGTGTCTATAAAAGAAGAAGAATTTTAAAACATTCCTACCGTAGTAGTATTCCCATTTAACCAATGTTTACAGAAATTATATTTCTCTCATTACAGAAATATGAATTATTGCAATTCTCTGTCATATGCCAGTACATTGCACACGTCTTGACATTTACACTGTGCCTATCTAGTGATTACATGCGCAGTCAGAGCGCTCATGACGAAAATATGACATTAAGGATGTGGTTGTGGTTAAACAAAAGCCTTTCTTGCAGAGGCTCCACCCCTTATAATGCCAATTAAGGAGCTTTCCTGTTGTGTAGGTGTTGACTTCAGGGGCCTGTTTAAAGTGTAATGTCATCAAATTTTGACAGATTTGGGTCATGTGTGTGTATAGGTTTAGTGATACTTGTAAGTGCCAAATGTCCTTACTAATGAAATATCATGACAACCAACTTGTGAGGACATTTTACTGGTTCTCACTAAATAAAATATCTCATACATTGGCCAAATAATTTTTTTTCCCGGAATCTAATGTCATGCATGTTTGTGTGAGGGTTAGGTTTATGGGTAAGGTTAGAGTTGAGGAATAGAAAATATAATTAGCCTGATATAAAATCAATGAATGTCTATGTCTATGTATGTAGTTTCTGTGATTTATCATCAGGCCCGCTAATTGGAAGCAAACCTTTCATCACAAAACGGCGGTAATTTCACTCAGCGACAGAAGTGCGCAGTCCAGACGGTGGTGTAAAAATGCCGCACACTTGCTGCACATCTGACAGCTCGAGTTCATTCATTGCACTTTGTGCAGCACATTAAACTTCACTAGAACAGAAATATTAACAGTGATAATAAGATTATGTAGTTTAATTTACTTTCATTGCCAAACCCAAATTTATGATCTGTCAAAGTAACACTTTACAATAAAGTTTCATTCTGTAAAATTAGTTAATGCTTTAGCTAACATTAAGTAACAAATAGTGTTTTAACAGAACTTAATTTGTTAATATTAACAAATACAATTGTGCGTTATCTATATATATAACTTGATTTTAAAAACGTACTAGTAAGTGTTGAAAATAACCTCATCATTTGAATTTTTTGCTTTAAGTATTGTCAGTTGATGTTAACTATGGTAGTTGACAAATATAATCGAATTGTAAAGTGTTATTTGCATAATTCTTATGTTGTGCGAACTGTAGTAATTTCTGATTATTCTCATACATGGTACACTACTCGTTTCATGCAGTCCACCTACTAGCCACATTTTCTTTTACTATATGCTTTTTATAGACACCCCATCCCCCACAATACATATGAATACCAGCAAACGACTTGACTTCTGATTTGTATAATTAGCAACCTGTTTTAAAGACATTTTTTCCGATGTTTTGGTTATGTCATAGCTGAACGCACAGTTGCAGAGAGCGCATTACATGTTTTTCTTCTTTGCACACTTCAAGTTTTTTGGATGGTATTTGTCTTAATGTTTTTGGCACCAAGTGTAATTCCTTGCGTAACCTAATTCTGTTGTTTTATGGAATGGGTTTACTTAACTATATATTGGGGACAAATTTTTACCCCAAACCTGAAAAATCTGAGCAAAATCTCCATTTGGGGACGTCCTTATAGGTAAAAAGGTACAAAAATACAGAAAATACAGTATCTCACAGAAGTGAGTACACCCCTCACATTTGTAAATATTTTAGGATATCTTTGAAATGACACTTTGCTACAATGTAAAGTAGTGAGTGTACAGCCTGTATAACAGTGTAAATTTACTGTCCTTTCAACATAACTCAACCCACAGCCATTAATGTCTAAACTGCTGACCACAAAAGTGAATACACCCCTAAGTGAAAATGTCCAAATTGGGCCCAATTAGTCATTTTCTCTCCACAGTGTCATATGACTCATTAGTGTTACAAGGTCTCAGGTGTGATTGGGGAGCAGGTGTGTTAAATTTGGTGTTATTGCGCTCACTCTCTCATACTGGTCACTGGAAGTTCAACATGGTGCCTCATGGCAAAGAGCTCTCTGAGGATCTGAAAAAAGAATTGTTGCTCTACATAAAGATGGCGTGGGCTATAAGTAGATTGCCAAGACCCTGAAACTGAGCTGCAGCACGGTGGCCAAGACCATACAGCAGTTTAACAGGACAGGTTCCACTCAGAACAGGCCTCGCCATGGTCAACCAAAGAAGTTGAGTGCACGTGCTCAGCATCATATCCAGAGGTTGTGTTTGGGAAAAAGACGTATGAGGGCTGCCAGCATTGCTGCAGAGGTTGAAGGGGTGGGGGGTGGGGTCAGCCTGTCAGTGCTCAGACCATATGCTGCACACTGCATCAGATTGGTCTGC
This sequence comes from Chromobotia macracanthus, assembly GCA_036877525.1. Lineage (NCBI taxonomy): Eukaryota > Metazoa > Chordata > Actinopteri > Cypriniformes > Botiidae > Chromobotia > Chromobotia macracanthus. Next base: position 1,268,867 of record JAZGTH010000115.1, read on the forward strand.
ATGGCTGTCACCCCAGAAGGAAGCCTCTTCTAAAGATGATGCACAAGAAAGCCCGCAAGAAACAGTTTGCTGAAGACTAGCAGACTAAGGACATGGATTACTGTAACCATGTCCTGTGGTATGATGAGACCAAGATAAACTTATTTGGTTCAGATGCTGTCAAGCGTGTGTGGCGGCAACCAGGTTGAGGAGTACAAAGACAAATGTGTCTTGCCTACAGTCAAGCATGGTGGTGAGTGTGTCATGGTCTGGGGCTGCATGAGTGCTGCTGGCACTGGGGAGCTACAGTTCATTGAGGGAACCATGAATGCCAACATGTACTGTGACATACTGAAGCAGAGCATGATCCCCTCCCTTCATAGACTGGGCCGCAGGGCACTATTCCAATATAACAACTCCAAACACACCTCCAAGATGACCACTGCCTTGCTAAAGAAGCTTGAGGGTAAAGGTGATGGACTGGCCAAGCATGTCTCCAGACCTAAACCCAATTGAGCATCTGTGGGGCATCCTCAAACAGAAGGTGGAGGAGTGCAATGTCTCTGACATCCACCAGCTCCGTGATGTTGTCATGGAGGAGTGGCAAGGCCTGTTCTGAGTGGAACCTGTCCTGTTAAACTGCTGTATGGTCTTGGCCACCGTGCTGCAGCTCAGTTTCAGGGTCTTGGCAATCTACTTATAGCCCACGCCATCTTTATGTAGAGCAACAATTCTTTTTTCAGATCCTCAGAGAGCTCTTTGCCATGAGGCACCATGTTGAACTTCCAGTGACCAGTATGAGAGAGTGAGCGCAATAACACCAAATTTAACACACCTGCTCCCCAATCACACCTGAGACCTTGTAACACTAATGAGTCATATGACACTGTGGAGAGAAAATGACTAATTGGGCCCAATTTGGACATTTTCACTTAGCGGTGTATTCACTTTTGTGGTCAGCAGTTTAGACATTAATGACTGTGGGTTGAGTTATGTTGAAGGAACAGTAAATGTACACTGTTACACAGGCTGTACACTCACTACTTTACATTGTAGCAAAGTGTCATTTTTTCAGTGTTGTCACATGAAAAGATATCAAAAAAATTTACAAAAATATGAAGGGTGTACTCACTTCTGTGAGATATTGTAAAGGTTCCTTTCAAGTTAAAAAGTGCAGAAAGTAGCTGTTAAGTCTATGGAATGTCCCCATTTAGATAACAGGGACTTGTTATTGCAAATGTGCATGTGTGTCTGTGTGTAAAATAAATCAATATACATAAAAAAAGTAAATGCACGAATATAAAGCAGTGATTAATGTGTGGCTTTTTGTTTAAATACATAGCACTTATGGTTTAGCGATATGATAGTTAAGTATGGTAATGTATAAAATCAGGTAATGTCTTTCAATTGTTTTTAACCTATTTTTTCCACTTTATATGCACGGGGAGGGGGTTAATAAAAGTGAATACAGAACACTTCAACAATAAGCCTTGAATTTGAACAGATAGCTAGGACCTTTTAGGTGTTTAAAGAATGCCTGACCAAAAAACAGTGGGTTTCTGTCACTCAGTTTTCAAAACAAACAGTTAGCGTGAACTTAGTGTTACTGCACTAAACCAAAAATATAATTTTATTTTAGAACGTTGTAATTAAGAATTAAGTATAATTGTTTATTAAACAATTATTTTATCATGTTTTACTCTGAATTGTGTGTGCAGGTGCCACTCATCAGCCTGTATTCATAGCAAATCGCTTGTAATTCATTAACCTGTAATTATAGGAACTAATCCGTTCAATTTGTGATTCAGTGTATATATTAACATTATAGCGCATTTTACTCAGGCACATGCGTGTGTGCTCATGGGTCCTAATTATCTTGGGTAAATGTCTGTTTTCCTTTTTTCCAGCAGGGAAACTTAGCTAGATTTTTGCTTATAGTTTCAATCGAATTCTGATCTATAAGACATTTAGTTTAGAGATCAACCCTCGTCATCACCGATCAGAGGTATGTCTGCAAAAATGCTTAAAAACATAGTAAATTCGCGGCCATTTACGCGGATTAAAACCCTGTTAAGTTTGCGCTGTTTTGTTTGCGGTTCTTGCTAGATAGCCAAGCTAGGCTAACACCGTTATACATTGCACGAGATATCACAAACCACGGAGGCAACGGTATAATAAACAAATCGCATGTTTACATTGTATGTAGTTTCTGTGATCATCAGGCCCGCTAATCGGAGGCAAACCTTTCATCACCAAACGGCGGTAATTTCACTCAGCGACAGAAGTGCGCAGTCCAGACGGTGGTGTAAAAATGCCGCACACTTGCTGCACATCTGACAGCTCGAGTTCATTCATTGCACTTTGTGCAGCACATTAAACTTCACTAGAACAGAAATATTAACAGTGATAAAAAGATTATGTAGTTTAATTTACTTTCATTGCCAAACCCAAATTTATGATCTATCAAAGTAACACTTTACAATAAAGTTTCATTCGGTAAAATTAGTTAATGCTTTAGCTAACATTAAGTAACAAATAATGTTAACAGAACTTAATTTGTTAATATTAACAAATACAATTGTGCGTTATCTATATATATAACTTGATTTTATAAACGTACTAATAAGTGTTGAAAATAACCTCATCATTTGAATTTTACTTTTTTTTTTTATAGACACCCCATCCCCCACAATACATATGTAAGAATACCAGCAAACGACTTGACTTCTGATTTGTATAATTAGCAACCTGTTTTAAAGACATTTTTTCCGATGTTTTGGTTATGTCATAGCTGAACGCACAGTTGCAGAGAGCGCAATACATGTTTTTCTTCTTTGCACACTTCAAGTTTTTTGGATGGTATTTGTCTTGATGTTTTGGCCCCTGCACCAAGTGTAATTCCTTGCGTAACTTAATTCTGTTTTTTTTTTTTTTTTAATAAAGTCAAACTGTCCAGGACTCCTGATCAGTTGATGAAAATATGTAATGCAGAATGATCCAATGGCTTTTGGCTTTTGCCCACAGTAACTCACACTTTACTGGTTCTCACTAAATAAAATATCTCATACATTGGCCAAATTAATTTTTTTCCCCGGAATCTAATGTCATGCACATGTTTGTGTGAGGGTTAGGTTTATGGGTAGGGTTAGGGTTGGGGAATAGAAAACATAATTGGCCTGATAGACATTCATTGATTTTATATGTATGTAGTTTCGGTGAAACCGACAGCTTGACCTAATAAAGTTATCCTGATCAATTGATGAAAATATGTAATGCAGAATGGTTAGATGACGTTTTGGCTTTTGCCTACAGTAACTCACACTTTGCCTCAGTGCACTGTTATACATTTGTACCTTTTCTTAATATTAGCAATAGTAATGAATGACTATTAAACGGTACTGTTGAATGAGATTGCATGCATCTTGCTTCAAGAAGAAAAATATGCTGTCTGTATTTTCTAGGCTTCTGTATACTTTAGTGGCCCACAAATCATGTCTGGTATAGCGTTAAGTCGTCTCGCACAAGAACGAAAGGCCTGGCGGAAAGACCATCCTTTTGTAAGTATGAGATGTTTACGCTCACATGTGAGAAGCGCCATACTCTTACTTCGAGTTACATTAGGGTAAATCTTTTGTAAGGATGATTAAATGGAGAGTTAAAGTTTCCAATCAACAAAACATTTGTAGAGACTGTAAATTATCTAGAACTGTGATATTTGCTTTTTGTGATAAAAGCAAAGAGGTTACTGAAGGGCTACTTTCCATTTGTAGTGGAGAAACTGGTGTTTTAAGTTTTCACACAATGTATTTTAACAACTGCAATTGAAACTGTATGGGTGTAACATAAAAGAATGGCAAGACTCATCTTTTCAAACTTTTAAAACCACCCACAGGTCTGTCTGTCATTCTCTTTCTCTCTTTTTCTTTCTTTCTTCTTATGAATTGTTAATTTTGATTATAGTTGAGTGTGGTTTTTTTGTGTTTTTTTCAGGGTTTTGTAGCTGTTCCAACAAAAAACCCTGACGGAACTATGAACTTGATGAACTGGGAGTGTGCCATACCTGGAAAGAAAGGGGTATGGACCAAGTTTAAAATATGGTATTTATTTATTTGGTGCAAAATTAGTTTTAATAAATTCCTCTTTTTTTTTTTTTTTTTTTTTTAAGACGCCGTGGGAGGGAGGCTTGTTCAAACTTCGGATGCTCTTCAAGGATGACTATCCTTCCTCGCCACCAAAGTGTAACTCAGATGTTCAGTTGTGCTTTTGCTTGGCTTTAGATTGTTCTGTGCATGATGATGATGATAATAATATAATATAGTAATAATCGTGCCACATTCTCTTGTTTCTTTAGGTAAATTTGAGCCGCCTCTTTTCCATCCGAATGTATATCCGTCTGGTACTGTATGCCTGTCTATTTTAGAGGAAGACAAAGACTGGAGGCCTGCCATTACAATCAAGCAGGTTTGATGGAAAAAAAATGCTTGTAGTACATTAAGAGGTGGTGATTTTTAATTTTTAATACATTAAGAGGTGGCCAATTTTTAAAATTGGTTACATTACAAAATATTTCTTCATACTTACAAAGAACATTTTAAGCAACATTTGCATTGTTCTGTAAATGGCATAGGTAATTATCAGTTACTGGTGTAATAAATTTCTGCAGTTATCCCTGTTTGTTAATCTAGGCTAAGTTTCACAGATGTAGGATGTGGTCATTTAACTCGTATAGGAGCATCCCTAATGGAAGAGATTGTGGACACATTCTTAAATGATTAGTTTCACACTTTACACATTCAATACATTCAGTTAAGTCATATGAAACCAAACCTTAAAATAACATTATAGGTTTAATGCAACTGGTATTGGAAGATGATTCGTTTTAAATATGCTTTTTCATTTGCTGTAAAATTTCACACACAGTGCTTCCCTGAAGAGGGCAGTAGTACCTCAGGAAGTGCCACAGTTTATGCAGATTTCTTTTGCGGTCTCTCTTTTAGATCTTATTAGGAATCCAAGAACTCCTTAACGAACCAAATATCCAGGACCCTGCACAGGCTGAAGCGTACACAATTTACTGGTATGGCCCTCATATTTAATGTCTTCCCCTTGAGCCTCTGTAGTTTATTGCCATCTATGCATCTTACGAGTCTTGTTTAAATTTCTGTTTACATTTTGCAGCCAAAACAGAGTGGAATATGAAAAAAGGGTCAGAGCACAAGCCAAAAAGTTCTCGCCGTAAACGTCAAGATTTTCCACACTAATCAAAATGAGTTTTGACCAGGTCTCCTCACCCCTGTTACTTTTACAGATCATATTCACTTCATACTAATTTCCTGCTGGGCTTAAAGAAACGAATGTGTTGTGCCATTGTTGATCCACTAATGCTCATCCCAACTCCAAGAAATGTTTTTCTTTTTTTTTTTTTTTTAATTTGGCCTTCATATAATGTTTTTGTTCCCCATATGGGCTAATCCACAGCAAATGAGCTCACACCAGGCTGTGAGGTTTTTGTTGTGGGTGGGGTTACTTGGTAACAGTGTTTAACTTTTGCAAAAAGCAAAAATCGGCACAAACATCCACATGCAGAAGAAACTAATTTCATAGATGAAGAGGTATGAGCCTAAAACTGATTTCATTTCATTTAATCTTTGTTCTCTCTCAGACTGCCCTCCTTAGTCTTTACATGGTTTTAATGGTTTAAAACTTGCTATTAATGTCAGTATTTCAACTGCTGTAAAATGCTACTTTTATACTTTCTTTACTTTGACTTAGTTTCTCTAGATAAATGTCCATTTCTGATGCAGGCAATGTACTAAGCATGTACCATTCAGTATGCTAGCCTTGTGCCTTGATCGTCTGTGTAACGTAAAAGAAAAAAAAGACTTAAAGTTAAAAAGGCCTCTGAATCAAATGGATAGCGGGTTAGTTAATCGCTGCATCAGTCTCTTTGTGTTTATATGGTGTTTTGTTCATGTAAGTGTATAGATTAAATAAAAATGTTTATACAAAGTCAGATGTGTGGCTGCAGGTACATTGTGCACAAATGTCATGAAAAGCTCAATTTTTCCACCAGCTATGAAAGGTAAGTCTCAATGGTGTTTGTCTAAATGGTGTCATTGTTTCACCGTACTGAACACTTCAGCAGTACAAGTAACACTGACTAGTGATCTCTGTCACTTAATAGTATTTGAATTTTTCTGGAGGCAAGAAATTTCTGTTTGTCATTTAAAGAACAATTTGCTTTTTACACAAGCACAAAACCTCTTGTAATTTGGTGTAGACAGTCTTGATAATCAGCCTGACGATCAATTGCAAGGTCATCCAGAATGGGAGAAGTTTTAAATCTGGAAACTGGAAAAAAAAAATGCATATTGGGATTAAAATAATATTCCCATACTCATGTTGCACATGGTCATTAAGATTGTTGTATTGTAAATAGGTGGGATTCAGCCTGAAATGTATGTGAAACAGTGCTTTTGACTATTGACAATGGGGCAGGACCTGCATGACACTTGTTGTCATGTCTTGGCAATGTGTTAATCAGATCTAGCAGATGCATTGCACTTCAAGGCTGGGGCTTTCTAGTAGATAGAGGACCCCTACTTAGAAAGAACAGGGTTTGTTGGGTTGTGTGGGAGGGATCTAGCAGCTTGGTGGGTGTTGTGCTCATGTGGAAATGCCCCCACATCTGTATCAAAGGTAACGGTAGCCTGAATTGGAAAAGCCTGCATTCAGTGAAATTAGATGTAGAAAGCAGGAGAATGTTCATACTAATTATGTATTCTTTACAAAGGTAACATTTAATCAGGCTGACATTAACTCTGTAAGGTGTTCCCATGAGAATTGCAGCTTTCAGTACTGTAAACTTGTTAAGGTGGATCTGACAGAATGAGTAAAATGCTGCACCTGAAGTTCTCGCGGGGGTCTGCACAATTATGAATATGAATATTTGAAGCATGATTTCCACATGCTGATCATGTAAGAAAACCAGCTAGAAACTATTAGTGGAAAATAATGTCAGTGTGTAGAGACTAAAACCTGCTTCAGAGTTTACTCTGCTAATTGCAGTAGAGGATTACTTGCACTAGAGATTTTAAACTTTATTTGAAAAGGTTTGTGGCAGTGCGCTGAGTTTTAGTCAAAATTTTTACATTTTTCAGGCTATAATTGATGGAGATTTGTTACTAATTGGTTAGTTGTTGCTTAATCTTGTGTAAATTAAATATTTTGTACCCTTAAACATTACACTTGAGCATTAAGCTTTTACTTTTCTAAGAAATCCTTATAGAATACAGGCTACCAAGCATTCTGAACACCTTAGCAACAGCACAGCAAGGCCTTAGCAACTATCCACAACAACCAAGTTTTGTGATGAGAGTTGTGCATGGACAAGCACAGATCACATTGCCTTCAGACAATGTAAAAATCTGGTTGATGATGTTCTCTATGCATTTCAAATCACACAATAGACTTCTCGAACCAAATGCAGCAATCTGCATAATTAGATCCATAACACAAGAATGTCCCCTGAACCTTTTAGAGTCATTTGTGCATCATGAGGGAGTTTTCACAGTAACCTCAAGGGCCTTGTTGATTGCCATCTTTGAGTAGCTGGTTAAATAAGATTAACGCACAATGCAAATTATGGTTCTGCAATGCAAATTAAAGTATTACTGCTACTTTTTTTTACCTGTTTCCATAAAAGCCAGGCTGATATTCTTCTCCGTCTTATTTCTTAAATGCAGTTTGCTGTTTATAGACCTCCACATTTTCCTCCTGATGTCTGTTTAATTATAAAAGTCATATTTCCTCTTTAACCAGAGTTGCTTTGTATGATATCCATCCAGGGTTTTCTGGATGGAATGAGAAATTATGCAGGTGTTCAAATATTACAATCAGCAGACCGGGGGGAAGAAAACTTTCAATGCATTTCCCTTCACAAAACCAAAATGTTATCTCTGGTTACCTATGATGTTAACCAGAGATAATGTTAGGCACAAACTTCCCAAAGAATTTGAACCCAAAACACCTAGCTTACTATACCTTTCCAGCAATCTGTTTTAAGAGTAAAACTGTAGTTGTTTTAAAGATGCTGTGCAGCAGGCACTTCAAATAGTCTGAGCCAGTTGGGGTGGTGCACTAATGAGGTGCCCATGGTAACAGACATCGTGAACCTTTTTCTCTGATCAAAAACCAACAGATATCAAAACTGGAGTCATTTACTGAGAGGATCTACCACACCTTAACATTTATAGCTGTGTTCTGGGAATTCTACAGGGTTCAGGGATTTCATTTGGGTGGGGTGTGAATGTGATTGATTTTTGTTTGATGGAGGATTTGGCATTTCTATATTTGTCATTTCAAGAAATGATGTTCTTGTATTTGCATCTGGCTGTTTACAGAGCAGAGCTCTGTTGTGCGCAGACTTACACTTGTTAGATGATTGTTAAGCATTTGGAATTGACTAGATTTGTGCTTGAATGACTCATAAAATGTGATGTGATAACAGACTTATTTAATTAGAACAATGTGCAACATTTGACTGCACTGCATTTTAGTGAACAAATGGTTTAGACAACCAAGATGATGGAAAAACACCTACATTTAGAAACAGGCAAAATAAAATGGCAGAAATTAAATAACTTTAGCTACTGACTTGTCCCCAAATAGACCAAATAACCTTATATAGTTTATTAGAGAATAGTTTATAAGCATCAGTGATTAATTTGCACCTGGCATCATGTTGCATTTCTTTAAACTATGTAATATTTTGTGAGGCTTGGTCATTTGCTTTAAGCAGCATTATGAAACCTTTAGTACCTGTATATGAATGATTGCAATTATATAAAGATGATGTCTGCATGATGGAGTTCTACCCATAGAAGCCTGAAGTACAATCTATTAGGAAGGCTTGAAAGAAATGTTTTTATTTGATCCTTTTAAATGAACGGTGGGGCGTTCAAATACAAAACAGTACACAACCCCACAAGTGGGATGGTGGAAGTGGAAACCTCTAGAGCTTCAAAGAGCCCATCAGTTGTGGTAACACCGGCTATTTATAAAGTGCAGGCCTTAATTCTTCATATTATAAGCACTCAGTATTTGCAGGAACACAACACAGTAACATCCTGTTCAGTTCATTCAGATTAAACCACTGTGTGCACTCAAAGTGAGTGAGCGTGATATGATTTAGTCTCGGCTTGTGTCGTATGGAACTTTTCACATGGGTTATGGCTTAATGAAAGACAACTATTGGTGCCATTTAACACTCTTGAAAAAAATCATTTTAACACAATTTTACACAATTATCTTCAAGTCTGTTTATTGTTTAATGACAATCTATAAATTATGTAACAGATTTTACTTAAAAAATGTCACTACTCTGCATGGTGTTTTTAAAACAATAATATAATGAGACTTTTTTAACCTTTATGAGAAGGTTTATTATTATTCATATATGCTCCATAACATGTAGATCCTTAACAACCATCCCAGTCTGCCTTCGCTATTTAAAAGCGCTGTGATTTGAAGCGTAGCCATGAAATCAATGAAAGTAAATAACCCGCACCTTTTCTTCTGCCTAGGTAAAGCCTTTACGAGCCTCTTCCAGCTATTTGGAAATCCTTTGCTGAGAGAAGATGCCCGACTGGTGCTTTGTTTTATTGGCTCTGCTAAAGAATCATTTCAGTGTACTGAGAGGCACCTCGCCCCAGCAGCTACGTAATTAATGTGTCCGAGGCTATTTATAGTAGCGAGGAAAGGCAGTGGAGACGTGGGTGGTGTAGATGGGTGGGGGGTTGGTGGTGGTGGTGGTGGGGGGGGTTGTGGTGGCAGGGAATAAGGAGTAATTCGGGGGGCAGTGACACCTCATGTTTCCTCACAGTCGTGAAGTCTGAGGCTTCAGCTGTAGATGACAAATAATTAAACTTCCTAAGACAGTCTGATGTAACAATAAAAAAAACACAAATTGAACTGAATTGAGAAACATCTGATCTTCAGAGGAATGTCCAGATGTCTTCTGCACAAGAAATATTGATCCTTGTCTTTGTGTGGACTATTTTCTCGAGTGTGCTCCAGGTATAAGATCTTTTCAAAAGAGCTTTGTTGAAGGCTTCTGTCTGCAGGTGCTCTTCAGACTGTTTTAAGTGATAAATGGCCCTGTGATTAAACATCCTGGTGCTCTGCTTCAGTCTGAACACTCCTGTGTGAGACTAAGTGAAATTAACAGCTGGCATTTGACTGTGATTGTCATTTAATTTTTTTCAATTGACTTGCCAGGTCTGTCTGCTGGGAATGACGTTGGCTAGTTCAATAGCTATGTTGACTTTCCTTTGTAATTTCACACGTTAGAAAAGTCTAATCAATAACTCAATCAATAATCAATAACTACAGCTCAATAAAAAAACATTCTGTGTTAATAACAACCAGAAGGTTAATTAGATTGTCTCATTTATTTCCTTTGCATGTATTCCTTTAAATAAAACCAGTCCAAATAAGAGAAAAAGAACATAACATCTGAGAGATTGCAAGCAGTGGTCTTTAAGTGCAGGTAATTTTCCTCTTGTATATTGAAGGAGTAATTTGCAAAGACTCCCCAATGTTCTGTGCTTTTCTTCTTGCCCTGCAGACTAAAAGCATCACGTTTCATCATATTCTCGCATGTATGTGTCTGAACACAAGGCTCTCACACGTTTGGTCTGTGACAGCATGAGTCACCACACTGTTAGGGAGCTTGGGTCCATGGTTCTGTTTTACTCATACTAATAAATGTCTCAGTTCTACTGTCTGCAGGACAGCACCTCCTCCTACTGTTTTGGCTAATTGGAACAAAATAGAGGAGACCTACATAAATGCCAAGCCTTGGCTGGGTTTGTTTCCTTTTTCAGTGTGCACCATTGGACCAGCAGTGAAACAATAGTCTAGAGGTTTTATGAAGGTTCTGCAGAATTTGCCCTATTTATAAAATGCTGGCAAACCAGCAAGGGAAAGTAAATTATTGAGCTTCAGGATATCATGGTTTATAAAACCGTAGGCTGTCCAGCCTTTAATATTCATCTGTTTGGCAGGCAACGCTGATGTAACTCATAGAGGATCTGTCGTGCTCTGTTTAAACCAGAATGCTTGTTGTAGCTACAAATATTCACACTTTCTGTACATTATAGCTGCTGTATATTAGTTTTGCTTATGTGACCAAATCTGTTTTGTCTACTAGGATATAGATGATACATATTTCTTACAGAATAAATGTTATGATCCAAGACAATGCCTTCAGACAGGTACAGTTTTGTGGTCCACTTGAACAAATGTGAAAATATACACTTGCTTCAACAATATAACAATATTATTTCTTGGCTAGACCCACAGCTGACAGCCCCTCAGCAACAGCTCCAGGCATGCAAAGTAGCCTTACACTTCCCCTTACCATATATGGATTATACCGGTGAGCGCGAGGGGAGAGGAAACATCTCAGAGAAATGAAAACGTTTTCCTGTCATCAGATGAGGAGGACAAATTAACGTTTATTGCTTACTTGACATCTCCCGTCTTAAAGGGGTATACCACCGACCAGCTGCGTAGAATTCGATGGGCAAAGAAAAGTGTGAGACGCACAGAAATACTCGCACAGGCATCGCACAGCAGTGAATGAGACATCCACAGGTGAGCTGCATTTATGATCATCTATGTTTCGATTGCACTATGTGCATGAAATGCCTTCATTTATAACATATGCATTCACTTTGCATTGTGAATTGTAGTCAGATATATGAGAAATGTTATTTGCTTTCCATTATTTACGTGCACAAGTGAAGTCATGTTGTTTTTGTCTTGTTCTCAACAGCCTTTATGATATGGAAAGGTGTTTCTATTACTTACCATATTTTCATAATTTAAGCGGCACAACGGTTTATTGTGTATTTAATGCCTGTTTCAGTGATAATGTGAAAACGGACTTTTTAAAGCATGTTTTAAGCATCTAATGTTAAAGTCTGTTTTTGTTGCTGCTTATGTACGGTTATGTTTTATAGTAGTTCGCCACCTGTAGCTGTGTCGCAACAGATGTTACGGATGGTAAAGTAGCGCTCAGAGGGCGCAGTTATTCAGCACAGGGATTTTTGTCTAGATTAACTGACAACGACAAAACATCGCACTGAATCTTGTTACTTTTAACATATTCAGTATGAAAAGAGCAATTAGACAATGCACATTTAATGTACATCGTTAAGTTTTGTCGGTCTGTGTTGCGCAGTTTCTAATAAAGTTATTTTGACCAGTTCTTAAAAATAATGGCGATCTCGAATTACACACGACAAATTCCCTCATAAACTATATTTTTTAAATTACTTAAAAAACAGATTTTTTTAAACATTAGTAACGTCTTAGATATCAGCCTAAAAGAGGAAATAATGCAGAAATAAATGCAATTTGATTGTGCTGACGTGGTAAACTCCCAAACAAAAATACTCATTTGAATGACAACACATTTTTATTTTACCCCTGAGAAATTGTTGGTGTTGATGGTGCACAAGGGAGTCAGTTGCCAAGACAACAGCACATAAAGATACAAGACAAGGTTGACGATCCAAGAAGCAAATTATATATCATGTGTGTATGTTTATTTAAACACAGCTCAGAGTGCAAAACTTGAGTACACACAAAAAAGAAGCAGAAAAATTAGCCAGAAAAGTAAGTGGCGAAGGGAATATCAAACAACTTAATTAGTTACACGAAGTGGGAGTTGTTCATAAAAAGTGCTTGAAATACACATAACTGCATGTTTGTTGATCTGGGTAAAATAAATTTGATTGCACATTGCAGTAGAGAAAAGACTTAAATGCAGTAAAATCATTTCTATAATTTTAAAGGTTTGTCTGTCCTATCCTTTTCATGCCCAACAACATTTTTTCAGTTCTCAAGAACATTACACTGTAATGTATACAATACACTGTATACAAGACTGAGGCGTCACTTTTCTTTATTTTTTACATCCACAGTGTAAGAGAATAAAACACTCCTACACCAGCTTGTCCCACAGTAATTGAATGTGAAAGCACAGACTTTCCTTTGGTGTCTGATTGACAGTTTAAATCTGTGCTGTTCTTAATGGGGCTTGAGCAGACGTGTGAGCAGAGATTCCTGCCACAGGTGAAAGACAGCACTCTTTTTGTGAGTTGTAGGCTGTGAATGCCGCACTGGAGCTATAGAAAAACAAGTAGAATTGCATTGCTTTCTGTAACCTCTATGTATTTTAATGTGCTGAAATCAGAGACTGTTTTTGATTTTAAGGGTCTTTTGACTCAAACCTATTTCATTAGATCTGATGGCTTTCTCATTCTTCTCTAAAATCATGATGACTCGTCATCATTTACCCCTTATTTTACCAAATAATCAGACGGTCCACTTTAGCAGAGTGAAATTTCACTGCTGCATTTGAGAAGTATTTTCTTAAAGTTGCTGTTGATTTGATTTGAGTATGTGTTCCACTGTGATTTCAAAGAGGGCTTGTTTTAAACCAGCTGCCTTATGTCAAATAAATCTGGATGAACATTCATTAGACTGATGCACTGCAGCTCTTTGAACAAACAAAATGTTTTAATATGCCATTGAAATTGTCAGAACAAAGTAAGTTTACGTTAATGTTATTATTTACATTGATCATGCTTTAACTATAAACTTCACTACAGTCTGAACAATAAAAGGGTTAGCAAGAAGCTCCTTTAGGGATAGTTAATTTTTAAGATGTTTAGATAGTTAAGATTCTGTCATCATGTATCCATTCTCATGCCATTCCAAACTCTCAGTCACCATTTCCTTTCATAGTAGGGAAAACTGCAGCATCAACATCCTTTAAAGTTTCCGTATTTTAAACAAAAGTAATGTGAGTTTTCAGTGATGATAGATTTTTATTTTTGGGTAACTTGTCCCTTAAGGGATCATGTGCCAAACATGAAGACTATTCCAAAAGCCTTTCAATTTTGTGGTTGCCTAAGATACCTTGGGCATAAGATACCTTACCATTTTGGCCAAGTTACTTTGCAGCATTCTACAGTATGTATCTTTTGCAAAGCGTTAACTGCAATGAGCTTTATGAGAAAAAAATCCAAAATGGCCAGAAGTCAGTAAATCGTAAAAATAGTTTGCGTCTTTTGTGCAGATGTTATCGTATGTAGGACATTCAAAATCAGTCCCTTTTAAATTTCCATAAGGGTCAAGTTGCTGCTTTTAAGGCAGCTGCCTATCTAGGCAGCTCAGTAGATTTGGGAACAGAGCAACTATTTCACTTGCTGTCAGTGTTGTGTGTTACACAGCAACCTCACAGCAAATCACTGTGTCATTGAACGTCTATCCAATTTGTTCCATCACACGGTGAGTGTAAATGCATGTAAACATCTCTGATGCAGCCTGGATAAAAACATAGAACTATAGTTCTATTCTTATTTAGTTTTCTTTCAGAGAAACCAATAGGGCTTCACGTTTGATCGATCCTGAGTGCAAAATGTCTGTGCAGTATTATGCCTGATGTTAGCGTTGATCAACACTCCAGATTGGCTCTTTGAAAATGGCCTAGTGGGAAATAAGCTGGCATATCTCCCTTGATGGCCCATACACTTTTATCAGAGCCTGGAGGATTATTGGCCTTATCGGCTTCTAGATCATAATGACACGTGCCCTGGTTCCTCCCTAGTACCACCTCCCCCATTTGACTTTTAACCACCTCCCCCATTTGAGATTAGTGTGGAAGACCTTTTGATTCAGCACAACATGAGCAAACCTATGTCACATACCTGCAACACCAGCCCTGCCCCACATTCTGCACTTACGAGCAGCTGTCTGTGTCTGTGAGGTGTCAGTCAGGTTAAAAACTGATGGGATGTTTCCTCATGCTTTCATTGAATGGTCTCACTCAGGGGAAAAAGCTTGGGCTATTCCACACCCACACAAGTGATGCTGCTGACACATTTTGAGAGAGAATTGTGCATCTGATAAAGCTGTTTTGTTCTGGAGGACTAAATTGATTGGATTATATTGTGGCTTGACAGGTTAAAATATTTATATATATATATATATATTAGTATTATGTGTGTGTATCATTTCATTATCGAAGTGAAAAAATTGCACTCTTACAGGCAACCTTTAGCCCACCATTCAGAGCTTCATAATGAGAAGAACACTTGACATTTCTGCAATTTATAAAATATTGGAGACATGGTTATGGGTCTCATAGTGCCTTTCCAGAAAGACAGCATTGTGTGAGAAGAGCTGTGATTGTATCTGTGACAATCACCGGGACTGCCATCACAAATTATTATAAAAAATGCCTTCCTGCTAGATTAGTTTGCTGAGAGCATTGTGATAAATAGGAAACAGTGGGTAGGGCAGAGCGGGGTAAGATGTGTCAAGGGGTGGGTTGTGCCGCAATCTGTGTACCATTTCGTCACATGACCTTTTATTGTAAAGAGGTAAATTGTATACTGTATGTGATTGTATGTGATTGAGAGATGCATTTGGAAACAGTGATATCTATTGTTATGCTATTTTCAAGTCAAAGTAATTTTATGCCTAAGAAAACGCATGAGTATTATTGGGGGGATTAGGAAGAGCTTTACAAATAAGGATTACATACTGTATTGGATATATATAATATATATAGAAGTAATATGTTTCCTGTTTTCTAACCCTGCAATAAGACAAACTTTTTGCACCTCTTGGAATGGATTGTGCATTCATTTTTCCCACCATTGATGCTAATTTGGGGGCAGTTGTGGTTTACTGGTTAGTCAGTCAGGCTTGTAATCAGAAGGTTGCTGGTTCAATTCCACCGCTGGTGGGTAGCAACCTAAGGGTCCCTGAGCAAGGCACCTAACCCCCAATTGCTTCCCGGGTGCAGTAGTGTGCCGCCCACTGCTCCAGATAGGTTAAATGCAGAGGTCACATTTCAGGTATGGGTTACCATATCTGACATATATGTCACCTTCACTTTAATTTATGTTAATGTTTATTTTAAATATGTATCATTTACATATTTCCAAATGAGTAAATGTACCCCTAATGTGGGCCAAGTTGTGCCACTAGGCCACTTTGTTATGGCCCAGTTTTAGAGATGCTTTTTAATTTCATTTGATTGCACATATCCTGAAAAATGTTTAGGCCTACAAGTTTAACCTTATTTCTGTTTGGCTAGAGGACACCTTAAGTAAAAGGTAAACTACTTCACTCTCCACTATCATTAAAAATAACATGTAAAATAATGTACTATAGAACTTAATGTCTTATGGTGATGAAAAAAATCATGAGTTGATCCATCTACTGACCTGTGAATAGTGACGTCTCATATCTAACCTAAAACAGATAAATACTGACCATGAATGTCTCAATGTTGTCTGAAAGGTCTTCGTCCTTAGATGACATATCTTATCAGCAAGAATTTGCCACAGATAAATGAAGGCTGAGGAATGGGCACTGGTGCCACTTGTATGTCAGGCCATTGAATTCATTATACAGCAGCCCTGCCTCATTTCTCCTGACCAAGATCAGAAGGTTAACTCATCTATATAAATGAGAATGAAAATCTATATGACAAATCAGTCGTTCAGACTCTATTTGAATGAGAGTAAGAATCTGCCAAAAAGATGAATATGAAATCAATTAAACAATTTTGGAACAATTGGAAGAACTGAAATCAATAAATTCCAATATGTTGACATTTTACCTTAACTGCAAGTGCAAGAGAAAAGCAAAAAGTAGAAGCATATATGTGATATGCTTATCTGATGAGTGTGTCCTTAACTTTTCTTGTTCTTTTCTTGTTAGTTCAGGAATGGTTCCAAAGATGTTGAGTCTTTCCCAAAATCCCCTGGTCACCAACTTAACTGCCCTGACTAAAGTTGATTTAACCAAAACAAGAGCATGCCTTGTACAGCTTTTGTTGAACCTTATGTACATGCATTGGCAGGTTCCTCTCTCTTCTCTGTTACCATAGAGACCCTTCCATTCCCAGTGGAGAAGCCTTTGACTGCCAGGCTCACCGTCTCTCTGTTGAGCAACGATGTCATTCACGTGGCCCAAGAGTCTGTGTGAGCAGTGGAGTGCCTCAGTGGGGACCACCGGTCAGCAAGGCGCTGATGTTGCGCTCTTGGCTACAGCAGTGCACCCTTGGCAGCTGTTGCCTTGTGTTTGGTAGCATGTCAGTTCTCACCTTTCATTGGAGCTGATGACTGAAACGGACTGACATCCAATTCAGATGGTGCAATGCGTAATTGAAATGGATTCACCTGGGAAGCAGCTGCTTGCCGGTCTGGTGCTAATTGCCACCGGTAAGAGTTAAGAGCCCAGATGAACAAGCTGCCGTGCTTTTCGATGCATGCTACCGAATTACAGCACTGCAACCGGTGGAATTTGCCGGGACAGAGGTTGCGATTTGGCGAAACTGCTTTGCTTGTCTGGTCCCCTGATGTCTCTTAATGCATGTCTGGTCAAATTATGGGGATGTGAGAGCAAACATTTCTTTTCCTCTTTTCCTGCAGAGTTAATCATGCTGAGGGATGCCAGACATGAGCTTGGGCTTCATCAACCCTGCAAAAAACAGCCTAGACCAGCTAAGACAGTGACCAGCTTATCAATGACAAGTTCAAATTACTGCATTTTTGACCAGTATGAGTTTTTTTGAGAGCATACTTGCACGGTTGTATTTGGTTAGGGGACTGTTTGAGGGTAATTGATCCCAAACAGAAACATTACTAATTACTTTATTGGATTTCAGTCACACTTATGAAAAGTGCATGACTGATAAAACAGAGGGAGAAATCTTTATCAGTACCTGTCTATTAGAGTTTGATTAAGTCAGAGGAACATATTAAAAAAATTAAAATAAGAGGTTAATTTCAAAATTACTATTACTATTTTGACATGCACATTATTGGGATCCAGGACCACAAACATAAAAACAATTAAGTCAATCTCAAAATAACAAGAGGTTAACTAATCATATTCTGGTAATGTACCACTATCCAAAACCTTGTAAGCATATTCTATCTACAATCTTGTTAGCGGGGCAAAACTGGTCTATAGTATGGTCTATAGTACAAGAAAAGATGCCCTTGCTTTAAAAACATCTATTCAGCGGGGTAGTGCAGAGTAAAGAGAAATTCCCCATGAATGCAGATTCATGCTAGATCATGCCAGAAGTACACAAAGAACCATAATTGTATTTTATGTCTTTGATCTGTAGACAACAACTGATACAACAGTGGGCTTCAGAACTCCTCCCTATAACATTTAGAGATTTGACAAAGGAAGACATTTACTGTCATGACATGAAAGAAGTGTCTGCATGTGACATCGCAATCACAATGATTTTTCACTGCTCATTCTGTCATTCTCTTTCCCTCATGACTTTCAATGCTTGTCTTTTTCCCACATCCTCTCTTTTTCTCAGCATAGTCAAATTGATTTTCCCTCAGATGTGACCGAACGTGGCATGCTAGTGAGTCAAGCTCCCTCCAAACCCAGAATGAAGTGGCTGTTGTTCACAGCTCTCAAACTCCTCAGGTTAAGAGCACAGAGCATAATCCTAAGATTCCAGTCAATTGGAATTAAGAGCTTGCCGCAACTCTCTGCCGTCTTTTTTTGCCACGTTTGACTTGTCAGGTAAAAGATTTGCCGGAGTTGTGACATTGAGAGTAATTGCAGGCTTTGCTTCTCACGCCAATGGCCACTTGCTGCGTCCGCAGAGAAAATGCACCTGACATACGCGTCAATTAACACTGGACAGGAGCCGCATGCACCCTATGTGTGTTTATAACTGGATTATGAGAGGGGAGGGTGATGTCTGTAATTACTCATCATGCCTGTTGCAAGCACAAGCAATGGCTGACCTGAGAAGTGGATGCTGGGTTAATGGTTTCCTGTTTTTTCTCTGCTCCCTTCTTTCTGAGTCGGGCACTCAGCCAGTCTCACACATCTGCTCATTCTTTGACCTCTCCTGCTGTGGATCTGATGCAGTGTGTGGTCTTTCCTGCAGATTTTGAACAAGCATGTCGACGCTGCTGGATTTAAAAAGCAGTGTGCTGAGGCAGGTGCAGAGGAGCCAGTCTCTGAGGACAAGGAGAGACCCCCCCGCCACAGCAAGTGCTGGAGGAAGTCCTCCGACACTGGCACGGCGCTCCGGCACCATCGTACACAGGTGAGTCAAGTACACACTGAAAGAAAGAACTTTGCATTCACTCTGAAAGAAGTCCTGCTTAGAAGCAAAATGGTTTTAAAGTCTGGTGATGTAGAAGAACACTTTAAAGTTTCACAAATGTTTTTTTTTATTCTTTTTAGTTCTTTTCAGTTCTTCAGAAACCCATTTGTATTCTGGTGCTGTAAAGACATCAGTATACAAGAAGCTGATCTAAACAACCTATAACATTTTTAGGAATATAAAAGTTCATCAGAAACATTTTTTAAATCTCTGAATCTGAAGATAGACATATAGACAACTCAAAAATCCTATACAGCACAAGTATAGGATTATAGGAGCAAAATTTGCAGTACATTATTTCTCTTTTGTGAAAACAGACCAAAAATGCTATTTTCATCAACTGTTACACTGTACAAATCTTTGCTCAATGAAATGCTCTCTAGAATAAGCAAGCCCTCTGTTGCTAAATTATGGTGATGTGTAGATGTTAACCCTCATTTTCTAAAAAATTGCTGGAGTTTCACTGCATGACAGTTCCCATCCAGACATAACCTTAATTAAAGATACCATATGTCATTGACTTGCAAGAGTGAATATCATGGTTCCTCAGTTTGTCTGTTGTACAAACACTGTTTTTAATTATTTAATTTCCCAACCACCAGTTTGTTGCAAATTCAGTAACTGTAACTAATTTCGAAAGTGTTTTCACTGCTTTTGTCCATTGTACTGTAAAGCTCTTTAGTGTTGTAGATCAAAATAAAGGTACGAGCCCTCTGATACAGTTTTTCCCAACTTCCTGTTTTAATAGGAAATATGTCAACACATTAAAGAAACCTTTACAATTGCAAGGTGTCCTTAGGAACGTGTATTTTCCCAGAGCGTTACTGTAAATAGCAAAGGCCTTCTGTTTCAATGTTTTTAATGTTTTAAATTTTTATACTGATTTAACTTCCCGCAGATCTTAACAGATGGTGGAATGACAGTCTATGAACAGGCCAGTGACTCAGTATGTTCTTGAACGCCTACTACGTCTATACTACATTCACGATTTGAGTATGACTCAATCTTGACACGTTGCTCTATCACTTTCAATTTTATCAGTGTTAAGAATGCACTACAAGAACTGCCTTTGTGTGGATCATGAAACAATTACTGTTCTGCCTCAGTGCAGTTTTACAAAGCTCTTTTTTTTCATTCAGGATTGGTTTTCAGACAATTTCCATGCAGCACAGATAGACGTGGCTGGTCTCCGGGGTTAGTTAAGAATGAGAATTCAAGCCAGTTTGATCTTTACGAAAAGACACAGACCATCTTAACACCAGAGGCTATAAATTTAGCACAGCTAAAGTGTTTTTTAGTGTTTCTCTACCACTGCTACAAGGGTAGCACCTGTTTTTACCCCATCTGGACATGTGAACCATTTTAAATAAACCTGCTTTGAGGATACAAAAACAAAATGGAAAAAATTCATTTGATAAGGATTGTACATCACTCTTCGATTGTACATCAACTTTTTCGCTTTAGGTCACATGGTCACTCAAGGTGACACAACATAAGTTGTGTCAGAGAACACTGCTGTAGGTAAACAAAGTCGATTGTTTTTCAGTCGTCCTCTCAGCCTGTCTTGTTTTGATTCCTTTTCGACTGATTTCAAAGCCGAACGTAATGATGGGCATATGAACCTTGTGGTTTCTATAGCAACCGAAACATGTCTGTTTATCACAGCTGCTCCTAAAATACGAGCTGCTTTATTTTTAATGACTGCACCTCTTCTGTCTAGGAGGGAAAAACACCTGTTACATGCAGTGCAGAACTAAACGATTGTTTTGCGCTTGATTTGATGTACCCTTCTTCATTATTGTTTTTTTTAATACATTATGCAAGAGTGATTGCTGCCTTTGCTGGCCAAACATAACTAGATGTGGTCAATCAATGTAGTCCTCTTCCAGCCATAGCCGGAATGGACACATTCAGTCAGCATCCTATAAGATTCAGGGCTGATATGAAGTACTGTTGCCTCTGGCTATATGACTGGCATCATTAGGGTTGCAGGAAGCTGTTTGTCACCTTCATTAGCACCAAAGAGAACTAATACCTCTAACCTAGACACTCACTCATTAATATTATGCAAATGATAGAAAGCCATGCAGAACATCCTCTTCCTGTGAACCCAATTCACAGGTGACTCTGATTACAGTTTACGGAGATCTACAGATCTGCATGTTTGAAAAAAATGAGTAGGTGGAATAATATCCCAGTGTCAGGGTTTCCCTTATTTATCAGCTATTGATTAGATCAGACATTTTGTAATAGCTTTTTGTCTTGGTAGTATCTATCCTGCACACTAATTCTATTCAGAATTTTGTCACGACGGATGAGAGAAAAACCACAGGGTGCAGCTCACAATAAAATCCACAGAGAGCAATTTGTAATCATTTAAAAGGTGAAAACCACAATCTTTTAATATAACACATCATCACGGGTGATGTATGAATTTGTTTTTTTGTACCTTTACATAAGTGAGTCTATCTGTCACTCCTGCTTTAAAGCAGTCTTTCCCAACCTCTCCAGTCTTCAGGAGCAAGGCTCCAGTACCCCTTCATCAACACTAAAATTATAAGTAATGTTATTATAATGACCATTAATACAATCATTTACTGGTAAACTAGAAACAATTGATACTGTGACTACATTGATACAGTAACAGACTCACCACATAGCTTCCTGTCAAACTAAAGCAGTTTGAAAAATACAGAATCATATATAGTGCAGAAGAAAAAGTGTTATATTGTGAGTGAGACAAGACTATCTGCATTGTATGCTTGAGACATAAACATACATTAAGTTTACCTGGTTCAATTAATTTTACATTTAAAAATTATTATTTAAACCCATAGACTGAATTGTATGTAAATATTGTAATTTATTTGTAGTATGACTATAAATATTGGATTTTGTTTTGTGATTTAGTGTCATATTAGTTTGCAAATTTACAGCTCTGTGTTCCGTCTGTGACAAACCAATTACCAGATAATGCCCAGCGCTAATACTGCACAGTGTCTGCTAACACTGTACAAATAAACTGAAAAAGCCCAGAACATGACAAACCACAAAAACCAAACAATAATGTTAAATTTGAGATTAAGTGTTGTTTTATTCTTAATCATTTCTTCATCTTTTCTGAAGACACAAGGGAGCGGTTACAGTGAAGCTTCATGTTTACGTGATATAATCACTTTGTTGTGAGACACAACAGTAGGACCCTTGATGTGTAACTTTCGTATAGCTGTGACAGACATCTAAATGACCTGGTTAAGAGAAAGATCTCGTATTATGATGCACCCACAGTACACTGGGAAAATAGGAGGGATACAGCTGATTGGCGGCAGCATTAGAAATTAGTGTAATCACATGCGGTACGACCTGAAGGGCCTGAATGGAATCAGCGGTAATGAGCTCCATCCAGAATTTTATTTCCTGTTGTGTGGGCGAACGTTATTTATTTTCTGCATGAACTCTGCAAAATCATTTGTCTCCAGAAGAATGATTATTGCGTACTTAACATTTAATTTTGGGTGCCATACATCTGATTCCTAACTGCCCAGCTGTATTTTTGTTGTGTGTTCCTGAAGTTCAGTCCATGGGATGCTCATGCGTTTATACGCTGTACTGTGTGTGTGTATGTGTGTGATGTCGTTTTTTTTCAATTTCCCTCTTCAATACAAGCTTTGAAGTCTGAATAATGAAAATAAACAGTATTGCTAAAATAATAAAAAGCTTCATGGAAAAGTCTGTTTCCTAGCAACATAAATGTGGATGGCCAAATAAGCTTTGTGCCTGTTTATGTGTGAGTGTGTTTGTGTGTCATTTGTACTCGTAAGAATCACAGAAGTTGTAATATTCCATGTCTCCTGGAATATTATTTGAAAATTACTTTTCAAATAATAACAGCTCAGAAATCTTGATAAGTTTTGCTTGGAGTTGTAAAATCAAGCACAGACGGAAAGAGTTCATGATTCTAAGACCTCACTGGTTTTCATCCATGCCCAGAGGAAAATCTTATTGCTCATGGATTGCTCTGTCATGCTCTTCTCAGTTATGTGTCAGATCTTTTTTCAAAAAATTCTTAGGAGAAATAAACATAAAAACTTTAATAAGAATGTTTAATATTGAATTTAATAAATTATTTTTGATTGCAAACTGGCAATCTTGGCACAATATGGAATTCTTGAAATCCCTTCTGAGTCTTTTCTCTTGAGAAAATCTGTCAAACAGGACACTTAAAGGTGCTGTAAGCATGTATTACTTAAAAAGGTGTCCTGGGAAATCATTGCAATAGCAAAACAGTTAAACAGCAGGGTCAGTGAGTGCTTTTGTTGTCAGAAAACTCTCTACCTACTAATTATTTTATGTGGCAAGGCTTGCTGATGGTAAATTGACTGAGATATCTTTAGAGGGAGGGTTTTTAAGAGAGGGGGTGTCTCAGTGTCTCAGTGCTCAGTTTCTAGGAGGAAAATCGAGATATTAAAGAGACCCCATTTGTGATTTTCCTTTCTTACGTATAAGAACAAAGCAGTCTAGACAGTCTTAGATTAATCAGACAGTTATGTAATATGCAGTTCCATTTTGTGTATATTTATAAATGGATGTACACAGACTCTGAGTGTCACCCCTAATTCATCTCTTGAGGGAATTCCATAAGAGCTCTGCTGGATGTCTGGGGACGCAGGTATCTAATGTGCACCTGCTGTGATGGTGTTGATAAGAAATGGTGTGGAGTGCTCTGGGCAAAATAAATAATGAGAGATGGGGGTCTGACAGCTGTATGGCCATGCTAATGCATTCTTCCCTCACTCCTTCACACTCTGCTGAAGTCAGGCAGGGCAGAACAGGGGAGATGGACGATATTCCCTAGGTACTCCAGTGCGCCAGCCAATCCCACATTGAACATGCTATCATCACCATGACGACGGAGTCTGGAAAATTAGCAAGTGGCAGGGGTCCAGGAGCTCACCCCGCTTTGCTGGAGAGACATGTCTCCCGACCCCCCTCACCGGATCACCTCACAATAGCATAAATGAAGTTGGACAGTGTGGAAGAGGCTTGATCAGAACCGGCAGGATGCAGTTGTATACTTGTTGCATTGATGATGTTTAAACAGTGTGGCAGTAGCTCTAATGAAGGCAAGAAAAGTGTCCATCATCATCTTATCTCCATGGTTTCTCCCAGACGTGTTTCAAGCTGTTGATTTTCAGGCTTGTCAGAGGGCCGCGCTGGCCTGTCACCTCAGTCCCCAGTGAGAACAGGCGTTTTGTAGATTACCTCGAAGCAACAAGGTCCTCAACAAATTCTGCAATCTGCTGTCAGTGTTCCTCACCATGTTTGTTTGTTTTGCTTGGCTGAGCTGGGTCTGGTTTGTGATCCCATTCTTTATGATGTGTAAAGTAACAAATAATGTACCCTGCTACCAGCGGCGACCTGCATGAATTTTCATGCAGGTGTAGGTTGGTTTGGTGCTGGTCTGGCACGTGGACCTGCATAGCCAGATGCTGTAGCTAGGTAAGTTTACCTGCTAAATAATACATATTGTAAATCAAAATGTAAAAACAACAGTCTCGACCTCACTAATGTAAGTCTACTAAATCTTCTAAACAAAACATCTGTTAACCTCAGTTTAAAAAATTAATATGCCTGGAGTTTTTTTTTTTTGCATTTTTTACATTAAGCCACCAGTATGAAAATAGGAACAAAATCACTTTGTCTTTTGACATTTTTTATTGTGACAGGTGCAGTTTCACTGACAGATGGATGGCTCATATTGAGATATAATCACCAGCACTGCTTGTAACAATTATACAAAAAACAGGCAGTTTTTTATTTTCTAATAAAAATAATGCAAAATGTCTGAGATGTGGTCTGGTGTGTATAGTGATCTCAGTACCCCATTGCTGTCTCCTCCTGTAACATTTTCTTGCAGGGTGTTGCCAGTAAATATGCATGTAAATTATTGTTTTACAGATTAGAGTTAATGTACCATACTTAAAGAAGTGTAACTGAAGTTTTATGTTTTAACTTAATTGTATGCTGATTGAATTAAAATAATAAATGAAAAACATATTTTTAAATGTTTTCTCTTCAAACTGTAGGCATTATCTGAAAGTAAAATCTGCATGCTAATTTGTGCTTATCTTTATGTCAACACTGTTCTCAATTTCAGCATAAATTTGACAATTTGACAGTTTATTACCACTCCTACATTCATCTATGTTCAAGTAATTACATGTCAACCAAAACAAGCATTTGCCAGATGCCTGTCAAGGATCTCTCACTGTTGCTCAGCTCATTAGTGTGAATGAATGTAACTTCCAACAGGATGAGCATTCAGTAAATGTGTATGATACTGAAGAAGAATACTGTGATACTGTGTTGTGAGTCAAGAAACAAAACACTCCAGATTCTGTTGGTAGGGAAACTCCTTTTGAGGGCACATTGTATAATTAAAGATAAACACGAGAGAGATGTTTCACGACTGAACTGATCCATCTCTATTTCCAGGGTTGCCAGGGGAAACGGGGAGTTCTTTGACCGCATGAATAAAATCCTCCAGAAACAGGATAGTCTGCTGTCTGCTGGCCAAACTGAGGTAACCACATTCTTCAGACAATTGGTCTTGTCTGTTTTCACCAGGGTAGCAGTTCTAGCAGTAAATGTTGCAAAGGCAGCAATCAATGTTGGCTGATTAGGTTTTGCCTCCAAGTGATTCTTGATGATAAAAACATCATTACCAATTATAGTAAACTGTGGTTACTGTACACTCACAGTTGAAGGACATGGCATAATTATATAATCCCAAAGAGTTAATCAAACAGTTAATGCATGAAAATATGATTTTTCATATATTTATTGAACACACTGATCCAGCATTCATCATCTTTTTGGGAAAAATTGTGTAAACATTGATATTTAAAAACTGGTGGCACATCCTTTCGAAGCAATTTCATCCACTGGTGAATTTCTGTGGGTGGTAATCAGTTCCACATAATAATTCTACAATATTTCTGTTTAAAAACCACTTCAGGTCATTTAGATTTATGTGCCGTCTTGCTTGAACTGCCCGCTTCAGGTCATGCCACAACATTTGATTTGGATAAAGGTCAGGGCTTTGCCATTCGGAAACACAAAAGTTTCTCATGCTACGTCTTTCCCATATAGATTTCCTTGTGTGTTTACAGCCATTAACATTGTGCTGGGTGAAGCTTCACCTTGTGGAAAGACAACCCAACATTTTACTGTAAATTTTGCTGCATGAATCAAGTTAGATTTAGTGCTTTTCATTACAATAAGAGCAAAATATAATTCCTCCTGAAACTGAAGCAATACAAGTAAATGTTATTTAATATGAATAATAAATGTCACTTGAACT
This sequence comes from Chromobotia macracanthus, assembly GCA_036877525.1. Lineage (NCBI taxonomy): Eukaryota > Metazoa > Chordata > Actinopteri > Cypriniformes > Botiidae > Chromobotia > Chromobotia macracanthus. The sequence continues at coordinate 1,295,449 of JAZGTH010000115.1, forward strand.
AAAGTAGATGACATACAATGAAGAATACATGTGAGGGAAGAGCAGAAGTGGAAGAAATGCAGTGCAGAATGAAATACAATGTGTAGTGACAGGGATACAATGCAAAAGGAGTAATTAAAAAACGCATTGGCCCAGCAGTACCATTGTGGAGCTGCAGAGCACAATTAGAAATCATTATCCCTACAATGACTGCGAGCTATCTAGTTCTGAGGCTGTAAATCATGATACTCCCACTTCCATATGGCACATCTGATGTGAGGATCTGATGTCGGAATTTACTGTTTGGCTGTGGACGTCTCTCATTTTTGCTGTAAAGTTCTTTTATCTCTGTTTTCTGGTACATTTTTCCAACAGCTGTTTGGATCATTCCAGTTGTCTCTGAACAAGATGGGAAACAATGTTCTTTTTAGAGAGCTGTGAATCCCACCTTAATAACTTCCTCTCATGCTCTGTGTTTTGTCCGCTGTGGATTTATGAACACTGAAAACAGTCAATAATGGCACATTGTTGATAGTTATATTGGACTGCTTTTAGTTATCATGAAATATTTTATCTTTTTTTTCTTGACCAAGAGACTGTGGCTAAAGAACTCTTTCTTGACAGACTTACTAAAGGTCTCTGAAAATTCTTTCCTGCACATAAATCTTTGCCTAAGTATGGAATAAAGAACACTAAATGGTAATACCATGATACTGAATGATTAGCATTTTCAGATATCATGGTTTTTAAATGGAACTTAAAGGTACTTCCAAGATTACCATGGTACCCACATAATACTATCACATATTACCTTAGAACTATTATGTGGTAAGTAGTAATATATGTTGTACTATCATAGTATATTTTCTAGAAAACATGATACCATGCCCCATGCCCTGAAACATTGCACTTTGTGGTGATTTTATTACAGAAGAATCAACCTTTTTATTTGAGTCTTTTGAAGATACGGTTTTGCTCTTTTAATTCTTTTTTTGCCTGATTGTCAGGCCATTGATTGGTACATTTAACTCAAATTACTCCATTTAAAGAACTGATTGTTTATTAGCTTTACAAACTGTTTCCACCAAAGAAAGCAAATCTCAAATTGTATCAATGTGTTGAATAGTCTTCAAATGTTATATCAATGATGACAAGAGTAGGAGTTTATTGCTGGGTTATTGTTCAGATCCTCTTCATCTATTACCATATCTGAACTCATATAATGGATCAAATTAGAAATATCTCATTGAGGATCATCCTAAAGGGCTCATACATTCCACATTAACTAGCTCATTGCCCTCAGTCCATTGAAGCTCTTACATCTACATGGACACAGAGCTTGTTCTGAGCTCATTGTTAAGCACAAATAATGATGTCCCCCACTCTTCATTGATTACCTCACCTCTCATCTTTGTCTCTATTGGTTCCTTGTCCTCATGCATTTGCAGGAGGAGAGCAGCTGTTCTCCTCCACCCCCTGAGTGCAAGGATCAGGCTTTTGTTCCAGAGAAGGTTACCAGGGATGAGGTGAGTCTCCTGGTCAAACTTAAAAAAAAGATTGTGCGTTACCAACAATGATTCAGACAGCACCATACCAGAATGTTTTCCTCTTGTGTAAGGTTGTATAATGTAACACAGATTACACTGAATTTTCTTCTGAGGTTACACATTTATGAGATAAATCTTTCTCTTTTAGCTCGACTTGTTGTATGAGGAGGCGATCTACACCGTGGTCAATCGGGTTGGGGTGCCATCGCCAGAATATGTCACCAATGAAGGGGAGCTTTTCAGCTATCTGCAGAAGGTGCATTTCCTCAAAAGATCACACAATACATAATTCAAACCCTTAAGTTCAAGGGTGCTGTGTGACATCCTACAAGCATGTCTTTCCATATAAACTCTGGAACTTCAAATCCACCAAGGCCTAAATAAATATCATGCTCTGATTGATTTCTTATTAGAAATGAAACAGCTAGAAACATTTGTTCCATATTTGGTTTTCAAAGCGCTCGTGTTTTCTTGAATAAGCTATTCCTTGAAGGGATTATGGATGAATGGAGGGTTATGTTTGGGTGGTGGTGGAGGGAGGGATGTTTGTTTACTTTTAGTTGGTATTATGAGTTGGAGCAGATGCTCTTGTCTCAGACATGATTAAACATCAAAGCCCATGTCCAATGGGGACTGTTGTTTGGTGCGTATATTACACCCATGAAACCGCTGTCACTCCAGAGGAGCACAAATCCATTCTGAGACCTCTCATACAAAGGTGACAACGGGTCTTATGTTTGAAGGGTCTGATGTGTAAAATTGTTCTGAAAAAGAGATATAACCTGACCTTTGATTGCCATTGATTTCTGGTAAGGGATACTATACTCAAAAACCCACAACATGTTATGTTGCAAGATGAAATTCTTACTTTGTCAAACAAATAAAAAGCAAACATAAATTTTGAAAATAAAATGTGAAATATGTAACTATTTAACAGTATATAAACAAAATTCTTTTTCATTTAATCATTCACTTCTGCTGTCTTTCTCAGGTCTTTGATATGGGTCAAGAGGAACATGACATCATTCTGCAAAAAGTTCAAGAATCCAAGGTAAGAATCTTACATGGGTTTTGTCCTATATATACTTCAGCACTCTACTGTCTAAGCTATTGCCATAACAAACACAGCAGATACTGGGAACTGTCTCTTGACTTAACATCAAGTACCCATCTTCTTTTTTATGGACAGATTTCACACCTTTATTTCTTAAATGTCTGTAAAGGCTAAAGAATTCTTCAACAAGTGAAATGTAATGACATCTATAAAGATCCTCTCTTTCTATTGAAATGTAGGATCAAGGACAAAAACTCCTGTACATTAGTTTCTCCTGTAGAGAAGAAATTTTGAAATATCATCCTTTGCCTCCTGTGAACACTTGAAAGGTTATGAATAAAGGAATGTTACGCTATTTGAATGCTCTTCACAGTGATCCCGGCCTTCATTTACTCAGCGGTCTCTCTCCACCTGTGTCATGCACAATATACTCACATCCAACTTCTGAGAAAGAAACCTCTATTGATTCCTCTGCTCCCGACAGGTCTTGTTGCTATAGAGCTGCATTTATTTCACTGTGAGCTCAACTGAGGTGCCACCCCCACGTCAAATGAAACCTGTTCACTCTGCTTTTATTATTGCTGTGGTGCCACTGTAATCCATATCTAAAATGTTCTTTTGTAGAGAGCCAGCTTTTCTCTCAGGGTCTCTGTAATGAAAGGCAAAAATCTAATGGCCAAAGACGCCAATGGTGAGATGTTCTTGCTTTTCTCTTGCCTTGTACGTTTATTTAAGTTATTTGAGTGTTTTGAGCAGTTTCCAAAACAGAAAGATAAAAACATGTAACATTTTAAATCTGGACATAATATCTAAAGCCCGTACAAAATTATTTTTCATCTAATTTACTTGAGGCATTATAGAAATTATGTAGTAATTTTAAACTCTATTTTGTCTGCAAAGCTCTTATTCTTTTTTCAGAGTCATAATTAATGGGACGACGAGCAATCACTTTTAATAAACCAGGCCATTTGTTTCTCTGAACCGTAGAACACTTTATCATAATCTTTATTAAATTAACCACTGCTCATCTTTACCTGTGCCAAACCCCATGCTGTCTAGGCTACAGTGACCCCTACTGCATGCTGGGAATTCTTCTGGGGCAATCGCCTAAAGACACAGAGGACAAGAAAGAGAGGAAGTTCAGTTTTCGTAAGAGACGGGAGAAGTTAGAGAAGCGCTCCAGTGTTAAGGAGGTGCTGGCAGGCCGAGACATCCAGGTGACTGACGTCAAACCCGAGACCCTAAACCCAGTGTGGAACGAACACTTTGTTTTGTGAGTATCTTTTTGACCATACTGTTAGAACAGATATTATTATTAGATTAAACATCTATGAATACCAATTAAAATGGAGCTATTATACTGGGAGATTGTAAATGTGTTTGTTTTTCACAGTGATATTGATGATGTTCACAATGACCTGCTGCATTTGGACATATGGTAAGATGAATCAACATGTCCTTCAGATCGAGCATGTTTATCTACATTAAAGCTGCAGTCTGTTTTTCTCATCTAAAAGTTGTTTGTTATTTTCTCCCTCTAGGGATCATGATGATGACGTGTCTGTTGCAGAAGCCTGTAAAAAGCTAAATGAAATCAGTGGATTCAGAGGAATGGGCAGGTAGATCAACCCAAAAAATGTCTTGCAGCTAATGAAAAACATCATTCTCAACAATTCTCTAAAAATACTGGTTCTGGTGTGATGACGTCTGAGCTGTATGCCCCAAACTATTGCATCATAACAGATATTTCAAGCAAATTGCCAAATCGGTAAGGGCTAATGGAGCAGCTGCGTCTGGAAGTGAGGAGAATGCTGATGATTTCCTGGGGTGCATTAACATCCCACTGAACGTGAGCTTTGCACAATTAAGTTCTTATAACAGTAGGGCTACTTTTTTAACTCCGTTCTCCATTGAATCTACTTTCATACCAGCTTCTGTTTCTCATTAGGAGATACCAGTTGTTGGTTATGATAAGTGGTTTAAGTTGGAGCCGAGATCCAGCGCCTCTAAAGTTCAAGGAGAATGTCACCTCATTCTTCGCCTTTTCACCACCCAGGTAATACTGCTAATCTGAGCTCTAGCAGCACTCATTAAAGGAATAGTTCAACCAAAAACTCAATGCCCACCTTCATGTCATGCCAAACCTGTATTCCTTTCTTCTTTCATGAAACACAATAAGAGAAATTTTAAAGAATGACCAGACTTTGTGTCGACAGGACAAGTGGTCTCATAAGTTGAAAGCAGATATGATCAAAATGGCAGAATTTCCATTTTTGAATAACTATTCAGTAAGGTTAATGTTCCTATCAATTCTTAAAAGCATGTATTCACCAAACATTCTTTGACTTAATAGAGAGACACAGCACTGAGTAAAATGGCCTCCAACGTAACCATTCACAAGAAGATGCTGAGTCAGATTCTGGAGTATGAACATAATCAAATTCAGGTTGCACTTTTTCTTCATACCAGATTGCCTAGCATTTGTCATCATCTGCATTGTAATGTGTTAACGAGTCAGAAATAATTCTACCATTTTACTCACAGAAGGAGCCTTACAACTGGAATGGCCAGGTGTGTGCTGCTGCATGGACCGTGCTGTCCCATCATGCAGTGCAGGCCGACCTCTCTCCACTGCAGCAGGCCATCATGTGTGTACCAAACATTAAACTTGCAGTAAGATCACTGCTCATCGTTAAGGTGCCATGCAGTTGCTGTGTTTATTAACAGCTTAAGTGAAACAGCATGCAAACAGAACATGCTGATATGGTAACACAGAGACCCATCCTGATAAACACTGCATGCCTGAGCTACATGTCCCTGCCAACAGTGAGACTGACACTAGCGTATAAAGCGCATGTTTGTGTGTGTTTGCAGCCGTTGGCAGTGTTACAGCAGCCATCATCGCTCTCAGCGGATGAGCTACGCACTGCTCCTCAGACTGCTGAAAACAGTGGAGGCAGAGTGGGAGGATGCTGGCGTTAACGCAGAATTGGTGGGTCTTTGATGACTGTGATCATTTGATCATTGATTCTTCTGAGGTTCAAACAAATATATAATAAAAATACTTTTTCCAAAATAGTTTGCTACCATTTCCATAAGCAAGTGATACTTTACTATACTCTCTACTGTCAATACTGTAAATGATACTGTATGAATTGTGACACAGGTCATTGTTTTTGTTGTTTGTACAGTACAGCAGCTCACTGACTCTGAATGTCTGGATACATTGCTGTTAGTCAATGAGTGATGATGACTCTGGGGCTCAGCACTCTGTTAAAACACTCTTAAGAGGCCGTGGAGTTTTAAACATTGAAGGCTCTAGTAATCTGTCATTATGTGTTTGTGAGTGCAGGAGGGTCTCTTGGCAGACAGCTTCAGGCTTTACTGTGATTACTGTCTATCTCAAATGAAGAGCATGCGTCATGTGTTCCCCTGCAACAACTCTGCTGCCATCATACGCTGTGAGCTGATGCTGAGGTAAACTCCATCCATGCTTATTGATTTTATACATATACAAACTCATAGACAAGTACCATATACTTGAATTTAACTTTAAGCCATCTAACAACAAAAAGTAAGCTTTAATATAGCATAGCCTCTAAATATTATTTAGAGGAATCAAATGAGATATTGATTTCTTTATTACACTAAATACCTAAAAATATGTTTCCATGTACCTGTTCATTATGTTAATATTGTAGTAAGCGACTCTTATATAATATAATAAATGTTTTAATGTGCAAATGTTTTAAGCACAAATGTTTAATTTAAACAAAATCTTTTTTCCTCAAACAATTGGATCTGATTGCTCATGTTTCACACCTGCACTACACCCTACAAAACTTCATGAACTTTTACACATGTACATAGCATTCATATGGTCGATTCTGTGGTCGAAGGACTGAAATAGATCCATTTGAATTCAAATATTTCTGCAGTCAATTGCAACAGCTGTGTCTAGAAGCTCATGGTGATATGCCCTTTCAGACTCATCTGAGTAGATCTGTGTCGGGTAGCAGGACATGTAAAAATTGATATCCTGCGGAGTTTTCCAGTGTGGCTACTACAATGTAGTATGGTACACATGGTCCCAGAGACACACAAACAGCACAATACATGTAGTATCCAGACAATAAAGTTTGCAAAAAACTATGCTCCCTTGTTATAGATCTACTGTGTGTATTTGTGTTTTAGGAGCATCGGTCACATGCAGTCCATGGCTGCCTTCAAAGCAGTGTGTTCAAATCGAAGCGAATTACACTTTGAAATAGCAACAGTTATAAAGGTACAGAACATAAAATATTAGTATGTAGCATGCCGTATATATTATTTTCTATAACCTATTATTTATAACCTATTATCTTTACTTATTCTTTAATTTAGAAAGGCACAGTTGAATGGTACGAAGGAATAATATCAAACATTAAATTGGATGAAGGGGTAGGTGTACAATTACTAATCAAAAGTGTTTTCTAAATTTAATTTTAACAATTTAGCTACAGCACATTGTAAGCTGGGCAACTAAAATGAGTACCTAGTTTCAATAGTCAACTTATTGCTTTTTATATTTCCATCATGTAATATAACACTGGAATAGAGCATTCTGCTTTGCATCTACATGGGCATTATATTTTAGATTATAATGAAACATTGTATCTGAAAAAGACACAGTGCTGTAGATAGGTTCCTGTAGTTACATGGTTTTCTAGCTCATATGGCTGTTGCCTGCGTGTGTTCACAGACTTTAGAGGAACAGATGAGGCGTTTGGTTCTGGTGGTAGATGCAGTCTGTTCTGATGTGCAGAGAGGGCAAAATGTCTACAACAAGCTTTATTACAGGTAAATTCTGTAGCACTTTGCTTTAAGCTGTAGTGTACAATTACAGTGCCATTAGTACCACCACATATAATTAATAAAGACTGAAAAAATAAAGACAAAGTTTTCAAACAGGTGTCCCAAACGATTACCTATCTGCTCATGCATTGATGTTGCCAGTGATGCCAACATTGCTATAGAGCAGGTTAGGATGCTAGATAAATGTTAAAACAAACAAAGCAATGAGGAAAAATGCTGATCATAATTTTGAGCCAGAGTATTTAAAGACATTATTTGCAGGGGAAATCAACATTTTAAGCTGGGATAGGAGCAAGTGTTTTATTTAACAAAAATACACACTTCAGTCTTAATGGAATGTACTGAGCTTCAACACAACAACAATTTTTGGAATAAAATGTAGAGTTTTTTTAAGAAGACAGAAAGCACATTGTTTTTGTGTCTTCTCTTGTAGCTCTGTGAAAGTTGACTTCTTCAGTATCTCCTACCGGCAGTTAGAGAAACTTGTAAGTTTGAGAGCCCCAGGGAATGCTCACAGATCTTGGTTAAAAATAATTCCTGCTAGGATAAACATGAGTAGGGTGATACTTTAATCTTCGGTCTCCAGGTGGCAGATGACGTGAGCGTTGCGATGGAGAGGGTGTGTGGAAACCTGGAACAGGAAAGTTCTCGGCTCACCCAGACGATGGGAGAGACCCTGTTTGAGCTCTTTATGTCTCTGAAGACCCTCAAACGCTTCAGGGAGTTCCTACCTCTCAGGTTAGTCATTGGGTTCCTCTTTCAAGTGCTAAGAGTCAAGTGCCAATTCATTGGCTCAGCGATTATGGAAAGAGACTTTCATAGAGGGAGGGTGATCGTATGTTGGTGGTTGCTAAAAGCATTTTGTATATAATTGAAAAGGTTTTCCACTCTAAGTGAGTGTAAGTATTGCTAAGTGATATGTATTGATTTGGATTTGGTTATTTCTTCTCAGAGATACTAAGATGTTGGCTCTTACTGGATTTCATAACTGGTTCAAGACCTCCATTCACAAATGGTTGCAGATTGTGCATGAAAGATCTACTGACAGGATCCGCAAGGCAGTGGAAATGGATCAGGTGAGCTGGGGCCAAACCAAGGAGGTATCATTTGGACAGATCCAATAAGTGGTCAATTTATATTGGTTCTTCAATGGCATTGAGAATATTTAGGAAGCAAGTTGGCTGATGGCCAATATAAGCCTTTACTATCAGGACTTGGCAGTTTTGTACACATTCTTATACTTTCATGTGTAAAAGTACATACACTATCATGTGAGCAATAAGATAAATTACAAACCCGATTCCAAAAAAGTTGGGACACTGTACAAATTGTGAATAAAAACAGAATGCAATGATGTGGAAGTTTCAAATTTCAATATGTTATTCAGAATACAACATAGATGACATATCAAATGTTTAAACTGAGAAAATGTATCATTTTAAGGGAAAAATAAGTTGATTTTAAATTTCATGGCATCAACACATCTCAAAAAAGTTGGGACAAGGCCATGTTTACCACTATGTGGAATCCCCTCTTCTTTTTATAACAGTCTGCAAACATCTTGGGACTGAGGAGACAAGTTGCTCAAGTTTAGGAATAGGAATGTTGTCCCATACTTGTCTAATACAGGCTTCTAGTTGCTCAACTGTCTTAGGTCTTCTTTGTCGCATCTTCCTCTTTATGATGCGACAAATGTTTTCTATGGGTGAAAAATCTGGACTGCAGGCTGGCCATTTCAGTACCCGGATCCTTCTTCTACGCAGCCATAATGTTGTAATTGATGCAGTATGTGGTCTGGCATTGTCATGTTGAAAAAGGCAAGGTCTTCCCTGAAAGAGACGACATCTGGATGGGAGCATATGTTGTTCTAGAACTTGGATATACCTCTTAGCATTAATGGTGCCTTTCCAGATGTGTAAGCTGCCCATGCCACACACACTCATGCAACCCCATACCATCAGAGGCGCAGGCTTTTGAACTGAGCGCTGATAACAACTTGGGTTGTCCTTGTCCTCTTTAGTCCGGGTGACATGGCGTCTCAGTTTTCCAAAAAGAACTTCAAATTTTGCTTGGTCTGACCACAGAACAGTTTTCCACTTTGCCACAGTCCATTTTAAATGAGCCTTGGCCCAGAGAAAACGCCTGCGCTTCTGGATCATGTTTAGATATGGCTTCTTTTTTGACCTATAAAATTTTAGCTGGCAACGGCGAATGGCACGGTATATTGTGTTCATCGACAATGTTTTCTGGAAGTATTCCTGAGCCCATGTTGTGATTTCTATTACAGTAGCATTTCTGTATGTGATGCAGTGCCATCTAAGGGTCCGAAGATCATGGGCATCCAGTATGGTTTTCCGGCCTTGACCCTTGCACAGAGATTGTTCCAGATTCTCTGAATCTTTGGATGATATTATGCACTGTAGATGATGATAACTTCAAACTCTTTGCAATTTTTCTCTGAGAAACTCCTTTCTGATATTGCTCCACTATTTTTCGCCGTAGCATTGGGGGAATTGATCCTCTGCCCATCTTGACTTCTGAAAGACACTGCCACTCTGAGAGGCTCTTTTTATACCCAATCATGTTGCCAATTGACCTAATAAGTTGCAAATTGGTCTTCCAGCTGTTCCTTATATGTACATTTAACTTTTCCGGCCTCTTATTGCTACCTGTCCCAACTTTCTTGGAATGTGTAGCTCTCATGAAATCCAAAATGAGCCAATATTTGGCATGACATTTCAAAATGTTCTATTGTGAATAAAATATAAGTTTATGAGATTTGTAAATTATTGCATTCCTTATTTTTATTTATTTGTACAGTGTCCTAACTTTTTGGAATCGGGTTTGTACATTGATAAGGCACAGTGATTACTAAGGAAACCTAAAAGTGGCACTTAATTTCTAAATGGTTGCTGGCATCTGCTTGATATAATACACTTAATGTTTAGACTTCTGTTAATTTGCCAGGAAGGCATAGTTATTGTGATGGCTGCTGGCAACCTCAAAATGCCAAGTACACATTTATAATGTTAATGACACTGGTGATGGCAATGCTGCACAACATAATAGTGTGGACTAGTTGTAAAAGAGGAAGAGGGTGTGGAAGAAGAGGAAGATAGTGTGGGATGTGATGACATGCCAAGACGTACGATATATTGCTGGTTTATATGCACTCCATTGTATTTTAATTGACACATTATCCAGCTGGTAAAATCTGTTCTTGTTGAAATTTAAAATATCTTCAATCTAAAAAAATAGTGGCCTTTATTATTTTCTTATTTATAACTTAGTACTTATAACTTAGAATTTGGGCTGTTGCAAAAGCATCATAACTTTTGCAGTAAAGTTATAATACTAAGATAATTCATTCAGTCAATTCTACAATCTACTTAGGGTTACTTAGTTTCCAGAAATATACTTTCCATAAATGATTCCTTGGCTAATATATCACTATAAACTACAGGGGAGACCTAGAAAATGAGTTTATATTCAGAAGCACTTACAAACCTAGAGTTTTATTGATTTTAGAGTCACCTCTTCAGGTGAGAAAAATTGAGTTTATTAAAGAGTGTATTAGTAAATGTGTGTCTGCAGCATAGCACGTTTTTTAAGTGCATGTTTGAATGATGCAGCTGGAGCCGATCCAGAGTCAGACCAAGCACAGCTCTTCTGCGGTGGATGTTACGACATGCTTCAGCCAGGTGCGGGAGTTCTGGACCCAGCTGGCATGGCCTGATTCAGCGGGAGCCTTCATTTTCATCACTCGGCTGACGGACGTGAGTGCCACTAAGCTCTGAGCTCCACTTTCACAAGTGTGCAGTTTAATATTGCACAGCTGGGGAGCTATGGTCAAAAACCCTGCAAATTAAAGGCATTCTAGTAATGGAAGAGAGAATTGACGGTTTCACACACATAACACAATTCTTTCTGGTGTGCGGCAGAATTTCTGCAGCGAGGCAGTGTTTTACGCCGAGCTGGTCAAGCGCAAGATTGAGAGAGAACAGCTGGGAAGAAACCACAAAAGCTTTATCATGCAGGTACGTGGTGGGCGGCGGAGGGAGCATTGGCTTTTATTACGAGTGAAGTAAATGTCACCGTTGAGTGCCTCTCCCTGACAACACTGACGTCTCAGCGGTACGCCCATGTCACAGTGTGTCTGACCTCGTTAGCGCCCCCTTTCATTTAGCATCATGTGCTTTCTCTCTCTCTCCACCCTGTGCAGACCTCCTTATTTTCTTCCTACTTTTTCTGCACATTTTACCTCTTCTTTCCTCATTTGCAATCTCCCCTCCCCTCCTCTTCCTGGCTGCTGCTTTTGAGCAGGTTTGTGTTGCCCTGAATAGCACAGAGCATGTGCGGCTGTTCCTGGGGGGTCTGCCGCAGGAGTTCAACTGGAGAGGGGTGGAACAGGCCATGGAGGAGTCGTGCGGGTTGGACGGGAAGGAACAGGTCAACAAGTCCTTGAATGGACAACTCTATAATGCTGACATTGACCTGCAGAGGGAGGCTAAGCGTCTGATCACACACCTTACTGATAGGGTAATGACATACACATTACATCAAAGAGTGTCGTGTTATGAGCAAAATGAGATTTGTAAAATTGTTTACATTCAGTGAGAGAGTGTGTTCTTGTCCAAATTAGTGGTTCCTGATCAGAACAAAGTGAACCAGACTTTATGCTGATGGCCAATCTATCCCTATTTGAATGGCTGATAGATAGGAGTGCTTTGCTAGGCCCCAATCTTAGCCCTAACTTAGTTAACTAGGCACAATGTCAGAAGTTTCTAGTAACATAAGATTTGGGCAATGATAGGAATGGAGTGATGGGGATGTGCCATACATGTCATGCTTTGTTCTACACAGATGCTTCCTGAACTCAGAAGATGCATCCAACACATCAGCCTCTCTCCAGACTCTATAAACAATGATGAGGCAAGTATGAGTAATCAGAGGATTACATGAAATTATTTTATATTAGTGTAATTTAGCTGTCTAATTCAGTTATATTGTGTACTTAAATGTATGTCCATGCCTGCTATGTTGAACTGCTTCAGGCTGTGGCTCCTCTGATGAAGTACCTAGATGACACTCTAGTCATCCTCAACGAGTCCCTGGTTAAAGACAATCTAACAAGGTAATTACTGTACTTTCTTCATTTAGTGACAAGAGCAGACCTGAGGGGGGGACTCATTATAACGATGACAGTAATGACATGGGGATTTACACACAGTCACGTTCTCCAAGCAAACCGAGCATTGTGAAGTGGAAAATGACTGTGTGTAGGAGGTCACTGTGTCCATGAGCATTATCTTTCTGATTGTTGCGTATCCCAGGGTTCTGCAGAGCCTGTGGGAGCTGCTCCTGCGGATGATCCTTGACACTATGGCAGAAAACAGGGGCATCCAGATGGAATTCTACACACGGTTCCAGTACACTGTAGAGGTCAGAGCGGATGAGTCATAAAGCATGCCTTCTTGCCCAGAGCTGTTGTCAGTTCCCTTACATACTTGGAGAATGGTGTTGAATGACAACTATGGGAGGAATTCACTAAGAATGAACTGTGCCTGCTGATGACACCATTTATTTACATGCATGGTCTGCGTTAGTTTATGATTCACAATGCAAATCACGTAACATTGCAACACAACCACAAAATTAAAGGGTCATCAAATAATAAAAATGTGGTCATCATTTATTCATGCTTGTGTCATCCAATTTCCTTATGGCTTTATTTGTTAGGAACCACAACAGAGACCTTGCAAAAGATTTTAATTTTTGGGTGAACTATCATTTTAAATGCTGTTTGCATACTGTTAGCACATCTCTCTAACTTGCTGGTCACAATCTATAATGAATTTAAATTTACTAGAAAACAATGTATGTTCAAACTGAAAATAATGACAAGGATTTTAATACTTGATGCAGTGTTGCTTCAGTGAATTTGCACTGCAATAATGCATGCAAAAGTGCTGCAACTGTTTAGTGAATTCTCAAATATGTTTAGTATAAGCTGGTTAATAAAAATTGACACTTTCATTTACAGTGTTAGTTTTCACTCACAGCATCCCTGGTATCATCAGAGTACTTTGGAAATTCATGAACACTCCTGGCTGGAACTCAATGAAGAATTTAGGATGTCCCTCCTAGAATTACAATATGTGAGATCCAGTGTTCCAACAGAGGAACTGGCAAGAGCTCATGACAGATTTACATAAAAACTAATGAATGCTAAGCAAGCATGTGGGACAAACATGTTGCTCACCATATAGTTGATCTATTAGCATAACAAATCTCTAGCTTGTCATGGGAGTACATGCAGATCTCCATGCATTCAAGCCATGAAAAAAAGAAGAGGGTGAAAACAGAATTCATTGTCAGTCTGGTAAAACAGACTAGTGGTTTGACACCTTGGTGCCATTTAATATTAAGTCTGTTCTCACGCAGACACTGGTGCGATTTTTTCATGCTGATGGAGAAGGGCTACTGCTGGAAGACCTTAAAAGTGGAGATTATAAGGTATGGACCTCTCTCCTCTGACCAATACTACTGACCAAATGAACAAGCATGGCTTCATCTGCTTGCTTTCACTCTCCCTTCCCATCAGGCCCTGGACGAGGAGCTGCGTCTGAACAAATGCTCATCTTTTGAGCTGATCGAGCAGTATTTCCTGGAGAAAATCTCCCAGCAGGTGGGTGGGAGTCCTGCTGGGCTGTCACAGCTTTTAGCTCCTGCCCTGCAGAGAGAGGAGGTGTTGATTAGGAGCTAAGACATCACAAATATTATTCCTTCCTCTGATGATTAAAAGTTTACATCAGTCATTTCCTCTTTGACTAAGCATTCTTTGCACTGTGTGAGATTTTGAGTAAAGTCTCCGACTGTGTCTTACGTCCTGGTGAGCTTTGACTCACTGTCTACTGCCTACGTGGGCAGATGTCTTCAGAAACCGAGTCCTAACCAAAACAGAAACTCATAAATGTCTAAAGATGTTGAAATGCTCTTCATAGACAATTTTATTTCCTCTATTAATCTTATTTGCATATACTTAAATGTGTAACAGTATATTTCATATGACAAGTTTCAGCTGTATTGACCAGTAGCCTAAATGGGAGCAGACAGCTACTTTTGAAATGCCATAATTGGAGAAAGATGTGCTTTATGTAAGAAGAAAGTTGCATTGAACAGCTAAGTTTACTGCAGTGTATTATGACTATGTTTATTGGGAATGCACAAAGCATACATTAAATGTTGGTGACAAACCAAAATGAACTCTATAACAAAATGCATCATAATTTCATGGTTTCATTAAATACAACCGTCAGATTAGGAGCACAATATTCGAGAAACCAATTTAAAGCTGCAATTCATAACTTTGTTTGGTTAAAAGTAAACGAAAGCCAGTTACTGAGCAAGTGCAAAACAGATCAGTGTTCAAAACTGTCTCATTTACCTGTTTATAATAACATTTATAATAATGATTTAAAATTTGAGCTGCTCAAATTTAGCTGGAAATGTCAGTTTCACTTCATACGTAAATATATTACATACCCTTTTAACCAGACACGGCAATATAGAGGCAAAAGTTATGGATTTCAGCTTTAAGTTGTATTATGTGCTGTGGAGTCATTAGTCATGTGTAACGAATACACATTTACTTTACAGAGAATCCTTAAACACAGTCGGTTTGGTCGCATCAGTGTGAAGTGTTACTATGACGCCCCTGAGCAAAGACTAACTGTGGAGATACTGCATGCAGCAGATCTTATTGCTCTAGATGCTAACGGTAAGTCTGGGTTACAAATATTCTGTTCCTTTCTCTTCACTGATCTGAGCCTGGATTGGATTTGTCTCTGATTTTAGGCCTCAGTGACCCATTTGTCATAGTGGAGCTGTGTCCTCACCATCTCTTCCCCACGGCTCGCAGTCAGCGCACTCAAGTGAAGCTCAAAACTCTGCATCCTGTTTTCGATGAGCTTTTTTACTTGTAAGTATCAGCTTTGTGGGCGGTTGCTATTTACTCTATGATACCAAATGCCTCAAACTGATTTACTTTGATTTTCCATTGACAGCCATGTCAGCCCTGAGCAGTACAGACACAGATGTGCCTGCCTGACCTTCACTGTGATGGACTATGATTGGTTGTCCACCAACGATTTTGCCGGTGAGGCTGTAGCTCCACTGAGTGACTTCTGCTGGCCAGGCAGACCGAGTGCCACACCAGCTGGAAAGACCCTTCAACCCGTTATCCTGCATCTGTCCCGCCAAAAACCAAGTGGTATGTTCACACGTCCAGTTTATTCAGCCTCTAAACAGGGGACAGATTCTCTTTAAACAGTACACTTGTTTTTTTGTTTTTTACTCTATGTGAAGGAAACTCAACAATGTATTTCATAACTTTGAATACGCTCCTGACCTGGTATCTGGTTAGGAGTGTATTCAGACACTTTAGCTACCCATAAAAATGTATGAATGTAATTTCATTATATAACAAGGTATCAAACCAAGTTTCAACCACCAACAAATTATTCTAGAGCTTTTCTCAGAACTAATTAATTTTAACCAGCTGGTGCCAAAGTATGTTTTTAATGGATGTACTGTATGAAGTTTCCCTCACAGATTCCTTAAAGAAAAACCAGCTATATTTAACTATAAGCATGTTCCACTAAGAACTAAGAACACATTTTTTCTTAATGTTTTTCTTAATGTTCAACAGTATAGCTATTGGTTTTTATGTAAAACCAATACAAACTATACAATGCAAAGACAAACCATTTACTGTGGCATAGGGTTAAATTATTATTCAGTCGTCAGATTACCTTTAAACATATTTATATGACAATGAAGTTAGTAGGACAAGTAAGATCTCAGTTTTGTCAGCATTTCTTTCTTACAGTGCTTGATGCTTAGTATCTGTTGCTTAGTAGCCTGTCCAGTGTCATTTTGCCTTTCTCTTGAAAGGATTTTCAATTACACGTGTCATTCCCTATTGGGAGGCTTGCCATCAAAACATTCTTGTTGTGACCTGATGGATTAATTTGTGACTGAGCTGTTTCTCTTCATACAGAGAAGCCCATCATGAAGATGCTGGAGGCAAGAGTAGGAGACAGAGAGGCTCAAGAGTTTGTGCGGAAGCTGAAGGAGATTGAGAAGTCAATGGAGGAAGAATAATGCTTTCCCTGTAGTGCACGTACTGTATTTCTGATGGTGGTCTTTTTTACCTGTTGTACTGTTTACTCTTCTAATGCAAACTCTTTTAAATGTGTATTTTTCACTGTTGTCTAAAAAATAGGTACAGTATATGATCATGTTTGAAGATCAGTATTTTATCACTGTTTTAATGGAGCTTGTTGTTATTAGAAATGTATGAGCAGTAGAAGGCTCTTTTGAAAGAAAGATTTCTCAGTTGATTTGTATTCAAAAGCTTACAGGAGGCATAGATTATGACGAACTCAGAGAACCTGGAGCATTGAAATATAAGGAGGCAATGAACACAGGAGTTCACTTGAGGATTTTCAATAAAGGCTAAAAGTAATAGACTTTCTGTACATGGAGCGGTTTTGAAAGGCCACATACACACTGCAGCATAATACGGTAGTCACTTATGGTTGCTTAATTACCAGATATAAAACACAGCTCTTTTGTTGAAAGGAAAAACTGAGAACTTCAGTCAAAATAGAGAACAAAGAGGTTAAGTTATTGGCACCCATGTTATTTGGTTACAGCCTGTTTGATTTATGCTCGCTATGAATAAACAAATTCACAAATTCGGGAGTGAATCCTGTATTGTGTGCACACATGGGACAATGATTGTGGATTCACTCCTATAGTACATTTAAATACATTGTCACTCCCAAATCTTTGCAGTGTGTACATGGCCTATGCAAGAACGTAAACAGAATTTTGGTGAATTTTTCACATAACCATACAGCAAATAATGATACGATAACGTTTACCTTATTATTGATTAAGTGTTCTCTGTTCACTCTTATCAAGGAAAATACTTTAAGAAAAATCGCTTATCCAAACTGTGAATGTTAAGTATTTGTCCTTGAATCACACTGGATTGAGATTTTATCGTAGCATTTCTGTAAGATGTTGTCTTTCCTAAAGAATGTATTTGTTTATGCCAAGTGGTTCTTCACGTTACGGGTTAAGTGTCCAGATGGTTCTCTTCTATTGTATTTTTCTCTGCCAAGATTTATTGTTTTTATTGGCAGTTAAAGAAATTGGAGTAAAACATAGAACTTTTTCATATCAAAAAAAAAAAGCTTTTCCAGCACCATATTTTGAATGTCTGGGTATTTTTGTGATGAAAGCTGGACTCTTCTTGTAAGAATCCCTGTTGCATTCATCCCATCTGTACATTACTGATGGCTCTCAACAGAGCACTTTCTGTGCAGAAGAAGCTATACTAACTTCAGCATGGTAGTTTCCGTCACCAGCATCACTATTCTTTTGACCTTCACACTTACTGTTCACACTTACTATCTGAGTGAAACCCATCAGATATTAGCCTTTAAGAACACATTAATTTACAAATGAAGGGCACAGGCTGGTGAAACATACTGCAACACCCAGCAGCAGTTATATTACTGCTACTTGAAACATGCTCCAGAATGTGATATTATCAACAGCTCTCTGTCTTCTTTGTGACTCAAGTAATGGTGTATATGATGTGTGTGCATGCACGTGTGTGGCTGCGTGCACCTTGAATTCAATAAACAAACAATACAGAATAGAAAGAAAGGTTGAATATGAGACATTCATACACGCAGGGGTAGTGTGGAATCATTTTGAGATGCAAGTATTTTTTTTTTGTTTTGCCAACAATGCTGAGGACTATAGTTTCAGGACAGAGTCTGTAGAAAAAATGTTAATTCTAGGAACTTAACCAAAACTGCAATATGATCTGATGACACTAAAAAGATTTTCTTAAAAGGTTTCAAAGATCCCTCTTAAAAAGATAAAGATCGATCTTCTTAAATCATATCACAATGAAGGTCTTATGAATATGAGCGTGGTTACGTGGGAAAAAAACACGTGTAGAGTGAATGCTCACAAGACAGCAGAAAACACTCACCACCAGATGTCCTCATAGATTTCAGTATTACTATCTGAGGTTCTTTGACCTGACACTAGATGGAGTAATACAGGGTGACGTGGGTCATTGAACTGAAAGCATTAAAATGGACTCCTCATCCATTAAGAAAATATCAATTATTATAAAACCTTCTAAACTCACAGAGCTCTTTAGTAACCTTGATCAAAAGATGCACACCGGCACAGGTGGAAAGCTAATCTGTGTCGTATCGCAACATCATAATTATGAACACACATTAAAGCACAAAACAGGCACCTAGTTATTAACCCCAGTTATTATACATAGTTATTATACTTCTGGTTTAAAACAAAGTTTGGAACACAAAGGAAACATTGTCTCTCGTATTGTGTACAATGTATAATTAGACGTGGTTAAAATTAGATGTTGTGTTTACTGCTTTGACTTTGAAGTGTATTGAGAAATCTCTGTTGTGTAGCAAATGTGTCCTAATCATAGCAGTGGGAAAACTCGACACCATCTTTAAAAACACAATTCTAAAACTCACGTTCATTTGACTAACAAGTGGGTGAATTTCACTAAACATTTCAAGAACATGCCTGAGTCATATTTCACCCTCATCGTCAAAAACAATAAATTAACAGCCTATATTTTGTATTCTTGTGCATAGTGACATTCTATAATAATCATGCACATCCTCCCATTAAACTGTAATTAATAAAAACTCATCTTATTACTGTAAAGCTAAACCATTACACATGAAATGTACCAATTAAAATGCTGTCTAGTTATGTATTCATACTTATGCATATTGCCAGTTGTGTTTGGGCAGAATTACTCTCATTTGTTTCATTGCAGAAAAATCATCAAGATTAATGAGAATTGCAAACACTTTCATCTATCAGCTGTCATCTATGTACCGTATACTATTTTGCACACATTACATGTGCATTCCACTGATTTCCCCTGGTCCTAAAGTTGTACTTTGTTTTCATCCTCTGACCGACTCATACCTGAGCTGCACTTACAGATCAGCGTGTGTGGGAAACTGACCTTGAAGTTCACATCTAGGTAACATTCACATGTTTGAGTCCTGGCTGAGTCTTGTAAAGCCAGCCATGAACTGTTAAACGCTAAGTGACTGCTGGTGGTCTGGCTGTAGACTGTTCCACCTTGTAGATTACAGGATTTAACATGATGTTTACTGTCTGTATTTGGCATAACAAAATAATGAAGAAAATAACAGAATGTGGGTGTTGTTTTAGAGCAGTGTTGGATTTGCGGTACACATAGCTCACAGGTGCAGCGCCGTAAACTTTATGTCATGACAGGTGGCGCACGTCTTGTGCAAAACAATTAAGGTAAAAGTGACTTTTGCATAGCCAGCACTGTTGACCTGATCACATTTCCTTAAAAAACAATACTTCATTTATATATAAATGAAAGATTCAGGACCAGATTAGATTAATTATAAATCCATGTCACAGGCATAAGAACTATGTGAAAAGTCGATGTGAACACATTATAAACCTTTCCTGCTTGGCTTATGAATATTAATTAGGTGACATAACACTCCGCCAGTAGTCTTTGCTGAAAGGCACGAAAATGGGTGCTATAGAAGATTATTACATTCTTGGTACTGTGAACACAGTTGCACTGTTTCACTCACTCCCTGAAGCATTCCTTCTCTCACACGCTCACTCACATGTTCTGGGAGGATATACAGATCTCACGTACAGGAACTGTCCTCAGAACCATTATATCACATTACTAACACGTAACAGGCCTAACCGTGACCTGTATTCTGCCGGTGAGTGTGTGTGTGGGGTGGGCTAATTACATTTCCATTCTACTTCTCACATGTTAGCTGTGATGGACATTTTACTCATCTAGACTGGATAGAGTGTTAGGGAGACAGTGGGCCTGTATAACGCACCTCTGCACTTGTTCAGTGGCCAGTGAGGACACAGTTCTGGATGAGGATCTCTCTGTGGGGGAGTGGGGCCCTCCTCTGAGTGCATGTGTGGGGGCCACATGGTGCTTGGGAAGCCTGCTGCGGAGCGACAGCTTGATGGTGAACTGTTCCAAAGCAGAAGAGACTAATGAAGAACAGAGGGTAGATGAGAAGACGAGTGGCGGTCCAGTGTCATTCCTAAATAAATAATATATAGAATGAGGAATAAGTGGCACAGGAAAAAAACATGTTTGATAAGATGGAATGGTCTGATAATGCCCACGCCCAGCTGATTTCCTGAATTATTCAGATAACCTGCAGTACTGGGTCTTCAGAAATATGAGTTAATTCTCTAAATGACCATATCTTTTTAATCACAATGTTTAATTTGTTTGTTTGTTTTTTAAATAAATCAGGCAATCATCGACCACAGAAAATAATTTTCGCCCTTTAGTTTGAAAACACCAGTGAAAAATGCATTTACAGTAATGCACTTACAATGAAAGCACAGTATGGTTAACCTATATAAAATCTATAACTATAATGGTGTTTAATATTATAACCATAGCAGTTAACATTACACAAGTTAGCATAAGACTAGTGTTATAGAATTGTCTAAATTATTCTTTTTTTAAAGGGTATGTAATTGTTCAATATTAAAATACTTCAAAATACTATCAAAATACTGACCAGCTCACCAGTTCATCCTGACCAGTTTGACAGCATTGACTTAATGGTGTGTGTTTGGTCCATCCAATGGAAGACAGAGTGTGTTTAGACAAAGTCATTAAAATTGCAATTTAATTTGGTTACACAAATGTCACAAAAATAAAACATTATGCCTAGAGAAACATGAGTAACAAAAACATGATCAGACCCTCAATCTCCCCCAGTCTCTCTCTTTCTGTATGAGTGTACTGGAGGAGGTCTTGAGGAGGAATGCTGGCAGAGGGCCATGTTCAAGGGTGAGTCTCAGCTTTGAATCTGGCTCTGGCTGGTACATTTAACAGCTCTCTGATCTAATGTCCTTTATCTGTTCTCACACAGTCATAATCCTCCACAGAAATGTTGCAGTAAAGAGTTTCATCAATAGCAATTACACCTGCACAGCCCCAGCTTTCCTGAGCAGCCCACACCTTAGGATTAGTAATGATATCACAGGGGATGTGTTTCTGTTTGAGATTTATGTGCACTGGTCTGTCATTAACCACAGGCTTCACTTTACTTTTCTCATGTTAAAACTTGTAGTTTAGGAGCAGAACTCCTCTCACAGGGAACTTCCAAACTTGTGTGAGGGAGCGATTCAAAGGAAATTCCATCAAAGCCACAGAAACTTATCTTCTTTTATAACAAAAGGTCCTTGCAGCTTAACAGATAACAGAAAAATAACAAACATCTTACTGCTGCATAAAAAACAACTGAAAATGAAGTACCTTGCTTTTTTAAAAAAGATTGTGTTTAAGCTTTTGCTTATATGTGGGTGCATAATTTCATTTGTGAAGATAAAAGCTGGATGGAGACACCTGTTGAAAGGCCCTTTGGCAGGAGGCCACAGGTGGGCTGCAGACTGGCCATGGCGTCTGGATAATTAGACATTTCAGAAAGCAAGGTTGGGAAAGTTGGGGTGAGGATGGACCAGCATAGCAACTCCTTTGTAGCTGCCAGAGCTCCTGTCGAAAGGAGCAGAATGATATTGGACAGCTCACCCCTGAGGAATGCAGCTGGGCCTGTGTTAGGGGGCTTCACTCAACTCTCTCCATCTGACCCTCTCGACTCAGAGAACTTCAGAAAGTGCAGATTCACCCATCACCCCCTCTCAGGACACAGACAGACAAAAGTCAAGTATACAGTACATAACTCCAGCTCATTTACCTGCGCACACTACAAAACTTTCTCTTACCATGTTTAATGCAGCATATTAACATAATATTTATGTATGTATTAAATACCTGGATGATATCTGCTAAAATGTTGTGAGTACACACCAGTACTGTTACCCACAAGGCAGTTTGCTCAGCCTGACCTTTCATTCCCAGTGTGACAGATGTACAGTAATTACAGCCTCAATTTATAACCAAGGTCTAAAAGTTTTGTTTGGTTTGATGTAGTATCGTCCACTGCCCCTGCTGCTAGATGCTGTAGCCACACCATCTGTTTGCAATAAGCATCATTTTTGCATGAAGAAACAAAAGTAGCTGTGTATTTTGGCAATACATAAATTATGCAAGTAACATAAATCATAAATATTTAATCATATTGTAATAGAACAGATGTTTTATCAGTAACCAAAATGTTGGAGGGCCCTTAAAAAAGTTGATGCCATCAGCCAATCAGCAGTCAGGAAGTTATTACCCAGGTATCGAAGTATTATAGGCCTACTTGACTTTAACATCTTTTTTACTTTATTTTGATCAATTTCCCTTCTTGAATCATTACTCTAAACTTTGCGAATTAA
Source organism: Chromobotia macracanthus (assembly GCA_036877525.1). Lineage (NCBI taxonomy): Eukaryota > Metazoa > Chordata > Actinopteri > Cypriniformes > Botiidae > Chromobotia > Chromobotia macracanthus. Next base: position 1,318,348 of record JAZGTH010000115.1, read on the forward strand.
TGCCTTTAAATCTTATGCAGAACTCATGATGATAATTACAAAGAGCAGCTGACACAACTCCGGAACTTCAGCACTAATACTAAGGAATAACTCATTCTTGAATATAAACATTACATTGTCTGCATCAAGCTCCAGGCGTTTCTGTATGTTGGATTTGAGGACATAAAGACATGTTAGTCACACAATACTTACAGACGCTATTTCTGGAACAGGCAATAAATTACAAGAGCCTGATCTGATTTCTTTCTCTTGTACTTGGATTTCTGCATTGGATATTGTTTCTGAAGCAGAATGGCATAAACCAGTGATGTAGAGAGGAGTCAAGCAGTCCATACATTCCAGAGTCTTGGGGCCTTTAGTTTGAGGAATTAATTCATTAGCAAACGCTGGCCCTCTTCCTTCAGTGCAATCAGACAAAATCAGATTGGTGGAGTCATTTGTTTTCCTTGCACTCAGCCAAATTTGGGGTCTGCTTGCAAAAGAGTTGAGTGATGTGAAAGCGATTTGGGAGCTTTTTTGAAGCCCAAGATGTTCATTTTGGAAGCGCTCGAATGCGATGAATGTTTGTTCTGCTGGGTGGAGTGGAGGGGTAACTGTAGAGTGCCCATTATTGTGGTGAGGCTGGACCACAAGACTGTTTATGTACAGCTCTGCATACATACTAAGACATTCTGCCTGCCTCTTCTGCAGTCCCCTCACACGCACATCACTGCCTTAGCATGCCAACTGCAAGCACATAACTTTTCTATTAATGTCCTATTATATTTTACCCATTTCAAGACAAAGATGCTGATTAGAATCAAGTAGCTATTGAAAATATCATACAGCGTATCTGGAGCACTTTTGGCCATTTGGACATGATATCAGTATTAACATGAAATCTGAAATTGCTTGCAACAAATTAACAGTAAAAGTAAAATATCTGAGGAGGAATCTGCACAACTGTTAAACCATAAATTTAGAATAAACATCTACTTCTGCTTCTACAGAACCCTTTAGACTGACCTTTTTTAAACTATGTAAAGCTAATCATGTAAACAAATATAAACAATATATATAAATATATACAACCCCAATTCAAAAAAGATGGGATGCTATGTAAAATGTAAATAAAAACAAAATTTACAAATTTACAGATTTACAAATTTCATATACCCATATTTTATTCACACTAGAACATAGACAACATATCAAATGTTGAAATAGAGACGTTTTACCATTTCATGCAAAATATTAGCTTATTTTGAATTTTTTGAATGTTACTGACCTGTTGTCAATTAGTTGCAAAATGCTCCTCCAGCTGTTTCCTTTCAGAACCAATTACTTTTTCAGCCCAGTCCCAACTTTTTTGAGAGGTGCTGCTGCCATCAAATTCAAAATGGACTAAAATTTTGCATGAAATATTTTGCAACATTTGATATGTTGTATATGTTTTAGTGTGAATAAAATATAGGTATATGAGATTTACAGATCATTGCATTCTGTTTTTATTTACATTTTACACAGCATCCCAACTTTTTTGAATTGGGGTTGTATTTTAAACAATATTTGAACTTGTTTGTCCGAAAAAAACTCTTAAACATGACCTTTCTTTCATAGTCTTTGGACCTAAACTAAGCACATTGGTAAACAATGAGAAATGCAGGCTTACTCAGCACAAAGTTTAATCGAATGTGAAGGACCACCACACTTGTTTGTCTTTGTGTGGCCCCTCTATCTGTTCTCTCTCCTGTGATGCACTAATACCATCAGTGGCTTAACTACTACAGTACTTCCCCCCAGGAGCCACCAACAATGCACTGCAGTAATCTATACTTTATTTCCTATCACAGTTCTCTGCCATTCGCCGGTTAAGTGGTCAGTCGCCAAGCCAAAGTGTCCACAGTGCTTTCCCTTTGATATCTTTCATGACCAGTGAAGCTACAAAGACCAAGGTATCCATGACCACCAGAAGTGAATGAAAAAGAATGACCCTGGTTGCCATGGATGCAGTCTCCTGGTTCATTTGAAGGTCACTGAAGCTCCTCAGTGGTGGTAAAGGTGCTGTGTGCTCTACTGACGCACATTAAATTAATATAATCAAGTTGTAAGAGCAGACACCTACACCATTAGACATTCAAAGCCTTTTTATCGCATGTGTGTTTATAAAGCTTATGAATCTCCCTCACAGCTTGAAAACACACAAGCTGGACCCTGGTGACAGAATAATTTAAACAAATATAACAATTGCATTCATTCTGGCTGAATCCATTCTGGTTTATATGGGTGGATGATTATTAAATTGTCATTTAGCAAATACTTTTGAACAAACTGTATGGGCACAGTATCATCAGTGCAAACTGGGGTTAACTGTCTTGCTCAAAAACACAATGTAAATGTTCATGGACCACACATCAGTTCAACCACTAACACCAATTATTAAAGCATAAGAGCTATCAAAATACCTGGATTGTTAAGTACATCACCTTGGAGCACTGAAACAAACACTAAAAGGAGGCATGGAGTTCATCAGGAAATGTGACTCATCAGTTGCTGACTATTCTGCATACTAGCCTTGGTCTTCTCCACTCTGCAGTAAACTGCAATTCATACAGGTTAACTACTGTTTAAGAAATAATTTGTGTGTTGATTTAACTGAAAATGTAAATACTTTTATAACACTGCTCTGTTTGTTTGTACATTCTGACACTGGCTCAATCAATGGTGTGAGTTTGGGACAGAGCTATCTGTTTGCAAATCTAATAACAGACAAAGGGAGTGTCAAAAACAGTCAACCTTGCTAAAAACCTTGCTGGTTTTGCTCAGGTTAGGCTATTTGCTGATTTTGCAGGACTAGAAGTTGACAGCTCATCAGCTAGGAGACAAGCAGACAACCAGCTAAATCAGTTCAGTATCAGCTTGAGCAGGCTGTGAGAATAACTAAACCAACCAAAACCAGCTAGAATCAGCAGAAACCAGAAACATCTTAGGCTGGTTTTATTTTTTATAATTATTTTTTCAGTAGGAATTATTATTGAATCTTGTGGTACATGATGTTAAAGACAAGACTGTGATAAAACACAAGTTGTTCCAAATGTTGAATATTCCAAAAATAATACTACACAGTACCAGGCACTCATGTCCACAGGGACAGAGCGAGACTGCATCTGAGAGTAAATACAGCACAGTGAGTGGACTTTACTAGACAGACCGGTCCAGTTAAAAGAGTTCCTTTAAATCAAAGTTGTGTGTACCAAGTATCTGTCAAGTAGACCCAAAATATCAAGTCTGAACCTAATGAAACTCCACACAACTTAATTAAAAGAGCCATAAAATGTCCCCTGGTGTGAGGTGCAGACTCAGAAAAGCTATCTTTCTTCTGTCCATCTGACAGCTATAGCTCCTGCTCGACCAGTTGCTGAGGAACTGTGGGAATGCTTGCCGGAAAACTTCCCACTTGGGACACAAGAGTGTGAGAAACACAAATTCCTCAAGGGTTGCTGGCCTTGAGGGCTTGTGGGTACAGTGTGTACAGTGTACTGGGACTGGTCAGAACATCAGCAACTCTCTCAGGCCCTGTGTGTCAGTGCAAGGCCCCACAGAGAAACTACAGTCCAGTTTATGAAATCTGCCCCCCACAACTCGACACAATGGCCCCAGTACCATCCCACTGTCATGGGCCGTGAACAGCCAGAGGGCGGCAATGTGGCCTGCACTAAACTACAGGAGGTGAGCAAGTGGAGCGTTCTGATGGGTGCTGAGCAGCTGTCAAAATGTTATCTTAACATTCTTTCAAAGCGCATAAAAACAATGTTTCAACAACACACTGCATTGTCTCAGCTGTCAGCCCATCCTACCCCAAACACCCACCCCCTCCCAAACCACAATTCTGTAAACTTGACTGGGAACATGTTTTTCTGCTTAACTCTTAAGTCTTTACGGCCCTTTATTAATCACCAGGTGAGGAAGTATGAAGTATGGAAGATGAGGTTTTCAAACCTAACACTAAAGGTTAAATTTGTAATGTTCATGCCATGAACAGGATTGATACCTCAGATCATGTGACTTATAAGAAGAGATGTGCTCTTTTATTAGGCAATTAAACTTAACAATTTCACAGGAAATAAAATAGATTAAAAGGACAGACTTGATCCAAATCATATTATGGAGGGATCATAATACATTGTGACTTTTCAAAAGACAGCACCAATTCACCAGCTCCCTCCTCCTAAACCTCCGCCCTGAGTTTAACACGCAGAATAGTGTTATGGATAAACCTTCATATTCACAAATGTCTTAACTCTGAAATGTCATGTGAGTGTCATTTCACAATGCTGATGTCTTTACAATGCCAGTAAATGAGCCCGTTGCCCACACAAAGCCCACCTCTTTCTCTGGTACTGCCTTTGGTATGATAATGCTCTGTAAAACTGACACACATGCTAAAGAGTGGGAAAATTATGACTCATTTAGCTCAGCCCCTCAAAGCTCCATCATTTACTGTCATTCCGTGCTTTAAGGGATCGTTTTGCTTCCGTTATGTGTCCTTGTTGACAACCACCCATGCAAACGAGAGAATTAGCAAACAGTTTTGTTTAATAGGGCTGTTTACACACTGCCATCTATCAGAAAAAGAGCTTTGTGAAACAGGCAGCAAATAAGAATCAGGTAAATAATACATTAGAGCTGTCAGCTTTAAATGTAAGTTCTTAATCCATTCATCATGTTCAAACATTCTCAAGGTTACATTAACAATGAATAACCACCCCCACCCTTCTGAGTATGTCTTACGTATGCAGACTTTTGACTAGCATAATGTCTGATCCCCACTGCAGCTAATTCTGGATAAGAACTGCAGACGGAAAATGCAGGTGGCCTGACATGTTAAGTGACCGAGCACAGTTTTGTTTTGATTTGGATGAGTAAGATGACTGCACCATTGTCATGTAGATCATAAAGAGCAATTTTAAACTTACTAAGTGCTTATTTTATTAATCTTGTCTCTTTTAACAAAAATTTGTATTAAAGCAGATTCATAATCAAACCTTTGTGCTCTCATTTGAAAGTGGCATAAATCCAGCCAATCAGGCTGGAGCTGGAGAATTTAGCCAGTGTGAGACTGTCACTGCACAGACTGCAGGCGGTCCATGGCCGTGCTGTCTAAGGCTGAAACTATTTCTGAGGAAACCTTTGTTAGACCTAAGGTTCTGACATGCACACATGAAATTAGTGAATATGTGTGTAGGTTTGTTTTTAATCAAAGAGGAGATGTTTGTTTGGTGAGCACTGCCTGCAGAAGATGGAGCCCAGCCGGGACAGCAACTACATCCAGATGGCTGTTAATTGACAACACCAGCCTGCACTGTCCCTCTTCTCCTCCATGGCACATCAATGTCTGGAGACAACCCCTCCCAAATGGTGGTTTTGTGTTTTCTCCCTGTTTCTGTTCCTTTCTGTTTTTCCTAATTTACTTATCCCAGGTGGCGAATCTCTTCCTGTCCAGTCCTCAGTATTGCCCATTAATTACTTGTAAACAGCAATTAATGCAGCGATTAATGCTTCAGATGCACTATATGTTGCAGATGATGATGACCACAAAATCTGAACAAATCATATAATGCAGTTCCATATACAGCATCACTGTGCTATTGCATTCTGGGAACCTGATCTGGATATTTTAAATTCTAGACTACACTTTGTATTTGGATATATGCCCAGTTATAATGCTCTCCTCCATAATGACATCATGTTTCTGATTAAGTCATGCTATTATCAGTTAAAATGTACACAAATATTTTTCAGAAATAAAATTGTTTAGAGACTTTAATTTTATTTTTATTAGACTTTTTCAGAGACAGATTTTTATTGTGTAATTATGTAGTACAGAGTATTGTAAAAAAAAAAAGTGCACAATTCAGAACCAAAATCTTGCACTGATTAAAATGATGACTGAGTTATATTTCAGCAAATCAAATAAACTGCTGGTGGTTTGCAAATAAAATGCAAGGTTTGTGCTGTAAATCTGCATGCAAAATTGGCAAGGCTATTTACTGAATTCATCCTATAATATTTTAGAGTATATATTTAAATGAAGTTCATCAAAAATACCAAATAATACTTTTATCAAACAAGTATTTATTATAATTAACTATGGAAAAAAAAACTGTATAATTAAATAGTTTTATTTCTCAGTGGGGGACTTTAAGGTGAAAAAGTCCCAGCAGGGTTGATTCATTTAATGGGAAATGTTATGGAAAAACACATTAGCTTCAATGCAAAACTGGCCCTACTTCTCTGGAAACGTTCCATGAAAAAGCAGACCGCAGGCTACAGTTTTCTTCTTGTCAGGGAAGAAAAAACGTTCCGAGGTCTGCTGTGTGCTTCTACGATGTGTTTGCTTTCTTTAAAACGGAGGTGCAACGACATCCCCATGACGTACTTGTCAACAGATTATAACCAAACTCCCTCATATACGCACACACTGGCATAAGCAGATGAATTCATTGACCTACAATATTTCCCAATATCAGTTTAGCTTTGGCAAAGTAAAACTCGCTAACGGGTGATGTCTGCCAACTGCACAAAAAGAAAGCAAAAAGGCTGTCAGATTGCTTTGGCTCTTGAACAACCCTTCTGCTTGTGTTTAATTGTTCTAACAGCACAGGCTTAGCAGAGTTTTAGAGGAAAGCCATTGAGAGAGATCACCAGCACAGAGATGCTGAGTTTTATATAGTATACACAAATACTACAACGCAGTTTCCTATCATTCCGTGCCTCTGGAGGTTTGTATAAAATGAATTCTCTTTAAACAATATGCAGACAAAGTTTGCACAAGAACTGGATAGTATTCAACAGGGGTTGCACAGGATTCAGTCACAAAACGTTGTTGCTATAAGACTGTAATCATTATTTATAATCACGCAAAGTTATTTGTGCAAACTCTGGCCACATTCCAGCAGTAAGCACCACGCTACGTACTGCCAAAATGTTATGCATCACTTAGCAAGGAATGTTTCAACACAATGATTTAATTTCCCCCTCACTTGCTATAGACAGTAATGTCCACATTCGAATTATGCTCACAATGCAGAGACTGACAAAAACGTGTGCTTTAGGGCTCTTTCAACGCATTAGAGAAAAATAGTTTGTGAAGACTTCAAAATGTGTCTGAAAGTTTACGTTTAGCCATTCATTACAATGTAGGTCTGCCAGAATTCTGTTTACAGGATGAAAATGTGTCTCTATGGAACAGAAGTACAGTATGTTCATTATGTTGTAGTATATTGGATTGTTCAGCCAATGAAACTTTAAAGATAAGTTTTCCATTATTTTTCAGAGGAAATGTCTAATTGGCTGAACAGCATTTCAGCGCAAACATGATTTCAAACTCGCAATTCAATTTAAACAAGGCTAAAATGCTCTGAAATGGCACTGGGCTGTATTTCAATAACTTTTACACAAAACTTTCCTGACACAGTTAATGGCAGGCAGCGAACCTATCAAAAATACGTTTGTGTAAATTTTCTATTGATCATGGCAGCAGTAATTCATCAAATAATGATCAAATGATGTGTAAGTGTTAAATGGGCATATATCCAGATGAGTGTGCAGTCAAAGAGCACATTCAGCGTTTTAAAGAGCCGATTTAGGTGCCTGCATCAATGTGCTAGACTGATACTTTCCCAAGTAAAATGTGCCAGATCAAGACAACTTACTGATTCAGAGGGAAAACTGCATGCCATAGTTTGGTTTTCTTTAAATAAATGAATGCCAATAACATAAAACTGCTATGTAGTCTGCTATGTAGTTTGATATTTGTCCACAATACTCTCTTGTGTGCAGTAATACAGTATTACAAACTCTTTGCTTTGTACAAACAGAAACATTGCCTCATTCTGAACAACTGTAACAAATGTTGCAATGATCATAACATCACATAACAAAACAGAAAGTTAAAGACCAGGTCATGAACCATCATCATTCTAGTTAAGTGCTGGACCCCTTACTTCCAACCAGGAAAAAGTTGACTATTCACTTAACCAGTGAATAATGACCAAGATAATGTCTGACCCATGCAAATACTTCTCAAACCACTGTCTTTTATATGCGTCTTTTTAAATTTCGCCAGCAGCCTGTGTGGGGATTGTGGGAAGGGAGCTATGTCAGTGCCTGCCAGAACACAGTTGTAGTGCATCCCTGGTGGGTGGTCCTCCCTGCCCAGGGGGAAAACTCCTGTTAATGACTGAATATTTAGGCTTTAATCAAATTCCCTTCCTGAGAGGATCCAATTAGACACAGGAGATCACTGCCTTCTGCAATCTAATAAATAACATGCATCCTGCACTCTGGCATGGACGCAACACTGCCCAGTGTGGGCCACAGATATGGCAGGACACACAAAGGCCTCCTTGTGTGGGGCTGAGTAGAATGCTCTGCTTACTCTGCTTTCTGAGCTTGTTCTTATCTGATGTGTCATGTGGAGAGGTTCAGGTCGATTCATTGTTCCTTCCTTAAAACAGTCTGGCTGTGGAACTGCTCCGTCAGGGTTGAAAAGGGACGGTTTGGCTCTAGATTGCATGCTCAGCATTGCCTCACTGTACAGAGGTACAGGATCACATAGTCAGACTGATGGAAGGTCTCAATAGCAGCTTCGTGCAAACAAACTAAAAGCCACCAAGGGGCTAAATATGGGAGAAAAACTTGCATGATGCATATGCCTAATATGCAAAGATAACAAATAGTAAACAGGTAAGACATTTGTAGTTTGACACTGACATTTTGTTTCCTTGGAAAGTGCAAACATTGTGGCACTTGTTTATTTGTGTGAGCCTGACACAGCAATGTTTGTTCAGCCAATCAGAGTCCGAGGATCTCTATCTGACCAATGGTAGATGAAAAAAATTTAAATGCTAGTTTTAGAATTGCATATGAATATGATTACAGCAATCGTATTATTCACTATTAAAAAGTACCAAAATACATTAATTAAATATGTTTCAGACAGTCAACAAAAATATAAACTCACCTCCTTCCTCTATGAGAAAACACACTGAGCACAGGTGTCTTTAATTACCTCATTCAATTATCTCGATCATCACGTGACATCCAGAACAGCTATAAATAAACACAAAACATTTGCATTGAGCACTAAACAAACCCAGCAGCATACAGCTGGGAACAGAACAAAACCTGAAAAAGTGCAAGTCATTAACTGCTGCAGGAACAGTTTATTTAAAAATGAAAATTGTGTTACCATTATGTTGTTTGAAATCCAAATAGCAATTGGTATATTCTTGGTTAAATGTTTTATATATGTATGTATATGTGTGTGTGTGTGTGTGTGTTTACAATCTTGGCAGCAGTGCACAAAGAGAAAACAGGAACTGCCTTAAAAATTCTTTCCCTCTGTATGGGCCCCACCTCAGCTGTGACCTCAGTGCGGGATGGAGACCCTTTTTCTTTTTCTTAAGGAAGTTTATGGAAATATTCCATATCTTCTCTCTCTGTCTGTCTCACTCTCAGGCAATTACGTTTAATGAAACTGCATTATTAAATTTTCTAGAGAAAATGTGAGAGGTGCCTGTCCATGCAAAAATCACTGCCACAATGCTAGATGTTGTCTTCATGTTGTGGGTGATTGCTAGATGGTTGCTTACAGGCCCAACTTAAGAAGAGTCACTCCTTCAACTGAAATTTTAGTTTTTGTTTCCTCATCCTTTTGAATAAATAGCTTAAAACAGCCTAAGCTGGTCTGTTGGTCTCCCAGCCTGGTCTTTTAGCTGGTTTTGCAGAGGTTTGGGGTACTTTTCACTATTAGGTTGGTTTAACATGGTTTTTTAAACAGGGTGCTTAATCATTAACTAGGAATGTTTCTAGTTTAACTAAAAGTTATAAAAAGTTTGCTCTGCTCAGTAACCCTAAGTATTAGTGACAGCATCAGCAATGTTTATCCATTATTGTAGAAGGCACCACTAATGGACTCTTCTCAGTCACAAACTGCTATTTGGCCAATACCAATGCAGAGGTAGTAAAAGTCTGACTGGGCATTATTCCAAAATCATAAAAGCTTTTAGATCATATGCTCAGAACACATTCATAACTTCAACCTCCCTTTCATAAAACACAGCACAAGGACCGTAGCCAGTTCTGCACAACCTTAACATAAAATCAGCCTGATCCCAAAAAGAAAACAAGGTTTCGGGTTAATCACTAAAGAGAGCAAACAGTGTATGGCTGACAAAACTCTTTCATAAAACGAGACAGCGGGGGAAGCCATCTGGTAGTCAGTTTGTTCCTGTATGACTGAGTGGATTATTCAGTGTAGTGTGAATTACGCAGGTGAACTGTCATTAAGCGGGATTGTGTTTGGGTGCTTGTTTGTTTTTGTGTCACAGACAGAGATGGGATTGGTTGGTCTTGTTTGTCACAATTGTGTGTCTGAAAATCTTCATGTTTGTGTCAAAAGCATGTGTGTATAGATACTTAGTGTGGGTATACACAATTGTCCCCAAAACTGAGTTAAAAAGATGTGGGTGTGGGTTATTGTTAATCTAAAGTAGTTATAAGTAGCTTTATTTAAAACACACCTGTGTGTACAAGTTTGGTTATACTTGTGAGGGACACATTTTTTAAATATCCATGTTAGTTGGTCCTTACTAGAAAATAAGCTAAAAAATCAGCCAAAATGTAATTTACTTTGAATCTATGAACGCCAGCAAGTTTGATTAAAAGTTAAATATAGTAGTATGGTTAAACAGAAAATATCATTAGTATGGTATGAAAACAATGGACGTTTATTGGATGTGCTCGCTATAGTGAAACAAACCTGCATGTGTGTGAGTCTGAGGGAATGCTAAGCACTGCTGATATGAACAGTTCTCTTTGAACACACCCACCAAAATAACAGTAGAGATTAGCAGGACTGCATTGTAGAAGAGGCCCAGGCAAGGGCTTCAGCACAGTCCAGCCCACATAGCACAAGGATGAACTGAACTGAACAACTTGATCACAATACCATCAAACCACTGCAGGATTAGTTAAGATTAAGGTTAAGATTAAGGTAAAATCTTGGATAAGATCAGCCTTCATTAAAAAGATTAAAAACCAACATCAAACTACACATTATTCATTCAATCTGAAAGGTGCCTTGTCACAATATGTCTGAAATTTGATACAAGCTCTAGATTCACATGATTTTCTGTGCTTTGGAGCTATTCTAACATAGCCCTTATGTAGAATCCTTAAAGAAACATTTATTACAAAAGAAATAAATAGATTGCTTTACGTACATCCTTATTAAATAAATATTATCCATAAATATTTACACACACACACACACATATATATATATACACATGTAAGCAATCTGCTATATTTTCAATCTTCTAAAAACAGCAACAAATCTTTCACTGAATCTGAGCCTAAGCCTAAGTACATTTTAATTTCTTAACCTTCTTTATAATCTATTAGAACAGATGAATGAACTTTTTCACTTTGACAAATATGTGTTCAGTAATGCTGTCTGATCTCAAAGTTTATTTATACAAAAGTACAGGTCAATGCTCAAAAAGTCAGAGAAACTTTTGAGCAAGAGAAAGAGAGGACGCCAGAAGACAGCAGTTCTGTTGCAAGCCACTGAATTTATGATGAAGGAAAAAAACAGAGCCTTCTTTTCAGAACATGCAGAGTTCTGCCTAAGTCTTCAGAGTGCTTCCTGCCAAACAGAGAGTCTTGTGTTCTGATGTGTACCTGGTTTATACAGAACCACAGCAAACCCTGATTGATTTACTGCACCAAAATATTTATAGCCACAGTATCTTGAAGGTCTTACTGTTTTTTTGATCATAGATTCATGTGTTAGTCATTTAAATAAAGCATTATTTATATGCACAGCCTATGCTGCAGGAACTAAAAATTCAACATGCAAAATGACTACAGAGTTGACTTGTTTGCAGTTTTTCCACGGAGTCTACTTGCTCAGTGCTTTGCAATGACCCATATCGCACTAATGGCTCAGAGCTAGACTATGTAAACACATTTCATAGTCAAACATGACATGCGAGAAGACTGAGGCATATGGAAGTTCCCCGCTTTCGGGTAACATGCTAATCGGTAATAAATGCTGGTAACTTAACTGCCCTCTTTTCGGTACACCGCAATCTGCGAGCAACTTATTACAGAACCAGGTTCCACGTAAAAACCCCACTAATACATTTGATCTGTTGAGATGCAGGGAAGGTTGAAGGCGTCAATGATGATAATTAGCTTGTAAACAAAGCACAGCAAAATGCTACACAACAATAGGAAAATTAACAGTTTGCATGAGGGGGTGCAAACGGCGTTACAGGGATAGCTCACCCAAAACTGAAAATTCTTCAACCATTTACTCACCCTCATGTCATTCCAAACCTGTATGACATTTTTGCTTCTGAAGAACACTTAAGATTGTATTTTAAAGTATGTTGGTAACCAAACAACTTTGGCACCCATTGACTTCCATGCCATTCTATGGTCACTTCTGTGTTCCACAGAAGGGAAGATATGCAAGATTTGAAATGTCATGAGGGTGAATAAATAATGGATAATTTAGGTGAACTACCCCATTAAGTAAAAGTGTACCCTGGACATTGTCTCAGTCTTGAAAAATAAACACAGACTTCGGAAATCTGTTATTTCATAATTAAAAAGAATGTGTTTCTGTTCCAGGAAGTGACACCTCTGAATACATGTCCAGGTGGCACATGGCAGTTTTTTTGTTTTTGTGCCGAAACTGGAACATGCCCATATTAATTAAAACAATTTGTGTCTTAGACATACTATACCATGTAATATTGTCTTATGTGATGAGTGCTTGGGCAGCTGTAGGCTATTTTTTTACAGCATAAAGATGAACATCACGATTTTAAAAATCTGGTCAGATGGTGCTTTGAAAGCACACAGATGCTTCGTTGTGAGTTCCAGCTAATGGCTGCATGGACAACGTGCTGTGCTGGAGCCAAAGGTGTCCTACAGTGCGCTGTAGGCCAGTGAACAGAACAGTGTTGGTGTTATCTGATCAAGGGGCCCCATGGCATCTTGGGGCCAGTATAGCGAGTTGAACTGAATGGGGGGTGGGGGTCAATTTCTGCTCCATTAAGATTGCATGCAAGAGGCCCCATGCCACTCTGCAGTGAGGGGGCTTCTCCTCCAAACAGTTTTCAAGTGCCTTTCATCTGCGATCACCCACTACAACACAAACACACAAAAGGGACTCATATACCTAAGTACACTTAGAAAGCGGCTGAGATCAATGTCATACTAAAACAATGACAATCTATAATATCTTTACACTGAAAGCAGACTAAAGTGTATGATGTTGGCAGGGGTGAAAATAGTGGGATTGTGTCACAAAGAAACGGGACTCAGGTGACTATGAGTTCAGGGAATGAAAGAGGGCAAAGTTACAGATGTCTTTAATATTGTGCCAAACGGTTCCTCTGTTACCGGCGGATGAGTTCAGGACTAACAGAGACTAGCTAATGGCAGTGAAAACAGGACATGTACAGTGGAAGACCTTGGAATTTAAACCCATTTTTTCCTAAAGCCAAAACACTTTACAACCAGATGAAGTACTCTGAGGTTATGCAACAGAGCTTCACATGCAAAAGAACAAAGGAGCATGCAACTGTTTTCACAGCATTGGTTCACTTCAGCCCTGAGTGCTCTGTGACATCATAATACCACTGATCTCTCTGTGAAAACACTCTTAAGAATGAGCAAATGCATAGCAGAGACTATAACTGTGAGATGTATGTTCCCTTTGCAGCCAATGCAGCTAGTTGCACTTTACTTGTTGCACCAGTCCTTTCCTTCATATGTAAACCCACCAACTAGATGTTGGTGAACAACATTTCTACATTCAATTTAGAAACAACATTTCTACATTTATAATCAACCCCTCAGCCTACAAAATGCCCTGTAGCAGTACCATGGTAAAATGATGGTTTCAGATGGCAATACCATGGTACTTTGATATATGGTATGGTACGCTATGGCCTTCGTCAGGGCTGAATAAACTATAGTGGCCCAGTATTTATCATTTTAGGCAGACAAAGTCACATGGTACAAATGTTACAGTCCTCATTGCTTTCCATGTGTAAAGTACTACAGTCTAAGCTGACGTCTACTAGTATTTCTGGCTGCATTTGCCTGCTTGTTTTCAGATTTCAAAGCACAGCGAGTCCTGAGGCTGCTGGGAAAATCAATATGGAGCACCTGTTGAGATACAGCACAGCAACCAACCAAACCTCCAATTTACCAAGATAAATCACCACAAGAGCACTGAAAGTAAATGGCTCTCTAGTCAAAGCTCATGGATCGAATTCACTTAACTTGGCTTTTTTTTCTTTTTACAAGCCACATTCAGACAGCCAAAGGCATTGACTGCATCTCATATGCCAGGCCGTCTTTGTTTGAAGAGAAAAGACCATCAAGGCTGTTTTTGAAGGTACTAACTATAATGTGCAGTGTTCCATTTTATTCCACCATGTAAAGACTCATAAATGGTTTGTCTAGAAGGATGTGGGCAGTTTTTGTCATTCTGAATTTAAAAACAGAGACAATAGACTGTACTTGGGGAGAGAGGGGGGTGGACTTTTCCCCAGAAAAGCGATTTATCTGTCCCAAACAATAGCACGCTATCCACAAAATATGAAAGGAAAAACAACAAACACTGAATAATGTCCTTGTCTTCACTTTATCCGGCTTTCAGAAATGACAAATGCTGGCCAAACATCCACACATTGTCAGTCATGTGGTCAATCTTAAGAAGAAAAATTAAAGAAGTGAACAAGAAAAATTATGTGGATTCAGAAATGAGTCGCATTAGTTGTTGCATTTACATTTTCTTCAGTGCCCACAAGCCACTATTTAAACAAACAGTAAATATGTTCATAGGCATAGGGCTTCCTGAGGTGATGGTACCACCAAGTCATCACAGGATAGTCTTGTGAGGATTTGATCTGTATTATCTTGCTTTAAGAAAACCGCTTTTCTGCTTGGCTCTTGTGCATCCCTTCTATCAGCCGATTAAATGGAGGTCAGACTGCTTCTTATATCTACATACACCGAAATATGTCCCAAAACCCACAACATATTATAAACAGTCATAAACAGTTATAAACAGTCAGTTTTCAAAAAATTTAAAACAGTAAAATTAAATGAAAAAAAATTTTAAAATTTGAAATGCATAACTTATAAAATGCATAACTTATTTTATTTTCTTCAGTTCTGTGCATACTATATGCACACACCCCCTTTGGCAAGTTCTGCTGTGGAGAGCAGGCCACAGGCATTGGGCTTCATGCCAAAGAAGCCAGTGGACCCAGGACCCAGACCAGAGCACAACACACCAGAGAACAAGCAATAACAGCTGAGCGTGCAGTCAAAGATTCTTAAACATCCCCAATTCACTCAATAACTGCACATATAAGCCTGAATTGACACATACCAAAAAAAGCTGTTTAAAACAAATGACCACACTAATCTACTTTAAAGGTGTTTCTAATAAAACAGCAACCAAAGATTTATTTGATTTACTATTCTGAAGTTTTAATAACTTTTTAATCAATAAGATCAATAACTTTAGAATCAATAACTTTAATCAATAAGATTTTTAATAAGTTCAAACAGGCCTATACTATAAAAAATTTACTACAAAAATATAAGGTGAAGCACATAGCATTAAATGTAAAATTTTAAATCCACATAAATAATAAAAGGAAGTCTTTTTTAAGTCAGCACACAATTCAACAAAGCTATGTGAACTTTTGCTTTATGAACACCTTAGCTACATAATTTCATGTGGTATTTTCCATTATAGGGGCTCTTTGTCTGCAGCTTTTGTTGTCAGTAAATAGGGGCTGTTACCAGGAGCCAACAAAGGCTTTGGTGGTGGTGACATGACATTGGATCTCACCTGCCTGCAGCACCAGAACAAGGGCTACTTGTTTAGCCATGCTAACAGCTTCAACAACATCATACATCTGTTATTTATTTCTAATATCAATATGATGCATAATATATGGACACTCATTTTCTCAAGTAACTGTCAGGACTAACCTTAGTCACTTCAACGCAGTTGATATTGTGGCATTCTAAATTCTGCACATCCCCTAAGACTGCTTTAATTTGGGTCTGGGTTGCGTCGTGAATTAATTAACAAACATGCCACAAACAGATGCCCCCACATGGGATGGCCTGGTGAGCAATCCGGAACATCTGCTACCAGGCATTTCATTAGATCACTATTTCTCCGCAGAGAGAGCACCACCCAGGGTACTCCAAGGATAATCATGTTTCCTCAGGAGATTCCATGCTGCTGCAAGGGTTTGAAAGTTCCTTCTGAGGTCTGGGCAGGGTCAAAGTAGGAGAACTGGCCCAAGTCAGGACATTATGAAACATGGAGACACACAGCTGTTTCTGGACAGTGTCCCATTGCTGTGTCACGGCACCTTAATAATATCTGCCGCCCATGCCAGACGAAACCCATCCAGGGGTGCTGCCACATCTGGTAGAACCAAACAGCAGAGAAATTTTGGCTTGCACTGCGGGAGGCATGGATCAGGGGCCCAGACGTGGGTCTGGCAGGCGCCTCTGTCTGGATGAAGGGAGTATGGGGGGAGGAGTGAAGCCATGATGAGATGATCAGATCAGATCAACCACAAAGGGAAAAATCAAACAATGACTCCACATGATCAACTCAACCCCCTACTTACTGTAGCTCTGAAACACCTCACATGAACTGTGTCACGGGAGCTCATGCACGCTAATGAGATCAGTCTCACATGGGGCGGTGGATGTGTCTTCCACAGGTGTTTGCTGCTTCATTAGTGTATGGGTGGGCTGTGGCCTCATTTTTGGCACCCATGAAGGATTAGTATGTGAATGTGCAAACCTTACTTTGAGAAAGCTGCACGCAATCAAGCAGCTTCGGGGAGCATGATATGAATAACAAATCATTTAATATCCAAGGACATATGGATTCACTAAAAGTCAGCAATCTTTTCCAGGAAGACTACACTTCATCACCTGCATTCTGAGTGTGCATGCCCGACACGCACATACAGACGCATCCAGACAAACACACACATACACATCCTCTACTTTGTGATATTCATCTTTCTCTCTCACCTAGTTTGTGATATTTATCTCTCTCCCACCTTCCATGCAAATAAAACATATGGGAGTTATTTGAGTCTGATTCTAAGCCCTCCCTCTGCTTTCCCATTCTTATATTTGCTTTGGAGAATCTCCACCGCCCTGCCTTATTGTTACTCTGTGTTGTTACAACAGAGCCAAAGCTGTAGACAGTGTATGAATTCCAGCAACACACTCGAGTGAGTCAGTGTATACACATCAAGCTACTTGCATTTGTACTGGCGAACTTCTTCATTAAAGCAACTTGCAGTGCATTCAAGGAATACATTTTATTTAGTGCACTCCCTGGGAATCAAACCTGTGCCCCTGGCAATACTACAGTGCCTTGCTCTACCAGTTTAAACAAATGCACCCTCAGTTTCTAAACTCACGCATTTGATATACACATTATATTTCCAATGAAAGCTGATAATGTCAAGTGTCAGGTTCATATTTCAGTTCACATCAAGCAGTTTTAGGACCTCATTCACATGTAATTGTGTATTAATCAAATCAGCAAATGTTTAGCATAAATTGCAGAAATATTCAGCCGTGTGCACAAGCTCCCTGATTTTTCGGTATGTCTCAGTTGTACATTGACCTTTAATTTAGGACATGTGGTTATGGTCTCCCTGGCAACTGTATTTCTGTTATATTCTATTCAGTTTGAAGACCTTTTATTCTCAGAGAGAACAGAAAATGCTGCTAATAAAATGACTTGAAGTACATTTCCCATAAAGGTGAAGTGTGTAATTTCTGCACACCAAATGGAATATCAAAAATAACAACCTTTCCATTTCCAAAACAATCTTAGCATCTCATCTTCTATTGTTTGGTCAAATAGGTAGTACTATTACAAGCACGCACCATTAGTTATGATTGCTCAAACAAAAAGCAATGTTTTTAAAAAATGCTAATTTACACTTTTTAGAAAGTCATTTTACAGATTACTTATGCTACACACATGCCAATGCAGACATGAATGGTTGTAATACAATACAATACAATGCAATACAATACAAAATGCATTCTTGTGTTACTGTGATGGTAACAATGGTAGCAATGCCACAGTTATGGATTAAATTCCCACGGAATGCAGAGACTACTATAAACTTTCTGTAAATTTCTGTGAATTGCTTGGGTCAAAAACAGCTGTCAGATGCAAACATATAGCTCATCTTCAAACACCTATGCCATTATATTACATTATTTATGTAAATTACATAATTCTGCTTTACATGCTCTAATCTATTGCTCAGCCATGAGGGTTTATCATGTATTTTGACCATTTAAAGGTAGTAAGTGTATGTATCATTGAAAATGTGACATAATATATATACATAATATATATAAAATAATATATATATATATATATATATATATATATATATATATATACATAATATATATACATAATATATATATATATAAAACAGCAAGGAAAAGCAATACCATGAGGTTTTCCCTTCGTACAATATAACAGTCCTAAAGCCAATACATTTGTAAGTGGATTATGTGAGAGTGGATTATCATGGTATGCACAGCTCAAGTAGCTCTTACAAAAACTTCTAATGTTGACCAGCTGAAAGTGCTCTGAATGATTTATGGGAGTCAACCCATGTGAAGCAGAGCGAAGATGCTGCCAGTGCAGGAAAGGTTAATGCTGTCCACCACTGGTCAGCAGACTGGGAGTGGAGGGCAGAACAATGTTCCCCACCCAATGCTTTATGATATAATCAGACAGGAAGTGTTCTGGCCAAGTGGTGGCCACAACAAAGCAGTGCCAGGAATCTCTCACACTTAAAAACAGGATGTTATCCTTAGACCTTGGTGCTGGAACTCCACCTATTTTATGACGGAAGGGCATAGTGCATTGGAAACCTTCATGGGGGAATATAGGAAAATATAACATGGGCCATAAAACACACAGTTAAAGAATGATGGCAGAAGGGGATGTTATTGAAAAAGCTACATTACAAGGTTGATCTCAGGTCAGCCCTCCACCCTTATTTATAATACACTGTAGGCCTGTAAGAGCCTGCGACTCTGACAAGAAACAAGAGTTGCAGATACCTAGCTGCCAACATTTGTGTGTGGCTTAATTCTTAGAGTCAAAGATACCGCAACCTCTGGATCTCAATTTGGAAATGCGTGCCAGAGTTGGTAAGGTTTGCTAACATGGGGAATGTCTCCAAGCCTCTGAGGAACAATGCAATGTGACGCACATGTGGAATTGTGCCATTCTTGCATATCTGCGTGTGTGTATAAATAGAGATTAAGATGCACTGCTTGATGCTTGGAGTTTAACACGAGTAAACAACAAAAGGAAGACTAAATGAAGGACACGCCCACTGAGTGGATTCAAGAGAGGAGATTATTCATTCAGCTCAGGGAGACACAGATGCTTATCAGGAGACTGCTGGCTCACAGTACACTTCATTTAAAGGTAAATAAAGAACCAACGGAAATGATTGCCACTGATGACATAATTTAAAGGAAATCAAAGGTCCTCTGGCACACACTGAAAACAAAGGGGCTGGGGGAGCCAGGAAAAGTTTTTAAAAGTCTACTCATAAAAACGTTCTTACTTTAGTACATTTCCAGACATTTTAGATTATATGTTACGTTACATTTATGCATTTGGCAGATGTATGCTTTTATTTTGAACCCACGACCTTGGTGCTGTTAGCGCTATGCTCTACCAGAAACTAGAACAAAAGGCTATGTATGAAAATTTAACTATACTTACATTTTAATTCAAGCCCCAATACAACAAACCCACTCCATCAATGTCTCAGTGGCTGTATCAAGGACAGGCAAAAATAGAAGCAGACACAGATTAGGCCACACCTGCAGTCTGAGACGGGCAGACAGAAGCTGCCTCATGTGGGTCCCTCAGGGTGATGCTTCTCTGACTGGTCTGACAGCATGACAGGCCTCAGCATGAAGCCAACCTAAAATAAACACATAAAGATCATCTTGAAGGAAATATGAAGTTAATGCATCCATTGCTATATTGCTAGTGATGCTTGGTTGGGTGTTTATCACTATTACTAGCACTCATTCTGGGGATCTGAACACAGTCGTGTCTACAAGTATTAATTCGTCCTGAGCGATCTGTGCTACTAACTTGAATGATACCTCAAAGTGTGTGGCTGTGTTGAAAGGGTGCTACTACTTTTCTAATCAAACTGCCCTACATTAGTGAACTGTGCAACATTAACCAGACAGATTAGACTTACAGATGCAATTTTCACCTGGTAAAACAACTATGAAAGGGACCCAAGCAATATTTCCCGTGACTGGAATATAAACAGAGACTTCCGATGTAAGTGCCAACCATTCCTACTCTAACCAATACCCAGTGCTTTAGAGGTTGCTTAGCAACATCCCAAAACACCTTAGCAACCTCATAGCAATTCCATGGCAACACTCTACATTGTGCCAGTGACTTTTTTGCATGAGTACATTCCATTCATCTTCCTAAAAACATCTTTACCCAATATCTCTGTGCTTGCAAATTATGGACACATTTATAGTACATATACATCATAACAGATACATAAATCATAAACAGACATTAAACAGTATCACAACTAAACCTCTAAAATCCAATTAGGGGGAGGTAGTTCGTCATGTGTGTCAGGTGAAGAAAAGTTAAACTGCCTGTGGACCTAATGTGTGCCACACCAATTGGCTTACAGAGGAATACTACAGCCTATAAGTTTACAGGCATTTGAGGGTGATCGGATTTATGCTTGTTACTATGTACAGACACAAAAGTCTGTGGCACAACTTAAAACAATGTTAAAAAGTGTTTCATGCCATTCTGCAAGTTTTAGGTTTCTTACTCAGGTACACAAATACAAAGCTACACAATGAACATGCTAGTCTTTCCCAAACAAGGATGACAAGTAGAGCATCAAAGGCACAGTTATGTCGATCTCTCTCCTCAGGAAATACCATTGGAACGTCAGTTTGCTCACAGATGTACTCTCAAGGTCTTTTAGCATTTCAATTTCTAGGTTTTTGGATCTTACAAAGCATCTTCAGTTTGATAGACATGCAATGACACAGACATCAAGCCCACATATACTAAATTAGTTAAAACAGGTCATAATAAGCATTCCACTTCAAATGTTATCTTTGCTGTGAGAATATAATTTAGAAGTTGGATGCAACAGTTTGCCCACCTTCTTTGCTTTATTTGAAAGTAACATATTAAATATACTGACATTAAAGAAATAGTTTACCCAAAATGAAAAATTATGACAAATTACTCACCGTCAAGTCATCCTAGATGTATATGACTGTCTTATTTAGCCTCACTCAGTCAGAGTTTAATAAAATAATATCCTGGCTCTTCCCAGCTTTGCAATGGCATGGCATTGGTATGGCATGATTTTTGAAGTTCCAAAAGTGCATCCATCCATCCATCATAATAGTAGTAATCCATACTCCAATGGGTTAAGAAAATGTCTTCTGAATGAAAGGCATTTATTTTTGAGAAAGAAAAAATTTATATTTTGAGATTATTAAGATACATGTCACATATTCAGCTGCAAACAGATCAGAGCTGACTTCAGATATGGTAGCACATTGTTTGAGTTTGAAGTGGAATTTTTGAAGTTAAACTTTGAATTTTAATGCTTTTAACATGATGAAAAATATATATGACTAGTCACAAACATGACAACCAATAACACATGGATATATCATGGAAGTCTCAATCACTTTTTTGGAGTTCCAAAACTTTATTAATAATGTAGCCTATTCAATGTCATACTATAGCTGGGAAGAGCCAGGATATGATTTATTATAACTTTGGTTGTGTTCGACTGTAAGAAGAAAGTCATATACACATAGGATGGCTTGAGGATGAGTAAATTATGGGATTTTTTGATTAACTATTCCTTTAACTAATAAATGTAGTCATGGAAACAAAGGCACACCCTCAAAACATTAGTGGTAACCGAAAACATGCTTGGCCACATGTGATCACCTGAGAGATGTTTTGCTGCTTAGAAGTTAAATCCACCAAGAGGTTTGGTCGAACAATAGCAGTGACAGCAGGACTTTCTAGTTGAAACTGGCCATATACCTTGGTAAAATCTAATTCCTTCAGAGGAAGGTGACTGCAGGTCACAACCTCCCGTACTTGTGGTGACTTCTAGGAAGAGTGATTTTAGAGCTTGAGGATAAACAGCGATTTAGTCCTGTCTTGTTTTCTCTCTATCCTTCTCTCTTATTAGTGTCCATCAGGCAGCAAAAACAGATTCAGGTCTTAAGAATCTGAATGTCCTGCTTGCAAACGGAAAAGAAAAAATTACTCAATGATAGTGCAGAGCAAACATGCATATTCCGACCTGCATCTGAGATGAAATGTGTGGCTAGAAAGGAAAAATCCCGAACACTCCTCAAAGATACAGCCCAAGGCAGAAATGCTGTGAAGTTAATGAACTTTGGTAAAATTCATAAGTCTATGGCACATTTACAATCCACAAGTTGCACCAACAACTGTTTTTCTATCCACATTCAATAATAACATAATATTTCTCAGGCAACTGCTCTATTTAGTGCAAGTATTCAGCAAGCCCTGTATCATTATTACCATTGCTCAAACTAGGGTTAAATATTTGAAGAAACTTCATTAAAATATTAATTTTATATCAAATAATATAATCCAAATATTAACCTTTACTATGTAACTTTAATATGTCATCCCTTACCACTTATGCTACAGGCAAGAATGACGTGCATCAAAAATGATTTACTTTCACATTACATGCATGGGGCAGTTTGTTCCCATTCAACTGTTTTCATCTGCAAAAAGGCCCTGATTCTTACTTCACTGACTCAGAGGAAGATATGGCTTTCGTCAATCCATCTGGCTATCCACCATCTCAGATCAGATAAAATCACATGCCCTTTTGGGGCAAAGCACAAATACAGCATACCTAGAAACATGTCATGTCAGTTTCTCATAAATGAACTGATGCAAATGACCAAACTTTATCGAAAAGAGAAAGGCTTAAAAACATACAAGCAGTAGCGTTTCAGTCGTTCAAAAGACATTTCCGGTTTAAATATAGAAAAAATTTAAACCATGTATATAAAATCAGTATATTTAAACTAAAACACTGGAATATATTTCTTATCTCTCATTTCCTTGTTTTTGTCAGTATAGCTATTTCTTTTTTCATTTCCTTCTGTCTTAAGTACCTATTATGGTTGTAAAATTATGGATATGTTGTAAAAATTGTGGATATGTTTTATTGAGGCCCTCAAAGACATACTCATACTCAATACCATTGCTCATTTTAAGGCTACGCTGTGCAGTTATCATTTTCCTTTCTGTATATTATCATACTGTAATCACGAGTGATTCTCATCTCTTCATCGCACATGCTGAAGCTCTGTCACAATAAAATGCAGTTGAACCTCATTGAGGTTAGACACATAAACTACGTAATAACTCAACAGCCTGAATAAAAGCCCAATCGTGTTATTTGTTACTATAGCTATACTGTAGCACCATTCAGAAATTGCAGCTAGGATTATGACCCATGTTATTTTGCAAACAACTATTACAGAACTCAGCATTAAAAATGCCTATTATAATGAATCATTTTCAGGACACATTAAAGAAGATTAAGCCAACTGATCTAAAAATTGGGGCACCAAACTCTAATATTTACCTTGTATATTTCTGCAAAGGTTTTAAGTATCTTAAAATCTATCACTACATTTCTTTGTTTTTGACAGTAGTCTTACAATACATACAAAAGATTTTTACAACTAACCTACTGACAATTAGTACTATTAATATTAATATTTATATTGTATGCTATAAATATACAAGTGTATTCCAAAATAAAGTAGGTGTGTTCTAAACTTCACAACAAATCCTAGAGGAGTAGAGAGACTGTTATAAAATGCTCTGTGGGTGAGGATTTTTAAATGTGGGTCATAAACACATATTTACTTACAGTGGGTCTTACTTCTTTTAATCTTTAAGCTTCTTTAAACTAGTCCCATTATGACAGACTTACCGTTAACAACGTCATTGTCCTGGAAAAACAGAACTTAAAAGGCCTTCCTTCTTATTTTTAAAAATGTGATAAAAGAGGAAATGGATCTACCTCATATGATAATAAATGGTGATCTTATATGCTGATTAAAGCATACTATTGGTGGCACGTACCAAGAGTAGGGACTCCTGCACTGAAGAATAGGGGCCTGGGCACGAATGTAACCAAACAATAAAGTTTTGGGGGGTATTTCCAGTTAATGAATAGGATATAAAAACTTGGATTGATTAAGTGTCTCAGTATTGGGGAATTATAAATGTATAACACTAAATACATAAGGGGATAGTTTACCTGAAATTTCCATCATTTCCACCAACTTTATGTCATTCCAAATATGACTTTTTTTCCTGCGAAACAGTAGAACATACTAAAATACAAAAAATAAAAAGTTATTTTGATAATTGTCTCAGTGGTTCTGTGTCCATACAATGGAAGTCAATGGATGCCAAAGTTGTTCGGTTGCGAACATACTCAAAAAAAAAAAAAAATCATATTTTGTATTAAATGTTATTTTTGAATTAAATGTTATACAGGTTTGGAATGACATGAGGGTGAGCAAATGATGGAATGAAAAGATTTTTATTCTGAGTGGAATCATGCCTTTAAACTGCTCATATTCATCATTCTAGTTTCTTTACAAATAATCCTATTCTGTCACCGGATTATTCAGTTACTAAGTGAAAATATTTGCTTAAACACTGTGCTATTAATGATGTATTTAATGCCTGTGTAATCATTCAGACACTTCTTCAAACACAACACACCTTTTTTTGTTGCCTATCAAAACAAATTCGTCATCCGAGTACGTTAGCTCTTCATCTCGGTGCCGGTGTCGGATGGTCTAGATTATTCAGAGAGGCGGTAATCCTCTGACCTGCTGCCTCAAAGCTGCTTTTGTTGCATGTTTTTGAGTGTGTGAGTGTGCTTTTAAAAGTTGCTGCACGTCACCCCTCCCTCCTCAACACTCGCCCAATGACTACGAGCTAAGATCCCTACTATGGCTGTTTGCTAATGAATATTAAATACGCCCCGCTCAAGTTGCCCGGTAACCATCCAACGGCGAAGGCTCGTTTTGCTTATATTAATGAACTCGGGCGTTGCACTGTAATCTTCCAATAGCCTATGTTATGAATATTAAATACGTTCAAATGATTATCCAATCATGAAGGAGTTCCTTATGAATATTAACATACGGCTTTCGCTGGAGTAGGATTCGCAGTCGTGCAGTCGGGCCTCTTGAAGGGGACTGTGGGGAGGGTCACGTGACGTGTGTACACACTGGAGAGTTCAGCACCGCTCGATTCGTAGTGTAAGATCTGCGTCCTCCCCTTTCCAGAACAAGCTTTGACGGACCACAGGCGAATATACCATATGCAAGTGTGTTTTCTACAGGTCGACGCCTCAATCAAACGCAATTTTGCTTATTTCATTCCATATGGAGTCCGAATAGTATATGTAGCTGTTTGGGAGTTTTTGTCAAAGTATCCAAGGAGAAATGTTAATGGAAATACAGCAAAACCCGATGCCTCCGTAGAGCTGTCTCGATGCCAAGAACTGGTCCTCTGGTGAGTGTTAGCTAATACCTCCTCATATTAAGTTGTTGAAGTTCAAAATGTTTTCAAAGTAACATTTAACCCAGCGGATTGCATCAGAGATGATGAGAGAGAGAAAAAGCGTCCAGACATACACTGGATACTTTTCTAACAGTTCACGACTCACTGTGTAACATATTTGTGACAGTTGAGTACGACAGCACAGTTAAGCAGGTTCAACCTTATTCCCTTATGATACACCAACCCACAAAAATCACTGTTTACCAAGAAATTCAGTTTAAAATCACATCTTTATAGTAATAACAAAGACTTGTTAAAAATGGCGTAGGAAAGAAAAATAAATGCGTTTTCTTCGTTTTGAGAAAATATGTTTACAGTAAAAGTCAGAGCTTTGAACGTCCTGTAAGCATCAACAGAGAGTGTGAGGAACATGTACAAATGTACCATTGCATTTAAGCGCTGTAGCTTTCTTTTCTTGACTGTTTATTTTCAATTAATATTACAAATCGAATATAAAACGAACAAGGATATTGAGATTTAACTAGTAAGTGCGTGATTTTTTTAAACATACTTTTAAAATGAATGTTAAAGGTGCCTAACCTTAGTGACTGTTGGTAATGATCAATGACTGACTACATTTATGAAGAAAACCCAGAAGAAGCACATTATGTGGTCTAAATCCATTCAAAGCAACAAACTGAAAAGCCCAAGCAGGTTGTTTGTCTGAAGTTTAGTCACATACTGTGAAATATTAGTTTGTTTTGCAATGTACCTGAGTACAGAGGATGTTTCTGGGAAGTCATCTGACTTCCTAATACCCTAAACAACCAGAAAACACCAGAGATTTTGCGTTACCATTGGAGTTGTGCCATGCAGGGCTTGTAAGAGTGTTGGCTGTATGCCTGTGAGTTCTGTTGAAGATCCTAGTCATCATATGAGACAGCTGAAAAACATTAGTCCTTGCCTAAAGACACTAGAGAGTGCTTTACACCCAAGCACAGTCTGGGCTATCCAGCTAACTATGAAAGAATTATGTAACCTGTTATCCAATTTACTCAGTTGTGAACTTTGATCTTATGTCCTTTTCAGTATAGATTCTTCATTCCACAAATTTGGTATGTTTTCAGTGGGATGTAAAAGAAATGAAGATGTTTTCAGGAAAAGGGACTGATCTAATGGAAGCTGTTCTAGTTTATACCCCTGAGAGTCTCTATCCAGTGAGGATTATTAAGACATGATGCACTAACTAAAATGTAAGGTTCACAAGTGCTGTGCGCTCCAACAAGCATAACCAAATTGTGCTATGCAAATTTTGCATGAATCTTTTTTCTAACCAGGAAAGCTTATGCACAGTGCATTTGTTTTTCTCCATTTAAGACTGCCGAGCAGTAAGTCATGCATGCAGTACGCAAACACAGTGAGCTCCTGCTGATGACTGTGCAGTGAAACAATGAGAAAACACACCTTCCCAAGGGTCAGCCTAGCCGAGGCGGGGTTAGCAAGACTAACTAATGTGCAGGGTTGTAATCGTGCTGTTAAATGGAGTTTTTCAATTTCATCAGGGGAGTTTTGCAGGCCTTGTTAGATAAATGTCCACTGAGTGAGATTGTTAGATAAATGTCTACAATGTCTTGAGTTTTTAAGGAATGAAAAGCACGTAAGGATGAGTGGTGCTGTGGGTGGATAAAAGATTGAAACAGGTAGAGTCAGCCTTTAACAAAATTACTTGGCACTGTGGAATGCAAAAGGCCTCTGCTGCAACACCCACTAATGTCAGTCGCTGAAAGTTTAAATATGAGTCCACACGGTGAAGTATCTTTTCATAAATTTTACACTTGAAACTGAATAATAATAATAATCAAATTTGATGGTTTAATGCCATTTCTGCTAGTTGTATGGTTAGTTTTGAAATGAAGAGAGACTGTTGGGCAAATTGCAAAATAAAGGACTGGCACAAGCATTCATGGAATGGATTTAACAAGCAGTCACCTTTATATATTGTTTGTGTAATTTGTATTTGATTTTGTATTTTAAGTATAATAGAATGTTTAGCAGTTTTTTTATATTTTAATGTAATGCTTGCATTATCCCTGATGTAACATAAAAGCAGTAAATGCATTGCAAAACCATTTTGTAACTAAAAATGTTCCTCTGTCTGCTTTCTGTTTCCTAAATCCTTGAAACACAGAAGTGAAAAATGTATTACAACGATGCATGTTTCGAAAATCACTCAGCCCATTTGTTATTCGTTACCTAAACCCTCACAGCATGCACGCACAAAGCTCAGCAAATGCAATCATGTGACATCACATCAGCCGATTCTGAGAATTTGCTGTACATTCCAGCAGGGATATGAGGGGTGTGGAGCAGCCCTCCTTCCATCCACCCAGAGGATTGCTGTTGTCTCCTTTAAAAGTGTCAAGTGCTGTTAGCTTTACTCCCACAACACTCATCGCCCAAATGCACAGTCAGC
Source organism: Chromobotia macracanthus (assembly GCA_036877525.1). Lineage (NCBI taxonomy): Eukaryota > Metazoa > Chordata > Actinopteri > Cypriniformes > Botiidae > Chromobotia > Chromobotia macracanthus. The sequence goes on from JAZGTH010000115.1 coordinate 1,346,619, forward strand.
CAAGATGTTTATTTTGCTTGTGCAAGGGAGGTACAGTTAATAACAGGAGTCATCTTGATGACTTAAATGCGATTGAGTGGATGGACGGCATGGGCGTGCTCAGTCGCATATGTGAGCAGTCAGCTGCAGGTGTTAGAACGCCTCCCCAAATGACATGCTTTACAGCAAGCAGCATGTTCTACCTTTGCCCCCGTTCAGGAATGCTTCAGTCTAGATAATGTTTGGTCATGGTCTCTTGACAAGGTGCATCAAAGTTTCAAAACAAGCCACTTTGAAGGCCTGTCTTTAAGTAACAAAACAATGTCTGACGGCAGAGAAAATAAGCTTGATTTAGTTTAGCAGTTTGCAAGTTTGCAACTGAAATTCAAATATCCTGTCCTTATTTGTACTGTTGGTTGCCATAGTCACAGGAAGAGGAAGAATTGACAGGAAGATGACTGTTTTTAAGTGAGAGCCGAATGTGTAAGGTAGTGACTAGGTGTCACAGGCTTGGCTGCTTTGGTCTGCTAGAAAAGCAATGAAGTCCTTTTGCAAAGATATTTTGTTCTTTGTTTATTTGAAAGTATTCATGTGGAAAAGCCAGGAATGGCCTTTAAAGCTTTGTGGAGGCATACTTTTACACCTGCCCTTTGGAAACAATGTCCACGCGGCTTGTTTTCCCGTGATTCTTTTCTCCTCTCCTCAACCTGTAGCCAACAAGGCCTCATTTGCCGGTAAGGAAAACAATGTAGCAGTTACATCAAGATCAAAGAACCTGACCCTCAGAGCTGAGATGATACTGGTAGATATATACTGGTTAGACCACAAAGTAAAATGCTGCTCATACATGCAGAGCTGTTGATGCAAATACAGGTTTTCAGCTTTGGTTCACTATAGGTGTATGTCTCCAAGGTGAAAAGGGTAAATGAGAGTCTCCACCCTCCAGCTGGAGACATAGAGGAGCAATCCATGACTGTCTGTCTCCAGGCCAAAACAAGCATCTCTGTGGTTGTCTTACGTAAGCCAGCAAAAGAACCCTCACTCAACAGTCATTATTTCTGTTCAGATGTACTCAGCATTGCTTAGAAGACTTCAGGTGTACTATTAAATACATGCTGAAATTTATCACTCCAAGAACATGTTTTAATTTTTAAAGACCTCATGAAGTCAGAATTGGAGCTTTTTTGGATTTTAGTCTGTATTGTCATTGTGTTCCTGTAGCTCAGTTGGTAGAGCATTGCGTTAGCAGCGCAAAGGTTGTGGGATCAATTCTCAGGAATACATACTGATAAAAATGTATAACTTAAATGTACTGTAAGTCTCTGTGGATAAAAGTATTGTTGTATGTTGATGTATTGTCATTAGCTTTGAAGGCATGTATATGCCAGTGTACTCCAACAAGTTGATAAAATGAGCCCTTAGCATATATAAGCATTTACAGATTATAATCATTCCTGGAAACTAGGCTACCAAATATTGATGACTGATCTTTCATTACACTGACTTTTGGCCAATCAGATGCTCCCTAGAATCAGAATGTCTCTCCTCCTAATACCACCTGCAACTGACTAGCTTGTAGCAGCTTGTACAACTGTAATGTAAAAGGACGAGTTTTTTTTCTTATGATTTGTCTTGCTCAAACTTTCTGTTTCAAGAGGAAATATGTCACCATAGGAATTAATAAAGTTTATAAAAGATCTTCAATAAAGTCAACAATTTAATTTGGTCTTTATTAATAATGGTCAGAACTGTGGGTCAGTAAACATTGTGCATGCTCATTGCAAATAAAGAACGGTTTACTGATTGAGAATTTGGTGGAGACCAACAAACAAAAAATTAGGTAAACGTTAGTTTGGTGAGTATTTACTTATTTATGTTTTTAAAGAGGCATTAGATCATTGCATGGTAATGAGTGATTTATGTTTTGATGAGTAAACTGCAGATGGGCTGTCTGCATGTGCATATTCTGTGACCTCACCCTGAACTCTAACCTCACACTGTGCCTCAACTCCACCCATGACATGTCACATCTCTTTCCATAAATCTGCAGGACTCACAGTCTCACACCTAAATTACGGCAGCCTTTGGTCACAGCACGTGCATTGTCACTGCTCAGCAGACCTAGGTGATGAGCTGCAGGAATGTTGTGTTTGGAACCTGTAATGTCTGCAGTGTTTCCCCTCTTTTCTGTAAAACACAACCCTCTACTGGTATTGAGTTTTGCTGTCTAGTTCAACGTATTGTTCTGATTTCTGTTCAGCCTGTGAGATGCAATGAAGTGGAAACCTCTTAGGATTAATGGTCCAATTTCTATAAAGTTTCATGTACTCTAAAGAAAACAAACATTTGATAAATGTGTTTAAAATTATTTCTGCTCACCTAAGATGAAGGTTCCAGTCATACCATTGGCCCAGAAAAAGAAAAAAAAAATTGGTCATGAAAAGCATGGGTCATGCTCTTCTTAGTGGCCCCTTGACAACCTTTGGTAATGTCACATTAATTCTATGGCTGCTCCAAAGCAGTTGGGGGGAGCATAGAGTTGTCTTGTGTGTTTATGGATAACAACCAGCAAAACATAAACATGTAATTGATTATCTGAAAATAATTGTAAATAATTCAGCCAGGCAGAACTGATCTTGTGAGAACAAGATCTTGTCAGCTGTTCATAGCATGTAAGATAGTCTTGTTTGTAAGTGCATTTTTATTTCAAAAACAAAAACTTTGCATTAACACACTTCCGCTTTTCTCTTGCAGCTGATTCAGAAAAACAGAGTGGACACCTTTGGAAGTCTAGCAATGTGGAGCTGCATGGTTTACAATGAGACAGAAGACAGCGTGGACCTCCGAATCTGCCAGGACTTTGGACTCATTCTATCAGTCTTCTCTCTGGTGTACCTCATTGTCTGCTTTCCAGTGGGGCTTTGCTACAATGCCTTGCTGGTGGTAGTCAACCTTTCCAACAAGGTGACCATGACTATGCCTGATGTTTACTTTGTAAATATAGCCATCGCTGGCCTGGTGCTTAACCTGGTGGCTCCAGTGGAGCTGCTGGGTCCAGGTTTTACACGCTGGCCCATGTGGGAGTACAACAACGAGACTTACATCACCCTCCTGATCCTCTTTAACATCTCCTCCCTGGTCATCATGTACTCCACTACCTTGCTCAGTCTAGACTATTACATTGAGCGGGCTCTTCCTCGCACCTACATGTCCAGCGTATACAACACCAAGCATGTTTGTGGCTTCATCTGGGGTGGTGCGGTGCTCACCAGCTTCTCATCGCTGCTCTTCTATGTCTGCAACCACGTCTCCACCAAGATCATTGAGTGCTCCAAGATGCAGAACAAAAGCGGCTGACGCCATCATGATGTTCATTGGGTACGTGGTTCCAGCATTGGCAGTGCTTTATGCGTTTGTGCTGATCCTCCGCATTAGGAAGAGTCCCACCCTTTGGACCAGGACTCTGGGAGACTCGACCCCTCCATCCACAGGTTGCTCCTGGCCTCTGTGTGCGTGCAGTTTTGCTGTGGACTCCATATTACATGACCTTACTGGTGCACACAGTATCTGGAGCTCCTGGTAGTCATTCCAAAAGACAGCATGTCACCACATACTTCTTTCTGAGATGTTTAGCTGAGCTGCTTGCATTCTGTAGTAGCTTTGCCATTCCCCTCATGTACAGACAAATGAACAAGAACTTCTCCCATAAACTCCAGAGGCTTCTAAAGAGGCTGCATTGTAGGGACCAGGCGTGTCCTCATGAACGGTCAGCTGTACAGCAGGTGGTCACATGAGGCTTCTGTCCAATCAAAACTGCTTCTCATTCATCGGCACTTACTAGTAAAGCCACAGAAGTCGAGTCAGCGCATGAACCTGGATATTTTGTGTGCTGAAAGGTATTTTCTTTACCACAAGGAGTGGAATGTGTCTCCGTAAAATTGTGGAACCTCTGTAACACTTAACGACTTAACTTTATTTGTCCATCTCTGTGGTGAATGGGCGACAAAAAGAAACCACTAAGTGCTGTTTTTGTGTAAGCTGTGTCTATTCTTTGGAACTTTGTTCTTGGGCCTGGGGAAAATGTCAACCCATCTATTGTCCCTTATGGTGGAGGGGAAGTTGAACTCATGTAATGTGTGTAATCTGTTACAGGATATAGACTTTTAGACCAACCTGTTTCCTTTTAGCTCAAGGCCACATTTCGCCCCAGGCTTTTTCTGTTGTGATCCACAACACCATAAGCTTTTCAGTCTGGATTGAGTTTTCTGGTCACAATTTCCATAAAACCTCACTGGTAGATACTTGTTAAACTCAGTATAATTACCTCAATTTCACACCCGAATGGGCATTACATCAGAATGGTCTGAACAACTTTTATAGCACCCAAAAATACTCAATGAGACTGATGTCAAGGAGTGAGAAAGATTGTTGTTTGGTTGTTTGTTTGTGGGTATGTTCTTGAGTGCTTGCTGCTAAGGTTATGTGCATTATAACTGCACAGCTGCTCAGCCATATTACTTACCAAGAGAATCTTAATAAAAAAAGAAGTCAGAGTCTAAGTCAGAAGAAGCTATAGAAAAGGTCCAGCAGATAATGGATCACAGGTTTTAGGTCATCTAGTTAGAGTTTTAATCTACTTTATTCAATATGCTTTCAATCATTAGTCTATTACTACTGTAATTATTAAGTGTGCACCATAAGAAAGTGGTTAATTCAAAGGTTTGACACATAAATCCAGAGGATCCAGTTAATCATTATTAGAACAGTGAACAAAGTTCTGTTGGTACAGTTCTACAATTCTATTGAAAAATAGTTGAAAGTAAACAAGACATTTGATTGGCAATAACAATTTCAGGAAAGTAGGTTCTAACGTAAAACTATTTAAATCCATTGTATAATGTAAAATTAATGATTTCTGGAGATATTGACTGGATTTCAGTGCTTCTAAACAACATTTTGGGTCAAAATTTGAAGTCACATTGGGATATCGATTTATTTCTCTTGTGTGCATACAAAGAAAATAGCCTTTATTGAGATTATATTGCATGAATGGCTTAATTGTATGCATATATAGAGATAAACGCTCTTAAACCTGGGAGAAAACATCATAGACATTTCCAGGAAATGACTCAGAACCAGGATGAGGAATAGCACACTTTAAGCTAGCAAATGGCATGTCATTACAGAAATGTCTTTTATTTCTTGGCAATGAGCCTGCGGGTGCAAAATGAGTGTATTTTGGAGGGAAAGCACTGTATGTGAATGCACTAGTGCAAAGTATCATTCGAATCCACTCATGAGCTAGCAAAAGAATGTATTTAAAGTCATGAAGGGGATTAAAATCAGATAACCCTCATTTGTAATCGAGGAAACTCACAATTGTGAGGAAAGTCACAATTGTGAACAAATTCACAATGTTGCAACTTTAATTAGGATGGTAATGCCAGTATGTATAATATTAAGAATATGTATATATTGTACTTCAGAGATTTACAGGACGAAACAGACATGCCATTTTAGATTACAGTATTATTTTCTCAGAGATTTATTTAGATACTAAAGTGTCAGTCATCTTGTGTCCCATACTGAGTCTAAGACTTGTTCAATAAACTAACATAAATATAATCTTGCTTGACCTTTCTTTGACTGCCATCTAACAGCAGCTTTTCAAATGACAAATGATGAAGCATCAACAAAACAGGTATGGATGAGTACACTCACTCATTTATACCAAAGAAAATAAATATGGTTTATATACCAGATGCCAAAATATATTTTCTTGGTGTGAGCCTAAGAATAGTGCCAGGCCCAAGGAGTGAAAACCACACTATGTTCTTTGGCTGAATAATTTCGTTCAAACCTGCAGAACAGCAAAAATCAGACACTGGTACTGTAAAAAGATGCTATTTGCTTGTTTTTCTATTGCCAACTGTAGAATATTTAGTATTTAGCCACTTCACTAAAGCATTTTATTGAAGGTCAATTGAAATGTGTCATTTCTTTACCATGAGTGACACCAAATGGAAATTCAAAAATATCACTTTAAAAAGTTTTCAAAACACTGTCTGCTATTAATCAGGTTGTCTCCCCCAAACTCAGGCTGCAGGTTTCGCAGACAGAGAAATGTTTTGACACTTCCACTAAGCCCAGTACACTTTGTTGAAAAAACAAACCCACAAATAACTCGCTTGTAGTTGTCTCTGCATTTATAAAAATATTAAGAAAAAATGACAAACATTTAGTTGCCTTTATGTAGAAAAGTCCAACATCTTTTAAAGTTATATTTAAACAGGAGCATTTAAAGCAAACTGCCATGTTTTAAATGCCATGTGTAGAGAACTTTTCGACCAGTGAACTATTTCAAAGATCCTTTACCAAGCAATTTACTTAGCTGAACTAAGACATTGTAGCGTTGACGCTAGCAGAAAAAGAACTCACCTGGGTTTTGTTATATACTGACTCACAGTGGGGGCACCTCCAGTCCACAGAGTCAGCGGTATGTGTGTGTTTTTGTGTGTATGTTTGGAACAGAGCGAGCTAGGTCAGAGGAGGAGTAGACCAAGGGGCCCCACTCGGGCCGGAGCACTGTGTGCAGTCTCTTCTAGTGACTGTGGCGGCTCCCAAACCAAGCCACAAAACCTCTGTGAAAGAACAACATTCTAGACATTCTGAAAATTGTTTCGGCTTCTGAACGCCCCCAGCGCAACATATCTGCCTATCACAATACAACAACATTGTTCAAATTAGAACAATAGAACCGGGTCAGTTGGAATTTTAGACAAGAAAAACTAAAAAACAACTCAAAGCTTTACAGACATTTGTTGGGACATTTTGTAGGTAGTTTTACTTTAGTAGATCTCTCAGTCAAATTGTAATTACAAAGTGTGCCACATTTGTAATTACTTTAGAGGAGATGACATTTGAGCTTAACCCAATGGAGGCACCATTGCATTAAGCCCAGCCCTTTAATCGTCCTTTAATCGTCCCTTTACTATAGATTATCATGCAGAAATGGTTCTGCGCACAGAACACGCACCAATTCACAGATATGCTGGGTGTGCAAAATGCAGAACTGTCAAATTACAAATATGCATAGCTGTGGTTTTTTCCTTTCATACATCTGTATAGAATAAGCAGCACATCTGGATAAAATGAAATAACAGAATGGTTGGATGCCATGAATGCCTTTATTTATAATTCATGAAGGGCAAATCAGAGCCAAATTGAAGCCATAATCAATAGGCCATTCTCTTAGTACAACAACTTCTCACTACTATGATGTATACCTCACTATAGCATATATACTTTAAATTATAAAACTAAAGAAAAACTTTAGAATTGACCAACGCACATGCTTTCTGGGAAAAGGTGGATGAGATGTTTGACCCACCTCCCAAATTAAATTCCACCAAATTACTGAAGCATTACCTTTCTCTGAAAAAGCCACATGAAAGATGAACATCCTGTTGGCAATACCCCTTTATGTCCGGTTCAAAGGAAAACTGTTGTGACTGTGGTAGTTCTGCTTATATTATCACTGAGGCTGAAAAAAGCTACAGCATGTTTGTGTTCTAGTAGCATTTCTCCCCTGGCCAATCTGTTGACTATACAAAAATTACTTCACAGTTTTCTTAATCTAAAAGTTTCATAATCACTTTGAACCCACCAAGCAGAACCTATGACAACAGATTTTAAATCCTGTGTATTAGGTAACCAGTCTTGAATAATAGTCTAACTCTGGACATGAGCTCCATTTACTACTAAGAAGCTGGAGTCACAAATGTTCTGTGGTCTTGTTTCAAAGTAAACTTGGGTTGAGCTTAAAAAGTCATTGTTTGGCAGAGCAGGTGAGCCCATCTTAAATTAGCTACACAAGACCACCAAGGCTGCAGGCACGTTTGGGTTGTTACTTTAAGTTTTTGCTGTTTAACTTGGCACTCCACCCAGATCTCTCAAAAATGAGGAAAACAATTCCTCTCACAGATTCAGGGTCAAACCAAGCAATGCAATTGATTTATTTAATCTTCTGCAAACTATCAGATCCACACTATAACAAAACAGCCTTTGACACAAACATGGAGAAAATGATGTAAAAAAACTCAGACAATCACAGCCAGACGGAAAGTCAAATATTTCCTATCAGTGGTTTGACCTGGTTTCAAAATTGTCAAGTGTCTGAGATTTGACCCTTTTATAAGAGTGTGAAATCATAAAAAAATAGGGTCAGGAGCTTTGTATGTATTTACATGTCTGGTTCACCCAACCCACCTCCATTCTAATTCTGATAAACAGAGAAATGGGATGGGCAGATTCAGACATGGGACCCAGATTTATAGCTCTTTAGATAATGTTATCAGTTTTCCACCAAAAATGTCTGATTGGCACATCAAATGCCTTTACATGTCTCCTTTCCTCTTTTTGCACCACCAGAATGATTTGATATGAAGTGAATGCTTTGATAAATCACACCCACAGTGGAAAGGCAGTCCCTCCCAGGTTCATCTCACCAGTCTTGCAGGAGAGGCCCAGACTACAGCAGATGGCTGAAACCCAATCCTCCAAGATCCTGCCAGACCGGCTCAGTATTTATTTTTTTTGCAAATGTAACAGAGATTTTGAAATATAACAATAATGAAACCTGGTGTCAGCACAACATCTAAAAACTTGACCATGGCAATAACACATGGGAGAGTGGCCAGAGCGGCCAGGCTGGCCATGTTTGACGTTGTGGTCGTGGTGGGTTGGGAATCAGAGAAAGAGTCTATTAAACAGTGTAAAGAGAGGGCAGGAAAAATGTCCCTCTACAGTGCGTTTTCCACACTCCTGCATCACTGAGACAAGCATGTCTCCAGCAGACCACAGGCATGAAGCTTAAAGTCTACAAAACATCAACAGCATTCTATACTCATCAAACATGGCTTTTGTTGTGTGTGTCTGTTTTCCCAAAAATTCTTTCCAAATATTCCTTACAAACTCAAGACAGAAAAGATTTTTCCAAGTTGTTATTTTTTTCTAATAACAAAATGTATTGATCAACAAATAGTGGCCTAAATGTTTCCATGTTTTATGTTTTCTCCAATGTTTTTTCCATTCAGCCATCTTTCTGAAAGAAAGAAAATAGAAAATTGACAGAAATAGGGCAAATAGACACTGTCAAAAGTTGACCTGTGTCGCCTTCTACTGTAATGTGGAACTTTGTTAGTACTTCATAACTATATGGATTGCATCCCATTCTTGTTGCAGTAGATCAAGACACTGATTACAGGACACTGATTACAGCAGTGAAGGGCTGATCATGTGTGTATAAAGTTTGTATGTTATGCAAGAGACATCCAATCATAAGTTGCCTCACGTTATTAAATGTTTATATGCTAAGTTTGGAACAATCGCAAAATTTTCAAACTGTTTACGTTCAACATCATCTGAAGAATAAATACTTAAAATTAAGTGAGAAGTGAAGGTAATATTTTACACTATGTTTCATAAGGCGTATCTCAGGCAAAGCAGACATATGTGGCAATTACACTGATGTTATTAAAACAGGTTAAACAGGTTGTGTGCTTGTATGTTTGTAGTTGTCCAATGTTCTAAAACTTTACATGCAATGATATAAACATATACAAATAAGTTACTTGTGAAACTTCTGACTACCCAAAAATTAATGCTCTCTCCACACTCTACATCCCAGTTCTATTTGATGTCACAATTATGGGTACTTTTAAGTGCTTTGTGGACATGAAACATAGCAAACATAAGGCGCCCAGGTTCATTCTCATTTGCCTCATGTATATTTTTTTAAGCTAGTTTTAAGCCAGCCACCTGGTTGACGATAATGATTTTGTTGTCATGCTAAATAAAATTGTAAAATGTGTACAATAAAAATGGTTATATGTATCGGCGAAATGCAACAGCTAAGGAGCTTCCCATGTTGAAACTTTTTATGAGTCCCAATTCGATAACTCACAGTCAAAATGATCATCGATGTTCCCAGTCATAATTATCACTTGAAGGGGTATAAATTTAAAACACAAAATGGTGCATGAGAAGTCATGCAGAATAATTACAGAATCAAGTATGAATAATCTACACTATATAACAAGATATCCCAGAGTTATTCAGGGTTAAAAACGACGTTTGGTTATATGAAAATCCCAAGTGAGTCACAAAGTTGTAAAATATATCCCGGGGTATAGGTAACACAGCTGGGTAACACAGCAGGGTGACATGAGGGTGTTATTGAGAAGACAGCTGGAGATCAGTGTTGTGCTCACCCACAGCTCTGCTTCCACAGGTGCAGGGATCTGTCACAACAATCTCTGTTCTGCCTCACCCAAAGCCACTGACCTCTAACATGCTTGTTTTTTGAGAAAACTGCGGGCTGCCTTTTCTTGACCACTGAAAATAGCATCCGACCAAACCATTAAATAAACCATTAGAGCATAAGACGTATAATGTTGCATAGTGTTATTTATACATTCTCAGTGAATTTGCCCTTTGTATTGATTATAACATGATTTTCTTACATTTTTATTGTATTGCTGTTAACAGTTTTTGTGAAAACTGTCTCATAATGTACACTTTGACTCCTCCTGTGTTCCTAAGGGGTAGTGCAAAGGGCACATTTTTGTTGAAGGAACGTTCAAATATAAATTGACTGATACATTTTTTCACATCACCACAGGAGGTTTCACACTAAACATTAAACCCTGAACTGTGAAACTTGAATAGTCCTTGCTGGTAGAGTCCCTAATAAATAATGAATAAAAGGCCAGCAAAATGCAATGTGTTTTTTTTTTAAACTTTCCCCCTCCCTTTTTTTGTTGTTTTTTTGTATTTTTTTAATTTTTAAAAAAGATATTTTTCTTCCAAAAAATAAATTTGCCCCCCTTGTTTTTTTTTAAAGAGGCCGAATCCTTTTTGGGTTAACCATCATCTTGGTGGATTTACTTTTTAAGAGGGTTTTTTATAAAATTAAATCTCTTTCTTCAGATCTGTAAATTGTAAGCCAAAAGAATAACTGTTCATTGACTCAGAACATGTAAACTGAATAACATGATTTATATCATTTGTTTAGTCTCTTAAATGATGAGTGTATCAGCTCATTTCATGGATCTCCAGAGCTCACAGCAGGACAGTTGTTTTCAGACAGAGTGAAGTTCCAAGAACTTCATGGTGTGCCATTAAGACACAACTGTGTGAGGGAAGAGCGTGACACCTAATTTGCATTTATGGCTAATTTATGAAAGTCGTGGAGCACCCAGCTTCCACCACATGTTGCTACTTGACGAATGTAATGGTTTTTCTGCAGAGAGACATGGTGAGGCTTGTAAAGTCAGAAAAGCAAATTCATGTTGTCTGTAACTCGTCCTGTTTTCCCAGCATCACTATTAATCAGTTCCCTCCAGAGTTATTGTATAGAGCATTTAAATAGTGGGACTAACAGCAGCCTCCCCATTTTACAGCAAATACCATAGAAAAAATGTTGCTTAGGAACATGTGAAAACTTTAAATAATTAAAAAGTGTGTGCATAATATTAAGAAGAAGAAGAGGAAGAAGAAATGTCTTTCTTCAGGATTGACAGGTGGTGTTTTCCACAGATGGAGTACACATTTATGTCCTGTTACTTTTATAAAGTAATAAAGAGTGGCCCAGTCAAAGCCCAGACTTGAACCTGATTGAACATCTCTGGAGAGATCTGAAAATGGCTGTGCACTGATGCTCCCCATCCAACCTGATGGAGCTTGAGACGTCCTGCAAAGAAGAATGGGAGAAACTCCCCAAAAACAGGTGTGGCAAGCTTGTAGCATCATACTCTAAAAAACTTGAGGATGTAATTGCTGCCAAAGGTGCTTCAACATTGTATTGAGCAAAGGCTCTTTTTGAATAAATATATTTTTAATTATTTTTAAATATAGTTTTATAAGTAAATTTTCAAAGATTGTAAACAAGCCTTTTTCATGTTGTCTTTATGGGGTATTGTTTGTAGAATTTTGAGAAAAATAATACATTTAATCCATTTTGGAATAAGGCTGTAACATAACACATTGTGGAAAAGGTAAAGCGCTGTGAATACTTTCTTTTCTTTTATTATATCATATTACTTAATGGGATATCCACATTAATTATTAATGTGCCTGATAATTATATGATAATAATGTTGTCTGATAATTGATTTCATTCATGGAATACTACAAAAACCACCAAAAAAACACTCTCATGATGCCCTTAACTTGTCTGGAATAAATAAATCAATTAAACAGTGTGTTTGTTTTACAGTTTCAGGAAACTCTGCAGGAGGCACGTAGTCCTTAGAAAAAGGTATTAAGGGTTTCCACAAGAATGAATGATAGCATCCATAATTCACTTTGACATAATGAAAAATGATCAAATATGTTCCTCCTCCACTCTGACAGTGATGCAAAAAATCCTTTCTGAAGGAGATGTCACAACCTGATGAGTCTGATTAAGACAGTACTGTAAGTACAGTAAAACAGACGGGTGGATCATGGCCATCTGGCTGCACAGTATGCCTCACTTCCCATGCAGAGCCAATAAAGCCAGTCCCACATTGCAGACCAGGTGAATAGGGTTTATATTTATGACATCAGTCTGTCTTTACCTCAATGAAACTACCATTGTATAAATCAAACATACTCAACCTTGTAAGTCACTTTAGATAAATGTGTCCAGTAAATAAACATAAACTGTGCTGTATCCATCTGTACATAGTTTTTCTGCATTTGTTGATGTTGAAACTTTCTGATATTTCAAAGAGCACACTTCAGAGGAAGTCACCGAACTAGTACACGGATTCACACCAAACTATTGACTTCAGCGGATGATCTTTACAAACCTCTTTGAAGACGGTGGTGACAGCACATTAAAGGGCCTTGAATCTCTTTTGAATTGTAAACCCATCTTGAAACGAGGGACTGATACGGTGAACAGAATCCATCCCTGTTCAGAAAATTGAATTACAAGCATAATAGTTTGTGACTCAGTAATCTCACAAGCTACAAAAGTCTTGTCGGCCTTCATTCTCTCAATAAAAGGTATCGACCCTGTCATTGTATTTCACCACCAAATGATCCCATAGGCCTATTATGTATATTTTGCATTCTCTACATACAAATTTATTTTAGCATACACAGCCAAAAATAGTGTCTTAAAATTTAGCACTGAACAAATGCAGAATATTCCACTCACTCAAAGACCAAGAATTTTACAGTGAGGATGTTTGTTTATTTAGCATGGCTATTATTTAAACACTCTACAAAGAATTTTATAGAAAGTAAGTGATATTTATTTGGGTCTTGCTGTAGTTTTCTCCTTTATGATGACTAATGTAATTAAAATAGAAGCACTTTAATGTCTGCAGAGTGCATTTGAGTTTTAAAGATTATCAAAGAAAGTCTCTAGATAAATAAAACTTATCTAAAACTTATCTTTAGTTGTTAAAACTTGACCCCTACAATAAATAGATAATATTTTCATTTTGCTTAATTCTATAGGACTGGGCTATTTAAACCAACCTGCCCCAGTTAATTTGTTGTCAGTTTTGGAAGTAAAAACAGACCATAATAAGTGCATAAAGAGTGTCACGGACGTCTCTGTGGTTAAGACAGTGATGAAATAAGCCACACCAGCAATTATTTGTTCTGTGCTAAGTAACTGTCATTGGTGTCTCTCCTGTTTGCCTGTCCTGATGCTGTCCACATTCATGTGATCATATTGGGGGAAAATAAAGCAGAGGGGAGAGAGAGGAGGAGACATTAGACAAGAAGGAGGGGGGTTGCTAGTGAACAAGTGGCCACTAAAGAAGGAAGCTATAGTGATAGTCTTCTCTGGACCGTCTCATCAGCAGCATCTAGTTTCTCAGTGTTTTGTCCTTATCCTTTAACAGTAGGTGATGTAGATGGTGGATCTTGTCCTGCTAAAGGGATTATAAATCTGTGGCAACTCTCTTAAGAACTGCATCAGAAATCCATACTGACTGCATCACAAGCTCTCAACAATAAAGTGAGTGTCCTTTAGTTTTTCCTTTAAAGTGCTTTTTCTTTTTTTATTGTGGTTTTATTTAATTATTTATGATAATTTATAATAATTTATTAGAATTATAATTCTGCTGAGGAATAGCATAACTGAGCCACAAACTTGTTTAATATTAATAGACTCAATTTATCTGTGAGACAAACCCTGAAAAGATGAGATTAGCTGGTCACCAGCATATGTGTTTTGGATTCTGGTGTCCTCACCTGACTTCTTACCTACCTAGCTTATAAACAATCAACCATCTTTACTAGAAAGACTATGGTGGTCCACCAGCTAGACTAGCACCATTCAGCCTGGAAAAGCATGGAAATAAATCCTAGTGTAAGATGGTCTTTTAGCAGAGTCTCTAATTTTAAATTATGGAGATCACATAATGAAGCACAGGTCATTGTCCTAGTTGAGACATATAATGTCTCTGTTCCAATTCAGGATGTGTGTGTAATAGTCTGGCCTGATTTGTGTTGATGGGACTACTCCATCACTGAATATACTGATGAATTATTGATGGTACTGTCATCTTGCACCTGTGAGTAAATGCACAGATTCCCTTGGGGACAGATCATTTTCATAACTTCATAAATTCAAATTAGGACGACTATGTCATTTTTGGTAATACAAAATGTTCCTTTATCTATTATGAAGAAAAGTCTGAACGACTCTGAAGTTGAGAATGAGTTACAGTTACAGACTCTGATTTCTCATACAATTCTTTTCCTCAAATAAAACCAAAGCATAGAATGTATTATTAGTTTAAATTAGTTAGAGTGCTTACTGGGTTCCCAAAACCAATACTGTTTATATATCTGAGATAGTATTATTGACAGAGGCTATAAAGGCGTTTATTGAGTCAGATATTGCAAACTGCAAACCCAGTGACAGTGAAGATTGTGTCTGATAATGTTAATAGGATAGCGATAATGAGATTTCCAAAACCATTTACAGTGCCCAAATACTAAAACCTCCTCTTTAACTATCTGCATAAATCTGAAAATAAGTGGTCTAATTTTAGATAGCTGGCAGTACTTCTTAGACTTTTCTGCTGCATGCCGACCAGTTTCATTTGGAATTTTACCCGGGCTCATTCTTTAAAAGGTTAAAGTATTTTGAGTCTGGATCAGTCACACAAACCTCATTAAAATCGTTGAGTTTCTTTCCTATTTTCTCATTATTAAATTGGTGTAGTCTTGGGTGTGATTAAAATTATGCATTATATTACATATTTGTATCTAGTGAATTATACATGAGAAAGATGTTCTGCCACTAATTTGAAATCTTATTAAAATAATTCCTTAGCATTTTTGTTTCAACCAATTCATCAATTAACAAAATAGGTTTACCTAACTTACAAAAACATACAGATCAAGATTTACATATAATTTAAAATTATAATGCATAAAGGGTATTAAATTAGCATTAGTATTAGATTTACCTAATTATACAAATACAATACAAATTTGTTATAAAAAAATACAATTAAGAATATAATGAGATTCTATTTTAATCTTGCACCCATTAACTCTGCATAAATGAATAAGATCACAGTGGCAGTAAAATTCACAATAGATGACTCATGTCTCAAAAATGACAAAAAGTGAATGTAGTCAAAGTATGTTTTGAACATAAATGTTATATAGTACTATTCAGTTATCACTGCTTAACTGAGAAAAATCTACTTAGATCCTATCAGTCCGATGAATTAGTTGTAATGGCCCTCTTTAAGCTGTTTAATAATAGTGAGGTTAGCACACGGGTTGTCTGACAGCTCAGGGCGCTTCAATGCATCTGTTTAAGAACTTGCTTTGCATTTTAATACTCTAGTAGCCACTCAATTCCTAAGGAGAATCAATTATAAACTGTCATGAAGGCTGCCATCAAGTGCAAAAGCAGATAATGTTAACATAATATTTGCATGTTTTTCAGACTTATCTAAATAGTGATGTCACTAAAGTCATTCACTACAAACTTAATGTCTGATATTTTGTCCCTGAGATACAGTTTTCCCTCCTTTTTCCCCAGGTGTCAAAGCAGTGGTGTCATAATCTGTGGCAGACAGAAAAATCATGCTCATGCACTGGAGGAGACAAGACTGCACTGGACTGAACACGTGTGAGGTGCGAAGTGTGCAAAAGAAGGAAAAAGCACAGTCCCTAAGGAGAGATCCTTGGTGTTTGGTACCATGGATCACACAAGTCCAGGCAGCCTCTGTAGCTGAGAGACTGTCCTGAAAATGGAGGAGCTCTAATTCAAGAGCTGAATCATCCTGGATGGTGTCCTAAAACCCTTTAAAGTCAATGTGGAAAGAACTGATGGCAACTAGAATTCATATTCAGCCTAAATGAAGGATCCTTTCTGCCAAAATAAACCAGGCACTGACACAAATGAAGTATGTAGCACCTAATCGCGGAATTTAAAAACACAGCCCTGGTCAGTATGGAAGAGCAGACTACCACTGTGATTCAGTTTTACATGAATGGCACAGAGCAGTTAAATGCTTCATATGACTTCAACTCAACCAATGTAAAGAAAGCATTGACACCTATGAATTTTATATCATTGGACTGTTTCTCTCCTGCCTTTACACCATTTTCCTTTTTCCCTATTGGCTTTATTGGGAACATCCTTATTTTGGTGGTCAACCTCAACCACAGGAGAAAATGACCATCCCTGATCTGTACTTTGTCAACCTGGCGTGGCAGACCTCATTCTGGTAGCGACTCACTCATTGAGGTCTTCAATCTCAACGAAGTACTATGACTATGCTGTTCTGTGTACCTTCATGTCCCTTTTCCTCCAGGTGAACATGTACAGCAGCATCTTTTTCCTGACCTGGATGAGTTTTGACCGCTATGTTGCTCTCGCCAGTTCCATGAACAGCAGTCCATTGAGAACTATGCAGCATGCTAAGCTCAGCTGCAGCCTCATCTGGATGGCCTCCATCTTAGCAACTCTGCTTCCTTTTACCATCGTGCAGACTCAGCACACTGGCGAGGTACACTCTGTTGCGCCAACGTCTTCGAGATCCAGTGGCTTGAAGTGACGATTGGATTTCTGGTGCCCTTCTCCATTATTGGCTTGTGTTATTCCTGATAGTTCGCATTCTTATGCGTGCTCAGAAGCACAGGGGCCTGTGGCCCCGCCCGGCAGAAGGCCCTGCGCATGATTGTGGTGGTGGTGCTGGTTTTCTTCATCTGCTGGCTTCCTAAGAACGCCTTCATCAGCATCCAGTTGATCCAGGGAACGGCCGATCCGTCAAAGCGCAGCGAGACCACGCTGTGGCACGATTACCCCTTGACCGGACACATCGTCAACCTGGCTGCCTTCTCCAACAGCTGCCTGAACCCAATCATTTACAGCTTCCTAGGAGAGACTTTCAGGGACAAGCTGCGACTTTTCATCAAGCGGAAGGCCAGCTGGTCAGTGGTCTACCGTTTTTGTAATCACACTCTGGACTTGCACATCCCTGTCAGGGGCGAATCAGAAGTGTAGTGCAGAATCCCACAGGTTCTGCAGACGACAACTTAAGGGTCTTGAAGCTGTCGCCTAATGTATGTGAGATCCATTAGAGCTCTGTAACTTTTTTATTTTTTAATGGAAGCTTTACCGAACTTACTTATGCAGTACAATATGGGTGGATGTGGTCAAGAAGTGATAAAGAGACTCACGGCTTAGAGAAGCAGCATATTTGCATTGTTTAAAATCAACATGAGTGAAACAAGGAGCATTCTGGGTAAATCACCTGATGAAATGGATTACAAGGCAAGGATGCAAAGCTTGGCCTAAAGCTACCTTTTGATAATTGAAATGCATAGAGATGGCATGACATATGGCAAGACTTTTGAAGGACTTTTATATTGTCAATAAACCCATCCTAAGGGAACAAATAAGGACATCATTGCACCTGCGACCCATATCTATTTTGTCTTATTGTAATATATAGCCTCCTGTTAATATATGTTCATGTAATTGAAACCAATGGAGTGTGCTATCACCAACTGTTGAGTTTCAAGACTGAATAAATACATATTTTATAGTATTTTTATTGTAGCAATTTTCACTGGGATGGAGGGAGACACTAAACATGTCAAAACCATTCTTTGTGTTCATGTGACTGGATGTAAAATTTAAACCCAGCCCCTTGCAGCAAACATCAATGATGTTTCAGAAACAAAGCTCACGTGGTTTACAAAAAAAACATCATTAGGGAAACATTAAAGTAAATTCAGTTCAAAGCAAAACATATTTGAGGATTAGGCTCTTTTGACAAGTGTTATCGACCTAACTCCAGGTGTTGGCCTGCTCTCTTGCGACTGGGCCAACGAGGAGGTGGTGTGCAGGGAGCATGAGGCATATAAACAGCATTATTCAAGACATCAAAACGCTGAGCCCATTGATGCTGTTTACTTGCTCCAGAGTAACACTCCACAGCTATCACATTCATTCATTCAATTCCTTCATTCTTATCATAAGGTCATTCATCCATCTTGCATAGATTGTTTTGAGTTGTGGAAGTAATTCAACAAAAGTCTATTACATTTAGAATCAAAGTGTCCATGTGAACCGACTGTGTTAAACATTAATGTGACACTCAGGAGACTCCATTAGTCATTGTGTGTTGAGAAGTTGCTTTGAATATCAGTTGAAATATTTTTACACTCAAAATGACAAACAATTATATAATGGTAATAAAGAGCATCTTGCGACAGTATGATACTTCTTTCAGAGAGCCCTGTCGTGCCCAGGGCTAAAATAACATATGAACTAAATTGGTCCTAAACACAGTGCAATCTGAAGGCCTTTCCAACTACAACAGAACATAGATAAACAAATAAAAGAAAATGAGGATTAAAATAAATCCCAAAGTTGGTTTTGAAGATTGTTTTTTTGTAAGGGAATACCTACTGAGGGCAAAAAGCTTTAATCACTGTATTGCAATATACTGAAAAAATCTAATAAATCATAAAAATAATTCAAATTACATTAATAATACTAATAATTCCTAACTGTCATAAACATTGATAGTGTAAAATGTAACTTGAAAATGAAATGTGACCTGGCTGTAGTGATATCTATTCAGTACCTCGGTGGCCTAAGAAATCACACTTATCTGTGTGACAGCCCTAGACTCTTGTAAACAGAAAAAGATTGACTGTGGCCTTCAGGTTAAAAAACATGGGGCTTCTCGCTGCCAGCAGCATGATTTTGCATGAATCTATCACTATAACTACATCATAAACGCCTCAATTATTTTATATTAATCAACACAGTAATTATTTGTACAAAGATTACCTGTAAATAGCTATACTTGCATTAGTTAGTCAATAGTCAGTTCTTTGAATGTGAACTGCACTAAAGCATGCAGGCTCCATGGCCTTGATAAAGTTAAACACTCCTGCAAACTGCAGACTTGAGTTTATCAGCTGTAGATGAACTAGCCTTTGGAAAGATAGTGTGAACCATCTGTTTGAATAATAACAAATGCATACGACATCAGAAGTTGACCATCATAATTACATATCTCCAAAGAGACAGATTTTGTGTGACTTGTGTGAGATAAAATGAGACTGTAGTGGAATGGGTAAGGTTGCTTCTAACAGAGATTCGGGAGTGCAGGATGAGAACAGCCTGGGGATGTTTTGATAACAGTGACCAGGACAGAAAGATGCAGACAAGTGATGTAATAAACAAAAAGTCAATCACAAAGGTTTATTAGACAACAGAGGTGGCGTCATGGTGCAATGGAACCTCCAGATCCCCATTGTCGCATCTCCGGGAAAGTGAACAAGACGCCGTGTATGTGTACAAAACCTATAAAAAAGACAATATGATTAGGAAGACAAAGAGCAAGAGTGGATGACAGAGGGCAAGACAGGGAGTGGGGAGAAGAGACCAGGTCCCGTTGAATCCAAGTTCGACGCTGATTGACATGTAGTATACATGCACTCAGTTTGCCTGTGAGATATTACTTTGATGCGGTTTAATGAAATTGTTTATCAGAACGCATGCTGTCTTGGGCTTTTTTATGTTTACTGGCTGTACACACACACACACAAAGTCCATTAAACAAGTTTTAGTAGAGTATACAAGACGAGTTCCTCATGTTCATATTTAACCAAAATATGGGATGGTAGAGTAAACTGAAAGTGAGTAAAACAGCAATGAAAACAAAAGTGTGACTGCCGTTTGTTAAGGGTAATTAAGGTGGTTAGAGTTAATGCATATGCTTAAAGAATACAAGTTTGAATAAAATATCTGATCCAAAATTACATTTACATATTAAAATCCTCACGGGAGAAAAAACAGCTTAGGTAACATCAAGAGTGGGCAACCAAAAAAAGCAAAAGTGTGCTCTAGACTAAGAAAGCTGCATTTCTGAATTCCAAAAGCTGCAAAAACAACAACACCGGAACACAAAAGCTAATGTTTGCGGAAAAGCAATAAAGAAAACGAAAAGCGCTCCTGAATTATACGGGTGCAAATCGCCTACTGGCCACTAGAGTACGTTGCCTTCAGATTAAAATATCAAATCAACGATAAACGTGAGATTAAACCATTTAAGTCTTTCATCCGTCATTTTAATAAACGGTTTGTATACATCTAGAATGAGGTACGTAAAACAGTACACTATAAAGCTGCAGGCATATTACGCCAGTGACACCATTCTGCCACCTGGTGGCAAAAAGGCAACACTACATGCCACCGTTCGGTCAGTTTCATGAGTTTATATTTAGTTAACCATTTCGTTCAGCTGTAAAATTACATTCTTAGCTGGCACACGGTCACCAAAAAAACGATATACACTTTGTCTAATAAGACAAAGCTTGGTAAAGCGATCTGCAGTAGTGCCGATGCAAGCCATTTTTACAACCGTTTGTATTTATGACCTTAGAAGACCTGCATCAAAAATACTACTATACAATTAAATTATGCAATCAACATACTAAATAAATGGCACAGAATTGAGGTAGTGTAATTTTATTTACAACCCAATGTAAAAAGATAAGTGATAAATACTCTAAGCATGCAACTAAAGCTGCTTTACAACAATCTCTAAAATGGTTACTCTAGATACACTCACGTTAAAAACCTGAGGCTGTAAGGAATGTTTTACAAAATTGACTCCAATGTACAAATCCATTGCTTTTACGTTGAGTGTTTCTCATTAAAAATATTAAAAAAAAAAAAGAAAAAAAGGGGCACAAATTATGCCCTCTCCTCTGGATTCGCCGTGCAAGCTGGATGTCCTTGGGCATGATTGTGACCTCTTGCATGGATATACAAGTTTGTGTCTTCAAACAGACCAACAAGGTAGGCCCTTGACTTGCCTCTGCTTAAGTCAGAAACAAACGAATAAGAGTTAAACACTAATACTACAAATAAGCAATGGCAACTGCTTTTAAGCACAAACTGTCTCAGTGTAATACACCTGCAGCGCACCAATGGCAGCATCTGGGAAACGCAGGCCGTTTTGAAGTCCTGTGCAATCTCCCCCACCAAACGCTGAAAGGGCAACTTGCAGATGAGCAACTCTGTTGACTTCTGATAACGCATCGACCTCTCTCAGAGCAATAACAGTTCCGGGCCTTAAACACATAAAAATCAATTAATACGGAAATATCATTTAGAATCATTGGCAAATACTTCATTGCAATATCTCCAGCTTCCCTACCTGTATCTGTGTGAGGCTTGACACCACCAGTAGAGGCGCGCTTCTTCCTTCAGGCTTTGGTGGCTAGCTGTTTCTGGGCGCCTTGCCTCCAGTGGGATTTACGCGCGGTCTGCTCGGTACGAGCCATTGTTTCTCAGTCTCTACAATTAAAACATCAACGAATTTATTTGAAAAACACTGAACCTTCCGGGTTTGTAATGAAATTCAAACAGCGACTACGCGTGGCGGCATCGTCCGGGGCTTGCATTCTGTATCCACCACTTCCGCACCGACTGCGGGCGCACATCTTTTTCAAAATTAAAATGTAATATCGTTTTAAAAAATGGCTATACCCCAATGATAAAACCCCACAAACATCAGTGTGAAAGACTCAATATAACATCACTTGCAGTATAAAGCCTGACATGTTATCGTTATTCTTTGACAGGCGCCCCATCTGCAGCCAGCCCGAATTACTCCTTCACTGCTGCAGTTTAACCTCCCAAACGCAACCTGACTCATCGGGGGAAACAATTACATAATGTAGAATAAGTGGAGAAAAGGCACAGATGCCCACACGAAAGTAACTTGAATGCAGTGTTTTTCCAAGCGAACGGCAACCTGAACTCTACAGCTCAAATAGGAAACAGCGGAGTACAAACCATTGTCCAAAATGGCGACAGAAATGTACACTGACAAACGCGAGAACGAATGTCGTATAGCATATATATTACAAAGCGTGGATACTCTGAAACAGCGGCGAGTCTGATCATACCAAAATACTAAAGTAACATTTTAAATAAAACAACGTTTCAGTTTATTTGAGTCTGTAGTATATTGTAAAATGCTAAATTAACCGGCAAATGTCTAGTTACTAAAACACGAGAAACTAAAACTGAGCGCTTTGAGTTTTCTAGTGGAATTACTAGATTACTTCAAAGCCGAACACGTTTAAAACGCAATATAATAAACACAAACCTTCTGAATCACCCAATATTCCCACGTCGAATCTCGTTTTGAAAATATAAGGGCTGGGCTTCAATTTATATCTTTCTGCCTCTTCCTGTTATGTTCTTCCAGATATGACGCATTCTTTCCTCATTCGTTTAACGTAATACAGCCATCCTCCTAGTTATTTCGGCTCCATTTACATTGTTTACATGTCAATGACAAGTAGAAGGTACGGTCTAATTTAATGATTCTCTGCACTGCAGCTAAAATGTAAAAAGCTGTAGTTAAAAGTTGATTTGCAATTTATACAAATGGGCAATGGGGCGTAATAAAGTTTTGTCTCCAATTCACATTTTGAAACTGGGAAATAGAAATTGTTTCGACTATATCCCATTTCTCCCATTTTAGTTTTAGAAAGAAATTGATTTAATTCTTATGTATCAGCTTTGCATACAGCCGTTTATGGAAACCTGTTTAATGTAAATGCAGAGTTTAAATTTAATAAGTTTTTTAAAATAGATAAATAAATAAAAATACAAATAAAATAATAAATAAGTTTAAATAGTCCTCAGTAGATAATAATTGAACAGAATGTTGTATCTGTAGTTGTATTGTGTATATATATATATATATATATATATATACACAATACAAACAGAATATAAATATATATATATATAATAGTCTGCATTAAATATTGTCTGCAAGTTTTGGCAAACAATACGTTATGACAGACTAAATAACTACTGCATCTGTGCCAGACATAAATTGCATTATAGTATTTTATTACAGTGCTGCTATGCAGCATGCTCAATGTCCCGTGTTTTGTTTGTCCCGCCAGTTGCTCATATTGGCCTTGCAGTGGCGCGCGAGAGCATGAGTAGACGAGGGGATGCCCGCGCACGCGCTGTTATTGTTTTGACTGAAAATGCCGTCGGTTTCGAAAAACGGCGGCGAGCGCTTCTCCTCAAACCGAGAAACCAACCCACTATACGTAAGTAAAGTAAACATTATAAATGCGAAAATAAAGTTCTGTAGAATGTGATACTTATTTGCCATTCGTCCGTCGGTTTTAGATTTGTAACGCTTGCAGTTTCTTCTCCCCTCCGTGCGTTTAAAAAATGGTGCTTTTCCTTTTGTAAATTCTTCCGAATGCACGCGGTTCTTTCGGCTTAATTTTAATCAAACAAACAATCTCATCTTGGTTATACGTTGCATTGCGTTTTGTGTTAATGCTTTGGTTGGGTTTTGTGTAGTTTAAAACGTAAGAATGCGTTTTTCGTTTGTTTACCTAAAGCGTACTTGTCCAAAAGCTTGAAGATACGTATATTGCATAGCAAAGCGAGCGTGACGAGACGCTCGCTAGATGTAGCTAGCAGGCTGGTTTGTTAGCTGCATCCGCCTCCTTCCTTCACTTCGGCCCGTGTTTCTTACTCTACGCTCCTTTCGCGCCGTACGCACTAATGGTTTGAATGGACAGTACGTCGACATTTTTGCGTAACTCTAAATGCTAATCGCAGAGTTCTTGTCGTAAGCTTGTAGTGGAGAGCCCTGATCAATAGCTCGCAGTGGCTGGAGTTGATGCAGTTGATTTTTAATAGTATGAAACGGAATTTACCGCACATTTCACCATTTTATAGATGCCGAAGAGGTAAAGTGAAGTAAAACAGTGATTTAGCGCTAGTTTTGTTGTCGTATGATAGCATCTGAGAAACTACGCAGTGTACACCACGGCTCTGAAGTTGAACTTACAACTGCATGTCATATGATGCACTTCGACACTACTGTGTTTGATTCTGTCGATACTGTTTTGTTTACATCAGTCAAGTTCAGCGTTTGGTACGATTGATATTAACATTTTAACATGCCGTCCGCTTTTTGTTGTAGATATTTGAAGGAGTTTAGGACTGAGCAGTGCCCACTGTTTCTGCAGCACAAATGCACACAGCACAGACCCTTTACGTGTTTCCACTGGCATTTTCTAAACCAGAGAAGACGGAGACCCATACGGAGAAGAGATGGGACTTTTAATTACAGCCCTGATGTATATTGCACCAAGTATGATGAAACAACAGGAATATGCCCTGATGGGGACGAGTGAGTAACTTTTTTAATTCAGACGGCAGTTGACAAGAGAATACACATGCTATTAATAAAGTACGTGTGTCATCTGTTTGGTAATGCACGTTGTTTAGAATGTAATACCTTAAACCACATTAGCAATTTGTTGCATTTTCTTTTGGTCGCATGGCACAATGTGTTTACAAATATATTTAGTGTAACACTAATTCCTGTTGAGAATGCAAATGTTTGGGATCAGAGTCAGACATTAGGCTTTTCAGTAACCCTAAGCAATATTTTGCATGTGTTTTTGACTCGTCTTACTGTGTAGCACACGCCCCTTTAATAAAGTATGAAGTTAATCAGCCTGTCACCTCTATAAATTAATTGTTTGCTCTAATGTTAATGTTTGACTGCCTCTGCGGCAACAACCTGTGGTTTTCTTCGTGTGTATTGCCTAATCAATATGTCGCTTTTCGCTGGGCTTCCTTGTTCGTCTTATGTTACCGAAATATATGGTTAGATTGTAAAAGAAGGTCAGCGGACGGATGGCGGGGAGTGTTGTTTGTTGCTTTCTTTATGTATTGCGCTTAGGGAACAGACGGACACGCCCCCTGTTCTCTGGATTGTGATTGGTCCACCCGTTGCACGTACTAGTCTTCAATGGCTTACTACAGATACACTGTGCTTAAGATTCCCTCTCTTTTAAAAGCTGATGTGTTTACAAACCGATTTATGAATGCGGCTTGGAGGATATTAAATTAACAATTTAAACTGCAGTTTATAAATAAGATTCTTGTGGAATTTGTGTGGCTATTGATGAAAATTGTTTGAGTAACATTGTAAAACTTTGCTTAAAATTCATATATAGATACCTTACCGATCGTTTGTGGGAGAATATTTTTGTTAATTACACTAGCTTGATTATTAGCAAGTTGAGTAGAGTTGTTCTTGGCTTTGTTTGGTTTAGCATTATATTTGGTGTCTAATTTACTCATTTGAGCTGTATATACAAAATGTGGCTTTGCTGTAGTGGAGTTAATACAGTTAATAAAGGCTCAGCTAATACTGTACTGTCACCCCTTTAAATTGTTTAAAGGCACTACTGCTAGACTTCTTTAGTATTGTATGTGCATATATCACAACATTTTCTTAAAATGTATTGTTGTTGTTGTTGTTTTTAAAACAATCCCAGATAATTACATGGCAACTTAATTTCGACTTTTGCTGCAGGATTGTTTTGAAATTTTGTGAGATAACTCTGTTAACATTTTGTCAACATTTGATATTGCAGATTTTATTTAAATATATTAGATTTGTTAATTGTTATACATCCTTATTTGTATCATTTTTATAGGCTCTGTTGAACTCTAATATAGGCTAATTGTTAGTCATTTTTAAAAATGATTAGTTCCTTGTGTCCGCTGTATCTTCCTGATACACATAGTATGTCACATAGTTTTAGTCTAGGCATAGATCACACATCCATTCATCCAGTAGCAGCCGTCCTGTGCTGACATCATAGCTGTTGCCATAGTTACTGTTGCTACCTGAACAAGATGCAGTTGCTATATTTGAGAAGATTATTGGGTATGTGGCATTTTCAGTGTAAGTCTGTGCTCTGCCAGAGAGCTGTCTGTATTGTCAAAACCCCATTTTCTGTGTGTCCTACTGCTTCAAGCTCACTGTAATTTAAAAATGAAAACATGCATTATTTATTTAGAATAACGTGCTGTGCACTGACAATAATTAAGAATGTTTCATATGCTGTATACTGTTAAGTAGACCTTAGTTCTGTCTTAAATTGTATTGTATTTGCATTTTCTATTTTGCAACATGTCTTGCAAAATAGTTTCAAGTCAGACAGTGTTTCACAAGTATTTGACTGTTTTGTCAGTTGTGAAAGCATGAACAGTGATAGTGCTTTGTTTTTTTTTAAGTATCTTTGTCGCATGTCATCCCAATTACAGCCAAATTTGAATTCTAATATTTAAATAAAGAGTTAGGTTTAAAATGGTGTTTAAGTTGTATTTTGTTAATATGAAGTTTGTTCTTGGGTGAAAAACAAACAACCTTATTAAAACGTTATTAATGTAATTGTATCAGTAAACAGTGACAACTGTTTTCAAAAGTGCTCACTTTAAGCATATTTCAAGCATTTTGTCACCTCTGAAAAATAAAATACTATTATGATTTCAAGGTTTTTCTTGATGCAGTTTAGGTCCTAGAAGGTACTCAGTGATGAAAGAAATTTCAGCATATGCTTCAGTTTGTTTTCCCACTCAGTCCTGTTGGCCAGTGGCAGCACCTTGGAGGCAAGGTTACACAGTGAAATGTTGTTGATACATGATCTGTGATTGTTGTATCACATAGCATCACAATAGAAAATGCAGTTATCTGTTTTATTTATATACTACGCTGTCATATTGTGGTATGTTAGAAATGACTGCAAGGCAGGAGTGAGCCCATTTATAGGGCAGTAGTTATTTTTTAACTTGATAATGTAACAGTATGTTTGGTTCTGTACTTGCTTTTTCTCCCTACCATTTTCTGTGGCTTCAGGAAGTGCAGTAAGCAGGCAGTAGATGAGACGTGCTTTATTCAGTGGTGTAAAATGAAGCATTCGTTGAGAAACCAGCCCACATTACTGGAGGCAGTGTTGCATTATATTTAGGTTTTTATTGCCAAATCTGTTTGTGTAGTAACAGTGAAAGTTATTTTCTCTTATGTGTTGTGCCCCTTCACAGTTGTCCCTACTTACACCGGACCACCGGTGACACAGAGCGCAAGTATCATTTGCGTTACTACAAGACAGGCACATGCATCCATGAGACAGATGCTCGTGGACACTGTGTGAAGAACGGCCTCCACTGCGCCTTCGCTCATGGACCACATGATCTTCGTCCACCAGTTTATGACATAAGGCAAGATTTCATTCTAAATTCCCCACAGGGGATTAATAAAGTGTCTATTTAAGTGTGTACACAAACTATTGCAGTAGCAAAAAAAGGAAGTCTTTTGGCTTGTGGCACTTAAATTCCTGTTTTTTTTAAAGGCGGGAATTCTGCTGTTGCGCCCAGCCCCCAACTAATGTAAATGTAGTGGTGCTCAAAATAGCAGCAGTTAGCACTAGACATTGTTTCGGTATGGCAATTGTTTCCAGTTGCAAAAAACCACAAGATATCAATTGATTGACACCCGGGATATTTGCATATGTATTCAATTTATAAATAAGGCTAAATCGTGAGTGCTAAATCGACAATTTAACAAAACAAGCCAATGTTCTTATTAGGGGTGGAGGTTAGAGTTAACCTGATTTGCAAACATGTTTTACATCTTTTGTTGTTCACATTGGTAAGCACACTGCACAACGATTTTGATCTGGTCCATGAATGTGCCTCACGAGCAATTAAATAACAAGAAATGTGCCGTCTCAGCAGTTGCCTAGCAACATATACGTGGAAATGGCTGTTACATCAATGCCAAGCTTGTGTTTTTTTACATCTACCGTTCAGAGTTGTTTGCAGTTTTGAATAGGTGGGTTTACTTGCATAAATGTATTTACAGAGAAATCCAGGCACAGGAAGCCCTGCAGAATGGCCAGCTGGGATCTGGGGAGGGAATTCCTGACCTACAGCCAGGTGTGTTGGCAAGCCAGGCCATGATTGAGAAGACCCTGAATGAGGACCCCCGCTGGCAAGGTGACACTAAACTTTTCCACATAGATCCATGTACAGATGAAGTACAGATTCAGTATGGAGTGTTAGTGAAGAGTTATAAGTCACATGGTATTCAGTCATTTCTCCTGATTTAATTTCAGTTCATGCTGGGTATAATCTGAAGTTTCTGTTCCCCCATTTTTTGCAGACACCAATTTTGTTTTGGCCAGTTATAAAACTGAGCAGTGCACCAAGCCTCCACGTCTATGCAGGCAGGGCTATGCATGTCCCCACTATCACAACAGCAGAGATAGGAGAAGAAATCCCAGAAAGTTCAAATATAGGTAAGATATAACTTTAATGGAAAAGCAAATGTTCCCAAATAAAGAATAATTTTTCTCTTTTGCTGAAGAAAGTCACCATATTGCTCACAAAATTCTTTTGATGACCAGATTTCTGTTTAATTTGGAGTTGTTTTTGCTTTTGGTTTATTTTGGTGAAGCACATGTATTATTTTTCTTCGTGTTTCATACATTCTTTTTATACATGAAGCTCAATCTCTGTTTGGTGTGTAACAGATCAACGCCATGCCCAAGTGTGAAACATGGCGATGAGTGGGGCGAACCCTCAAAGTGTGAGAGCGGCGACAGCTGTCAGTACTGCCACTCCCGCACAGAACAGCAATTCCACCCAGAGGTAGAACTGCCACACCTATATGCTATAACTGACTTGAATTTATTACTTATATAAAGGGAACTTCATTTTCAGTCTTACAATTTTATTGTCTCCATTTCAAGATTTATAAATCTACTAAATGCAATGACATGAGGCAAACAGGATACTGTCCAAGGGGGCCATTCTGTGCTTTTGCACATGTGGAAAGTAAGCACGTAAATAATACTTCGTATTATCTAATTTGTATTGCCAATTCTTAATGTAATAATTGCATGCAGTAACTCTAAAGACTGTTTTTGTGTATGTATGTTTGTGTCTAAAGGAATTCCTTCCACAGAGGAGACCATGAGCAGTTTGCTTACAGCAGTGCAGTCGGGTTCTCAGTCCAAGCTGAGCTCTCAGCAATACCCGGAGTGTCCAGTCAGCGAGTGGAGCAGCAACACCAGTTCCATCACCAGCAGCATTAATAACAACAGCCAACCAGGACACGTATGTTTTCACCCACCTATCATCTGTGTTATGAATGAATGTTCACCTGTATGTGGATCATTAGGCTACACAGT
Source organism: Chromobotia macracanthus (assembly GCA_036877525.1). NCBI lineage: Eukaryota > Metazoa > Chordata > Actinopteri > Cypriniformes > Botiidae > Chromobotia > Chromobotia macracanthus. Next base: position 1,376,205 of record JAZGTH010000115.1, read on the forward strand.
GGTAGTGATGTAGCTTCTTTAGAAACATCTAACTGATTGCGTTGTTCTGCTCTCTCATTTTATTTTACCACTGTTTTGTTCTGTTTATATTGGTTTTCTTTGCGTTTGTTTACGCTTTTTGCAGTCTGTGTTTGAAGGGAAGAGAATCTCAGATTAAGATAAGAGACTCACGTGCTCTCCTGATTCAAATCACACCAAAATTTGAATTTTACTATTCTTGTGTCTTAAAATCTGTCACCTTTGGGTCTGCTAAATTGACAAAGAAAAACACCACAAGACTATTTGGCTGCGTCTAAAACCGCATCATTAAGACCATCTGTGCTTTTCTCCTTCAGGTGTCTTGCTCTAATAGTACGACTGTAACACCCAGCTCAGGAAGCAACAGTTCTTTGTCCCCAATTGGACCCATCGGCAGGCCAAAATGCTTTACTAATGGTAGCTTATGTTCAGAGTCCACCACGTCCAGTGTTTCGTCTCCAACATCTAACTATCCCAAAGCTCCAGGTTTTGAACGGGAGGATCAGGTACAAATGACCGCTTTCTCTAGCCTGTTTTGAAGGGGATTCCTGCAGGACTGCAGGCACGACACACACTGCAAACTTTGTTTTCTTTTCATTCTGTGCCCTTGGGTCATTTCATTTGTTGCCACCAGTGTTCTGCCTCTGTTTTCTTCAGTGCTTTGTTGCCAACTGTAAATCATTACTCTGTAGTTGTCAGTGTTGTTGAAGCTGTGTTGGTAATCTTTGAGATTTAGGGTGCGGTAACTGTCTGCTCAGTTATTACTACAGTGCATTTCGAAAATGCATTCCACATGAACTTGTATATCAGCATATTCTGTTGGATCCATTTTGGGTTCTAGTTTATATATAGTTTACCTGGAATTACACATGCTAAGTGATAAGATAATAATTTCGGCATTGAAGTGACCAGAGAAGGCTGTTCAAAGGTCACATGAGAAATATGTGATTGCCTTAAAATATCAAAATATAATCTTCTATTGTGACTGTTCTCCCAAAAATGAAATTTTTGTGATTGGCACACCTCCATGTTGTTGTAAACCTGAATGACCTCCTTTCTTCCATGGAACACAAAAGGAGCCATAACGTACAATCTCAGTCTCCATTCACTTTTATTATGTGTAACAAACATTGAGTGCAGGTGAATGGTGACTGAGGCTGTCTGTCTCTGACTGCATAGAAAAAAGCCATAAGAGTTTGAAACAACATGAGGGTATGTAAATGATAATTTTTATTTTTGGGTGAACTCCTTTTTTTTTATTTCGAAGGCTGTTTTACGGGTTTGTTTTCTCTTCCTGTGCAGGTAGCAATTTTCTACATAATAACAATCCTGGTTGCCTTAACAACTTCAGTTCCCATGATATGGCATATTATCTGATTTCAGGTAAAGAACCAGAAGAGCCAGTCTGTGGAAAATAATCAAAAGTTAATGGACCAAGACAAACAGGTAAAGCAGCCCAGTCCTCACATTTACGCATGTCCCAACTTCACAAATATGGATTGTAGATGACAAAGTGTTTGGTGCAGTGGAGGAAGTTATCATATTTCATAGAAATTGTAGGTGGCCTTTATTCCAGGCAGTCATTTAAAATTAGAAATTGGCCCTGAATACCATCTAAACATAATGCTTTGCTTTCCATGTGAAATATGGCCCCTGTAATTAAGTCAATTAATAGTTTGTTTTCACAAATGTTGCAAGACATGCAGCACTTGCAATAGACCAGTGACATATCTGAGACAATTGTAAGTTGCAGCATAACTTAATTTTAATAATTAAGTTATTTTATGAAACCTTCCAGAATGTTCACAAAAGTCCTGCCCAACTGCTTTTCTTCACAGAATCACAGTGGTGTGTTCTCCGTGGTGAACCATCTAACATCCAGCATAACATCAAGCATCACGTCTAGCTTGGCTTCCAGTATTGGATCTGACAGTTCGTCACCCACCACTTTATCAACAATGAATGCAAAAGCAACACCCTTCTATCCAGGCAGCAATACCGTGGAGTCAGTAATAGGTAAGCACCACCTATTTGTCTTTGACCTGAACAGCCAAACTATGAAACAGTCTAAATCCAGATTAGGCAGTGCAGATAACTCCTGAGTGTTTAGTGATATGCAAGCGTTTTTTGTGACAGTGCATTAGCCATAAGTCAGTGAGTCCACTAAAACTCAGCAGCAGAGGCAGCATCAGACAGTAATCAGAAGCTCAGAGCTGAGTGGATAAGGGCTTTCACATCAGACTTCTCTTTGAGCTAATGCATCAAATGATTTTGGTAAGTTTATAGATTTTATAAGTGCATCTAGATGCACTCGTGAGTCGTGTGAGAATGGAGAACTGAATTATCAGGCCTTTCAATCGTGTAATAATGTCTCTTGAAGTAGCTTGTTTTTCACTTTGCAAGGATGAAAAAATGGACTCTGCTCTTGTTTTAGGATCTGCACTTGACTTAAATTTTAGTGACATTAACGTTGCCTCTCTTGACAAAGAGTTAGAGGACCAAGACAACAATGGCCTTGGTTTAACAAGTAAGACTTTCTTGTTGTTGTTGTCTGGCTTGTTCTGTGTTTGGTGGACCATTCAATGCATGTTTGGTGTTTAAACTATTTTCTTCCATAGGTCAGAGGTTATTAGGAGGCTCTGCTCCTGTCAATATTCCCGGCTCTCTGGCTCGGTCTTCCTCTCTGCATTCATCCTCCTCCCTGTCCGCCTCTCCGCTCGGCTCACTGTCCCAATCCCTGTCCCAGTCCCTCCTTTCTGGAATGGCCTCTCAGCAGAGCCAGCAGCAGGCACCACCTGTTAAAACTGAGCATGGCCTTCTGGGAACACCCACGTCTACACAGAACTCCTTAGGTAAAAACAGTATGTTGGGAATTGTAGCTTTTCGAATGAGAAGGTCTAAGAGTATTGAACTCATTTCTATAAAGCACTGATATGATATTCCTTGTTCTGCAAAGCCAGATTATAACCAGACTGAATAATACTACATTGTAACTTACTCTGGCTTGGTATCTACCACTTTTATCTTCCCTATATTTAAAGGTGCAGTAAGCAGTTTCCTGAAAAACTGTTGATATTTGAAATCGAAACCCAAAAACACACCCCCTATTGCTGATTGGCTGTGTTGTTAATTGGTCTGATCCACTTTTTTATTCTCTTTTTACACAGACAGCACTTTGTCAGACACATTTGTCAACACACACAGAACAGACACCTAGCAAATACTCACAAATTATTTGTTTGTTTGTATAAACAGAAATTGCTTACTGTACTTTAAAAGCTTTGAAACATCTGAGACTGATGATATCACTGTTATAGGACAATGTGTATGTTTGTAACAGAACAGCTGTGCATAGGTAAGGTTGATGTTACCAGTGTACCCACAGTAAGTTAATGGAATGATGATTGGCCTCAGGTCTGAATGGTGGAGCAGGCAGTATATGGGACTTCTTGAGTGGCAGCTTCTCTCCAAGCCCGTCTCCAGTGTTCAGCAGCCTTACCTCTAGCACGGTCGGTTCCAGCTGTGCAGACATTGGCCGGCTCCTCCGAGAACTGGATGAGGCCAAGCGCAAGATAAAGCAATGGGAGGACGCCTGGCACCAAGTCAAACAGGTCGGCCGATTACTTTCATTTTTATTCTTATTAATACTTTTTTAATTTTAGGGATCATGAGGTCTTCATTGATGCTTGCAGACATTTCTTTTAAAGCAAGTTATACAATATAGTGCTCATTTAGGTTATCTCTCAAACCATGAGAGCCATTTGGGTTACAGTGTGAAATATACTTGTCTGACACTACATGTACATTTATTTATTTGGCAGAAGCTTTTATCCAAAGCAACTTACTGTTTATTCAAGGTATACATTTTATCAGTACTTGAGTTCCCTGGGAATTGAACCCACAACCCACAGTGCTCTACCAGTTGAGCTACAGGAACACTTACATAACACTGTGCCGATTCGCTTATTGACAGCACTATCTCACAGTGCAACCTCAAGCTATTGTCCCTCAGCTTCTCAGCTTTAAAGAAACAGAGAATTATAGGGAAAGTTTACAGGGCATGAAATCAGTTAAGCTAATTATTATCATCAGATGGTCTCATTAAAACACACCTGTGATTACCCATTCACCAGGCCTGTGAAGCGTGGCAGAAAGATGCTCATGAAGCGAAGGAACAAGCAAAAACTGCGGAGGCTGAACGGCAGCTGGCGGAGCAGAAGTGTGAGGACACTGAGCGAAAGCTGAAGAAACTGCAGGGAGACTTTGATGTTTTCTGTCGCTCCCCTAACACGCCCCTCCTGCGTAGCTACGGGGATCTGGACCAGCTCCCCCTGCCAAAGCTCCGCTCTCTTCAGAGCCAGCTGCGCTCTGACCTAGACCTCGTAGATGGGGTAAGAAGGACCAGGTCCCAACATGCATACGCCACCATGTCACATTTACACACACTCTAAGGGTGGGTGAGGGTCACACTCTTCTCGCCGGAAAGAGTAGCCGTCAGTCTCTCGTGCATGACGCAATGCATTGAATGGTCCTTCTGTGAGGTGTGACTGATGTTAACTCTTCTTTTTCTCAACACAGGTAATATATCAGCTTCAGTCAAAGAAATGTATAGTTTGCCAAAAGCATGATCGTTCCATTGTCCTGCAGCCTTGCCAACATTATGTACTTTGTCAGAACTGTTCGTCTGGTAAAACGGAATGTCCTTATTGTAAGACAAAAATATTGAAGTGGTGATGTACAAGCTATTCAAGGTACTATTGAATGATTTAGCCCTTTGAAGAACTACTAATACATATTATGCTTACAATTTCTAAATAGCATTTTTTGTGTTTGAGTATTTCATATAGTGATTAAATGGAATAGTTTTATTAGAATCTAATAAGTGGTGTTTGACTGATACAAATCAAGTACTTAAATGCAATACCTGTTTTGTAAAAGCTAGATTGTTCATTTTCATAAGGCATTAATCAATTTTTCCTTGATTATCGCTCTCGGCATTTGTAGTTTGATGGCCCTAATTTGACTGTTAAAAATTAGTTCATCGGTCAGACATCAATATTGCTACTAGCTATGTGAAGAGGATTAATTTCTTGTTAAAAGCACTTTGTTGACTTGGAAAATTGTCTGAGGGTATTTAAACTTTTTTGCTTTAAGCTGCTTTGTAGTTTTTTTATTTTCTTAGATTTTTATTTTTTTCCAGATACGCTAAAGTATGCAGCTTTTGTGTGTACTGTGAAACATAATAGAATATTTCATTTTTCTTACTGTTAAGTCATGGTATAGTGTATATATCTTGTTAGTTTTCATATAAAATAGTACTAAATAGTAGTTATACCTTTCATTGTTACTTTTTCAATCAAATAAGTGCAAACTTTGAATGCATTTTAGGCATAACCAGCAGCTGTAATATCAGTAAGGCACATACTGTATGCTAAGGCATTTAGTAAATCAATTGTCAATTTCATCTTATAGTGACTATTTAGATACATTATGTAGTTAGATGAGCACGTGTTCTCAGTGACAGAAATTATGTTTTTTGGACTTTTGGACCTTTTAGATATGTCCGAACATATCTAATTCCTGGCCACTCCCTCTTAAGTGCCTTGCCTTAAAAATATCTGAAGCATCTGTAAAGAGGTTAGGATTTTAGTACAAAACCCATAGTTAATGCTTGTGCAAAGTCCTGCAAAGTATGTATTTTTCAGTTGTACCGTATATACATTATTAGAGTGTATATCAGCCCAATTCAATACTAAAGTGTTTCTGAGAGACTTGTCCCATCCCAGTTGGTGCCTGAGCTCTGATGTTCAGCTAAAGTATCGTTCCTTCTTTCTTCTTTAACGATGGTGCTTTTTGGGTGCAGCTTCATTATCCTAAGAAATGTTGAATCATCCTTATTTTAAATGTCTAGGGATATATTCAAATCAGGAAATATATGTATTTCTTTGATTGCAAAAATTAAACTGGCTTAGTACATTTCTGTTTTTTGAAATGTTTAGAATTGTAGTGCTCTGTAAAGTTTACAGACAGAAGTCATCTGTTTTTACGTATCCAAATTCGACAATGTAATGTGCTTAGGTAATCTAATTGAAATGACCTGCTACTGTGTTATCTGAAAACTTTGGTTCCTTTTAATGTTTTTCTTCTTGTTCCTTTAAATATTTACAGCAATGAGTTTGTGTATTAAATTGTCGGGTACACAGAGGTGCAACTTCTTTTCTTTTGAAATTGGGATAAACCGTAAACTTTAAAAGGGATGGCTATTGAGGATCTAATTGTCCAGACCCTCATGTTTTATTTCAGCTTCACGGGGAACAGGCAGCATGTATATATTATTTTTCTCTGCTTCTTGCATTCATATCTAAATCCACAAGGTCTGTATGTAGCTCATGTTCTTGACATTTGAATTGATTTGTCAAAAAAATCACTGCATGTGTCAGTGTGTGTGGATTTTGTTAACCAGCTAAAGCTCTAGATCACACTGCCAAATGTATTTGTGCTGAGCAGATGTATCCAGTTGTTGGTGAGGCATCACAGTCGAAAGTATTTACAATTATTTTTGTATAGTGCTTCAAATGCATTGACCACCTTTTCTAGTCCAATCAGCAAAGGCATATTTTTGGTAAGATGGTTGACAGGTTGTAAACACGTTATGGATCAAAGTGAAACAGATCTGTTTTTTATGTTGATCCTAAGGGTCAAATGTTCAAGAGCTTTGCTGATGTCACTTTGCTGAGGGATTAGTTCCATTGTTTGGTTATTGGACCGTAATGTGTGATTTTGTTTAAATTTGTTTGAAATGTTTGAGATTTGACATTTATTTCTCAAACCAAGAGTGGTCAACCAAATTAACCAATGTGGTATTGAAGTCTATATATTGTTTCACAGTTCAAATGAAGTGAACAGTTACTTTGTTGGTTTTCAGTGTTTAATTTGACAGGACAACTATGCCAACTACTTTTGCTGACAATAATAATGGACTAAATTCCCATATTTGTAGTTTCTACCAAAGACCTCTACTGTTATTCTTTGTTTTCTCTAGCTTCAATTTTATAACTACATTTTCATTTTAGCACTGAGGAAGTAGTTAGATTTAGAAAATGACCAAATCACAGTACCTTATTTACATAATTCGTGCATTTAAAAAAGTCCTAACAGAATCATCAATCTTTTTAAAGACTGGGGTTCAAGTTCCTCAATTTCTCTGTTAAAATTAAAGCAGTATTGAATTGGCTGTAATCTACAGTGGGAGAATGTCACAGTAATGAATAAATGAATATTTGTGTTAATATTCTTACGTGGCCATATGGATTAGTGCTTATTTGAAGTATACATTATTTCTTTTTATACTATAGTACTTATTCGTACATTTATCAAATCAGTTTTGAAACATTAGTGGTTGTGCACTACTTGTATGCTGTCAGGAATTTAAAAGAGTATACATGGCCCGTAAGGTGCTTTCTTCAGTTTCCATTTATCTGGTGTTTGTTTAGTTGTGATTATTCAGAATTTGGATATGAAATAAGAAATCTAATTTATTTTTAACCTTGAGGTCTCTTATTGTGTTGTCAGATGTTGTATACCATGGCTTTGTATAACATTGACTGTGATGTAAAATGAGTCCCTTGTTCATGCTTGTTGAAATGGCTGAGACAGACAGTGGGTTATATTTCTGAAAACATCTACATTTCTTAGCCTTAAACATTTGAAACTTTTGCCTGTCATGTATTGGGTAAAATGTGTTAGAATTAAAACAAAACATAGGCCTACGCTTAAAGACACTTATGAACAGTTGTGCTGCTTGTTAATTCTGTTTAGTTGTTTTAATTTTCAAGTCTTTGGAACATATGCGTGCCTTTAATAAAACAACATATTGAAAGTATTTGATTTGAACAAATGGGTAATTCAAACTTACGAAATGAGTCGAATTCTTGTGCCTTGGGACATTTTACCTGTATTTCTCAAAGCACGAGAGTCCTGTTACAGATTGCTATAGGCTATCACTGTATTAAAATAATACTTACTTTGTCACACCCTTAAATATTAGTGATGATTTTGAGAAATATTTACACCTAGAAACAATAAATTCACAATTAATAGCATTTACACAGTACAACAGTTTGTTGTAATGTTATACAGTTGTATTCTTTACCAAGATTGTGTTACTATTAACAGATTCTCTGAATAATTTTGTGATGATAAAATTATAATGAAATTATTAAAAATTAGTCATTTCAAGTTTGAATTTGCAACCTTTTTGCTGTATTTATTTTATTCTTAAAAGTTTTACTACCATAAAAATCTGTAGGAATGACAGATAGCACATTCTGTGTAGCTGTTTAGTCACATACATCAAAACTACACCTTGACAGTTTTTATTTCACACATTTGTGGGTTTCCCACCTAAAACCTGTCTGTCTGCATCAGCCATTTTTATACCAATTTTAGACACAAATTACCATTTAACAGTAATGTTTTTGTTTACGACCAAGCATCTGTAATTAAAGAAGCACCCAAGGACTCATTTGTTTAGCTATGTGTAAATTGTATCGGAAATTTACCATGATGCTCTGCGGTGAAAATAATCTTTCTTTTTGCATTCTTGTGGATTTTCTGTTGTTTTTTGTTTCTTTTTCTAATTTTGTTGTCTGTCAGTAGTGTAATTCTTGAACCTAAGGAGTTATGCAATCTTGTATATACATACTACATATGTTTAAACTGGTTAAATTTAGCAAACTAGCCAGGAAAAATACTTATTACAACAGTACATTTTGTAAGAGTCTAAAACAAGCAAGCAAAAAAAGAAAAAAGGCAGAATTTTGTAACCACTGTTCCCTATAATTAATGTTACGGTCAATCGGACATTAAATCCCTGAATATTGAATGTACCATTCAAATTAGATCTAAAATGGATCACTGGAATAACATGGAGAACAGTTGTATATCTATAATAATGTAGCACTAGTTTTGTGAATTGCGATACATTACAAATAAATTTATAAGTTAAACACAATTGCAGTTTTCAAGTTTGTGTATTTATCAGTGTAAGAATTTGATGGAAATATGAGATGTATTTTTCTCAGGGTTTTACAGGAGATCTGTAGAATAGAGAGAGATGTCCAATTTTCAAAGGAAACTGCAACTCATTTTTTGATTTACTCAAAACGAGGAAAACATTTATATTAGAAGAAAGAAACATATCCCTTATTTTGGTACAGTATGCATCAATATATAGAACAGCTTATATTCGAATTAGTGTTGAATTACTATACAATTTGCTGTCATTATAATACTTTGTGTATGTGTTGTCAACACAGGACCTTAAAACATTTACTGGGAGTTGTGTGTTTAAGTTATGGAGGCTTCTTTATGGAATAGATGTATGTTTTGATGACATGTAAGGCCAGAGAGTTTTTCTTAACTAGAATTACTTAAGATGGTATTATTTATAATGCATAATCTTTTTCTTGTAGTGTATCATTTAAAATTGTTAACACTTGTCTACACTACAACAGTTATGCAATGGTTTACAGAATTCATGGAATTATTTTTATCATCTTGGGAATTAAATAATTTTTGATCTTTGACCCGGCTCAAGTGTTTTTGTTTTCTTGTTTTCCTCTTGTATGTGACTCATAAGTTATGTAATAAACTCAGATCAACTCTTTGTTTTGGTGAGGAAAATGTGTGTTAGACTATAATAAACACGACTGTTTTTTAAATTTAATAAGCATACTGGTTATAAGTTATTATATAAAAGACAATAGTTACATTTCTAAATGGTTACAACAGTGTAAAATACACACAAACATTAGTCTCATAGTTACATTTAACGAAATTGTAAATATTCACTACAGAGTAACCATTATGAAAGTCACTGCTGGTTATCGTACTAACACTCTCAAAGTCAGGACTGTCCCTACAAATGCTCCAATAGAAGAAACATAATTAACAAATTTTATAGTTATTTAATACAAACTTGGTAAAGGCTAAGGGCCACTGTTTTATTTTAGTTGTACCTCTTAAGAATAATATCAAAGTAGGGGACAGCATTTTCTCTGTAATACAATAAGGCTGTGACCCTCTGATAAAATTGATTCCTAGATGTTGCCAAAAAATGCATTAAATTACAAGTAATCAAATTCTCTGGACATAAAATGTTCTACCAGCAGAGGACCTCAACAGCTTGGATATACTGTATGCCTTTTTGGTTTCTCATCTGGTGTGCAGAGCCTTCCGGCCACCAGGTGGCAGTGTGTCTTAAACAACCTCTCTAGTAGCTCTGTGTAAAGGGGGGGTTGATTCTGGTCAAAAGGTATCAGCAGGCATTTGGCCTGGCACAGCGTGCTGCAGACTGAAGGCCCTGCTGGCACCAAAACACAAATAAATATGGTTTGTGTCCTCATTTCAAAGGTCGGTCAAAGCTAGTCAAACATCAACAACTTTTGGTTTGTTTGTTTCATTGGCACAGTTTTCTGATGCATTATAAAGGGGTAAGGATGTGAAGAAATATTTTGCCTTGACAGAATCCAATGTTTGTTTCTCAAAGACTGAAAAAATTGGTCCTGGACAGCAGTTTTAAGAGTATGCGACTGTTCGCATTTAAATCTGTCCTCAGGATCTGAATGCAGACACTGTATCTGTGATAATGAGATACCTGTTACAATACCTGTTCGTGTTTCATAACTAAAGCTTGTGTGCTGAACAGTTTTATGTCCTCAATTGCCATTCTATATGAATGAGATCCTGCATCAGAACATACAAATAGTGCCAGTAAGATCTGGCCAGAGATTTAACATCATATCCTCATTGATCATTATTGTTTGTCTATCGAGTGCAGACCATAAAGGCCCTTTTGGGGGTTTTCAAAAACAAAAACCCGCCCCCCAATAATATTTTTTTTTTAAAAAAAAAATATTTAAAAAAAAAATTTTTTAAAAAAAAATATAATTTTTTTTCTTTTTAGCCTCATCACATTGACTCCCGGTAAATATAAAGCCAAGGAGGGGCCAGATCCACTTCAACTCCTTTCAGTGGGATCCCAGACATCAATTATAGAATACCAAGTTTCAAACAAAGATGAACTGTCTCACTACTATAAAGCTTTGTGAATATATCTAGAAACACTCAGAGAGACCTGTTGGCTCTGGTGGAAGCTTCAGTTTATTTCTCCATGAGTCCAGCAGAAGTACGCGCAAGCCCACTACAGTAAAGCCATTCTGTTTGATCATGCTGAGAATGTTACCAAAGCAGCATCTCCAAACTCCAGGCTTGAACAGAGCCAGAGTCAAAAAAGGCTCTGGGCCTGTGGAGTACAGAGAGAGGAAGTTCAGAGAGGAATCCATGAAGGACAGCTCTGAAAAGGACATGCTCTGAGAAGACATTTCTTACCAGCTGGCATGTAACTGTAAAGTGTAACTGTCATGTGACTGACTTCTGAGATCTGAAGGGTGTCAGAGATTGAGTCAATTATCACAGGGAAGCATGTACAGAAAGAGAACGTTCTGTACATAGTAGGACTTTTTCAGCTGATTTGGCTCCAGGACCATTAAATGATGACCCAACAAAACTAGAATGAAACAAAAATATCTTAATTAAACTCATTTATCCCCAAAATATGCAAAATTATTACATTGGCATGTTTTTTCTAAACGATTTCCAAGTTTAATGAATTTCAACAGTTTCATACCTTCAGCAGTCATTAATTCACTGCAGAAATAAATGTTGTTTTTAATGTTTATTTTTTAGATCATATTTTCTTTTGCCTTGCAGACTTGTTCATGTTTTCATGAATGAGGGCATTTTATGCATTGTATCTGCCTGCTTCAGCTAGTTAGTGACAGTGAATTTCAATTTCAAAGTTTTAATGATTATTGTAATGAACTACACAAAATTATTTGTTTTTCCTCGCTGTCCAACAACCCGTTTCTGGGTCAAGTCCTAAACACTGATCTAGTTGAATCCTCACCTGGAACCAGTTCTGTCTTAGAGAAGAATGTCTGTCTGAAAGTGTCTCGGGGGTGGACAACATCAGTACACCCAGGTTTCCTGGGTAATTCTGTGGCAGGAGTCTGCTTAAGGTGATACATTCCCTAACCCTCCTAAGAGCAAAAACAAGGGCAGGAGTGGACATCAACCCCATTACATTACTCTGCCACCCACTGTCCCTGACCTCAAAGGGACTCAATTCTTGAGTCTGCTGCCAAGACAGGCCAGGCAACCACTTCAATGCCAGCAGCTCAAAACCCTCTTTTCCTGTTCCTCTCCTGTTTAATGGCCATATTCTGAACACAATTTAACAGGGATTATATCAACTAAAATGTCACATTTTTAAGGATAATGTAGACCTAAAGATTCTACAGATGCAGTCCATAGGTACCTGCTGTATCTCCTCTCAGTACTTTATGAAGATGGCTCATCATCTCTCTCCACTATGTTCTGACTGTTCAGCATGAAAATCACAACCTGCCCTGGACAAGATAGATGCCTGTTTGGACAGGACCATGTGGCTAAAATCTGGTATTGTCCACATGAGCCCACCTGTAGGACATCATATAAATGTCAAACTGTCTGATTTATATACCCAGGACATTTAAAGGTTTTTATGGTACAGTAATGTGAAAGCACAGATGTGGACCCACAATAACATTGTGAATCAAAGCGATTAGGTTTGACTAGCGAGTTTGTACATCAAATCTTCAGACAAACAAACAGGTGCACTTAATAGTTGGAGCACCTCTGTACAGCTTCACATATATGACTGTCATAACTATACAGAGATTGAGTGCTTCACCTATGGACAGTCCAGAACAGTGCTGAACTGCACTTTCTCTCCTCATCAGCAGCACCAGGCATTGAGAGGACAGCTCAACCTGTTCTCTATCCAGAAACACTGTGGGAGCCTCACAGAACACGGCAACCTAATGCAGATAGACAGAGTTTCCAGACAAAAGCGGTAAGCCTCAATGTCATGATACTGTCCCCTCTCACTTTCCATACATCTTGATACTTGATATTGCTCACTGTTGGGTTTATTCACCTGTTTGGAAAGTGAGACCAATAGGCTGAGTTTGTGTAGAGATCTGCATGTGTTAAACTAGTGCACCATCTTAGCTTCTATCAAACCATTTCAGTATATTACTGTGCTAGATAGCTAGAACCACACTACAGGCCCAGAAAGAACCTGCAGATGTTTTTTTCTGTGCTGATTTTAGGGCTAAATCAGAGATAAGAGTACTACACTCTTATTTGTAGCATTGAAAGCATAAATAAATTTGTGAAAAATCCTTTTTCTTTTCCTGTTTGTCCCAAATAGATCTTGCATATATTAAGCAAAATACTTAAAATATATGAACAGCATTTTATTCTGTGGAAACCTGTATAACCCATTATTCCATTTAATGACTCATGGCTGTTATAATGAAACATTATGATAAAATATATTGTTTTCCTTAAAAGTTACCTTTTGTGGTAGCATAATGTTGTTGGATAACAGGTCAGAAAATGAGACCATTGGAATTTAGACTACTGAATTATGTGAGCAGCAATAAACAGAGTCAGCTGATAGTTCAAAACTATGCATCAATATTTCATACAGAATCATTAAGCACATTACAAGGCATAAAAGCACCAACTGATCAGGCATTTTCCATCTGCTGTTTGCTATTCTGCCAACAAACCACAGACAGGTACCCAGATGCACAAGACTGGATAGACAAGGTGAATAGAGCAGGGGCTGGTCTGGACAGTGACAGTACAGAGAGTTGATGGATGATGGACCTGTCCTCTTTGCCAGCTGGGGGTCTGATGGCTCTGTGATCTTCTGCCACAGTGATTTAGCATGGGAACCCTGAAAATACAGTGCAAGGATTGGCTGATGAGAACAATTTCTTCCACACTTAAAACAGACTAGAACACAGGAGATACAGATTGTATACATGTTAATCAATAATTGTGGGTCACATGCAAAGTTTGTCAGTAGCTTTTGAGTTGGGTAAAGAAAATGGAGACTGCATATATCTAGACTTGTCAGCTCAAGGGTGTGATGCATTGCCAGTGGGTTAAGAAACAGTGGCCTGCTTATCAGAGCAACTGCAGTCTGAAGGCAACAAGCATTTTTCGTTGTGATAAAATAAGACACTGTTTCTGATCACAGAAACATATAAAGGCAGAAGACTATTTCACCTGAGTATGACACTTCAAGTGAACTTGTGGCTTAATTCTTTCAAGGTTTGCCAGAAGAATCCTGGAGTCATACCAAAGGCCTTTTCAACAAACAAAACAAAGTGTGTTAATGCTAAAGGATTTAGATGCAAATGTTTTCGATGACAATGAATTCATAAGTCATATAAGACCTCTCATTTTGGATTGACAAGCGGTTCAAATATAGGTTCAGATAGGTTGAAGGCAAGTGCACAGGATAAGTCTTCAGCTTTTCTTTAGCACATTTGTTGATTGAACTGAGGTACCCAGGATGCAACAGTCTTTAAAGATGTCAGGGAAAAGAACTTGCAAACTCACTTGTAAAATATACTCTATATCCTTTTCCATGTCCCTCCCTTATGAGAATAAAACAGATTCTATATCTTAGTGTACTATATGAAGTACATTAATCTATTAAAATCCAATTCTTCAAATATTAGATATTAGCACTGATTGTAGTGGAAAATTGACCAACGTTTGCTGTTCTACTACTAAACATGACCAACAAACAGTACTGCGTCCTCTTACAAACCTGAAATGCTAAGCTGTTCTTTCTTCATCCCTGAAATGTGTTTCTGCTGAGGCTCAGCAAAATTTTGTGGATTTCTCTTCCCCCCAGACATCTCTGACAAATGTTGTTTGGACAATTTTGTAAAATTATTTTGAAGTAAGAAACTCTTCCCAGTGAGTTCCCTAAAAAACACATTTTAACTGAGGTTATAAGATGTAGTGTTTACAAAGTCCCTTAGTAGAAGTCTCTGTACTCCAGGCAGCCACTTCAATCATACAACACCAAGTCCAATCTAAACCAAATATTTTCTAAACCTGACATCAACTGTACCATAAATTGTTTCTTAAGCTCAAATTGCACTACAAAAGCAGTTTCTTCAGGTTTCTTTAGATGCTGCGTAAACACAAAGGCTGTCAAGTACCTAACAACACTCTGTATAGAACCTCTCCACCAAAGAACCGTCAGTGTTTAGCGATTGACAATTGACTCTTTCTAGGAGAAGGTAGGACTTTTTTCCTTAGAGTATTCATATTAAGCAGTTTCCCCCATTTATATTAATAGAACTGTGGCATCTTGTTAATTTTACTTTCTTTGTTTAAAAAGGACAAGAAACATTTTTCTCTTCATTACCCTTTCCTTACATATGTTTTTCTATAGTACAAGATCTATGTGAACACATACTATTTTCTTGTATCTCTTCTTGCATTTGGGTGACTTCCGTGGGCAATTTACTTTCTTTGTTAATACCAAGGCCCAGAAAACTTTTTATATATAGGTTTATTACATGTGTTTTTTTTACAAGAATAATCTCTCCACCTTTGAGATTATCATGTTGAATTGAACTGTCCCATTTGGCCCTCTGTCAGTCAGTGATCCTTCAGTTTTATGATCAGTAGGGAGCTGATGATAACAGTCCCCTTTTTGGCCATCATCATTCAAGTAAGGTGAATGACTGTGTTACAGATTTGAGCGGACCTGTGGCAAAGATAACTGTAATCTGAGGAATTACTGGAGATGGCAAACTCTCTCTATCTCACTATCAGAAACACACCTCGATTTTAGGCTCCTTCAGTGAAACACGCTCTAGATCCACCCCTCTGGCAAATAAAAGACTGGTGGTAACTGAAGGACAGTTACCTTCTCTTCATTGTCTGACTGCAGTGTGAAACAGTTCTGCAATATTTAAGTTAATGTGTTTATTGCAAAGACAAACTTTGATTGCAGCTTAGGAGATTCTTTAATATGTAACTGGACATGCAACCTTAGTGCACTTTCTTTCTTTTTTCTTTCTTTACAATACAGGCTAATAATACATCACAACTACACACACCTCTACACAGACTGTTTTTATTTTATTTTAAGCCAGTATTCCACTGTTTATGAAGGATATTAAAATGGCAGGGTTATTTAAACTGAACAGTTACTTGCGTTAATGTCAACTTGCATTGATTTTTTTGCTGTGTTTATGTCTTACATATGCTAATGTTACATTATTATTATGGCCAATGAAGCCTATAGAATGTGCATGAGTCTGACACTGTATGCGGCTGAGAGAGCATCTGCATGACTGCAGTTAGACCCTGTGATCACTTAGGACTGGAGGTTTTGGCAAACAGTGCCACTGTTTATTAACACTTTGTCACATACCAGTTTGGTTGCCTGCCCATTAAACCCCCCCAAAAAATTAAGAGTTGTCATCAAATAGGGTCATTATCCTTCCCATCTATAATAAATACAAGATTATATTTTATGGATAGTGTAAAGAGAACCACTGATATATTTTTAAACCTTAAATTAAAGGTGTTGCTCATCGGGTCTTTGGACTGGATCAATATTTTGTACATATATATTCATATGTGGACTTGGGTTATCAGACTAAGAAATAAGCAGTGTTCTTTCTCCGGCTTTCTCTTGTTTATTTAAAAATCTGTTTGATTTTTTAGGAAGAGGTAGCCATACCCACAGTTTTGAAAAAAGACATGATATTTTGTTAGGACTTTTGAAAACAAAAGCTTTCATTTGTATATATTTTCTGAAGTATTCTGGTTATCGAAGTGGGAAGAAAATACCTTAGACTTATTCAATTTAGTCTTAATCTTAGACTTGCACTCAGTGAGTTTTTAAAAAGTATTTAAAAAAAAAAAGAATGGCACATTTGAAAAATGTTTTAAATTATGTACTGATTCCAGTCAAATCAATGCCTGCGAAAAGTTTTTATTTTACATAGAACATTTTATATTTACTGCTTCTAAGAAATGTGGCAATTTCTGTCTAACAGCCTTTTCAAGCTTTTCTTTATTTTAGTATTTGTCCACATGATGTATTCACCAAAATATATCAACACAATCAACTTTTATTTTCACATGCGTTCAGGAAAGACACACACATATTAGGTTCTGTTTGCAAAGGAAAGCAATGCTGGAGATAAATAAAAGTCATGGATTGAAGCTCTGATATATGGGTTAGAACAATATTTTCCAATCCTGTTCCTGGAGGCAAACCAACAGTACACATTTTGAATGCTGCCCTAATCAAACATACCTTATTCATTGTATCAGCTTGTAAGTAGAGTACTCTAAAACCTTAAATAGATGTGTCAGATAAAGAAGACATAGAAGATGTGTCAGATAAAGAAGATAAAGAAGTTTTGTAACAGTGGTGTGCCTCCAGGAACAGGGTTGGAAAACACTGGGTTAGGTTTATATCAATTGATTAGACAAGTTATTTGCAGTGTGAAGCCAGCTTTGAACTATGATCCTTAAATTTAGCAGTTCCAAAAGTGTTCTGTGCCAATGTTCCGCAGGTCAAGTCGTGAAACGCTGGGTGGGCTGGTACATGTGATGTTATTGTATATTGTGACAAGTGTGTGGGGCTCTTCTCCCTCCCCGAGCATTTCAACATGCAGTGGAACCACATGTGGCTTCTGTAGAATGAAATCTCTAAAGGGTTTAGCACTACAGTCACATTTCCAGTTGTTACCTGATAGCCAAAGTTGGTCCAAGCTTTCGGGTATAGAACCTGGGAGGTTGGTGAGTGCATTGTCTTTCAGGTTCAAATATCGCAGGCGTGGCAGCATGTATATTGTTGCGTTGAGTATGAACTCCAGTTTGTTTCCAGAGAGATCCAGCCAGGACAGGTGTTCCAGAGGCAGCAAGGCCTCAGCTGGAAGTTGGTGAAGTAAGTTGCCTGACAGCAGCAGGTAATCAAGGTTCTTCAGGCCGTAAAATGTTTGGGATGTGAGGGATGCTAACTGGTTGAATCTCAGATCAAGCTGTTGCAGCCCCTGTAGTTCTACAAAACTTTGCTTCTCCACTACAGAGATATTGTTTTGTTGTAAGAAAAGCCGGCGAAGGCTGGTTAGACCAATAAAACTTTGGGATGAGACTTTTGTCAGACAGCCTCTGTCAAGGTGAATACTGTGGAGTTTTGAGAGACCCTTGAAAACCTGATCTGGTAGGCTGTGGAAACAGCTACCTGTAAGTTTTAATACAGCAAGGTGATTAAGGCCCATAAATGTGCCCATGCGTGCCTCTTGTAGCCGGTTATGTTCTAAATTAAGTAACTCTAAGTGACCCAGCCCATTAAAAACGTTCACTCCTAAGGCTCGTATATGATTGTGAAATAGGCAGAGTTCCTCGAGATACTGCATATCACGGAACGTTCCAGGTCTCAGGCTATTGATTGAGTTATTTGACAGTCGAAGCACATGCAGGTTATGTAGGCCGAGAAAAGTTTCATCATGAAGTACAGATAGGCGGTTTCTGCTGAGATCTAACCATCTCAATGATTTCATTCCTACAAATGCTCTTGGTGCCACCGTCACTATCTGGTTTTGGCCCAGATAAAGCTTTTGCAGCTTTGGTAGTTTTAGAAACACATTTGCTTTTATAACCTTCAGATAGTTTCCAGTTAGGTCCAATTCCTTGAGCTCGGTAAGTCCTTGAAATAGCTGAGGCTGTAGATAAGCCAGACGGTTTCCAGCAAGAACTAACTCCCGTAATCCATGGAGATCCTGGAATCCCATCTCTGGCAGGACAGAAATCAAGTTCCATCCTAAATTCAACAACCACATTTGGTAGAGCCCAGCAAATAACTTCTCATCTATTCGAGAGAGCTGATTATTGTTGAGGCTGAGTGAAGCAAGATTCGGTGTACCCTGAAAGACCATGCCAGGTAGTGAACGAATATTGTTTCTCTCAAGGTGCAAATGAGCAAGAGGATGCAGGCCTCGAAATACATGAGCATCGAGGGTTACCAGACGGCCACTCTGTAGGTTTAAGAACTCCAGATTGGCCAGATTTTGAAAAGCAGCTGCTGGTAAGGTAGTAAACAGGTTTCCATCCAGCCATAGCAAGCGTGTAGATGTAGGGATGTCCGAGGGAACCTGGGTGAAGTTGCGTGTACTGCAGTAGACACTGAGCTCTAAGGTGTAGTCATCTTGGAGACATGTGCATCTCTTTGAGCAGGGCTCACTCTTTGCACCAGTGGGTTCATCTGAAGGCCTGGGCTTGACCGAGAGCCTCGGCTCCTCTGAGGGTCTGGATTCCTCTTTGTTGGGGTTTGCCAGCACCACTGATATTCCCAGTGTGTATAAAACTAGTAGTGCAAAGGGACTCATCCCAACTAAGACACAACAGAGAAAATTTGAAAATACAGTTATCAAAATTGTCCAGAAACACTGCCTACCGTCAACAGTTCAGTTGCCAGATTTCAGTTGCAATAAATTTACTATCACACTATTATTATTCACATTTCTCAATGCTTATATTTGTAAATACCATAACAGAGCATTACTAGAACTCTATATATACCCACTAGCAATTCTGAATTGTTAGGTGTTTGTATATTATCAGTTTTCTTAATAAGATGTCATGGCTTTACCGTTTTGTTTTTGTGACAGCAGTTCAGCAGGCTTTCACTAGAAGAGTGGCATGTGTGTTTGACAGATGTAAACTACCTCTGCCCCTGTATATCACCTAGAAAAAGACTTTGTTCTGCACAGGATTAACCTCTTCATTTCTGTTGTTATCATTGGCCATGAAACTTCACATTAATTCTAGCCGAAACATAACTAGTAAACAATTTGTTATAAGACTAGATAAAAGATTATCTAGCTTCTATTTTTACTTTAATCTGTTAGATATAAGTGTTAGGATAACCCTTTCCCTTAGTGATGCTTTGGCACTGTTCTAAAAATTACATTTTCTCCTTTTATCAGTGTTTGCTAACAGACATGATGGCATGAAGAGAAAGTATATGTTATATATAGTGCATTAGTAAACCTGTTAAAATCTATTTAAAATATATAAATGTAACCCTATTTGATAAATTGTATTTATTGCTTTTTACATTAATATTTAAATTGTATTATCAGTTCTTCATGAATTTTCACTAAATATTCTAACAGCACAACAAACACAAGCAAAACCATTTCTCTGAATAGTGTTCCAAAGTTCATGTATATCTGCTTAGCCATCAGTGACATTTAACAGATGGTACTTACTCCAATGTTGGTTATGTGTTGGAAGATGTCCAAGTGTAAAAAGTCTAAAACATAAGTCATCTACAAAACAAGACCTATGTGAAAGTCATGTCTGATTTTTTTAAAACATAAATTAGGAAGGATAGGATATTGATCATACAGATTATGAAGAAAAAGTATTTTTTCTTTTGAATGCAGTTAGTGGCATTCAAAGAATTTCAGGAAGTGACATCTACTGTAAAGGCAAATACAGATAGGACCCTGCTCTGGCAAACATTGCAGTCCTCTGTACTAATACAAAAATCAATACCAACATCTCATTCACGTACTGTACTTTTTCATTGCAAGGTGGTTTTCTGTCATAGGGTTAATGACCACTAGTCTTTCAAAGGTCCAGAGATGTGCTTAAGCATGTATTATGTAAATGCTAATGTGTTGGCTAAATAATACGGTGGTGAGCAAAAAGCTTGTCCACAGCAAGACCATTACAACAAATAATTATTGCTAAGTTTACTTGCAAAGCACAGTATAATTTGTGTAAGTGTATAGACAAGCAGTCATATATAAGAAATGTTCTCAGCATTGGTTTGGTTATGCATTTTTTCACACTTCTGTAGAAACTAAACCTTCAAGATCTGTAAATTACTAATGTAGTAGCTTATGGATAAAGAGGTTGCAAATTATTATATTTAAGGACACATTACTATAAAATCACCAGTAGAGGGAAGTACAGCTTTTTGCTCTTAGGACTTCAGTAACCCACATATTTCTAGCTGTATATATATTTCTGTATATATAAGAAAACAACAGTTTATTTATATTCGTAGAACAAGGTGGTTATCTGTTTGCATGTTTACAGTTTAGCAGGCCTGAACAAAGATATAAATCTCACAGCTGTACCTGTCTAGATGACTTAATGTCTGTTTACCTCCATGCTGATTGCAGCGCAACTGATGATTCCTCATTAATAAATTTGCCTTCTTTTTACCTCAGGTCTGGTTCCCACCACTGAGATTTGGTCTTTGTCTTAAGGTCCTTCTGTATGTGGGACAAGCATCTACTCAAGACAAAGGGAAGAACTTTAAAATTTCTTCCACTCATTAAGACCAATTATGTGTGAAAGAATTCCTGTAAGCTACCCAGCAGTGAAATAAAGTTCCTTGCCTCTAAAACAAGTCATACATATTCATTAAGAATATGCAAAGAAACAGCTTAAGTATGGAAGACACTCACTATTGGAGGGTAATCTACCACACTATGGCTTTTAATGAATGCTTCTCCCCAGACAAACAGCTGTAATTGGCTCATTCTCCCACAGTAAACGAGATACAAAGGTTTGGAGCTTTGTCATTTGGCTGTGGCTTACCATGAGCGCAATAGGTGTCAGTCTGAATGACAGTGCCAACTGCTTAAACACACTTCGCCTGTTCGACAGAGGTGCCGCTCAGCGCTGCCAGTGCGCTTCACAAACAGCCTCGCGCGTCAAGCAGCAGAGCTAACTAGCAGTGGAAGTTGCTTCCTCGGCACTGCAGAGAGGTGAGCAGGCCTAAAGCGTATGATGTCACATTGAGTTAGAGAAGGAACACCTGAGATGCCAACTCTCCCCCCACTCCACCTGCCATCAGAAAATCCACGTATTGCACCGCCACTCACCACTGGAAGATTCTTTTCATGGCTGCTTTCTGTTTTCTCTTTTTTCCTCTCATGGTAGATGTTGATGTCCATATATAGCATCAGCAAAAATGATACCACTTCTCATGACATTTTCTATATATTCTTATCCACGTCATGCTGTACCCTAGTATGTGTGTATTTATTTGTATCTCCTTGTATTAAGAGATGGCAACTAAAAGTTGAGACAAAGTTCAGACTTTTGCTGTCTCAGGATATTTCATAAATATTAAAATTCAAGGCTGTTGGTCTTAGTGATAAACAGAAAAGAGCTGTTCTCCGAGCCATGCAGATAACTGGGAATACTTTATAAAATGTACAAGGGTGTAGTGAGATTATGTGCAGTTATGGAACTTTGCTAACTGCCTGATAAGAAGTGCAGAGCAAGAAATAAAAAACAATTTAGTATGTTGGGTGGTAAAACAGACCTCTGGGTATTCAAGTGTCTGGAAGATTAGATGAAACGCAACTGGAGCATTTAGAGAATGTAATACCACCAAAAACATTACTGGCCAGCAATTGCATATCTTTATGCATTTAGAAGTAGGTTTAAACCAGAATCAGGTTTTTAAAGGCTGTACTTTAAATGAGATTTAAACGACTATATGAATATGTATAACTACTTTACAACTACTAATTGTAGGATTACTGTGGTCTCAAAAACTGGTCACATGCCTTATAAATGTTGGAACCCATTCATTAATCACAATAATTGTCAACTCATCTTCATTTCTCCGCCATTTTGGCATAGACTTTCATAACTACTTTTAATTTTATGACAGCATGAAGTCAATATGTAGCTATATATAACTATTTGGCAGAAAATAAAATAAATGCCAATTCATACACATTCCTCCAGTCTGTCAAAATCTAAAATAAACTAATATAAACTTAAACATTTCATGCTGAGGAACCAGTTGCAACAGTTTGTTTTTTCATCACACAACAACCGCACTGTTGTTGCTTGGCACAACAGTACCAGGTACCTACCCAATAATATACTAAAATTGTTCCATTTATTATCTTAATAAAAGTGTTTAGAAATAACCATTCATATCTGTTCTGACCTGTAACCACCTTATAGCTCTCCACATGTGGACGAGCACTGCCTAATTATCTTAGACAGTGATGTTTACATGAACAGTAGTTCTCTAAGCATCTCCAATGCTTTGGTTTTTAATTCCAAAATTTTAAAAAAACTCCCCTTTGGGGGTTTTTTTTTAAAAGAGAAAAAAAAAAAACTTACTAAATAAAAAAAAAAAAAAAAAACATAAATTCAAAAAAAACCAAAAAAACCAAAAAACCAAAAAAAAGAAAAAAAAAAAAAAAATATCTTTAATAACAAAAATAAAAAAAAAAAAAAAAAAAAAAAACACCCTTTTTCCTTTTTTTTTTTTTATATATTTTTTTTTTTTTTTTTTTTTTTTTTTTAAAAAAAAAAAAAAAAAAGTTTTTTTTTTTTTTTTTTTTTTTTTTTTTTTATATAAAAAAAAAAAAAAAAAAAAAAAAAAATCTTTTTTTTTTTTTTTTTTTAAATATGTTGAAATTCAGACAGTTCTTTCTTAATGCTGTGAAGCATCACATGCCCCCCCATGTAATAAGGCTCATCCCTTTATGAAATCAGTGTACAGCTGCTAATAAAAGAGCATGATTTAGTCTGCAGTGTGAATAGTGAACAGTTTTACCCTTGCGCCATTGCAGGCCTAACAGTCAGGGGCTTAAGGCTGAACAATACACGGGTGATGATTTGTAATATCTTATTTTTAGGCATAAGCGATGGGAAAGCAGCATTAGAAAATGAGCTGAATTGACTTTGCAGGCCTTTCTTTGGCTCTCAGTTGTCATGGTTGAGTCGTTTCCCAACCAGCCACGGCTATGAATGTCTGTTCTGATTTTACACAGTGTGTCGTGTCTGTGTGAAGATCCAGAAGCTCTGATTAATTAGTTGGTCTGTGTAACTGTGAATCCTCCCAGCTTATTTACCCACTGATGGTAGTTATATGACAAAGATGAGAAATTGGTGGAGAAATACTTTTAATATGCATGTACTGATTAAAATGTTCATTAGTGCACAGTGAAGCAGATTGGATCTGAGACTCATAGCGGTGTTCGGTGTTCCTAGACTTCAGAAGGTAAAATTGCCCTGTGCTATTCCCCTTTTGCACACTAGTAATAACAGTAATACATTTTAATTACACCAGCACTGATTGCAGTTCTTTATATGATGAGAAGTTTTACATGGATTCCAGAATCATGTTCAAGGAGTCTGTACTAGTACATAAACAAAACATGACAGAATATGTAATTAGTGTATAAATTTGTAACATTCCTGTTAGTTTTGATTGTTTTTAGTCTTGATTCTATCTTGATTTGTTTACATTTTTTGTTCACAGGTGCTGTCATAAGTTCTTGTACATCAGTCCGCTTTCTCATTGATGTTTCTTCATAGTCTCATTATTGGTTTTATTAGGCTCATTAAAGGTGTTGTTTCTTTACTCATTCAAAGTTTCTTGGCTCTGTTTTCTAATTGGTTCTCTGATTAGTCTTGATACTCCTAGAGAATTTAAAGCTGCTTGTTTTCCTTTGTCAGGTTGTCCAGAGCTCTAAGGGCATTACAGGGTTCATGTGATAGCAGTTTATGGTTTTTGATATTTTTAGTTTGTAAATCATTTGAGAAAAATTAAACCTGCAATAACAACTATTTTTTTCTAGGTAACGTTTGCTTGATGTATTCAGATAAATGGGTGACGCTTTACAATAAGGTTTCATTTGTTAACATCAGTTAATGCTTTAGCTATTGTGAACTAACAATTAACAATATTCATTAACAATGAATTCAATGTTCACAATTTAACAATGAACAAAATATTCTTTGTAATATTAATATTCTCTGTTTGTTCATATTAGCTCACTGTGTATTAACTAATGTTAATAGATACAACTAAAATGTATTAGTAAATGTTAAAATTTACGTTACATGATTAATACATATTTGTAAATATTGTTATTGGTTACTTCATTTTAACTAAGGTAGTTAACTACTGTTAACAAATGAAACCTTGTTGTAAAGTGTTAGCGATAAATGGTTGTAAATAACAGTAATGCTTAAAGAATCTGGGTTGACAACTGTTACGTTTTACGTTTAAACCAGATGGTGGTTTCCATAAACTGAACAATTACTGGCCACCAATTAATATAAAAGTGGCTGTACACTTCAGTTTGCTTCAGGGCAAGTACCTGAAATATGTGATCGAGTGAAAGAAAATTGCAGCTCAGTCATACTGTCAGGAAAGACATGCACCATCTCTCTTGACTGCCAATAAGGCCATGTTCCCTTATGTAAAGCCATCTTGTTACTGACTCTGTTATATAGGCTGTTTTACATGCAGAGGACCATCTTATGGCAAATAAATCCCACCACTGTGGGAGCTGAAAACAAACAGCTAGAAAAATTAAACCAATGCCATTGAAGAGCATAGACCATTCAGCCACTGACAATCCTTCTCCAACAAGCAAATTTTACTTTGCTTCTGGTTGTCGTTTCAAAATGCTCTACATCTGCATGGATACTGGCATTAAACCAGCTAAGGGTTTCAAGGCAGATATGGAAAAGCTATCAAACAAACATTGTTTGCAAAGTAGCAGCTGTGGACCCCTCTAGTTTCTGTTGCATTTTAACTTCATACAATTGATTTTCTTCCATGCAGGTGTTTTACATCATAACAGATTTGTTAATAAAAGACAGCAAAGTCTCATTGTCATTGTATGAAAGGTACAAAAGTCCTCAAGGTAATTTTTGTAGGAATGGAAAGAAAAACATAATTTTGAAGAAAATATTTGTCCATTTTCTGCGGTAAAACTTCACCTGGTGAGTGCTAAACCTGACCGCTCAATTCCACAGGGAGGTTTAGAGAGATGATATGTTGATGATTAGCTCAGTCCCTCTGACAGTCCAAGTCCTATTAATATACCCCATCATCCGCTATCTTCTAGATACTTCTCTGAAGATGCTGTTAAGATTCCTTTGGAAGGTGCTGTCTTTAGGAATCTGGCAATTTGTAAGGATCTTTATTTAGATATAAATAGAAACAATACTAAAATAGCACTTGATCCAAAGAAAATCTGTTTAAAGAAGAATCAGTTCAATTGCTTTCAAATGAAAGAAGTTTAGCGCATTTCATTATCACAATTATCGCCTTGTACTTGTCAGAACAATTTGCCCTCATGTTTCTGATTATAGAAGCTGACATTTTTCAGCACTCCATATTTTATGTTAATAAAAGTTATTTTGGAAAGTGTTTCGCTGACTGGAGAAAAGTTTTGATCTTCCAGGATTCTGCCCTCTTCACAGAACTTTTTAACTTCGAGCTGTTGTCTTGTAAACAACATTTTGTTTGTTATTTGTTTCTTAGAGGGAAGGTGCATCATAATACAACAAATACTAACAAATGCTATTACATTCCTACCATTCCTACCATTATTACAGAGAGAGAAATGAAACACATTGACCTTATGTGACAACAAGCTTATAAAGGAACCATATATGAATCAGACTACTTTATAGTGTAGTCTTTATAGTATAGTATACTTTAAAGTATCGAAACAGAAAAAAGGTAACATAGAAAAAACGATGAACCATTGTTTTGGCAAACAGATATAGCTACTGAACAAGCCCCAGTCATTCCTGTGTGACAACTAGTCCTGTTCTTCCTTATATCATAATTACTAGATTTTACAGTTTAAATGAACTCAGTGCCTCAAATTTGTCACCTTGACTCCTTCCATGTGTCTCCGTCCTTGTCCTGTGACACTTGGGTCAGGGGAATGATTGAAAGAGTTGTGTATCAGAGGAGAAGCTGTTTGGATGCTGTGTGTTGAGAGAAGCTTAAAGAGAAGAAGAGGAGCATAAAGAGAAGAAAGAAGCAGGTGGAAGCCTGAAGCTGAACAGAAATATGGGCCATGAAGTCTTGTGGGAACTCACATAACATCCACTCTTTGATCTCTTTCCTTATTAGCATCCTTTTCACCATGAGCCCAACAATAAATATATTCCTGAAGCCCCAATGCCTACAGTTAGCTTTATTAAAGTTTGGCTATTGAGACACTCGTATCTGATTAAAAATATATCTGCCAACATGCATATAGCTCATAATAAAGGCTGTAATCCAAATTCAGTATATTTTCCTTTCACTGAAAGCCCTTTGTACAGCACTTTAAATGGGTCATGACATGGGTTTTTTATTTTGTTATTTAAAATTTTTGTAATTACAATATTACTGAAGTTGTGCCCTTTTTCCACATGTTTTAGTCCTGTGATTAAAAAAGTTGTATTTGAGAGTTTCGATTTAAGAACCTTGTGTAATCATCAATGTATGACTGGCTAACGTCTTAGCCAATAAACGGCACAGGCAGGAGCAGCACAGTGTTTGACTGGCATCTTACTGCCATCATATTTATTGTGATGATATTATATCATATATATTGTGATTGTAAAAAAGGCCTTCAGATCCACTCATTCCTCCAAAGTGTTGCGTAACGCCGTAGTGGATTAGTCCCAAACAAAGAGGATGTTGCTGTGATGTTGTTCTGTCAGATAAGGACTGTTTTTGCTTTTCTGCAACTGATTAACATGTGGGCGGAGCCAACGATGCAATGATGTAAATGAAGATCTTGCTCTGGGCAGGGCATAATAAAATTATCCAACCTAGTGATATCAGATATTCAGCCATTTCACATTTGTTTTCTACAAATAATGATTACATAAATGCTTTCTTTACTGATAAGGAAGATGTTTTGATCTATGAAATTACAGGATCCTCTTATATGTCAAAGACCTCTTATATGTCAAAAGATCAAGGAAAGTTTTATTCCTCATATTATGACCCCTATAAGTGACATTGTTGTGTAGAGGTATTCCAAACAAAAGGGCTGACCTGAATCTGATGTGTGTAATTGTTTCAAAAGACATTTGTAGGTTGATTTTCTCGAGATCTGCAAGCAAGTCTCTGCAGAAGTGTCAAAAATTGCTTTGTTGGAAAATGCAATTTGAACATAAACATTACATCAACATTAGCTCAGCCAATAGTGTTATTTCGGGCAGGACTATCTGTTTGACTGACCAATGGCAAAAAGAGCCTAGTTCTGGAAACCTGTTTGAAAACTTATATTTTTATTATGCTAGTTTAGTTAAAATAATAACCTTTAGCTTTAAAAACATTATTAATAGCAAAAACAATCTAAAATGTAGTCTTTAGATTTATTTAAGACACAATGGCAAAATGGCTATAAAGAGTTCCAATATTCAGTAGATTTCCTGAATCCGAATTACTGCTGAGGTGCAAAATGGGGCAGAGTGGTAGAATTCAGTCAGGAGAGAGTGCAGGTAAGATGTTGCCACAGATGGCTTTACCAGTGCAGTGGATACATGTGAGACTGTTAGGGATGATCTAATTATGTGGGAGTAATGGGGCAGCAGAAATTCTGGCAGCTGCCCCCTTCAACCCCCCGGATGGTTTCTCTCTGCCACCATGATGCCATTGGACCTGATGATGCCCGCTGTTGTTGGCATTCAGTCACACTGTGGAATATTTAGACCTACAGCTTTACATGGGAAGGCTTTCACTTGAATAAGCTAGAGGATTTAAAATTCATTTCTTAAAAAGCCAAATTACTTGCTTATTATCAAGTTTAACCCTGCAGTTCTTTCATTATTTTCAGTTCATTATTTTTTTAATACAATCAGTATTGACCATGATAGGTCTACTCCATTACTGTTTCAGTGCATTACTTAATCTTTGACTCAGTCAATTTAAATTAGCATATGCATTGTTCATAGCACTAACATTGTGAGATTTATTTGAAAATGCACTCACTGTATCACAGACAGTTCTTTAACTGAGTTGCCATTATTGGAATGTCTGAGTAGTAAAGGAAATGGTAATCTTTTGAATGATTTTTTTGGCATATTCCAAGTTTATTGCATCAGTATCTGAAAGTGCACACAAAATTTGTTTCTCCTTCAGCAGGCAAAAAATGCTGTCGTGAATATTAAATGACCTCTTTACCATATGAACTGTTTAACCTGTTATTCTGATATATATTTTGAGAGCTGTGGATGTGATACAGTAGCTGTGAGAACTAAGTCTCACTTAGGCCTTTTAACAAATGTCTTTGACAATTTAAAGTTGGAATTGCACAATTCAGCAAAATTTTGACATTCTGTATCAATAAAAGTAATCAATTTGTTCTGTGTAGATTCTCTGTTCTCACTACACTCTGTTCTGAATTAATAGAAAAACGTGCTGTGCTAATTATGCTAATGTTATTACCTTGGCAGGGATTTCACCAAGACGCGCAGATAAACAAGATGTCAGTAATCAGCATGTTTTGGAGTGATAATGATTCTGTTGACCCATCAGAGACCCAATTACGCGTGAGCACACAGGACTCCCTTTAGTATCATCTTGTTTGGTTTGCCTCCTGTTTGGTATTCCAGCTTTCAATTAGACTCTGCACTTTGAGACCAGCAGGGTCTCGCTCAGACTCGTCCATGTCAAGCCTCACTAATCCAGCTGTGCTCACTCAGCCCTGCCTCCACTAATTTAATTTCAGGCCTTTCTCACACTCGTTTAAGTTGATCATAACGAGCGAATCCCATATCAGCTTATGTTCACCAGGCATCTTCCACTCAGGTCCTGACATCATACTAAATTACATGGAAGACATTTTTCTGCTGTTAAGTGATATATTGAATATTCACAATATATTCATGATATATGCACAATATATTCTGCTGGCAATCACAATGATTTTCAGTGTTCCTGTACCTCAGTTGGTAGAGCATTGCATTAGCAGTGCAGAGGTTGTGGGTTCAAATGTATACCATGAATGTACTGTAAGTCGCCTTGGATAAAAGTGTCTGCCAAATGCATAAATGTAAATGTATATAAATGTAATGATTTTTGTAATGATTTTTAAGCATGTTTTATTCCCATGCACAGTTTTGCTATGTTTAAACATAAACGAAAATTAATAAAGTTACACTTTATTTTGATAGTCCAGGATTTATAATACCCACTATACTATTGGGTATCTTACATAATTCATAAATGTGGACTTCTAATGAGAATGTGTTTTCCAGGGGGAAAATTCTGTGGAACTGAATCGGACATTTTACCTGTTTACTGGCACAGCATTTGTGAGAGTCACAGATAGGAAATGTGCTATTAGTGGTAGACGTATCAGGAATCCTTTACATTGGGTGGCTTCACCATCTTTGTGTATCATGAGACGTGTGAGGCTGACAATAATTAGCGCTTCCTTTCTTCTTGTGCTAAATTTAGATGAATCTCCTCTAATAGTCTCCTCTGAATCTCTTACTTAACCATGTATTGAGAACAAATTTGTCCCCAAATTTGTGAGCGTTTGGATATGCTCTTATTTGTAAAAACACTATAGAAACATAAAATAGCTTTTTTAAAATGGTAAAAAATGCTTAAAATGCTACGGTTAGATTATAGTGTTTATAACTAAATATAACTTTAGTTTATATAAAGATATAGTTTATAACTACATCTTTACTGTTGTATTCTACAGTAGTATTTTTAGCTCTTTTTTATCAAATCTTTGCCTGTTGAAGAGCAGCACACAAATTATTTCACATTATAAAGTGAGTTTTAAATGGATGACTGCTTTATGTAGATGTATATTATATGTAAGTTATATCAACACCCTGACTCATTATACATAATTTGACATCATTAGGTGTGAAACAGCTGTTAAGGAATGCTTGTTAAAGAATATTCTTTATAAGGAATGTATGTCCCACTTTGCGTTAAGATATGCGCAAATTGTGAGTTAACCTACTTTAAAAATGGGACCCTGCCGAGATGTTTTATTTGAAAGAATATGGTAGGTAGGCTACACTTGTGCATAGTCATAACCATAGTCAATAGTAACCTGAGCAGCTTTTGTTCTCCAGAACATTAAAGCTGATCTTGGTTAACATAGCTCAGTTTGGAAACTATATGCTGTTTTGAAGTTTTTGAGTGGTGTTTTGATGTATTTTCTCATATTTTTCCTTACATCATCAAAGATGTATGAATATTCATGTTCTACACTCAACAGTCATTGCTGCAGTCAGAACTGAACAGGTAGTATTTGAGCCTTAACTCGGGACTCTTGGTCATTAGGATAACGTGACAGAAACCCCAGTTCCAAGGTGAACATCCATCTCAAATTATGCTCTGCCTTCCTTTTATCTCATTGCTTCCACCACAAATAAGTGCATATAGAAGCTACATACTTCAGAAACACATGTAATATTCTCCTTCATTGGCAATGCTATAAAAATGATGAATGGTGTTCTCTTTGATCTCAGAAGCCAGCTGTTCAAGGTGGGTTTTGTTCTTTTTCCCTACAGCTTCATTTTCAGAACTGAATAGGGTTATTTGGTTTTTCATATTTTATTTGCAAGTCACTTTTTCTCAGTTTTAAATATTTCTTTTCCTCACCTACAGTATGTCATTCACTGAAGCTAAATGTCAGCTGAGTGACAAATTAAATGGGTTGTTTAAGGTACAACACGCGGTTTTCTGACAGAAACTTCATTTAGGTTGTGACTTCTTTGACAAGATTTTGACTTGAACTTGTTCTGCGAGTGTAATCATGACTCACATGACACATTATCTGAATTTACAGAATTGAGTGTGATTGCTATGCTTCAGCCGTCAGAAGATATTCAATTTTTAACACAAAGCATAAAACCAATTCTGGTCAAACAGACGTTTGTTTAAACTGTCTGCCACCTGCTTTAGCAGAACTGATCCATTGCCTCAGTGTGTGTGTCAGGCAGTGTGATAGCTTCAATAACTGAGTGCATATAGAACATGGTGGAAATCTGATATGTCACTCACTAAGACTGACAGTCTAGAGCAGATGTCCAGCCTGTATTAAAATGCAATGACGGAATTAAAACCATACAGAATCAGGCATAATGTTCATGTTCCACTCTGTGGTTCTGTTACTGAACAGAATTAGACACAGATTTTACAGTGTGTGTGAATCACTGCAAATCCTGCCTGAGGCAATGCTATTATAGATCTATAAAAATCTGTCTTGAGTCAACCATGACATCTGTGTACAGCGGCAACTAGAGATAAAGTCTATAATTATTGTGACTCATGGTTTGATTTAATTTAGGTTCTTTGTTAAAAAAGACAGATTAAAGAAACAGGTGGGGGAATGACATAACAAAGATGTAATTAACAGAGAGAGTAAATATTTGTAGATAGTAAATATTTTCTGTTGTTGTGCTTATTGCTAATCATAAACAATTGCTTTGTACTCTTCAGGTTGGGGAAGATTAGCGAGACAACACTCTGCTAACGAAAGAAGTGAAAAATGAGAGTTTGGAATGACATGGGGCTAAATAACAACAATTTACATTCTTAGGTTAACTGCTCCTTTAAGTGAACAGGCTGACAAAGGTTAATAGAGAGGGTCTTTTAGGGTGATCTGTGTGTCATTAATCAATCTACAGGTGCTGTCACATCTGTACAGTGAACTACAAGACAGATGTCTCTAGAGGAACAGTTTCTAAGAATAGTATCAGTGTCCGTGGTTGTGGGTAATTAGGGCACTATATAGCCACCTACCAATTACAGGGCCCATGCCCTAGCTATACCTCTTTTCCAGTCAGTCGGAAGTATACATGGATCAGCTTACCTGGTTCAAACTTCTGGTTCAAGCTTGCTTTTTTAGTACAGCAATTTCTCATTGAATAACCATTGCTATTTTAACAAGTATTAGATTAATTTTTGGAAAGTATTCAAGAGTGTTGGAAACCGAAGTAAATGCTCTTAAAAATATGGATATTAATTGATAATTGATATATATTTGTATGTGCTTTGGGGAGTGGTGGGGTCAGTGTGTATAGTGGTTATAGTCACTGATAAGCTTTGCACTGAGGTACAGAAGTTTAAATGTGAAGTAGTCTATACAGTAGAAGTAGGGTATTTTTCAGAAGGACTAATAATGTGCTTCTGTCAAATGTACAAAAGAACAGCAATTTAGCAGCTACCAGTGTTGCATGGCCCAAACTAAGGCTAATTTTAAGCATTACAAAGAATTATACATTTATTCATTTAGCAGATACCCAAAGGGCATCGACTTACAAGGAACAAGAGCATTAAACATTTTGTCTTAAGAACCAACTTAACCAAGTCTACAAAGCTACTTTTACAAGTGGAAATGTCCAGTTCATTTAAGTTAAAATACTTAATTTCTTGAAACCTTGTCACTCCATTCTCATTAGCTTATTGAGAGGTGTCACTGCTGTGGTTGTTTGAAGGTATTTGTACTACCTTGACTGGTTTGCCATTTATAAGCACAAGTATGTAAGATTTCATCATTACCATTTGGCTGTATCATCACAGTGACACACAACAACAGAGCAGTCTGCTTTTTGGAGGTAGGAGCCTGTGGCATGAGATGCATGTGCCAGCAGGGCGGCAGGTGTCATGATTTAGTATTACAGCCAAAACTCCGCCTGCTTTCTTCAGAACCCATCTGTTTGGGTACGAGCTCAGAGAAACAGGGCTACAAACAGAAGACTAAATGGGTCACAGTGCTCACTCAAAGCTCTGAATAGGGAATAGATATGAACACTGGGCACATCTTTTACCTTGTAGATAACACACTTTAGTGTTCATGATGTTCCCTTCTCCCTTACAAGTTCTGATAAAATGGATCCTCCAATATGATCTGAATATGAGTTAGGCTTTTCTTTAGTTTACTTCTCTGTTTGTTTATCTATGTACCAGCTGCAGTGTTTTCCAACTCTCCACAATTACTTTATGTCTTAGCTCTATTTGTTTGCCTTCTTTGATAAATACATTACTCAAAAGCAACACACCCTTGTGTTGAGTTCTTACAGATGGATGTAAAATGTTTTCTTTATATCTGCTGGTAGCTTGTTTAATCTCACATCACATCTGTTAATGCAGACAGCTGGGCGTAAATGCACTGAGCAATGCGAGTTCCTCTGTGAAGGGTCGCATTACTAAGAGACCTCTAATCATCGCTACTGTGCTTTTGTACACTTTCCGAATGCCAAAACATCATATACACAGTGATTTGTAACTCTTAAAGCATTTAGAAGGTTTATGAGAATCTCTATGGTGTCTCTAAAGCTATTGGAACAGCATTACAATGAGGTTAGAGTAGATTTTCCATATGATCTCACACAGTGAATACCGTATTAACAAAATGGCCTGTTTTTATAGTACAATAATGGTCTGTGATAACTGCAGTGTTATATGTCACCTTTCAGTTGGCTTCAGTTAAAAAGAAATCCAAGTCAACTTATCAGCCACAAATACAGTATCCTGTAGAAGCTGGCAGATAATAGGAGAGCAGGTAGAATGTGTCGCAACTTGGACCAACTCATCAGCAGCACTACAAATATATCAGTTTGACATTTGAGTATCATTAGGTAGCAGGGAAAGTGAGAGAAAGTGTAGAAATTTAGTTGTTTTGAGATTTTTAATGACCACGGGGGTGATTTGACATTGCCGAAACCCTGGAGGCTGGCACATTTATCTATACAGAAATAGCGGCATATTGCAGGAACTCTTTTGTTTGTGGTAAAAGTAATGCTAATTTAACGAGCACCCAGAGTCAGAACTTTAGATTTGTGACCCATTTGAGTAACAAGCCCCATTTACCGGCCCACATCATTCCAGATAACTGAGAATGGCAAATGCTATTGGCTAGAGGAATGAATGCCACACTGACATTTTAAACACTCTTTTAGCTGCAGCTAGAACTGTCTCAGAAGATCTACCATTTAAATACTTACGAAGGCCAGTCTTGCATAGTTTCACAAATGTTCTGACCTCTTAGAACAAATGAATTATATTTAAAGCCCCCATAAGGAACGAAGAGTGTAGTGTGTTTTTGAAGATTTGAACATTTTTTACAACTGAATTTAGCTTCATTATGGTTTAATAGGCTGAGATGTTTGATGAGATAGAAATGTACCTGTCCAATCATACAGTATATGTGAAAAGTCATAATACTGTTTATAGGTTTAAATAAAACAGAAATGAAATGCCCTCTGGAACCTGCTTCAGTACTTCAGGGGTACATGTATCCCTGATTGGGTTGAACTAAGTGAACTACATCATGCACACATATTCTTGTGTGAGCTAGATCACAGGTCAGACTCATACCGCTTTTTCACTACAGGGATTTTTCGTAGTTTCCTGCTCATTACCAATGAATAGAACTTTAATCTGCTCTCAGATGGTTGCCACTCTCCAGGGACCTCACGTCCACCCGCTCCACCTTTTTTATCTGTGGCTTTGATCAGAGCCTAGTAAAGCCTGCTCATCTATGTGTTCACTCTGAAACTTGCTTCTGACTTTGAAAAACAGGAATAATTATGAGATATTGTGGTATTTCCTGCACCTTTGGCTATTAGACATAAACCTGATATCATCCATTTTTCTTAAAAGTGCATTCTTAAAAGCGACTATGTGTTCCAGCCTTAGGCTTTCACTGTCTTTATTCTCTGAGTTTCTAGGCTGCTGAACTTGAATACACCAAATGGACATTTCCTGAATTTTCAGAGGAACTGCTGTGGCCCCTGGACCCAATTTTTTCCACTATTTTTGTTTCAGCCCAATTACAGTTGCATTGCAACTGGAAATTCCAGCTAGTTTCATTAGCTCTTGGGAAAGTGACTGAGTGGTTCAGGATAGTATTGGGATGTTTCACACATTCTGGTTTTGCTGCTGCATGTGGTCTCAGGGTTTGGAGTGTGACCATGTCTTCTGTTAAATGCATTCTAACCCAACAATCTGCAGTATCCTCCAATAGCCTTCGATCTTCTACATCAAACATCTTTGGTGTTTATCTGCAGATTTTGGCATGCACTGTACTTTGTCTTCAATCATAAAGCATGTTTATTAATTTAGGTTTTGACCCACCCCACAGACACCCTGCTGTTCATTGATTGGTGAAAACAGGGACCTGTTTGATTGACATCGGTGCACTCCAGCGCACAGCTGCTGGTCCTTTAACTGATCTCTTGAAACTCCTGGTGGTACTCATAAATCTTTGAAAAGAGAGTGATTAAAGAGGAAATGTTTCACTTTGTTAGATTAGTGGTTCAATACAAAGTCTATTTTTGCTTGATTTAAGATTACACAGCACCCTTATATTTTCAACAGGGATCAAGGCCCCTTGAACATTTCTCTGAGTTTGGCTAAAACTGAAACTTGGCTGGAAGTGCAGATAAACTGCCTTCCTAAGACATTTGAAATATCTGTGCAATCTCCTCTCCTGTAAACATAGATGAATCTTCTTGGACAGGATCTAAAGATTCACACAGCAATTATGATTTATTTTCACAGCTTCATGCAATGCCAATTGTGTATTCGACACCTATATGTTTATAGCAACTGTCAGCAACTTCCCTGCTCTACATTTATGTTGTACCATTTTTAACTGTGTCTTTGCACTGTGCACTGTATTTCTATTGTTTCGTTGACATGCTTCTGTCTAGTTTTATTAACAAGCATCCATTTCTCATAACGAAAACATTTGGGTCTCTGCTGTCTCTTTTAGAGGTGTCAAACTCAGACAATGAAAGGTTTTATAAATATCCCTATGGCAGATTCTGGGTTCTTGGAAGGAACTTTTTAGTAAGTCTCAGTGAGCATCAGCTGGGCTTAAAACATGGAACAATAGAATATGGAGATTTCTGATATATTGGGGAGTTGGCGCATGCATAAAATAATACCAAAGGTGACCTCACATAGGGCTCATTTCAGCAACTGTGCCATAGTGTCATTTTTATCCTAGCCATCATTTTTCATTGTGTTCTCCCCACTGTCTAAATAAAATGAATTAAAATAAAAGAATGAATAAATCAGTTTGTCAGTTTTTCTTTTAAAAATCACTTCACTTTACAGTAGATGTACCACTGGAACAGATGTCATGTATTGCCACCACAAAAACTTGAGAGTGATGTTGACATGCATCAGTTGAACTATGCAATATCTGAAGGCTTCAGAAAAGAATGACCTTCTAGAAGTGTCTTTATAGTACTAGTCTGGTTCATTTAAAGATGAACCAGAAGACATGATTTTTGTTAATAATTGCAGGATGTACAAAAATATCTAATCTCAATTTTGTTGGGCCTTGTGATGAGCAGGCCTCACTAGAGCCTTCTATGGTTTAATTTATTTTTTGGGCCCAGGGCTCTGTGAATTCAAGCAACAATACTGCTAGAAGTTCAAACATTTGATCAAATAATACATTTGTTCTGCCACCACAAGATCTTCTTTTTCATGCCCTTAAGGCATTTTAGGGAGATTTTTTTGGAAAGGTCCACAAAGCAGGACCTTTATTTGGTCCCATTCTTCCCCAGTGGAATTTATTTCAGACAAGAGATTAAGACATGAGTGAATAATGTCTCTTTTCACCTAATTTTATGTCCCTTTTTGGATATAGCTATGATAGGTAGGATTACTCTTGACAAATGAATTTATATTATGTGCACATCTGTAATGATTTAGCATAATATGGATTGCTCCCTGTTGTGGGTTATTACATTACTTTCGTTTGTCATTTTCCATCAGGCTCATATTGGGTCTCAGCTGTGCCTTAGGGCTGATGGGGCGACATTGATTTCTGCCCGCTGTAACCTCATTGGCATGCCATAGGTGTGACAATTAGCCACAGAGGACCACTGCCAGGATTGTTTGAAAAGTGCGGCTGTGGATTTTGAACACGGATTAAATATTTATCATGTGCTCAAGCATTTCATCAGCCTGAGAATGAAGAGCCACCTGGGGAGATTGTACTGTCCTTTAAATGCAGGAACAGCCAGAAACACATCTGAAAGAAGGCAAGATCTGTCTGGCCTGGTCTAACATAATATGGTTATAAACCACAAAACTCATCTTTTATATTTAAAATCCACATGATACATTCTGACTGGTGGCCGTTTGGTGTTTGAAAAGGTGTTGGTAGATCTTAACAGATTTGCAGAGATAGAGGTGAAAACAAAATGTACTATGACTAAAATAGTTCACAGCTAATGGTGACACAAGACAGACTATTTAGGTCACATATGCTGTGAAACAGTGAGCTCCTTCTGAAGCCCACCGTCTGGTTATGGGTTCATAGAGCCATCTGTAGTAATAATGCAAATATTTTTCATAGATTAATTATAGATTAACGTTTTTCATAGATTATTGGTTGATGCTCACTCACATTGTCCTGATGTATAATTTCTTTTTTTTTGTATTTGACAGATTAAAAGTTGAAAGTGATTTATGGTGCATTTGAGATATACATTTAATCAGTATGTGCATTTTCTGCGAATTGATCCCATGACTCCAGTGTTGCTAGGGCCATGCTCTACCAGTTGATCTACAGGAAAACTCCACTCCTTCTCAACAGATGCAAGAACACTTGCAATGTAACAATGTACTTACAGTTTCATGCATTTCAAAAACACCTGCTTAAAAACCTGCCTCTATAGAAACCCTGAATAGAAATATTTTATCCATCAGGATCTTGCTGACATTTTCACTCTATATCACGTTATTCGTAACTACTGGAACATTTCCTCACATTCACAGACTTGTCTTCAAATGTCACAATCACCCATAGAAGTGTTGTAAAGAGATTCAATGGAAATAAGAGCAAGATATGAAAAGCAATTCATAGCACTTAACACAAATGTGTTTTATCTGCGTGTCATAAGGTGATGTCAAGCAAGCATGCTGATAATGAGCTTCATCATCTGTCTTTATCTTGTTGTGTTGTTGGCTTTTTATTATTAAACTTAGGCCAATGTAAAGAATGATGTCTTGAATCACAGTGTGACACTGTCTAATTGTGGCTGCCATAGACCACATGTGGTCTGAATTGTGTTACGTCAAATTACACTGATGACAGTTTTAGGTCACCTATATTCCAGCTCTTTATTCTGATTTCTATAGATGTAACAAAAGGCAGATTATTTTAGTCTAGTAGGTTTTATTGCCTTTTTATTACATCAGACATAAATTGGTTTGCTGTTCTATTTGTCATTGTATAAAAAAACAAGTAAAATATACAAATCAAAACACTTAAAACAGAACAGTCACACTTCCTATTAAATTTGTAGGAATTCTTTCATATTTTACAGTTCTGTAGAGGAGGAACGTACATTATGAAAGATTTCAGTGACTGCTGGGAGCGTTCCCCATAAACATTAATATCAATAATTGCACAATTTATTTCCCTGACCTAAAAACACGAAGTTGAAAACAAAACCCCCACTGCCCCACCTACACACAATAAAAGGATGAAAGGAATAAATCAGAGGGTTTAAGTACATTTTAGCTCTGTATAAGCAGATAAAATGGCAGGGGAAAAGAGACTGATGAAAGTAGTTGCTGTACCGTGTAGCCCTGGGCTAATGCAGGAGGCCGTGCTACAATAACACACACAGGAGCAGAGAGACAGGATACATGTGAGGAGAAGTCTAGTTTATAACAGAGTTAAACTCTGCCTCAGGATGAATGGGGTACTTTATTATTATTGTTTTATCTATTTTCTCTTTGGCCCTAGACTGTGCCACTCCTTTTCTCACACATATCAATGTCTTAAATTTTACCTCATGAACCCCATTTTTTTCTTACTTTTCAATGCACAAATACACAATGCAAAATACACATCTTCAATGTCACTTGCCTAATAACAGTTCTAATAAACTGTGCATGGTGCAAGTCCATGTAAAAAATTACCAGTGCACCTTCAATGCCTCAAGTCTGTAAATTCTTTCTCCTCAAATGTTTAATTTGTGGTCTTTTTGGATCAGTTGACTTAGATGAACTGATCACGACCCAAGCAATTCATTCACTGTTAGTAAACAGAGGCAGTATGAATACACCCTTATAAAAAAGCACTGTGTTCCAATGGATGGAAGTAAACAATGGTAGTACAATGGTACTTTGTAGTACTAAAAGTGAAAACATCCTTTAATATTTAATTAATTGATGCTGATGCTGTAAACTTTTCTAATAAACTTGTAAACTTTTGTTACTATAGCCTTGTAAGGCTTAAGAAATCATGTTTCTTCTTATAATAATGTCATTGCTGAGTCATACTTTGTATGTGTCACACAGGGAAATCATACACTTTATGCACAGATAAGGTACACAGTCAAAGTTTATCTTAGTCCTGCACAAACACACTTTGTACAGTGCATGGAATTAGATTGCTACTCTATGTTAGAGGAGGTTAATAAGTTTGGCAGTAGCAGAAGTTGGGCTTCAGCCTGTGAAATAGACTTGTTAGTAGCAATGAGGAAAGCAATGGAAGGTAATTCAATCTCACACTGAGTTTAAAGGAAACCCTACTGCATCAGGGATGGCTGCTGGCGCTGGCTAAATAATTTCCATTCATGCTTGTTTCCAGCAGAAGAAATGTTGGGAAATTCAAATGCTGTGCTCCACTGTCACTTTTTAAACCTTCAGATTAAACCAGTGCTGGTGCATGTTATATTTTGTCCTTTTATTATGGGTGTGCCAATGCGAGTAATAGTTTCAGTGGAGCATGAAAGGTTTGTTTCAAGTTTTTAACAACAGCAACCTGTGTCTGCACTGTTTGTGTGGTAGAAATGCCTGATTTTTAGAAGCACTGTACATCTTGAATTATACATGGGATTACAGATGCTTGTCACAAGCACAGATGGGCACTTGTTTTTCATTGCTGAAGCTCAAGATCACTTTCAAAATATTTTTATGAGCAATTTATCTCAATATCAGCTTAGCTATGGATCTTAGAGGGTAGAACTCCAAATTAAAAAACATAATGTTCTTTGGAGTTTAATTAAATTAACTTGTAAATATAGAATATATTTTATTCTCTCTTTCTCTGTTGGAACATATATATAGGATATATATCCTTAACCTCATCATAAAAAAAAATCCTTTCCCTTTATTTCCTTTCCCTTCATTTCCTATCCCTCTTCCCTTTAAATCTCTCCCTTGTTGTAGCATATGATACTCTGAGCGCTGTCTGAAACTTGTATTGTGAGCACTTATTGTGTCTAGTTGCCTCTTCAGGTTGACTCGCTTGTTGTATTCCACACTTGTAAGTCGCTTTGGATAAAAGCGTCTGCTAAATGAATAAATGTAAATGTAAATATATTATTGAAAGACTTGCATTTGTCATTTACAGAAGATCAAAAAGATTTATGCCATTTTAGGAAATATATTTTTCCTTATAGAGATAATTCTTTACTGTTTTTACTGGCTTTCAGTCACTATGCTGCTATATATTGATTATTCATCCTATAAGCAGAGTGCTGAAATAGATTTTTCTCAAGGATTTGGCTGTATGACTCAGTCCATGTTGCCCTTGATGACAGCAAGCTTGCCTGATGCCTGAAAATCAGCCCCAGAGCTTGATGCTGCCATCATGCTTGATGGAAGGGATGGTGTTTGTTTGGCTTTGAGTCTTCTGTTTGTGCCAAATTCAGGGCTTTGCTTCCAGGCCAAAGCTTTCAACTCTCCTATTATCAAATTAAATTTTCATCCAAACAGTATGAGATTTTTACATATGGTTTATGCAAACTCCAGATGTGACGTCATGCTGGCATTTAACAAACTTTATCAGTGCTATAGCTGGCTGGCGACTTGGTCTTTTCTCTGACAAATGGCCTTTTTGTCTGGTTGCTCAGTTTATAAGGATGGCCTGCTCTTTGTACCATCTTGGGTTTGACAGATTTTTCACATTTGTTACAATATACTTTACAGGGCTCATACAAATGTTTAAACTTTACAAATCTTTCTAACCTTCTCAAACCTTTTCCTTTTAAAACTCGACATTCTTGAAGCACTTCAATAGTTTTCAGGACAGAAGAACTGATCTGATCTGGTCTGTTGCAAAACCTTACAGTGACATTTAATGTGTATTGAAGCACAGTAGATTGACGTATAGTATAGTTTTAGACATCTAAACACTTTAATTTATTTTTTGTATAAATACTGTATTATTCAAGTATATACAGTATTATTCAACTGGACTCAAAAAACAGCAATATAATACATATTGTTATCACTCGCAACATGCACTTACCAAACAAGACCTTTTCTGATTTTGTTTACTGATATGGGATCTGGATGGTTATCATGACCATTTCCAGGGGCCAGCATGTTAGTCCAGACAGCTTATTACAACAGAAGCTGAGTGTTGGAACTTCAAGGTTTCACATTCACATTATTAAATGTTTGCTATTAGTTATTGCTATTAGACTATCAGGACTATTCATTGAATCATTAGGGTCACTACCACTCTTCTGGTCCCTGTATCCAAAATCCATTAGGTTTGTTGTTCTTTCCCTAGTTAGTGTTCCTAAGCGATGTTTATCTTGTACTGCTGAAACCCACATCTTCTTCTGCTCTTGTCCTACAAGCTGCTGACAGCCAGAGAAGCAGCACTGATAAATTGCTTAATCATATGGTAAGATGTGGGGGAGAGTTTGTTTAGTGCAAGACAGGCCGAGATTTTAAGACACTGTGTTTGAAATATTTACCCCACCTTTGGGAAGTACTGCAGGCATGAGTAAAAATAATATCAATAACAGCTGGGACATAAAATAGAACATAAAATAGAACTGCTATATGTGCAGTAAACAGAGGTGAATCTCATGAAACCTGCCAAGATCATATCCAGCCATATTTTATTTCAAACTCCACTTCTAGTAACTTTTAGTAGCTTTGTTTTTACACCAGTACTTTTATGTATTTTGTCTAGGCATCACCCCCCCATTACCCCCCCACCCCCCATTTTCATTACCGTTACATAAAAATGAGTATTAATGCAAAACTATAATATATAATATTAACATAGGTTGTATTTTTTGTTCTGAATGTAGTTTGTTCTAATAAGAAACATATTTGATTACAGTAGCAAAAATCCAAAGAGAAACCAAAAGTAAACAAATAGTAATAGAGTAATGAGATTTCAGTTAAGAACTAAAATAGTCCTAATAATAAGCTTATTTTTAATTAAATGTTTTTAAAACATATTTATTTTAAAAAAGTATTAAAATGTGTTTGCTGTTTGTATACAATATGTCCATTTTCGTGTTGTACAGATTTAAAATATGGGGGTTTTTTTTTTTTGGTTTTTTTTTTTTTTAAAAAAAAGCGGGGGGGGGAAAAAAGAAATGATGTGAAGGGACATGCATTGAAATTAAGAGACTGATTTTATTGGACTCAAAATGGCCTTTTAAAGCTATAGGGAACTGGACCTTTTCAAATATTCACCACCTTGACTTTAATTATTCAGCTCTATTCTCACAAGAATATAACATGTTACTCTTTTAACAAATTATTTTTTCTTCTCATAACATGTACAGTGCATTTTTCCATAATATCAGAAAGTGGTCATAATATACAGTACTTATAACTTTATAACTTTATAACAAGTGTTTTTCTACTTATTACACAGTATAGCAAGTACATAGTATGTTTATATAGAACAGGACTGTAAAAC
Organism: Chromobotia macracanthus; assembly: GCA_036877525.1. Classification (NCBI taxonomy): domain Eukaryota; kingdom Metazoa; phylum Chordata; class Actinopteri; order Cypriniformes; family Botiidae; genus Chromobotia; species Chromobotia macracanthus. The sequence continues at coordinate 1,419,656 of JAZGTH010000115.1, forward strand.
AAATTGCTACCAACTTTTTCAGTTGAATCTGAGTTGTATTGACAAGAAACATCTTGGCTGATTTTGGGCTGATTGAGGAAAACCTAACAGAAGTGATTTGAAGCTCTCTTGTGTATAAGAGCTCTCAGTGTGGTGTGTATACAAGCCTTGTTCATGCTTCACAGGGACCTACAAGTCTCTTGAGCCAAGTGAAATGTGATTCAGCGCACACAGCAATCTCTTAAAACTAAGCATGTTGTTTATTTTTGACAAGCAAATGTCAGCCTCACGCCAAAAATAAAATTTTGCTTTTTTTTTTTTTTCATTACTGAAGAATCACTGCAGGTACAGTAGAGGTTGCCGTCTTGAGAACCCTCCTCAAGACAATTTTCATCTTCTGAGAAGTGCACACAAAGCATCTCATACTCAGCAGAAAGGGGTTTATAAATAATTAAGTACTCCTACAGTGCAGTAGCGGCAGGAGGACTCATCATTGCACATCAGCATGAAGCGATCTACAGCAGTTCGATCAGCGGGGTTCTGCTCTTACTGTACCTCCTGCTAGACAATCAGCCTCTCTGTGGGTCTGGCTCCTTCACTCAGAGGCCTGTCAGGGCCTAATGAGGGCATTTTGGAGTCACAGAAGTCATTCCCAGTGCAAATGAATCATTATGGCTTGTGCTGCCAGACTGTCCTGGCTGTCGCTTGAGGAATAAGGAATTATGAGTTTAGGTATTTAAGTATTTATTTTGGTATTTAGGTATGAGTTCTCAGGCATCTACAGTATATAGGTGAATCCAGAGCATATTTAGAGGGGCTTTAGTCCCCCTGTTTTTGTATCAGATCAGGGTTCAAAACTGTCTCCTTACCTTACGCTAATTCACAATGGTAAGTTTATGATGATTTATAATTTGAGCTGTCAGGTCTGATTTCACAGGAAATGTCAGTTTGACCAGCATATGTAAATAAAAGTACATAAAATAGTCTCCAATTTTATATTTCAAACAGAGATGGTGATAGAGAGGCAAAAGTTACAGATTGCATCTTTAATAATGTCATGTTGCTGCACACTAAACCTTTGCAAAAAGTAAATAGCCAAATCTAATTACGAATGAAGGACTTCTGTCTGCTTTGACACTGCAAGTGTTCTGTTATCACCAGGTTACAGAAACCAAAAGTATTTCTCAAGCCTAAGAGAATATTTTGTTTCATTTCGCATTTAAAAAGCAAAGAACCCAAATGAAAAGGGCAGTGTTTGTTTGTGCACTCAGTATTATTTAAATAGATTTAAACTGTTGTCTGATAGGTCTCCTATTGTTTACCTATTGATTTCATGTCTTGAATCAAAAGTAGTAAATATCATGTGGTCTCTGCCTGAATTGCTGAATCTGTAATAAAAGTCTTCTCTCCAGCTGTGAAACCAATGTGAACTCCACTAAGGCCACTGCAAGGGTGTAACCATTGACACCCTGTCACTGTGAAAGTCCTCAGAGATGAGCATCTTTAAAGAGCAGGTTCTGTTATCCAGCTGAATGCAGACGAGCACACCTCACTCCCCTGTGGCCATGTTAAAGATAATTATGCCACAGGAGACTCCAGTACTGCAAGACTTCAAGACAAATCACAGCGTAAATATAATCTATCCACAGTAATTAGGTAACAGATCATCCAATTCGGCATTCACCATACTCACACTGTTTTTGTCATTTCTTTTGCTCTAGAGAAATACAAAGCATTAAGGATTGCTATAGGGACAGCTGTTGTTTCCCAAGGGGAAGAGCAATGCCGTTTGAAATTTTTTAGTTAAAGTACTCAAAGCTCAGACACAAATAACAGACGAATTGTGTTTAATTCATAAGTACACTGAATTGAAGGTATTCCACCTGGCACCTTTCTCAATGAAATATGAACCTCTTGCATACATAAAGGGTATGTTTAGCCAAAAATTCTATTTACGCGCCTTCATGTTTTAAAATCCCTTTTTCAAGGAGCATAGTATAAGTTATGTAGCAAAATGTCATTTAACGTAGGTGGATGGAGACTAACTGCTGCCAAGCTGATCTTCCTTCCTCTGTTGTTGCATGTGCTGCACGTCCAGCTGTGTGCAAACAAAAATGTGCTCATGTATATGGTAAATACGCCAGAAGAGCTAGGGTAGAAAGCCAGATTTTCATCAAACAAGGCAAACAGATTACTTTTATGAAATGTTTTTATCTTTCTGTGGCTTAACGGCCACTAGAATTAAATGGATTGGCCTGGACATTTTGTCTGACATCTGCTTTTGTGTTCTACAGGGGAAAACATCCTGCATGTTTAGTGAAGGCGGCATCCCACTGGCTAATTAGAAACTTGAAACTAAATTCTGGTCAGTACTATTTTTGCTAAAATCTCACTTTCTTCTATCGGAGTTCTGTCACACCCACCGATTAAGAATGGGTGACAGATTGAATGAGAGACTCTGACATTTTTCTTCCATTCCCTGTCATATGAAGGTCGCTGAAATATGAACAGAAGCTGCGCACGTACGTTTGTAATAGATTTAATTAGGATGCAGTTCATGAAGTGACTTTACCCTGCAAGTGTGTCTGATTGTGTATTTACCCCTTCAGGCCTTTTCATCAAAAATATGTTCAAAAGTAACTTCAATAAGAAAAATATTTACATTGAGTAAATACAGACAGTTGTGCCTCCACTTTTAATACATTTTATATATATATATATATATATATATATATATATATATATATATATATAGGACAAGGATTGTCAGTTTTGCTCCAACAAGGCCAAATTTTTGGAGAGTTTAGCTTTAACCGTAATCAGACACACCTGATCCAGCTAATCAGGGTCTATGGGATTGCTTGAAAATTACAGGCAGGTGTTTAAAAACATGGTTGTTAGTAACTAAACTCAGTAGGATGCAGCCTTTCCTAAGTGAATTTGAATAGCCTGGTGTAAAAGCACAAGGGTTGTAATATGTAAAATATGATATGATTAAAATCCGGGATGGCCTGAGTCTCTTTTTAAAATAGGTTAGTTTCTTCCACCTGGCTTCCAATAAAACAGAAACTGAGAAAACTGTATTTGAAAACAAAGACAATTATCAATAAAACCACTGACTCCGTTAGTCTTATTCACTGTACTAATATTCACACACGAAGTTTGCCCAGTTTGCCCTTATCTATTGTCTGATATTGCTTTTATTAATAGTTGTTCTCTGTGCCAGTGAACCAGACAGAGGTGAAAGCCTGGAAGTGTAATATAGGACAGCGATTTTGGTGACTTTGATGCCGTGCATGTCCCAGTTCCGAGCAACAGTTGGGGAATGGCGACTGCCATTTATAGAGTACTGCTGGTACTGCTGCGCAAGGTGATGGACAATCTGAGCACAGGGATGAGAAGGCTTTAAATTAGACATTCTTTAAGGTTCATTAGCACAGGTTGTTCTTAATTATCATATGTTCAAATGGATAAATATGTTTGACTTGTTTCTGTCCTTCAGTAAATGAGGACAAACAAGAAGGCAAGAGACCCCAGTGAATGAATGAGCTAACCGGGGGAAATAGATGGACTAGTTACAAAGTAAACAACTCTTTCTCTGAATCAAAATGAACTTCAAACAGTTAACAGATAAGAGTATATATACATATATATATGTATTAGTCAAAAACAAATTATTTATTGTTTCTTAAATTGGTTCATTATTTCAAAGAGAACTATTCTGTGCTCTCATGGCCTTTTTAAAGCCAAGCTTACATGAAGTGGGTGAAAATTCTCTTTTCCAAAGAAGATAAAAGTGCTGACAGCATTTATAATTCTTCTGAAGGCTGCGCTCAATACCACACAGAGAAAAGGAGGCGTCTGCTGAATGAATATCAGACGGTACAGTTCAGATACAAGTAATCTTGTCTCACCAAAGAAAATCCACAGCGAGACACAAAAAGCAATTCATTGTGACTTGTGAAAGGTTTTTTACTCTCTTATAAAAGGTCTTCAGTAAATTCTTCAATAAATGCTGTTTTATTGATGTCATTGTTGCTATTTCTGTAGTTGCTGTTTTGTTGACAATAATGATGTTTTTGTTATTGTCATTGGTTTTTCTTTGACATTAAGGGACAGTTACTCCATGAAGCAGTTTGATTAATGTGACGTTAAACCAACACAGACATATTTATTTGAAGAAATCAATTCACTGTATATGGGACAGAAAAAAGCACAAACACCAAAAAAATCAATTGGACCTTCAAGTGCTCCCTTGAGTCATGACAGCCTTGTTTTTATTGAAGATTACTTGCATGTTTTCTATTAATTTTGCGCACGGTCACATAAAAATTGAACTGCTTATCCATGCTTTCACTGTTGGCATGTGAAGAGCTTTTGAAGAGGCTACTAAACATGAGAGATTAATTAAATACTGGAAGATTAAGTCATCAATACATGTGCGTTGCTTATCCAAAGCAACTTACAGTGCATGCATTTGATCAGTATGTCTGTTACCCGAGAATCAAACCCACAACTTTGGTGTTGCAAGCTTCATGTTCTGCCACTTAAACTACAGAAGCATTGTTTTCCATCTATCCTTTATTTTGTTTAAGAATCTGTTGCACTCTACATACTGTAGCTGGCATCCAAATCCCACATTACATTATTAAAGCTATGGCAAACTGGCTGCATATGAATTAAAAATATGCCTTACATATCTAGCTGTCTCTGATACTGTACACACTCATTGATAACAAGTCTGTCCATCAGCCCTGAGCAGGATTTTATAACATCTAATATATTTCTGTTCTTTGGCCTTTAAAAAATTTTAAAAAAAAAAAAAAACCAAAAATTTTTTAAAAAAAAAAAAAATTTTTTAAAATTTTTTTTTTAAAAAAAAATCCTTACAAAAAAAAAAAAAAAACCCTTCTGGCGAAAAAAAAAAAAAAAAACAAAAAAAAAACCCTTTTTTTTTTTTTAAAGTATGGCTTGAAATTTAATTTCATTGTGTTTTTGGCATGTAAGTTACCTATTTAATTAATGGTAGTTGTCCAATGGTAATGGTAATCACCAGCAGGGGCAAATGGGGCTGGGCTGACCCAGCCAGTCCCTGACCCCATGGCTTTAACACAAGTTTTCTCCTAGTTTAGTCTCCCTACATGCCACTCGCAGCCTCAGAGGAGGAAGAGGGAACCAGGCCCGTTTGATGGAGCCAATAGAACTTGGCAGACTGTCAGTAATTGAAAACGTAATCACGTAAGGAAAAGTCTGATGGTGGGAAATGAGGCCCTGCAGGAGGAGAGCGACAAGAGATGCGGCCACAATTGACAGATGCCTTGAGTGGTGCTCTGCACATGTTTTATGCCACATTCCCTTTTTCATTTCTATTAATATTCAGGGAAATGTCATCAGAACTAATGCAAAGCTCAAAATAAAACAGCAGGGTATGACCCACATTGAGCCATTTTTGTCTGTTTTTGCAAATTAGTCTATAATGTGGATTTATTTGACCTGTTTTGCATGACATGCACCAAGGGAAACATAGAAGGTCATTGATGAACCCTCAACATGTAATATGTTTGCTTTGACATTAAGGTACTTTGAAGTAGGTAGCCTGCTTTCTCATGGTCCTGGAAAAGCAAACTTCAAGAGCAAATCAGAAAATCAGCTTCTTTTAAAGCAGCACCAAGCTTCTATAAAACGTTTTTGGCTCTTTTTGGTTCAAGGGCGCTTAACAATAGTGCCAAAATGATACAAACACCCTGATGACTGCCCCATGTTTCAGCCCAGCTCTCAAGCAGTCAGCCTGAGCCTGCTGTGTGAGGAATATGCACATCCTGTCATGAGCAGGGTGACCCAAAAAAAGAGGAACACAGCCAAGCATACAGACACCAAGAAAAAGGGGGGTGGCAAAGGTTGGGGAAAGGAGGATGGTCTGGAAGTCTTTATGTTTCTTATTGGGCTGTCTGGGATTATGCTGTTCTATTATGGTCAGGGCAAACAGAGTTAATTAGAAATAAAAAATCTTAAATAATTAGAAAATTGAGCTTCTCTGTTTACGGCCAGAAAGTCATATGACAGGAGGCAGCACTTCAGTGTCTCTGAATGGCTGGTCAATATAACAATGGCCACCTATCATTGCACAATTAGCCTGTACAACTGCATGAATCCCTGCATGAAAACTTCAAAATGATTTTAAATTATGATAAGTAACAAAAACATTAAAAAGCTTATTTGAATGTTCTAGGAATGTTCAAAACGTTCATTTGTTTAAACATTATTTTAAACATTATTGCTTGGCTTTAAGAGCATTATTTAAACAGAATTTTTTATTCTGTAACATTTTAAAAGTGTTACAGTAATAGCTTAGGAATAATGTTTTTGACATATAATATATAACATTATAAAAACATTCTACTAACATTACTGCAAGAAAGTTTCTGATTACTTTGAGAAAACTTTTGGAGTATGTTAGCCAATGTTCTGAGAATGTTCCCTGTTTGCTGGGTTGTTTTCAATACAAAATATGTTTTGACCATAAGAAAATATAATATTGGTTGCTTGTAGATTGTGTAAGGTAAATGGTGTTCCATAAACCTTTAACCTGGAAAATGTGTACACCCAGAGAGAGGATATTTAATAAGTTCACCACATGCCACTGTATTCTCTTTGTTGTCAAACTAAGGAAGATAATGTGCCAGAGATGATGTGAATTGTAGTATTGATTCTGTTTTCTGTTTCCACACCTTTATGGAACAAACTTTGGAAGAAGTATTTGAAGTGGGATGTGTATATAGTTTGGCAGGAGAATGGCAGAGCAATTACAACTTTATATGGAAACCAGAATTCCCACTCTGGGCAGGCTTGTGATAGTGAAATGTGAACTTTTCAATTTAGTGAATAAAACCTCAGGGGAACATGCTGTCTAGCGGCATTGATATTATGACCTAATATGCAGCAGGAACCTCATGCATTCTGAGGTTTTTATTCTAATTTGACCTTTTCATAATATTTCTGATCCGATCTGACGGTTAACCCTTGTTCTAATGTTCTGTTGAGATTTACTCTAATGTTCTCATGGTTGAGGTCCCAGAGACAATATTCTATTTGGTGGTGCAGAAATGACACTTCCCTTTTAAATATATATTTCAATCTTTTAAAACCCTTTTAGACCCTAAACAGAATGTGACGGTTTAAGAGATGAAAGATTATGAGTGGAAAGACTATGAGATGACGATTCAAACAGAGCTCTCTATGAAATAAATACATTTATTAATGAAAATCTGGTTTCAAAATCAATTCTGTGGACATAATTGATATCACTTCCTGTGCCTAAGGCTATCATCACCGTGTCAAGATTCAGTAGAGCACCTTTATTCCCATGTGAAGCCTTTTTGATTACGAAGGCTTTTGTGGGCACTGTATGATTGGATGCTCTGTGTGCTGCTGTAATCTCTCTTGTTCTGCATGTTTCCATAGAGAGAGCAGGAGAGGCTGTTGCCATCCCCATTGTTCACCCAGATCTACTGGACTGTGTCTCCATCTCCCCGCTGAGAATTTGTTACTTGTAACTGCTTTAGCGACCACACTTAGCTCCACTAGTGTCTGTTTACATAATATCTACAGTCTACTTTTACTGCCATTCACTTGAGTGGCTGTTGTCTGTTTCTGTGGTATTTCTGATGTGGTGCTTTTCAATTTTATGGTACGTTCTGATCTTTTTGAAGAGAGAGATGCCAGCTGAGAATATGCAATAATTGTGTAATAATTCGGGCTACATAATGAACATTCGGAATGGTAATTTCCTCTATTGAAATGAAGGGATTCTTAATCGCTTTTCTAGTCTCTCTGTACCTTAGTAACACTTTAGCAAAGGGTAGATAATGGAGCTGTTAGAGACTCTGCTGGGGTGAACAATGAGGAGAGGCCAACAGATCTCATGTTAGTATCATTTAGTATCATATGTTTAAAAAGGAGTATTAGGGTGCTGTCTGAATAGATGAATCCTACAGAGAATCTTGTCAGAATTAACATGGTAAATGACGTGCACATTTCCTTATAGTTACCCCCCTGCTTTTAATAGACTGTCAACATATTCTTCTAAAGCTATTTCAAAGAACAGTTGCTGCTGTTGCCACGGCAACCTCAAAATCCATAAACTCCTTGCCACATTTTCCGAGCTGAGCGGTGCAATTCCCCACCCCATAATTCTTCTCATCACTGGATGTTTCATGCTGTTTCTTTTATGGCATGAGGGGGTCTTTTCTTTTTTACACGTGAGCATGTGACGCAAAGAAGCGCCGTCCACTTATAGCTCACAATGCAGCCATTCATTCAGATTAGGGCTGTGAGTAATCACGTTCACAGTTGTTTCATCACAAATCAGTCCCAATAAGGTTTCACATTTAAAAGCACCATGTCTGCGTTTTTACCAAATTGTTAGGGAAACAGCAGAAATTGTTATTTGAGATGTGGATGATACAGTAGATCAGGGTGAGCCCTTTAATCATTCTGATGGCTTGAAAGAGGAAACATTACTGTTTTAGTATAGGTTTATCCTCCTTCGCTCTCTTAATAGTCTCAGCTTCAGATGGCCACGCCCACAAACCATCTGATGCATACTTCACAAAAAACTAGACAGCATTTTCTTAATCTTCTTATTACAAGTACTAATCTAATTCACGTTCTAATCTGATTGGCTGACTTTACATAACATTCAAAAGCAAGGGCTCTCAAGTTTTTTTTTTGTAGCAGGCTTGTTTAATAAATGCTTTTTAGGAAGCATTAATCACTGGATTGAAAAGTGACCATTCTTTAAAATCCCTTTTGTGCTCAAAAAGAAAGTCAGTCACATGAGTAAAAGTAAGTAAATTATGACAGGCTTTTCAGTGAACTATTAAATAAATAAACACTTGTTCGTAGCAGGGAAGTTTTCACTTCTCATATCCAATTAAATTCTATCACCAGGCACAGAGTCTGTTTGGTTCCTCCCTCAGGGTTCCGGTTGTAAAACATGATTGTATCAACGAAGGGAGTGAACAATTAATCCCTCCTCCCCGAGCATTGACATGTATCTCACCTCAGTGTATAGTGAGGCCAGGAGCGCCACCCCACTGGTGATTTTTATCTGTGTAATCCTCCCTGTCTCTTTCCATTAAAGGCAAACTTTTAGACGCTTAAAGGCTTAATCCCTCAAAAGGTGCTGTGAAGAGGTGACGGGACTTCCATCTAACTTTGTCTGCTGAGACTTCATGGTCTTGACTTGCACCTCCTACATATTTGAACTCAGCCTGTATGATTTTGGTGGCTCTCTTCTTCAAGTCTCACACTGGTAATCCATCATTGCTGCTGTGTTTTAATGGATGGATGAAACATTCCAGGGCAGCAGACTGTGGATAACTTGCAATGGCCCCAATATCAAAAAAGGTCCCTTGCTATGTGCAAGTTGATATGACAAGACTTCCCACTTCAAGTTCAGATGAACCTTATTTTCTAGCGTGTCCAAAGATTTTTCTGTCAAATAGAGTACATAGAATTCAGGCCTACATTGGGCCTGAAAAGTATTTAAAAATTAAGCTACATATATGGATAAATATATATGTAGCTATGTGGCTTAAATATTTAGCTACACAGCTAAATATATGGATTGCATTAAGTAACGAATTCTGAAGTGGCGTCTGCAAACAAATGAACCTTGTCTCAAAGGGTCGTACCCATTTTTGCAATTATTTGTAACCCACTAGATTCAAGGTCATTTCGGTGTCTGTCAGTTCACACGGGTGACAGCCAAAAAGTTTGACAGCCAAAACTTGTCCAAATACTTTTTGTTCCTAATTTTCAGTTTCACTTCAGTTTTATAGGGTCAGGGTTAAATTAGAAGTATTTTGACATTTTATCATAGCGGTTAAAAAGTATGCTTGTAATGTCTTTAAAATAAATGCTACCTTTGTTATGCAATGACTGTCGTTTCTTAAAGAGTGACTTTAGTGTGCAAATATTTTCTGACCCATGAGCTGGTGTTTAACGTGAAGACACATTGCGCGATGATGCTCATGTAAACAACTTAAGATTGAATCCGGCTTGTGTCATTTGCAGATCCTAATTTCCTCTTTTCATTGCATAATGTTGTCTTCCTTTTACCCACATTGTCAATAAAAATACCAAAAATAAATAAGGTAGGTAGGTACATGCCCCACAGAAAATATAGGATGTCAGACGTAACTCTTATCTAGACACTGGTGCTCCCTTTTTCTGGGGACCTGTGGTGTGTGTGAATATCCTTGTGGAATGTCAGAATAATTACACCAATTAAATGTTTCTGAGCTCTTAACAACCACAATTAGTGTTAAAGGTACCAGAGGCCCCTACAAGGCGAGAGTGTATTCCTACTCTTTACACCTGAACGTCTCTCAAGGCGTAATCGCATTTTTATAGTTCAATTCTATTCATTAACTAATAAAGCAGATGTTTAAATAGAATGTGCATCCTGCCAGTGTAATTGAACTGTTTTTAACCCACTAAAATGTACACACGCCGAGTACAAAATGAGTAATATTTACCTTTAGAGAGTAAATAAAACTTGCCAGTTGGTCAGAACTGCAGGTTAATACATGATTTAAATCCAATTTCATGACAATTGTTGTTTCAGATGACAGATATTTGTCCTCCGGAATTCCATGTATAGTGACACATTAGTGGATAGCACTTGTTTTCACCAAAATGAAATTGGTGCAGCGTTACAGAGAGATGACGCTGGCTCGTCTTTTATTTAATAATGCAATAGACACATTAACCTGCATACTTTACTGCATACTGTATATACACATAATAAAACAATAAAAATATTAACGGCATAGAATTTCTATTTGATAATGTAAGCTGTGGACCCTGTATCAGTCATCAGCCACATGCATACCTATCAACTGAAATAAAGAATGATGCTTATTAATTTTGTTTGCTTTTTAAAGTTTGTAAAGTTGATAACTTAATGATAACTCCTGTGAAGGTTCTTGCACAACTTTTGAGAGTTTGTCCCTGAAGATCACCACAGGAAGTGGGTGAGCTCACATGGAATGATAGATGTCACTCAGGAATGCCAAGTACATGGACTGGGAACTTCAGCATATGAGTTAAATGGAGCAGAACGTTCATCTCTGTCTGAATCACACACCGGGCCCGCATGACTGCTCAGCGGGCGGCAGAGGTGATCAGCCATGTGGAGGCTGGGGAGGGAGTCACTTGGGACTCATTCAAAGAATCCCACTCCTCATATGACACTTTGCAAGTGCATGTGTACGTGCGATGGTTGAGCCTGACATTAAAGTGTATCCAGCAAAAAGCATCAGTTGGAACATATTCTGTCTGTTTTGAAGGTGAAAATTGCTCTCGAATCTCACATTAAAACAGGATGGATATGCCAATGTATTTTCTCAAAGGCATCTGCTTGCCTCAACATTTGGTCTAGTGCTCCCAGCTGTGTGCTAGTCAAGTTTATGCCACTTGTCACTGTGAAATTAGAAAGCTAATCTATTAGGCGTGAATGTGTGTGTTTGTGTGTATGTGACCATGTCATATGAGAGTGTTGCATTTATCAATGTCTCAGGCATTTTGAACATGGCAAAAATAAATATATTTGATATATTTGACATACCCAAGGTGGTAAATACATTATGGCTATGCACCTGCACACAAATATGCATATCAATGAATATAAGCAGCGTTTAGCATTTAACATGCAGAGAGGAAGGAGGATGTGATTTAATCTTAATGATTCAATAGGAAATCCTGTAAATCAACAGGAGCACAACATCAAGCACACACACAAAAACACACAAACAAACCTGTTGCTACAGATACTTTGATGTGGTTGTGCATGAGGAGTGAAGTGATTCCCCACTGAGATCCTAGTGTCAAGTACTGCTAAATTCAGGATCTTGATTTGCACAGAAGGCTTTTCAATTCAATGGCACTTTGCTGAGACAGTTGCTTAGCTTTACTGACGTAAATGCCAAAAACAGAACATTTCAGATCTCCTGTAGATAACAGACAGCATTGGATGATTCAAATGCTAGGCAATGATCTATTGCAGTACATATTCTTACTATACTGTATGTATATCTCTTTGTTTTCTGATTTCTTTTTTTATTATTGATTTTAAAGGTGCAAATGTATTTTTTTTCACAAAAAAATATTTAATAAATATTTTAGCTTATAAAAAGTAGCTTTATAAAAAGTCATTTAAAAGGATGCACACTCATATGAGAGGACGAGTTATATTAGTGACCTAGTAAAAAGTTATTAAATTCCTCATTGGTGCTCTTCCTTATGGTGGACATTCTGTAACCCTCATGCTTTGAATTCCAGTCTCTATACAGCTCCATTAGGGGCTTTCATCTGTTAATTACACAAGGTTGTGCTTTCATAAGCAGTGTAATATATTTAACCTGAAAATGCTAATAATTCTTTGCTGTTGAATATCACAATTAAAAGCATTTAAATGGTTATTTTAATCTGGGCTGTGTTTGAGGAAGTTAAAGATCGACAAATAACTGAAAACAGCTCAAATTTAATGCATAGGGTTTATCTTTTGTTTCCCCTGGTCTGGACATTTTGACCATATACGCTTTTACACATTCAGTCAGTTTCTTTCCCAGGAGCTCAGACTTATACAGCACACAGCACAGCCATGACTCTGGATGTCCATGGAGCATGAAATAACCTTATATGTCAGAAACAACCTTGTGGCAGTCATTTGTAATTGTGAATAATTACTATATGCACTCACCTGCACAGACCCAGACTTCTATATGATATTAAAAGACCCGCGGTCAACCTAGTGTGGTACCTTAATGTGCAAAATGCTAAACCTTTTTGAATGCATCAAAAACATGCTCTGCATGACCAAGCAGTGAGAGAGTGATGTATGAGCTTTGTCTACACTGTTGATGTTATTATCTCCACTCTTGTGAGGCATGCATTAAAACACAGATCTTTGTGATGTTTTCATGGCTGTTTAGGATGAACTGCCACAACAAAAACTGGGAAGAAGACAAACAGGAAAAACAAAACCCGGTTCTTAAGTGACATTTCTTATTGACCAGAATACAAAACAGTCTCACAGAAACTGTTAAGGCTGTCATCTCTGTTTACCTTGTGGGGAAGGGGTTGAAAAGTAAGACATTTGGGACATCAGCTGAGATATTTTGAAAAATAAAGATAGTCAGGATATTCATTTTATTTATTTATTTTTGCTTTGGAATAGCACACATTGATTATTTATGCAGAGTCAGACCAGGAATGCACATTAAGAAGGTGAAATGGGGCAATTTTGATTTCAACTTCACATTAAAATATATTAAAGTGGCCATATTCTACATGTTGCAGCATTGCAGCATTTTATGATTTCCTGTATGTGCATTATTGCTAACCAAAACACCAACTACATCAAAACAGGCTTGTATGACATTTAACTGAAATGACCAAACAATCTTTTTCAATGTCACTCTGTTGGTAAAAGCAGACTCTTTCAGAAAAAAACTCAACTTTTCATAATAATATGGGTTGTAATGTTGACTAGTTTCATGTTTTGCACTGTATAAATAGCATGCATGTGTGAAGCATTCAAGGAAATGCTGAGCATGCTGCAAAGGGAGTGTGAAAATGTCCTGTCAAAAAGTCTTCAGAGTAAATGTACACGAAGGAAAACATGACCAATGGGCTCCAAACGCATTTATAATTCATTTAATACAGGAGTAGCAGCTTGTCCTCCCACCTACCCATCTGCTCTCTGGCCCTGTGCCGCATCCTCAGGGCTTTAAGATGGACTAGGTCAGTCCAACATCACTGTTAAACTGACCACAAACACTGTTGTTGAAGGTTTGGATACTGTATCTGTTTACAGACGGTAAATAAGGTTAAAAGATGACAGAAGTAGATGCATTTCAGATGTCTTGTTGACTAGAGGCTGTTTAAACAGTGAGAGACTTATGGTTTATGACAAAATTATAACAGATGTGCTAAAAAGATACAGCAATCTTGTCCAAGAAGGAGACAGAAAATATGTTGCATTTACTCATGGACTCTTGTGTAATTTAAAATCCATCTGCATGAATTTGGTATAGAAAACAATGAACAGACTTTATATTTCACCAACCAATGGATGATAGGGGGAGTGTCCGGGCAGCCTGTTGTAAAACAGTCGCTATTTTTGCAATTTTGTTTGCCATCATTATTGGTGCAGATATGACCATATACTTTAACCGTAAGTATATAGACCATATACTTTTTTTACTTGATACGTTAAAGGGATAGTTTGTTCAAATATTTTTTTTAATCATTTACCCTATTGTCATTCCATACCTATCCCACTTTTCTCTTTTGTGGAACACAAAGAAAAGGTATTTTAAGAAATATCCCAGTGGTTTTATGTCCATACAATGGAAGTCAATGGGCGCCACTGTTGTTTGGTAACAAACATACTTGAAAATATCATCTTTTGTGTTCCTCAGAAGCAAAAAAAAGTCATACAGGTTTGAATGATGAAATTTTCATATTGGGTGAACTATCACAGAATTTGTCTGCTCAGTGAGAAATTAAGGAAATTTAGCAGTGAAAGGGTTTTGAGAGCTGAAGGTGAAAAATATTTAAATCTTACTCGATTTTGGCATCCTTCACCACAGTAGACCTGGTCTTTGCCTAAATCATGTCCTTGGCTATAACTGCTTAAAACTAAAGAGGAATTTAAGGACATTTTCTGTGAAAACACAGTATCAGAGGAGATGAATATCATAATGTATTATTGCACTTTCATGTTGAGAGTCTGACACAAGATCATCCACTTTTATTTGCAGAGGCCCAAAGATGTTCTGCTGTCTTGGAACAAACCTGCTGTGAAAGAATGATGAGAATGGCGGAGAACCCCAAGAACAAATCTGGCTTTTCCTGAATCACAACATGTGTGTATTAGTGGGAGGTTTGGTGTCTGTTTTATGTTATTACTTTGGATTTGGCTGCAATCACATAACCGATAGAGGTGGAGGTACAAAGCAAATGAGAAACACAAAGTCGCAAACTCTAATGCCTCAAAGGAAAAATGTCCTATTTAAGTCAGTCTAATTCTTTCCGTAGCCCTTCCTGTGATCAAAACCATAAATTGTAGCATGAATCAAACCCTATGGGTTGTTTCTAATTTTAGGGTTTATGTTTTCATAAATCCTGCCGGACAGGGCTGTAATTTGCATGCAGTCAATTACAGGCTGTTAAAAACCTAGTTATTTTACTTGTATGTTGTAGTTGTATTCGGTGTGGTTCTCTCAAGCGCAAAGTTCAGTTCAGACTAAAAGTAGCTAATGAACGTATTCTCCCATCGCTGTGAGAGCATCTCCTGCAAGTCAATGACAAGCAAGCAAAAGTAGGTTAACTTCTGAAGACAATGCAATAATAAATAATTTCTTCCCACTTGTTAGAAAAGGAAAGTTCCTCCATCTGTGCAAACCAATCGCACTGACCCATTTAAATGCACCTCAGACCTGGATGTGTTCAAAAGTATTGGCGATATCTAAAATAGTGTGTGACCCATTTCCACTGGCACAAAAGACTAATACACTTCTGTCTATACATTGGCAATGTCATTTAGGCCACCATTTCAGTGTGCTTCATAGTGCCTTGAATATCAAAATGTTTTCAGTTTCCTATCTAGTTTATTGAACCTTTTATTTTGGTTTCTTGGTGCACACAAATGTCTCATACAATAAAAAAAATATTCTATTTCATATTTCTTTTTATGTTTTATTTATTTCATTTTTACCTGTAGATATGGACAGCCAGAGGAAGAAGGAAATATTTGCGTGAAGATGGGGGGAAAATTTGGTAACAAAACAACCTGGATTCAAACCCAGGGTGTCCGTATAAGCACAACCATCCACATGTGTCATCCACCTGTCTGACAGCAGTTCAGATTTTTAGTTCATTTAGCAGAAACAAATGTTGTGAAGCGTACACAGTGTGCCACACAAAATACATGTAGCCTAACAGCATTTTCATAAATGCACCAGACAGCTGAAACAGATGCCAAATAACAGAAGGCACTTTCTTCCCTGACATGAAAATGCAGCTGTGGTGCATGTACCTGTGAACCATGAGATCAATTAGACCTGCAGCTGGAAGAGGTATAAAATATAGACCCCTTCTATCTCCCTTCCCCTTTGAACATGTGGGATTCATTCCATTTCATTTTTCAAAAGGAATTAATATAAAACAAAACAGTTCAGAGTCCCTTTTGAAAGACTCCTCCAGCATGTGGATATTTTTGTCTTCCTGAAGTCAAATGTTCAAGCGAAGACTTTCAGATGTGTACAATTGTGTTCTCTAATTCTATTCTGAAGGCTACAGGCATGTACTGCATAGGGAGATCCTGTCTGTTAGAGGGCTGTAAAATTAGCATAATTTCTAAAGAGCTCTACCCTGGCCTTAATTACTGAAGGGTTTAATCAGCCATAATAATAAGGCTGTGCTTCAGGCAGGTGAGAGACTCTTTCACACCTGAAACGGCATGTCACGGGAGACACAAAGTGCTGCTATGTCCTTGCCGGCGTCGAGGGGAACGTTAAAAATTATACCAGCCAGTCACACTGTTGATATACAATTTTACCTTGGTTTCTAGGTTAATACTCCAGTGTCTGAAGCAAAAATAGCATTGCTTTAGGACAAAACCCTTTTTACTAAAAAAAATGCAACGTGTTTCCATTTCTCATGTCATTTGGTGGCAGTGCATTGCGTTGGTTTGCTAATGCCTTCCTGAAAGGCCTTGTTTTTGGCGAGAGATAAGCCGCTATTGAGCACGTCCTCAGAAAGAAGCCATTTCTGTAAGGTTTGTGTTAACGGCAGGAGTCTGTCTGCTCTGAGGACACACTTGGCATGTCAATACTTTAATCCCTGCATAGTCTCTTTTTCTATCTTTACTGCTTTTGTTACCAAGTTGTAAAGAGCCACTGCTCTCTCTGCTCTGTACAGATATGCTCGCCACGCTCGCCCTCCAGTAAAAATAGCTTAATAACTCACATTCTTGTTTGTTTCTCTGCATCTGTAATGAAATACTTGCACGGATGTTATGTTTTCAACCATTAAACTAACTGACTTTCATTCCAAATATGAAATCAGCAATGAAATCGAGTGTTTACTGGAACCTGTTCACTGGCTCTCTGGTGATGGAATTGGTTAAAGGAGACACAAATAATTTCCTGTTAAAGGTCAATGAGGCTTTTCTTCATAAAACAGTGGGGAGCACACTAGGAAATAATAAAACGCCTTGGCTTCTTTGAAAAAAGGGCACACACTCTTACAGTGAAGTAGCTGAAGGTGATGTTAATGGTTATCATTGAAGATGAGTTGATTAACTGTCATTTCACACAAAATTGAGCCTCTGCTTTTGTGAACTTACAGTCATCAAAGTTGGCTACTGCAATGTTTGGAATAAAGTGCCTTCAGCAAAAATTGATTCTCTTTTTTGCGTCATTGATGCAAATCTAAACCCTGGGTCAGCAAAACCCTTTGCTTTTGCTCCTGAAAAATTAAGCTTTTGCTGGAATTATGTACACTACCAGTCAAAAATTTGGAAACACTTACTTTTTCTTTGTTCATGTTTTTTTAATTTATGAATAATAGTAAACTTATCAAAACTGAAACACAAATGTAACTTTAGGAATTATGTTATGTTAAAATAAGGTAAAATAGGATATATTCTAGCATATTCAATATATTCACCCTTTGTCTAGAATTTACAAAAATTTTCTTGACATTTTCCATCACCCATTTTTTTGAGGACTCATCCTGAGGAGATTTTAAAAGAGTTTTGAAGGAGTTCCCCTCTATCCTGCGCTCTTATTGGCTGCTTTTTTCTTCATTATTTGGTCCAAATCATCTATTTCAAAAACATTTTTTTTTTAATTTTTTAATTTTTAAATTTGTAATTCTAATTACAAAAATTAAATTGAAATTAATATGATGATTTTTAAGGTAAGAAACATTTCACTCAAGTGTTTCCAAACATTTGACTGATGTATGTGTTCTTATCGGATGTACCTCTATAAGTAAAACGCCACTGAATGATAGGGATTACTGTGGACAACCCTTGCAGAACCTATATGATGTACAGTATGCAGTATAATTTCATTTCAGACAGTATTGCCCATAGATCATTCACAGGCTGTCTGATGCTTCTCTGTTAGTAGCTGGTTATGCCAATGCTTGCAAGGTGTATGTCTGAAGATCTGTAAGTTAAATAAGGGATTTAAGGAGAGAAAGATGTACACAAAAGGAGGATTTCTAAAGGATTTATCTTTGTGAACTTCTTTTAATTGGGAAGGGAAGAATAAGCTACAATAAAATACTTTGTTGACTTCAACTGAATGTTATGGCCAATCTTCATTGTATTAAAATTACATTTATGTTTGTCTGATAGAATTTGACATTCACAGAACATTTATCTTTACATTTAACTACAACTAACTACAAATTAACTACAATATTTCAGATTTCTTAATTCAAAAATCCACAGAATGTAGAGAAGAGACATTTATTGTAAATAAGTAATGTGATGTAAACAATACAACAGTGCTTTCAACTTTTACATAGAAATGTTACATAGAATATGTTGTTTATAAAATGTACCTTTGTGTGTTAAATGTGGTTTATGGGCAGTAGGATGTGATAAAGAGTTTTGTGTTTCCCAAATGCTTCATTTTTTGCTGCCAATAAAAAGCACACTGAGGTACACACAGTTTATAACTGAATACTACAGTATATCGACACAATTTTTAAATAAACCCGGATCACAAAATAACCTTTAATAAATGACACTCAGCTTCACGGCATGATTTGAACTTGTGCAGTTGTGAGTTTAGAGGGTTTCGTTTTAATCCTCAATGCTTCATCTATGTGATTTACAATAAAGACCACTGGTCTGATTAACAACTTCTATGCTACTACTTACAAATATCAAGTTATTGTGTAACTATTCTGGCTTTATGTGTACAAATATGACAATATCAGAAGAGTATGATCATATAGCATAGCATCAGCATATCCAAAACTATTACCAGAATAAACAAATAACAGTTAATTCAGTTATAACAGTGGGTTTTAACTTGTCAAAAGTATTTGAGGTATTACTTCAAAATAAAAATCTATAAAATTGCAGGTGTGTTAAATCCAGTTACAGACACAGATACACATACTAACATCAATATCAATCGCGGTGGGGCGGTGAAGCTGTTTTTCCATGGAATAAAGGGCAATACCATTTGAGTACAGTTCCTCCCAACTGCCTATACATGTCTGTGAGAGTCAGAATCCATCCACCAAGACATGATCAAAGCATTAAAGTTTGTCTTAATTTGCAGCCCTTTGGTGATGTAATATACAGCTGATGGTTGAAGATTGGACCTGATATACACTAGTCCATTTCTTTGACTTAAAAGCCCTCTTTTGATCTGAAATGATTCTTTGTATTCATCTATGGATGACTGCTTTACAAGACTTAAACAAAAATATGAATTTAAACATGAAAGAAAATTAAAGAAAATTTTCATTAAAGAAAATGCATGTCTGTAATGAACAGCAAGGCACAATGATAGGTGAAAACTACCATCTGTATTTAAACGTCCCCTATAAGATCAGAGTAATGTGGTTGCATGCATTTGAATACAATTTAGGGCAAATTCTTTAAAGATTCAGATATAGCGCTGAACCAAAGCGGAAAACTTAGCTAGAGTCAGCCAGAGACCTTAAGTCATTCTCTTTAGTGCAAACACATCTTTCTATGTAAATGAGGCTTGTTATAGATTGCAATTCAAGTCAGGGCTATTTGCCTAGTGTGATTAACCATTAGTGTTATTGCCGTCACCGGTAATCAGGCAATGAGAACATTTTTCCAAACAATAAAAATAACTATTTGTGTACATGTTTAGTTCATGGCAGTAATTTATCAGTGATGATGATTAAATGATAATTAAAGGAACAAGGTAATTTTAGTTGGGCATATATCCATATGTGCCATGCAGTTAAGGGCACTTTTGGTATTTGAAGGAGTCAATTTAGGTGTCTGGACTGCAGTGGTAAAGCGATGAGAAGTATGTCAAATAGTAGTATTCTGCTGTATGCTCTGCAGTCTAGTGCTCAGCACTGGCCTGCAGGCTGGGGAGCTGTGCTGTTAAAATTACATTCAGAACAAATTTTTAGGGTGTGTTTGCAGAAGTATCTGCTTTGCACAGTTCCTTTGGTGAATTTGCACATGCAAATAAACAAACACAGTCACTGGGCAGAATTCATTTTTGAATAAATGACAAATATTAATCTCATTATTTAAATGATTATTTTTCACACACCTGATTTTCATTGCAAGATTATTTTATAGATTTTTTATTTTAGATTATGCAGCCAGGCTGAACCTCTGGAGTCCTGCTGCAAGGGTCCCTTTAGCTACACAAATACATTGTTGATATTGTTTGATATTGCGGTGATCAGATATTTCAAGAGAAAAGGTACTGAATTCACTACATGATTTAATTTCAAGAAACATCCCCCCCCGGGGGGAACCTGTAGTGGGCTCTGAGTCATCAGGTCACCTGCAGTGACACACTCAGATTTAATAGACGCTGAGTGGACTCACTGACTGACAGATCTGCGGTCATTATGTCAACCTTAAGTACTGGTTTGTCGCAGGCTGTTTGGCAGTGACGCACAAAGTCAGTTTTCAGTTTTATGAAGAAGAGAAGCAGTTAAACTGTAGGCAGTTGGCAATGTGTATTGTTTTCTGTTTAGAGGGAAATCTTAGGAAAGCACTGAATTCTGACATTGTTATTTTCTTTGAAAATTTATTTTTTGTAATACGTAATCATCCATAAATTTGCACAGAAAATAAACCGGAATACTGTAAATCTTAAAATGTGATATTACTACTGTATTGGTTAGGACAGTCATACATATGATGTCATATTCCAGGGCTTCTGTATTAAACCATAAATAATATATTCAGAATATTAATATACTGTTTAGTTCAGCTTCCATCTCTTTGTAAGTGAATTTATACTCTTTTAAACTCTTTAGAATTTATACTCTACTTAAACTTTTATTGATGCTAAACATTATTTATTTCCATGTTTCCATAATGTATGTCCATTATGTTTACACCTGTTGGTCAAACATCTTTTCGCGATACGGATTTACAGGTCAGAGGTCACCCAACCTTATTTTTTTGTGCACATTAAAACACAGAATTATAGAAAACAATCTCTTCCAGCTTTCATTCACATATGATTGAATGGAGATGAATGGAACACATTTGGAACACAATCTAGTGTGATTGGCCTTAATTCTACTACATACTGAAATGTTTTTTCTAAGAAAGGATGATATTACAGAAAGCCCTATTGGATATGCAGATGGATCTTTATTGTCAGCATTAGTTCTGCAAGCTCTGTTTGAGCAAGTGTACATGATACAGATGAAACACATGTTAAGTGCACTGAAATAAAGCCACTTGTTCCAGACCAATTAAAATCTATGTGTCCAACATTATTCTTCAACTACAAAACCAGATATTTGGGATAATTTGAATTCCAAAGACAAAAAGATAGCCTTTGAAATTTAAAGCAACTGTTTGAAATGTCCACTCTATTTTCAAATAATCTGTACGATGTTACCCTTATGCTAATTGAAACAGCTCATGTAAGCTTCACATTATGATGCTAAAGACAAAAAGAGCAACTACTCAATAAGATATCAATACCGAATAGCCTGGGAATGCATTGGAATAATGGCAGTGTTGTGATTGCAACAATCTTGTTTGGTATCAGGTTGAAGCCTTTTACCCCTTATCATACCTAACACTGAAAAAGAATAACTGTTTATCATTAACCTTACATTCATCAAATTTTACAATCTACAGCTGCACTAACAGACGGGGCTAATGCAGAACACATCAAAGAAAAATGATGCAACAGAGGAGAAAAATGTGTATTTTGGAACACTGACATGAACACAGTAAACAATGGATTTGTTTATATTTTATGCATCTTTGTCTTTGAAGAAACACCATGTGCTTGCTGAAAAGCACAAGAGCTTTTAGATAATGAGTTCTTCTGTTTTTGGAAAGGCACGCGCCTAGCGTTTGTCAGAATATAGCGTGTTAAATTGCTACAGGAGGTTTTTGGTGCGCACACCCTGGAAAGTCAACCAGTGTTTAGATAAAATGTGAATTCATCTTTGAGCAGGAGATGCACTTGTGCACATATCATCTCTGTCCTCCAGTCTGCTCTTTAGATGTTCTCTAGATCTGAGGACGTTTCTGACACTATTTGTCCTTGGTAACATTTGTTATGTACAAGATTCAGTGAAAAACAATGTGTCCTGAAGATAATTTTCACACCAGACTTCCACAAGCTTTTGTTGTCAATGGAAAACTTGTTTCAGTAAATGACACTGGTCCCATCTTTAGGCTGAGGGTAATTGTGATTGCATTAAACTTTTGAGTTTACATGTCTCCTCTTTGTTCCATGTCATTTTGATGGATGGCCTTAACATAAACTCATGACTACAGCTCAAAAGTACAGAACAAAAGTACCTTTTGAAAAAACATTATGCTTTCTCATTTCAATCGAGGCGGGAAGTCCAGTGCGTGCCTGTTCCATGCAAAACCGCTCATAGACAAACAGCACACATACAGCTAACAGAGAATGGGCTGTGCAGACCCCGAGCCAGACTGCTCGGTCAATCTTTCTAACAGGAGAGTGTCTTAATCCACACTTCTTCGTGGCTCACAATTTCTCTGTAATCCTTTCCATGAATTCACTCACGGCTTGGCTTTATAAACCCTTTTTTTACACAGTAACCTCATTCTTGCTGTTGGTGACAAAGTATGGGTGAGGAGGCAGGTAGTGTTGGCTGTGGGCTGATGTCAGCTTGTTTACTTGCTCCACAGCGGTGCCGTGTTTCTTGGGAGCATACGTGTGCCGGCGACCCAACGTCTCCGTCGCCTCCCACCCCTTCAGCATGCCAGGGTTGGCGATGGTGTTTGAGCCAAAAGCCAGCGGGTGGGAGCTGTGGACCTTGGTGCTTTTGGACTTGTGTCCATTCTGCTTTTGGCAGGGCAGCTCGGGGCTGTAAGGGTTGGTGGGCTCCTGCTCCAGACTCACGGAGTGCATGGGAAGGGGGGTGCCTTTTGCTGCCAGGTCAGCCAAATGCTGTCGGTTAGTGTAAAAGTTCTCACTCGCCTTCTCAGCTGGAAACAGAAATAGCAAATGGGAGAAAAATTCAATAACGCTTAATTGTTTCAATGCAAAAATCATCCTGATTGCTGATTTGTTTTTCTCCTATACACCAGAGAATTACACATTTAATGAATCAAGGGTTATGGCTTGTTTTTCCAAATGAGCCCTTCTTCTAAAAATGCTCAAATTCTTAAATAAGCCAATACCTTTAGATAATTATGACTATGTGTAGTGCATTAACAAAAAAATGTTAGGGTTTGTTTACAAAAGAACTAAGAAAAGGTAATCTTAGCTTGCCTTACATATTTATAAGACAAGTTGATAAGTTTGAATGAATGTAAATAGTGACCAAGGTAGTTTGGAGTTGTGTGAAACTAGGGTCTCTGTCTGTTTTCTGTTTTAGCCTAAAGTAAACAGATTTCTTTAAATGCAAACTGGTCTGAATTTATACCACTATCAGCTGGAAGCTTTTTACTATTTCAGAACAGTGGTTTGTCATTTCAGTTATCTAGTAAAATTGCTCGTTTTTTGTATATGCACCTCATTTGTAGTCATGATGCATTTGAAAATCAATCACTGTGCAACTCTGCTAAAATGGCTTATCGTTGTTTTTGGAAGGAAAGAGTTTACACACAGCTAACTGACACAATCAGATGACAGAATCAGCCGCATCAACACTGACATTCAAACGGTGCCCAACAGCTTATTGTAGAGGAATTATAAATGTTTGTTACAGTATTTGCTCCATGCATTGTCAAGCAGCACCAGTTTATACAGAGACAGTGTGAAACAAGACTTGTTAAGATCACATGAGACAGCAGAGCATTAACTAGCCAAATGTGATTTTAGACCATCTCACTAATCATTTGTTTTGGTACAACATATTTCATAACATCCAGCCACAGTCACTAACAGTATCAACCTAATTGGGACTGACTATACACTGTTTGAAGTCCTTCTCATTTCATCATGACATTTCAGACTTTTTAATTAAATATCCTTCAGATGACCTTTTAAACAGGCCTGAGACTCCCACGAGTCACAGATCTAAAACCTCATACCAGGACATCGACCACAAATAAACCTGGTGAACAAGAGTACAGATAATCTCTGACGGCACTTTCATTCACATCAATAGCCTGAGATTGCCACACATCAGAGGAAGATTCAGGTACTGTAGCACACAACTTGGCTACCGGTAAATCTACAGCCCATATGGTTTTACTTCTGGGCCTGCTTCCTAGCAAAATGTCTCCATCTTTGTTTGAACTGTGATTGGTCTACTCAGACAGCACTGCAGTGGATTAGACACAGAGGTTTGAGCTGCGGTCGAATGTCACAGAGACAGACTGACAACACACATGTTGCTGCTTCTTTGTTTGTCTGCTCTCTGTCAGCTGTCATTTCAAGTCTTTTGATAGGCTTGACTGGGATGTCATTGATTTTGGTTGACACATGAAAAGGCTAAATACCATTCAGAAATGGCCCTGTGATTTCTTAACACGTACATTAAACATAATAAACTGCAAACAATTATTTCTTGATCAGTATGTGTTCTTGTTTTTGATTAAAAATGTTTAAAAATCATTAGAAGAATATAAATGTACAAAATAAATGTACTTATGAAAATAAATTTTAAAGAATCTATTCTTCATGTTTTTCTGAATTTTTGCCTAACACACACACAAAAAACATTCTGACATTTGGCTTTATTTACTGTTCTTGAAGAGTTGTCTAATATCACTCTATTAAGAATGACTATGTCATTTTGGCAATATGGTTGCCATGGTAACTTTTTTAAGGGTTCAGTCAGTAACTGTCTGTAAAAGCATGTTTGATGCTTTCGTGATTTGAAAAAAGCAATGCGGGATTTCACAGAAGCATATTTGGTTTAGCAGCATCATAATTCATAAGTGTAAATATACAGTAATAAAGAATTCCTGATTCTGTGTTTGTTTTTATGATAGTTTATGGCCCTCACTCGCTCAGCAAGTCACAAACGCTGCTTTAGACTCATCATTAACCTCAGCCAATGCACCAGAATGAGGAATAGCAGGACCCATTACTTGAGAAATGCAGGCTGACATCATAATTTGAAAATCAACAAAACACTCAGATGGTACATTTCTATGCTAACTGAATGCATAATGTAGCAGGTAAGGGCACTAACATACAGCTTTATTACATGTTTTTCTTTTTGAAAGAAAACCTTTTTTTGTGAGAAAACCTCACAAAACCTTTTCATTTTTAAAACCATTTAAATTTTAGTGTTTGTTAAAATTCTGTAAAAAGACTGTTCAATTATTCTCAAAATTTTACAGAACAGAACTGAGCAGTAAAGAAATGTCCACCTATTGGTGACATTTCTTGTTTCACCTTGTTTTTTTATTACAGACCATATGCAGTTTCTGTCATATTATACATGAGTATTTGATACTTTGCTCATCCTGAAAACTAAAGTAATAAAATTAACAGTTTTTATCAGTTTATCCACAATCTCCCTACAGAGCCCCCAGTGCAGGGGTCTGATCCTCTGCTGAGACCCCCTAAGAGTATTATGAGTCTACTACATTATTAAATTTGCTTATCTAGGGCGGCTTATACACTACATAGAAGCTGCATCTGCAGTAATATATACAGCATATATACAGCCTGTTTACTCAGATTTCTAAATGTATTTGTTCTGTTCTATTACTATTGACAAGTTTTGTGATGGTGACTGGAAAAAAATGCATTTCAAAATAATTTGGGCTAATTTAAGATATCTACATGTAGATATTCTACATCTAGGAGCAGAATTATCAGCAGAATAATATGAAATCATAATAAAACCTACTGCATTCATTTATTGGTTTGATCAATATGTTATACAAATTCCCTCACAGACTGCACACTGTCTGATGGTGGTAGCGGAAGATTCATTGAAGACCAGAAAATATGTGGTGCCCTAATGTTACTGAGATCTTAATGAGATAAGCATGAGGTTTAATTGAACCCACATACAAGCCCATTTATGAATGACCTTACCCACAGCCTTGAGTGAGGCATACTTGTTGAGCTCCTTCCCGGCTTGAGACGGCTCATATGGGTGGGCTACCTGTCCGACGGATGGGTACTGTGTCATTGTTTGCATCAGAGATGAACCAGGTCCAACACTGTTCATCTGGGTGCTCTCTGAAGCAAAGATAAAGAGACAACAGATATGAGATTATACATAGCAAATACCATTTCACTTATACATACAAGGAGACCAACTGCAACTGAACATGACACCCAGTGATTTTCATTGTTTGGAATATACCAGTTTTAGCATTTTGATAAAAGCTCCTAATTCATATAGTATGTGTGGAGCGACACAGGGAGCCACTGCAAGTTTTTTGCAAGGTTTTGATTGGACTGACCAAACTCAGACATGTTGAATTGATGATTTCTGCCCCAGTACCTGTTGCCTCTTATGTACACAAGGATTTGGCACAGTGTTCATGAAAGCTCAACAGTGTATTAGTTGTTGTTCTTCATGTTTGCCGCCCTCACACGTCTTTCCTTAGTGAGTTTTCTTTTGTATGAGCTCACAGCAGTTTTGATGTCTCTCATCAGAAGTTAAGATTTAACAATATCTTAAGCAGCTTGAGGTCTTTTTCATCGACCAATCAACACAACTTCTGAATTTTCTCTTTGGTGATTCATTTTATGCCACCCCCAGGAAGCAGATCATTAGCCATGGATTTCTGGAGCCCCAGCCAGGCTCTCCTGTGCTGCTAATCGAATCCTTTTGAACTGCTAATGTCAAAACATGTTAATGCCAAAAGCAATAGTAAGCTCCTCTAGGGATAACATCCGGTATTCGTGATTTAAATAGTCACAATGGAATATTAATAGATTTTTGTGTTGTTTCTTTCATATTTTGACTGGATTAAAGCAAAGGCTGTCACCGTGAGGATCGCAGATGGTGTAAATCATAAACGCTTTTCCAAAGATTGCATTAGACCATCTATAGACATCTGGACAACTGAAGGGGGCACATAAGCATAGCAAATTAACTGGCCTTCTGCTGCCTGGTATGAGTGGCCAACCAGATGTTGTGAGTATTATTTCCCACTATTCCAAAGAGTCACATGAGACAGTAAAAGTACAAACCCACATTAGTAAGGAATTTGCAAACAATAAACCAGCATACTAGTTATCACGTGCATGGTGCATCTACTTGTTCCACTGTGGATTACACATTGAGTGCTCTATCTGTTTACAATAGCAAATGTGCTGCCTGATCTTTCTCTAGTCATCAGAAGAGTTCTAGTCATTAAACTCTCCTTGACCTGTTGTTGTCTTGGCAACCTCTTTGAGTGTATTTTTCTTACTGGATGGCTATTAGGTATTGTACAGTTTGTAGCACAGGTCTTGCTGAAGGGCTCTTCTGTTCTAAACAAACCCCACACTTCATACACTGGTGGCATACTCCATGTGCCAAATACTAAGGTGCACAAAAATATATTTATTGTATAAGTAGATGTTTTTGATATATACATATATATATATACATATATATGTATATATCAAAGATATGTATATATACATGTGTCAACCAGTATAAGCACATAAGATAAATATGTTTTAATTGATTTTTTCATGTATGGCTTTGATTCTTTATATGTCTTTTCTATTTATATTCTATAGTAATTCAGAAAATTCAGGCAGGAATGTTGCAAACACATATACTGCACCATGGCTCCAACAAGTCTGTATGTTGTTCTTTGACAGTGCAAAGTAAATATTAACCCTATTAACACTTTTTAAACCAGTTGGTAGATCTTAGTTTAGCAAATTAAGTACAATGCCTACTCTAGGACCAGTAATATTTAGTAATACTGGTGATGGTAAAGAGACTCTGCAAATATAATTTTGGTTTATAGTCACTGATTTTGTAGACGATTTTGCTCATAAATGAAATCACTTTCACCAATGAGGAAATAATCTCAAACAATCAGAATAGGTTCAACAGTTAATTTCTTGGAAATTCCAAACGTAAAGATCCCAGAAATGAAGCAGTTAACATGCTTATAAACTAGGTGTGCAGAGTATCTAATTAAACGTGGGGAAATTAATTACACCATGATGCAGAATCTCTTAGGCAGTGAGATTATTTCCAGTTCTATAATCAAAAGAGATGAAAACAAGTCATTATCTTGTGAAACTGTAATAAAGGCGGGTTAAAATGTCCCTTCACGCAAAATGAAATGGCTGTCCCGAGGCAGATGAATGATTATTAAGTGTCTCCAAAATCCATTATTGAAACATTGAGCTTAACCTACCGGCCCTTATCTATGCCACAACTTCCAAATGTCCCAAGTTTGTAACTGAACTGTGCAGACGATCTGCGGTTAGTAGCTGTAGGTTTGGTTGCAGGTAATGGTTTTTCATATCTGTTGACAGTGACAAATCTTCTTTATGACATGATCATTATTCAAAGCGAGTGTGATACCACCTCCTGCTTATTAGTAGTGACGTAGAGAGACACTTGTGACATTATACAAGACACAGCTTGACACAGCACAAAGTTATTGCCATTAACCCTGGGATATTTTCTTAATATAAGGCTTTGTGTCTTTTACATGTACAATATAGACAGATATAGGCAAATATTTGGTTGATTAAACAAGTATTCCAAAGTGTTCATGCATTTATTAGTGGTGTGTTTATCCTATAGGCACCATCCTACAGGCAAACAGTCTAGACAGAGTTGCATTACATATTCACTGTGATACATGAATAATTTCCTCCTGTATCTATATCACATTTAACCAGATTGAGAAAAGGAACAAGGAAGGTGGAAGGAGATGATCGCTATTATTTCTGCCCCACAATCCTCCCATCTTTCATATAATTGGATTGGCTGACTTCTGGTACATTGCAATCACACCCCATGAGAAGCTACTCCAGGGTTTAGGGAATAACTAGCCTCTGATTCTTCATCAGTGAAGAATCTTCCATTTATTTTGCCTTCTTTGTAGTGTTGCCATGCAACCTCCAATCCAGTAATGAGTAGGTTTGATTTAGGATGCCATAAGGACAATGTTTGATTTTTTTAAATTCTCTGGTCCCTCATTTACAGTTAAAGTAGATCTTTTGTGGAGGAAAATGATTTAACACAATGATTGTGAAGCTTTACATATTTATAAATCATCTTTTGGACTGCATATTTTCTGCATTTTGATGTAGAAATAAACTAAGAGATGAGGGTTTTGCTGGTTATGTTTGCCATAATTACATCATTATGCAGGCAAAATATTTCTCCATTGAAACATGGCTTTGAGAAGAAGTAATGTATTTTGATGAAATTAACTTTTCTGTAATAATATTACAAAATATTTTGTAAATTACATATTTTATCAATTAAATATCTAATCATATCATAGTAAATGTTTTGTAAATATACTGTAAATTAGCCATTCTTTGTTGTCAGGATGTTTCTGGCCCATTTAGGGTAATTTGTTGTATATAGAGCTCAGGTGGTTTCTTGAACCAAGTGCTGAAGCTGTATGCAGCAACGACAGCCATTGAGATGAATAATAATGCTAAGAAATAGTTTTCCTTAGGTATTATTGAAGCAAACAGCTGGTCAGTGGGTAAATATCAGATGAAGCTGCTCATATTTGGCCCCAAATAGATTTTCAAATGACAAAACTAAATGCTGGACTGACAGAAAGTATTATAATTTGTCAGAGGTTCAGAGAGAGAGAGAGACAGAGAGAGGCGTTTATCTGGAGATGTCAGCTATGCATGAGATGTCACCCTGGTTTGGGTTCTCATCATTTTTCTGCCAAATTGTCTGATTGGAATTTAGCCAATTTTTTGAAGAGAGCAACTTAATGAATCTGCCAGTTTTAGTTATGTTATGTGTGCAATTTCATTCCCTCCTGGACAGTGATTCAGAAACATTATCTAACACAGCTAATAAACATGACTGAGGTCAGTTCTGAAAAAAAAGCATGAGACATTTTCGTCAATATCTAATAGAAAACATATGGTTCGGGGCATGTACCAATAAGGAAAATACTGCCCTTGGAAATACAGTATGTTAGTAATGCTTCTGCAGAATAAACAAAACCATAATTAACATGCCTGTGCTTTTTTAATAATAATGCAATTTCAGATCACATGTATGGATAAGAAAATGCACATAAATTATTCTGTATTTCAAATGGACAGAGAAATTTAGATTTATATGAAAATGTATGAATCTGTTTGTACTCCGCACACTTTATGCACAATTTTAACTTCTTTAATTCTGCCTGTGAAATGTATTTGAAGTACATTCAGCAGCACACACAGCAGAGTTCTTGTACAGGGAGACCAAAGAGCACTAACATCAAAAGAACTTTTTCAAAACACCAAACTCCAGCATTGGTGGTATCAAGTTTTAGTATTAAGGCGCCTACTTAATCCTGCATTTCAATGATGAAAAAGAAATAATGAATGCAGAAAATTAGGCTAATTACTGCCTTATTTCCCACTGGTCAAAAACAGATATCAGTGCCGAGCTAATTACTTCAGAGAGGGGCATGAAATGATCTGTTGTGTCTGATAACCAAAGGTGCACAGTATGAGGAAGACATACTTGACATATTAGAAATGTCTCCACTGCTGTAGGTTAATAAGTGAAACATTCTGCTCACTCTCACCTTACAACATATTTCTGTCCTCAAATACAATTAGCATTGATATTAAATATTATGTGGGCTAGTGTGGTCAAAGGTTGTCTTTTGTTATAATTCCAGCATATCAAAACTAAGATTCCTGGGTGTGATTCCTAAATTTGCCTGCCATGTTATTGTATCAACAAAAGCAAATTTGTCAGGGCCCTAAAGCAAAAAGACACGAAAGTGGTGAAAAAAAAACAAAGCCCATCTCAAAGAGTCAAAAACAGACACAGATACTCTGCAAAGCCTCATTAAAGATGCATTAGGGTATTTTGAGATCTAAACTCAATATAGGAAGGGCACAGACTTTCTCACACAATGATACCTATCCAGTCCAAACTGGAATTTCCCTGTGCCATCTAAAATATACCACAGATTCATCAGCCTCAGAAAATGTCTATCCTACATTCCACATGCATTTTTGTCAATATGTATCAGAGTATGTGGAGATACTCACAAGGCAGGTATAGCATGTGTCTGTGTGTGTTCCTATGATTTCATGTATGTTATTATGACCTTTGGCTTGTCCTGTCACAGATGATGGGCTAACTGTCACATTCCTGCCTTAAAATAAATCCTGCAAGTTTTACAGAGCACACTGCATATTTTACAGAGCATACTTGCAGTTTTCTTCTTTAAATTCTTTACTTTGTGAATTGATAAATAATGATTGAAAAGAAAAACATGATCATGTAAAAACAAAATATTTCTGTCTGTTTACAGGTGGAGTCTCTACCACCATTAAATCATAATCAAGACTTTGCGCCCTGCATTTTCTGTTTCCTCAGTTTCTGACACACATGGATACACTCTCCATTCCATGTCTGTTATTTGTTGAAAGATGTGTTTGAACATCAAACTGCCAGGAGAGAAGAAGAAAGACTCTGACTTGATCTGTGGTTACATGACTCATGACACAAACTCCACACGTGGGCAGACATCTTAATTTTAGACATCCACTTCTGTACATTCATCTCTCCCCAGGAAGGGTGTATTGTGTCATCAATGCCCCGTGAGGGCACCAATATTCCCCACAAAAGCAATTATCTAGAGCAGATGGTTGGTTCCTATTTGATGAGGCATTAAATATGGACTGGTAAATCCCAATCACATCATAGCAGGTATAATTACTTAATATCCAATGTTTTGTTTTGTTTTTAGATAACTAACAAGAATATTAAACGATTAAACTGACACTATTTCCTAAAGCCTGCTCTCTGACAAGATCGCCAAAGTCTCTTTAAAGCTCAGCCAAGAAAGGTGCCGTGTTTGGTGCCTGCCGGGCTGATGAGGTCTTATCCTTGACCTTTCTCCAACTCTACCCTTACTGGCCTATAAAATAAATCACTGGTGAATAGTGTTTTCATATCAAGAGTGAAATTAATTCTTGTCAGACTAAACCGAGGATACAGAAAACTACTACTATAATTTTAAAAATGTAACTATTTAAACAGAAAGAAATATTCTGTCATATTCAATCAAAATTATGCCAGAGGAGAAACATCTATTTTGCTTGTGTAACGGTGTTGTTATGAGAGAACCGTCTTAACCTGAAACTACAGTAAAAGTAACTTAACCATAACCCTCTGGACTGAACAAAAGATAATGTTACAAAAGAAAGTGTTACAGACAACCAAATTAACTATGGTGGTTAGGACAACGTTAACACAACATCTCCATGTTGTTACAGGGACACCTGTACTAAAGCAACCTTAAGGTAAGTTGCTTAAAGGTACAATGATGTTAGCTAAAAAACAATTGTTACAGGTTCAAACAGACTCCCTGTTTGTTGTCAGATCTTTAACCACTAAGCTACAACTAATATAGTGTACTGGTGAGTATCAAATGGTCTCTGGGCACGTCTCTGGCAATGCTTTGGCAATCTTAAACCCATGGCATACATGTTTAATCTTCTGGAACTCCTCAAACCCTCTTTGCCCAGGCAATGGCACTTTTTGAACAATGAATTTTAAGGATTTTTCTATGACTTTTCTAGTCATTTATGATTCATAGTGTGATATGGCAAAATCTAGCAAATGAAATTAAAGCATAACAAGAAAAATGTATGCATTTAAAATGCATTTATTTTCAGTCCAGACACTACTGTGGCTATGCTATGACTTTATTCTTGTATTTTGACTTTATTCTTAAAATATTACTACTTGAACTTCTGGTAATGTTACAGTTTTATTCTTGAAATATAAGGTTTTATTTATTCATAAGTGGCACTAAAATCAGCATCTTACATTAGCCACATTCTTTATAAACAAAGAGTATTTATTAAACAAATATTTTAAAGAAATGTGATTTATCAAGGGGTTTTCACCAGAATTTCTGTTGAATTCTCCCTGAGTCACATCATTAGTATGGTTTAGCCTCATGTGGATATTATCCATAAATATTCAATAGCCCTTTCTCAGCCTCAGATTCAATAAATATTAATGGACAGAGATTGGCACAGCATTGCCCATTACACACCCTCAAATATTCCCATAGTTATTACTCAATACTACTGTTTGCTTCTCTCCTGCTCACAGCATCACACTGTACCTGTGCAGCCTAGAGACTCTGTCTCTAAACCAGAACTGGAACAATGAATAACAGCAGTTATTTACTTTTCAGTGACCCATGCCACAGTCACCAGAGGACATACTGTAACATGGGAATATAACATCACCATTGCATGTTACATAAAACAAATGTAAACAGTAATCCACACACCTCAATAATTTGTTTCTATAACCTATGTAGATACAGAGTTTACTACAACCAGCTTTCTGGTTATCAATCGAAGTGGAATATGTCCACAGGTTGTATGAGCAACTATATCTGTGGTTGCTCTGCTTGCGCACCTGTGCATAACAAAACTATCCAAGAAACTGCCATTTTCTTAAGTTCTAAAAAAATGTCTGGCAACATTTTTTTTTGCGATTGTTATGCTTAAGTGTACAAATACTTTTATGGTTAATGTGACCTTTCGCACAGACTTCTGCACATAACACAGTGTTATATCTGTAGAGACATCATTATATGCAATGATTTCATAGTATGTACTTTTAATCCCATTTATTATTTCTGCATTACATTTGGTTCACAGTGGATAACAGTTCACTCAATATAATGGCTTCACCCAGCAAACTAATGCTAACCACATGCCGCTACTGGTGGAAATCACCATCAGAGATGTTATATCATTGTGATAATTCTGTAATATTTAACCTGTGATCTTTTGGAGAAAGAAAAAAAAGAACCTTTTGTGATCTTTTGGTCATTTGTTTGGTCATTGTACTTTTGGTACCAAAGGTTTGGTACTTTTGGTACTATTTGCTTTGAATAGTTATAATACAAAAAGTATTAATTTGACAACTTAAAAAAATAAATTACTAATACTGATAGAGTATCATGATATAAAATGTTGTACTTTTTCAACATTTTTTCAAAGATTTTTTCACTTATCACACATGAAAAATAAAAATAAAATATGTTTAAACAATAACACTGTATGCTAATAAAATCCTCAAAACAGATAAGGACATGAGATCGATCACCCCTCTCTCTAAATGAAACTGACCAAACA
The DNA here is from genome assembly GCA_036877525.1 of Chromobotia macracanthus. NCBI lineage: Eukaryota > Metazoa > Chordata > Actinopteri > Cypriniformes > Botiidae > Chromobotia > Chromobotia macracanthus. The sequence goes on from JAZGTH010000115.1 coordinate 1,454,155, forward strand.
TAGTAATAACCTGATTTTTTCTCTCAGCAAACACTTCAATCAAAATAAAGCCCTTGAGACTCACTTCTGCCACTGAAGAATGTAGACCAAAAAAAGTGGACCCATTTCTTACAGCAGTGCCATAAAATCCAGATTGGACTGACCCACATCAAGAGTAACACATCACCACTGGGCTTTACATTCTGACTGAGAGGGGGTGTGCTGTCAACCACTCAATGACATGATTTTTAAGTAAGAGAGAAATGCTTAACCCACCCCCATTACCACCCCACCCCCGACCCCCCGCTCGACCATCTGCATTAAAAAGAGGCCAGGCTACCGTAAGTGCTCGGTTGCGATGGGAGGCTTGTGCTACTGAGATGTGACAGGAGGTAGCACTCCTGCGCCACATGGTCACCTGTCATCTATCTAGTACACAGAAGGGACGGTATGAAATCAAAGAATTAATAACAGAAAGTGTGGGTTGCTTTATTTGGTCACTGTGGCCAAGTAGAAAGTTGGTTTGAAACAACATTCCTATCACAGAATCATAGTGTTAACTTTACATCAAACTGTAAACTATTGTAAAAATCAAAGGGAACTAAAAGGCTGATAAGAATAATGTACAAGCCCATTAGACAAGCAATATCATTCCTCTTTTCTTTATCCTGAAAATCTGATTGGCTGATAGAAATGTTATTCTAGGACCAATAAGGATGTTGATCCAAAAACATATCATATTTATGTTTAATTGTAAGGGGTTAGCCTAATAGCTTTAAAATTGGGCTTTATGAAAAAACATTTTTTAAAATGTTCTTACCGATGTTATTTTTTTGCCAATGCTGTCTTGTTTACAGACAAAGTCTGTGTGTGTATTGATTTAGACACTGAATGTCCTTCTGACAGTCCAACATGCTTTTCAGATACAAAGTGCTGTTTTTGACACATCGGAGATTCTGCACTTGCATAACAATAGCAGCTCTTGCAGGGTGTCATTATGCTTCCAGAATAAATGATTAGACAGGACATTGTAGAACATGTACTGACCAATAATCCACATTACAAAAACACTGCACAATTATACCTACAGCTACTGAGCAGTTCAATAGCTAATTAAACGCATAATTTTCTTTTGAAATAAGCTTAAGTAAGAGCCACAGATGTGGAAACCACAAACACATAAAACTGTTATCACTATTAACTATCATACATCTTTGTGTCCATTCATGTCCATTCATAATGTTATTCACAATAGTAATGCTTTTGATCTAAAACAGTCATAATTTTGTTTCTTTATGACCATTTTCCACCCTCTGTGTTTCAGGGTCCAGGTTTCCTGTTCGGAGTATTTCTAGATTATCTTGCCAGGATCCTGACATCCCCGTGTTCTCTGTCAGAGCATGTTGTTTAGATCCTGACTCCTTCTAGTCTTGGTTCTTGTTTCTTGGAGTCTGGATCTGAACTCATGATCTGGGTCTTCCTCTTGTGTGAAGCACATGGCCTTTGTTTTGTTTACATTCGTCATGTGCTCTCCGGTCGCTCGTCTTGGCCCCGCCCCCTTGTTCTCTTGTCTCGTCAGCGCTGATTTCGCGCATCTGTTCGTCGTTGTCTTTGTGCTATTTAATGCCCTTGTGTTTTCTGTCTTGTGTCGGTTCTTGTACTCTTGTTTTTGTAATTTTGTAATCTTGTGGTCACGCGTCTTGCTGTTTCGTTTCTCGTAATCTTGTGTTTTCGTTCTTGTCCTGTCAAGTCCGGCTGTGTTTTGTGCCGTGAGTGCGTGTTCTCCCTGTTTTTTTCGGGGTTTTTTTGGTTTCACTTTTGCTCCGTTTTTTGGAGTCATCCTTTGTTCTGGTTAAAGCCTGTTTCGATCTCGTTTCGCCCCCTCGTCGGTTATTGTTTGGTTTTTGTTAATAAAGAGAGATTTTTCTGTTAAACGCTTTCTGCGACTGGGTTCGTTTCTCTCGTTTGCTAGGTTTGCCAGTTGGTTCAATATTGTTTCTAACTGTGGCATCCTTCAGTAACAGCCTCTTTGTGAAGCCTACATCACCTTGTAACAGGTCTACAAACCATCCACCCTGAAATGAGCTACACAAACTGGGAAAGGCACTATCATCATAATGCCTGCTTTTATTACCTCACTGTGACCAGGCTGGCCAAGTTTCTGAACACAAAACAAGTCATTTTTGCAGCTCAGTTTAAAAAAAAAGAGGAAGTTTTGAATGCTAAGGTTGTGTTTTATAGCACAATGAAGTCTTTTATCTCAAAATATTAGGCAAAGTTTGATGATCCGTTTCACACAAAATCAAGAGGGCAACAGCTCCTCTACAATCATCGGCAGACTGATGGCAGTACGTATGAAGGTATGATGCAATTCACCCCCTATTGTGACACAGCTCTCAAAGAGCCAATTTGAGGCCGATGAAAAACCAGCCTTTCTCGGCTCTCCTCCTCTCAACAGTTGCTTTAGCAGTGTGAGCTCTGTGCTCCCTCTGAGGAGCCAGACGCGCGATCCGTGTCGCAGCTCCGATATGGGATTATTTATATGTTTTGCTTGTTCTTGATGGTGTGCATTTTTTTTGTGCTAATTATAAAGTGTTAACTTGGAGCCTGTGCGATTTGAGAAGCCTACACTGTTGCTTGCCAGTCATTGCAGCGTTCCTCGGATGCTGCTGATTTCCACATCCACCTACCCGTCAACACGGCGACTGGCAGGAAATTAACTGATAATTATTCGGGGGGGTTTGGGTGCTTCTCCCTGTTTAAGAAGTGATAATTGATCTGTCTGCCAGGGCTTTACCTGTCCTTGCCTAAAATCATTAAAATCAATAACAGTAATTTCAGTCCCCACAGCGGCATTCTTGTACCCTTCTCGACCAGTTGTCGCTTAGCACTACTGTGTGAGACCAGACTGCACACCAACTCTAACCTGTCAACCTGGACAACTATAGCACCATTGGCTGATAGTACAACTGATCAACCATCTGGACCAGCTTGGACCAAACTAACTAAGTAGAAACCATGTAAACTTGGTTAAAATTAGCCCTGTATGCTGTCTTTTACCTCATTTTCTGCTTAGAAGAAATGGTTTTGGCAAATATTTACAAAATTAGATGTGTGAAATAGTAAGGCTATGTCATGAGTTTCATGTTGGGGCTAATATGTGGATGCATGTACAAGCAGGTCATTATTTCCCATCATGCAAAATATGAAATCAGTAAATAGTTCAATTTATGCTCTAATCACAAAGCCATATGGTCCAAATATGATGGGTTATTTTGCTTTTTTCAGTTTAGCTGTATTTTTCACTGAGAAAAAAACAATGGTCAGCAAAATCCTTCACCATCTCCATGGAAACAGGCAGTGCAGCAAACCAGGTAAAGCTGTCTGTGTAACTAAATAACACTGAACTCAAGGATATTTGACAGGAATATTCAGTCCTGGTAAAATTGAATCTACTATATTTCTTTACTGTGTGCACAGAGACACATAAGACACACAATTTTAATAATACAGATTAATCTACCCAACTTTTTAACTCTTGGGTTAGGTGCAGTCTTATGAACCTCACAGGTTTATGAATGTTTTAACATTTAATTCATTTTAATGCTGCCTTCACCTTTAACAGTCACTTAGTCCTTTAAGCTCTCTGAAAACAACCGCAAAGCTCCTCTGATGTTTAAACAGAAGACCAGAGTTGATTAGGTTTATTGGCATAGTAATGAATCACTATTAGTTTCTTTGCCCAGTGGATTCTGAATTTAAGCAGACCCTCCTGAGTAACTGCACTGTACAAACATGGCCTCTCAGGGTGAATTAATTATATCTTTGCTGTCACCTGTTTAAAAGGGAAAAGCACTCCTCACCCCCTCAGACTCTCAATCGGGCCTAGTGAATGTGTGCAGCATGGCATGGTGTTTGGGCCAGAGCTCCAAAATTGCAGATGTATTGTGCTAGTTTGATCTGTATGGTAATGCAGACTTGTAGCAGCAGTAATACATAAAGCCCTCAAGCCCAGATGCTCCTGTTTGGTTTGCTTGGTAAATGTGGCTTGCTTAACTGAAACTGTAAATTGCATTTCAATGATTAATTTACTTAAGATAATGTTCTTCCAGACACTCAGATGACTCAGTTTTGTGAATAAGAATGTCAAGTGTAATTTCAAGCCTGTGTGTTGTGGAACTGAGGTAATCTTGAAATGGGGTTGGGATGAGGGGAGCTTTTGTCTCTTTATTAGACAAATACAATTACAGTAGACAGGAAATTGTTGGCAGGCACAGTATAAAGAATAGAATATGGTCCATTCTTAATATGATGAATGGAAGAAATCCCAATGCTCAATATAACACATGTAGGAAAGGAAGTCTTTTAATAAGAAGAGCTTTAGCCTTAACTCTTGCCTTGATTCATAAACAGGGTGGGCAGTAGTTGCCACGAGTTAAACTCAGTCTGGTCGGACAACATCAGATATGTTTGATATTTTCAGCTGATTTGAAAGGAAATATCAAAGCATATGATGCTCCACAACTCTGAAGTATATGAAGCATCAACCACGGCAGCAAACTCTCCTGCATTATGTTTGTTTTTATCTGTTATGTGTCATATAGTGTAACTAAGCCTTAGCTTCAGCAGTCAGCCCTTTCTGGTAGATGCAATAGTTACCGTTACCATTATGGGGGTGATTTAATTTTTTCTATATTGATGGCCATTTAGCTGTGAACTGAAATATGGCAAGCAGAACAAGAGAACAGAACTATAGAACAAGAAAGTGAGCAGAAGGTGATACAGTTTTTCACCCAAATTGAGGTGAATAAACAACATTTATAATAAATGTATTTGCTAAATTTGACTTACAGACATACATTATTAAAATATATAGAAAAACAGAACTCAAACCAGCATCACCGACATGAGCACCACGATTTTATGAGAAGTGCATGCATCAAACTCTGTGCCATGGCTCTGACACTGCCAACATATTATTGCCTTATTCTAAACTTCCGCTTATCTTTTTCTGACAATTGTGCAGGTTTATGAATGGCATTGTTCAGCTGTTCTCGACCTTGGTTTATCTATGAAACTAGCTTTAAACCAGGCCAATCCAGCCTCAGGTCCCAGTGTGGCACCAGTCAGCAGTTCTCAGGTAAACACTTTAATGGGTTTCTGGCCGCAGAGCTCTAAGAGCTGAGTGGGGCAGTGGTTTGTTGTTTTCTCCACTCCGTTTACAGAGATGCCTGTGCTCCCAGCAGACGGCCTTTTCTCATAATGTTATTTCACCCCTGCGTTCAGAGAGACAGTTCCTTAAGAGGAGCACCACCTGCCTGTCGCAAGCCTTTGCTCTGTTGCACTTGCAACACAAGCTCAATCACTCAACTGGCCTGTTAACATACATTTCCCATTGGCTCTCAAGTGTTGTAGCAGAAAAAACATGGGTGTGCACTACAGATTTCACTTCAGCTATCCTTAAGTGCTCAATTTGTTTTCTGTCTGTGGAAATCGTCTTTTTCCATTTCAGAAAACGAGTAGAGACAAATGAAAAAGTCAAGCATGCACCCTGTTACTCTACAATCTCCTCGTCCAGTGCAACAGCTGTCAGAAAGCTGCATGGTAAAATAAAAGCCTTAGGATTATATACAGCAATTCATTTATAAACAGCTTTGCATGGCACATGAAATACAGAAACAGAAAAACAGAAACACAAAAAAGAGCAAACAACATCTGCAACAGCTTCTCTTCTTTTCATTAGGCAGGTTTCAAATAAAGCGCAACTGTTTGACTCAACAACAGGCATGTTGATCTAAACATCTGGAAGACAACTGGGAATCAGTCAGCACCATGGCAACACTGTGGCATGAGACAATAACTGTAAAGAAGACCTCTCTGTGGCCTGAAGTTAGCTAAGAATATTTCATTGAAGTCATTCAGGATTAAACTTCATTGTGATAGTTGTAACTGTCAAACGTCTTTTGGAACAGCACATGGTATTACACTAAATCAAAACTGTTTACATTCAGTGACTGAAGAGGCAGTGTCTGATCTTTTCTCAAGACTGTGTTATATTATACAGTCACAGCTAAAATGCGGCACACAGTGGAATTTATTACAATATAGAACAGCCTTGAGTGCATTACTGCTTTTATTTAAATGGTTACAACATAAAAAAATTAAGGATATAAATTTTCATTACAATTTTATTACAAAAATACATTATGTGCCATCTCTCCACTAGAAGATAACAATGACAAAACAATATTGCTATGAAACAAAAGGAATCTTGCAGTAATATGTTGAACACATTATCATTTATATATTGTGTATATTAGGAGGGCTGAAACACTGACCAATCATCATCATCCAGTACTAAAACTATTAATAATTTAAAGGTGATCATTGGTTAGTTCTTATATTGTCCTGCTCATTTGTATTATTTGCATGAGAAACAGCATGAGTGTGGTGAAGACAGTGAGAGAGTGAGTGGTGTGTGTACATAGTGTGTGTGTGTGCTTAAAGTGTGTTAGTCAGCCTCTTAGCCTCTGGTAATTACTATCTCAGCATGTTAAATGATCACTATAGATGCAAGTGCTTTTGCAGCCCACCGGACATGCCAAAAAAGGGCTTCTGTAACTACTTCCCCATTCTCAGTAGGAGTCAAATCAAGCAGGCGAAGAGATACTCTGATGAATAGCCATAGCATCTCACAGCTGCTTCTCTGGAGTGAGAAACATGCATCTGCTACTATTGGGCTGTCAACGTTTTCCAGAACTCAACATATTCAGCTAATCTGAAGGGCTTTAGCAGCATGGATTCGACCTGTTGTGGATCAGTTGTGATGGGAAGAAGCAGCTGTACTTACGCAGGTTGTTTCCTGTTGATCTGGTCTGGATGTTCTCATATGGTTGTCCATGCACTGCCATGCTCTCCTCTCGCTCCATGTGTTCTCCTGGAGCTGTCTGCCGCATCACCTGGGCCAGGGCTCTACGGAGATAGACTTTTTTCACTCATCTTATAAAAACTGTTAATTAAAGTTGAATTGTATAATTTTTCTACAGTAAAATACTTTTCACAGCCTAATATGCCGAGCTTTAATTAAGACACTTTCGATTTATTTTCCAGAAAAGTGTAAATACTGCATCTCTGTGGTGCTATCAAAATATTGCTCTGTTTGTTTAAGCATCCCAATTAACCTGACATGGAAATATTGGCTCAACCAATGGCGTTAATTTCATGTGAGAGCTTTTTTGTCCAAAAACATGACATTGCTTGATGATGATATTGGCTCAGTAATTACACACTTTAGCTTTAGCGTTGAGCAATTCAATCAATATTTAGATGGTTTTGATACTAAAGTGATCTAAAAGTAAATATTAAGATTTTGTTAAATGTATTTTAAATTATGTTTAAATATAGTACAGCTGAAAATGAACTTTACAAGACCTCAAAAATTGTTGTTGCACATTGTACACATGATTTTTTAAGCATTAATTAAAGACTGAAATGAATGACCCCTGAAATGACTTGATAAGAAATGTTCTATTTTCTGTTCACATGGACCACAAAGTGTGGTCCATTTTCCCATTTTCAGTAATCATGAAAATCACTAAAACTCATGTTGAAAGGTGTCACGTTCAAAAGGCACTTGATTAACAGGGCGTACAGTAAATGGCTCCTTGTGGGTGGTGGATACTATTGCCCATCTTTATTTAGATTGACTGATATGTGCGTAACCACAATCAAAACTGAGTTAAAGGTCGGCACACAAACAGAATGTTCTTGAAATATTACCCACAGATCATCATTAGCCACAGATCAGCATCCATTATCTCATTAATGTCACAGACACCTCTCTGTTAATGTTTAGATGAGTGAGCCTGTGTGAGTGTTCTTTTGATTCAGTAATCTCTGCCTCACTATAAAGATAATTAGAGACTTTTCTAGATGTTGATGAATGTTTAAAGTCTTTAAACTGCCACAAACTTTCTAATGTCTCTTCAGGAGAAAGCATGTGCCGAGTTGTTATTGAATAAAAATGTAAAAAGAAATTTGTTCTTTCCTCATCTTAAATAGGCATATCAGCATGTAACCCTGTTTATGAAACTGAAAATGTTTAGGTCTTATGTATTCTATGTATGTACAAGCCAGTGCTGTAGACTGAATAATAAATAAACAGACAGGCATATGAGGCCAGTAAAAAATGTAGAAAAACTAGTACAAGGTCATGCTGATAGAGTTATGTCAATGTAATCTGTTAGCTTCACAGAGAAACATACCAGAGAAAAACTGTATTGTTATGAGGCTGTTGTTCATAGATCAGGAGATATATATTTCTCAGTTGTGTTTTACCTACATATTAACTTTGTCTCAAATGTTTCTCTTAAGGAGGGGGAATAAAAATAGACAATGAGGCAATTGTTTACATACAGTTAGAGCTATACAATTATTATGTAAATAATAGTTAAGAAATAGTTAAAATAATCTTTAAACTTTTCTTAATCTAATCTAATGTTTTCTTTAATCTTTTGATTGCAGGTTTCTTAGCAAATCTAAACAGATGATTTCTCCTGTGAAACTCTAGTGAAGGTACATGGTACGATTACAGTAGTGTTTTTCTCGTGGTAAATATCTAAAAAGCAGGTAGTTTAAAGTAACTCTCCATATGCTCACCATATAATCTAAATGCTATCTAGGAGGGGGGAAATTAAATTAAGGAAATAAATATTTTATTAATAATATTAATATAATATAATAATACAAATGTTACATTTGTGTTTTTCTCTTCTATTGGATACTCTGCTTCATGACAACACAAACAGTATACAATAATCTCTTGTCCTGAACATTGTTGTTAACTTGAGATTCAGTTATTTGTTTAAAAGTACGTAACTTACATATTTAATCCTACATATTTATTTAAATTGCGAAGTATTTATCAAAGGCGCTCACCTGGACATGTTCTCTCTATGCGGTCGATGCGCCTTTTCCAAACCAAGTTTGGTGAATATCCCAACCAGCGCCATAATAGCAACTACTCCACATATGATATACACAATCAAATTTGTTTTATCCTTAGTCGGATCGTGTTGGTCCATCGTCTTCGGCGGTGGTCTACCCGTCATGGACCACGGTGGTGTGTCGTAGTTTTTGCAAGTGGTCTGATCTAATCTGGAGTTTTTAAACTCGCAACAGAACCTGAAGCCACAGGTCCCGCAACAGTACAGGTAACTACCCGTCCGGCACACGAACGGAGGATCCCACTGCCCCATCACATCATAATAGCCCCGACACCTGTCCTCCGTGTGAGGGCTCTCAGAGAGACCGTTTTCGCCGTCTCTGGAGTCGTTAGACCCGGTTGCCGTCACCACACCATCAAGGTTCTTCCCAGGTTCTCCCTCTGCGTCGCACACAAGAACTTTCATCAAAAAGTAACCCAGCAGTAAGCCAGTGCTTTTCATCCTGAGCTTTTCGCTCCTCTTCGCCACGGCTGATAGGACACTGAAATACAGAGTTGGATGTTTTTTGTCATGAAGTGTCAGGATGCAAATCTCCATCAAAAACATCACCGCCATCCGAGATGTTGGTCATGTTTAAGGATACTTCAGAGCCACGATTGCTTTGGAGAGGTTGTAAAGTACGTAAATGTTTGATAATGAAGAGCTTTATCTCACTCCAGCGGTAACATTGCAAGAAATACGTTTTTCTACTATTATAGGCAACCCTAAACTCCGCTGATCTCGCGTACGCGGGTGCGTTGGGCGTCTGGAGCGCAATGGGCTGTGCTTGAACAGAGAGCTGAGTGAGACTGAATGCGTAATGATGAGAGAGGAGGGGAGAGACCCAAGTATGGGTACATGGAAGTAACAAAGGGTTTGAGAGACAGAGAGAAAGAGAGCAATTCTTTTTTTGTAAAGAAAATGTTGCGCGTTCCCGAAAACAAGAATCAAAGCAAGTGTGTTTAGTAAATAAAATGCATACATAATGCGAATAATATCGCTTTATATATGCATATAATGTATCGTTTTTCATATCCCGATTTCTCCCTTTTTCCGAGCATGAGAAATAAACATCAGCAATTTAGTGGGTCATTCTGGAAATGGTGAATTCTTATAAAAAAGAATTCGCATTCAAACTGTCAGCTAAACCTAATAGCTCTGTAGGTTTGCTCAAATCAGTGCTCAGATCCAGTTTTCTGTGGTTCTGAGAGCTTTGTCAGATAAACAAAACGGACACAGCTGTTAAATGTTTCAGATTATGAATTGTTCAGAAGTGTTTTGCGATATAAATTAGTTATAAAGACTTTAAAATGTACACAGTGTCATGTACACAGCTGATTACACACAATTAAAATTTAAACCCCAGCCAGACTTATGTTTCTGGAAAGAGATGATGTAAAATAATTATATTGTGCTTGTTACTGATTTAATCTCTTGTTTTTATGGTCTGTATTTACAGAATTATATAATCACTGAGACACAGTCTTGTCCTTATGGGCATTTGTCACAGCAAACACGACCTCCACTCAGAATAAGTTAATTACAATGATGTAGATGAATGAGCAATCTACATTGTTTGTCTTTGGGAGGACAAATAGACCTGCCTTAGGTGACAGAAATCGTAACTTATGATTAGAGTGAACATGAATTAGAGTTCTTGTTTTGGAGTACTCATGTTTGGAACATAAAATTGATACTTAGAATGTCATGAAAACAACAGAGTTAAAGGCAGAATGGAGGTTACCAGAATGCATGAGTCAATGAGACTATCCGTAAAGTACTTGAGAAACACTAAGGGATCGCTTGTTCTTGTTATTGCCATGGTAACCAGGTGCATAATGGCCTAATTTCATTTTCCAGGCCCTATTGACTTAGTAGAGTGATTTTCAAAACATACAGAGAGCAGGAAGAGTGGGATCTTTGGTATAAAGGACAGTCAAAGCTGAATGATGGTTTGCTCTACTGATGCACCCCACCGTTTAAAGGTCAATACATAGTAAATTAGCCCATTTAATCTGTCATGCATCACAGCAGGATCTCTCCTTATGAAGATGATGTACAAACATCTTTCAGAAACTGAAATAGAATTTCGTTTTTCAGCTCTGTTTGATATTAAAGACTCGGTAATGTCATTTTCTGTGAGGACTTCTCTTTCAAAAAAGTAATACAGGAGAATAGGGCTAGTTGTGACACATTGTACTCTTTAGGTGCATACATTAAAGTCCCTTTTTAACACATTATTGCCCCAGAAAATAGGATACAGTTCTGTGAACACACACTGACATTTAGTGAAAATATACCCCCAAGGGGTTCAGCATGTTGTCCAGCCATATGGGTTATCACAATAGAACCTGGCATTAAATTGCCTACTGCACAATTCATAAAACAGCAGAATTGTAGAGATAACATGCAAAATATCAATATTTTGTTTAGTCTACAAATATTGTAATTAATATATAATATGAATTTACAAAATTTAAAACACATGACAACTTGCCCCAGTGAAAATGCTACACTTGTCTCAAACTGCCATTTATGAAAAACACCCTTGCCCTGAGAGCACAGTTCAGTTGATCTACATTCATTATACTGTTGACCCTTGCCTGTATCTACGCCAGTGTGGTTTAAGTGTGTTAACTTGTGTTCACAACATGTTGTGCAGCTATTTAAAATGTTGGTATCAGAAATAGTGACATGGTAAAAATGTATACTAATAAAAGGAATTTCCAATGTTAAATAACGCACCCAGGTTTGGATTTAAAAATGCATTTTAAAACTACTTGTAAAAAGAGTATTTCATATTTTTAAAAGATTTTGGTCTACAACGTCTGTTTTCTATTTTTTCATTTCAATGAATTGACAGTGCCTTGAAAAGTTCATACCCCAACCCACTCCAGACAGACGTTTCATTTCCATTCAGAAAGCCATGCATCTTCATCTATTCATAATTTATTTAGTCCTCTGTTATCAACATCACAATGAAGGGTCTTGATCATGCATAGACTTGTGCAAAGTTTACCACAGATCATTTATTTTTGGAGCTGGTGTTAATCTGGAATCTTAACAGTGTTTTTGAAAGCACCATCTGCCACCTGAGAAATCTAGCTCATTTGTGTTTGATGTTAGTCCGAGCAACAGAAAGCTTCTTTATTTACAATTGGCTGTCAAGGGAATCATGGCTCTTTTCTTTTTGTACCATATAAAGATTGTTGTAAATAATTCAGTCAGTCTTCAGGGATTTGTCTTGTAAAAGTTTGTTTAAGCAGACAAAACTCTGCACGACCATTTTGGAGAGCACAGCTGGTAGCCCTGATCAGACCATCACATTGAAATAAGCTCTGACTCTGTCACTGTAAGAAGAATAGCAATTGTGAAGCAATGAAACATCACATTCAATTTAGCATGTCAATACTTTGCTTTTCTTCTTGGCCAGACTCTTTTAGCCATGACTGTATATCTGGAATGAATAGACGCAGTCAGATTTATGGATTCTGGCTGTGGAAGAACGGGCTGTGTGGCCTGCTGGAAAGGTCACCTGACAGATAAAACCAAATCTTAAACAAGTTTTGAATCACTGTTGTCAGGCACAGTGTGTGTGCAAACATGCCTGTAGCCTAACATTGTTTCAGAATATTGTTTAACATTTGAGACTCTTGCTGTCTAGTTAAACACATTACAAAGGTCGGTGCAAGTATTAAAACCTGTCTTTTTAGTGATGTTGTGGTTGATCATTTGGTAGTTGTACAAGAGTTTCTAAACTACCTACAATACTGGCGTTTAGGATCAACCAGTAATAGGGAATGCTTTGACAGATGACAAAATAAAGATGTTTTTTTCTGAATAGAACACTTAAAAAAACTTTGCTGCCTCCAAATTTGGCTAAACCTGGCTATACAAGTAATTTCAACTTAAGTATTTAAGTATTTATTATAAGTTACCTCAACTCCACCACAGTCAAGATTACAAAGAGTAAGTTGAAATGATTTAAGGCAGCAAGTGTTTTTTCACAGTGAAAGGTGAGGATATGGGGGATCAGAGGTGGGATATGGGCATCAACATGTAACACAAAAAGTAGCACATTCCGTCTGAGTTTCCCCATGGTTATCGGGAAATGAATATTTAATTAATTAAGGTAAGGACATAAAAATATTCAGTGCTTGACAATCCTTCATGCTTTGTTACTTTATACAGTCGAATGAACAGTAGGACAAAACAAGATGCTCACAGATGCAGTGACTGTAGACTATGCATGTGAATACATTAACATGAAGCATGTGCTAATTAGTTTAAAAAAACGTCCTTGTGCTCACAAGTTTTTTTTGCCTTTATATGTAGCCATAGGAAGCATACTTTCATACGCACAACACCCTTCCTACACTTTAATCCATGGTAATTGTAGACAGCATTTCTCAGAGATGCTATGTGTGGTGATAGTCAGGAGAGAGGTGAGCCCTTCACTCCCCCAACCTTCTGTCAGGCCTGACTGATCTCTGTCTTTGGCCATGTGGAGTGTGACGTGAGCCCTTCATCACTAACTGCTTGCTAGAAAATAGCACCATGTTTGTGTGACGCTCTCTTGTGAGGGGCAACCAGACAGTCACTGAGATTAATAATATGATTTTAAGACAACCAGCAGCCTCCCACAGAGGAGTATTTTTAGAAAAAAATATGTGTGAAGAGATGGTTGGGATTCTCTGTTCACATCATCAGTGACACCATCACTAGTGCTTAACGTCATGTGATGGAATCAGCTGTGCACACATTTTAGTCTCATGTCATATATGGCAAGATTATGGCAACCATTATAGGCGCCATATATATTTTTTAAAAAGTTGAACAGAAACAAACAGTACTTTTGAAAAATATAATTATCATAACAATATGATATCAGTTGCCTAATAAATGCTGTTTATTTTTATTGGAGTGGGTCATCTCATGTTGGTAGTAATTTTGAGGTCACATGACCAGCTGAGAATTATTTAGTTAGTATAAAACTAAAAAATTAAATTGGCAAGTAACCATTTCTCAAACTTTTTCTCAGCAAAATCTCTTGAACGCATATTGTGTCATAATAGGCCAGCATAAATAAACATTACTGAGTGCACTCTTAAAGGTAAGGTTTTCTGTTGTTCTGTTGTTTGGACAAACACGTAGTCAGATACCAAATCCTTAAATGGTTTACTTGTAGTTTTTGCACATTGACAAAGCAACACACTTTACCTTTAAGAATAGTTTTTATCATGTATAATTCAAAGTATAGATTTAAATTGATTGCAATTCTGTAAGGGTTTGCACTTGACAAAGCACATAACCTGGTTTCAATTGCATGAGCTCATGAAAAGAATGGTTTTTTGGTTGTTTATAATAAAACACATAGCTATAGTGAGCAGGCGTGCACAACACAAAATGACAGTGACATTGAAGAGGATTGTGTGACAGAGGAGAAAATAAATCTGCAAATTGCATTTGTTTCTCAATTCCCATATCCAAGCTTGCTTTTGCAGCTGGCTTTTCAAGATAAAACAAACCGTATTTGAGCATTTCAAAAAGCTTGTAATGCCCCTCTAGTAAACAGACCAAAGATTTTTGGCATGCCAAAGCTTTTAGTTCTCATGAAAGACTTCTTTCAGTTTTATAAATATGGTGATCCCCTAGTAGAGCTCATAGCAAGAAATTGTCCCATATACGGTTGCCCCAAAAAGTATATGAGAGGCGTGGCATGGTGTAGTTTAGCTGTACATGCAGCATTATCACATACAAGTTTCCTTATGTCAATAAAGGAACTAAACAACAATTTAAACATGCAGAGACAAAGAATGTGGTAATAAAAACTAATAAATATAGTCAGTGCATATGCAAGTGGAGGATTTCGAGGGAATTGTTGGGACAAACCTTCCTAACAACAAGCAGATGTTGTCTTTCAAAAGGGCAAGGTGTATTGTAAGTTTGTTTTGTTTAAAAATGCATACATGCCTTTGCATTATCTAACAAAATATACATTTAAGTGGCAAGATATAGCATATCCACTAAACATTACCCTGAGAGCATTTGGTTCAAAGCATTGGTTGCACAATGATCAATGAATATGAAAGCATTTATCAGCTTCCAGCATGCATTGCAGTACACTTCAAATTCAAGTGGAGTTTATTGTCATTTCAACCATATACAAGTACATAGTGAAATGAAACAACATTTCTCCAGGACCAAGGTGCTACATAACACAGAACAACCCACTTCAAGGGACTACATAATTTATATATGATTTATACATAAAGTGCACAACGCAAACATGTGCAGACAGCACAAGTACAATGACTACTGGGATAGACAATGGGCATAGTAAGTGCCAGTGAAGCACAGACCAGTACACAGTTCTGTTTACAAGTAAAAATAAAATATAAGTGCAAACATTATTAGACTAGCAGCCTATGTACAGTATATTAAGTATGTAGCAGCATAAACATGCAAAAAAATTGCAAGAGGATGGAGAATGCTTAGTTGTGTGTGTATGTGTATTCCTTCAGTCCAGTTTCTGAATACTGAGGAGTCTGATGGCATGGGGGAAGAAACTATTGCACAGTCTGGTCATGAGGACCTGAATGCTTCAGTATTGTTTACCAGATGGCAGGAGGGTAAAGAGTGTGTGAGAGGGGTGTGTGAGGTCATCCACAATGCTGGTGGCTTTGCAGATGCAGCGTGAGATGTAAATGTCCATGATGGAGGGAAGAGAGACCCCGCTGATCTTCTCAGCTGTCCTTACTATGCACTGAAGGGGCTTGCCATTCGAGATGGTGCAATTCTCAAACCAGGCAGTGATGCAGCTGCACAGGATGCTCTCGATATTCTCTCTATAGAACATGGTGAGGGTGGGAGATGTGCTTTCCTCAGTCTTCTCAGAAAGTACAGGCGCTGATGGGCTTTCTTAGTTATGGAACTGGTGAAATAAGTGACCAGGTGAGGTTCTCCACTAGGTGAACACCAAGAACTTGATGATCTCCACAGAGGATCCGTCGATGTTCAGGAGAGAGTTGTCATTCTGTGCTCCTTCTGTACTCAAAGTAATATTTAAAGTTGCACAGCTGTTATTGTATTTCATGCCCTTCTAGTTTCAGATGCATGTTAGTATTTATGCACTGAGGTTACTGTGCTGAGTTTTATGGATACAGAGGCTAGCAAGCAAGTTATTTGTCGCTAATGGGATGTGGTTTTCTCATTATTCTGAGCCCATGAGTTCACAGTTTGCTTTACTGATGTCAGAATTAGGATCTCTGGAGAAGTTGACAAAGCCTTTCAATGGTTGATGAGACTCAAGCTGAAAGATTTAGTTTCTTCAAGGTTTGAGAAAACTGTATCTAGCAGAGCCAAGAAGTAATTTTATGATTTGTTGAGTCACAAGAAAGTAGCTACTACAATTTAAAGCATTTCATCAGATCAACAAGGTGGTTTTGGTAACAAGATGGTTTTTCATTAGCATGACATATCTTTTCTGAATGTTCAATGTTTATTTACCACAACAGAAACTATTCAATATACAGAACTTTGTGCTAAAATGTCAATTCTACACATCACTTGAAAACTTTGAGTTGTAAAGGTCTAAAATGTTTTACAGTTTGAGCTCCTTTAATATAGGAAATTGTCAATGAACTCATACCTCACATGTATCGTCTGGTATTAATTTAGATAAAATCTCTCCACTGATAGTATGCACCTGAGTCAGTTCAATCCTTTCCCTCAGTTCCCCTGCCAACATTATTCCACTTAAAACCTTTTTTTGTATGTGATGTTTTACTCTTATGCAGTGTTCTTTTAAGGGCAAACATGATACATAGTTAAATATCTGATATTATAGACCATCAGTCAGAGTAGCCTTACATAATGTCATTGTCATGTACACATGAACTACATACAGTAATTCATCCCCTTACTGCTATGTGCTTAACACATCTGTAACACAGTGACACCAGACTGGTTTTGCATTATACTTTGTCACAGAGGAACCGACATAAAACATAACGCACAGTAATGTTTTATTAATGCTTCTGATTAGTGCGCCTCTTGACTGACAGCGCTGTAATATTTGCAGGCTCCATCTCAGCTATAATGAGTCAACTGTCAGAGATATAGTGTGTGTGTCAATGCTTCAATTTGTTTTGTCCAACATTTCCATACAGACTCTCTCCCTCACTTCCATCCCTTTCTCATCTGTCTTTCATTTCCTATTACATCTGTCTTCCTCAAAGCAGAAAAAAGCATGAAACAAGTTGTCCGATTTTCTTTCTCCATTTCCTGGGTGTAGTGGGAGCATTTGAGAAGTCATTATTGGGTTTCATGTGGCGTGCTGCTGCTGCTCCTCTGCTCCAGTGAGCTGTGATTGAGCAGCCAAACATCACCATCAGAACTGGCCTTTCTCTGCTCGCCGCCAGGGCACGGCCCTCTGCCACTCCAAGCGGTAATTGAAAAAGGAAATGAATGCGATACCTGCTCTGCATGGGTCCACTGCCTCATCCGAGGGGTCTACTAATGTGAATTTTCACTATTTTTTAAGATAAACAAGTGAAAGAATACAAGAATGGAATACATTTGGGACGGATGATGGCAAAAAAGTCTCACCTGAGCACAGGTCATGGTTTATTGGTTTATTTGTGGGCTACATCTGTAGTCACATTTTTTTAAAAAAAAAAAATAAACAAACATATCTCTCTATCTATCTATCTATTTATTTATTTATATATATTATATATATATATATATATAGATGTATATCTATAATATAATGTATAGATGTATATCTATATATTAATATATAGATGATACGTACATTCTGAAGCACAGTCCTTACTTGAAATATTTTAAATTTAACCAGTTGTCATCAGTTCAGTCATCTTTCCTTTCATCTTCTCATTCAAAATTTACAGGGACATGGAATATGACATGTTATTACACTTGGCATCACAGATATGCGCTTTTACATTTACTATGCGACTATGCGACCACATATTAACACATATACTTATGCAACAGTCCAATTACACCTATAACAATTACTTTATCAAAAAGTAAGGCTAACATATTTCTTATGAAAAATTTACAATCATACCATGTACTGTAATTTATGTGTTTTATAATTTTCTGTTTTCTAAATAGCTATATAAATTTGAATTGAACATATACTGTCAAAGAGAATAGTTCTGCTGTAATATTATCTTGATATGTGATACTATTCATATAGGTATAGGTGACCTTAACTTAGTTTATCATTTTTAATCCAAAGTGACTAATTGCAGAAACATTGCTCCCATGAGCTCACAGACTCTTCAGGGACCTGAAAACACAAGATAGCCCAGCCAAATCGCTTCCTTATGTTTCCTTTTCACACAAATTGACACCTACTGAATGAAACTGTGCCATTTACAACAAAGATCTCTTGGCCATTAAAGCAGTTTCATAGCTGAAGGCATAGTTCATCCAAAAATGAACACTCTGTCATGATTTCCTCATCCTTATGCCAAACCAGGGGCTGTCAAGCTCCAAAAATAATTAAAAAGCAAAACAAAAAGGGCAACATCACAAAAAAGCCTTGGTTATAATTAAAAATGGCTTTTTTGTAGCTAAATAGCTAGAGCACATGAATAGCAACACCAAGGACATAGGTTCAATCCCTAGAGAATGCACTACTGATAAAATGTAAAGCTTGATGGTATATGTCTCTAGATAAAAGCGTCTGCCAAATGCAGACATTTAAATGTAAAATTGTCATTTAAATTTTTACTTTTTATAACCACAGTTCTTATTTGTACTTACAAATATTCCAGTTTACAGAGGCATGATTGGTTATAAGACGCATGCGAACCAATGGTGTTCACTATCACGGATGTCAAACCTAAGAGCTACAATCTTACATCAGTTTTGGCCTGTTCTTCACACAAAGGCATGCTGACAAGTGTAACAAGACCTGATGAGATAATCTTCATTTTTGGGTGAATTATCAATTGAGTTAATTAAAGTCCAACTTCATGAAAACCCACAACAAGTGTATATACATATATTCGATACTATTCAATGTGATTTGGATCTGGTGTGTAGATCCAAAGCCTTGCTTTGTAGTGCTTTATTACAGACCTGCCAATTACACAGAGATTCCTATTCCTCTTATGGACAGATTTTCAAAAATATGTCATAATTTTGTCATTGGCTGACATGCACAGTTTAATGAACCATTGAAATGTCTAAACCAGGTGAATGGCCAGATTTTGCACTCCTATTGCAGCAGCTCTCAAAAATTGTATCTGTAAGCTACTCTGAGCACTTGGAAATACTCAAAATTCATAAATAATGGACCCACAGCCATCCATTCAAACCACTAGTATGTAGTCTAAGCCTCAGGCAGCACACCCACAGATGGATTTCAGATTACCATCTGATGCATACAGTACAGTTAATGACAGGAGCTGCATTCTGGTTGGCTGGCTGCTGAGTAACTTCAGGTGTGTGTTGGTTCATTAAGTATCATTGCATGTGGAAATAAAATTTTACTTACAGGATGGGACGCTACTACATTAACTGCTTCTGAGAAAGAACCAGTCCCTTGATTTGCCAAAGTTTAAAGAGGTTTATTGCACCAAATCTTATATAATATAATATATTTTAATCAAATATTAAAATATATTCAATAATATTCAAATACTGTTTAAAAACATACATAAGCACAACTATGTAAATATTTAACTTCTTGTGTTACTTTCCAAGCATATCCTTGGAATCGAAATCAGCAGGACACATCTTGGAAATAGACACATATGTTGTCAGTAATTTCCATACTTCCCACCAGCTCCCAGCACCATAGGTAGACCCTGATGTCACAACAGTTTATTATCAAGGGTTGCCTATGTGAAGAAAGAGTCTGCCACATCCATGCACAGCATTTCCCAGTCCCATCACCAGAGGTTCAAATCATCACCTGTTTCCATAGTTACATGCACACTTTGTTCTCTCATCATCATTCACAGGTTAAACACCCTGTCTAGTTTATCCTGCTTGCTCCTCCTGCAAATTCCATAGTCTTGGTCATATTATACTTTCCTTGTCATGACCTAAATATTCATAATTCACAATTTATATTTAGGTGTTTACAGTCAATTTGAGGCTGAGCTGTTCTAAATTCAGTTCTCATAAGTCAGACTTTGGTGACACAGAGCCACTGTAGAGGCAAAAATGTTCAGCCCCTGACAGTTGAGTAGTTGTCCACTGTGAAGTGCACACTAGTGCAGGCCTAGTGTAACCAAATGGGCTCACTGTGGACCACAAAGGTGAAACTAAATCTGAATAATAAAATGCCAAATGTGCAATAATGTGTTTTAAATGTTTACAGATATTTGCAAGCAAAGGCAGCTGACATTCAGTGATGCTATTTGGAACACAACCTATGAAATTAGGTTGAGATTTTGACTACTACATATAAATTCCACACACTGATTCTACTATTGTTAAAGTAATAAAAATGAAAACAATGGTTTCTAGCCAGTTCTGGCATAAGTTGCTATTGAGAATTTCATCACTCTGTTGAAAGCCATTGAGTGGATTGGGAAGCTTTGAAATGTGACTTGAATTCTTTGTGAGGATTGTAATGTAAGGAAGCTGCTGACAAGCAAGCCTGCAGTTTTATTAGAGTGTACTGCATATGACAGACAATATAATGCTGTGTTCAGAGAAATACTTTCTGTTACATCCGCTTGACTGCTGGTCTAAACCTGACATTTCACCCTCAAAAGAGACAAAATGTGAACAGCATTTTAATAGGTTTGTAGATTTCTCCACATTTCCTGTATGCCAGCATGTCACTGATATCAAATTTAAAGGACTCCAGTATAAAACAAAAACGGCAAGTGTGTGGAATGATGTTTAATGTTATTGCCAAAAACACTCACTGTAACATTACCCTATCATGATTGTGACAAAAAACAAAGGAATGTGTATTTATTAAAATATTAAGTACATATAAATAAGAAAACAATATAAAGTGTCTTAAAATTTTGCAAAGTACCAAAAACAGTATTTTCTGTTTTTAACTTATTATATCTTACGCAGTGGACTATATAACATATCATTTTATGTACAGTAAATACATAACTACACTACACAAAGGGGTCTTTAATATGTGGGCTGGAGAGCGCTATCCATACCAGTTCATCTCAATGCCAGCTGCCTAGCAAAATGACACATTTATGATATCTACCAGCAAACCTATCAACCTACCCCTGCATCAAGAGAAAAAGGTAAATAAATCACAGACTCAGAGAGAGTGAGAGATCCAGGTGTCTCAGATGACTAGTGGAATTTTAATCACTGCTAAGAGAACTTCAAACAGCCACTTCGAGAGGGAATCGTGCGCCAATATTTATTTTTGGTCTGAATCTGAACTGCTTTCATGTCAAATGTGATATAATCTCCTTAAGCTCTCCATTCCCTAATTATTTTTCAAAAACATGACATTTGATTCAACCTAGTGATTTAGGTGGTACTTTTATCCAAAGCAGCTGACGCATTTTACTGTATACACACTAAAACTGGAGAAAAAGGTGTGATGTGCTTTGGCAAACCATGTTCAAGCAGCCCACTCTTCATGATTCATTCTAGATTGAACACGAAAGACTCAAAATAATTTCTGGAGAACCCTACCAGCATTGACCTTAAGGCTGACCTCAATGTATCTCGTATTTTCATACAGATGGGCTCATAAATACTTATCAGTGTTGACCCAACTGGTACATATTGCTGATGACAGATATTATCTTCACTTTATAATATGATCATGGCCTCACACTGTGAAATATGGCAGCACTTTGTTGACTATTGGAATTGTACATCAGAGCCATCTTGTGAAATTAGACCATAAAACCCATTTAATTATACTAGTTTCAAGTTCTGCCCCAAACCCCAGAAGAAATCTTTGAAATTCAATATGTATTGAGTTTCTGTGGATACAGAAGGCAGAATCTTAAGTCTTAGGATAACAGCTTCAGTCCCCATTTACTTTCATTTTTGGGTGAACTATCCCTTTATATTCAATCAAGTGTAAATATCTCATGTTAAATTCTCTCCAAGATCTTTCCAGGCTTTTATCAACATTTATCACAGCATTTATCACAGTCAGTTCTGTGAGACTCTGGATGGTGGAATGGAGGTTTGGGCGGCACGGTCTGCACTCTCTTCAGGCTATCAAAGGTCATCATCATCTCCTGACTCATCTGTTTAGTTCTGCTGTGGACGTGCCAAAGGGCCAGATGCTCACCTCTCCTACAGCGTAACTTTTCTTTAATCAGAGTAATATTTCACTTTATGTTGTCACTCTGCCTATCTTCCCAGACTACCACTGATTGGTGGGAACCGCAGGATATAGTGGCTTCTGGCCAACTTCATGGCTTTTTATTAGATATTGTGAGCATGGAATATTTCATAATTACTGTAACTCAGAGGAAGTTCTGTGTGCCTGTGATGAGTAAAAATATCTACCCTTTAGGACTCAGGTGAGAAAACAGTCGCAATCAGCGCTGACCTCCCACACTGTTAACAAAAACTCTTGAAACTTAACAGCTAACAGTTAATACTCTCCAACAAAATCTCCTAACAGTGCAAATCTCCATTAATCTCACTTAAGTGCAGTATAAAATTTAAGAGAGCGGGTAGATGGTGGGCGCAGAGAAAAACTGGGCAGAGGGAACAGCTGCTAAGAAGAGCAGGAGACTGATGACTGGATAAACCAGAAGATGGAAAGAGTGATGAGAACCAGGACAGAAATGAAGAAAAAACAAATGGAAAAACAGGACACAAAACAAGCCAGGAGTCTAAAACAAACCAGACTAAACCCAATAAGACTAGAGCAGTCAAGAAGGCTGGCAAAACCAAAACAATCAGACAAAAGACAACGGACACAAGGAGGCTATAAAGGGGAAACTAATGAGGAATGAATTATAGAATTATAGATGAATTATAGAAATCAGCCATTTTGAGGGAACTCAAACATGATTATTGGTTAGGTCAAACGTTTGAAAAATTAACAGCGTGTCTATCTGAATGTCTGATCCAAATGTATGAATATATCTGTATATTAAGAACTTACATTTATTTACATTAATGTATTCAGGATTTATAACTATACATATTTGGATTTACATTTATATATTCGTACTCATAACTGTATATTCAGGATTCATAGCTATATATGAATATTGTTTATTATTAATATATATTATTATATTACATATTATGCTGTACTCTGTGCTATATATATATATTATAATGACAGTTTTCTATTTTTCTGTACTGACCCACACCTCCCTGCACAAAACCTCCTGATGTCCCGATGATATATTTCTGCAATGCCTTCTTCATTTTAAAATTGTTTAGGCATCCAGGATTCCAAACCACAACAGAAAACCTCAATGTACCAAGATGGAAAATGCAGGTGTATAAAACCCCGTTCATGATTATTTTCTCATGGTTGTGAACCATGGAGCATGACTTCATGGACACAGGCATGGTCCAGAGCTGATAAGCATATATACATAGCCCAGAATTCAGTCACATTATTCACAGTGAAGGCTGGTGAGGATTAAAGCTCTTCTGTTGGTTGAACCTCAGCTGGACAACTATCAGAGGTGGGTTGTGTCTTGAGGGTGAGCGCAGCCTCAGGTAATATACAGCAGGTATTTTTCCTTTAGTGCTTGTTGGCCAACCACTTTAAAAAGAACCTCTAGTAGAAGAATTTCAGGGTTGACTTAACCAGAATGTATTCATCTTTAAAGATCCTTCAATTTCTGCAATAGTGGGTGGAGGGAACCATTACTATATATATATACTATATCTATATGCTGTATGGGCTTGTTTGTAATGATATAGCAGTTTTGTGCATGCCAGGGGATAGAGGCTTTACAACTATTTACAACGTCTTGCAACTTGCCCTGAAACCAGGTCTGCACTATTCATAACAATGCAAGCAACACAAATTTAGCATTGAAGATTTCCCAGCCTCACTGCAGCTGCGTGAACATACACTTCATCAACCTAGTGGTGGACATTAAAGACCACTGATGATTTACAAGGTAAACAATGACCTATTAACTAGTTGACAAATTTTCTAGTTACTAGTAAAAATGAGTCTTTGTAAATCATAGCCTAATTCTGAAGTCTTTTCTCTGTGAGAACCCACTCTTACTGTGCAGCTATTATCCCACTGCCCCATTCAGAGCTCTGATCAGTGTGTAAGACACTGCAATCTGTCCCTGAGGATGTAGTCAGAAGAACTGACGCTCACTGCCTGCTTCTCATAGCTGAGCCCTAAATGACAAGATGAAAGAGGGTTTTGAACTTCTGAAGACAGCCTCTGGATAATAACAGAGAATGAAAGTCTTACTAATAATCATTAAACATGCAGTTTAAGTAGAATGATCCTTGTCAGATACCTTTCTAACAGACACAACAGGTTTACAGAAGTCAGCCTATAGGTTAACTGAGTACTTGTCTATTGAGTACTGATATCAGTTTAAATTTTTTGTTATCATGTTTTCCACATTTTTTACCCAGGTTTGCCATACAAGAGAGTAAGTATCGTATTAACCAACTCCCTGGAGGGATAAACTGTCTTGCTCAAGGGCACAAGGGCATTGTGATGGTTTTTGATTCACTTGTTGCAGAGATTAAACCAGTAACCTTCCAGTTACCAGATTCCTCTGATTACCAGTGTACCAGAGCATCAAAGGGTTTAGTTTACCCAAACAGGAAAATTCTGTCATCGTTTCCTCAAGTATGAGATATGAGAGCCATATTGACCAGTAAATGACCAGTAAATAAATACTAGCCTGTTCCTCTCATAAAGCTTTTTTGGAAGTCTAAATGTACAATTTTTGTCATTTTTGAAGCTTGACATACCATTGTATTTTATGTATTAATTGTAAGGAAGATTTAGGATTCTGCTCAATCTTTCCATTAGTGTTTACCGATAAAAGAAATCAGGTTGGAAGCAACACAAAGAGTAAATGTACATTTTACCCTTTGACCACTACACTGCTTTATCAAAATGACATACCCAAAGCAAAAGTTTATTGGGTCTCTTTCTCATTAGAAATGAATTTAGACACAGGAGACTCACTCATTTGCTCTCCATTTAATCTCGTTAATATCTTAGACATATAATTTAGATATTAAAGAGATCTTATCTGTGATTTTTCTTTCTTATTATTAGTCACAGAATACTAAAAAGCCATAAGCTGACCTGCTTCCACTGTAGAAAATAATTAAGTAGAGCAGAGATTGACAGAAACTGGCCTGTGTGATGAAGCATGATGTATGTCATGACAGTACTCTTCTTTATTAAAGTTTGACTGATGACAGTCACTAGGGAGATCCATGGCAGCAGATGTAAATAATGTCTGAATGTAAAGGTGATCTTGAGAACAGATGCTTTTTATAAGCAGACACTATGGATTGAAACGCCCTCTCAGCCTTCATCTGTTAAACATGAACCGTCATTTACAGCAGGGATCTGAGCAAAGTCTAAATCTAATTCAATCTCCAGCATTCACACATTTCAACACATGTAAACTTTATGAGAGCAAAAAATCATTACATGCTCACAATTACAGCTCTTCATCCAACGCTCATGGTCAAGAAATTTCCATGCACTGATACATAACATGCGCTTTCATTTCTGGTGTGAGCAATTTTGTGATTTTCTAGAGGCCAGGTAATAAATTAAACAAAGCATCTGAAAACTCTGAAAATGCTTTTCATTTAATAAAATAAAAGTGGCACCCTCGTGTATGGAGTTAGGCAATCAAATCAGAAGTAATCATCCTCCAGGTATAATAACTTTATATTATTTTACAGCTTGAACCACTGTAGTGAAACCACCCTTACATTACATAAACTGAAAAGGCATTCAAATATAAGCTGTGAAAAGGAAAGTTTGGTAATGGATGTGCTACTTTTGGATAACTTTTCCTGCAGTATTCTACAGAGACAGTGTGTTTCAAAACATGGAGAGGATTTCATGATATTTTCAATTCCTATGGGCCATCCACCAGAAATTGCTTTACACTACATAACTAGTGTTCTGAGTTTAAGAAAAATGTGCTTATGAATTGTTTGTCAATTGTCAGTTGATAATGGTACAGGATATTAAGATGTATGGGGATTGATGTAGAGCTTTCACAAGCAACTATACTTTAATACAACTCACACATTTTGGTCTCAGGGAGATGAAATGCAAAGCAGAAAGGAGTTATAACTTATAGCCCCAGTTTGTGTGTGTGTGTCTGCCACAATCAGAGACTTCAGTTTCAAATCAGCTAATGTACTGATCACTATAAGCTCATCCCACCATTCAAGTTCCACCTTCAAAATTCAACATACAATTACTAATCAACATAGTCTGTTATTCTTTTATTCACACTGTTAGTTGGTAGCATCCACACTGTTTCTCATCTTTAATGTGATTGTCTTAAATGTCTCTAATATTTTTTATTTCAATGTTAATCTTGAGCAGAAATGATGCCAATCTATTAGTCACTGCAAATTTTCATGTTCCTAAATTGGACTGTTGTTCCAGGACTTCTGTTCTCTTTATTTGATGGCTGGCCTGGAAACCTTGATAACAGCTTTGTCGGGTTTGGCAAACATGCTGTGTGAAATGCGTGTGCTCTTTGAGAGGCACTGAAGTCCCGTCAAGTGATTATTTCAATCTCCTTTTGATTAAGATGCTGCAATGGTGAATTTTAATACGTTTTGCAATTGCACAAGTGTGCCTTACATTATTAACGCTCCTGTCTATTTCAAAGACAGACATCAGAGTGATTTAGTAAAGCAAAAGAATGGCTTAAATACAAACTTAATTTTTTTAATCATTCCTGTCAGAAAATAATTTAAAATACTGTGGCTTCCTTTTTGATATGTTGTTAGTGCTGTAAACTCACTAATGCTTAAGCTTTTATTTTTCTATTGTCTGACTTCAACACATTGTAAATCCCTTTCTGTTGACATGCAGCCAATAATCTGTAATACCCACAATTCCTGTTTCTCCACCTTAACAATCTCGCATATTGAGTTTTGGTGCCTGCGCAGAGCGGGATCAAGCAAGCCTACGGGGAACTGGATGGTGCTTGTGATGAAGTCGGTCAACACCTATGGTTTACGACTTTTCAATTCCAGAACTTCAGGCATTTCCTGAAAGGCTTGAATGCTAATCCTGCTTTATCCCAAGCAAAACACCTCACAGACAGGCACATTCATCAAGGATTTGGCCCATCGCCCTTTCTTTCCATCTCTGGTGCATACTCAAGCTGCCACTAACTGGATGGCATGTCTGAATCCTATATACCTGAATCCCACATACCAAAAATGGACACTCACACTTTCATCACCACATTCTCAACCTATAAAATGGCTCACGTTGCGTCAAATACCACAACTACATCACAGCTCGTAGTGATGTTCTCCCAAAACCTGGCGTCTTTATTAGTCCGGTCATATGGCTTATAGTTCCTACTCTGTAAGAAATTACTTCATCTCCCATCATTCTCAGCCTCCGTTACCCTCTATCACCCTTGCCACTCGCATTAGCTGACCTTTCAGGCTCCTCAGACTGTGACAATGAACCTATCTTGTCGGCCAATGTGCAGGACTCAGAGAAAAAGGCCGGCTGGTGACACCTCCTATTCAGCACACAGCTTCCCAAACCCATCGCGCGACTTTTGCTTTGTGACAGATTATATTAACGGCAAGAGACATTGATGGATTTGCTCTCTCACAAGCAGCAGCCTCTGCCTTTTCACGCTTAAATCGCACACATCAATCAGAAAACCTGCCCTGTGAAAAACCTGTTCCTTTTGGACATTTCCTCAAATATTGCTGCCCAAGCAACATAGAACCAAATTGCTGATGTTGAGCAGGGACATTGGGATGTGAAACTTGAATTAGCCCCACTGAGATAATTTTCTTCCTGTAATGAAAGCCTTAGATTTCATTTTCCAGAGTGAGATTTGATCCTGTGACAGAAGCGATCTTTTTGAAAAGCTGCTGTAGGAGGCGCGTCCACTCTCTGCCTTGAGCCCTAGAGGCGGCCATTTCAGTTCACTCGCTGGTGTTTCTTATCACGGGGGTACTGGAATTATTCTCAACCTTGGTCATCTGTTCACATTCCATTTCTGTCTTTTGAAATTGTTTTCCCCCATTTCAGCGGCTTCATTGGACTTTCTTATCTCTGGCTCAGTTTCAAATGAGGCATATTTGGCTTATATTTCACCATCCAGAAGTATTATTAAATGTGTTGTTTTTTGGAGTGAGGCTCGGCCTTTTCATGGTATTTACGGCACAATTTTGACACTCTCTTGCTGATCCAATGAGTTTATTCAAACGTTGCCTGAAATGTCCTCTGTGGCTTTTGTATGTATTGCTAACTCCAAAGTAAACTTAAAAAAAAAATCTTATTTATATAAACCTCTGACTGCTACCCTTGGGTACTTGAAACATAATAAGCTTGAAACATCAAATCTGAAAACCCTTGACAAAACAAAACATCATTGTATTCAAGATATTTTTTAATGGTGTGTTTGCAGAGGATTCTGCTGCCATAAATAAGGTTGTCTTAAATTAATCAGGGGAATAACAAACAGCTAATCTGGAAACATGTTAGATTATCTTAACACATTTATCACATTCAAACGGTTCACACCTCATTAGAAGCCTTTTGCTATGTACTCAACATGACCCTCTGTGGGTCAATTTAAAACCGTTGCCTCCATTATTTTTCCAATTCCATACATAATTCCTAAATGTTTCTGTTCTCTCTGGAGAGGCTTTTCTGTTTTTGGGACCTTTTTATCATTTCAGGGTTAGTGGGAAAAAAGTTATTTTTGTTCCCAGAGAGCTGATAGTGATAAGATTGATAGCCAAAGGGCTCTTGACAAAAAATGACAACCAGTGACATTTATGTACACAGAACAGCTACTGTACATTATATTTCAAGCATAAAATACTCAAAAAAATAAATGTCAAAAACAATTTATTGTACATTAAGAAAACTCAATTAAATTAAATTAAATTAAACATTGAGAATTCAGAGCTTAATGATAATTACACAGAAAGTCTATTACTAGAATGTATATAATTAGATCACATTCCGATCAGTGATTGGGATCTGTGTTGTAATGATAATAATATTGAATTGAAATAATTAACTGACAGTGATAATGATACCTTGATTACGTGTCATGTACATCATTACTATGAATGATATTGAAGTCATTAGTTACACGACTAGAATCACAGATTGACACAGATCTCATTGATACACTTTCCTGCTCTAAAATTATTCTATAAGCAAATGTGAAATTACATTCATGTACCATATTTTTCTCTACAGCTTGCTCATCTAGATCACTCAGTCAATAAGACTGATGTGTGGGACCTTTTCTCAAGTTCTGCCATAGCATGGTAATTATAGATTATTAAGAAATGAGGCAATCTGGGTTGCAAAGCAAATTAACAGGTTTTTAAACCTTCTTTCATGGTATGCCAATGCACTCATTATGAAAAATAAGTAAAGCATGTTGAATTTACATTTTATCCTCAAATGTGAATCACAAGCATTGTGTAGCAGTTCTCTCCGATTTCCAGTTAATGCACTTGGGGAGAAGAATACTAGCATCCTTTAGATTTAATGCTAATTCAACCTTTCTAGAGCCTTTGGGTGACTGAATGTGTCAAGTCACTATTGTTCTCACCAACATGCACCTTTTAAACCACCATTCAGCATCTGTGACACAATGCCAGCTGTAAAAGTCTTGTTATATATGCCTCTGTCTTACTATAAAAGCCTGGACTGCTGATCTTTTAACTGAAGTCTTTTAAATCCTTTGGTTAAGATATTCCCACATATCACATAATGTGAATTCGTCTTCTGTGCGTAGACTGCATTATGTATCACAATTTACTTGTTTATTTATTTATTGGTCTTTCTTTAATGTGGTTATGCCATTGATGTGCATTTTCAGGCTGCGATGGCCTTCTTAGTGTCGCTTCAAATGCACATTGGCATACATAATAGTGCCTGTGTGAAACGCTTGGCAAATGCGTTGCGGTGACGACCATTGAAATATTTATGTGCTGGTGAGGGATGCAAGTTCAGTGCGTATGACACATTTTGGACAGGAGTGGGTGTTCAGCCCACATGGCAAAATGAGTGGAGAGTGTGCAACAGGCTTTGTTATTTAGAGTACCAAGCTTATTTGGAACAACATCGAGTTTGTATTGTTTTCAAAGGCTTAGATTGTTGTTTTGCTAATGTCACAGGTATACTTGCAGACAACCATGTTTAAATCTGTTGCTTAGTGCTGGGTCTGGTATTTGTGATGGAACATTCTGATGGTCATTTTTGGTCAACCTTTAGTACTCTGCTAAATTTGCTTCCATTTTTATTCATTAGATCAACCAAAAAAAACATACATTTGTCTTAATTTGCACCCATTTCTCTTAGGAAGGTACAATTTGTCAATTTACAACAACTGGCCCTAAAGCACCACTGCTGTAAAAATGTGCTCCAAAAGATTCTGTTGAAATTCAAATCTAACACCATCAAACAGAAGGGCTGCAAGATGCTCCTGGTTTTCAGTGCATTTTTTAAAAAATTGCCAAATTGGAGTTGCAATGAGAGAAATTGGATGTGGGGTGTCTGCAGATGGACTGACAAGCCACTTTTTTCTTTTATATGACTATTTGACACTTAGAATGCAGGAGAAGAAATAAGCGGTTGTCATGACAACAGCTGAAAAACAGTCTTGATGACCATTAGTGAAAGGTGCCTATTAGGATAGTTCATTATGAGATGCCCCCTTTGACCTGACTTCATGGCACACTGCATTTTCCTGACTACATCCTTAAAAAGCCAACCTCATGAAAGAACTTATCTAAACTAAAGTCAAAGAACCCCACATAATAATGCACTTTACCTCCTGAACTTCTTTATCATGAAGCTTAACTGCTACAGCATGGCACTGGCAATACCAAGGTTACAGGTTCAATTCCTAGGGAATTACAGGTTAAATCTATCTTGAATGCACTGTACAGTAAGTGTCTTTGGATAAAACATCTTCTAAATGGGTACATGGTAAACAGTGGTTATTACGAAAATGACACCTGTCAAGTTTCATTTATTTAGCTGTAAGTTGCTTCTTATTTAAACTAAAAGCTTTAACAAAACTGTAATGTGGTTGTTTGAAAAGTGAAATATTCTGTCTGTTAAACTAAACAGAGGCAAAGATTTGTTTCTGCCACAAGTACACACATTCCCCTTGAGTTGTTCTGCAGAAAGACACTACAAGGTATTGCCTTGTAGCAGCAGAGCCAAAAGGCTTTTGATGTTTAGTTGCTATAGAGTTAATCTAACACTGTTGATTCTGACAGTTTTCGTTGTTTAATTGTGCTTCAGGGGATTGAAGACAGAGCTGCGTATGGATCTTGTGTCATTACAGTAAAGATGGAAACCATTCTCCTTTTTATTTCATCCCAAAGCCTGCATTCAGCCATTCTTACAGCACTCAGAATGAGGACTGAATTTGAATTGATTTCCAATCAGCAGGGTTGAGTGGGAATGCAGCACTCTGCATGCTGTGGGGCTTCTGGTTTCTGACAGAGTTAGAGATGTTTGGTTTAAAGGCTCATGGTGAAGTGAAAGACTTGTGAATTGAGAAAGAATTCAGACATGTGGCTCTGAGGCATGATTCTTATGTGAATTGACGGCTTTGGCTCTGGCCTTCAGAACAGCCATTGGATCAGTGGCCTCCTACTTCAACAATTCCCCAGATTTCTGTCCCCTTTCTTTAACTGAGTGAGCGGCGCATGCTGGTTCCAAGGCACAAAGTCACTCCAGATCATTCACTTTCCCAACTCCTCTATGGTGCCACGATATCATTTAAGAAACACCAAAATCACAACACATTACTATATATATATATATATATATATATATATATATATATATATATATATATATATATATATATATAAATATAAAAATATATATATATATAAAAAAAAAAAAAAATTTTATAAAAAAAAAAAAAAAAAAAATTTACCTGTATATGCTTTTCCCCTGGTAGCTGTTACCTAATCAAACCTATAATCTTTCCTGGGCTTCAGGTTAGTATTTTTTATTTTTACACAGCAACAAGAGAAATCAGAATAATCAAGGCATTAGGACAACAAGTAACACAATATGAGACTGAGTCTATTCATGTATGTGATACTCATAAACCCAGCTATGTAAACACGACTGAGGAAATCATTTCAGAGCATGGCTTGCATATCATTATATAAATCATGCCAGAACTGAAACTTTTACTGTATATTAAACATGCCAAAGAAATCACAGCTTTCCTGGAAAGTCAAGTCTCAGCTGGTGGATTCAAATCTCACATACCCCAGAGACAGAAGCTTCACTACGGAATACAGTAAATAATTGACAAACGTTGTCCTATTAGCAGAGCCATACTATAATATAGACAGGCCCATCTGGGAAAGGATCTGTTGATATAAACTGTAAACCTATTACATTCTGGTGGTTGATCTTATTCCACCATTAGCGTCATCTGTTTCTGTAAGCTCTCAGATGTTACTCCATAAAGATTTTGAGGCTTCTAAATGAAGGAAAAGACTTTACATTATTTATGAAATATATATTATATAAAAAAAATAAATAAAAAATAAAAAAAAAAAAATAATAAAAATTGGGGTTTATAAAAAAAAAAAAAAAAAAAAAAAAAAAAAAAAAAAATAATATATTAAAAAAAAATTTTTTTTTTAAAATTAGAAACATTATTTATGTTACTAATATGGTCATTGATAAGCTCATTGCTAAAAGAATAAATGAGGTCATCACTGATATCACCAGAGGATTTGTCCTCAGTGTTACAATGGATGAGGTCATAAACAAGCTGTTGATAAAGTCTCAAATAAGCTGTCTAATAAGGTCATATAAGGTCAGGTCTAATACAGTTTTTCGAAGCTGGATTATGTTTATTCATATAGCAGACATTTCTATCCAAATCAATTTACAAATGAAGAATACAACAAAGCTTAAACGTTTGCCTCACTCTCCTAATCCCACAGAAATCGCCATCATTTACTTATTTATAGCAATTTCTTTTATTACTTTATAATTTGTCTGGTTTTAATAATGCAATGGGTTTGCAACCAAATTCAGCAAGAAGCTTCTGTATCAAGGGCTCGTTCCATCACACAGTGCATGTCTATCACAGTTTTTACCCAAGTTTAAAAAGCTCTCTGATGGCAGTATATCCTCAAAATATTATCCCAGAGCTGAGTAGAGGTGAGAAGAGTGTCCTCAGGTGTAGTTTGACAGCAGAGCAGGAGAGGGAAGAGAGAGTGGATGGAAAATAGTGCTGACATATAAGACAGGATGATGGCACTTATCCGGGCAGCAATGATTCACAAGAGCAGAGCTTCACAATCACTAGCCCAACACCAAACTCTCTTATTAAGATAATAATTTTAAGGCAACTTAAGATACTCTAGTCTGGACAGTTATCAATAAAATTAGTATAAAAATATAGCAAAATTGTTCATTCATTTTTATACTATTATAGTATGTATAACAACAGTAACACTTTTATCCTTTTTATTTTTCATAAACGCAAATAAAACCATGGTTTTCTCAACAGCTGCACTCCAAAGAGGTCAGGTGTACGATACCTGAGAGCACTTGGATGTCCTCAGAGGGGATCAAAAGCAAAGACTGGTCTACCAGAGCACCAGGCTCCCCATCTCACTGTGTAATACGAATCACAATGACTTCGGTCTGCCCTTCTATTTACAGCCTGTCTCAAGGCTATTCCCAGAGAAACCTGCACATCCGAGAAGAAAAGTGGCTGGATCAGAACAGCGTCTCTGGGAAAGAGTATAACAAATTGCCCATTATTCTTCTTACTTTCATTAAAGTATAACTATGGTCATACTTTATTCACACAGGACATGAATATCCTGTAAATACATAATTAATACTGTAATACTGAGGGATGTAGGACTCAATAGATATGACCCTGACTGCATAATGCAACAAAGGACCTTAAATGTAGATCAAATCCCAACACTCACTATATTAGTTATATCTGCATACTAAGTGTCGAGACCTGGGCAACGTTTAATATTCCCAGAGATCAGTAGTTATAAGTTTCCTCTTTGTTTGACTTTCCATAAAACATGCATATGTTTTATCATACATTATTTTAATGAGACAGCGACACCAGCACTGCATTTCAAAGCACTGCTACTGTCATCGTTTGTCAGCACCCTCAAATATTTCCATCTGTCTCAATACTGCCAGACCTTACGATTTATTTCTCCAGCAGTTCCTTCTCACACTCTTCTCTGCTGAAACACCAAGCGCACTATTTCATCTCAGATAGGAAGTCTATTTGTTTTGCTCCTTTTTTTTGCTCTGTGTAAATTTACTTTCTCAAGTCGTATATCTCCCTGATCCTGCCTGCAAACAATATTTCTCGGGTTTTATTGCCCCAGTCTCATCCACAGAATCGAGCCTGACAAGCTTGTTACACTTGCAGCAACAACAGAAAATACCACAGAGACTAAAACCTCTGAAAGAAGTTTCTTGCTGTGTATTTTTATGAAACATTGCAGGTGCTACAGTAAGTATGTTTATCTGAAGATGAATTATTAAAATGTGCAATTTCAAGATGAAAAATTATAAAGCATTTTAGACAAGTCATAACCGAGCCCTCATATAAGCATCACAGGATTCAGAAAGTCTATTGGCTAATCATCAGGGTTTCTAATCAGGGGCAGAGCTTTTCTTTTTACTTAATGAATGGAAATAGAAAAGTCTGTGTTATGGGTAAATTATCCTAAATCAATAAAGAACAAGCCTATATCAAAGGGAAAATTAAAGTCATATTTATGCATTTAGTTAAAGTTTTCATGTCAAAAAATATTGCTAAATTATGTGAGCATATATTTAAAAGGCTTGACTGCTTACCTCAGCCACAGGAATACAGCACCCCAGGTACCCATTAAAGTTCCTCTAGTAAGTTCTAATACAAAAGTTGCTCATTCAGTCCTAAACAGGAGTGACCTAGAAACTTTCTTAAAATCAAAATCCTGCATTATCACCACTGTGCCTTTGAGGAAGGTTCTTAACCCTTATTCAGCTCCTGTGCAGATTAATGCTGCTGATGCACATGCTCAATTTCTCACATTTATGTCGACTCGTACAGAATGTATAAATTCATACAGCCAGGGAAACAATTATTTTATGGGTGGAGCCTCCTTGCTTAGGCACAATAAATAAGATAAAATAAATTATAAAAAAAATTACATATACTTTAAGACCCCGGACAATAATGTCCCAATTAACACAATGACCCTGACCCACAAGGAGTCTGTACCTACAACTGTACCGTTAGCTTTGCTAAAATGTGCAGATTTCCACTACATCCGACCACCCATCATGCACAGTTTTAAACATCCCAAAGGCATGTTTGTTTATGAAATATTTGAGGCTAATTAATTAAGCTTTTAGCCAGCAGGTGTCTAGTACTCTTAGCTCCATTTAACACGTTTCAGAGCCTTTAGAGCTAACTTGTCAAAATAAAATGATTCTGAGTAGATATTGCATGGAGAAAATCCAGTTATACATGGGTTGGAGATCAGCATTAAAAACGTTGTCACATTCATCACTCCTTCATACAACATACTGCCCAAAATGAAAGGCATGTCCCAAGACACCCAAAAATACTAAAAAAATACTAAAAAGACAGTCCGTCTACTGTGACTCAGTATTTAGAACAAGCAGAGATGAACTATCCATCGCCTTTTAGGCTACAGTACTTCAGTTGTGAAGAAGCTTGTGTATTTTTATCCCACCAAGGTTAATTAGAAATTCTTGTCAGGCATGAAGAAAGCTTTTGTCTCAATCCCCTGTGACATTTCACATCAGATTTTAATATTTTACGCATAGTATAATATAAAGAAAACAGGACTTTAAACACTTGTGCTTTGAAAACTTGTGCTTGAGAAACACTTGTTTCTCAGTATGACATTTTCTGTAAAACAAGTTCAGCTACTTTGTAAACAACCAGTTGTACAGTATATCAACAAAACGTCTTAAAAGGAGAAGAGTTTCATTTTATGCAGTTTTATTCTGTATTCTTTTTCACTGCTGTACAGAACTGTGGTGAACACCATAGATTTTAAAATAACACCAATTCAAGATTATATATTCAGACTATTTAGCGACATACTGTATTTTATCTTGTGGAAACTGTACCTCTGGTCAAAACATTTTGTGATGTGATTTTTGCAGTTGATTTCTCACATCTGAACTGATTACATTTCTCACCACTGCACACTGGTCACAACTCTCACCCTTTTGAGCTCTGCTTTGAAAGAAAGAAAGGTTGGAACCATAGTCTGCTGGGTAGTGACCATGCTCTAATTTTGTGTGGTGTTGCTTTTGCAGGTAACTCAAGTTCAAATCTAGCTTTTGTCATTTGTCAATACCAGTCTGCCATATGATTTTCACCATTTCCTGTTTCTTCTCTGAATGGCCATTTCTATCAGGGCAAAAAGCCCTTAAATTAAAAACAGCTCAAAATTGATATTAAATGTGAAATTTAAAATATGCAGGTAGTAAACTTTTGACCTTGTTGAAGATCAGCATGAAGATCAGCATTTCTGATTGCCAGGAAATGTTGTGCATTAAATGTTTTCTTGTGTTGGTGGGGTCTTGTTCAGCACCACTTCTTGTTGGTCCAGGTTGGTTCGTTGTTGGTTCACTGTTTAGTGCTGATTTAGGGGTTGTCTGTTAGATACCAGTCTGATAACCACCAAACCAGTACTAAACAGCGTAAACTAGCTGAACCAGCATGGAACTTCATGATGGTCTGATGTTTTCAGCAAGGACCTTCATCATCCAATACAGTAAAATTGCTCTTTTAGAAACTTCACAGTAAATTATGGTATTGTTATTTAAATGAATCTGTTGCCATGACATGTATGCTAATTAAACCAAAATGTTCTATGAATTAAAAAAGTCAGAATTAAAAGACTGGGTCATATTTCTGCTCTCATTTCAAGGTCATACCCTCCAGTCTGGTTGGCATGAGGGACACACACCTGTTTGAATGTCAATTAACAATGCGACATTTTGCTTCACCATGGGATGTCATTATGGACACTTGTAGAATATGGCATGAATT
This sequence comes from Chromobotia macracanthus, assembly GCA_036877525.1. Classification (NCBI taxonomy): domain Eukaryota; kingdom Metazoa; phylum Chordata; class Actinopteri; order Cypriniformes; family Botiidae; genus Chromobotia; species Chromobotia macracanthus. Next base: position 1,491,398 of record JAZGTH010000115.1, read on the forward strand.
CTGAGGGCTGGCAAGACTTTAACTGTTGCAGTGTAAGAATGCACGGGTGCCACAATCAGTTCAGCTATAAATGGCTACACGCTCACGTCATCATAGGAGGGGCACTAAATTAGATGCAGATGTTCAGCTTTCAGCATCCATCTATTGAAAAGGGTTTCATTACATACCAAATAAAGCTTTCCCAGACCTCCCCCATACTCACTGTACTGATGCTCTCTCTGCTAATGTAAGCTGTCAGGAAACATGCGCTTATCAGTAAACATATTATAACTGAGTGAAGTGTATGCACGTGTGTGTGCAGGTGTTTGGCCAAGCGTTTAAACATATCACAAATTTGTAAGGACATTGTAAGTGGTGCTACTTCAGGTGGTGAAAAACAGTCAAATCATGTTTTTCTTTAGATACAATAATGTCAACAGATTTATGTAATGATTAAATTTGGGTGATATGGGTCATAATAGCATAGCCTGAAAATATTAGCCTGGTATGACAACAGTGAAAGTCATTGAGATATAACGTGGTGATACAAACCTGTGCAAGTGTGCAGTGTTGTATACTTAATGCTCAGTTATATATATATATATATATATTATATTACTATCTGTTTATAACAGAGGCCAGTAAGCATTATGAGTCCATTTTCTCACAGGAATTCACTACATGAATCATTTCACCTTTGATCACTGCAAATAGCAGAATTTCATTATACTAACAGAGTATTTGTGACTGTTTTTATTTAATAGAACACGCTGTGCAGACTCATTTCAATAATTTGTTGCTGATGCTTTGTGTTGAGCAAGACGTGATCATAAAGTGAAATCTTCAAGCAGCTTTTAGTTCTCTTATAAAATACAAGGTTTCTGCACTCTTCTTTAATTTTTGTATTTTTCATTGTGAAATCATTTTGCTCTAGTTTAATAGATCAAAACGGAATGTCTAATTTTGTAATGTCCCTCAACATAAATAAATACATAAATATATACATACGTACATAATTGCGCTTGTGATAACACAGAAATACTATACTGCCCTCTTCTGGTGAAGTGCCGAATCCCATCTAGGTACGTGTCCTATCTAGGTGATAAGCAGGTTCTACAGGGTAATTAAACCTATAAAAAACGAATCGTTATTAATCTCATAATTTCTTTCAGTCCGTTTTAAGCAAATAAATCGTGTGCACAATAATATGTACAATATTGATTTTATAAAGTATGAAGCAATAAAGTTGTGACTTAACATGAATAAATAAATTCACTCTTAAGTGACTTAAGCCCAAGACTCCTTTTTGTGGTATAACATGTACTGATCAATCATTCACAAAAAGACAAGGAACGTGTATTAAGAAAGTAAATAGCATAAATTGTTATTAGTTTATTTTAAAGAGGAGTCAATGACTCAGCAACGCCATTCATTTATTAATTTGTTTATTAAAATAGACAATAGACATAAAAGTATAGCTTCTATACTTGCAAGAGAAAATATGTAAATTTGTATATATAAATGTTACATTTATGTTTCAACAACATCAAATCATTGTCAAATCATCAACTTTATCATTATTATTTAGCTCAGATGTTTTTCTGTCTGGCTAGCCCAGCTAATTTGTATGCTGAAAACTGCTTGGTGTATTACTGGATCGATGTTCTCACCATGAGACTTCAGAACCAAATGTTGCATAAAGAAAGGCAATATTACTTTGAAGAGTACTATTCATCCATCCTTTGGCTTATTTTCCCCTCAATCATCTGAAAGAAGCCTTAGTGCCATCCTTTCTAAAGCCACTAGACTCAAGAATAGTTTCTTCTGATAGGTTATCAGACCACTCAACTGTGCCTGACACCTCCCTCTGCAACTATTTGGTAGGTCCTATAGATTCAGCAAAAACAAAAATGTATTTTGTGCAATATTCTGTGTTGTAATTTGTACCAAACTTTTTGGACAAATTTTTAGGGAGAAAAAACCCCCCCACAATTTAAACCCTTTTTTTAAAAAAAAAAATTTAAAAAAAAAAAAAAAAAAAACCCACCCCCTTTTCCACCCCCACAACCCCCCCCCCTTTTTTTTTTTTTTTAATTTTTTTTTTTCAAGAATTTTAGGAAATACAAATGCTACAAAATAGTACTATTGTGTTTTTCAGAAATGACAAGGATAAAACAACCTGGAAATAATATAAGCCAGAATCAAACTAACATCACCCACATGAGCACCATAGCACAACATATGCCCTGAGCAAAAGGCCACAGCTGCAACACAAACTGCTAACACACTAATAATGCACAAATACATGCAAAAAAAAAACTCAGTACAGAATATTACCAAATAATATAGTACTGTCAAGTTTCATTGATTTGTTTTATTCTGCAGTTAGATTGCTTTGTGGTTGCATAAACAAGTTCTAATCTAAATTAATAAGAAGTCAGTGGTTGCAGTCCCAATGTCTCTCAGGCAGCTGGGGCTCCATCATGGCCATCATCTCACTGTGTGTGAAGCAGAATGTAAAGACACAGAGCACTACAATGAGTCACATCTCACGCCAGCAGTCTCAGAGATACGACTGGCATGCAGCATGCCTCCCTGGCACACCCCCCTTTCCTACACCACACACTATTCTGGGACATGATTAAACCTCACACCTCCATCAGCACAGAAGTGTGGGCAATGTGGGACATGATCATTGAGAACCATGTGGGAGAAGACATGAGAAATGGAAGCAAGAGGGAAAAGGGGAAAAGAGCAACCTTTTTCATGACTCACACCGTTTTATTTCAGTGTGTTGTTTGGCTCTGATCTGATTGTAACAGATTATCTTCTACTTACTAAATTGATATTAAAATGTAAGGGAAATCACACAGGCCACACAATAATGTAGTGTGTTACTGAAGTTTCTGGTAAATCAAGTGTAAAGCAATGAATTATCAACTTTATAACTTTTTTATACTGTGTGATTCATGCCACAGGACAGCATCATGAACATCAACATGCAATCAGATGTCAAGTTTGCTTTTTTGACATATGTGAATACTTAAGATTAAATAGCTTAGATACTTGAACTTTGACCAACACTTTTACATTGGTAGCTGACGTCACATAGTTTTGGAAAGTTGACAGGTCGTGTGGTGTGACATGCTAAACTCCAGGTAAAACAATTTCAAAAAGCATTTTACTACGTATTTTATTACTATCACGCTAATAGACTTGTACACTTAATAAATTATGATTACATGTCATATTTGTACTTGAAAGAAAATGTATGTGTAAAACACTTTTAGGGCCATTTGAAAATGAGCTAAGCAAAAGGGTGATTAAAACAGTAAAAACCTTTGTGAAAAGAGCACCTATTGCAAAAACATTGTTATATATGTACAGCCTGCTATAGAGTATTTGCATAGAGTATGAATTGCCTTTCAGAGCACACCAGATGGCAGTGTCATACAAAAACAAAGTTGATGATGTATCAGCATATCTGTTTTGACTTTTAAAATTTTACTCAAAACGAAAGTGAATTTATTTTGTTTCCCTTTTATCTATGTATTTATACATATTTCTGACAGCATACTTGGAATGTGCTCCAAGTATAACTCAGTCGAGGGATAACTGAGTGTTGTACTTCAGTAAAGTTGTGGGAAGGGTTAACACAAATTCATTACATCATCGGCTCCAGTGAAACACAATAAAGAGCGGCCATCTTTTCACAACACTGAAAACTGCTACTCCAGCGAAGAAAGAAAATAAATGTTTTATTCATTTTATTCTGGACGTGTCATTTATGCGAACGCATTTAATGTGGATGCCAAAACCACTGGTAAGATTCCTCGCCTTGAGCGCAACGTTTATCTGCTGTTGCTTCATTGTATATATATGAGATGCAAATGCCGCACAAGTGAATGATAGATTGCAGTCTGTAACAAAGATACACACTTAATTCAGATGAATTAGTCTTACACTGTATTTGTACCCGACGGATGACTTTCATTAGGAGATTTTCACAGCTGGCACATTATGTCAGTTTTGCAACGCTGAGTAATTGTATGGAATATTTGGCAACACCGTATGAATGACAGTACTGATATGCCGGCTTAGTATAAAACAAGATTAACTTGATCACAACTTTTAAAGGTAGTGGTTTATCAAGATTACAGTTATACATTAGTAATGTAATAGATTTGTAATCGTTTTTGGACTGAACAACTACAGGAAACTCTTTTGTTCACACTAAAATTATGAGATTGTATGTCTCATAATTGGTCAAAGAGGTACTTGTATTGATTTGTTGCATTATTATCAGTCCACAAACGTTTTTATTATAGATAATTATAGATGTAAATGTGTGCTGAAATATTAATGCATTTATATTCTGGGATTCATTCAAACTCATCAGGTGTGATCGTGTTGGGTTTTTAGCTTGTCTGGTATTTGTTGCCCTGAACTAGTGAAAAGGTCTTTATGGTTTATTAAATTATTGCTAACTATGTACACACTCATGGCACTATGGGTGTGTCTGCAAGGCAACATTGTTGAACATTGTTATGTTATTAATCAATGTTATTATGCCTATACTACAGGCCACATTTCCTTGCAATATGTTAAGCATTTATATTTTAATACTTTTATTGAAATGTTTTTGTGTAAATCATAAAAATCTTTTCAACAGGGTTTGGTCCTTTGACCTATAATGTCACTGTACACATGTACTGTTATTGCTTACTACTTGTAATTTTAATACCCAAAGAAGTGCATACTGTAAACTTTACACAAGACTGGCAGGAGACAAACTGAGTAGATAGTGAATGTGTGTTATTATTAAGTGTAATATGGGAATGCAGCTTTTAAAGGGCAGAGCCATGTGTTTTAACTCTGTTTATCTGTGCCAGTTTGCCTGCATAGTATCATAGTATATTGCCGTTATTTCATGCTGTTTTTTTTTCCACAAAGGCTGTACAGCATCTTAGCTTATGTAATATTATGTATAAAGGATTTAGGCTTCAGGTCAGTCTTGGTAAAAAAGATTGTTTTTGAGATACATTTATTATATTATTTGATATTATGATATTATTTATTAGTAGTAGCACACTGTTTTATTATTGTCAGATTTTTAAAATATTATTTCTTACCTAAATATAACTCAGAGAATGCCTTTAATGCAATTATTGGACATTGACCAGAAAAATAAAGCATTCTTCACGCATGACAGACTGTATCGTACCCACCACAGAGGTTAACCACAGCATATTTACCTACTTGAGTTATTTCTCAACCAGTATCTGCTAAAAAGATGATTGATCAAGTCTGTTCCCACTCTGTGAATTAAAATTATACTACATGCCAAAAGTTTTCGGTAAGGGTTAGGTTTAGTTGATAGACTATACAGTTTGTACAGTATTAAAACCATTACGTCTATTGAGAGTCCTCATAAACCACATATGACAACATGGGGACCTATAGACCCCTGCTGTGCTCAAGCAAGACCTGGGAGCTTGAGCTTGAGGAACTGATATTTATAGTGACTGTAAGCATTGTGTGTCCCTGGTGGTCTGGACATTGTTTTCTTAGTCTGTTGCGTCGCCTGTTTGACTTAAAGCTTGAGGCTTTAACATCTTTATCATTACCTGTAATCATTGGGTAAATGTTATTTTGTGCATTTGAACCGTATTTTGTTCACAAACAAGAATGAGATCATTGCTTTTTTTAGGTTGCACTGTTCTGTTAAACTAAACATCTTCCGGGAGTTTAAATTTCAAACTAATTTCTATTATGAAGAGAACTAGTACAAACAACCATTTTTTTGTACACCACTCGTATGACGGAATATAACAACATTCCTCTGACGTCATGTGCTGTGACCTCATAGGCTTTGAAGCTGAGGTACTGGATTAGTATTTATGCTTTTGTGTCTTCAGATCAAATCTGTCAACATAATTTGTAATCCAATGTTACAAACACAAGATCAGACCTCTCAAATGTTTGCCAAATTTGTGTGGGACGCTGCTCACTGGTAATGTTAAACTAAGGTTGTCGTGGATCACCATATACTGTAGCTGTCCTAAATGTCCCTCAGTATGTTAGAAAATAAAACCAAAGCTCCAGTCAGTAGGAATGTCATTTCAGTAACATCATTGTTCCCTTGAGCAGGAACATTTTGTGCATTGATGTCTGGTTTCGATAGGATTTTATTTACTTAAATATAAAAGAGAACACAATGAAAGCCCGTATTTCATCACTTCGGCTATCAATTGAAATGATCAACAGGTTTAGGTCATTGTTTGCCACGAAGATGCTTGATGAAAATGACACGCTATCATGAATCATACTGACAAACATCCGTTGTGCTGAGAAAGCTAAATAATTTGTGAAGTTTCTTGGAAAGCCACAGAAAACACACAATGCATGTTGCATCATGTTGTTGTGAAAGTGGGAAGATGATATTGGGAAGTAATAACATAAATGCGTGAGAACCAGACAGCCAGATTTAAAACCTGATCATTTTTGTGCATTAAGTGAATCTGTGTCTTTCTTTTGTTTGATTTATAAATTAAATCTAATATGCTGATTGGCTGGTAACAGGCTATTTTGGTTTATGGTTTAGTAATCTGCCCACTACTGACTCCCCACTGAATCTTGTTGTGATTGGATGAGGGGAAGTGGGAGGAGCAAAGGCCATGTGTACTTTGCTCCGGGACGGTCCCTTGGGAGTTAGTTGGCTTTCTGGGAAAGTTGGTTAAAATGTGGGATCATTTTAAGGAATGGCAAAGGAATTTTCCCCCATCTTTTCTTTCCTCACTGGAGCTGTTCTCGCAGTGTTTTCTTTCTGCAGACTCCCGATGCCTGCATTCTCAACAAACATGGAAAAGCATTGGAGGGGTTTCATTTTTATGATGCTTATTCTGGCTGGTCTCACAGCTATATTTAGCATCACAGCTGACCCCCTCCAATTTACTGTGGATGATTCATTCAGAGTTTGTGTGGGCTGAAATTCTCATTGTGTAGTAATGCTGTAACACGGCCATAATGTGTTCAGCCAAACACCATTTGGAACGAGGTTTGGACTTTACGGAACAACTGCGAACTATTCAAACAACCAGAATTGAAAAATACACAAAGATTTTTCCATTCAGCATAAACTAGGTTTAGACTCCTAAATTGCTGCATGTTAAGCAATTTGTGTTTCCGATTGGGTTAAAACAGAAAGTCCATTACAATGTGTGAATGTGTTTGTTGGTGAGCCACAGTCCAGCCCTCTGGGGAAACGTAAATTGTTTGTACTAACTGTTCAGTCATGCATAACCTCACTTCCTGTTCTAGGTGGAGTGTAAACCCAACACAAAGTATCCACAGCAGTTGAGGTGTGGCAAAGCCTTAGTTGGTTAGTTTTTTGGCAGCTGGCAGGAGGACGGTGTCCATGATTGGCCCATGTTTTCCTTTCAAAATCACAGACGTAATTTTGTTTGAGGTTTTAAAGTTCTGCTGGACTGGGATGAATTCTCAGAGTGTCACTGAGAAGGGCTTAATAGTGATCCTTAGCGAGAAAACAGCCGAAAGTCTTTAAAGTCTGTGGAATAAGACTGAAAGCAGGGAATTTGAGCAGCTTAGAAGGCAAGCCATTGGCTTAAGTCAGTCATGGTGGTTTGTATGCCTGGAAGAGTTAAGACATTCATCAGCCTGTTATTTTTAATTTGCAAAAGATAAGGAGATCACAGTGCTTACTGAGTCACTTAAGCTGTTTTTCATGCTTTCCATAGAAAGTGATTTTGCCATAACTTAAGCATACGGTTCTTTAGTTCACTTATTTAGGATCAAGCTGGTAAAAAACCCAAAGACCCCATGAAAAGGCTTGATGAGCACAGTTTCAATGCTGGCCTGTGTTTTTCCTATTGAGTTTATTACTTATTGACGTATCAGAGGGATTTGTGTGGAGCAGGAGTCATCAGTGTTTTTGCTCCATATTCCTGAAAGAGAGAAATTGTTTATTTTTTAAATTCACATATTTGCTAAATGTGAATTTTGTCATACAATTCTGGGAGTGATATGAGGGTAGGTGGATGATTATAGTCTTAGCTGACCAATGTGAATTGTAGAGCAACACAGTTCTTCTGTCACAGAATTTTAGACAAGTGGCACCTTTTAAACTTACAGCTGTTGAATCTACCTACAGCAGCTGATTTTCAAATACAAATACAATTTTTTTTGTTTTATTATTATCTTTTGCATTCAAAATTCACTTTAAAAAAGAGCAGGTCCTGATGCTTCTCACAGTAAGAATAAAGATAAGAAGTAAACGCAGTATTTCAGATAAAGTATTTCAGTTAAACAAGGTATTATCGGCTGAATATTTGTCTTGTACTTGTTTGCAGAGGTTGTGTTTGAGAGCCAAGCATAGACCCTCATGAGCTTATTTACATATCTCTTCATGACCTCTTCTGTAGAGTGGCACATGTCCATAAATATCTGTCATGCTATTGTTTAGCCATTAATCAGTGCAGAAGCAGATTGCTGTTTCCACAGCAACCGCATTGATTAGATGCAAACTACTCTTTCCTTCTCTGCTTCACTGCTGTTTTGCCAGCAGTATGGGATGATTCGGCTTTCACCTATGAGGAACTGTGCTTAATAGGAATTATTATATAGTTTTTACAGTTGTAATTTTAATGTCAAACTTTTCCTCTTTGTTTTACAGACACCATGACCTAGTGATCATCAACAGGAAGACAGTGGCTCAGAGAGTCCCACCACTCCCCTGCCCTCTGCTCCTCTGAGAGGTAAATGTCATCCTCAGGAACACATTATAATTAAAGTGGTAAAGTTACAGTGCCTTTTGCAAACTGTTTTTATTCAAATAGTTGTGTAGGGGTTTATCAACTTTTATACAGTTTTCTAATTGATCTGCTGTTTGTTTTGGTTAATTTAACATTTTAAAGGAGATATGCTACTATGATAAAAATGCATTGGTGAAGTAATTTGGGAAGATTATGTTATTTTCACATTGCATGGATGTCTGATAAGATTTTGGTAGGTAATAATAGGCAGTGATGTTTCATGAGTGTCACATCGATGAGGACCAGAGCACAAGTTCACTGTTATGATTAATTGATTTTTGCTTCAGCAAGGTACTATGTTAAATCTTCATGACTTAAACATTTTAGGAGGAACACACATGCTTCATATACATTGTGAAATGTAGATCCTAGACTTTCTTAGATAATACAATGAGCAGAATGTTTTCAAATGCTTGTGGTTGACGCACGTGGCTCAAAAGGAAAACATGGGATTGAAGGCATGTGTCTGTGCATGTTCTCATGATCAGCCCTTAAAAACCCGAGCCTCAATAGAGAGGATCACCATGAGAAGGTGGTGGGTGTCATTGGAAACATTAGAGAAGCAAGAAGCTTCTCTGATGACTAAAACAGTGACTTGACTCACGTTGCTTCATAGTGGATTAATAACAATACTAACCAGTGTTGTCTGGCTAGTTGATTTAATAAGTTGTTTGGTTCAAGATTAAATTTCTAAACAATTACTCATAAGATTATTTTAAAAGTTGTTTTTATAAAATCACTTTAATTTGTGTAGTTCATCACTTTGCAGTTTGCACACAGGCAAACCTCCATCCTTCCACAAAGAGAAAGAAACAAACCTCTGCGTGAAGCTGTCCAGACAGACACATATCTGTGGTTTTGCCAAGCCAAATCCACTTTGTCTGCAGCTTGGCATGGAGGGAAGAAGCGGCCAAGCCCAGGATTTGTCTTTGACAGTAGTGTTGCATTGCAGGATACCTGTAGCTTTGGCTTCCATTAGTCAATCTGTCTTCTGTTATGCTGCCTCATTGAATTCCAGTCCAATGGAAGCAGAAGCGACTTTTGTTTCGAAACCAACATCATGCACGATACATTCTGAGTTTAGTAGAGATAGTTCACATGCAAACATAAATGGTTTGTTTTGGAAGCTATTGTATGTACCGTTGCCTGTTTAAAAAGTATGTGTGCTGCCTGCTCATGATATCTGTGAGCACTAATCAAGTTATGTTGGAATATATCAAAAAGAATTAAAATGAGTGTGTTTGCTTTTAATCAGAAATAATTCAAATAGTTAAGAAATTACATTTAAGTATTTCTCTCTTACAGCCAATGAAATTTAGTTAATCAGTATATAATCATAGAAGAGTGAATGTAGCTAACAGTTTGTTTGTTTGTTTGTTTGTTTGTTTGTTTGAAATTGTAAATAAGCGTCTGCAGCCACAGGGCAATTGTTCATCATTTATTATGGGCCCTTACTTTCACCTTATGCAATACTTGTTGATCATATAATTGCAAAAGTGAACAAGATTTTTAAATCATTTTACTTTATAAAATAATATTTTATAGATAATACGTCATACTTTATAGAGCCTTTTGGTTCTTTGTTTCATAAATCTACATAATTAACTTAACTAATTAAACATTATTAATTAGCACATTGCTAAATTGGACTGTGTAGATATTACAGACTTCCATTTTAAGTGGTCTGTCGGTGTACAGTGATGTAGATCACATTGCACAGAGAGCATCTGTCAAAAAACACATTAAACAGCTGGCCCAGACTTGCTGCTTGGATTCATTCCCATATACTGTGTTCTGGATTATGGCCACAACAAGGCACTTGCTGCACTTGAGGAGTGAGGAGTTAAAACTTTTTTATAGGGATTACTGGGAGTACCATCAAACTTATTTCATTAAATACAAGGGAGTGTAGTGTAAAAGGTTGGGAAAGGGTGTTTACCAGTCCCATTTCATTCTAGTTATTTAAAGGAAGCTCTGTGAAATAAGAGCATTTCTTGGGTTTACCATCCCATACTTTCCTCCTTTTCTTGTGGCTTTATCACATGATTTGTCCAGGATCTTAGCAATGTGAGAAGTTGACCGCTAATCCCGGCTGAAGTTTCTGAACAATCATTCCCCTCACAAGTACATTAGATGTGATGCCACACCCCAACAACAACAACATGCAACTCCATTAGAGCTTTCCAGTTGCATAAGGGCTGCAAAACACTTGAAAGACTTTTGTTTCTTTTTGCCAGACTGCAGTTTGAGGTCCCCGCCAGTCGCTTGTACTGCTGTACAGACTGTGGTACTTTCCAGGGAGAGACCCTCACCTCTCACCCCAAAGAGATATGGAACTCCGGGAGAGTCTGAGAGTGGAGGGGGATTCGGGCATGATGGGGGTCCTGGTGCCGAGCCCACAGAGTGAAGCAGTGACCCATGACATGGAGGAACTGTCTCTGAAGCCCACTCAGACCCTTCCACCCCTTAAAGAGCGCAAGAACGGTGAGTGAGTCGGTTTGGTCAAGTCCTTAGGCCAGTACTCTGCTCCCAAGCCCCTATTTCCTCCTTATCTATTAAACTGCCGCCTTGATTTGACAATGAGAAAATAAGGACCGTCTGACTGTTGAGAAATTTGTTTGTGGTTAGATGTGAAGAATTACACAGGAATTGTTTGCGGAAGTTGTATAATCAGGGCTTACATGCTCCCTTAACTCTTTTCCAAAATGTTCTTGGCTCACTTTTGGATTTCATGACTTGTAAAGTAATTTTTGTGTCAAATATAATTGATGAAAGTGTCCGATATACTGTAGAAGATTCAAGCTAATGTTTCTGCTGTTGACGGAACTTGATAGCTCTGAAAAATGTTGACTGTTGATTATTGTGATTTTATCATCTTGCCTTTACTGGCCCTTCTGTCTGGCTCTCACAATCACAGCCTAACACTCCAGTCTGGAAATGTTTTACTGGTATGTAAACCCTAGTGAGAAAGGACAGATGGCCTGGTCCAGTGGGCAGTCTGGCACTAAACCTTCTCGATCTATTGACATCTGTCCTTTCACTGACTGAGCCGACTGCCGAACAAGAGTTCATGTCTTGCTCTCTGTGGACGTCCCTGCCCTTGAGAATGTCAGTGTGTCCCGGGGCTGCTGGGTAATTTAGTGCACAAGAGAAGGAAGTAGACCTCACCAGGCATGTTATATTTTAACGCCCACAATATGACTCTCTTTACTTTCTGTGTTAATCAGTGGTTTTCTCAGACTGGTTACCTTGAAATACACAAGAAACTGTGACTCACACAGAGACTTTAATATCTAACATGACCTCGGAATTACCCTGTTCATTTTTTGACCCTAACAAACGCATGAAGTCATTTTATTTCCATGGTTTTTGTATAAAAATACAAGATATTTAGAAATTTCATGATGTTTTTCTGATGTCTCTAAGTGGGCCCCTGAATATTTATATCCTTGAATTATGACACTGTTTTTTTGTGAGTATTTAATATTTAAGGCCTTAGGGACAGGGTTGACTTAACGACATGCTCATTTAAAAACCCAGGATATTAGGAGGAGGTTAGAGTATGGCCTTAGTGCAAGGTGTTCATAATAAGAACATAATGTGCAAGAAACGGGCTCATAAATATCCTGTTATAAAAGAAACCCACTCACAATATATCAAATACAAGGCATTGTTTCTGCTGTTTATCAGCTTTAAGATATAAGCTCAGTGTTGAGTAAATGTCATTTATCAGAACAATTGCACCAATAAATACCTTTAAAGGAACACACATTTCTTGTATTTAAAGACCAGCCAAAAATGTTTCAAGTGGATTGTTTTGCTGCCAATAGCATTCTGTTAATTGATTCCTGCTCCCTTGTGTCTAAAGATATTTTGATCTCCAAGTGGGTTTGTTTCCCTCATCTGCACCAACTGTTCCTGTTCATGCTACAGAACAGACATTACCATCCTTCCTCTTTTAAAATTACCCAGCTAGTCATATTTAAACTTAGTGTCACTGTTTTAATAAGTTCCTATTAAACATCCTATTAAACACAGTTTCCCATTTTGTATCAGCACCTACATATTCACAGGTCTGCATATCTTGCATTCTATCATACTTGGCATTGAGTTATGACCATTATACCACAGAATGACCAGCTGACCAGAAATGGACTGTTCACACAATCTCTCAATCTTCAGCTGGATCAGTCTGGCTGTAAAGTCCACACACCCTCCCCTGTTTTTAATCACTCAGGGTGATTCAGATAGAATTTAAATATTTTCTTTCCCTCTTAGCAATATTAATCTCCAGTTATTTTGACAGAGATCACTGATTGTAGATAAGAGAAAATGTAATGGCATTTTTGCATGGAATCCCATAAGACACTTGGTGTTTTATTAGAAAGACAATCAAATACAAACAAGAAAGTGAAATGTTAAATCTCATTTGTAACCACCAGATATGATCTGTTTACGGCCACACAGTGAGTGACAAACACAAACAGAAATATCCTTATGGCTGCTGCTTGATTGTTTTTGTCATGTTTGGTCTGTGACAGTATGTTTTGGTAGGAAAGAATGTCCAAAAATGAGTTGTCTAGCTGCTTGAAGTAGTGTACAATAAAAGAATATCATTGTAGAAGATTGAGATAAACATAGTTGCATATAGTTCCTTTTTCCTGTTTAAGATCATACATACTAAGTTAAGTCATTGTCTAGTGATCAGTGCTGTTGAAGGGTTAACTGCTACAAGCTTTAGCCCCACCTCTCCTGCCCGTCACCAACAGAGCCTGAGCAGAACCACTGCAGAGCGCACACACATGCTTGATCTGCTGAGAACTACATGCCCACAAACACTCACACAAGCAGTCTAGAGACAGAGCCGGTGAAGGAAACCCGTCTGAACAAGCTGGAATCAAACGCCAGGCTGGGGATTTTACAGAAAAATCTTGCTCTTTCGTCCTGGTCCTGATTTGCTAAAGCAATCCATGGGAGTCCAGACACAACCACTGTGTGATCCTTTTCTCAGCTCGATGGCCTGCCTTGAAGTGGAGACCTTAAATGTCTGCAGGGGTAAATCTAAATAATTAGAAATAAGTTTGTATGTGAGCAGTTTGATGTTGATACTAAGCATGAGTTTATGACATTAAACTGGGAAACAAGAGCATAGATACAGCAGCTTGTTATTATAATTGGAACACGTTAAAAAAATCCATTTGGTTGTCTTACAAAAAAAAATTATCAATGTCATGAAAGAAATTGTAGACATTTCTGTATTCTAATTGTTGTAAAATGCAATAATACTGATGATTGTAAAGGGAAAAAAGTAGGTTTTCTGAGGTTTGTCTGAGATCCATGTTATCACACTTGAGATAACTGCCAAGTTTTCATTCACACTCACACCCAAACATTACCTCACCATGCTGTTAATCATTTGGCTTCCTTATCAAGCCACTTCAGGAAGTTTATGTGCTTTTAATGCCTTATGGGAGGAACACCTTTACAGGTTTGGTCAGCAGTCTTTCAAACAAGCTATTGATTTATGACTTTTTAAGTATGAGTTACTGGTTGTTGGGAAAGTGCCCATCAATAATACATAGACCAAACAGTATATTTATTTATCAATTCTCAAACAAAGCCCATACAGTATGGTTAATTTGTCTTACTAGTGTATGGTTGGGCTTAAAAAAAAGCCGGGGGCTTTAAAGAGTAATTCACCCAAAAAACTTTGTGTAAGAAAATCTGGAAAGGACCCAAGAAAATCTGTGGTGTAATTTACTCAGCCTCATGTTGTTCCTAAATTATATTCTTTATACTGTCGAACACAGGAAGAAACATTTTGAAGAATGTTCATGCTGCTTATTGTGATAGTAAATGAGGACTGAGGCTTTTAGTCAGAAACATTTTGTCTAATGTATCATTTAGTTTTCCACAGATTATGCAAATGTCATTTGCAAAAGTCTGGAACCATATGAAATAAATGTTGACAGAATTCTTATTTGAATTTCTTATTTGGGTGACTGTCTCTTTAAGATTGAATTTTGGGAGAGGATTTTAGAGAACTGTAAGAAGAAGGGATCTAAGCTGCCTTTTGTTTATTGTACAGATTGAGGATGAGCTCTGCTCCAGCTTGAAAAGGTCAGTCAGGGTTCACCAGAGAACATCAGATTTGACATCTCAGCAAACACTGGGATGACTGCAGGCATGTCATGTACCACAAACTGATGTGAGGAGGATTGGGGTATTATTCTTCATCCATAAAATACCTGTTTTCCATCATGTTTCATTCGGCACATTGTTTTGAAAAAGATTCTTGCTTGTGGCATCGATCTTGATTTGTAATGGATAACTGTTTCAATATTAAACCCACTAGACCTTTTGGCACAAAGACAATGGAAAGCATGGGCCGGTACATAGTGTACCAAGCTTTTTGGGTTTTAGGAGGGCACTGAACATGCACTCAGCCCCTGTTAGTTTGTACACTTATTACCCAGCTGCTGTCTGGAGAATGGATGTGTTCTGTTTTGCTCTCACCCCCATGCCATTTCTAAAATCTTCTGTTTCCCAGGCCTTGTTCTCACAACAACTCAGTTTATTTTAGCTGGGGTGAGTCAGGCAAGAGTGGTCTCTCCTGGGAGCTCAGCAGGACTGGGTGTACTAGGCCTCATTCTACAGCCAATCAGATTCACTCTGTGCTGCCGGCGCTGATGATGGGCGAAGGGGGTGGGCTTGGTTAGTCTGCCGAGTACGTTCTGCTCTCCACCGGGTCGTTTGTCACCATCAGCCATCACCCTCCTCTTTAAACATTTTTGCAGAGGAGTAGTGTTATTCTCATGAACAAACATGTCCATGCTTGTTTGTTTATAAATTTGTACACCGAGCCACATCTGCGGTTTATTATAGTAAGGTAACTTTTAGCGCTGGCAAAGGTGAAGTACACTGTGCTTAATACCGCACATTTCACCTTTTCACTCATGCATTTGCTGTTTGTTTGATGTTCTTAGTTTTTAATGGATTAGTGTTTCCTCATACAAAAGAAAACCAAAGCAATTCTCTTTTCATGGGCAGCACATGCGAGGAGACTGTTGAGCCAGCTTTTTTAAATGACATCATCTCCAGAGGTTGATAGGACCACTGCAGTGTTTATTATTTTCACTCTTATGTGCTTTGGAGGCTGTGCTGTTGTTGATCTTTCTTATAAACAGATTTTAAGGGTCAACATCAATCTTTTGTCTCTTCTAATACTTTTGTTACGTTCAAATGAATAAAACTTTGGGTTGACCTTCAACCCTGTAATATTCAGAAACATTTTGAACACAACAGTTTTGAAAGAGAAATGTCATGGGTTATTAATAGTTATTTTATTATTTAATATATTAATATTTGATTTCTTAAGGGCAAACTAAACTAAGCCATACTACAATAATTTACTTGGTTATCTAAATGAGTTCCAGATTGACTGTGACCAGTCTTTTAATGAAATACTTTGGGGCCATTAATGAAAAAAATATTATTTTGGCTGTAACCACAAATTTAGAATTATGGGTAACGGTGTTGGATTTAGCAATTGAAAAACCCTTATTTTTCAACCTCTATTGACAGTGATTGATTCCTGGTAATTGGTAATTGGATTCTACATATAGCTGTGGTTGGTTGGGATGTGCATGGGATGTCTTTGTATTTAGTGTCATCTAATGTACTATACGTACCTTAACAACAGATACATTTTTACCATGTTCTGTTTTCTGCTTCCACAGTTCTGCAGCTCAGACTACAGCAGAGGCGCACACGTGAGCAGCTTGCAGACCAAGGCATCATGCCACGTGAGTATGCATGCTTCCAGAAATCAGAGCAGTTAAATTTTAACTTTGTTTTGACACATGTAGTTCACCCAGAATTGGATTTCATGACGTAATCTATTAGTCAGATGTTAGGAAAAGTGGAACACAATGACCATCAGGCACCATTTTTTTGTATATTGCTGCTTTGGCAGCGGAGGGATGAACTAAGTTATGAGTGCGGTAAGGAGGGCAGTTCTAATTAAAGAGAATCTGTTGAGGATACGAGCTGATAAGAAAGGAGAGATAGAACAATGGTGTGACTGATGTCTGTCTGGAACAGCAGGAGCTGTCCTGCACGCTCAGTACTGGCCATCTGTAGAGGTCCCTGATGTCACGGTCCAAACTCCAAGAGTGAATCAGCGACTGAGCCTGCACTTCTAGTCAGCAGGGCCTGTGGTTACCTCCTGGGCTGTATAGTCAATGCTTAATGGCTTGGATTCTCTCACAAAGACCAGTCAAAGACCAGTTCTTACCTTATGTTAATGTTGGGATTAGATGTAGTCTTCCTGCAGTTTGTGCGGCAGACTGTTACAGAGTCAAGTTCTGGTTAGTAATATGACTAATTCAAGAAGAGTGTGCAAATTATATCTTTGCCAATCAAGCCACTTTGTCTGGAAGTTAATGACTCATTTCCTGTTGACCCTGCAAAAAGTTCACAGCTCAACACCCACTGAAATATTCATAGCTGAAATGTTTCTGTCCCTTATTTATACGCACTGGAACTCTAAAGTGGGTCAAAATTCGGACTTTCTAGTGTATCTTTAGCTGATAAGACGATCTCAGGTTGTCATTTAGGCACAACTCCTGAAGATGCTAAAGATCTTCAGCAATTTGCCACAGAAAATGTTAAAAAAGGTTAGCATTATATACCCCCCATAGAATCATGTCATACATTTATACCACTTTACTTGACCATAGAGGTATCGGATAAAGAAGACATTAAATAACATTTTTCAAATGTATTTCCCTTTCCAGCATTGAAGACACCAGCAGTTTTTCATGAGCAGGTCCGAAGTCTGGAGAGGGCAAGGGTAAGACTCCACTGCTCAAAAATATGAGCTCTTTCCATTCTTCATATGTTAACTAGCCATAGCAACTCCACAAAGGTTTAAGAATTGTGCTAATCTGATAAACCTGCCAGGTCCATGTATCTACCAGGCTGATTAATCAACAGCTACTGTATGCAGCCATTTTAAGATTTTTGGCATTTGTAGATAAATGTGCTGTGATGTATTAACTGAAATTCTGGAATCATATTTATTGCATTTTTCATCATATACAGACTGAGAATTTCCTAAAGCATAAAATTCGTAGCAGACCTGACCGAGCCGAGCTGGTCCGTATGCACATCCTACAAGGCAAGTACCCAGCCAATCAGATGGTGTGATTTAACTAAGTTCATTGTCAGAGCTGTTCATGTCAAAGTCTTATAAAGCAGCACATTACTTTTGAAACACCCGAAGTGTAGTATTAGTATGTTTAGATGTTCTTTGTGTTTTTCAGAAACCCAGGCAGAGCCTTCTCTGCAGGCCACTCAGATGAAACTGAAGAGAGCACGTCTAGCTGATGACCTCAATGAGAAGATTGCTCAGAGGCCTGGACCAATGGAACTGGTGGTGAAGAACATCCTGCCTGTCAACTCCACTGTCAAAGAGGCTATCATTGGTAAACAATAGAAAAAAGGAAATTACATCCTTAATCATCAGGTTTACTGGAATTGCGGGAGAATTACATCACGTGACTTAATGGCAATCTTTGTTTTTTGTTGTGACTTTTTCATTTTTTTTTGTCTTTTTTGATACTGTAGACCATGACGAGAATGACACTCTGGATGTTTACAAATTTGATGACGACAGTAGTGATGCTCTTTCTCCAGAGCAGCCAGCTAGTCATGAATCCCAAGGCTCTGTATCTTCCCCTGTAGAAACCAGACTGTCTGATGCTTCATCTGTATCACCTTCAGCTGGCTCCAGCCTGCAGGTCAGCCCCTCTGCTAGTTCTCTCTTCACATTCAGTACTGTGACTAATAATTGCACATGAAACTTTGTGGGTAATTATTAAGACTTGGCAGTTAAAAAAAAACATGGTTTATATAGACATGTATTTATGAAGTATGGTACAGACATCCGCCCTGTGCTGCTATTCAAATTTGTATCTTATTTTATCTCAGTTTTGTACTCCTACAAGCCAGTACTCAGACTTCCTGAGCAGAAAATCAGTAGAAAATCAAGCAAACAGTTGTGAAATAACAGCCACTCAACCAGTCCCTGCTGCTACTCCCGCTAAACCCGGACCCATCCTTGTGAAGGTAAACCATACATCCCTATTACAGTGAAGTCACTTCCTCCCAATGTTTATTTTCTCTTTATAGATAGTAGTCAGTGACTCATAGCATTACGGATTGATTTCTCAATAGCAACTCCAGCTAGGTAAGTTCAGCACGCAGGCTGAAAAACATAAAATAATAAATTTATAATGCACTATTATATATTTCTTTTTTCTCACCAAGTTGCTGTTGTTCACAGAAATTCAGTGGACTGATGCCAAGACATTCTTTGCCTATAGAGAACACGCAAACATGTCAATCATTCAAGAAAACAGAACATAGGCTTGCGCTCTTAAGCAAATTTGTTCTCTTCTGTTTTCTACATTAACGTTAGTTTCAGAGAACAAGCTTAGTATAATCCAGATTTTAAACTAAAACTTTAAAACTGATTAGGTCTTGTGAGGAGTTAATTGAGGGTTTCTGCCCATGTTGTTTAGACCCTGTTGAAAGAAGAGCAATACTCTGGCCACTTGTGTATGTTGTTTTTTGAATGTTGGTATCCCTACCAGGTTTAACTAGTTTAACCAGCAATTTTTACTTTGTCAACCAGCTTTAGTAGAAACACCATGCTGGATCAGCATTTGTTGCTGATGACCAACATGTCTATGCCATGGCTATGGCTCACCAGTAATAACCTGCATGAACCAGACTGAGACCATATTAACACTGAACACTAACTAAACACTGCTTACTTAGCCCGGCACACAGGCAGAAGAGCACCAGATGTAGCTGTGACTTGTCATTCTAAACCGCTTGTTTAGAACAACTTGTTATGGGTATCTGAGGCCAAAGAGTTTGAAAAGAGCAGCAGATGCAGGGCCAAAACTGCTAGCAGCACCTTCTGTCTTCAGTTGGAGGTCAAATGAGATGCTTGCACTCATAATGTGGAGAAGATCAAGCTAAAACTAGGGACAAAGAAACAGGAGGAGTCAGGCATTTATCATAATCCAAGCCAAAATATCAAAGTATCCTCCACATATTTACTTCAAGGCAGAAGGTCACTGCTGGTCTCTTCCAGTAGAGCCTGTGGAGTAGGGCATGAACTCTGGGGAATCTGTGCGTACATAAGCCATCTTGGAATAGTGTTATTACATCCCAATGGCTTTCAACTCCCTTCTTCAGAAGCCAAACCATTTTCACGTATCCTGTGACTCAGTGTTTTCAAACAATGAAGGTCATGTCCTCTCCATACATCCTGTTTCCTCTTCCTGTCTTTTTAGGTAGATGTTCACACATGTCCCACTTATTCACAGCGTTTATACAGCCTCATCTACAAATCTGTCCCCTCAAGTGCTGACACCTCTATTAGTAAGAGAACAGAGCTAGTGGGGAAGATAATGGGAGTCACCTGAAATCACAAAGCATACAGACCAGTGTTGGCACCGGCAAGGTGTTGGCACTGCTCAGTAAGTTTGCTGTGCAATTTCAGGTGACGCCTTGATTAGCTGACCTCACAGTCTCAATTTCTGTCTCTGTACCCCTTTTCATTCAGCAAAGCCAGCCCAAACAGGCCAGTGACAAGAGCCGCAGTAAGAAGAGCAAAGAACCCAAACCGAGGGTTAGAAGGCTCAAATATCACCAGTACATCCCGCCTGACCAGAAGCAGGAACCCAACCAAGCCCCCATGGACTCAGCATATGCCAGGCTGCTTCAACAACAGCAGCAGTTCCTGCAGCTCCAGATCCTTAGTCAACAGCAACAGCACTACAATTACCAGGCAATATTACCGGCGCCCCTCAAGTATGTGTTATTCTTCCAATAAAGTTTACAATATGTAAATACCCTTTCATAAAACTCACCTCATGGCTTCAACACACCTCTCAACTTCGACATCCATATGAAAACCACTGTAGTTAGTTTCATGGAGGAGCAGTTGTTCTATGTATTAATTTACATGAAACAGTCGCTCTGTTTAATATGATAATTGTTCTCTGAATGTCATAATGTCTCTGTACCTTGATGCACATAGCATCAGTCTCTTTTCACAGTGCCTGTAATGCCCACACATTGTGTTGCACAAGTTGTCCACTAATTACACGATACTTTGCAGCTTGATACTTTGCTCTATAGTGTTCAATGCATTGAGAAAAGTTGAGCTAGTAATGTGAAAAGGCCTTCCACCTTTTATCATGCAAGTTCCATTCTCAATCATTCATTTGGTTGTGAACCTATGCAATGATGATTATGATTTTGATACTAAATGCTTTAAATGGCAAACCTGGCATTTATATCAACCTGATTGCTTTCCAAATGAGGTACACAACACAGAGAGAGATAGAAGCTTCCCATATTAATCTTGTCTAACAAACCTGTCAATGCTCCAGCCATAGAATGGCAGTTCCTCGCATTCTTATTCATTTTGGTTTGTTACTGCAAGATATACCTCAGTTTCTATTGTTTGAAAGAGCTGTTGATTGTGAATGATGAGGGAACAGGAAGTTCCCATTGCATTAAAAAATTTCCTATACTCCTCTGCAGATCGGTTGCTGAGAGTCTGAACAGCTGCCCTAACATAGCCCTGAGCAGTAGCCCAAGTCTGCCCGCTCCTATTGTTGTGTCTTTGCCTAGTGTGGCCCCTTCATGCCCCAATAACAACATGAACAGTCATAAACCAGGGTCGTCGCCTGCAAACCTAGATGAGATGAAGGTGCTTTTTATTCCAACACTTTCACCTTCTGGACAATAACTAGTAAGTTGCATAATTGGAGATGTTCTTTTGTCCTCTAGGTGGCGGAACTTAAGAGGGAGTTGAAACTCCGTAGACTTCCTGTGTCTGGCACCAAAACAGACCTCATAGAAAGACTTAAGGCCCATCAGGAGGCCTCCCAGCCTGCTGCAGCCATAGACACCAACATCTCCAAAGCTGCTCTGCCACCTGACAGCATGAGCACAACTCCCCCTGTGTCACCTGAGCAACTGGAGGCCTCCAGCGTCAACATGGAGGAAAGTCGAGACAGTCCTGCGCCTTCTCCAGTTCGCCTGCCCACTGGCACCTCACCCCTTAAACCTGAAGACATGGTCATGGAGATGAAAGTATCAGAGAAAGACCAGCGCCTCCATGAGAAGGAGCGTCAGATTGAGGAGCTGATGCATAAGCTAGAGCAGGAGCAACGTCTGGTGGAGGAGCTGAAGATTCAGCTGGAGGTGGAAAAGAGGAGTCAGCAGGGCGGAGGCCAACAACCTGAACCCGAACCTATGGTCCAGGTCAAAGAGGAGAATGGCGCCACCCCCAGCTGCAGCTTCAAGCATAGTCCCTTACAGCAATCCCCAGGGGTGAAACAGGAGGAGCCATGTGTTCAGATGCACCACACCCAAGTCCAACAATTCTTCATCAATGCCCAGCATGTCCCCCAGCTGCTGCATCAGCAGTCACAGGCCCTGATCAAGACTCAGCCTGCTACACAGATCCTGCTGCCCATATCACTGTCTAGTAACACAAACACCACACAGGTATCTAAGTATTCAAAGACATGCCTTCTCTGTTTACAATGCGTCCTTTAGGAAATTGCGTAACATTGAATTCTTTGGTGTTTATCTGCATGCTTTACAGGTGCAGACCATTCTCCAATCAACAATGCCCATTATGGCTCAAAGCTGCATACAAACCCCACCTCTGCAAACACAGACGTCTGACAATGTGGTTCTACAGCAACAGCTAAATCGGACACAAACTTCACCTCAGGTGAGCAAAAACACTACAGGTCTAGATTTTAAATATATAACTGCACAAACGAATAGCTACAATACAGCAATAAATAGTACTGGAGAACTAGAAAAAGTGGTATACAGTTAGTTTGCTACTTAAATTGTGACGTAAGCTACATTAAAATGTCTGTTATGCACAGTTCTATTAATAGATACCAAGAATCACAAGCAGTATATAATTTTTAATTGCAAATTGCAGAAACATTGTTAATAATTGCATAAACTATAATTGCAGCACGAAAGAAATTAAATGTATTAGCTATTTGTGTGTTTTCATGCATGTATATTTTTAGAGTGCTTGTAGATTTTATCTTGACCTTTCCTCTCGCACTGAATGTTCCCGCACTGCATGAGTCTAATTCAGTTTACTACTGCGATGACAAGCCCCAGATAAATTTCTCTCAGATTTGGCACAAATGGAAAGCCTCTCTGAGAGTCTACAGTGTGTACTGTGCGTATCTCAGATGTTTCCAAGGCAATAGTAGCTGAGTTGAGGTGATCCATTATCCTCTCAATAACGTCAATGCAGACCTGACTAAACAGCTGAAAAAGTAACAGACAGAAATTAGTCAGCAAGAAGGACAGCTGGCCCAAGAACAAGAGGCTGCTGTTTGCACATTTATATGCACACACGTTCTCACTCACAAAGTGCTCTGGCCTAATACTGCCTTCTGTTTCATGTGTTTACAGCCATTTTCCATGTGTGGAAGCTCCACCTCTGGGTTTGAATACAGACAGAACCAGAATCAGTCCATGGAAGTGCCTCAGTGCTTCCTCAGCAATTCACCCAGACGCACAACCCCTAATGGTCCTGTTAACAAAGTAAGCCAGACTGAACTCTTAGTGCACAGAACTCTATTCTATTCTATACTATTCTGTTTCAAGGACTGAATCATACTCTTATGTAGGTTTGAGACCATGCAACATTTACATTCATAAAAAATTCTTAGCAATCTTAGCAGTTCTTAGCATTGCCACAAGACACCACTGTAACACAGGAATGCACATTGAAAGCAAGGTGTAAAATGTCCTAAGTGAATTTGGGGCAGGACCATTCTTCATCTGCCCAATGACAGGAGCAGTGAATTTATGATGGTTTTTGCTTCAACAGTTTTGTTTGCTGGTGGTAGTGGCATAGTAATTCTATACTTTTGTATATACTACAGGACTCCATGTTTACCCTTTGTTAGTCTTCCACAGTGCTTTATATTAAATTTTATATTCAATTATATGTTTCTATCAGCCCTCCTCACCCTGTCAGTTGAACAATGTCCTCCAGACATCTTCATTCCCCAATCATCACAGCCCACAGAGTAAAGACCCACCCCGCTATGAGGAGGCCATCAAACAGACCCGTGGCCTGCAAGCCACAATGCAGGTAATTTAAAACAAGATCTACAGATTAAATATGCAAAAAGCTCAAAATATACAGCCATATACAGCCTGGCTGCTTTACTAACCAATGTTTCACATTTTAGAACTGTTTTAAACCTCAACAACTTCATAATAATTTAACACTGTATTTTCATTTAAGGTTCCAACTGCAACAAGTCAACACATGGATGATTTATTTGACATTTTGATCGAGAGTGGAGGTGAGAACAGTAAACGTAAACCACACTGAGTTTGTTTTTTCAGTCACAACATTCCACAACGTTTCCATAACATCACTTGTGTTCCTGCACAGAAATTTCCCCTCTGACCAGGCAGGATCCTTCTATGGACAAACTTCTCCCAGTTACAGCTAACATAACCACCCTGCCCATCAACACGGTGCTGTCACGCCCTCCACCACAGATACACATGGCCCGTTTGCCCAACCAACCCCAAGTGCCTCCACCCAATCTGGTAGCCCTGGCCTCAGATAACCAGCTAGAGGCCCTGCTGGGGGACACAGAGCCACGGACCCTGCATCTTATGGAGGAGCTGAAAAACCAGCTGCTGGATCAACACCATTCCCCCATGGACACTTCAGATCTGACCTTCACCGACACACCAACCACCCTACATCTGCAGGACACCGGCCTTGACAACATGGAGTGGTTGGACCTGACCATACCTGGAACTGCTGGTGTCTCTTCTACTGTCTTCTCCTCTGATTTCCTAGACTCACCTGATCTGCAGTTACACTGGGATTAAGGGCACCAGGAAAGGAGATTGTGGTAACTGAAACTGAAAAAATGTTTTAACCCTGAGGGACTCCAGCTCAGGGTTGAGCAGACCTTTACTGAGCTTTCCTGGATCACAGAAAGCTGCCCGAGATGTCCGCAGTACACAAACCACAATCTAAACAGACAGCAACCACTGATAGTTTAGCATCAGTTTTTCTCATTTGTGCCTATAAATACAGATCTGTGTGTGGTAGTATATTGTTAACAACATCTCTTTCAAGGCAGAAGAATGTAGAGACACTTCCTAATTTTCACCAATATATGAAGGTAGTTTTGACCTGTTTTTATATTCTAAAGCAGTGAAAAATGGTTTATATTGTATACAATGATGGAATGTTTTATTTTAAAGTCCTGCTCGAATTTTTTGGGCAGATTTATAATCACATTTTTGACATTTTTATAACCACGTTTTAGAAATTTGCTTTGTTCAGAAACGTTTAGAAACTTTACTGAAGGAATCTGTCTAGTGCCTCATTTAGATTTACAGTCAACTATCTTGGTTAAAAAAAGCCATTTTTGCATTAGAGTACTCTGTTAGTTTTGGCAGCTAAATAATGGCATGCAGGACGAAGAAGAAATCTTTGAAAACTTATTGTTCTCAATTTGTGAAACATTCAAATTCATCCTTGTCAGATCACTGACAACTGGTGTGTGAATGGGAAGGTCTGAACAAGTTTGTTTACCAAACTCAGCATGGGGCCAAAGACAAAGCAAATGAGAGGGAAGGGCACACAAACTCTATGACCGGACTATATTCTAGAGGGGCCATTATCATCCCTAACAAAAGACTACAGAAAGGTTGGTCTCACAGGGTTTAACTCAACATACACGCCAGGTTAACTAGCATTGTTGTGTGTCTTGACAGGAAAAACAATTGATATTTCCATATCCAGACAAAGTAATTAGAATGACATCAGCGCAGCTTTGATTGAAGGTGTGACCCATGTACTATTGCTCACATTTGTTGTCCTAGAATATGAATTGCTGAGTCCTAAATATACAATGTATTACAGCATTAGCACTTCATTTATAACCACTGACATACAGTTAGTTGACAGGTGATATGTATTGTGAATGTACCTTAATCACTAAACCTCACATTCGTTTATTTGTCAGATTTATTTTTTCTATGAAATGTGAAAATGTAGCGCCATCTGCTGGAACATTTTAAAACAGACCGCTGAATGAATTTACACCGCTCAAGATGTTACCATTTTATTGACGGATTGTTTTTTGCAGTGTTTAGCAGATATAATAGCAGATCGTTGCTTGGACGTTTTGTAAAAACATGCCAAAAATAGTGCACTTGATTTTGGACCGAATATTAACTCACTGACAATCAGTTTCTTATCCAAACACATTGTCAAAACGAAAGAATATATTTCTGTATTTAGAAATGTTTTTCTAAAGGAATATTTTACTTCTGTCTACCAGAAATCCAAAGCTCCTGATTATATAAACAGACCATTTTACTGAATTCATGCAGTCTTCACATTGTATCTTAATTGTATAAATATATATTTTAGTGAGAATAAGGACCTGTATTCAAGGCTACAGTTGACAAAATTCTGTCATATGAATTTTTACTTAAGATATGTATTATGTTTTCCTACATGCCAAGCAAATAATTGTTATAAAGAACAAGCATAGTCTTTTAAAGTCTATCAAGAAAAAAAATTAGTGACCCTTTGGAGTACAGTTTAGATTTGTATGCCTTATATTTGCACAGTGTATATATTTTTACCATATACATTTATACAAACATATTTGTGCAACTGTAAATAATGTTTTGAGGATATCTTTGTACATATCTTTGTTGTATATACAGCCCTTTATCATTAAAATGTTTCTGTATTTGAAACTTGACTTGTTTGGCTTTCATACTAGTAAATCTACAACCCCATTAAGAACCACAACTAAAAATAAATTAAGGTATGAGAGGCTTGCAATATTATGTTCACACATGAAGGATGTTGTTAGGCCCAGCATGAAATATGGAGTTGAAAACATAAAAAGTGCATTATTATTATAGTGCAGTTACATTTAAAGCAGTTTTAAAAAATGTGTTTGTTAAAATGTAATATTAAATGCCATCCATTTATGCTGTTCAGTGATACAAATATTAGCTCAGTGGAGAGGTCACAGCTGTGCTTTATCATCAATAAACCATGTCTGTTGACCAGGCAGCATCCATTATCAAAACTATCCATTTTATTAATTAATATTTGACTTTTTTTTTCAAATGAATGACTGTTCATTTAGAAGTGGATTGCTGTGCTTTTGAACTCCAACACATATTTGAATTACATTGAATATTTTACAAATTCTGTAGTCTTGAAAAGGAATCAGGCATTCCATCACACAGTTTCGTCCCAGTGTTGTGTCTTGATTCCATATTTTATTTTCCAGCAACCCCTAAGAGTGTTGCTTGCAAAAGTTATAAAGCATGACAATGAACTTTAGCTCTGAATGTTCTTTAAGTGCAAAACAAACCCCCAGAAGGTTTCTGGTTAATATCCACAGCAAGAGAGCTGTGAGCCATCACTGTTGAGCAAGACTCTAATCTCAGGCTGCTTTAGGCATTGGTGTCCCAGTGGTAACTTTGTGGTGGCATTGTATGAAAGTCATGGAAACAAATTCCAATAACTCTGTTGAGAAACATCAAGATAAAAAGATAATTATTCTCACTACGTACAGATGCACGTGACATTTCTGTTAATCTTTTTGTTTAATTTGTAAATGCAAATGTAATTTACTTTGAAAGTTCCGCCCCTCAGAGCCTTTTGCATGTGTGTATGTGACTCCGACATTTTGGACACTTATGAACTGTGTTTTTGAAGCTATTTAGACAGAATGGGATGAGGCAGCAGCCAGCGACACAACTACACAACAGTCAAAAACACAAACACATTCATGTGTTATCCACAGAGATAGTGGTAATTACATTTGTCTATGGAAACTTTAACTTAATAATAAATTATTTAGTAATAAGTAAAGGGTATGGTAAGGTAAACGGCTTTCAACTTACCCAAACATGATGAGAATAAGACACACAAGATAAGATGCACTACCACTGGTCTTTAAGACCTCTGTGGTTATATACTGGTGACAGGATGGACATTGTGTTTGGGATGGGTATTCAGGAAGCTGCTGAACATCCAAAATAACCTGCGGAGCTAAAATAAACATGCAAACATGCTACTTTCAAATTAAATTTCTATTTATTATTTTTTCATAATATTTTTTGTTTCTACACTGCACAAATCTTATAGCTTATACGTCACAGAAATTATTCATATATAAAATGAATTAACCTGGAAAGGATGGTGGATTCCCCACAACGATAATATCACATCCAGATGATACAGTTGATATAGCTACACGTTTGTCTAAAATATATATGAACCAGGAAATAAAATATCATATGTAGGTTTCCTTGGAAGGTCAATCTAAATGCACAAGCTAAATATATTAGTTTCTGTCTAGAAACCCAAAATTTGACCAATAAAACTTTACCAATGCAATTATGAGTTTTTCCTTGTCCATCTTGCATCATCTGCAGTTGAATCTTCCTCCCAGACAGAGCTTTAAGTTCCTCATCAATTTCTTGAAGTTCTGCATTCTCTCTAGAATACTCTGTTGTCATAAGAACTACAACATCAATAACACACATTTATCCCATATACTGTAAAACTATGAGTATATACACTACCTTTCAAAAGGGCCACTTATTCTGTATTAATATTTTTCCACATTTTACAATAATAATAATCTAATAATATTTTTATACATTTTACAACAGCTTCTCAAATCTATGGACTTACAGATATGTAACTATGATAATTATGCTGTGACTAAAAAAAATGTAAAATAAATCAATCAATATTTTAACAACTTAAGTCACTGCATTTTGTCTAGAATTTGCAAAAATGTACTCTTGACATTTTATTAACCGGTTTCTTGAGGAATAACCCTGGCTGCTTTCTAAATAGTATTAAAGGAGTTTCTAGGCTCTCATTGGCTTTTTCTTTATTTCATTATTTCCTTCACTGGACAAATTATCTTTTTAATAAATATTTTAGCAAATATTACATTTTAAAACATTTTAAAAGATCATAAGAAACATTTCAGTCAAGTAACCCTAAACTTTTGACCTGTATCATACACTTCTTATCAACATTATAATAACTTCACATATAGAGGCCTTCTTTCTTAGTTTCTTTGGCTTCTATGGCATGTTAAAATAAAATTAATAAATGATTTTAGCTTATTATCAGCGTACTAACGTTGCTCATTTTGACCGTTGTGTTGCTTGAATTCTATCAGCAAAGCCAAGATATTGCGTCTGTTAGTGAGCCGCTGTCTTTGCATAGATAGCTGGTTCAACTCCTCGGAGATGTTCAATAGCTCCTGCTCATGAGATCCATGCATGCTGAGAGTTTAAGTCACGACTCACTTGTTCCTAAGACCCCATACTCATGTCTTCTCTCTGAAGATATAGTGATCACTGTGGTTTCAGGACAGAAACAAACAGCTCAAGAGCATCATAACAGTAACTGCATGATACTTAATTTCCTAGTGTTAAAATAAGCTCTACCAATGTCATATCACATTTTTGTTTTGTTTTTTAGATACATCAGACAATGATCATCTAAATACAGAATTAGAATACGTTTGTCCATTTTAACCAGGTATATACTAATAAAACATGTTGCATAACCTCTCTTTAAATATTTCAATGTTAATGAAAATCTAGGTCAAATAAAAATTGTAAATTAAAGATGTAAAGGACAGTTACCCGTGTTTGCTGTAGTCAGTGCATTTGATCTCACCGGTCTGTTGTTCACATTGCAGCAATAAGGAAATTAATGGCTAGCCATACTGTCATGCTACATTATAAGGAACATGTTCAAAATATTTAAAGTATGTGGTTTACCTGTGTATTATTTTTAGAATGCAGGCAATGATAGTTCAGCATTTTATTCATTTCCAGATTTTATTACTTAATATAAAATCAACATCAAATTCCACACACAGTTAATACACTTTATTATGATTCAGATTAGTCAGTTTTGTTAAAGTGTATATGTTACATGTCTAGCGCTTTTTGTCTCATATCACACATTTGCATCTTTGTATTTGCATCTTTGCAAATGTAACAGTATATTACACCCAAAACAAATGTCCTTTATACTTATGGTGCTCTGAATATTATAAAAAAATATTTTAGGAACAATTCAGTAGTTGTGAAAATAAATAGGCTAGTTATGGTGATAATTGTTTAAATGAAGTGACAGTCATTGAATTCCGACTGAATGTCAAATCTGTCCCACAAATAAGGACTCACTGTTGTCACTGTTCATTTCTTCCTCAGTTTCTTCAAAAACGTCACTTCATCCCTGTTTCGGATCCCATAGCTAAAGCATGTGAGAAACACAGTTTCACTTAACCAACATAACACCAAACATCATCATCTAATTTCCATTCTTATTGTGCTGTTTTAAAAAAGTTCCTGACTATTTCAACTTACTCCTTAAGCTTTCTTTTGTCATCTTCTAACTTTTCTCCATTGAAAACCAGGTGAAATGTTTTCCACACATATTTCCTAGACAGGGAAATGAATTAGTCACATGCAAAAAGTAAAAGATATTTTCAGCACAAATAAAGCTTGGCGTGTGTCGAGTCTCACCAGCTGATGTGCTTGACGCCACCCTCTCGCTGCTGCTTGAGCTCCATATACCTGCGAATGGCTTTCTTCAGATCCAACACTGTAGCAGACTGCACAACCACAATAGCTGCGGAGGATAAATGCGTAAAAGATCATTCACGTATCCATTCATTAATCAATTAACATGGACTCATAACAATCAACAAATTCATTTTCCATGACCAAATCTGAGGACAAACAGAAACCCGATATAACATACGCATGACTTCTCCATCGGCCTTACAAACTCGAACCGTCATGGCTTGACCATACTCCAGCGCTATTTGAGAGTTTACCTCTTCCAACGTGACCTAAACAGTCACATCAACGACACTTGAAACATCAAAAACCTAATGTGCTGTATAAAAATGTATTTCTGACAGAAAATAAATGAATCTTTGATCGCGTACCTGAATCGGCAGGTCACAGAGTAAAGGGTCCTGAACCATCATAGCGAGCCCTTCCTCAAAGATGTCAAGAACTTCTGAGTGTGGCAGTAACTCCTCATCCTCTTCTTCTTCTTCTTGCTCGTTTGGTTTAATATAATCTACAACAATTTTCTCCTCACATTCTGCTTTATCTACACTCGTTAGGGTTTCCTCTCTCAATTCATCCATTTCCAGCCTTATATTCTGTTCTGAGAGTCCAAACTAATTTTTGTTAATTCATAAATCTGTTATAAGGAGATCCATTATCTTCTTAAAATAAAAGAAAATGATTCTTTCTGACTAGATAAATTCTTATTTACTAGATGGCATTGCACGGACACTATTGCGTTGCAGCGTTTTTATATTTTCACAACACGCTGTCGAAACATTTCTGTGATGCACTTATATTTAGTTCCGCGTGTTTTCCACATACGTTTATATGTCATATATATGTTATTATATAAATAAATTATTAACATTAAAATAATATATGGTTAATATTTTACCAGGTATGTCCCTTGCCGGCATTAATTTGCTCACTGTTATCAATGTTTATTCCTATTAATATTTCGTTTCTCGCCGAGCCTAAAACAGTGAAGCACATTGGTTGTCACGTGTTTCATGTGGTGAAAAGACAAGGCTGTTCCATCGAAATAGTTTAATATTATCAATTTGTATATTATTCCCAGTTGGAAAATGCTCCTGTTTTGTCCAACGTGTGGAAATGTGTTGATTGTGGAAGAGGGTCAAAGATGCTACCGATTTGCTTGTAACACATGTCCATATGTACACAACATAACGAGGAAGGTAACAGGAAGACCATTACAACTCAAAACCTAGTGAACTGTCTACCTAGACTGTATTTTGCCACTGCTAACTGTGATTTGAACACACCTTTTGATTAGTTGTAAATATTGTCGAGGATACTCACTAGGCTTTGAGATAGACAGTGTGATTGAAAAAGTAATAAATTAAATTTTAATGTGTTTCGATTAACTCTGCTCGTATTTGATTACTCAGGTAAATAACAGAAAGTACCCCAAACTGAAGGAAGTTGATGACGTTCTCGGGGGCTCTGCTGCTTGGGAAAACGTGGATTCCACAGCAGGTAAAACAATGAATCTAAATGCAATACATGTAGTGCTTCTGCACTTACGTCGAGGTGTAATTTTATGTAACTGTTAATGACTTGTTAGTATTTGTTTTACTTTACCTTTCTTGGTTGCTCAGTGAGCTCATTCTTATTTTATTTTGTTATAGAAACTTGTCCAAAATGTGAGCACCCGAGAGCCTACTTCATGCAGATACAAACCAGGTCTGCAGATGAGCCCATGACAACCTTCTACAAGTGCTGTAATCCACAATGTGGCCATCGGTGGAGGGATTAAGTCAGATTTTGAACTCAGAATATACGCCGTAATGACACAGTGCACTCTATGCTTTTACATCTAGAATAATTATATCGAAGTCAGAGAGTTGGGAGGCAGATATATCTCTTTTGTGAATAAGGATTAGAAACCTCAGATGTTTTTGCACTAATTCACAAAATCACTCATTTTAAGTTAGTGTGTAATATCATAACAGTCATGATTTTATTTATGTTTGGTAGCTGCATTGTTTACAGATAATTGATCTGACCTGGTGACTGAAGCATTGTTTGTAACAAAAAAATCACTCGTGATGGTATGGTTTGTCCATTTATTTTCTCAAATAATCTGTATGTTTGTAAATCTGTTATGTTTTGTTGTACATACACATTGGAGATTAAGTTTAGCATGGCATCATGTGCCACAGACTATTCTCAATGTATCAATCTACGGTTGCATTCCAGTAACACAAGCTTGACATTTGCTCTCTCTGGCACAGCATCAAGTCACCGCACAAACCACGTAGACATACATAGTCAAGAGCATATTAAAGGGAGCCAGCATGAATTATGAAAATTAACCCCATGAGCATGCATGCATATTTACTAATCAGAGACATGAACATTAGAGAAGTAACCTTTATGAAATTACAGGTCATGGCTCAAAGTCCGAAAGTAAACAGGAACAGATGAGGTAATGTTTATATATATATATAATATATAAGCCTAAATCTCTATAATGTTCTCAGACTGTCAAATAGAAACAGAATATGACAATGTCTCAATCTTCTTATAGAAAGCAGTACACAAAATATTACATTATTCTGATATATAGTGACTGAGCACTACTAATGTGGAATCCTTTGGATTACAGTACCATTTCAGCAGTAAATCACATTTCATAGACGATTAAAATCATTTGCGATGTTAATGAATAGTACTTTGCTACCAGCTAAACAGTTTTTTGAACCATGTGCTGATAGTAATTCCTTTACCTTCTTAGGTGATCTAAACATTCAATGTGTGTTCAATGCTATTCCTTAAAAGACAACTCAGATTTAATAGAAATAACAAAGATAAATACCAGAAATTAAACAACCTTTCCAGATCATTCTACAGAAGCAGATAATAATTAACTTTGAAATCCTTGTGGCCTGCTGCACAAAGTATTCAGTTAATCTGCTCAGAATTATGAAGCTCAGTATAGCAAGCAGCACAGTGTGATGCGCTGAGCTCAGCGCACTGAACGGACATATGGCCCAATAGAGCACTGTGCAAGATTAAAGTGATGTCATGCAGGGCTTTATCATGCTGGTGATTTCCAACAGCAAAGCAGCTTGCAATAAGCTGTACCAATAATGTCCCCCTTTTTCAAAAAGAAAAACATTTTTTTATTTTCAAGTAAAGGAAAAAAATTTAAACTATTAAATATATTCTTTAGCAGTTGTGACCAGAATGAATGTTTAAAAGAGTGCTTAACTTTGATTTCATATCAGTAAATCTCATCATACTTTATGAATGACTTAGACTATATAAGTCTATAAGATATTACATAACTTACTGACAACACAGAACAGCTAGTATAGTGGTGTAAGTATAGTTACAGTTAAAGCTATAGTAAAGTAAAAGTGTATTGGTCATTAAACTTTAGTGAAACCCATCTAAAAATCTTAATACAAAAATAAGACTGAAATGGACATACGCATCCCTTAGTAATAGAAGCCCTTCATCTAAAATTACACAAATCTACACAATAATGCATGTTACACTGATAAGCACATCAAGTAAACAGGAAACTAATTTGCCAACAAATTTAGGTAAACATAAAACAGACAAAGGTTAAATAAAAAAATCCCTATTTCATTTGCATATTATGTCAAATACAGAGAAATTTATTTTCTCTAGATTTTATGTAAAAGCAACAACATTACCCTAAAACTTTAATAATAGTCCCAGCCAAAGACTTCCAGTGTATGTAAAAGCTGCAATCTGTAACTTTCTGTTTAAAAATTAACATTTTAAGTGCATAACATTAGTGTTCACAACAGTCTCCTTATCATCCCCCATTTTCAACAGTAAGTTTATAATAATGATTTATAATTTGAGCTGTCAGGTTTGATTTCATGGAAAATAACAGCTACTATATTATGTATGATGCTGAAGATGCGTTTGTAGCTTTTTACAGCAGTTGCTCAGAATCTTTACTTGTCATGAATGTTAGGAAAAAACATCACAAGTAACTTTCAGTTTGTTTTAAACAGACATGGTGAAAGAGAGGCAAAAGTTACAGATTGTAGCTTTAATAAGTAATGCATAAAAACAATTCCCTAAAGTCACAATAAAACAATACTGAATCTGAACTGAACTTCCATTTTGCTACTCGGTAATATTCACATACGAGCTTCACAAAGTGACCATTTTCACATATTGTCTAAATTTAAACACTTCTTGACAAAATAAATAAAACCCAACAGTGCTTTGATGTGAAGTGTTTTAACATAATGTAACCTTGACCATTTCATTTTGCATATAAAGTCTATAAATTATATTAAATTATATTATAGTGTCTATACATGTGTGTGAGATTCAAAAGATATATACAGTTAGAAGTAACTAAAATATGGACTGGGGTAAAATGAACCTGAAACAGACAAAAAAGAAAGTGAGTTGTCAACACCCACAAGAATGAGGTCACAGCATGATTGTTGTCAGCATATAACTGTTAGCATATGCGTTTGTATGTGTAAATATAGCCCTTGCAGTTCGGGCAAGTGTGTGTCACATCCTTGAGGTCATCAATCAGACAGGGAATCAAGCAACAGCCTAGATCACAACTGCAAAACAAAGAAAAAAGCAAATGATGATCCGTCATTAGTCGACACCAATCACCCAAATAAAGGGGTGAACGGTGTAATTTCTGCACCACTATCATTACCAAACAGAATTATAAAAACGACTGAACATCCCCATCTGCCATTGGTCATATATGATCATATTCACTCAAACTGAAGATGGCTGCTGTTCTGTTCGCTACTTACCCGACCACAAAGCAGAAGAGACAGAAGAGGGTGTTCATGAGGCCGATGTCATGGCTGATGCGAGTGATGATGGGCTGCTGGCAGTGTGGACACACAGTTTGCACTGGAGCTGACTGGAACATTTCCCCCTGCAGGACAGTCACGGTGGTAGCCGCACCAGGAGGGGCCAGAACTGTGGCTGAATGAACCGGAGCAAAATGACTGGGCCCTGGTCCATAGTGCTCCCCCATCGGATGAGGATAATGCCCAGGGGGAGGGTAGTAACCACCTGCACAGAAAGATTAAAAAAAAGATATTAAAATCTTAAAATACCTTTTAAAAATTGTTTTAACATAAGCTAAAAAGAGGCAGAGCTCATCTCATTTTTAATTTTGAAGACTGGCTTTATCTTTGGAATAACAAGCACATTAAGACCAAAATGCAGTGTTAAGTCTTATTACTAACACAGGAGCAGTTCTCCTCTGTTCAAGACTGAAATGCTAATTTCTGATAAATGGCTGATGCCTCAGGATGTCACTTTGCTTGGCAGACCCACCATGGGGATGAGGCATGGGCATTGGCATAGCCACGGGTTTAGGCATCATGCCCTCACCAGGTACATGCGGCGGAACAAAGCCAGGTTGTAGTGTGGCTTCATAAGGTGGAGGTCCATATTCTGGAGGCAGAGGCTGGCCCTGTGGAGGTCCGGTCATTACTGGAGCACTGGCTACTGAAGAAATAGTTTTAGGTCAAGTTAAAGAAATGGATGCAATAGATGTAGCATGGTCTAAAATCTGTGACCACTAGTAAGAATGCTTCTATTCTAATAAAAGCATTTATTGTTTTTCTCTATTCTAATACAACATCTCATATTTTCTGTGAAAAGTTACACAAAAAAATTAACATAAATATCTTGAACATGTTATAAAACTCCTAACACACTCAGGATTAAATGAAAACATCCCAGATTTTCTTTTGTTTTCGACTTCTGCACACCGCTGTAAATCTGAGAGTATTTTGCACAGTTTGCTTTCCGAGATACATTCTATAGTCTTGCAACAACATTGGACATTGACATGTTTTGAGCAACATTTTCTTGCTGTAAGAGAAAACATGCAAAAAAACTTTTTTTATTACAGAAAATACATTTAATTTTTCATTTTTTTCACAATTCATTTTTATTTTAAAGAGTTCTGTAGACATGTTGTGAGGACAGTGCTTTCATTCAGTCTCCATGGTTTAATATAGTAGTGTTCTGCAATTCTGCAACAATGACAGTGCAAAGTGTTTTCTTCTAAGCGTTTTCTTCAAAGCATTTACATTTTGTGAGTCTGTCTATAGAAAACATGATTTTTTTTTAATTAAAACTTTACAAAGTCCACATGGATGAGAAAAATATCTAGGAATTTACCAGAAACTGGGGGTTGTCCATTCTTCTCCTCAAGAAGAGGGGCATTGGGGCCTCCTGGGTAAGGAGGAGGGGGGTCACTGGACATGTTGGTTCCCTGGAAGTGGGCCAGAAAGGGGGGGTCTGCTCACAATGCCTGGAGGCTCAAGCAATGTTTCTGAGGTGAACACAAACATGGCTGATGGTTCAACACCCATAGAGGGTAATCTGAGTTCTGTCTAATAGTGCCAGGGCAGTTTAAGACTATTCAGTTATCACTGATGTACGGATACACACTGCCATCTCTGAAGCACACTAATAAAAATAACATATCTGTAACCACAAATGATCTAACCATATGTACTTTTACACACAGTTACACATTACACTATAAATATATAATGCAAAATTCCTTAGAAATATATACTGTCAACTTTCATGATTAAAAGAGCACTTTTTCATAATTAACTGAGACCTGATCTTCAGTCTCTTTGGTTTAAGTAGACAGTTTCTGTCATTAAGAAGCAACAATATTTACAGTAATAACACAAAGCCATGGCACAGTATTCTGAAAACCTCAAGCTTAAGCAGATGCCACAAATTGTTAAATAAAATGTGTCCTTTCATTACAAAGAAAAAAGAAAAAAAGTTGGTAGCACATCTGCTACCAAAACAAATTCATTGTGTGTGCAAACATACTTGATAATCAAGCTCTTTCTGATTCTGATAACTGCACATCCACTACAATTATTAGCTATTTTGTGAACTATTATAGTTCACAACAAACATTTAGAATCAGAAAGTGATTCTTCCTCTTTAAATTACTTGTAAAAGACTGAAGTGGATCATCTTAGGCTAGTCCCCTACATGACTCACACAAACGTGATATGGGTCTCTTACATGGCTCAGATGAACAGGTGATATGACAACACATCTAATTTGCATTTACTTGGAATAATTGCCAGTAGCCAATGGGGATAATGTAGAAAAGTCAAAAATAAAGACATCAAGTCAAGTCAAGTCAAGTCAAGTCAAGTTGAGCTTTATTGTCATTCCGCTATATGTGGGGACATACAGTGGAACGAAATGTCGTGCCTCACAGGACCACGGTGCTACATAAATACAGACATACAACAATGACGTGAAACAGTATACATCTAAACACAAATGCTAACAGAATTGGATTATAAATATACTATATATAAATATATATAAAGTTGCCTATACATAAACTATTTAAATACAAACTATACAAATGTTCCACATAAATATTGCACGAGGAAAAAGAAAGTCAAGCACTGTTCCTGGCTGGAGAACAGTACAAGATGATCTGTAGTGCATGGGCTTGTAAACATACATGAGTCTTTTTGTGGGATTATGTACCCTCAGTTGTAAAAAGTGTCTAGTGCACATAGAGGAGAGTGTGTTACTACAGGTGGTCTGTGCGGCCTACTCACCTGTGTGTAGCACACTGAGAATTGTACAAGGGAGAAATAAAAATATATATATATATATATATATATATATATATATATATATATATATATTTAAGAGGTATGAGGTTTTTCAGAGGGGGCCGTGCTTGAGTTCAGGGCTCTCACAGCCTGGGGGAAAAAGCTGTTGAGCAGTCTGGCAGTGCGGGCTCTGATGCTCGGCACCGTTTTCCTGACGGCAGGAGCTGGAAGAGACTGTGTGAGGGATGGTGGTGTCCTTTACGATGCTGGTGGCTTTAGTGGAGCATCGTGAAAGGAAAATGTCCAGTATGGAGGGAGAGGGGCACCGATGATCTTTGCAGCTGTGTTCACTGTCCGCTGGAGGGTCTTGCGGTCTGCGGCGCTGCAGTTCCCATACCAGACAGTGATGCAGCTGGTCAGCACACTCTCAATGGTTCCCCTGTAGAACATGGTGAGGATTGGTGGAGGGAGACTTGCTCTTTTCAGCGGCGGAGAAAGTGTAGGCGCTGTTGTGCCTTTTGGAGAGTGACGTGGTGTTGGTGGTCCAGGTGAGATCTCTGTGATGTGCACCCCCAGGAATTTAGTGCTGCTGACTCTCTCCACAGTCGAGCTGTCGATGGTCAGTGGGGGTGGTCAGTGGAGTTCCTCCTGAGGTCCATCACAACCTCCTTTGTCTTCTCCACATTGAGGGACAGGTTGTTCGCGCCACACCATGCCGCTAGCTGTGCCACTTCCTCTCTGTAGTGCGTTTCATCGTTGTTGCTGATGAGACCTACCACCGTTGTGTCATCAGCGAACTTGATGATGTGGTTGGAGCTGAACTTGGCAGTGCAGTCGTGGGTCAGCAGTGTGAAGAGCAGCGGGCTGAGCACACAGCCTTGTGGAGCACCTGTGCTCAGTGCGGTAGTGCTCGAGGTGTTGTGGCTGACACGGACTGACTGGGGTCTTCCAGTTAAAAAGTCCAGAATCCAGTTACAGAGAGAGTTGTTAAGGCCCAGCAGGTGTAATTTATTAATGAGCTGTTGTGGGATTATTGTGTTGAATGCTGAGCTGAAGTCAATGAACAGCATTCTTACATAAGTGTTCTTCTGGTCTAAGTGGGTAAGAGCCAGGTGGAGGGTGGAGGAAATTGCATCATCCGTAGAGCGGTTTGGACGGTATGCAAACTGGAGCGGGTCGAGTGTGTTGGGGAGGCTGGTTTTTATGTGATTCATGACTAATCTCTCAAAGCACTTCATCATGATTGGAGTCAGTGCTATGGGACGATAGTCATTCAGACAGGACACAGGTGATTTCTTAGGTACCGGTATGATGGTTGTGGACTTGAGACACGTGGGGACGACTGCCTGGCTCAGCGAGATGTTGAAGATATCTGTTAGGACATCTGTCAGCTGTGCAGCACAGTCTCTCAGTACACGGCCAGGTATGTTGTCAGGACCCGTAGCCTTGCGTGGGTTAATCCTAGACAGGGTCTTCCTCACTATGGCTGGAGACAGACATCTGGCAACTACTATATTTAGAAGATATAAATATTATGTGCCTTCTGTCTATTGGTTTGTGTATTCCCAGTGCATGACTTCATAACCACATATGGACAATTAGATATGACAGAATGCTATGCTGATCAGATATGAACAGAAAGATATGTTGAATTCAACATATCAAACACAATGTCGTGTCATTTGGGCCTTTAAGCCTTCTCGTCTTTTCCAGAGTGTTATATATATACTATAACGCATTTAAAAGAGAATACAATGAAATTGCCTTTGGTGAATTTATTGGCTTCGTCACACAGTACGTAGATCAAGAAAGTGCACAGTACAATTATTTAGGCTGTACACCTAAAAATACTCCCATACTCTTTACACTGGAGTGAAACCCTGTCGTTTGCTGCAATCCTCATTCATCCCAGTAAAATCAGCAACAAGCTTGACTAGCTAACACAGCCCTACTGTAATTTAGATACGTTAGCCAAGAGTTATATATCACATATTAGTAAAAGCGCACACTATACAGAGACTTAACAGGTTAAAACATTAACAGACTGGTAAATAACAATAGCAATAAAATCATCTAATGATGTGAACACAGGCCTGTGTCACAAACATGATGACTCTAGTAACGCTACCACGACAACGCTTTAAATCACATAATAATTATGCAAGCAACGTGCCGTTACCTTCTGAATCCCCTATGTTAATACAAATGTCGGGTCCGAGAACTTTTCCAGGATTTCTAGATCACACGTTGACGTTTGGGCCCCACTTTTCCAATAACATCCGCTGCTGGAAAGGATTTGACGTAAAACACAGAAGATCATAGACGTGGAGGCGCAATGTAGAGCTCACCGTTGCTACTATGGCGAAGGATTGACTCATAAATATTAATTTATTTACGCAGTGGACGCTCTTGGTAAGGTTACCTAGCAACGGCGGCTCAGGAAATTAATATTCATACAGTATGTTACCTTCTCCGTAGTAGGATTTGTATAGGCGTTAATGCTCGGCTCCTTCAATCCATCGATTTCTAAAGTGAATATCTACTTTATTCTTGGCGTATGAAAGCAAATAATACATACTTTAAATTGTGTGATTTATATTTGAAGTTTTAAACATAATCTTGCCAGTTTTTTGACAGAGAAGAATGTAGAAAGGGTGTATTATATAGAATTAAAACAATTTGTGAAATATTGTTTTGGCTAATATTAATATATATTAATATATTTCCTTTTAACTCTCTAAATGCAGGAGAAAGTGGGCCTCAGTTTCACTGTAACCATAGGCTATTATAAATTTATGCGTGTGTGCAGTGTTTTATTTCTATCTTTGTCACTGAGACGATAACAGTAAATGATTGATTGACTTTATCATTATTCCTTATCAGTAAGTCTAAGGACAAGCAATCTGTGTATAAATAATAAGGTTTATGCATAAAGATGGTTGCTGAGTTTTAGGAATTTGAAAAGAACAACTAATGTCAGCACTACTAAAAATTGTTGAGGTTTATATTGTGTTTATTTTAGAATCATGCTAATGATTTAATTGCAATAGTTAAATTACGGGATAATCACTGATTCTATTATTTTCTGTACCTTTTCAGTTTAAAGGACCTGCACATTTAACAGAACCACAGACCTTAATCTGGTTCCAGTTTCTCGTGTTCTGCTGTTCTCTTTGTGTCCACAGGAGGGCACTGTGTATTCAATAACCAATACAATTAGAAGTGTCTAGATCTAGATGACTACTGAGTGCCTTACCACTAAATATCTACAAGATTTACAGCACAACGCATTGTGGTGCTTTATTGCAGAGGTATTATCATGTATTTGAAGCACGTACAGATATAGGCTACAGATGTTGACATTTGGGTTTTTAACAGAGGACATTTGTTTTTAAACAGAGAAGAAACCCTTTCTGGGTGGGACTTGTTGTTGTTTGAGTTCTTGCTCAAGGGCAAGCTTTTCAGTCACAGAGAAGTAACATGTCTGCAGGGTTATAGAGATAAAGTTAAGAGATTTATTTATAACTCATTAAATTGAACTTTTAAACTGTTCAACTTATCTGAACACATACAACATGCTTCAAAGTTTGTTTGGACTTTTTTATATCTCAGCGGTTTCTCTGATAGTGAGTCTCACAGGTTTGTATATTGTCTTATATTCCATTTAAATTCCTTTTTTTATATCAATAAAGAAGCTTTTATCATAACTGGTTATTGTGTTTGCTTGTAATCTGATGTTTGGATGCTGTTATTATAGAGTGCTATGACTTCACTTGCTACACTCTCATATTTAACAGGTACACACATGCCAATGTCCTGTTGAGATCAGCCCACAGAGTTGTTGTGAGGTATGGCAGTTCTGTTTCCAGTGAACTGCAGCACTAATATCAAACACAATGGGATCGGCTGGGAAGCCAGTGAAGGAAGTGTGCCCCATGACCAGAGACAAATCACTGATCACCTGGAGAGTGTCGAACCTGAGAGAATGGGACATAAAGCCATACTGCTACATAAAACTATGATAAGAATCAATGTGAAAATATCTTCCAGTCACAGTTATACAGTGAGTTCTCATGTTATTGTCATTGATGAGATTTTCTGGGCTCCTCTCTGAAAACAGAATATCTACATTCATTGATGTAAGATCAGGATCTTTAATCTTCCTTCACAGAGACCCAGATATTGTGTCCATCAGCACAGTGGATCATGACAGTGACTGAGGGCTCCTTGTTAAACCTCCAGTGTGACATTATCAATGTGGCTCCTGTTCAGAGTCTTGATGTGAAATGGTATAAAGGAAAGGCTATGCTGGCTATTAACACCTTCCGTGACAAAATCAAAGACTCTATTGAATAAAACAGATACACTTCAGATCACTCCAGACAGAGATGATGATGATCTCAGTACAGATGTGAAGCAGTGTTGTAACTGGGAGCAGAAGGACCTCAACCTCCTCCTACAGTGACATCTAAATCTGTACATATTACAGTACAATGTGCAGCGGTGCTCTCAGACTAGATTAGAGACATGTGCCTGCACTTACCTATAATTTCTGTCACTAGATGATTTGAAAGCCAACCTCAGTGTGCTCCTTTTTTTGTGTGATATATACAAAAAGACTGTTATTCTAAGTTTACCTCTATGTCACCAGTACCTCATTATATTGCAGTTTACAAAGCCTGACAGTTGTTTTTTGTGGATGATGTCTGTGTCATGTGCATGCCAGGCTCCACTGCTCCACTCTCACAACCAACTCTCCTAATCATACACACACCTGTTCTCAGACAGCACCACAATAAACACCCCTAAATAAACACCCATTCAGTGCCTGCCTCAGACTAGGATTAGAGACGCATGTGCCTGCATTTACCTAATTTCTTGCCGCCAGTGATTTCCAGCCAACCCCAGTGTGCTCCCTTTTTGTGTGATATATACAAAGACTGTTATTCTAAGTTTACCTCTATGCTCTACCGGTACTCATTATATTGCAGTTTACAACAGTCTGTAGGACCATTTATTGGACCTCAAAACACATTGTGCATGTATGAGAAACACCAATGTCAAGTAAAATCTCCACCACACTAGTTGTGCATACAATATTAGAATGATTGATTGAAGAACCCCAATGACCAGAATATCAGGGCATATTAAATTCACTATCACGTGGTCAAAATCTCTGAGCAATTATATTTCTGCTAATTTAATAATAAGCTGTTACATATGTTAATAGTAATAGTTACATATGTGACTGCATATTTTGTGTTAAGTTTATTTATGCCCTCCTCAGATCCACCAAAACATATCAGTTTAAAGGAGACCATCAAGAAAACAGACAGAGAGGTCACTTTAAATTGCACAGTGATGGCAAATCCAGCTCCTGCTTACAGCTGGCACTCAGAACACTTGAAAGAGAAAAAAAACTCATCAGTCCTCTCATCCTCTACACTGAGTACAGGAAACTACATCTGCATTGCCACTAACTTTCTAGGAAATTCCACCAAACAATTTGTCATCAATTCTGCAGGTGAGTTACACTTCAAAAAATCAACAAGTCTCTAATGACAGTATCTGTTTTTCTTTCTGATCTACTGCAACACAAAGTGTAAAGTTTAATTCTCTGTACCTATAACTGTTGTGT
Source organism: Chromobotia macracanthus (assembly GCA_036877525.1). NCBI lineage: Eukaryota > Metazoa > Chordata > Actinopteri > Cypriniformes > Botiidae > Chromobotia > Chromobotia macracanthus. The sequence continues at coordinate 1,535,230 of JAZGTH010000115.1, forward strand.
GTGTTTATTTCTGTAAGTTTGGACCACCAGAGTTTTCTGTATCTGGGTCTGTAGAGACTGAGACTCAGCTCAGAGACTTTGTGCATTGGGTTTTATTTATAGCATTATTTACCCCTGCTTTTCTTCCACAGGTCGTCACATCACATTCATGGCTAATCTTATTTTTCTCCAATTGCTAGTTGCATTAAGGATTGTCATCTGAGGCAGATACAAAAGGCTGTTCCTGTAATTTTTCAAAGTGTCTTCTATCTTAACATGGACTGTAACAGATTATTCTTTAAATCAGTAGTTTGATGGGGATGGTGTCTGATTGAGATGTGGCAGGTCTAGAAACAGGAGTGTTGGGACATTGAGAACTGCTACAACACATCACTTTTTTGTGGAAGTTTCTTATCTTTAGATTCATTAACATTTGGAAAATTATTATCACAGGTTTGTGAAATTATACATTCTCCTCTATCTTACAGTTACTGTGAACTGGGATCAGTTGTCACCGGACAGTCCATTTCCTTTTCAGTAACATTCAGTTGTAATATTTGTGTGTTAACTGTTGGACTGAACAGCTGTCTAAATTCACATAATATTAGTCACAAATACATGTGGGCAGTTAAATAACACTTATTTATTAACACTACTATATTAATGTGTAATATATGGTTATATATAGTAATATATACATATTTTTGCTTGCAGTATAGCTACCTGATCAACATGTTTATTTGTTTAACATTATTAAACACTACATGCACTATTGCACAGCAGAAAATGTTTTTTAATGTGTGAGCACAAAATGTTTTAGAGCAAACAAAAATGCATGGAATGTTTGTTCAGAAAGAAAAACTTTGGCTGTTTGACTGCACCCTTCCTTTTTCCTCTAATTGTTTATTTACAATTGCTTGTTTATGGTGACATCTTAAATTTCTGTTTCAGTTGTTGAGGTAAATGAATGTTCTTGGTGTAAATTAAATTGAAATCCTGGTATATTAACAAAGTGTTAGTATGTGCAGAAAAACTTTTGAATTGAAGAACCCAAGACATACCTAGGAATCAGAACATCACAGAGAATTAGTGGTAACTCTTATTTTGACCAGTATGGTGTATAACAATCTAGCAACCACCAAGTACATTCTCTTGCCCTAACAACAATCCCAAACACCCAAGCATCTGCATAGCAACACCCTGGCAACCACATACAACATCAGGATAATGGCACCAACTGTTTCCAAAGCTAAGAAAACTTTAGACAATTTAAAAATTTCTCCGATTTTCTCCATATATTTCCATATGCCAGCCTATAAACGCTACGAATTGTGGTTTCAGAGGATTTTTTCATGTGTAAAGACACTGTTTTAGATTAAAGGTTTTAAATGGTTGTTCAGAAAGATAAACTTTGGCTGTCTGACTTTCTTTTCTTATCATAAATTGCTTGTATTTTAATTGCGGTAGCTAAAATTGCACTTGACAAAAATGTGACTTTTTGTGACAAACTGTTCCTTGTACAAGGAAGTTTATTAAAATCACAATGTAGATAATCTAAATCTACAGACAAAGAGACATAGCTGAAATTCAGGCAATAATCTAATAACCAAATAAACAGTCTGACCAGGCATACAAGACAAAAGTGTAAACCAATAGAAAAGGTAATGATCATAACATGAAGCAAAAGATAAAGCCAATGGAAACCCACTCCGTAGGACAGGTAAACTGGCAAAGTACTTTATAAAATTAACAACAGCATGGCTATAATATTTATATGCCAAACAGGAAATGAGCAGTGAAGGAAATGTCTGTGATCAGTTTTCAGTAGAGGGCTCCCTCTGGTGTTTGGATGAATGAGGGGCAGCCTTATGCATTACAGTTTTTAAAGTAAGTGAATATTCTTGGTGCAGACTAATTTTAACTACTACTAAGTTTTATACCACACACTACCAGAGTGGTAGTATAGTCTGGGAGTCTAGTGAGTCTCATACTTCTCATCCAGTATGCTTGCTGGGAAGGAAATCATTCACTGTTACATCTTCATACTCAGCATGACCTAATTGTTAAGTAGTGGATGGATAGATTGACAGTATGAAAAACACTTTAGCTAATGCTTTCTAAGAGTTCTCTCAAAGTTATTAAAAATGTTCTTCAAGTAACATTAGTAGAATGGTTTTCTAATGTGATATATCATACATCAAAAAGTTTTTCTTAAGTTGTTAGTGGAATGTTAAAAAATATTACTAAATTAAAAAAACGATTGAATAATGTTCTTTGAACCAAGCAGTAACATTAATACAATGTATAAAATGTCTAAGTTTTGTCCTTACAGTCAGGATCTGAACTCATGTTCTGGGTCTTGTCCCGTTTTGTTGTGGGCATATGGCTGTTGAGTGTTCATGGTGCCATGTGTCCTTCTCTTGTGATTTATGCTGGAGCATGGAGTCTGAATTCCACCACTTCTAGGTGCCATGTGGTTGTAATCCTGAATCCTGACCCCATTCATGTTTTATCAGAGCATGGCATTTGGATCCTGACACTCTAGTTCTTGTGTAGGTTTTTGTTCTTGGGGTCAGGATCTAAATGTATGCTCTGGGTCTTGTGTTTAGTATGTGGAAGCACATGGAATTTGTTTGTGACCTGGTTAACATGTTCCACTGTCTTGTGTTTTGACCCTGCCTCCTTGTTTCCTGCTTGTCGTCCAATTTCTAGTTCATGCCCTGCACTTGTTTCCTCTTGTAACCCTGCTTAGTTCCCCTTCAGTCAGTCACGTTCGACATAACGTCTCCGTCTCTCCTTCAGGGAATGAGTGTTACATACGTAACCAAGATGTTCCTCTTCTATTTATTGCCCCTGGCTGTGTCCAAAACTGCTCACTTATTCCCTATTAGTAAATGACATTTAAATCCACTATTTGGGAAAGAAATGACCAAAAATGAATGATTTTGGACAATGATGTAAATACCATGTGTTAGAGAGTAGTCACAGAGGTATTTGTCATAAACCTTATATCTTTTATTAATTTCTTTGTGGCTTTTATGGATTGTAAATTTAACAGTAAAACAGTTTGTTTTCTCACTGTTTGTTATATTTGCCACATTTTAGTTTGTTTTTATAACAATAACAACTGTTTGTTGTGTTTGTTTACTACATTTAATGAATATATTAAAATTAAAAACAAAACGATTTAAAACACTGTCTTTGCTGTTTATTTATAATGTTTATTTTATGTTTATAAAGTTAGAAAATAACTGACAACTAAAACAAACAAATGTATTATAATGTATCTGTTGTGTGCCATGTTTTCTTGTCTTTTATTTTGAAGTCATGTCTTTTGTAGTCCTGTTACTGCTGTCTCACTCTAGTGCTCCACGTGTTCCTTGTTTCCTCGATTATCATGCCTATACAGTGTATACCCCAGTGTTTCTGGAGTCCCTGGCTGGTCATTGTTTATAAAAATTATGTATGCATATAGATGTAGCCTCACTTTATGTTTTAAACAACTTGTGATATTTATGAACACTTTCAGGGTGTTTGCTATCCTCAAGGTCACTCCAGTCAGGCAGCCGTCTCTCATTAGAAAATGGGAAATGTTAAGCTAGGAGGGTATATCAGATGTGCACTCAAAATCAGAGTGCATTGTGGGAAAAAGGAACAAATATAGGTAATGAAGCGGTTCATTCAGCTTTTGGACACCACTACAGAATGGCTGACAACCTATAAAGTGTACTAAATAAAAGACAGGGAGTTGGTTTTGGACTTTAGAGCTGGCTATGTGTTGCTGTCCTGTGTTGGGTCATTGTTGTCAGCTATGGCTTACTGAGTCTAGTCTAGTCAATTTTTTTCTCTGGATTTTGTTTTACTCCCCAGCTAACAATTTTAGTTTAGGTTGCAAGAATGTTTCCATCAACGTAATTAATGTAACAAAAATGTTTTCAAAACAATGATCAATTTCAAAATTGTCAAAATGTCAATTTTTTAGATGTTGTATTAACATTATTGCTTAGTTATAAAAATGTTATTCAAGCCTTTTTAAAATTCTGTAACATTTTAAAATTGTTCTACTAACAACTTAAGAACAACAAAGAACTTCTACTTTAAAAATAATTTCGAGCTAATAACTTTACGTTACCCAACATTATGAGAATGTTCCCTCTTAGCTGGGTCTTTCATGGGCATTTTGCTCCAGCCATGAGTCCATGCTTGGTCATTTCTGTACCAGCCCTGGAATTGGTTTCAGTTTGCTCTGGCAAAGATTTTTGTTCGCTACATTGTCTGGTTGTGCGGGTTCTGTCTGCTAAAACTGACAGTTCTCAGCGACTAACAAAATCAAAGTCTCTGATTTGAAACCGATTCCAAAAAAGTTGGGACACTGTATGTAGAATAAAAACAGAATGCAATGATGTGGAAGTTTATTCAAATACAACATAGATGACATATCAAATGTTTAAACTGAGAAAATGTATCATTTTAAGGGAAAATAAGTTGATTTTAAATTTCATTATATCAACACACCTAAAAAGTTGGGACAAGGCCATGTTTACCACTGTGTGGAATCCCCTTATGTAACAGTCTGCAAACGTCTGGGGACTGAGGAGACAAGCGTTTCAAGCTTTTGGGAATAGGAATGTTGTCCCATTCTTGTCTAATACAGGCTTCTAGTTGCTCAACTGTCTTAGGTTTTCTTTGTTGCATCTTCTCTTTATGATGTGACAATGGGTGAAGATCTGGACCGCAGGCTGGCCATTTCAGTACCTCGATCCTTCTTCACGCAGCCATGATGTTGTAATTGGGATGCCGTATGGTGATCTGGCATTGTCATGTTGGAAATGCAAGGTCTTCCTGAAAGAGACGATGTCTGGATGGGAGCATGTTGTTCTAGAACTTGGATATACTCTTCAGCATTGATGGTGCCTTTCCAGATGTGTAAGATGCTCATGCCACACGACTCATGCAACCCCATACCATCATAGATGCAGGCTTCTGAACTGAGCTGATAACAACTTGGGCTGTCCTTGTCCTCTTTAGTCCAGATGATATGGCGTCCCTGCTTCCAAAAAGAACTTCAGATTTTGATTCGTCTGACCACATGAACAAGCTTCCACTTTGCCACAGTCCATTTTTAAATGAGCTCTTTGCCCAGAGAAAACACAGAGCACTCATTTATTGTGAGATTGTTCCAGATTCTCTGAATCTTTGGATGATATTATGCACTGTAGATGATGATAACTTCAAACTCATTTTTTTCATTTTTTCAAAACACCATTTTTTCTGAGAAACTCCTTTCTTTGATATTGCTCCACCATTTTCAACTGACCCAATAATGCTGCAACATAACCTCCAGCCGTTCCTTCTATGTACATTAACTTTTCCGCCTGGAATGTGTAGCCCTGATGAAATCCAAAATGAATAATAATATTTGGTATGACATTTCAAAAATGTCTCACTTTCAACATTTCATATGTTATCTATATATAATTCATATATCTATATTCTATTGTGAATATAATATAAGTTTATAAGATTTGTAAATTATTGCATTCCTTTTTATTCACAATTTGTACAGTGTCCCAACTTTTTCGGAATCAGGTTTGTATGTTGGTATCATTGCTTTCCTTGAATTTATTTGTATAGCTGTTCTCATTGACAATGAGGAAGGCAACAGAGCGAACAGAGCTGATGACTTTTAGAAACTTCAGTTAAAAATAACTTTTTGGGTGGGGTTTTTCTTGCTTGAGTTCTTGCTCGTGGTTAACTGTTCGGTCTCAGTCTTGCAACAAGTGTTTAAAGTTATAGAGACAGCTGAAGGATCTAGTTATAACTCATCTTGTTAAATTTAACTTTCAGTCTGTTCAACTTCATCTGAACACATACAACATGCTTCAGAGTTTCAGCTTGGTCTTCTTTTATATCTCATTCATTTGTCAGTTAGTGAGTCTCACAGGTTTGTATAAGGACTTTTATTTAATTTTTATTCCTCTTTGTACTCCTACAACGGTTAGTGGTATTTTGAAATAGCCAAAGAACATTTTGCAAAAGACCAACATTTTATTCAACAATGTATATAAATATATGAAAGCATAAGATTACTGACAACAGATAATGTTCTACGAAATGGTCAGTTTATAGGTATTATTATGTTTGCTAGTAATCAAAATTGTGATGTTTGGATGCTGTTATTATAGAGTGCATAGACTTCACTTGCTTCTTTTGATATTTAACAGGAACACACACAGAATGTCCTGTTGGAGAGATCAGCCCACAGAGAGTTGTTGTGGGAGGTATGGCAGTTCTGTTTCAGTGAACTGCAGCACTGATGTCACACACAATGGGATTGGCTGGGAAGCCAGTGAAGGAAGTGTGCCTACTGAACAGAGACAAATCACTGATCACCTGGAGAGTGTCGAACCCGAGAGAATGGGACATACAGCCATACTGCTACATAAACTATGATAAGAATCAATGTGAAGTATATATTTCAGTCACAGTTTACAGTGAGTTTTCATGTTATTGGCTTTGATGAGATTTTCATTCTCTGAAATACAGAATATCTACATTCATTGATGTAAGATCAGGATCTTTAATCTTCCTTCACACCTAGATATTGTGTCCATCAGCACAAGTGAATCACAATGATAAAGGGCTTCCAGTACAGAGCTCCAGGTGACATTATCAATGTGGCTCCTGTCTGGTGAATCTCACTGTGAGATGGTATAAAGGAGAAACTCTGATGAGTAACAAAACCTTCAGTGACAATTCATCAAGACTCAGTGAATAAAAACAGATACACTTCAGATCACTCCAGACAGAGATGATGATGGATCTCAGCACAGATGTGAAGCAGTGCTGCAACTGGGAGAAGAAGGACTCTCAACCTCCTCCTACAGTAACACATCAGAAGCTCTCTCAACATCACTGCATACTGTAAGTCTTTTTGATTGGTACGCTTTAATAGATTTTTTGTCATGCAAAAAATCTATAAATAATAAACACACATAAATATATATATATATATATATATATATATATATATATATATATATATATATAATAAAAAATTATATAAATATATATTTACATTATATAAATAGGCAAATATAAATAATTCTGTCTCCTCTAGAGACTCATTTATCATCATGTATTTGAAGTAATTGTGTTTTAACAAAGATGAATGATTGACAATTAGACATTTAAATAAAAATGTCTTCCAAATGTAAACATATTAAAACATTGTGATAAAAATATTTGTTAATATTCACTGCCACCATTTACAATTATTTACATCGGTCCCATTGATTCAGAAGGAGAAGCATTCACATGTTAATGTGACCGGCCTTTTCTAAATATATCGACCAACATAAGAAGACTAAGAGGATTCAATACTTCTTTATCTGTCAATTTCTGTCAACTTTCTGTTCACATTTCTGCTTTTTTCTGCTCCTTTCTGAAGTTCCAACTGTCATCAATGACACCAAACTGCCCTCCTTAGTGTCAGTGTTTCGGGGTTATCCAGTGGTGCTTGTTTGTGAAGCAGAGGGAAACCCAAAACCAACAATCAGCTGAGCCCACCACCAATGAAACTCTCACTATAGCAGAAGCAACACTTGAAGATGATGGCTTACAGCTGCAGAATTGCAGAAACTCTGTTAACATCACCACAAAGACAAGCAATGCAGTGGTTGCAATAATTTGCAACTATGTCTTCTTTTGGTAATATTTTTTACCTGCTACTGTGTTTATTTGCAAACCAAAGTTTGTGGTAGTAACATTAACAATAGTGCTTCAGTTTCTGCATCAGTTTGTTTTAGTACGCCTGACAGTAGTGCTTCAATTTCTGTTTCCAGTTTGCTTTAGTAACACTGACAGTAGTGCTTCAGTTTCTGTTTCAGTTTGTTTTAGTAACACTGACAGTAGTGCTTCAATTTCTGTTTCAGTTTACTTTAGTAACACCGACAGTAGTGCTTCAATTTCTGTTTCAGTTTGCTTTAGTAACACCTGACAGTAGTGCTTCAATTTCTGTTTCAGTTTGCTTTGGTAACACTGACAGTAGTGCTTCAATTTCTGTTTCAGTTTGCTTTAGTAACACTGACAGTAGTGCTTCAATTCTTGCCCTTTGCTTTACAGTGCTACAACTCACAGATTAAAAACTTGGTTGTTTCTTAAAGCTGTACAAAACAAATATATTGAACATAATTCTTTGTTTATTCTTATCAAACAAATGGTTTAACAAGATGAACTGACCAAAATATTCATTCATATTTATCCATCATTGGGTGGGTTTTTTAATATTTTGGTAACAAAATGTTGATAAACACAAGGTAATCTTTCCTTCTCTATTGATTGATTTCTATGTTTTGGAGCTGTGTGCCTGACTGGTATAAATTTCACTTGTCCTCCTACAAAATCTACAAACATTCGATTAAAGCAGATACATTGTGATCAGAATGTCATTTCAGGATGATGTTGTTTGGTTTGTCTTGCTCCGCCTGCCAACTTCATATCAGATATCAGAGGATGTGTAAAATTCTCATGTCATTGAAAGCTTGAGTTGCATCAGTATATGTTTCTTTGGGACAGTTTTGAGTATTGAATATATTAGTTAGATTTCAATTTAAATTGGTATTTTTGCTTTGCGATCTGTAGAACTGTGAAGCAGGAAGCTTTGTATGCCTAACAATGCAGTATGCAGTTATGTTGGAAAGACCAATGAACTGAAAGTTTCTATCTACTTGCTTGTTTAGTCTGTTTCATTTAGGCACATTCCTTAGGGCTGCATAAAAACACGGGTACATATATTTTGTTTCTTCTTAACACAGAGAATTATCGGCCCATACTACTAGGCATTATTGTGACCATAGTGGTGGTCATCTCAATCATCATCATCTACTTTTACATGACATACTACAACAAAACCAAGATGGGCCAGTATAGCTCCATCAAGAATGATGCAAAACTTACAAAACAATCCAACACAAGAGGAACAGCAAACACAAGGAGACTATAAAAGGAAATAAACAAGGAAAAGAGGTGAAAGGATGATGAAACAAGGGGTAGGAGCTCACAAGAAAACAAGAAGGCGTAAAGATGAGACAAATACTGAAGAGCACAAGACGAACTGTCAAAAACAAAACCATGTGCTCAAACACAACAAAAACACACAGACAGATCACAAAAGACACAAACAAAGTCCTGGCTGACTCTGACCATGATCATGACAGCAAACTATTTTGTTCACTGAAAACCTTTTTTAAACAACATTGAAACATTAAACAAAAATTGTTACATTTCTGTTTTTAATTAGTCTTGTAAAATTAAATAGCATTTTTTAAGAGCCTTTTGTAAGGCCAACCAGTGAGTCCATTGTTTGACCATGAAAACTATGTCTTTCTATTGGCCCAGGGTGTGTGTAAACCCTGATTGAAACTCGGATTACAGATCGTAAAAAATGTACAGTAATTGTCTAAAATTATCATCAGTGAGATATTGAAAACTTGGCTCCGACTGAAATTCTTGCCAATGTGACATGGAATCAGTAATCTTAGAACCAGTAATAAAGGTAGTTGCGTTTGACATAGCTGTAGCTGTGATTGGGCTGACACTTTATGGAATAAGATCTGATTATAGGACAGGTTGAGATGTGATTTTAGATAGAAACGTTTACAGATAGTAAACAAATAATTCTTGTGTCCCAGGAGCAGCTGTTCACTAATGTCCCTAATATGCATCTGATCAATTTCTACTATGTAACCTGGTAGTGAGGTGCTGGTTTCCATGGGCCCCTAATCGCGCGAAGCTACTGAGTGGCAGAGCTGGCACCTGATGGAACCAGCTGCCACTTATTGTTGTCTTGCTATTACCTTATCAGTAAATCTTATGCTTGCCAAGATGAGGCAAATTAAAGCCTTCTTTGTTTATCTTACAGCCAACTGCAGGTCTTTTACAACAGACAAAAATGTATCAAGAAGCTGTATGTCTTGCATTTGTATGGCATTGTCAAATAGATAAAACACTAATTCTAATTCCCAAACCGGCAGATTAGTCTTTAAAGGAAACATTTTTTGAGACGTTAACAGTTATGTATGTGTTGCACATAATGAAAGGGAATGGTAGTATCTAATATCTAATAACCTTTCTTGTAGGAGAAAAATGGTTATTTTATAGATTAATTCAGGCTAATTTTGGGCTTCTGGGTTTTGAAATAATGTCAAATAATTTACATTTACGCATTTGGCAAGACACTTTTATCCAAAGTGACATACATTGCATTTAAGGCATACATTTTTTTAAAATCAGTAACAGTGTACTCTGGGAGTTGGACCTATAACCATTGAGCTGCTAAAGCAATGCCTACCAATTGAGCTATTTGAAGTAATTTTATTTAATGTCCACTGGCTGATACCTCAGACTCACTCACGATTGTTTTTGCAATCAAATCTAACAGCCAAAGCTGATTTTATAGTCTTTAAACTGTGTTTACATTATTGTAAACTTTTGTCAAAATTAACATTTGTCCTTTATGCAAAACATATTTTTAACCTCAAAAAATTACCTAGTGATCTTTAAACAACTAATAGTGGGTAATTTCGGTCTATCAATATTTAGTGCAGTTATTTGATGCTAGAGCTTGTTATTTTAAACCACACCCTATTAGTCAGTGTGTTAAACTCTGAATGCTCTATTCATCTTTATCCGCAGTGTATGACAGCTCTGGTTTCAGTGAACTGAAACACTTAGCTGAGAGGAAGCAGCGGTCATGTGATCACCTTTCAGAGTGCTAAATGTAAACATTAGGACATAAAACTTCTTTGCATGATACAATTTTCTTGGTCACCTCCCGTTCACTCTTTAAAATGTTTTGCACTGTGGTTTATATGGTACATTGCCTTTGTTCTGTGAACTATTACATATAATCCACACTTTTTGCTGTAGACTTAATACATTCAATCAGTGGTTTCAAATGGCTCGCAACCCAAAAATAGGCCACAGATCTGATAGGGTGATGAATGCTAATGCTGCTCAAAACAGACAGGTCACATGACTTACCTTTATGCTCAAAACCATGAACAAAACTATGCAAGATAAAATAGTAATGACCACATTAAACTGGGGGTTCATTTGAAACAAAAATTAACATGACAGGCGCCAACTACAATGTGTTTTGTGATTATTGGTTGTAGAGGTTAAAATGTGAAATTTGTATTAATGTTTTTGATACAAATGCATGTGTTTGATTTAAAAAAACTTACTTTGCAACACAGTTTTGATGTTAAGTTGAATCACGATTGACCTCAGTTGTAGGTCCTAAAACAGAACCCAGCTTTAAATCTTCCCAGAGAACTCAAATATATACATGTGCAGATCAGTGCTTGAAGGAAACTGGTTTGAGTCATTTTCTGTGACAAAGTGGTTTGTTGGAAGATAATTCAAACAATGTGTTACTATCTGTTTTCTACAAACCAACCTTTAGATATGTCTAATCTACAGAATGTCCAAAATGACATTTCTCTTAAATGCAGAGAAGACAAATGAATAAACGCTTTGTATAGTGACAAGGATGTGAATGAATAAAGTTGCAACGTGCGCTCAGTGAGATTATGGGGAGGGTTGTTTGCTATTAAATATAACAGGCCTCAATGCGAGGGCAGACTGGGCAGTATAGATTGAAGGCCCGGATGATGTTTTGTTACCTTTAGAGCTGGCAGATATTAAACTTAAACACTGATAGCTTGTAGTCAAAAAAAGAGAAAACAGAGAAAACAGCATCAAATCAACGCAACTACCGATAAAAATGCAGCCGGAGCAAGATCAGATACTTGTCATATGGCTAATTTTGGATGCTGTTGAGCTTCGTGCGCTATTAGTAAAATGCTCTTATTTAAGGGAACGGCACAAACAATCGTATTTTCATTTCCTGTGGGTTTCGGCTGCTCAACTTGCCGTTCAGTATCATTGCATCGACATCTAGTAATAGAGCAACGTTAGCTAAGATCAACAAATTGCATTCACAGTCGGTTTTGAGCTCTCCAACCAAAGCCACCTCAGCATAAGTGTAGTCTGTCAGCAATCGCAAAATATCCAATAGTTCTTTCAGTTTAGAAAATCAATCTAAATTGGTTAATGGCGAACTGAAGTTAGAGGACTTAAAGCTATGCATGAAGACATTGTGTGCCTATTTCCTTTATTTTTCTAACTGTATGCATTTATTTTTCTTGGTTTTGACTTTGAAAGATTACTGCAGACATGTTTATTTTCTACATGTACGCCATGCCTTCTGTGATATTCGGCATGTAGCTTTGTTTATAGCATTGAAATATGTCCATGAAGTATATCATCATCAGAACAGCTCAATGACATTTAGGGCAAATTTCAACAACAAAAAAGGAAGTTAACAATTTTACAGAATTGCAGGAAAGGCCAGCGGATTTGACATTATTACTTCTTACTGTAAGGGTAGTTAGGGGAATGAAAGATATAATAAAATGTCTGTTATGTTATCGGCCTTTTGCTGAAGTAAACAATATGTGGTGGTAGAAGAAATAGATAGTTGCATGTTAATCTGATAAAACAAACACATTGACACATTACAATTTCCCAAAAAAAATACTTCAGATGATTTGTTTAAGTTAACAGTTTGTTTAAGGTGCAATTTAGTGATGTGTCTTTTTTAATTTTAACTCATTGCATTTGTGCTATTATGTTTTCCAGATATTTCATCACCTGTCAGTAAGTACAGGACCAATGATTGAGGGAACCAGTATGAGCTCCAGTGTGACATTTATAATGTGGTTCATGCTCAGAGTCTCACTGTGAGATGGTACCAAGGACAGCTATGCACGTGTATAATGAGACCTTCACTGGACACCAAGAATACAACAGCTACACTTCAGATTTCTCCATACAGAGATGATGATGGAGCTGTGTACAGATGTGAAGCAGTGCTGACGGGACCAGCAATACTTCAACCTTCACCACAATTAAAATTACAGCTTCTGGAATTACAGTACATTGCAAGTCTATCGATTGTTAATTTTCTTGTTTTCTCTCATGCGTGCTAAGCACAAAGAACTGGCATTGTAGAGCCCCTTAATATTACCATGTGAAATGTGGACTAATATATTAAATATACTATGCATATGCTTTAACATTGTTCATTTACTAACTTTCAGGAAAACAATGTAGGTATCACTGTTCACTGTCATGTATTTCTATTCATGCGCACGCCACTTATGCCTTTTCTTTTTCTCCTATCTGTGTGCTTCTACTTCCCTCTTAAGTCAAACCGATCATCAATGAGACCTAACTGCCCCCTGAAGTGCCTGTGTTTCGGGGCTATCTGAGGTGCTCTGTTTGGGAAGCAGAGGGCCAACCTATACCAACTATCAGATGGAACTCCCCAATGCTATGGTCTGGAGGAAAACTCACTATAACAGAGGAAACAACTTGAAGATTGGGGGTGGTTTGTGCATCTGCACTGGTAGAAAATCCTGTTGACATCACCACAAAAAAACAAGCGGTCGGTAAAGGTAAATATGCCTTTTTGTATCTTTTTCGCATTGTAGTAAACATCTTGGTTTACAACAATACCTGAAATGAGTAGGAATGGTGGAATTAGTTGTCCAAGTTGCTGAATATTTGTATGTTGACTTCCTTATCTAAGTCTTTCCTTCAATTGTTTTTATATTTAATGCATTTTGTAGTGCCAGTTCTGACAGCATTATACACCATTATACATTCCTTAATTGTTAAGGCTAGCCATTGTTTTAGAAATATTGGTAGCAACACTTTGGTTTCTGTATAATTCTTTACCAAAAACAAAAAGGAATGGTGGTTGTTTTAACAGGCCAAACTTATTTTTCTAAATAAAGTTACATTTTGTTTGGCTCACATCAATCCAAAGATACAATGAAAGCAGAGAATCGTGATTAGAAAGAAATAATCCTTGCAAGTTAATCACTCTGTTTCTGTCTATGCACATGTTCTGGGATTCTGCGTAAAATAAGATTGCTGTGTAAAGAAACCGATAGCTTTAACGCTTTCTGCACTTAAGTGAGTTAAGAAAAATCTGTCGATTTTAAATCAATGAAGTATGTGGTGCTGGAGCAATGACCATATCGCTTCTATACTAGCAAGCCTTTTGATAAGAAGACTTAAATCAGACTGCATGATTACCACCTTACAGCTCATGATGTGTCTTAGAAGATAAATGACTTTTTTGTCAAATGTATGTTCATATGTATTTTTAACTTTAAAATGCCCATATTTAACGGTTAGCAATTAGCTGTGAGTATTGAACGGCCATTGACAAAGTAAGTTTGTACAGTATTTATAAACGGTATATTTCTGCAAGTATATCCCAAACACAACTATATATATATATATATATATTACTTCAACACATAATTGAGCACACTGTGCTGAGAAAGTATTATGTATAGTATAATAATGAGTAGTGTGACGAGGGCTAAGGCCCTCCAAGTTTACTAGAGGGTTTGAAATAATGCCATCTGCTTTAAAATTTTACATATTGTAAAAATAAAAATGTTGTTCTAAAACATTGAATCATCTTAAAAATGCAGATATAGTTTTTAATGTCTTACTACAACAACTCCTACAAATGCCCCTACAGAATTACAAAATCACCCATATGAGCTTCTGACTGAATTTCGTACAGAAAAGTTACTGTCTTCAAGCATTATTAAGTTAAAAGTGAATCTAGTTCCTTTAACACTGCTGGTGTCATGCAATCATCAAATAATTTACATTTACGCATTTGGCACACACTTTTATCCAAAGTGACATACATTGTACCAAAGTATCCATTTTTTTTTAAATCAGTAATGGTATACTCTAGAGTTGACCTATAACCATTGAGCTGCTTTAGCAATGCTCTACCAATTGAGCTTATTTTGAAATAATTTTATTTAATGTCCACTATTAATACCCCAGACTCACACGATTGTTTTTGCAATCAAATCCAACAGGTTACTGTCTTCTAGCTATTAAGTTCCGTGCTAACCTAGTGCCCTTAACACTGCTGGTGCCATGTCGTGAACCCCTGCCCCCACAGCAATGAAGCGAACCAAAATACCATGGCTCCAAAACTGTGGACATGTGAACCGAAATGGTATTGGTATATTGTCGTTACAGCCCCATTTATCGCTTAATTATCTTGTCTGCTTTGTTCTTCTGGACACAGAGGACTATCTCGCCTTTGATCGCAAAAATAGGTTACTCTGTGTGTGGCTGTCATCTGCGACGCCGACTGAATTTTCTGCTCCATCTACTACACAAAAGCCAAGATGTGCCATTATAGCCTTTATGACGTCAAGCTTCGTGCCCAATGGAACATAGCACAGAATGGCAAAGACAAGACTATCCCCATGAAGAAACTGTCCCAGATCAATATCCTTGCTTTGGGTTATAAATCTCTGTGTTTGCTCTGTCTGCTGAGCCATACTGTCCACAGTCATCTCGCCCTGAGAGCTGCTTTGTAGAAGAGTATATGTGGATTGGCAAAGGACTGTCACACTGGAAGTCTCTCGGTTTCTGCTCACTTGTTATCTTTTTAATAATGCATTTTTATTTACAGATCAGTGTCCCGTCTAACTACCTTTTGATCCATTTCTTATCAAACGTTTATTACATCATGACTCTATAAAACTTCACTTTCTATCAACCTCCCTGTTTAATGTGTGGAAATTATGTTTGACAGAACAAAATGTTATGCTGCCAATACTCATATTGATTTGATTTTCTCCTCAATTGATTTGGTATTCATACGTGAATGTTCATTAAACAAATAGAAATTTCAACTTTGTGATATTTGCTTGTACACTGATTCAAGGATTGTTGACTTCTAAGCTATTGTTAGATTCTTGTATATGGTGTCATGTGTCATTGTTATATGGCACATTAGTCATTTCCTTGAATACTTACATTTACTCAATAACCTGAATTCACGTACCCTACACCTCAGCTCCATCTATTATCAAACATATTATTGGTTTAAAATTTTATTTAAAAATTCCTCTAGAATAATTGGCACCCTATACACTTGAAAAATGCGACTGTGAAGAGGCCAACACTTTGATATGAGGACACTGTGCCTGAACTGTGGGATTATATTTTGATGAATGTCTGGAATCTGTTTGCAAACACAAGCCGGATAAAATGAGGTGCCAGTTTTATGGCTCGGTATTACTGTTAAATCCTTTCCCCTATTCTATATTTTTAATCCATTATGTAATGTTACCCAGTAACTTTTGTAGGGTGTGATTTCCATTTATGGAATTTAAAACAACCGTCCTTTAAGTCACAAATCATGTGTTTATGATTGCTGTTTGAGAAGTATTAATAAGTATGAATATTTTTAGAAGTGTCAACATTTGTTTAATAAAACAAACTGTTTTTTGTACTTTTCTCTTGTCAGTCTTCTTGCAAGATAATGGTAAGCCTTCCCTGCATTCTGTACTGAATAATTGTGAAATACTGCAACAGCTACACAACAACATTACTTTAAAATCATTTTAGCTCTGTTGTTTCCTTTTTGGCACTTTGTGATTGTTATATATAGTGTATCGAACTTAGTCAGTTGTTTAACAGATGAAACAATGACAGGTTTAAAGATATTGTGCTAAATGTATATGAATAAAACAAATCAACGATTTTGGTATAATGAACTCACACATGTTTATTATTATATGTCATTTAAAAGTAAAGAGTTTTTACAGTTTTCATAATTGTAAATATATATTATATAGGAAGTTTAATTGATGCTTTATTGTTTATATTATGTTACACAAATTTGATAACTGATGGAAGCATTTGTGGCCTTTGACAATGCGTCACAAACATCGCTTCTACAAACCTGAATCAAAATTGTGACTGTACAAATTATGCAGAATATATGAAATGCACACTTACAGACTCATAAACTTAGTATTGTATTCATAAACAGAAATAGATATATGATTATATATAGATAACATATGAAATGTTGAAAGTGAGACATTTTGAAATGTACATGCCAAACATTGGCTCATTTTGGATTTTTATGAGAGCTACACATTCCAAAAAAGTTGGGACAGGTAGCAACAGAGGCCTGAAAAGTTCAATGTACTTATGACGGAACTGTTTGAGGAACGAATTTGCAACCTGGCTAGCTCAATTTCCGAAAAATAGTGGAGCAACATCTTAAAGTGAGTTTCTACAGAAAAATAGCAAAGAGTTTGAAGTTATCATATATATATAATATCATCCAAAGATTTAGAGAATCTGGAACAATCCCTCTGCATAAGGGTCAAGGCTGAAAACCATACTGGATGCCCGTGATCTTCGGCCCCTTAGGACCGTACTGCATCACATACAGGAATGCTACTGTAATGGAAACTACAACATGGGCTCAGGAACATTCCCAGAAAATATTGTCGGTGAACACAATCCATCGTGCCCTCCGCCATTGCCAGCTAAAACCTATGTAGGTGCAAGAAGCCATATCTAAACATGATCCAGAAGTGCAGACGCTTTCTCGGGCTAAGGCTCATTTGAAATGGACTGTGGCTAAGCGGAAAACTGTTCTGTGGTCCGACGAATCAAAATCTCAAAGTTCTTTTTGGAAAATTGGGACGCTGTCATTTGGACTAAAGAGGACAAGGACAACCAAGTTGTTATCAGCGCTCAGCTAAGAAGCCTGCATCTATGATGGCTTGGGGTTGCATTTATGTGTAAAAGGCTGGGCAGCTTACACATCTGAAAGGCACCACCAATGCTGAAAGGTACATCCAAGGTCTAGAACAACATATAGTGTCCATCCAGACATCATCTCTTTCAGGGACGACCTTGCATTTTTCCAACATGGACAATTCCAGACCACTGCATGCCATTACAATGATCATGGCTGGTTGTAGAATGATCCAGGTACTGAAATGGCCAGCCTGCAGTCCAGATTTTCACCCATTGTCACATCATAAAGAGGAAGATGCAACAAAGAAGACCTAAGATAGTTGAGCAACTAGAAGCCTGTATTAGACAAGAATGGGACAACATTCTATTCCTAAACTTGAGCAACTTGTCTCCTCAGTCCCCAGACGTTTGTAGACTGTTATAAAAGAGGGGATTCTCACAGTGGTAAACATGGCCTTGTCCCAACTTTTATAGAGATGTGTTGATGCCATGAAATTTAAAATCAACTTATTTTTCCTTAAATGATACATTTTCTCAGTTTAAACATTTGATATGTCATTCATGTTGTATTCTGAATAAACTTCCACATCATTGCATTCTGTGTTTATTCTCAATTTTACAGGGTCCCAACTTTTGAATCGGGTCTGTATATTGAACGGCATCAAACAAATAATGAAACACTGTCCACTTAATGGCTTACCTCAATCTCTTTTTTCTTAACCCACAGTCCCCTCTCATGTTGAACTGAAGTGTCGTGTCAGATGGGCGCTATTTGTTCTGTATGAGGAATCACTGAAGTGAGAGACATTGATACAAACACTGCCAAGCGCTGTTATCTGCTCCACTTCTACTTGAACACAACACAGGCTTCACTTTGTCTGACTTGTTTATCTTTCGGCAGCTTTACTGCTACTTAAATCTTGCAGGTTTGCAGTGTTTGATCTAATTGCGTTTTCATTCTTCCAACACACGACGCGCTAACGTTTGCTTCCTTTTTCTGCTTTCATTTGTCTGCTGGTAACGTGAATGATCTCCAGCGCTGCGCTGTTATTGTAGGACCTTACTTTTTACATTAAAAATGCATTAACATTTTAATAAATGTAATTGTCGGATCACGGTCATACTCACAGTGTTAATGTGGAATCGAGTCACACTCCAAAGTTATCAACCAGCAAACGCTTTGAAATGCAGATCGTAAGACTGCGCTGTGTCCGTTTACACGGCTGCAACATTTATGCTAACATGATGAGAATAACACATGAGAATAGCTCAAGTTCTTTGTTTATATACAGTCACAAGTTTGGTCAAAACTTACAGGGCCAGACTATACAATATCAATCATTATCAGCTAGTTATTGTTTCTAAGCTTTAACAGTTGATACTGGTCATGTCATGTAAATACACATCATTATTCAATAATGTTATTATACGGAACATAAAATTGTCAAAAGTATCTTAATTCAGCTCTTTCTGTTATAATGCATATTGAACTTTTTTTTTTTTTTTGGTTTTATTTTTGGTTTCTTTAAGACCTTTGACATATGTGGTCACTACAACAGTTTGATTCTTCATAATTCCTCTCTATTTCTGATACTTAAAAACAATTAACACAGGCTTGGAATGACATGAGTTTAGGGAATGAGTAAAACAAACTGAATATTAATTATGATGTTGAAGTAATTAGTTTTCAATGTCTTTAACAGGTACACACGCTGAATGTCCTGTTGAGATCAGCCCACAGAGAGTTGTTGTGAGGTATGGCAGTTCTGTTTCAGTGAACTGCAGCACTAATATCAAACACAATGGGATTGGCTGGGAAGCCAGTGAAGGAAGTGTGCACACGACCAGAGACAAATCACTGATCACCTGGAGAGTGTCGAACCTGAGAGAATGGGACATAAAGCCATACTGCTACATAAACTATGATAAACCACAATGTGAAAAATATCTTCCAGTCACAGTTTACAGTGAGTTCTCATGTTATTGTCATTGATGAGATTTTTGTTGAAATACAGAATATCTATAGTCACTGATGTAAGATCAGGATCTTTACTCTTCATTCGCAGGGACTCCAGATATTGTGTCCATCAGCACAGTGACTCACACAGTGACTGAGGGCTCCATGTTAAACCTCCAGTGTGACATTATCAATGTGGCTCCTGTTCAGAATCTCACTGTGAGATGGTATAAAGGAGAAAATCTGATGAGTAACAAAGCCTTCAGTGACACCATCAAGACTCCAGTGAATATAACAGCTACACTTCAGATCACTCCAGACAGAGATGATGATGGATCTCAGTACAGATGTGAGGCAGTGCTGCAACTGGGAGCAGAAGGACCTCAACCTCCTACAGTGACATCAAACATGATTCATATTACAGTACAATGTAAGTCTATGATTGCTCAACTTTATTAAAAAAATACTAACATTACCAACATTTTTTGCCTATTCAAAATCTATACCTTTAACTGATGTGTCATACTGTAATGACGAGTGTGACACATGGGGATCCATTTGCAGCTTTGTTTCGAGAAACAGATAGGCAAGGTCGGGCAACAGCAAACAGGGACAACAGAGGTAGGCAGAAGAGCAAACGTGATACAGGCGTGGGTCGAGGCTGGCAGCAAACATTTAGAAATGGGTAATAATCCATTATTTAGGGCAGGCAGCAAACAATGGGTAATGGCAGTAACAACGGGTAACATTATGGCTAATGTAGTCCGTACTGTCGTTAATACTCAGGAGACGGCTCCCGCTGGTGGTGCGGAGGAGGTGGAGCAGGGACCTCCTTCGTAACATACCATACTGAGTCACAGACATTCATAGATTTACATATCGAATAGATCATCTAATATAATTATACATAAGACTATTCAAAATAACATGATATTAATGAGTAATAGGGTCTCACAGTTATTGTTTTGGTGGAGGTCTGTAGCACCATTTATTGGACCTCAAGAACACCTGTGAACAACTATATTTCTGCTAATTTAGTAATAAGAGCTGCTACTTACATATGTGACTGCATGTTTTGTGTTAAGTTTATTTCTGCCCTCCTCAGATCCACCAAAACATATCAGTTTAAAGGAGACCATCAAGAAAACAGACAGAGAGGTCACTTTAAATTGCACAGTGATGGCAAATCCAGCTCCAGCTTACAGCTGGCACTCAGAACACTTGAAAAAGAAAAAAACCTCATCAGTCCTCTCATCCTCTACACTGAGTACAGGAAACTACATCTGCATTGCCAGTAACTTTCTAGGAAATTCCACCAAACAATTTGTCATCAGTTCTGCAGGTGAGTTACACTTTAAAAAATCAACAAGTCTCTAATGACAGTATCTGTTTTTCTTTCTGATCTACTGCAACACAAAGTGTAAAGTTTAATTCTCTGGACATTAGTGATTTTTCCAAATGGGTACAAACATCCTTAATGCTGATTTAATGATGCCATGAATGAGTATCACAGTTAGTTCTGAATGTAGAGTGCTCGTCATCTTTTCTATTGTGGTATGTGAAGGTCAGATCAAATAGCCCCAGTACTACTGCTTCTGGTGTGCTTATAACTGTTGTATGTGTTTATAGCTGTGAGAACACCAGAGTTTCCTGTGGCTGCGCCTGTACAGACTGTGACTCAGCTCAGAGACTTTGTGCATTAAGTTTTATTTATAGCATTATTTACCCCTGCTTTTCTTCCACAGGTCGTCACAGCACATTCATGGCTAATCTTATTTTTCTCCAATTGCTGGTTGCATTAAGGATTGTCATTTGAGGAAGATACAATTTGCAATTTGCAAAAGTTCCTGCAAACCTCTCAACATGGACAAAATCTGTAATGGATTTTTTTCATTTATGTTATACTTTTCATTTCATTAAAATTTTACAGAATAGCTGCTCATTTATGCAGTGTTTTTTACATGAATACTGTTAATTGCAGCTTTTGGTTTTGTTGTTTGTCAACAAATAAAGTTGTGGTTTTATTACTACACGTCTGTGTTCATCTTTAGACAGTTGGTAGCTATGGTGTCTCTCTTAACTAATACAATCTGGCGTAATTATTACTGCTTAAAGAAAACATTGCACCCAAAACACTTATGAAAACGCTTAAGCATTAAACCTTGTAATTTAAACCTGAGTAATTTGATTGATTTAAATATCAGGGGACCAGAACATCACAGAGAAATACGTAAGGGCCTCCTTAGATTCTTCTGACTGGTACACTGTACAACAATCTAGCAACCAGAACATCTCATGTCATAAGAAAAAACCCAAGAATCTGTATAGCAACACCCTGGCAACCCCCTACAACATCAGCATTGTGGCACCAACTTCTTCCACAAACAAGCACAGCTTAGTTTGTTTAGGAAATGTAAAACATCTACTTTAGTTTTTTAATGTAATTACTTAAATTTTATTTTACCCAAACGAGATAGTTACATCCATTTCTGTCATGCAGTTGATGCAGTCTCACATCACCCCAGAAAATAAGCTGCATTGTGCGGGTTTGCCAAATTAGCTAGATGTTAGAGGAACACATAAATTAAATCGAATGTTTTTCAAATGAGTACTTTTGTGTGTGTCTCTTTTGTTTATGCTTAACAGTGACCTCTGAGACTTCACTCTGGCAGAGTGTTGCCATAGCAACCTCTCTGCTGTGAAGCATTTGAAGACAGCCTGCCGGAACTCAATAGCTTTTGATCAAGATAAATGAATAAAAAGAAAAATGACAAAGAAAAGCTCTTCAGGAGTAGAAATGTACAAAATAATTAAAGTAATAATTAACTTAATGTGATTAGCTATTCAACTACATAGAGAAAACCTCAATGTCAGTAAATGTTTCAGATTAAAATAAATAACAGATTGACAGATTAAAGCAGCTACAAATGAGCTCTGTGCTGCTAATGCATATGAATCGAAGGTATATACAAACAGTATTTACAATGGGAATTTCTCACAAACTTAGTTTAACATGTTAAATGTAAGACAATAAACATAAATCATCAAGCACTGTTGATAAACTGGCAGGTTGTTTTTTGTTGAAAGGCACATTAGTTGCCTGTAAGATTAGTTAATTCAAAAGATGTTCTAATTTTAAGAGAATCTCATTTTTAATCTGTTATTTAAACTGAATCATATTTTAGTCTTTGAAACACTTTGACCCTCATGATTTGATAGCCAAAATACACAGGAGACATAAGAAATATTAAAGTGGAAGCAAAAGGAGGCTGATTCTAATGAGGCCCAGTACTCAGTCCCCCTCCAGATCCTTCAATACAGGGGAAGGCTTTTGTTAGCAGACACAGTTCACTGTTTTTAGTTGCCAAGCAAGACCTGACTGGGAATTCCTCCTGCCTCTGTGCCTGGACTAGCAGATTTCAACCATTTTCAACAAAATGAGAAACATTCTCTTATATTTTCTTGGTTTGTTCATTATCGGAATAGGTAAGATGTTTCGGTGACCAAATAACAATCTTAAGCTGATTTTATAGAATTTTGGATTAATTTAAGTGGACAAAGGCTGAAAGCAGTATAAACCACTGATCTATGTACTGCATATCTGTTTAAGGATATTAAATTTAGTCAATAAAAACCTTTTTATGAAATAGCGAATAGCCTTTATGTGCATTTATTCATCTTAAAAACTGAGAAAGGAGTCTTAGTTAAATAATATATTTTAGGATGAATAACATTTCAGTAATGATTTACCACACAATAGATTAACACTGAAACATTGCTGAAGTTTTCAATTGTGATGCACACTTTCTTCAGTGTCAGGTGATAGCTGCTCTCTAGGGATATCTCCCTCCAGAGTTGTGGTGAAGTTTGGAGATCCAGTGTCTGTCAGCTGTGTGGCTTCTCGTCCAGTACGCGTGCTGGGATGGGAGTCGGTCATCGGTGCATCCCATACTCAGCATGACCTGAGCGTACAGTGGCATGTGGATAGTTTGACTGACTGGATTGAAGAGCCAATCTGTTATGGTGTGTTTTTCACTGCACCTAGACAGTGTGAAGAAAAGCTAAACCTTGTTCTTTACAGTAAGTACATTACTTACATAATTAGTCTCATGAAAACATTGTTTAGACCAGGTAAAGATAACTGAACATAACCTGATTGGTTTCATCTTATTTTATGTAAGTGCTTGTTGCCAGTTGGTTTTTAGTGTAGTTATCTGCCTAACTAGCTTGTGCTAGTCACAGTCCATCACCAAAATAATTTAGAACCCTTTTGAAATTTAAGCTTATCCAGTTTAAACTGTTGCCTATAACAATCACTGAGTAAAGTGGTCTAAAGATATTTAAAAATATATATTCTGTGGAAAGCACAGGACCATAAAATGTTCATCCAATCATGGTCTTCGGTCTGAATGCAATGATTGGACAAAGTGAGTTGGAGGAGACATGGCTTTGGAGAGCACTTTGAAGGGAGGGCGGGATTTTATGCTTTTAAAGTTTTAAAGCTAGCTTACTATTGCTAGCCATCCCCAGAACTGCTACCTTTAATTTAAAAGTTAAATTCAGTGTACATAAAATTGTGAAATAATACTGATTCTTAAATGTCTTTACATTTGCTTTTGTCTTCATGCAGAGAAACCAGACAGCGTCTCTATAAGTTTAGTGAATCACAGCAGTCCAGTGGTGGAAGGAAGAGAGTACCAGCTACTGTGTGATGTGCAGAATGTTGCACCAGTTCAGTACCTTGTTTTACGATGGTACAGAGGACAAACTGAGGTTTACAACCATTCCTTTTCAGAGTTATCACCTGCTACACCAGTCCAGGTGTCATCCACCCTGCTGATTGTCCCAAACAGAGGTGAAGATGGCGCTCAGTACAGGTGTGAAGCTAAGCTAGAACTGGGAGCAGAAGGACCTCAGCCTCCTCCTACAGTGCAGTCTGGAGTTCTCAGCATTACTGTTCA
This sequence comes from Chromobotia macracanthus, assembly GCA_036877525.1. Taxonomy (NCBI): domain Eukaryota; kingdom Metazoa; phylum Chordata; class Actinopteri; order Cypriniformes; family Botiidae; genus Chromobotia; species Chromobotia macracanthus. Next base: position 1,559,809 of record JAZGTH010000115.1, read on the forward strand.
CTGTAAGCCAATATCTATAGGCAACAATATCCAAAGCTACAGTCCAAACAATATGCAGCCATTAAAGTGTTGAAATCATTCATAGAAATTACATTAAAATACATATATTTTTAATCAGATCCCCCTGACTTCCCCAGTCCAGAAGAGGAGATACTGGACATTAGCGATGGTGAGGAAACAGTGCTGAATTGTGTTGCTGTGGGCAACCCTCCTCCTGTGTATACCTGGACCTCCTCAAACCTTTTGGAGCAATTTCATAATGAGCCAGTTTTGACAGTGACATCCTTGGGCCCAGGGGCTTATACATGCACTGCATCCAACATACTGGGCAAAAAGAGCAAACAGTTTGTCATCAAGCTCAAATCCAAAGGTGAGATCAGTGTAAACAATTCTGCACTTCGTTATTCAAAGTGATTTTGCTAGAAAGCAGTACATATTCATTTAGCAGTTCTAAATGTGAAAATGCTACAATGTAGTACAATGAAGTCTAAGGGCAAAGAAACTTTGAATTTAATGTTTCAAAAGTACATGGTGGGTATTTGATCATCCCCTTATCAATTTGATCATTCCCATAAAAATTGCTGGGCAAAATGTGATAAATTTCTAGATGAAAACGTCAAATAGTCTACATAACACAGTACCATCCACTGTGCTGGGTGGAGTCTGATACTACCAGATACTCCTAAGAGAAGATAAGACATTAAAACATAAAACAAAGCAAATTACTTTTTTCTAATTCCTATCCAACCACAGATAAAGTGCATAAAAGTGCACAGACAGAGAAAGTCTGTACTTTATTTTTCTCACATGCATGCATAATAGCAGCCACAAAATAACATGATTGTGAGCTGGTGTTTCTAACATGCTTAGGTTAACCAGCAAGACTTCCATTGCCAACCACCATCACAAGAAAGACCATGCTGGTCCACCAGATCAGCAGAAACCAGCAAAAAAGAGCACCATGGAAATTACTGTTTGTCTTAGGCTGTGCCTGCAGTAAGAGAAGTGATAAACAGGAAGAGGGTGGACGAACAGGAAATCCTGTTATGCATCAGTTAGGTTGATATACTTCCTCTGTTTCAAAAAAGCTGGCCAGAAGCTGTGAAAAAGACAACGTTAAGTTTTACATGTAGTTCAACCCAAAAACATAATTGAGACAATCAAGACCCTTTAATTTTAATATTATATATTATTAACAATAATATTAATTATTAAGCTGTACATTTTGGGCTTCCGACATCTTTGGTTAACATATACAAATTCCAGGTCACATAGTATAATAATAAGACACTGTATGATATTGTTTAGGAAACTGTTAGGAATAAAGTTCTAATGAATCTGATAGTTTGACCAAAGCGGATCTGACAACTCACACCAGCAGTCACTGATCAGTCAAGAAGTCACTCACAGACAGGAAGTCCTATAAGACATACAGTATAGCTATTAAATATACTTACTTGATTAGACAGCATATCTGCCACATGACATAAATACTCAAAGAAATGACAACAACCCAACAGCTCTGATTTACAAATCAGTATTTAAATATTTTGTATGCACTGGTATTTTCTTCATTTCCAAAATGTAACAACAATTGTTACAAAACCTGTAGTTCCAGTCCTTGATTCTGATCAATATCCTTAGCAACCATCCTTAGTAATGTAAACATTCATTCTGTTGCCATTCACAGTCAGTCAGGGACTGACTCTTCCAGCGTAAGGAAAGCTTTTAGTGATTTTACTTCATGAAAGTTGCATTGATACACATTTTTGGCTTTAATATTTGTATTGTGTGATAACCGTTATGATGACACAACGACAGAAGCACAGACACAAGATTTTTTAAAAACGATGATGAGCAGTCTTGTTTCGACAGATGTATATAAAGTATATAAACAGTATATAAACTGAGAATGTGCGCCTCAATCCCCTTTGGCAATATAAATTTGCTACATCATAACAGCAGCTTACCAAATGTCTGACTGAAGTTTTACCATGTGTAATTTACCATAATTGTGACTTCACAGGTGTTTAGGTCCAGTGACTTAGTGAACAAATGGAAGATGCATAGATCTACACGCTCAGGACTTTCTGGACACGGAAGTTCAAAATCTAGATTGGCTCTAGAATGTCTGCCCGAGGTCTTATATTGACATGTTACATTTTAGGACTCTCTTTTTCAGGGGTTTTGATATGTAAAATATGAGAGTCAAGCCTATGTATTTGTCATGTATTCTACTAAGCACTATTAATATTGTGTGCAAAATTATTTTTAACAGTGTATGTTTCATGGCACAATGTTATGGCTATGACATTTTTAGGTTTGTTTTAACAGACTTTATTTGCCTAATAATAACATAATATAAACATAGTACAATTCAGTAAATTTCTTCCCTAAATGGGTTTCATTTAATTTCCTTTGATATTATGTTATTATCTTCTGCTTTGCATTTACATTTACATTTACATTTATTCATTTAGCAGACACTTTTATCCAAAGCGACTTAAAAGTGTGGAATACAACAAGCAAGTCAACCTGAAGAGGCAACTAGACACAATAAGTGCTCACAATACAAGTTTCAGACATTGCTCAGGGTATCATATGCTACAACAAGGGAGAGAGTAAAAGGAAAGAAGGATAGGAAATGAAGGGATAGGATTTTTTTTTTAAGATGAGGTTAAATGCTCACGAAAGAGATATGTTTTCAGCTGTCTTTTGAATATTGCCAGGGATTCTGCAATCCAGATGAAGGCAGGAAGATCATTCCACCAGCATGGAGTAGTGAACGAAAATGATCTGGAGAGTGATTTTGTGCCTCTCTGTGATGGTACCACAAGCCTTCGTTCCTTCTGTGATCGCAGGCTTCCGGTAGGAGCGTAGACTCGTAAGAATGAGTGAAAGTAGGAGGGTGCTGACCCAGTGATAGATCTGTCAAGGCCTTGAACTTGATGTGAGCAGCGAGCAATAGCCAATGCAGAGAGATGAGGAAAGGCGTGACATGGGCTCTTTTGGGCTCATTGAAGACGAGACGTACTGCAGCTTTCTGAATCATTTGTAGAGGCTTGTTTGTGCATGATGGCAGTCCAGCCAGAAGAGCATTGCAGTAATCAAGCCTAGAAATGACCAGGGCCTGGACGAGAAGTTGTGTTGCATGTTCTGTTAGAAAAAGCCTGATTTTCCTGATGTTACGTAATGCAAAATCACATGACCGAGTCGTCTTAGCAATGTGGTCTTTGAAGGTCAGTTGGTCATCAAAGATTACTCCAAGATTTCTGGCCGAATTTGATAGGGTAATGGAAGATGTACCTAATTGGATGGTGAAATCGTGCTGTTGGATTGGCAGGGAAGACAAGAAGCTCAGTCTTTGCCAGGTTGAGCTGCAAATGGTGTTCTTTCATCCATGCAGAGATGTCCGGCAGACAGCTTGACATACGTGCAGATACCGTGGGATCATCTGGATGGAATTAAAGGAAGAGCTGCATGTCATCAGCATAGCAATGGTAGGAGAACCCATGTGCATGTATGATGGGACCCAGTGATGTAGTGTATATGGAGAAGAGGAGGGGTCCAAGAACTGAACCCGGGGGAACCCCAGTGATCAGCTGATGAACTTTGGATACTTCCCCTCTCCAGGCAACCCTGAAAGACCTACCAGTAAGGTAGGTTTCAATCCAATGAAGTGGAGTACCTGGGATGCCCAGTGACGCGAGGGTGGACAGAAGGATCTGGTGATTGACCGTGTCAAAGGCAGCGGCTAGATCAAGCAGAATGAGAACTGATGATTTGAGTTAGCCTTTGCAATCCGTAGGGACTCACCGACCAACAGTAGTGCTGTCTCTGTTGAGTGGCTGCTCTTGAAACCGGATTGGTTGGTGTCCAGTTGGTTGTTCTGAGTGAGGAAAGATGACACCTGATTGAAAACAACTCGTTCAAGAGTTTTTGCTATGAATGGTAGGAGAGAGACAGGTCTGTAACTGTCTACAAGTGAAGTGTCTAATGTGGGTTTTTTAAGCAGTGGGGTTACCCGAGCCTGCTTGAATGCGGTAGGGAAGATGCCAGTGTGGAGAGATGTGCTGATGATGTGAGTAAGTGCTGGTGCAAGTGCAGGAGCGATGGATTGCAGAAGGTGTGAGGTGATGGGATCTAGAGGGCGGGTGGTGGGATGACTGGTGAGGAGAAGTTTGGAAACTTCTGTGTCAGTGAGGGGAGAGAAGGAAGAGAGGAGATGTGTGCCTGTGTATGTGGTTGGTCTGAGTTCCTGTGTGAGAAAAAAAAAAGAGAACGCAGGTTTCTTCTGAAGGTGATGGGTAAAATGGTCGGAGGTGCATAGATAGAGAGTTGCAGATTAAAAGTAATGATCAGAAATGTGCAGAGGTTTTACCAAAATGTTGCCTGTGATACAGTTACGTGTATAAATTAGGTCAAGTTGGTTGCCAGATTTGTGGGTGCTAGCGGTGGTGAGTTGATTGAGATTGAATGAGGCTAGGAGAGAGAGGAAGTCAGAAGCATAAGGCTTTTCTAGATGGATGTTGAAATCACCAAAAAGTACAAGTGGACTGCCATCCTCTGGGAATGAGGACAGCAACATGTCCAGTTCCTCTACAAAGGTACCCAGTTGCCCTGGGGGGCGGTAAATGACTACAATGTGAATTTTGACAGGAATTGTGATAGTGATGGCATGAAATTCAAATGAATTGTTGCACAGGGAGGAGTAATTAGAGTATTTCCAATTGTCGGAAGACCTGTGCCCCCACCCCTCCCAGACTGGCGAGGGGTATGAAAGAAAGTGAAGTTATTAGAGAGAGCAGCGAGTCTTCTGGACGAATCCAGGTCTCAGTGAAGCCCAAGATATTGAGATTAGAATTAGTAGCAAAGGCTGGAATGAAGTCAGCTTTGTTAACAGCTGACTGGTGTTTTTGGTTTTGTTTGGTGTTTTTGTTTTCATCTTAGTGACTTTAATTATGAAATCTAATGGTTTAGATTTCAGCTCATATTGTTTAATGCTTATTGATATGTTGTGTTAAGGGACAAAGAAGTTAATGTTAAAACTTTTGCATAGAAATTGCTTTTCTAGGCCAAAACGTGAATGCTTTCACAGTCAAATATTCCATGTTCTCACCATTAGGGGAGCACATCATAATAACAATTTATGTTAAGACAAGACTAGGAAATAATAATCTAGTACTCAGAACAGGAATGTGTAGCACAGAAAAGTCAAAATAATAAAAACAACCTGTATTAATTAATTAATTAATTAATTAATCAACATTAACTTACTCCTCTGTCATATAAAATATACATACATGTAATACAACACAATAGTTTAAGCAATGAAAAGCTAGAACTACAACAGTCCCAAACTATATAGCTAGAACTATAACTTATCCAGTTGCAGGAATCTTTTCACACTTTAAACCACATTAATAAATCCTTTTGCAGTTTTTCTTCCCATAAACCAGTTCCACATTGAACTAAGATCTGAAACACATACAGAACATACAGATACGGAGTACAGAACTGTCCTTGTAAAGCTAACTCAGAGACCCTTCACTAGGATGTGCATCCAAGGTGAGCTAAACATTGAACTCATCAGATCCTAACAGCTTGCCATAACAGTTTTTGCACAACAAAACAGGATAATGAGCATGTAATTTTTCACAGAGGAAGCTGTGATTGAAGCCTACTGTAATTGGGATACTGGAAAGGATTTTTATAAACCGTTAATTTGTAATCATGCTGAAAAATAGTATGTTGGTGTATATAACTTACCACAGCTGACAAAGCTGGTCATATCTGATCTTTGTTACAAAATGGTTATAGTTTGAGTAATCTCTAGTTTGTGTAATTGCTCCCTCTAGTGGGTGTGATTTATAACAGACGCCATTAGCCTTTAAAACATTTTAGCACGGTGCATAACTACATAAAACATTTACAATCATTCATTAATACTATAAAACAATCCATAAATTGTATTATTTATTAAGGAGATTCTGCCTGTGGAGCGAACAAATAATTTACTTAGAAAGCCGTACACTTTGCAACTTAATTGAAATAATATTTAATAATAATAAATCCACCCATACCAGAAATGTGAAATATCATATTAGATAGGTTAAAACATGTATGAATCAGGCATATATTAAACTATTTTAAGCGACCGTACAAAATGTATTAAGTGTAATGATTCACTTATGTATTATATATATATATATATATTCTGAATATATAATATTTCACTTTGTAAATAATTTATTTTGTATTAATATTCGTGTTAACATATTACTGTGTGTACGGTATAGCATTATTTTAAATACATTAATCAATGCTAATTCAGGATTAATACAATTTTTATAATCGACAATTATAACAAAGTTTGGGACGTTTTTATCAAACCTTTTTATCTTATTTGTATTACTAGATTTATTTTTGTTATTAATTAATGATTATTGTTTAATTTCATTAAATCTGATCTATTTAATGTGCATTATGCACTGTATAATTTTAGGCTAAATATTCTACATTTTTCGATTTGTAGGAACTCTTAACTTAAAGACGAAAACATTTGGAGTGTGTTAAAACGTTGTCAGATCGATATGCTGTCTAGATAGGCAGCTCAGTAGCAGTTTATACGGGTTCCGAACGCGCCTAACGTGCACGATATGCTGTCTAAGTAGGCAGCTCACAAGGTTTTGAGTAAGTTTCTGATGCAGTTTTCTTCCTATACGTAGAACTTGTCACGTAGCGAGGGTGTAAAAATACGCAATGTCTGTTGTCTGCCTAGAAATGTAAATACTGTAAGAAGAAGACAAATAAACACCGTCGGAGATAAACACCGCCATTCATCTGCCTGTAAGTAAATAATAACCCATAATCAGTTTTCATAACTTTTCACCAATGTTTTGATCGTCTTTAAAAGAGGTCAGGCAGCTGCCCAGCAGTGCTGTTTGTGAAACAGGAAGTAGCTTATATGTTATTTTTACACGGAATGTGGTTTTGTCGTGTTATTGCGTCTATATAATCACGGTATACACATTGTTATTTATAAATGGATTTATTAACGGGTCATTGTCGACCTCATTAGTTCATTTTATAAGTACAGTTGCACAGTATTCTGAGAATTATTATTCAAGGCCATTACAGTAAAAACGCGCTGTATTAGTAATAATATTGGTGGGCATTACACGTTCTGGTGTACTGTTAATGTATTCATTGCGTGCATAATTGTTATGAGGCTCCTAAACATCTGGAAAATATGCCGATTTGAGGAAGTGTGCAATTGTTCTGTAAATTACTGTACGTTTTGGTAGGCTAAAAGGCTGGAAAACCCCCATGTATCAGATATTAGTACGTTCTAGACTCAATGGATAATGTCTAGAAGAGTACGTTCAAGAAGATCCAAAACAGGGAAGTGCAAAGGACAGCACGAAGATCCCGGGGTCCATGTGTTGCTATATTGGACCAAAGAAGGCGAGCGTTACCTGTCTTACCAGGAGGGTGAGGTGACGGCTGAAGATCTCACCATTGATGCAGCAAAGGCTGTGGGTAGGTTTGGCTGAAGGGGCAATACATGCTCATGTTTTTTGTTTTTCAGTGATTTGAGTTTTTTTTCTCTCTCCAGGGATCACTCCAGTCTGCCATGCCCTGTTTGCACTATACGACCCTGTTTCCCTTTGTTGGTACAGTCCCAATCACAAATTTAACACAGAAAACCAGTCTGCCCTGTTAGTGCATTTCCGTATGAGGTGAATATGTGCTTGAGCTTGAGTGTTTGTGTGTGGGATACATTCAACTAAAAGAGTGGTATGTGTTTATGAATTAACTGTGTTGTTTTGTAGATTTTACTTTCGCAACTGGCATGGCTTGGGTGAAAAGGAACCGACCGTGACGCGTCATGCACTGAGGACTGGCACAGGGGCAGAGCAGATAATGACATCTGTTCTGGAGATGACATCTCTGGAGTACCTGTTTGCTCAGGTTAGTTTTTAAAATGAAACCCCTCCGTCTCGTTTTCCGATATCGGATTTTGTAAAAATGGCTTCCCTGCTATTCATGCATTTCATTATCATTTGTGACCTAGGAAAATATGAAGGAATATTTTAGCAGCTTTACTCGACACCTGTTGCACATTACATTTATCAGAGGTGACAGTAAAATCAAGCTATTTTGATTTGCATTTGCATGCGATTCGAACCCATGGCCTTTGTGTTGCTAGCACCATACTCTGCCAGCTGAGGTACAGGAGTGAGGCTTTGTTCACTCTTTAGGACTGATCATTCAAACTGTCATTTTGCTGAGTGATCTGTACTGTCAGTTTTAAAAGAGAAGATAGAAAATCAAAAATTTAGTTTGGATTTGGATTATGGTACATAGTATTTTTCTTTGTTTTTCACTGTTTCAACTTCAAAAAATTAAATGAATTTGAGAGACAAATATCTGATTTTTACTACCTAAAATCATTTGTCCTTGTAATTGTTTTTTAAGGTGCATTTAAACTAGATGTACATCATGCAGATTTACTTTGGACTTTGCAGTGAATACAGGGAGCAGGATATAACATCATTCTGTAGGGCTTCTGTTAATAAATAAGGAAATGAATAAATAAAAATATACATTTAAACAACTTTATATTGAATGTGTGTGTAGGAAGAGGACGCCACACAAATACAGTATACCTTATATTCATTAAGGTTTTTTATTATTAAGAATTCTTTTGACGGTAATAAAAAAGCTAAATGATAATGTTTTCCGTTATACAGTTGTTTTTGTCTGTTTTAAAAGTGTCCAGAATGTACTTGAAATTTACATTTATTCATTTAGCAGACACATTTTTCTAAATCGACTTATAAAGAGAGAGATCATTTAACATTTTTGCCTAAAAACCAACAAGCCTAGTTCTTCAAAGCTACATACAAGTACTAGAAATTCTTCTGAAGTACTGAAAAGCTTGAAGATTTTTTTCAGTTCTTATTAAATTGCATGTGTTTGTTCTCTCTCCAGGCTAAACATGATTTTGTAAATGACGTGGCCTCTTTGGATACAGTGAGGGGAGAAAAGGAGATCAGTCGCTTTAAGAATGAATGTCTGGGTATGGCAGTGCTTCACCTCTCTTATACGTCCCTGCAGACTGGCTCTTCTCTACAGGATGTGGCCAAGCAGACCAGGTGCAACTTTCTTCTCTGTTAAGGGAAAGATGTAAGAGTGTTTTGTTTTTAAAGGGGAAGTTTAAAAATGGTAGCTGGTGGATAACTTTAAAGGTGTCATTTTTATTATTATTTCCCTTTGAGGTCAACTTGTTATTAAAGGTTAGTTATAATGCAGTTTTTTCCACCTTCTTTTTAACCTTTAGAGTTAAACAGTCTGCAATCACTTCAGAGCTTGAGGCTTGCTGATAAGTGCACTTCAGTTTTTACCTGATTATAAAGGTTAACCAGTACCAAAAGTAACCAGTAACAATTAAATCCGTTTATACCTCCATTATAAAAGACATATATGGAACATAATGTGAAATACATTTGCAAATGTGTAATTGTAAATCATAATAATGCTGATGTAGTGCTGATGTAATGCTGTGTGCTGATGATAGAAGAATCTTATATCAAGCTTTCTGGCACTTTTTCTTGTTGTTCCATCCTCTAGCTTCCTCCGCTGCATCCCACAATCTTTTTCTCAACACATTGCTCGAGACAACTTTGTGACAAAGTTCCGGATTCAGCGTGTGTTTGCAAACTTCGTGCGCAGCTTCGAGCAGCACACGGTGGGCATGGGGAAGCTTGGATTACAGGAGGTCATGTACAAATATCTGTCCACCCTGGAGCGCCTGGCACCCGATTTTGGCATTGAGATTTTCCCTGTGTCACATTTTGACATAAAAAGTGATGGAAATGACAGTGGGTCCTACCTCATTACCCTTGAGGAACCGGTGAACAGAGAATGTACTCATGAAATTAAGGTGTCTGGGTCAACAGGAATATGGTGGAGAAAGTTACCGGTACAATGGGTAAATTTTGCAAGTGATATTTCTTCCTCTTAATTTGAATTGAACTTAATCTCAAATTATTCATTATTCACATTCTAGGAGAATAACTACATTCACAAAGATGCACAGCAGCTTGATGAGCAGGAAGGAGGGGGTTGGAATTCCTTCTGTGACTTTCCAGAGATCTCGCATATTGCCATCACGGGTGTAACTGTCTTTATTACCCGGCAAGACAACATGTTAATGGTAAGAAACCAGAATTAGGGCTCATCATTTGTTTATCCACAATATAGTTTTATACAGTATATATGTGTACATATGACAGTGATATATGTATATATCACTGGGGTATGACAGAGAGATGTACAGTATAGTACATGTGTGTACATTTGTAGCCCACTCACATACATTGTTGTTTCAGGACATACGTTTGGGCTCCAGTCTAGAGGCTTGCTCTCTAGTTTCACTGGTTGATGGATACTTCCGGCTCACAGCCGATGCACATCATTATCTGTGCCACGAAGTGGCTCCGCCCAGAGTGGTTTTTAGTGAGGCTAATGGCCTGCATGGTCCCATACTGTACGTACAGTAACTCAAATTTTCACAGTCAGTTAAACTCACATATAAGGCTCCTCTGGTCCCATAAATATGTTCACTCTTTCCTCTTCTTTTAGGGATGAGTTTGTGTTTCAGAAACTTAAGAAAGAGACAGAGGAGGGAACATTTATTGTACGCTGGAGTATTTTAGACTACCATCGTATAATCCTTGCAGCTCTGAGTAGGACAAAGGTATTGCTGTATTTCTTAAGTGAGGCTGTATTTTTTCTGAAAATGATTGGTTCAACTTTACATTTACATAAATGGTACTTCAAAACAATGTCTTTGGAGATAAGGGGGGTTTGGTTCTTAGAAATCAGACTTATTATTTTTGTCTGGTGGAATGGGCAAAAATTTAATAGACATTTAAGGAGGGACTAGAGTCTTAGCTAGAGACCTGAATATCATAGTAAGGTAGGGATATTCTGAGTTGGACCAGAAAGCAACGGCCTAGAGCACACTACCAAGCATTGACCAATGGCTATCAAATGCCTTAGCATCATGCCAGTAAGTTTTTCACAGATAAACGTTACCCAAATCTTCAGAAAATGCACAAAATCTGGTTATTAGGTCAATTATTATTATATTAAATTGTGTTAGAAAATACATAGAAGTTTCAGTATAAGATGCTTTATGATAATTTATGGTTTGACTGTTTTCTAACAATTGATATAACATGACTTAAAAATAATTGGTGGTTCAATTGCTCATGTATATTTGCAAACATAATTGCAAATTGATTTTGTTTTTGACAGGATGGAGAAAGTCCAAAACACAAGCAGTTTAGAATTACACAGAAGGGCTCTGTGTTTAAACTGGAGGGCTGGGAGCAAGAGTTCTCCAGCGTAAGGGAGCTCACCGACAGCCTGAAGACCTTTGTGCTGAAGTCTGGGGATGACAGTTTCATCGTGAGCAGGGCTTGCCTGCCCAGACCAGGAGGTGATTTCTGTGTGTTTTCTTCTTGGCAGAGAATATGGCAGCCCTCTGAGTCACGCTGATCACTGTCCCTGATTATAAAAAATTCCACAGAAAGGTATATGATACCGATCATTTGATGACTAATTCTGCAAACATTTTTGTATGGTTATATTGCAGAGCTGTCAAACCTTCTTGTGATGAGAAAGGGGGCCAACAGTAGTGTTAAACCTGTCTCTGAAACCCTCAACCTGAGCCAGTTGAGGTTTCATCAAATTAAAGACAAGGAATTTACAAAGGTGAGAGACTGCACAAATAAACAGTATATAAAACTAATGATAATTGATCAGAATAAGAAGTCTTGCTGTGAATTTGTAATAAATGGCCCATAATGTGTAGTAATGTGGCTTTCTAGTAACAAGGTTGCTGATCCATGGCCTAGATAAACTAGTCAACCTTACTAACCTTACTAATCTATAATGAATGTAGATAAATACTACAAGATCAAAACAACTCTATATCGGTTAATTTTTTTGCAGTACTCTTTGTCAGATTTGTTGCACTGATTAGAGACAGCAGAAGTCACTTTTTAAGATATCAGACATGCATGTTTTCAAATGTGTTGATGTTGTTTTGGTGGATTTAGAAGCAGCACCTGGGACGTGGAACCAGGACTAACATTTATGCAGGTTGGCTGAATGTCCATGGCTTAACAGAGGATGTTAATGAAGAGTCAAATAACAATCACAGTGACAAGACAGGTATCCGAGTTGTCCTGAAAATTCTGGACCAAAGCCACAAGGATATAGCCCTGGTAGGTTATACAGTACATGCTCTCATCTAAGGACTTATTATGACAGGCAAAAGCACAGATGTTATCTCTTTAGTGCAGATGTTAGCTTGTTGAACACATACGTTATGTTATTTCATGCACTGATGTTATCCTGCTTTATATTTTTCTTTAGGCATTCTTTGAGACAGCTAGTCTCATGAGTCAAGTGTCACACTGTCACCTGGTCTTTGTACATGGAGTTTCAGTTAAGGGATCTGAGAGTGAGTGCCATGCTTTTTGACTTCCTTTTTGAAAGGTCAAAAATGTCATCAGAACTGTTTGTGACTATTTTTGTCAGGCTTTTATGATCTGTTTACAAGCTTTCTACAATTGTTTTTTATTCATTAAACACAATATGCTTGTTGACTGTTATATCTGATCTAAGCAGACATAATGGTGGAGGAATTTGTGGAGTTTGGCCCATTAGATGTGTTCCTGCACAGAGAGAAGGCCCGTGTCACTCCTCAGTGGAAATTTACTGTTGCGAAACAGCTTGCCAGTGCTCTTGGCTATCTTGTGAGTTATGAATTAAAAATGGCATAAAATAGCTTACATACGTTTGATTGCCAAAAATCTATTTATGGAGCTCTTATTCTAAATCAGTAGTCTCTGTTTGGGTGAATATCTCAAGAAAACTGTCAAGAAATGTCCTGGTCATATTAAACCCAAAAATCAACGGCAAAAAACATGAAATTATATTTTGTATGCAAACAAATTAAACTTCATTGTAGTAATATGAATTACCTTTAAGATCATGTGCATTGTGACATTACTTTTTTCTTCACAGGAGACAAAGAGCTTGGTTCATGGAAACGTCTGTGGCAAGAACATTCTAGTGGTCAGGAAGGGTTTGGAGGAGGGAACGTCCCCCTTCGTGAAGCTGAGTGACCCGGGCATTTCTATTACAGCTCTTTCCCGTGGAGGTAAAGCATAGTACTGTGTTGTTCTTAACATTTATACAGTAATATATGTGTGTGAATATATATAATATGACCTATGTAATGTAAGCAGGGTACAGCACATCCTGTACTTCTCTATCTGTGTCATTACTCTAGATGTCTCACTGTGCTCGTCACCACTGTTTACTTCATTTGATTCTCTCAGGGTTGATAGAACAGGAAGCTAAGAACTAACCACTTCCTTATGGTGATTATGGCTTTTGTGTAGCACGTGTATTAATATCAAGATGTTTTTTTACATCATTGAGGCAGGTGTCCTAAATGTAACAAAATTCAAAAATTTGTTGCACTGTTTGTGATACAGTCATAAATGTTGCCTTAAATTAATATCATGATAAAATTTCAGTTAATGGATAAAAATGGGTGAAAATTCTCCTAGGCTTACACAGAAGTCAGGGAGCACTTGGCTGGGGGAATTGTGAAATTCTCTCAGAACTGGGTTTCCACTGAATTGGCAGCTGAATGATGATGATGGCATGACGTAACTGGCTGTGTTACTGCATAGTTTGCATAAACTATAAAATGTAGTTCATCACATTGTCTATTTGCGAGTTTCATGAGCCATCCTTTTAAATATGCTATTTGTACATAAAATAATTTAATTGAAGATTAAATGGTCTGAAAAGTGGCCAAAGCCAATATGCAGGTGCACAGCCCAGAACTGCCTGTTCTGCTGTGAAAATTCGCAAAGCAGTTTTAAGTATGACACTAACGACTACTGACTTTCTATATGTTGACTTTTGGTTTGTAAGCAACCACCTAGAAACCACCCAGAACATTTTACCACTCATATGTTCTTAAATCTAGTTTTGTTTGTGTTTTCTGCATAGAACGCGTGGAGCGCATCCCGTGGATCGCACCTGAGTGCATTGCCAGTGGATCCCGTATAGGAAGTGCTGCTGACCAGTGGAGCTTTGGAGCCACTCTGCTGGAAATCTGCAACAACGGAGATTTGCCCATCAGTGGCAGCACACTACACGAGGTACTGCTGCTCTCAGATGTGTGTGTCTGACTATAAACTGTACACATTCACTGGCATCTTCTAAACCCATCTCTCTTTTTTTACAGAAAGAGAGATTCTATGAGACACAGAGTCGTCTGGCTGTGCCCTCGTCTCAGGAGCTGGGAAGCTTTATCAGCAGGTGTCTGACATATGACCCTGCTGCAAGACCCTCCTTCCGGACCATCCTAAGAGAGCTAACAGAGATTCAGATAAAAAGTGTGTCTGTTAACACAATATTATTATGCCTGTTTATGACTTTTTTCAGACTGTGCCTTTTTTTGTTATTGATCATTGTACTATACCTCTTTCAGCTTTACTGTAAAATTTTGGTGTTGGATGTTAATGCTTTGAAAGCATATTACCATATCCGTATCACTATTCTAGCAAGTAGTGATTTTTTTTTTAAATTGTTGTATTGGTCTAAACTGGGCTATATTGGCAGCCAATCATATGTAGACAGAATCAGATCACAGTAGATTGCTGTTTCATGAATTGGACTACAAAGTATACCTAAACAATGACAACCAATAAAATTAAATAAACTTAAAATAGGGTCTGATTTGGCGTTTCTGTAAACAGTTCTATCTGGATGGTTTTTGTATTGTATAGTTTTTCATGATCAATCAATGCTATCAGTATGAGAGGTTCTTCCTCAATAGTTAAAACTATAGTAGTATAGTTTTATAGTAGTACAGATAATTACTATTTATGGAGTTGTGGCATTTGGATAGTACTCCTTGGTACTTTTTTGACCTTTTTGTGTAGTGATATTATAAATTGATAATGCTCTTGTCTTCTTTGATTATAGATCCAGACATTTCCTCTGACTGCGAGTCAACTCCAGACAGTCACTTTCAGACCGATCCCAGTATCTTCTACAAACGTTACCTGAAGAAGATCAGGGATCTGGGAGAGGTCAGTTTACAATTAATGCTAAAGACTGTATTCGGGTATCCCTGTCTTTCGTTTATATTTCCATTTCATCTTTTGGTGTGATCTGCTTTTAGGGACATTTTGGAAAAGTGATGTTGTACTTGTATGACCCGGACAACGATGGCACTGGAGAATATGTGGCAGTGAAGGCCTTAAAACAAGAGGGTGGAAGTAACCTCCATGATTCCTGGCTGAAAGAGATTGAAATACTCAAATCACTTTATCATGTAAACATCGTCAAGTACAAGGGCTGTTGTACTGAACTGGGTGAGCAGAGCTGCGTATTGTTTGTAGTTAAAGACCCCATCATATCAAAAATTGAGTGTAATGGGTTTTATTCCATGTGTGTCACTGTTGAGGCCATCTATATTCAAGTGTGCTCTAAACCTTAAAATATTAAATACTAAAAAAAAATTAAAGACTCATCTTGCACTTATCTGGTGTATACAATTTTTAAAAATAAGAATGTTCCCTCCACATAACAAAAAATGGCAGCTGCCACTGACTACAAATGGCACTACTGGCTATTCAATATGTACCATTCCAACTGTTTTGAAAGGAAATTTGTTAACACAGGAAACAAAGCTTTCAAGTCTTTTCACTGGGTCTCTAAAGTTTATGCATAATAAGACTGAGCAAGTTAATGAGCAAGAGCATGTGTTGTGTCATGTCAGGGGGACAGGTGGTTCAGCTAATCATGGAGTATCTTCCACTGGGAAGCCTCAGAGAGTTCTTGCCTAAACATCACCTGGGCATTGCACGAAACCTCCTGTTTGCACAACAAATCTGTATGGTAAGTCCATTTGTCCAAATACAGTCATTTTTGCTCACTCTTCTCTTTGTTCATCGGCAACTATGTGACCTTCACTTTGTTGTAAATAAGTGAAGTCGGCACAGTATGTAATTTAATAGGTTAAATGGCTGATGTTCTCTCACACCTCTCGAGTGGTGATAAGGTGATAAACATGAGAACAGGCAAAATTTCAACACTGACAGCTACTCTGCTGTCAGGCACATGGTTACTATAGCAACCATTTTAGACACACATCTATTTATATATCTCAATATATAATCACTATTATAATGAGATCTGTTTCTGTGCACCTGTAGGGGATGGATTATCTGCATTCCAAACGCTACATCCACCGTGATTTGGCTGCACGGAATGTGTTAGTGGAAAATGAATGTGTGGTTAAAATTGGTGACTTTGGCCTGACAAAGTACATTCCTGAAGGAGAGATCTACTACCGTGTCCGTGAGGATGGAGATAGCCCTGTGTTCTGGTAAGCCCTAATTGCACTGGAGTTTGCTTTTATCATTAAAACCTGATGTCTTGTTAATGGGTTTATGGACTATAATTAGATATCAGTGTAATATATCTAATTACGAAAGCATTTGTATATTTGATTTAGTTTGAGTTGGAGAACATTAATAATCAAATGACTAAAGCACGTTTTTATTTGTTTTTCAGGTATGCTATAGAGTGCCTGAAGGAGAGCAAGTTTTCTTTCGCCTCTGATGTTTGGTCCTTTGGTGTGACCCTCTATGAGATTTTGACGCACTGTAACCATCGCCAAAGCCCCCCTTCAGTACGTCTAAAACAGTCTGAAACATTCCCTACAATGTTTTTAGTAAAGGTTTACTATATGTATGTTTCCTCATTAAAAAGGTTTCACACATAAGGAAAATAATTCAAACTTGACATGTTACGATTGGTCACAAGACGTGAGAACCAGTTGCATCACTGATGTCAAGCTTGGGCGATATATACCTATGTATATTGATGGATGCATGACTTGAACTTGTGTTCCATAGAAATTCTTTGAGATGATGGGAATGGTTCAAGGTCAGATGACTGTGGTTAGACTTATCACTCTCCTGGAGAAGAACAGAAGATTGCCATGCCCTCGAGATTGTCCTCATGAGGTACCAACCAATCAGCATGCACATTTCAACATGCTTACTCTTATAAATTGCAGCTTCATTGCCCAAATTCTCTTCACAGGTTTATTTACTGATGGAGCAGTGCTGGGACTTTAACCCTAAGCAGCGTCCATCGTTCGAATCCTTGGCCGAGTCTTTGAAATACATCCGGCAAATGTACCAACAGCAACCCTCTGTGCAGCTAGCTCTGATCAACCATCTCTGACCTGCTCTTGCTCTCTCTTTGTTGTTCTCACAGGCTGAAACCACAAAACACTTCACTCCAACAAGTGCCACCACACTCAGTTGTTATTCTCACTGAGATGTATTATCAGAGAAGAAAATGTTTTTAAAATGTTCTAGTTAAGTGGGAACCCACATACCCCTTTATTTTACTCTTAAACTGGCCTGTGTTTCCACTGACTATGTTACCACAAAACCTCCTCACAGGCAAATATCAAACAGCAGTCACTTTTAAATTCACTTTAATTCATGCACTTTAAGTGTTGATATATTAGTATATAACTAAAACAATTAGTTTTTTTACCATCTATGTTTTGAGTTGTTTTAACAATTACTTGGTTAATGTAAAACATTCTCCAGCCCTGTGTTTGATGTTACTGATTCATGGTTTGAGAGCAGCAGGTTTGAGGGCCAGTATGGAGATGATTGTTCTGGACCCAGAACCATATGGGATACTGGGATACTGTGTTATGGTTACTGCACCATCACAGGCACTCTGTTGGAAAAAAGGGTAACTAATCTGAAGTGCTCTTTAAGTCAAGTGGCCATAATAACCAAAGAACGGTTGGCTGTGAACCTTAAAAATTCTTTAATTGATGTATATATACATAGTATAATGTAAATACTCTCAGGTTTGTCTGGATGCTTTTGAGTTTACTTCCTCTTTTCCCAGGTCTTCTATTATATATTGGAAGCATAAGACCCCTGTTTATACATTAAATTAAAATGCGAACTTGTGATTATAGCGGTGCACTTTGTTTCAGACTTATAATTTGTTCTGATTCGCTAATGATCTGCTTGATGGAGGTCATTGTAATCACGTTAATGCCAAGTGTAAACAGGGCCTAAGCAATTACTGTGACAGGCTGTTTCCTGGAAAAACTTAAGAATATGAATATAGATGTTTACAGTTTTTGAATGTTGCTTTTTTAATTTATTTTTCTTTTGGCAAAATGTGCAATTCTTCCTTCCTGTTTTATAGGCTTTTAGACAACATCTTGTATGAAATGCTATAGTCATACTGTCACACTCAATGTATCTATATAAACTTATAATAAATGTGATTATTGAAAGTGTATTAGGAGCTGTATAAGTCACAAACAATAACTTTATCTAAATGTTAGTGAATATTAATAGGGATTTGTAATTTGTAATAGTTTAATTAAACAGAGAAATCTTGTAATTTATAAGATGTGATCAACTTTTTGTTTAAAAAATGATAAAATGGTTAGCTATGGAAACCTCCAGTATTTTTAAAAGAGCAGAACCCGCAACATTTGGTTAACAAGGTTTTATTGGGAAGCTGGAATCCATACTGTTATTCTAGTATACTCACTATTGGCTTTTAATCTGGCAACTCTGTCAATAATGCCTTTATCTAAAGAGACGAAACAGAGCAAGATATTTTTGCAGAAAACTTGAAAAACTTTTTTGATTGATGTAACTGTTAAAATGCGTAATATGGTAACTATAACGAAATATATGTCCTATATGCATATTAACGTCAAGATAATGTTAGGTGCCTACAAAGATGCCTGAATAAAATAAAACCAAAAACAAATTAGGTGCCGCTCTTCCCTGTTTATTAATAATCAATATCATACCAGTAAAATTGATATCTGGTAACAAACCTGCTGCGTGTTCAAATTTAATACGTGTCGCGTTAGCCCCGCCCCTCATGCCGAACGTAGAAACGCATTTCCACTCAACCAATCAGCAGGCGAGTTCGTCGCACGTGTGTATTGTTTAAACTGCCCAACTCAAACCAGCATTCTGAGCGTACGAGCTTCACGCGGAGTCATGGCGGCTGCGGTGTCCGTTAACTCAGCCAAAGATGAGAAATCACACACTGGTGCCAATTTTGTTACTAATCCACTGTGTAAAAATTACCATCAAGTAGGCGAGGCTGAAAACTGGGAGTTTGAAACCGTGAAACACGCCGATGGGGACACCGGCGGTATGGGTTCCCCGACGGGCAGTGACTGTTCGGCACGGGTCAATGATGAGTTGACGGCCCTCAGTTCAGAAGAGATCGCGAATCGTTTGGAAAGAACGAGGAGAGAGTTTTACAACCGGCGCAAAATAATAATTAAGAACCTCCCAGCCGACATCAGCAATCAGGTCAGTACAAAACTTTAACGATAAATTAATGAACTTCTCAAAGGCTGTGATTTAGCCAGCATCCTAGTTATTTATCGCTGACTCGGTATGTGATTTTATGATACTTTCAGTTATACTTTAGGGTGACGTGCATTACCAATAATAATATAGATGTTTAGTAATTAAAGTAATGTTTTGAACTCGCCTGATGGTGATTAACGGAGTGAAGATGATACCATTTGTATGACAGCGATATGTGGCCATTCAGTTGATCAAACAAACGCCCAGATGCTTGCCCGGAGAAATTACACTTGTTTAAGGATCAGTTTCAACAGTAAATTGGGCCTTCATCTGGGCATCAAAACACATGAAGTCACATTTGACGTTTAAATCGCAGCTGTTACAATCATGTAAAACTTAAAAAACGTAGGAATATCAAATACTCAATCTCGTAAACCAAAGACTTTTATCGAAATAACCTGTCGAAATTAATTTAAGTCTAGATGGTAGCTGTTCTGAGTGTGTAAAGATGCTCTCCGAGTTCACCTGTTAATCACACAGTTGGGTAATCCAGATTTACTGGCTGTTTACTTGCATTGTGATAATGAGAAGTTTAGGGGTCAGTGGGTTCTTTGTGGATATGGTTTCTTTAGGAAAATGCTTGATTCAGGGGGAAACAGGTGTGTGTGTGTGACACTCTGGTATTGTTCCAGATAGAAATGGGGGGCCACGAGGATGACAAAAGGGAGGAGGCGCTCAAACAAAACATTTTGCTTTCACTAACACCAAATGAAAATGCTGGTTCATGTTATGACGACATATAGTGAGCTTAAAAGCAGCGGTTCGTTTTCTGCTCTTTGTTTGCAAGGAATACGTCAGTAGCATTGACAGTATCACTGCTTAACCCTCATTCTTCAGCCCAGTGTTTTTTATTTTTTTTATAATGTCACCTAAAAAAAGTATAAATAATGTGATGGGGCAATGAAGAGAGCTGTGCCACATTACGATGTGATAATGAAGAGGAAGCGATTCTCTGTTGTTGGCTGTAGTCTTCCAAAATGGAAGGTGCAATGAATCCATTAATAAATAGTCTCTAAATTTAGTGATGTCTTCTGTTGTTGTTTTTTTTCTTTAGGAAGTGCATGAGCTGTTAAGCAATTATGATTTAAAGTACTGCTTTGTGGACAAGTACAAAGGGACAGGTGTGTATGACTCATTACATTATCATATGAATTCATTCTTTTAAAATATTAACACATTTCTTGCAATCTTGCCCAGTAACTCTGAAGTGGGTCAGAATGGCAATACAGCTCTGTAATGCTATTTCTGAAATGTTCTGGTTAGGGATTGTTTTAGACCACATCATTGTATTGACCTTTTGACATTGTCTAAACCACTTAATGCACAAGTTTTGTTTCCTATAGAATTTCAATTTGATGTGTGCTGTACATTTTATTTGACGTCTGTAAATGTAAAGGTTGTGTTCACCCAAAAATGAAAACTGTCATTTTTACACACCCTCATATCATTCTAAATCTATAAGGATTGAATTCGTGGAACACAACAGATGTTACCCAAAACTTTAATGATTGTACCGCCTTAGTCAACACTGAAGAAAGAGCATTCAAATTTTTGATGTTGTACAGATGACATAAAGGTCTGAAACAACATGAGGGTGAATAAGCGCTGGTATTTCTGTCAGGGTATGCACATCCAGTTATCATTAAGTTGTTCTCTACTGCTCCTATATAATTGTTTTTTCTTATCTGTTTGCTGGTTTTCTATTCAAGCCTTTGTGACACTGCTGAATGGTGAACAGGCCCAGTTTGCGATTAAGGAATTTCATCAATATGTTCTCCGTGGCCGTGAGATCTCTGTTCAGCTGCAGCCGACGGATGCTCTGCTGTGCATTGCCAACCTGCCCAGAGCTTTCACCCAGCAACAGTTTGAAGAGCTCGTCCGGCCCTTTGGAAACATTGAGCGCTGCTTCCTGGTGCACAGTGCCACCACAGGCCACTCAAAGGGCTATGGCTTTGTGGAGTACATGAAGAAGGACTCTGCCGCGAGGGCCAAGTCTGAGCTGCTGGGAAAGCATCTTGGGTCACGCATGCTGTATGTTCACTGGACTGAGGTTGGCTCTCTCACCTACCCCATGCTGCAGTCGCGCTGCCTCTGTGTGGACAGACTACCTCAAAGCATCCTTACTGCTCAGGATCTCCGAAATGTGCTGACTGACACACACGCACCAATGTTCTGTCAGGTATGAGCTCATAACCTCTCTGATCCTTGTTGTTTTGAATTTTGAGTTTTCTTTGTTTTAAATATCTTTAAAATGTCTTGCAATATGTTGGTGCACTTCAAAGGTGAGCATTCATGGTTTTCAGTGGGGAATAATGTAGGATATGGTGTGATTTATCCATTTGTGTTTTGAGTTGCAAAAAGTGGATGTTGTGTATTCTGGACTGACATGGTTTAATACTTGACTGTTTAATTTTTATGGAGGTATATAGTAAGTTATATCAGAAAATAGGCGTTTATGTTTTGATGAAATATTCAAAAGATCCACCGTCCCTGGAATAATGTGCACACACTCATTCACAATATGATGTGGGCACAAAGTAAATGGGGTCAGTTCATGTTTTATTTCATGTTTGCGGTATTGATATGTAGCAAGAAATTGTAATGAACACACATTTAATTATTTCTCTAATGCCTGAATTTTAATTTGATGTTTAGTTTGCAACCCCTCAGCTTTTTTGTATGCACTGTAATGCTTATTTACCTAATTATCTGCTGGAACATTATCTGCCTTCTGTAATATCATGATTATGAAATCCAAGGGGCTTGTTAATATAGAGCTAAAACTGCCAGCAATATTGCACTAATATGGCTGAGCAGCCAAAGGTACAGCATGTTTCCAGCTTTTTATAAATGAGATAAACATGATAAATCGGTGCAGGAAAAATGGTCCTTGCTATGGCAAGCATCATATGCTATTGCTCATATTTAGGTAATGTTTAAACTTGGCACACAACTTGCACAGCTTGTGCTACATGAGTATTATATCAAATTGTGCAGTTAAGGAAAGGTGTGCTTGTATAATTGGGATTTTAGTTTAGGTTAGTTGAGATTATTTTCTACCATGTAAAACTCAAAATGAGTGAAATGGCCTTTCCTTACATTGAAGGAGGGAGGAAGCAGAATCTAGATACAATATAGGGAATTTGGCCAACAGGCAAACACCATGAATGCACCAAAACCATTTAGAATTGCTTGGCATTTTATACAGAAATGTCTGGTTTTAATTTGTTTGTCTATCCTTAAATGTAAGGAATGCACAAACCTTATTCACGGCCTTCTACAAAGACTTCATTTTTGTTCAAACTTTGTGATGTTAACCTAGCAGGGAACAAAACATTTATTCTGTGCAAAGTGTTTCACAGTGTGCTGCTTCTACCTGCTGCTCCTCAACACTGTTCATCTTACATTGGGGATTGTGCAGGCTGTATCAGGCTTTGATTGCTCTTTTGTTTTAGAAGCCTCCAGTTTAGCTAAACGTTTGATGTAATGGCTGGTTTTCTCCTATTTTCCCAACGTGTGCTGGTCCTTTTACTACAAAACATTGATAATGTTTTCCTTGACATTTATTTATTGCCTTACTGATATTTATTAACTTCAGCTAAATAAACACAGCAACTCTGGTCATTACTGTTACGCTCTGCAGTAGGAGATAATTTTCAACATCTTGATCAATTTTGTTTCCACTGTAGTCTTCTTAAAAACCAAAGACACACACCGATAGATCAGAATACCCAGATATTTTGCAGAATGTTGTGGGTGCTCCTATCCTTTCAGCAAACCATATGATGACTAAAGAGATTTGGCAGATAACATCTTTTTGCTTTGGCTTCTTTGCCTATGGCTTCAGTAGCCCTGAATATACTGAAAAATGTATGGATAACTTGTCCATACCAGCTTTATAGAAATCACAGACCAGTATTTTTCCATTGCAAGAACTGTTGCTCATTGGTGATAACTATTGATTTTATGATTGCAGAATTTTCCGTCATCCTCTCAGAGCACCTGATATGTAATGATTGTTTTTATGTTCAGCTCTCACCTTTGACCTGCTTTCCATGGGGCCTGCTGAGAGCTCCATGGCAGAGTGCTTTGGTTTCTATAGCGAGCACCACCTGACAGGGCCAGGTGCCATCAGTCAGCAGGTCATTCTGGAATGAGAGAGCTGCTGCTTTATCATGTTAAACACAGAGCGCACACCATGAGCTGGACGGCATTGTTGGGAATAACACTTTCCATCATGTGTCCCATCAGTATGGAATTTGGATAAGCATCATGCTTGTTTAAATCTGTTGTGCTTCATGTTCTAGTTTTGGACTGTATTGAATTTGCCACAAGAGAGAGTATCCAGTCATGTGTAAAATGATCAAACAATGTGTAATGAATTTTTTTTTTTTTTCCATCTATTTATTGACTTGAGTAGATACAGCAAATTGTCATTGTATTTTGCGGAATATAGTTTAACACTGTTCTACCAAAGCAGAGAAACTTAGGGTTTGTTATTAATATTAATGGTTATGTCAAAAGAGTTCTTTTTGACTAAGTGTGCATGTGTTCTTTAAAGATTAGCATAGTAAAGGACTTTTTGGCAGTGCAATTAGGGTATGTTTCTGTAAGATACTGGGCTCACTGTAATGCTCAATTGTGCAACCACCTCTCATTGTTAATCTGTCTTTGAGTGACCATCACAGTACTATCATAGCTACATAATTATGGTCATTATGTCTGTTGCTTTGTATTGTAAGATACAGAAAACAAAATGTTTCAGTTCTCGCTGGTGTGTGTGTGTATATATATATATATATATATATAATTGCCATATATAATTGCACATCAGTTTGGCCAGCGAGAACTAATTTTTTTTTTTGTCAAAGCTTGCTCAAGGTCAAGATGGCAGTTTTCGCCGGTTTGCAGTGCTGGAGTTCTCCACACCTGAGATGGCAGAAGAAGTGCAGCGCCTGACTGATGGAAGAGCTGTGGGTGACACCCACATACGTGTGTCTTTCTGTGCCCCAGGACCACCAGGAAGAAGCATGTTAGCAGCTCTCATTGCTGCCCAGACCATGGTAAGCTCCTTTCAACACATTTTTCCTTTTAAATGATTACCATTCATTGCTTCATAGGCACTTCAGAGGTAACAGTTTTATTAGGGTTGGAGGGGAAAATTAATGGATGCATTCTAAGGTGTTCTCAATTTTGCATCAATGCACAAGTTCATAATTATAAATAATTGAAAACCGCATGCAGTGCAATGTTAATTACTGACACGACTTGCATTCAAAATCAGTGTGTTTCTACCTGGAGATAAGGGAACACCAGCCTGTTCTTGTTTCTGTCTGTTTCAACTACAGGACCCTGAAGCAAGATCAAAATCCTCCATTCAAAAACATTTTAGTTATTTACATCAGTTTTTCGTATATTTTATAGCAAGAGGTTTGTACCCCTGTGTTAAATCAAAACTGAAAAATTTAAATGCATTGAGAATCAGAAAGCAAATGAATTCATGAGGTCTTTAAAGATTCCCACTCCAGTTTTTCGTGTAAACATTATTCTGTCTCCCCACAGGCCTTGAATAGAGGAAAAGGTCTTCTTCCTGAACCCAATGTCATGCAGATCCTTACTGGCCTGAATAACCCTGCAACACTTAAGATGCTGCTGGCATCTCTCAACCCTGGGCATAAACAAGGTGCTTTTATTTCATTGTTACTCTGTTGGTATAGACTACCATTTAAGCTACAGGAACGGGTAGAGCATGGCGGTAACAATGCCAAGGTTGTGGATTCGATTCCCAGAGAACACATGGACTGCTGAAAATATACACCCTTTTCCTCCCTTTGAATAAAAGCATTTGCCAAATGTATGCTTCCCTCAATATGCAGGCCTACTGGGAGCTGCACCAAGTGTACCACTGCTGGGGAACCCTGCCCTCTCTGCTGCCCTCATGCAGCTGCTGCTCCAGAACCAAGTCCAACAGGTACAGTCCTTCCCACCAGCCCCTTCATCACTTGCCAATATTCCAGCTGCATGTGTTTATAGACCTCACACTCTCTCTCTCACCTCCTAGCAAGCCCTTTTAGGGAACCCACTTCTTTGGGCACAGGTTCTGCACAGTAAAGAGTACAATCTCCTTCCTTGTGTGAGTGGCTCTTCTGTGTGTGAAGTGGTTGTGTGTCCGCCCAAAGCGTCCACTGGTGGTCAAACTAATTGAATAGTGGACTAGTGGACTGTTAGCTGGAAAGTTTATTGTACTGTTTTGGTTTGGTGTTCTGTTTGCACTGCTTGTTAAATTCAGATGTGTCTAAGGTAAGTTTGCGGTATGTTGTGGGTTTATTTTAATGCGGTACTGTCCCTCCACAGGCTGGATTGCTGAGTGACAGTCCTCTAGCCTCTCTTCCCCTCCAACAAGGCATTAACATGCTGGGAGAATTACCTCAAGGTATGGTGTTTGTACAAACAATGTTTGTGCACCTCTTTTTCTTGTTACTTGGGAAATAATCATTTAGAATATTGTTTTCTTGGCCACGCAAAACAGTGACTGAGGCCAAGTACAAGCATCTGCCAACCCATTGCATTGGAAGCGTGCTGAATAATTAAGCAAACAGTAATTCTACAATTATACGTGTGTGGGTGTGTAGAGTACTTGAAATTATTGTTGTATTGGAGGCGTTTGTACACTAAGGAATCATTTAAATCTGTTAATTCAAACTACTGGCAATAATACCTGACACTCCAATAAACATTTAATGACCAGAAATGTGGAAATCCTGTGGGGATTAAATGTGCTATTTTGATTTAATTTAAGGTGGTATTGCTCCAGGTTTGGGCTTGCAGAATGAGCCTCTCGGCCCCATCAAACAACCATCCCTTGGCCGACCGTTAGGGAGAGAAACGGAGACCCCAGCCACCCCGATCGGCTTCACCCCAACACCCTCTCCTGCACTGCAGGGAATAAACATGCCTCTGCTGGGGGGTATGTTAGGAGCAGATGGGCCAACTCTTCCAGGGGTGAGACAGTTACTTATGCCACCTTTTACCAAACTCCTGTTTGGCCACATGTCCTGTTATGTAGGTTACATGACTGTCATTGAAGGCTTTAAATTGCTTTAATCATGATCTCTGTTTATATCCTGGGGACTGTTGCACAAAGCAAGTTGAACTAACTCAGAGGTGCAGAGTAACTTGAGTTGACAGAACCAAACAAAAGGCTGACTTTTGCAGTGAACAGCCAATAGCGTTCAACGTGGAAAAAAGCAGGTGTGCGTATCATGACCAAAAAATTGTGCAAAAAGCAATAACCATATTACCACAAATGTATTTTAAGGTAATTTAATATTAATAAAACATACTGAATGTAATTCATTTGTGAAATTTGCACAGGAATAATTACAAGTCAAAGAATTAAATTATAAAATTAAATTTAAAATTGCAGAGTTCACCAAAACACCAAAAGGTCCTAAAGCAGATTAAAATAAAATACAAAAACATTGTGTGTATTAGGTATGATCGTCTGTCCCTAAAAATGGGTTTGATCCCTGACCCAGAATAAGCCTGAAGAAGTTTACTACAACTAAACCCAAACTTACCTGGGTAGCCACTGAAAAGGCTTTGTTATTCATAACTTTTTCTTTGTTATACAGGTTTCTATTTTGGGTGAACCTCCTAATGAAGTTAGTGTATCCCAGAACCCCTTTCTCACTACTCCTAGCATATTCCCATCTTCAGGTGAGTCTAACTGAGGTCATGTACGCTTGCCATTGAGCTTCAGATTTTTTAAGTGCAAGATCTTATGTTCCCCAAATCATTATCTTTAGGCACCAGCACCAGAGCCCATCCCTATAGGAAGAGAACAGCGCTAGGCAATACATCCAGCCAACGCACAAACAGCATCCACTCAAACTACAACCTGCGCTTCCAGGACTCATACACACCAGAGTTTCCACCTTTGCACCAGGTTGGCTTGTGTTTTAATCACAACCTTTCAGGTGAATATGTGACTGCCTCACTGACCATTGTTGATTTGAATCACTGTTTGTACCCCATCCATAGGACCCCTTGTCTCACTTGTATGAACAGCAGGAGGTTTTGGAAAATGCAGCTCTTTCCAGCTATGGGATACATGTACGAAATCACCTCCCACTATTGATTCCTTCTGGTAGTTTAAATGTTAGACAAGTGTGAACGTAATTTGTCTCTCTCTCTCAAGCAATCCAGACATGTAGGCTTCAGTGATCCAGGTTCCTCTTTCAGCTACCCACCCAGCCCCCCTCAGTCTTCATATTTCAGTTTTGGAGCCCCTGCTAGCATCCCCTCCACCCAGCTCAATAAGGTAATTAAACCATTGAACTGCCTGTGATCCTATAGTGTGCCAGTGGAACTTTCAGGCTGAAGTGTTGGTTTGGAGTAGTTACAGCAAACCTGTATATTCAGCATTTTGTTTTTTTAGAGTTTGTTTAAAGTTGTAGATGATTTGAAGCTTCAGGTTGCTGGCTCGATCAGCAGCATTATGGCTGAGATTCAACACTGCTTATTGATTTGCCATTAGCTTGTAAAGTCTTTTGTTGCACTGATCTAAACAAGCATCTTTTTATATAATACAGTTGGCCATAAGCCCAAGGATCACTTATGGGGATCCATTTTCAATACTCCAATTTCAATTTTCAGAAATGATCCGAAGCATGTCATCTTGTCTGATGTTCTCATCAGTACACAATGTTCATCATCGTAACTTTTGTATTCATGTGGACCAAATAACTGTAAGATGGTCTGAAAGTTTAATAAGTGCTTTTTGTGGTTCTTCAGGCTGTTGGAATGCCTCCAGTGACTCATTCCAGCCTATTTTCCGCTGCACCTGGTGCTGGAATGAAGGTAGGCCATCTTCGGTCATGTAGCCTCTATATTTACTCCTAGTCAATTGTTGTATAAGCGTGCCGGAACCTTTCAACGGCTATTCTTAGTGTGTCTTCAATTTATTTCGATTTTTCGGTCTCTTTAGACTCCCATAGGTGGGCAGAAGCGTCTGTTCTCTCGTTTAATACCATCTCCAGAGCCTAGTCCAGAAGGTGGATATGTAGGTCAGCACTCACAGGGTCTCGGGGGGCACTATGCTGACTCCTACCTAAAACGCAAGCGCATCTTTTAACTGCCGTTCAGGGGCTTCCTTTAAACCAGCAAGAGATGCCACCTACCTAATACTACCTTTTAAGTGTCTGTGTTGGCTGTAAGGAGAGATGGGCCATTATCAAGTGGGTCACCTGGGCAAGAACCAAGCAGGAACCACTGGAGGACCCTGAAGCTCAGATGATCAGTCTCATGTCAGTCATTAGATGATTTTTTTTTTTTTGTGTTATTTCAATGTGTATGTAAATAGTTTTATTTTCATTTAGTTTGCCTTTTAATTTCTTTTAATTTTTTTCCTTTTGGTAACCCAAAGATGCAAAAGATTCTGCAATGAAACAAAAGGGTTCCTGCTCCCTGTTGGTCTAATCAGTCCTGTTTTCTAGCTTTTTTTTTTTTAATTTGAATTATTTTAATTTGAATTGAGTTTAAGCAGTATGATAGCCTTTTTAGCTATGCTACTTGTGTTTGTGTGTGTGTGTGTATATAGTTGTTCAGCTGTCTAAAAAGCTCCCCTACTACAAACATTGCCACTCACATACTAATGCCAACCTTATGCTTCAATATTGCTTTTCTGTGCAACAGATTAGGTAGCTGTTCAGTGAGCTACCTGTCTTCATGAGAGCTCTTATGCTGGGTTAGTTTTAGTTTTGGCTCTAACCGTTTTTCCCCACAATGCACCATTATTCTGTTGCACTATTTTTCCATCCCTCCATTTTAATACAGAATCAGGGATTTCTGAGCTGAATGTTTAGTGTTGCACTTGGAGGATGTGGATCATGTAAATTTGTCTTCTTAAATCTGTCCGTTCCTCACTTGTAACACTCATCACACTTGTTCTTGTTTTTCCTGCTTTCCCACTTCTCTTACCTCGTTCAATCCACACATTTTGTTGTTGCATTGAGTTAGTATCTCCGCTGTCACACATAAGCCCCAACTGGTTGGAGATGGGGGGGGTCAGTCTTCCCACACCAGGCTTTGGGCAGAGAACTGCTGGAAGCACAGTATGCCTGCTGTTGCTTCTGTATTCCCCACACACTCGTGTTTATTGCTCGGTGCCTTTCCTCTGCAGACCAACAGAGGGAACCAGTTTGCTTTTAAGGTGGCACAGCTAATGAAAATTGCAGACTTGACCGCCCACTTTTTTTTTTTTTTTTAAATGAGAGCCAACAGTCTGAAGCAGGCTGGACCTGTGCCCCAGCGTGACATTTTACCGTAGTAACTGACTACCTTTTCCCTCTGTGGTTGCCAAGAGGTGAAAAGGCTTCTGACTGGAATATGATTGGTTGTATAATTGAGTTACTTGGTCTGTGTGAATTTATTAATCTGGTTAATAATTTTTGATTTGTGATAACGCATTACCTCTGACTGTACTGTGGCTTACAATGGAACACAGTTACTTGTGTGCCTAAAATGGCAGTGTTTACTGTAATCTCTTCACTGTGAGCCTTAACTACATTTAACTTTATTTTGCTGTGTATATGCGTGAGTTTTATTTCCTCTCTGGAGTCCTGAACTCTCTTGTATTTCAGTCTGTAACCATATCAACAATGCTGCTTTACATTGTGTGTATCTGAGTGAGATTGCACAGCACAGTATCTTGTAATTGATTTTCATGTGCGACATGGCAAAAGCTACTGCTGTGTAAAATGAACTGAACCTTTCAGATTATTCATCTGTTAAATGACCTCTTCAATCAATTCTTTCCTGTACAGCTCTACTGCTCTGTTTTGTGACATTTGAACAAGTAAATGTTATTTAAGTTCACATGATGTTTGTGGTCAATCAAATATGTACACACTCCACTACACTGAACACACTACATGGCAAACATCTGCTCTTATGAATGCAATTCTTGGCTTGAAACTTCTGAAAAGCAAAAAATATGTAAAACAACTCTAAAAATATAAGTTGGGGTCTTAAGCATTAGTGATTTGTTCCATTTGCTTAATGGAACCATGTATCACACTGAAGAGAATAGAATACAAGCCAAGCAACTGGTAGCTTGCAAAGAAAGTTCAGGAGTTGTTGAAATTAAGATTTGCATAAAATAATTACATTGTTTATTAGAGGAATAGTGTTTGATTTTGTTGATTAAAACCATGTAGTTTGTAAATTTGTAAACCATGTAAACTTCATCTGTCCTCTACTTCTATGGATCTTTGCTGGAGATGTTTGGAACGGTGATTGAAGTTAAATTGCATGTGCAAAAACATCCCATGTTTGGGTTTCATTGAGTTAGATGAGGCCTGAAGACCCCACAACCAATGCTAATATGAGCAAACACTTTCACTTATATTGGCTGAGGAGTTCGATTTTAATTGTGGCCCTTTTGCCACTTCATTGACGGATAGGCAAAAGAAGAGGGTGGAACTCCAACCCACATCAGCACCACAGCTTCAAATAATCCATCCAAAATTGAATAATATAACACCTGCTCACCCACATATCACTCAACCAGTTTTTTTTCTTCTATGGAACAATTTCCACACAATAAAAAAAGGGTTGTATTCTGATTGGCAAGCTAAAGGATGAAAAATACATATAAATAGTGCACAGGTTGTATGGATTACATTCTAAGTCTTTTAAAGCCATATGATAGCTTTGTGTATTGAACAGACTGAAATTTCAGTGGTTAATTACTTTAAATCTTACCTTCTGCTATCACTCTCCTGGTATGTTCAATATACATTCATGATATAAATGTTGTTAATGCTTCCACATGTCTAGACCTGCTGTGATCACAATATGTACAAAACCCATTACATTTATGCAGCTTTCTTGCCTCCTCCTCCACCAACCCCCAAACACCCCATAATGACAAGCAGTTCAAACATCTTATTCTATTAGCCATGCAGTCTCTATTCATAGCTTGATAATAAATACAAAACAACAATAAAAACTTGTTATAGTTCAATTAAGAAGAGCATAAAAGCCTCTTGCTATAGCAGTTCACCACAATGGTATTTTTGTGAATCCTTTGGAATGATATTGATAATTATGGTGAGTATACTGTTTGGATTAATGGTTGAGGCAGCCTTTTGTCTGCTAGAAATATGCTGTGGATTTATCAGAGACCATTAGCTGCAACCTAGATCCACCCCAAAATTATGTTTGGAGACCCAAACAAAGGCCAGATTTATATGGTCTGTATTATGACACCAACTCTGGTTTTCAGTATGTCAAACATGTCAAAACCTCTAGGCCACATTACTGATTTGCATATCTTACTGTTATGGAAGTTCCAAAACGACAACTCCATCATTTGAATTTCATGCTCTGCATAATTTATTACAACAGATTTTATCTTACAACCTTTAAGACCAAATTCAGGATGAACTGAATGCTTTATGATTTTAATACTTAGGCTGAAGCTTTCCTGGTCTTCTTCATCTAGTATCCTTCAACCTACTCCTCTTTGGCTCTGTTTCAGCTCTTACAAGGTAAACTTTATATTGTTTTCATAAAACTGTCCTGTATCTACAATTTCTATTGCCTCTGTCCATACGTCTGGTCATTGTTGTATCTCATTTTCAATTTTCCTCCTACTAGCCACCTCAGTTTCCTGAAACCCATCCATGCATTCAGAATGAACCAATACCTGAATCCAGCTCCTCTGTTTTCTGGGTCAGTGTTGTCATCCTACCTGAATAATTGGTCTGGTTCTCCTCTGCACACTCCTGGAGCCTCATCACTGCAGCTTGGATCTTGGTTTTTCAAGTCTCAACCAGATCACTTAAGCACTACTCACACTGATAGTGCTGAAATCCCTGAAGGTCACTGAATCTGTCTGCTGTTGGTTGCTAGTATGTGTTTCTGCTTAGCTACAGTATCCAACTCTTTCAACTATTTCACTCCCATTAAACTTCATTCAAAATTAATGACTCAATATTTTTCTTTAAAAAAACCTCTCTGACATTTTAAACTGAAGCTTAATCGTGATAAGACAGAACTCATCTACCTCCTGGCCAAGCCTTCACTCACCAAATGTCTATCTAAGCTGAAGGTCACACAGCTGTTGCCTCTAGCTATGTGGAAGTGCTTCAGTGTCAAACTGTCTCAGCCTCAGTTGGCCTTACAGAACTACTGATGCATATTGTACACCGAGATGACTCAAGCTAGAGAAATCTACCAGTTCTAATTTTATTGGCCAGTTGCTATGAGACACTCAAAAGTTGGGGTGTAAGTTTGTATTAGTAATCCAAGAAACAAAGTTTTGTTTACAAGCAGACATTTCAGAGGAAGAACTAGTCACTACATTTGTGAAAGCGTGTGAGGATCATAGCATTGAAGTTTGATAAAGAGTTTTGCTTTAAGGCAGTTACTTGGAGGATCTCCAAGTAAAGGAGATGCTTGAACAACTGTGTATTTGCCAGGTTTATAGTGTAACTGCCTATTTTTCAGTCAGAGGGAAATTCTGACTACAATGTCTCCACATATTTTGAACAATTTTTGCAGTTCTTTTTTTTTTTACTTTTTTATTCAAGACATGCTGTGTGTGTGTGTGTTTGCAACACTGGGACTGAGGTTTTTTTTAAAGAATGTAATGTGTTAGAATTATTACATTTATATGAATGTATATAATGTAGTTTATAAAGACTACCTGTGTTATTGCTTTTTGATCATAGAGTCTTATAATATGAAGTGTGTTGTATGTTATATTTTTGGTAAATATTTACAGTCATCATCAACTCATTAAGAGAAACCACATTTGCACTTTTTTTAAGGCTGAAGAAAGGAACATTTTTGCAAAGTCTTTAATTTAACCCAGGGGTGTCCTAACCTGGTTATGGAGGGCCAGTGTCCTGCAGAGTTCAGCTTCAGCCCAAATTAAACACACCTGAACCAGCTAATCAGGATCCAGCTAATCTAGTCTTAGCAGACTAGAAACTGCCAAGCAGGTGTATTGAAGTAAATTGAAGCTAAATTCTAAAGGATAGTGGCCTTGTTTCTAATGTATACCTCTTATTTAAACAACTTTAAAATAACCCAGGCTGCTGTGTTATTGTTATTATTGCACATCATTAGTTATTGTAACAAACTTACCTGCAAGAAAATTCACACCTCGTTATAGCAGTTGAACCAGTCACATGAAAATGTAAGTGGACCGCTCTCATGTCTATATGACCTTTTCCTGTCCATGTCACAATATGCAAAAATATGCAGCAAATCTTTTGCTGGTTTGCAAGATTACTTTTATCCTTGATGACAACATAGTTCTGCCACTTCATTTTCCACAACATGATGGAAATAAATCCCTTTGTCCACCATTTCTCTATTCAGCCACTAATATTTGTCCTTCGGGGCATCTTTGTTGCTACTCAACTTGTTTAACCTTCTTCTGTTACACTTCTGCTCAGGTCTACAAACTGTAAATTTGATACAATTCAATTAAAGTCATTGTTCCTGGCTTACACTAATGCAGGTTGCCTGACTCTCCCTTGCCGTAGCTTCCCCTGCACCTACATGTCAAATTGCCTGTGCTGATTGTCTCTTGTCTGTCTACCCCTGTACACCTGTTAAGTGTGCTCAGAAGTGAATTTTGCCATTGTTGTAAGGTTCACCTTGGCATTTTGGGCCCAGCTTAGTTTGCATTATGTATTGGCAGCTATTTGCTTGATAATTTTGATTAGCGTTATTTGCTCACTTTATATGAAGTCATTAAAGTGTCTGCCGGGAACATAAATGTAAATGTACCGCTGTGAAGACTGCTGAAAGAACTGCACATTATTTGGTAAAATGGCCATTTGTAAATGCTAAATCTGTTGCTTTTCGTTAAGATGCAACCATGTTGATTTATCTTATGACTTTATTGATATTACCACATTTTTAAAAGCTACCTATTTTCCTTTCATTGTTAAAGAAACACAATTGTTATATAATTGTTTGGTCACAAAGTAATTACCAAAAAATAAATATTTTAGTTAAAAATATATTTATTTTAAATTTTAGTTTGTGTCCTCTGTATGCACAAACAACTGACAATAAAGCTGAACCTACTGGATTATAGAGTAGGTTTTTTTTTTCTAATATACCATGTCTAAGTTTTCAGGAGAGAAAATGAAACAGTTTCTTGTTATGAAATTCTCCTCCAACTCTATCAAGAGGAGATGCATCTAGAAAGAACAAATATATGTATGTATATATGTCTATGGATCATAATTGCACACATGTACAGTATGTTTATGTATGAATGACAGTAGAATTGTTAGTCACTTAGTTTTAATGCTAACGGTGTTTGATATGCCATACAATTTTGTGCATTATGGAGAAATCCCTCTACTGGTTATTATGGGTAAAAGCCCCATGGAGTGCAGTCTGCTGAAGCTGACTGGCTGGAGCTGGATTTGGCTGCTGGAAAAGGCCATCCCTGCTGGACCTGGCTGCCTGAAAAAGTCACTCTGCACCCAATCTGTCAATATCAAAGGTTAAGATTTGAGGATAAGGATTATTCATCAATAAATACAAACAATCTGTGATTTATATCTCCATAGAGTACAGAAATGTCAATACAGAACTCCAACTGGCTGTACCACAAGACCTCAGATTGGGTTTTTAGAAAAGGAGCTACTCACTGAGTGGCTTGACATTATCATTTAGACATAAGAATGTCAACCGTTCTCTCCTTTTGTGAGGAGTTAATGTCAAGGTTCCAATCTCAAATGCATTGTGGAAGGTTTGGAATGTTTGCTGTCACAAACTAGTGTTAGTGTTAATAGAAAGATAGAGGCGTGTTTACCATTCGGTCTCTTTTTCTAAAGACCTAGTTATATCTTCAGAGGTTTCTTTGTTCATGTGCCCTTCAACCCCTGAGACCGCTGCAGGAGGACAAGAGCCTTTCTGGGAGACTGCCCCAGTAATTAGGTTAAAAGGCTGCTGTGATTGGCTACGAAGTGCTGAGTCTATATGCCCCCGCCTGGCACTGAGCTGGAGATTGTGGGATGCCAAGCCTCTTTAATGATCAAATAAACGCCCTTTTAAACAAAGGGCGTTTAAAGGGCAAAATTATGTAGGTAATTGTGGATCTAATGCAACTGACAACATGCTGTTTTTGAACATAGGCAGATCAATACAACAAATGGTCCACAGCATGTTATAATAAGTTCATTCGGACTGCATGTCTCCCCAAGCCTGTGCATGATGTTGTTACGCATGTTAATAGGGAACAGCACTTAAATGCACCACAACTGATCCCTGTTATTATGTACTGACGTATGTGCACTTATGCTCCGATTTCCATTTTCTATAAAAATCTCATTCTTCCTGGACTGAGAAGCTCTGCTAGTTGTCTACCCTCTGAGCGCTCTGAGGAAGCACAGCAGCAGAGTGGACGATATGTCATGCACATTAAGAATTCTGCCTTTCATTTTTCCACCCACACAGACGGTCCCCCTGCACTGTTGGTGTTGACTGTGCTGTAGAAACCTGTGATTTCCCAAAATGCTGAACAGAAGAAAGCAGAGGATAATAAAACACACTGGAGGTGATTGCATTGCATTAACCTCACTGCGCCAAACAGAATTTGCTGAACGAGCGTCTTTGTTTTGGGGGGTAGGCAAAAGCTGGTACATATGAATCATCTAGGGAAGCTTGACATGTCATCCTCTGCTTTCAGTAGCTGGAATGGAAAAGCACATCTTATATGCGCTGCTGCCGATTTTGCCTTTACTGCTAGTGTCTGAAATGATGGACTTCTGGGTAATGAGAATGGATGTTAATGGTTCACGGTGAACTGTAAGCGTGAGGGCACCCTGCCCGGCTGTGAGCTCTAAATGACAATCAACCCTTTCTCCGGGCTTATCTTGACACTCCTCATCATCGCCTTTCACAAATTCCACAACTCACTTAAGGTGCAATTAGGTGGTCAGAGAGTACTTAGCTCATTCTTCCAGAAAACCACATTGTTCTCATGTTTGCATTCAGAAAACATCTCACCATTACTATCTACTGAATCACATAGAGTCGCAGATTATTGAATCTCTGTCCACATTTGCCCTCATGTCATGCATACACACACACACAGAATCTAGGAGCGACGGGTGTTTAAGGAAGTAGGCAGAACCAGGTAATAGGCTGGTAAACAACATGAGGAAAGTGCTGCATTCTTCTGCAGTACTGCATGATGGCTGAAAATAGGCATGCCTCATTCCTGGACTAATTTTCAGGTTCTTCAGGAGCTAAGCTGCAAAGCATACCACATATCCTGGTGTAGGAGGTGGTTACACATCATTCAAGCCAAAGAGCCTCACATATTCGCTGTTCTCTGATATAGGTGCTGAATGCATGACCAATTACACATCCAGAACAAACACGTGTTCAGGTTCCACCCATTTGCCAATATTCAGAGGATCAAATTAATTTTTTTATGGTCTGAGAAGCCCTAATGCTTAGCGTTCCTTATGATAAGGCTACAGTTTGGGACAGTGGCCAGACATAAAGCTTTTCTTGGCATAACATTGAGAAATCGCCTTTTATGATTCAATGCTCATCTGTGTATGTGTGCTTATGAGTGGGCTGAAAAGTAAGATACGCTCATTGCAAAGTGAAAATAGGAGCAGACAAACTGCTTGCTGAAGATGTTCTGCATTGGCAGTCAGATGCACTGTGGTTGCTGGCCCATATTGACTAAGATACATTACTGCCCCTGCATCAAGTGAATGCTGGGATATTTAATTCAACATTATAGGGTAAAAGGAAAAAGAAAAGTGAGCCATATATTTGCTTATATGTGTCTATTCTGTTCTGAATCAGCAGAATAAATTCAAAGTGCCTGACATTTCAATTAAAGTTTACATTATGAATGTAAAGGCACAGAGCCTTGTCCTCAGTAAAGCAATATTTATCACCAATTGTCAACTGAGTGTGATAAAATCCTTCAATTCATAATTCAAATACAGCAGACACACATCCCCACACCCTGCACCTTCACTTGCAGATTACACTGGCTATTGTATAAGCCTCACACTAATGTATACATATAACTGATTCTGGCTTTGTGGATCCAGCACTGCAGCGATGCGACACCTTTAAAGAAGTTCAATACAAAGAAAACTATCACATTATCACAGCAGTGGGTTAATGTAAAACAGGATGGATCAATGCAGAGAAAAATAAAAAACCTTTATCACAGTAATAGGCCTACATATGCAAGTGCAAATCTACTTGTAAGTTAAGTATCAATACTGCACCTGTCAAGTTTATAGTGGAAATGTAGGACAGATGAGACACACGCACATATACAAATAAATCTAATATGCATATATGTTGTGATGATTATAGGGTGTTTAAACATTGCGTAAATGCATTCAAAGGTTGCCCTTCTCACTCATTAACACTATAGATATCTATAGATTTTCTAAATATTAACTATGGATTTTGCACTGTCTTTAAGGCGATTTTGATAATAAACCCACAGGCTGGACTTGAAAATGAAGGTTAATTATTGCAGGAAACATAAATTGTTGCCCTGCAACAAGGGATTATGGGTGCGAGGAAACGTGTTGTAAACAAGGGGCGCACTTGAGCTGGAGAACTCAATATGTTTGAAAATTACACACACATATATGTTATGCAATTACCTGCTACATACACCAGCTCAAGATATGAATTCATCTACAAATTGTGCTAATGTATGAGACAACCATTTGTGGTTTCAGGCAAGACATTTTTCTTGAGAATACGATAATATGTTGGCCTCAACCTTGACGGTATAAAAGCAGTTATGGTGAGACACGTTAAGGGAGATATTCACAAAACCTAATAACGCTTCAAATAATTGACAAAAACTACAAATATTGTACCAAGTCTGCTGTTTTTTTTCCTTTTAATTATTAAAAGATATAATAAATGGGGGTGCAATTATAGTGATTTGTCCATCTGAAAGCACCGTACATGCCTGGAAAAACTATATTTGGTGAACTTAAATATATAAATATAAATGCATTGAAGCAGTGACAATTGTAACGGCTTAGGTGCCCCTCGCCGAACTGCTAAACTGCATTAAAATGAACACACCACACATAAAGAGAGAGAGAGAGAGAGAGAGAGAGAGAGAGAGAGAGAGAGAGCGCTGAGATAGTGAAGAGTGAGCGAAGCCTTAGTGTTTCTCAAATGCCATAATTTAACATCTGTCAACAACTGAATGATAGGAACAAGATAAGCCAGTAAAACTAAAGTACAGCATGAAGATCTATGAACTTTGATTTACAATGGCGATTTCTGTGAACTGAACGAAGGCTTCAAGAAACCAAGGACACGAAAACCCGCGTGCATGGATCTCAGATACATCCATCATCCCACGCGCGATGCTCTCCAGGCAAAATTCAGCATTATTCGTGTAATGAAACCGTTCGCTTCGAGGTTTTAATGGAGGTAAAGGTGAATGTCCTGACAGCGAGCTTGAGTTCTAGTTCCAGATGTACAGCAGCATTCCTCCTCACTGGGAGAGTCTGCATGGCTCCTGTTGGAGACACCAGCGCTTTCGGCGAGCTCTGAGGGACATGCGCGGTCTCCAGCAGCATTAATATCCAACCGCGGGGCAGGAAATCAAACTGATTTCTGCAACATAGGGTTTATAAAAGCAATAAATCTGTACAGAACATAAGTGACCCGTTGCGCTATGAGAAACTTCAGGGGAAGACCGAGCGTCTCTTATCCGTGCGGATGTTACTACGCCTCATCACGTTTTAAAGTGGTTGCGAACCGAGGCTGTCTGGATCCACGTGAACTTTTTGGAATGATTATCTACATAATGGCAGAGATGATGGGAAGACAGGACGATATTGCG
Organism: Chromobotia macracanthus; assembly: GCA_036877525.1. Classification (NCBI taxonomy): domain Eukaryota; kingdom Metazoa; phylum Chordata; class Actinopteri; order Cypriniformes; family Botiidae; genus Chromobotia; species Chromobotia macracanthus. The sequence goes on from JAZGTH010000115.1 coordinate 1,599,268, forward strand.
CCATCACCTGTTATATGAACACTGTGATTAGTTCTCACAAAAGCACAGAATCTTTATTGCCTTCGGACCTGGTTTCAGTACATTCCAGTGTTAAATATGGAGATCAAGCAATTATGGACCGCAGGCGATTTTATTTTTTAACGTGACAGAATACATAGCCATATCATTTTAGTCCTCTTAATACGTTGTTTTCGATAGATTTATTAATTTTGCACTATGATGGAACCACCACCCTGCTCTAAAAAGAGTCTGTCTCTTTCGTTGCCGGTTCCCCTGGAGGACAGGCGACCCTTGCCTCCGCAGCATCTTGGAGACAGCCACGGACCCCCATCAAAATCAAACATCGCGGTTATTCTCTGACACTGACCGGCTCATCACCACCGGCAGATAGAGCGCTCAAATGCCATGGACACGAGCGACCGGCTGGCTCAAAAAGTCCCGCATGTCCTGGCCATCGTCGTTGCAAGGAACCCCTAGCGCATCTATAAGCAACAGCACAGGGAATAAGCGGTAAGGTTGAAAAATGGCAAACTGATATAAGCAGACGAGCTATTTCTTTCTGAAGCATGTCAATAACAGTTCAGGTGGTTTTTGATAATGGCGTTCAGCGGGTTAATCATGCTCTGTATGGAGAGGCGGGACGCGTGGGCATCCTTGATGATGCGTTAGGCGTAACTGGTCCAGTTTCAGTTTGAGATGTCTTAAGTGTCGGACCCTGCAAAGTAACCTTAATCTGACATGGCATTACAACTTATTACTAATAATACCAAGGCATGTGCTCAAACACAATGGGTTAAAATGGTAAAAAAAAATATGCGTAAATGTTCGATTGTGATGTTGTAGCTGCTTTTGAGACGCACAGCCACTGGTTGCGGATACGACAAGTCGCGTGTCATTTGATTAAGTGAAGTGGTTTATAAAGGAGGAGTCGTGTACATGGCACAATTACAGTAATTTAAGATTGTGGTATATGTGCTATCTCTCTTGGCACGTACATACACCATATGCGCATGCCAAAGAAAATCTGCTTGATCTAGTCGAGTCACCACATGACCGAGACCCCAGCAGGTTTAAGACATTACATGTAATGCGTCTTATTATTTTGTATGATGCTGTCTCTTCCTCTTCTGACTTTGCACTGAAAGCATGCACTGAAAGATTAGATACACAACCTGTATTCCTAACGATTGGAATTGCACAACACTTACTGTGTGTAGCGCAGTTATGAATAATCTACTTGAATTAGTTTATTCCAAACGCACATTTGTCAGCCTGACATTCATATCGTTTTTTGTGGGATTTTGTTGTGCGGAATCTACTGCTTTTACCTTCAAGGATGAGTGTGGGGTGTTGCTTGCTGTTCTTGTATGTACATGTGCAGACAGACTCATATTTTAGCACAGGAAGAGGCGAAAGGCAGTGTTACATTGAGTAGCACCTCAGTAAACCGGGTGGTTATTACAGTAATAAGCTGGTTCTTTGAGGGCCACCAGCCCGGGAGTCTGACAGCAGAAGCCCAGCTTCCTTCCTGTCAAGTTTTGCTTGATCACAGACGGCCTGCACGGCAGGCTCCTGGGAGAAAGGCCAGCTCGGCCTGACTGTATTGTAAGGCCTGATTTGTATTCCTGTCCCCAGGACATGCTCACAGCTAGTTCAAGAATTAGTGCAGCAGCACTGACTCTAACTGTCCTGCTTTGTATGCACAATGCAAAGTGATTGAGTGAGAGAGAGAGACAGTAGAAGAGAAGGCTGTCAGTGAGTGTGTGGCTCTTATGTGTGATGTCACAACAAGCAGAATGACCTGTGGGTTAGTCTCCTCCTTGCTCTGATAATATGATAACATTTTTGTGTATGTGCACGTATCTTCCAGCAAAAAACAAAGCATAGCTCTCTCATGTGTGCAAGACCATTGCTAAAATTAATGAAGCCTGGGACTATTATTTTATAAGTGGGTCCCCTCTTCCCCACATCTAGTATATATACAGTAGAGGACTTTAGTGGCCATCACAAACTCTGGAACAGCATTCCTGTTATTCTTTTCCTGACGATGCCCCAATGTATTTGTAGTAAACCAGCATGTTTTGTTATGGATGTTTCCCTAGGATGTTGTGTATATGTTTAGGTATGTGCTATGCATGCTGGTGTGTCTGGTTTTGTTGCAGGCTTTAGTAACAAACAATAGTGAACAATTTGATGTGTGTGGTCAGTACAGAGGTGGGCAGTAGAGGCAAATTTTTATTTTTCTTCATTTTGTTTATTATGCCCTTCTGCCTCAATAGTCATTTAATGGGTGTGGTAAACTGGGCTTATTGCCCCTTCTGTGGACTTACTGAGCTTAAGTAATATACTGTTGAGTCCCCATGTCATCTGGTTTTCCAGACCTTGGGCTAGACACATATCAACCCCATACACAGCTGTATGTAACACTTTATTAATGCCTTATGTTTTTTTTACGTGTGTGGCTCTTGAGTTCATGTCCCTTCATGCCATGCTCACATCAGCTGCTCAGATAGCCAACATACAGAAAATGATTTCTGATATTGGGTTCTGCTTGACGGACAGTGTGACCCACTGCCAGATGCTTGTTGTCAGATCAGTATGTGTTTCCAACAGATGACGTAAGTAAAAACAAGCAACCCACAGGGGCGTATCTGCTCCTCGGTTCAATCTTCAGAGCTGATGTGACCAAGCGCAGCAACCAAAGAAGCAATTTGCAGTAATTTGCAGTTTGCTCAGGATCTTCAGATGTTGTGTCACAGATTGAAAACTCTTCAAATTTTTGCAGCAATGAAAAACCTGTTGTTTCTCCTATGACAATAATTGTTTTTAATGTCTGGGGATATATATACCTACCATATGCCTTTATATATCCCAGTGGCTGGAGTGCTGTAAGAAACATGTTGACAGATTTATCTGAAACTGAGTTTCAAGCACATTTGTTTCTGATGATTAATCATTCAGCTTTACTGAAATGTTCATTTTTGTTAGAGGCAGTATTTTTATTTATTATTCAACGTAATCACATCCTTCTGTTTATTCTCAGCTGTAGTTTGTTTTACTGCTTTTCAACTTTTAACCTGGAACACCCACCACTATTGAACTTAGTATGTCACTTGTATTCCCAATCTCACCAACTATGCTTTCAGTCATTAAAACCCGATAGGACGCTGCAGTGCAGTTTCTCAGATGGCAAAAGGTGTTTTCTTTGACGTGAAACACATTTGCAAAATCACACTTTCAGCAGCCCTGCCTTTATATGTGTGTGTGTGCGTGTGTGTTTGAGGTAGCATTATTGAACATGTCCCATACCCCAGTGCATTATGGGAAGTTGCCACTGAAAAGGGAATGACCGACACTGAACAGAAGAACAGCTCATCCCTGCAGTTCTGTTGCTATGGTTACATTTTGTGGTTGTGTAAAATAGATACATTTAGGACCAAAAAGGCAAAAGGAAGTTTAATTCCTTAACGTGCACTGGCTGTTTTAATATGCTAATAAAAATACTCTTTATTGCTGCTAAATGTGCACTGGATTTACTCTTTTCATAAAGCAGCCACCTCTGAGAACCTAAAGGTGACATGTCAAAGATCTCCCACAAATCAAATCTCTTACTTGTTGTTTAATAGTATTTATTATTTTTGTTCACTGGCTGTCTTTGCTTGGTTTCCTTTTATCTGTTCTCAGAACCCTATTGTTTCCCTGAGACTGCTCTGTCTCACCTGTAATTGAATTACAGGTGATATAGATAAATAAATCCTATAGATAAATTATATGCTGTTTATCTGACAGTCTGTTGGAAAGCTACCAAACTTGTTGAGTGCACAGATACACCTGTGATTAATTAGTTTAACAATTGCATTGGTGATTTAAATACATAAACTCAAACACATTCCACAAATGTACTTTCTACTTTATACAAACTTATCCCCTTTGTATTCCTCGTGAGTTACAGATAAACATTTGATCAGCATTTTAGATTGTAGTTTATTGCTTCTGCTTATCCTTTTTTCTTTTTGAAACTGTTATATGTCAGTGATGCAGATACATGAAAATCAATCTTTCTCTGGTCTATTGCTTACCTAAGCTCCAAGTGTATTTGCCTGAGCCCCACTCTGATTCTCTGAATTTCCTGTACTAAAGCTCCCACATGTGCTACATCATGTGTTTGAGTGTTTTTTTCTGTTTCTTTCAAATGTCATCTTTGTTGCCCCAATGATCCCTCACTGATTTATTGAAGCTCACGACACTTGAGTATCTGTGTTATTGTCTCCAGCCCCTCCTTCCTCTTTTTGACAGATGAGTGTCTCTCACTCATACCTCTAACTCATGAGGACATATGTGCATTCTCCAGCATTTGTGTTTCCCCCTTTGTAACACCCTCCTCTACATCTCGGTCTGTGTGATTCTTTTGTATCACGACTCGATCTCAGCTGTCTGTTCTCAGCTTTATTCCTTATCATCTTATTTGTCTGAGGTTTGTTTCACATGTGCTTTGTCTTTCCTGCACTCGCCTTTTGAGGCCCTCCCATTGTGTGTCTCTCTTCTCTGGGCCCCATATGCCACTTACACTGTCCCTCGCACACCACTGAGTTAATCACACTGCTGGCCTATCTTTAAATCTATCATTTCTCCCCACTCTTGTGCATGTCTACAGAGATCATCAGTGCATGGGCAGACTCATCTCACCCCCCTTTTCCCCACTGACTGAATGAAGTGCCCACCATTAGACTTTTTGCCGTCATTTATTACTTCTCCGGTCCCTGCGGATACAGCCCTGTAAATGATACTGCTGCCTTTTCACAAAGCCCCTCCATTCCAGGCGCCATCCATCAGTTTCCCATAATGTTTACAGTAGCACATCAGCCTTGGCTTAAACCCAGCTCTCAGGATACCTGTGGTTTTCCCCGCTTCACCTTGGCTCTCTGTAATTAGTCTGGTATCTGAAATCTACACAATCATTAGTAGATTAATAGCTGATGAAAATGTTTAATGGGATTATTCGTGCGTGCAGCATGAGGGCCTCTCCAAATAACCCTGCATGGAAAGAAGCAAAACCACCTGGATAATATAATACCTGGGGAAAGCCACCCATTATCTTTCAATCTCAATGCCAGTTGCTCGGCTGGTGCATGTATCCTGCCCCTAACAGTAACCTTGCACTTTTTTAATGTTTCATTTATTCATTTGGAATGAAGGAGCTGCTAACATGCTCCTCATTTCATATGTGGGAGAACTGCTGAGCTACTGTGACTAGCTTGATGTGTGTTGACCTAAATGACCCAATTAAAATGTGAAAATAAAATGGATAAATCTAGATTGTGTTACAGTCAAAATTCATGTTATACAAAACTGAGATGAAGCAATTACATTAATATGTCTGTTGACATTACGATGAAATATTCCTAAATTACCCGATATAGAATCAAAATCAGAAATTAAATCAAGAGCCTGTGAATAGGAATCAAATTAGAAATCAGTGCTAATACCCAGCCTTACTGTTGATTGTTAAACTTCATTCAGACTTCAAAATTAGCCTAATGGATAATGTTGCCCCTCAGGTTTGGGCATGTGACATCACAGTAAATGACATCTGTTCGGCTGCACCACACTCACCCTTATTTGACCTGCCTGTACCTCCTCTCTTCATGAAGCATGGAGGATTGAGAAAACCATGTTTTCCACAGTGCATAGCAGTCACTGTAACAGATTTGATTAGGGGATTGAATTTAAGCATTATTTAGATCTGAAGCTAATGTACCAGATGCGAATAGAGTAAATCCTGAACACAGACCCATATGGTTAGAAATATACTGCGTATTTATTGTTGAATTGTTTTCGTCTGATTGATTTTATTTACATGTAAAATTATAAATACAATTTACATTGATAATTAAATATACACACCAGGGGTGGGTGGTAACACTTTTATATCAGGTATGAGTAATTGTATATCATGGTAACAGTATACATCATCTATTATTGTTATTTTGCTGGAAATTCAGAACCCCATTGCTTGAATGATAACCCAGTGAATTCAATACTTTTCAAAAAATTAAATGTACTTCAGCTCATTTTATTTTATTATCATATTATTATTATGTTTGGATACAAACCACAAAATAAGATTGTTAAGAAAAGAGTAAGTCTGAAATCAGTGCAAAATAACTGTTTCACATTACGTAACACTTTAATGAAAAACAAAAACCAAAACAGTAATACATTATGAATCTCATTGAATTAGCCACATACAAAGCCATCTTAAAACAGCCAATATATGTACATCTGTGACTTCACATCAGCTGAATTGTGTATGAATGTGTCAAATCATGTAGTCACCTGGCAACCATAAACAACCAGCACTCATACCATGTTTACACCGGACACAAGCAGAACACTTAATCGTTTCCAGCATAATCAACATGGATACCATAATGCCCAGCATTAATACCCCTAGTGTAATATGAGAAGCCATAATATAAGGGCTTCTCTCACAATATATTTATTGATATCTAATCTATAGAGGCATTTTAAATTCCCAGGCTGGTTGTCTGTAAGAGGTCAGTAATCACAGTAGTCTTTGTATCTGCTGTTTGGCACAGCAGTATTCCGCCAGGAGCCTGTTGGATCCGCACAGAGGTGTGAGGAGTCCTGAATTCAGCCTGTTATCAGACAGACAACCCGAATCAACCAGTTCCACAGTGGCAGCCTTCAGTCCCTTTCGCACATTTTGATGATAAGCTGTGTAGTGACATCCGTCAAGGGATCTTGGACCCTTCTCTGAGTGTAGTAAGCATGTCTGAATGTGTGTGCAGTGCTCTGTGTGTGTAAGGAGAGAGAAAGACATCTGATGTCGCCAAGATGTCAGTTGCACAGATCTCACACAAAAACACACATCTGCAACACAGACACTCTCATTCACATGCACATACATAATAACACCAGAGACATCACGAAGACAGTTGTCAGAGCAATAGAGGGGTAAGCTAATGTAGGACGGGCAGCTGAAAGCAGATAGGGGAAAGTCTAGTTCAGACCGAGGACAGCAAACAAATCAAAGCAGAGCGGAATGCACTTGCACACCTAGGGTTTTGAGATTGGCTGGCATAGTGATACATAAAAGAGTCCTTCGGTTCAACGTGAATTAAATCATTCACTATGTTTAAGATAGGGCTTTGTGTTGTCCTACCTGATATATGTCACAATGGTCTTGCATCCTCTAGATCAGTGGTTTTCAACTAAATTTAAATATAAATATTATGAATGTAAATGTAGAATTAAAAATTATTTTATTTAAACTTTTAACTTTCAACTTATTTAAAGTCTTTTTATAACCTCCTTTTTCAGGTGTAATCGCAGTGTTACTTCACAAACTTGTAGTTGATATTAAACAAACCAGCATGAAACATGCATGGATTTCTGAAATCATTTCTGAATAACCCCATGGAAAGACAGTAAAACTAGAAAAATATGAATATTACATTGAACTGATATTTACTGAAAGCAGAGATGAGAGACCCATGCATTAGTGCTTACCAACTGATAAACAACCGCAACAAACAAGCCACAAAAAACATAAACATAACATATATTTTCAGTGCTCTGAGAGAGACATTATTATTAAAAGACTTAAAGACCAAACTAACTAAACTAAACTAACTAAAGTTTTTCCATTACACTATTGGCTGGATTGACTGTGTAGAGCACAATAGAATCCTTTATATTCAAAGGTAAGCTAGCGTGTTTCATCAATTGTGTTCGTATACCAAACAGGGTCTGTGCATAAAACATTTGACAGCCACTGCTCTAGACAGACTGGCTTTAACCCACTGGATAATCTACGAGAAAGTGGCAATCCTGCTCACCGAAGGACAGATGGCTGCACTGTCAGCAGAATATAGCTCTGACTGTCGTACTGAAGCACGATCCAAGGCGATATTGCAATAATTTTTCTAACCTAAAACAAATTAGCTCGCAAATGTATGTGTCCAGTTAATAATGTTAAACATTAGTCATTTAGACAACATTATAGCTTGATCCAACAAATTGCGTCTTACAAGTGCATCTAATTAATTCTTTCTCCACGGATTCTCATGCAGCATTTTCATATTCCATGGCTCAGTGGGTCTCAGGCAGCTTAGATTAGAAAATTAATGTCCTATGTATATTTGAGAGAATAAAAGCTGAGAAGATGCATTAGCCTGCTCGGCTGGAGTTGACTGTGGTCTGGTCGGGTGTGAACTGGACTGGAAACGACTGTTTCTGAGTCACTCGCATTACATAACTAGCATACAACTAACATTTTGTGCAGAAAAATATAGATAAAGGGGGGTGGTACCAGAGAATCTAAGAATGGTACTTGCCAAGATGTGTTAAATAGTTTCTCAGCTGCAGTCAAAACATAGCTAAAAGTGTAGCATCAGTGTTGAGTTTTAAAGACAATTGAAGTGTTTGTTACAAAAACACAGAGGGTAAATCACGACTAACTTAGAAAGTTGTTGCATTATTGATGCTGGGTGCTGTTTCTATCGACATGTCCAATTTATCTGTTTAGAATATCACAGGGCTGAGTTACAGTAATGGACACTGCTTTTGGATTTTCTCAGGAGAGCCAGCGTTTACTTGATTTCAGTAGTTTCCATCCACATTGAAATATCATGTAAAATTCTGGATGGAAATACCAAGAATAGAATTTCCAAAATGAGCATTACAAACTTACATGGTTGCTTGATGAATGTTAAATTCAATAAAAAGAAATGTGCCAAACCCTGATGGATACACAGATTTTACCTTATAAATCATGTCAGCCTTTTACGTTAGTTTTGCTTCTGTACAATATGCCCAACAAAGTTGCTTTTATTTGTTCTTTTTGATAAAAAGTCATTATGGGGGTCTGAAAAGTTGCTAAACTGACAACACTGGATGTGCATCAAAAAGTCATATGACAGTCTCAGATCATGTGACTGACAAATTTGATATACAATAATAACTTTGGTAAGTTTGAAGTGTCAGAGCCAAAGCCAGTCATCAAAAATGATTGGATGCTATTACCTCCCAGAACTGTCTGACATGATGTTGCTCCCAGACATAAGGCATCTGTTTTGTCTGCGCACTCTAAACTGCAAATAACTTATTTTACTGAGCAAAAGTGGCTATAACTTTCACTCACTATTGATTTTTTTCTCTGGATATTTCCTTTCACTGGACGTGACAATGTTGTTTTCTTGAACTTACATGGGATGGAAACACTGCTTTATTTGTAAATTGTGAAACTATAAAACTATATTCTGAGCTTTTCATGCAAAATGGATGGACAAATCACATAGCATGTGATTCACAGAAACAGCTTGATTGATCTGAAAGCTTTGTCTGAAACCGGAATAGTGATGGGGAAAACTCTCACTGCTCATGGCATTTAAAGTCTTAAATTTCGCAGTGCCCTGGGGATTCCTTCCCATGCTGGGGCTGAATTTATCATCCTTCAATTCAGGATCTCTTTTTGCCTAGAGTTCTTGATGGGCTTTTGGGTTAGAAGATGTAGACAGGAAGAGATTTTACCAGCATAGCTGTGGTCCACTGCTCTGTGACTGGCAGCAGGGCTCTGGACATCTGCAAAACAGAAGAAATCGAAAACTTCCTGTGATGCAGGGAATGGGCTGAGAGCCAGTGATAACTCCAACAAGGTAATTTATTACCATCAACACTGAGCACAGCGAGACCTTGTTTCTCTCTCTTAAATTCAGATTATCGTAGTAGGCTTTTTCACTTGCCCTACTTCTTTTCGGCTTATCCTGTCTTTTTGCACTTGTTTCGTGTCTGTCTGGATGTGTGTCAGCGGTTTCAAAAGTCAGGCCTTGTATGTCCCTCTAAGGCCACTGGACCCTTATCTCAGCTGTGTATTTGTGTATCTTATTATGCTTGTGGAGTAACGTAGAACATCACTTGAATGATAAACAGTGTGAATTTAATGGAAACTCCATGAAATGTAATGTTGACACACACATGTAGTGCTCTGCCCTGCCCCCTCTCTTTCTGCTCCAGAGATGCTTATCAGCCTGTGACAGATTAGAGCACTCATCGTCAGTCTATGTTTAAATCCTGTCGTTTGTGATGGAAGGCGACGCAGGAGTCCGGCATTTTGTTGAGAGAGACAGGTGGACCGAGGACAGGATAGGCATAGGCATAGGCAGAGAGCACAGAGGGAAAAAATTGGGTGAGGGTAAATGTGAGAGACATGGTAAGAAAGAGAGTGGAAAGGTAGGACAGATGAGAGGGGAAGTAGTGATGCCAGCGATGGCCCCTGTCATAACAGATTCACGGTAGTCTTGGATTTGGCCAAATCAAATTGAGGTTTGGCTCCAGCTGTGATTGGCCCATGTTGAATCACTCATAAGGCCACAGCAGCATGACCTCGTGGGTCTTAGCCCGCCTCTTGTGAGCGCTATAAATAGGATAGGAGGCCTCAGGCTTCAAATATAATGAGATTAAATCCAACCAGCCTCTGAATCTAGTGTGAACTGAGAATCATTGTATGTTCTGTTGCAAAAAACAATTCAGATGGGCAAGTGTGCAAACCACGTCAAAGTACTTTATAAGTCGGCTCTTCTGGCTGCCATAATGGTAACACCCCAGGAGCTCTTTCCAGTCATGCACTTGAATGCACCTACTTAAATTGGGAAGGCCAAAATCTCCAGCTGTTTGTCAAAATTACTTTCCAATAACATATTACAAATCAAACACAAAAGTAACATAAACTGAGCTTTTATACTCAAGCATTCTGCATTATATAGATCATCCAGCTAGTGCACATGCATTTTCACTGCCACCATATTTAGCAATATGTTTCTCCATTTATGTAAATAGAAGTGGTCTATCTCCACCCAAGTTATCATTAGCACATGTACACTTAACAGACCAGTATACCTTCAAATTGTTTTTATATGAAAGTGCCAGTTTATGAACATGATAAAGTATGTCATTGTTTCTGCTATCTCAGAGTAAGTCTAAGGGTGTGGCATCCCTTCTGTGTTCTGTCCCCTATCAGGGCAATGCACTTAACACCAAAGTACCATAAAAATGTTTTAACAGCCTGTGTTTGCTGTAATAGCCACCATTAGCTTGTCACAATGGGGTTGTCAGTTTTTTTCTGTAGTCTGTATACTTTCACCAAGTTTAAAACATCCAGCCAGCTTTTGCAAATCTTCTCTTTACACAAGTGAAATGTGGTCAAATGTATTCACACATTTGGTGAGTATATGTCCACATGTGCAAGTGCCAATGAGTGTTTGCGTGCATCTGGAGAGAGAGTGGGAGACGACCAGTCTGTTTGGCCATACTGCCGGTCGACAGCCCACATGCTCTCTGCCTACACCATACAAGCATTCTAAGAGCTGATGTTTTTTTTGGGATGTACAGGCCTTGTTAACCCTTTGGTGCTGGGGGTGGGCAGTATGACCAAAATCTTGAGGCATGAATACATTTATATCATGGTAATGGTACATGTTACTCAGAATGGTTTATATACATGGTAATGCCCATTTCTTGACACTCCAGTGGATTATGTACTTAAACTATAAGGTAGTTTTGAGTATTTTCTTTTTTCATTTGGACCTCAGTAGATTCAGCCAGAAGATGATTATCCATAACATATGAATAAGTCTGCTGTCAGTGCACAAACAGCTTCACATTATGTAACAGTTAAAAAAAACAGTAAAGCTTCATCAAGTTCATCAAGTTGCATACTGGGCCATTGTTAAATAACTGACTCTAACCATTAACTAACCATTTTGCAAAAAGAAAATGGGAAGCAGTTCAATTCAGTTTTTATCTGACATTCGATTCAGTTTAGGACATTTGGTTTGCACAAGTGCCAATATATCACATTACAACATATACAACACAATTATACAATACCACAGCATATAACATTAGTCTTAATAACAATAAGGGAGCCCAATAACCATAATTTCAGGTAAAAAGATGTTATAAATCTCCATGTTACTATGGTTGCAAAAGTTTTAACATACTCAAGAGGCTTGACTTCACCAGTCACCATTTGATCTCCATGTAATCTCATCATCTAGTAGAAATAATTGAAAGAACTCGTTTGTGATTTTTATCTCCTATGGGAACCAACAGTCATAAATATACTTGCCACAGAATAAAAGCATGGGAAAATAGCTACTGGTTGACATGTTTCAACTGCCACACGATGATCATACCACCCAGAAATGTTTCTTCATCCCTCCATTAATAAAAGCCACCCATTTCACCGATTACTGCTCGCAATTCAGCCAATAACTCCACCATTCCCTTTACGTCTCACACCTAATGCACATTAAAAATAACAATTGAAACATGATGTCTGCATGCGTTATTGCATTGCTTGGCTAAGCATTGACTGAAGCCCATCCATCAGATATGGACAGCTAAAGACAGCAGATTTACTCTCTGTGTACTGAGCAGTGACAGCATAAATAGTGAAAGATTAAGCAAGAGATACATCAGGTGAGGTAAGAATGATTTTGTTTGTGAGCAAGGGAGGGTGTTTGTGTGTGTGTGTGTGTGTATGAGAGAGAGGGAGAGAGAACCAGATAAGACAAACACAGCATCAGAAAAGATACAGTCTACGAATAGCCCATTTTTAGTGCATAAGTCTAGATGCACAGTCTAAATGGATCGCTCAGCATTACCAAACCTAGTGTCTAAAATAATCTAGCCACTTTTATCATTGAAGATAAAATGACAAACTCACATAAAGCTCTTTCTCAACATGATGCGGGCCATTGCCTCAAACGAGCCCACTGTCAGGCGCAATCAAATCACAAGCTATAAAAGTGTATGAAAACACCATAAATAAAAGCCAGTGTAATTCAATAAGAAACATTACATCTCTAAGCAAGAATCAGCGCTGTTCATTCCTGTGAAAGGCAGTCGGTGTCGAGCATGACTGATGCTCGTTTGCTGAAGGAGGTCGTGGCTGCATCATTCAGAGGAAATTGATTTAGAAGGGGCTTCACAGCTGGACTGGCACCACGTATTCACCACGAGACTGACATCCAGCAGCGTCTCGCCATTGTGACTAGTTGTCTGACACTTCCTCCAGAAAGTCTTGACTTGAAATATTATTTTTCTGTCTCAGGCCTGTTAAGACATTTTGGATTTGACAGGAAGACTTCTAAAAACAACACAAAGTGACTAGCTTGTAGCCTCAGGCTAAGTGAAGTTCATGACGTTTAAACACAAAATACTTCATGGAATAAATCTCTTCCCCCTTTCATTAATGACTTTTCTATCAATGAGCATAATTATAATCCTCTCAGGATAGTTTAATTAATCCATAGAGATATAGCTGTAAGACTAGGTAGGTAGGGATGGAAATCTGCAGCGACTTGGCAATGCAACATTATCTGGGTTTCTGGGACACAATGCAATACTGTTATCTTATGTTCAGTGTATAGTTATTCAAAAGTTTTATATATTAAGATAATTTGCCTTTGTCTACATTGGGCTTCACTGCTTTACTCAATTATATTCTTATCTTAGATTATGTGTTTTACCTTCCCACGGACATGCTGTGAACAATCTCTGGTCAGTCACATATTTTTCCAAAAATATTTATTACAAAATGTAAAAAAAAAAATTGAAATGCTGACACCCCCCACCACCTTTTGTAGAATTAAATGTACCCTCATAGACATTGTCTATATTGAATACATATTCATAAACTGTTGTCTGTCTTTTATGTCTTTTGTCTTACATTGCTTTCCACCATTAGGCAGCTCAAAGTTAGTAGTCTATTTGTCAGGGCCATTTCACAGGCTTAAGCACCGGAACCTGAAGACTGATGTGTTGATAAATAATAAAACAAAATGACCAAATTAAAACACTGATAACATGCTTCTCCTGTTTCCTTCTATTAAAATCATCCTTTCATTTTAGTCATTACTCCAGTCAGTATTCATAATATGTTTCTCATACTCTGGTATCATATCAGTGTGTCTAAATTTATATAAATTTTGTGTGACAAATCGGATTGTGAAGGTGCATATTACTTAAAATCTCATTAATAAATTGTTTGGCATAAAGAAGACAGAGAACACAACTGGAAAACAGACACAGACAGACAGACAGACAGACAGACAGACAGACAGGCAGGCAGGCAGGCAGGCAGGCAGGCAGATAGATAGATAGATAGATAGATAGATAGATAGATAGATAGATAGATAGATAGATAGATAGATAGATAGATAGATAGATAGATAGATAGATAGATAGATAGATAGATAGATGGTGTTAGAGAAGACAACTCTACAGTGATACAAAGGTAGCTCTTGATGACTCACTCCCTTTCTCTTTTTTTGTATTTTTCTCTCTCTCCAGTCTGGATTAAAATAACAGAGCCCCAGCCTGCAGAGGGGGAGAGTTATGCTTTCCATCTCAGAGACAGGGTGATACGCTAAAATACCTCTGTGTGTGGGCTGAACTAGGAGATCAGGGCGGGGGTGCAGCTCTGGATGCTGGTTTGTACATTACAGATTTGATGTGAGAAGCATCACTATCTCTGCACTGTCTGAACACAGAGGCTGTATGCTTTAACTGGATCTAAGCCGCCGTCGATATCCCTGAAACACCAGTGACATGGATCAGAGTTGAAATTGTGTTTTCAGTTGAGTTGCAGTCACTCTAATGGTGTTTCTGAAGGACCTTCGTTAAAGAGCCAGCTGACCACTGTTCTCTTGATTATGGAATTCCTTCCCTCAATAACTTCTTTGTCTTGGTCATTACATCAGGAAATTATGTTCAATTGGTGCTATTAACAAATCAATGAATGTCCTCATTCAGTGAAATGGAGCATTGTGGCATGTCTAAGGTTTTTTTGCCATTGTTTGATGTAAATAGAACTCAGGTCATCACATTTGTAAATGAGGTATTGTTTATGAACTACACTGCAGAAAATTAATCATAGATCCAACTGAAAATAGTCCTCCATCTGTTTACCGTTACTTTTAGGCTGTCCTAATTCGTCAATCTATTCAGGCCCACTTCAGACAACCCAGGAACCTTTTAGAATAAAAGGATTACTCGATGTTTATAGTATCTATTGACCTGTATATAAGAGCCTGGCCTGGGTGGAGTCCTGATCCTGCCTCCCTTGTATCCCGTCTGCCTCTACTGTCCTATAAAAAAATCCAAAAGAAACCCCTAAAATAAACAAAACAGTGAGGATGGTAGTGTGTCTCCCATCTCAGAGCACAGACACTGTGCTGCGTGTTGTAAGCAGACAAATGCTGATCGCAAGCAGCCCTCATTAAAACAAACACTTGTTCAGGGTTCCCCCCTGACATTTCAGCTTACTAAAGCATGTTAAAAGATGTGAACGCTGTAAACCAGATTTTTAATAGTTTCCCATTACTCTGCATGGCCTCTGGATGCACAGGGCCCATTTCCATATAAAAGGTTAGAGAGTGTGAGGGTAGTGAATGCAGAGAGGAGAGCCTTTGGGGTGCTGATTAGTCAGATTTGAGCAGGGAGCTGGCAGGCTGTTGGCTGCTTGGCTTAGACAGTGCCAACACCACTGAGTACTTATGCTCAATGCTGGTTACTGTGGCACATCAGGAGGGCACTGGGGTTCACTGGGTGATTTTTTTTCTGAGGTCGCAGCTATGCAGGATGAGAATCAGAAGAGAGTGCCACAGGGCGACATTTATGATATTTAAGGCATAGTTAAATTAAAACTAAAACATTGTCATTTTTTTAGATCTGAGAGCTGCTTTTTTTAGAATACAAACAAAGAAATCTCAATTGCAAGATGAACATAACTTTTGGTCTTAAATTTTTGGTACTGTTATAGACCTTTGTTTTGGGTCTGACAATCGTGGTCAGCTGTGGTCAAAGAGAAGCTGAATGTTTGTTTAAACCATTAAACATTATCATTTCTGGGCATGCTGTTCATGTAACATTTTATTCATAACAGGGACATTATAGTATGTTAAGCTTTTGAAAGATCAGGGCTATATTTATAGCAAAGACAGGGTGCTACTTGAGTGGGCTGAGAGTGTGCTGAAATTTTTTGGCTGATACAAACTGATAGGTATCCAGATGTGAATTTGCATGAAAATAGAGAATAACTAACAGCACAAATGACTGATGCAGCATCACATTATGAAAAGGATAAAGACAGCGAGCAGGGGCGGCAATAATACAGTTTTGTGAGTGGCAGTCTGTCATGTCTTCATGGGTGTCTGTGTCTCAAGTGTCTCTCTGCGTGAGTCGAGGCTTATATGGAATTTGGAAATGCATCCAGCTATAATACAGATAGTAAAAGCAATCTTCTCAATGGCTCTCAGAGAAATGATTGTACAGCCGAATCAATGGTTTCAGGGGCATTAAAGCCTTTTGCTGAGGGCAGATGCCTGGCTTGTCTGTAACAGTAGAGCTATCACTGTTGGGACATTTTCAACTGGGAGTTTCTGATCCTGTCTGTCAGATAATCTGCTGTAATCCCGGCTCTCTCATCTGACTAGAGCATGGCGTCCGGCAAGCTGACTTCATGCCAGGATCTCAGCGTGGCCAGGATGCCTTTTTCAGCCTCCGCTAACCCCTCCCCACATGTTTGCAGGGTACTCCAAACCAGGACACAGCTTCCGGCAGGTTGCAGCCGACTTTGTGCCAGCTTTGACTTTGTGCACTCACCAGTATGGGTCACCCATCAGTCTCCGGGCAGAGGTCGAGAGTCTGGGGGGACGTCAGGTTTCACACCACATTCCCTTAAATATCTCTGTGAGTCAGTGGCAGGCCCGATGAGACCTGGTTCCCTGTAATGCACTGCCAAAGGGACAGAGCGGCACAATGAAAGCCATATCATGCAGCATTGATTAAAGAGACTGCATTATATCCAGTCTGCGCTGATTTTATGATTGCCCCCTGCTCCCGCCCCTCGCTCTCTGACATCATATCTCTCCTCTGACCCCCTACCCACAAGCAGCAATCAACCAGGTGCAAAATGCCCAAGTGAGGCGCGATGCTTGCAGAGGAAGTGGGGGAGGTGGTTATTGGGGGCGTTGGTGTGCTCTCTGTGCACAAGCAACAAGCATCTGCGCTTGGCAGCGGCAGAAAGTGGAGGCAGGAAATAACTGTCACTCTACATTCAGGCAGCGCGGTGGTGGCTGGGGGTCGGGGAGGCGTTAATCATTAACTGGAAGGGAGAGAGTGAGGTTTTTTTGGCCTGTTTTTTTTAATTGCTCTTCCCACTTAAAGAATTCTCTCTGCCATCCTGATGGATCGCAGCATCGTGCGGCAGGAGATTTTAGATCAGAGCCTCTAGGGCCCCAGTATTGTGTTTGCTGGTAGTAAAGAATCAATATGGGGGTCAGTGGATGGAGCTGGCCTCTAAATCCTCTCTGCTGGGCCTCAGATAAGTTTTAATTAATTCAATCAACTTCTTGACTCAAACTTCAAAGCCTTTTAGATGTCTGGGTATTAATGGAACATAATCAAATTTATGTTCTTTTGCTCTGTAAGTGAGAACGTTCAGAAAAAAGCAGCCGGAGCACTTTTATAGCACATGGGGAGAAAGTGCTATTGTATGCATGTGAGATGAGCTAAAAGACAGAGATTACCGTAAAAACACATTACTGTAAAGACATTACTGTAAAATTCCAATGATGGGTGAATTTTTGCCTGTGGAACTGGATTTAAATGCAACTTATTAAAAATGTATTTAAACTCTATTAATATTGGTTTATTCTTTCATTGATCATGTCTTATCTCGCTTAGTGAAAGCAGCGAGGCAACCAGTACCTCCTCTTAATGCATGATACCCCTGCTTATGAACGTGATCTCTGAGAAAATGGTGGATGTTAGTTTTAGTATTCACATTGATTTGGTGAGTCGCCTTTTAGTCCAAATCCTCGTGACTCAATGCTGCTTCTTTCAGAGCATTACACACTCTATTACTCATAGGGCCAGATTTATATTCAATTAATTTCAAAACCACCACCTCGAAAACCTCCAAATGGACGATTCGTGCCTGTGCTCATCCTGTACCATGTAGAAGACGACACAACATTTATCAAATTACTTTAATTGTGCTGTCGCATGCAGGCAGCACCTCTCAGATGTTGTGATTTTCTACATAGCCCTCAGGCGACTTGAGCATGAGCCATCATGGATTTAAATTCTTCCTCTGGGAATTTTTCAGTGTAACTCTTTTATTTTAAGACCTTGGTGAGCATGAGTTGGAAAACCTTTGTGTTTCAGATCAGTAATTGCTTTTCTTGTCTCTTGGAATTATTGTCAGGTTGCAGCTTTTAAACAGTTGCTCCAAGGTCATTCAGAGAGACAGGGAAGATACATAAATAGCCCAATCAATGCACCATGGTCTGTTTTCAAAGGCACAGAGAGGCTCTGACATTAGCATGTTATCTTTTAAGGGAAAGAATCACCCAGCTGGCACAAATCCTTTCCTCTGTGCCCCTATGATCATCATGTCATTGTCCAGAGTGCTGCTCTCCAAGGAATCTGTTATCACCGAATGTGAAAGAAAGCTGCCAATGACATATCGCGATCACAGCAGAGAGAGAGTGTGTGTTTTGAGTGTACATTATCTGCAATGAAAGCTTAATACATTTTTCCACCCTCATTGATTACTGAAGCAAGATAATTACTTTCTCTTTATTGCTTTTTTCTGTGAGTGTGTGTGTTCATTAATACACACTGCATATGCACACTGGAAATTTTTGTAACTGCATGTGTAACCCAACGTTTATGGAAATGTCTGTGCTATTTATAATAATTCCTAAAACTGTGAATATCTGATTCCTTTAGTTCTGGTTAGAGTTTGTTTGAATTTCGGAGAGTTTCCAATGTGATGTTTGACAGTTTCTCGCACATACACACATGAAAAACACCCTTTGATTGTATGTCTATGAGGATATAGTGAGTGTGTCTCCTGTGCTTTGTAAAAAAAAATGAGAACTCCAATATCCCAGCATGCATTCTGCTTGCTTTTTATTCTGGGCTGAGTCACAGCCACAGACACAAATTACAGAGAAAGAGGCAGTGAAAGGAAGATATCTTTGAGAGACAGAAGACAGAGACTGGTAGAAAGCCAGAGAGGAGAAGAAGAAGATGGATGGAGGGAGAACGTGAAGGAGAGGGGAATGAAGCGCAAGGCAGGAAAGGGGAGGAGGGGGAAAACTGGTTGACAAGACTTCTCATTTCTTATTGTTGGTTCTTTGTGGACAGTCTCTGAGCAGCAGAAATGTCACATGACTACAGGAGGCATTGAAGTAAAGCACAGACAGAAAAGCAGGAGCATTCTTGTGCGCCCACACATTTTCTCTCTCTCTCTCTCTCTCTCTCTCTCTGCCTCTCTCTCTCACACACACACACACACACACACACCCATCCTCTACAGACATGAATACTGTGCGAGAAAAGCAACATGCTTTGAGCAAGGTGCTGTGTTAATGTTGAAAAAAAGCTTGTTCTTCATTGAAATAGGAAATGGATTTTCAGAACTACCATTTCCACTATGTAGTTAAGCCTATGCTGTAGATATGATTGCATACTGAAAAACAGCACTGCTGGTCACCAGCATATGTTATGTTGTGGATGCTGGTGTCTCCAACTAGCTTAATCAGTAGTTTCACGGTTGACCACCATCACTAGTTCAGTTTTGCTGCTATTTTGGCTATCCTGGTCCCTGGTCCACTGGCTATACCACCACTAAATCACCAGTCTGGATGTTCATGCTGGTCCAAGCTGGTCGTGTCAGTAAGGGTTGTACATTCATTCTTTAAGGTCATGTATTTTCATATGTAATTGGTGTAGCTGTAAAAATAAAAGGGTTTTGGAAGAGAGAGAATGCATGCTCCAGGCATGTAAATATTTAGAGTCACCCCCTCCCCTCCTGCTTTCACTCCTCCTTTATGTCGTTGCTTTGCCATATCACACACATACTTACACACTCCATCTTCTTCAGAGATCTGGGCCTTGCTCTTCCTATTGCTGCAAGAGGAACTCTTGTGAGCTGTGAGATAAGGAGTGGGAGAGAAAATAAAAGAGAAGAAAAGAGAGCAAGTGGAGTAATGGTTAAAGAGATGGAAAGCTTCCTAAAGGACTAGCGAAGATGGAAAGAGACTGATAGACAGTAAGGAGAGAGAGATGGAGAAGCAACGATGTGGAGGTCAAGCGCCAGGGGCTGTGTTTGTCCTGAGGGGCCTGTTGAGAAGACAGGCAGGGCTTGTTTATTGTGGATTCACATCACTCATGATCTCCAGAGAGCACATCAGCTGCTGGAGAGAGCTGGCTCGGGCACGTTTCAAGTGCTGTATGGCTCTGGGGTCTGCATAGTTAAAAAAAAACAAACACAAAAGACAGACATGACCCTAGCTGGCACTTTTCACTAAAACTTTGTGCTTTGTGTTTTCTAACACAATAGTTTAACCCTTTAGAAAAGAGGTCAAACTAAGCATGAACTGTTTTTTTCCCCTGCAAAGTCTTTTGCAACTCTCTTACCTAAATTTTGGATAAATTGAAATTTTTGAATGGGTAATAGTGTAACATGGTTGAAAATGTAGCCCCAAATAAGCTTAGGGCTACATTAGGGGCTAACTAGTTTGGAGCCAAATGTTGGTTCACATTATTCATACATTTTTCTAGAAACTAAGAACAATTTATTTATTTAGTTAATTTTCATCAACTTAGGTAAAATGGCTAATTTGTAGCTGAGCTTGACAAATGCAATCAGTCCTATGAAAAAGGATAAATCATAGTTGGAAAAATAGATTGAGAACATTTGATTGGGGAAACTAACTGAAAGTATTTGAAAACTATATGAATCTAGCTAGTTTTTATTCCTGGTTTAATTGTTTATTAAACATAATAGTTCATCAAACATATCTAATAGTTCTCATGACAAATCATGATCTAACACAGCAGCATCACAGAGACAGCAGCTGTTCATACCTAGAGGCTAAAACTACTGTTGGTTGTGCTGTTACACACTGCATGTAGGAAGAGGGGTTTTAGTATTTTGTCTCTAAGAGTGAGGGAGTGAGTGAGTGGGAGGACGAGTGACTGACAGTGAGAGAGACTGAAGTCTTGGCAGGCACCTGGGTCTGATGCTTCGCTTCTGAAGTGTAGGTTTTGGTTTGAGTTTTCACTGGTGCAGCGTACCCATGATCCCCGGCATGACTCAGTAGAGGCTGGAACCAGAGCTAAGGCCATGGGACCCAGCTGAGATCCCTCCCTCTCCTTTGCTGTGTTTCTCTGTCACCATGGCCATGAGCCCAGCAACATTTGACTGTGCTCTGTGCTCCACGAGCACACAAGATCCCTGTTCTATGGCTGTGTGTGGATCCTGACCTCACGTTGACCTCTGCTGTCTGTTTCTGCATGGTATCATGGTAAGACTCTCCAGTGGGTGTTCATCTGATGAGGGTTATCTGCAGTCCTGTTATTTAAATTGAATTAAATATGGGAAAATTACAGTTGTAGTTGTAGAGTTGGAAAATGGATTAAAGAAAATTTAGATAGGAATATTTGGCATGTTTAAATCTACCTACTTTATTCAAGGTTTGATGTAATAGTTCAAACTGATTAAAAAATGAAACCAACCGAAATTAATATTATATTAATATTTAGAACTTAGTCAACCCTATGGTTTAAAATGCAGTGTGTAAGAAAATGGATTGAGAACATTTACTGTAGTTTGGTAATCCAGATATTTGAACTAGCTACTTTTACGTCAATCTGGAATGAAAAGTAGATGTGTTTATCACACTGACCTGATGTTGACCCCTGCTGCAGTTTCATCATGGCATCAAGACTCTCCAGTGGGTGTAGGTCTGATGAGGGTTATCTGTGCATTTACACCATTGACTGCACTCCCCGCAGTTCTTTATTACAAAATCTGCTGTTACAGGTTGGATATGATGACATTATGTATCTTGTTTATTACCATCAAACAACCTGTGATCAGCCTCAAGCTTACTTTCAGCTCCACAATCATTAGGGCTGTCCGGATGACTGGTCTTCATTCATTATCACAGAACTGTGATAACTAAACAAATACTGTATGTATTATATCCTCAGACAGGGTCACACACAGTACTTTTCCACTAGTCACATGTTTAATGCCAAAACTGTACGGATAAGCCCTTCCGCAGATGTCAGTGTTAAGTGTGAAGTCTAAAGCAATAAAGTCTCCCAAAAGTAAAAATGTGATAATATATGAAGACTTTTCCATACACTGTTTGTGACCACAGGCATCAAGCTCCAAAAATGACCAAAAACACCATTAAAGAAGGTATGTATGTGTTGTATTATGCTATTAGGAAGCCATATATAAGCTTTATGTGAGGAAAGAGTGACATTTAGACAGTGATTACTATGAACTATATATGTATAGAAATGTATAGAAAGAGATTCTTCAAAATTTATTCTTTTGTGTTTCTCAGAAAAGATAAAGAAAAGCAAATACGTTTGGAACAGCCCCAGAGTGAGCAATGACAGAATGTTCATCTTTGAGTGAACTGTTCCTTGAGGCCACAATGTGCCAACAGAATCTAAATTGTGAAGTGGCGGCTGAGGCTTCTTCTCTGATTAGGCTGGTGATTTCTTTAATGGCTGTTCAGGGCGACACAGTGTTCATCAGCTCGTTAGACATTCAGAGAGTGTTTTCTGTCTCCACTGAGTAAGAGGCAATCACGATTATTTGTGTTCCACATCTTTATTTGTGCTGTGCTGGTCGAAGACCGCAAATATAATGCTGCCACCGGCAAAATCTGTTTGAAATAAATGATAAGACATGCATTTTCACTTTCTTCCTCTCTCTCCACAGCTATGATGGGGAGAATGGGCCCTCTCCTGGCCGCAGCCCTATGGATTCGCAGGCGAGTCCTGGGCTGGTGCTCCATCCCTCTTTCCCTCAGAGCCAGAGGAGAGAATCTTTCCTGTACCGCTCTGACTCCGACTATGACACGTCCCCCAAGACCATGTCACGAAACTCCTCCATCAACAGTGAGGGGTAAGCTGCCACACACAGTCCCTTCACTGTTTACTGTCTTCACTCTTCACTTCTAAAGAAGTTCTTTTATGCTAGAATCACCATGCAGCCTTAAGCATGTCAACCAAATCCCTCTTTACCCATCTCACTATAATACAGCTACTCTCTCAAAATGCAGCTTTGACCGCCGTAACTGTCACCTCTGGATTATGGCTAAAAACAGCAGGTTTAGGTGTTGTGCTTAATCTATTTTCTCACACCTGGGTCTGATTTAGTGCCTCCTCTCACCACTGTAAAAGATCATTTCTGAACGTTTTTTGAAATGAAGTGTTAGCAAAGTAAACTCACAGTTTAATCAAAGCAAACCATGTTTTTGTACTTTTATATCACTTTTATACCAAATATCATTTATTGAAAGTGCTCTTTCTGTCTTCTGCCTGCAGTCATGCTGAAGATCTCATAGTCACCCCCTTTGCTCAGGTAAGCCCCTATGTTGTGTCAGAGTATAATGAGTGCTAATTGCTTGTCATGACTTGCAGAGGTGGAGTTGACTGATATCCTGCTGTCTGTTCTTCCCCCATAAACGCAGGTGTTGGCTAGTCTACGAACTGTCAGAAGCAACTTCACCATTCTTGCCAATGTCACGACTCCCACCAACAAGTCAGTTCACTTCCTCCGGCTTTGATTCAATGATCTCTGTAGTTCTGCTATGACTTTTATAGCAGTATGTTTTTTCCTATAGTGTTCTTGCATTCACACAGAATGCTTACAGTGTAGTCACAATGTCATCATGATGAATAAATAAAAAGGGTATAAAATATATTCACACATTAATTTTTCATAATTTTCCATCATAGTGAGGGCTTTTTATTGATTTCTGTTCTTTTAATACTGCACTGATTTTTTTATGCCCCGGTTTCATTTTGACATTGTTTTGTAAGGTAAATAGGTAACACTTTACAATGATAAAGGTCATATTTGTTAACATTAGTTAATGCTTTAGCTAACATGAAGTAACATAAAGCAATAAGCAATTTTTTACAACATTAAACAATTATATAATAGTTAATATTAATAATTTATTACATATCAAAATCAACAAAAACTTATTTATTAAAAACAAGATTAATAAATGATGTAGAAGTACTGTTTATTGCTAGTTCATGTTAACTAAGATTAACTAATGTTAACTAAAGTTAACTAATGTTAACAAATGGAACATGATTGTAATGTAATTTTAAATAAATTAAGCCCTTATCTTCGTGGGGAATGTTGACAGGTTCCTACAATGTAGATAAACCTGAAGCCCACCTAATGAGCTAAACTTATGGCCTATAATGTTAAAATAAAATAAAATACATATTTATCTTATGTCATATTTATTTTGTTACCATCAGCAGTGTGCAGTTCTCCCATTGAGCTCATGCTACTTAGTTTTACGCCAGAAGATGACGCCCTCCACCACTATCTCTAATGTAATTATCTCTTCGTCCACAGGAGGTCACCAGTGACAAGCCAACCCACTGTTCCCCCGGCAACGCTCTCAGGTATGTTTACTGTACTGTAACTTAGTCACTGTTGAGCTTTCTATCTCCCACACTAGCTCTCTCCCACACGGTGTCTCTCGCATCTATGCACTTCCTGTTGTAGGCACTGTTGCCAGTAAAAAATTCATTACAGTATCAGAAATAGTGGAGTCATATGGCCAATAGGGACTGAACAGATTCTTGAATCAGCCAAAAAAACAGCCCCCAGCAGCTAGTTTGCATGAAAGAAGTGAATTCTGATCCATTATAGCAGTGATGCAAAGACGCTTCACATGTTTAACTTGCTCTATTCTTGTGAAAATAAAGGACCTTGAAAAATGTTCAACGTATCTTATGTTTCAAGAAAGAAAATTATCATCTTATTCAGGATGATTATCAGCTCCAAATCTAAAGAACGTTCACACACTTAGCCAGTTGCTAGTTCACACACTGTAAAGTTGTGACACACTGTAAAGATCTACAAATGCTGCTGGGCAATATGTCCATAGTCTGAATCCAGATTATTTTACAATTGCTCAAACCATAAAGCAAAAAACCCCAAGACCTCCCATCTCACCTCATGCATGCTTTATATACAGTACTCAGTCATGATGTCACTGTCAGATCTCATAATGTTACCTGAATTTAGACACATCAGCTAACTGTGACTTCTCCTGCATTGCCACACTTTTAATATATTTGATAACTATGACATCCTCTGAGCTCATGTGCGTTAACTGACAGTCATTTTATTCTGTTGTTGACCATTTTGATATTTATGTTTACAAATCAGTTTATATCACCTCTGTCCCCAGCATTTTAACAGCAACAGACTTCTTATTTGACTTTAATTTTCTAATTCTTCAGATTGAGAAAAATATGATTATTCATACTTGCAAGGAGAAATCTATTATTTATGAGGCATTTGATCTCTCCATATGACGCTCTTGAAATATTCATGCTTGGAAGTTTCTCTATCAAGACATCACTCAGGCAGTTCCTTGTGTCCTCCTGCCAGAAAACTACATCCCCACTGTTCACAATGAAAGTTCTCACAGTGTTATATCAGTGAGTGTTGACGACTGTGTCTCTTGTTGTCCTGTGTAGAGGAGACGTACCAGCAGCTGGCCCGGGAGACTCTGGAGGAACTTGACTGGTGTTTGGACCAGCTAGAAACCATTCAGACCCATCGCTCTGTTAGTGAGATGGCCTCCAACAAGGTGTTTTCATTAATCACCTACTGTTGTGTCCATGCTGCCTAGCACTTTCCCTGTCTTTCTCTGGCCCTGTTTGCACCTGATATTAATTTAATACCAACATTTTCCCAGTTGAATGAACGTGTGAATTGAATTTCCTGGATAATAGCCCAATAAAACAAACTGCATGCCTTTTCTAAAACAAAGTTTTTAAAAAGTTGGTGTCATGACCAGTAGGAAGGCACTATGTAAAGTCACACTAGAAACTTTGTATTAGATTACATTATATTAGCTTAATTTGTTTAGACATGCTTTTCCTAATAGGCATTTGTGGGAGAAAAAGATGTAAAACCAACTTTATTTGAAATTATTTAGGCTTCATTTATTGTAACAACATTTTGGAATCTGCACTTATATGTTCTTGTAAATTAACTTTGTCAGAAATGGTGCTTGCAATACCAAGCACATGGGTTCTATTCCCAGGAAATGCACATACTACTAAAATGTATAGCTTGAATAGATGGTTGCTTTGGATAAAAATGTCTGCAAATATTTTTTTTTCAGAAAAAGACTTCTGTTCACAGGAGACATATCTTACTACCAGATGTAAATAGGGCCTTTATCCCACCCTCTGAATACAAATTTTAGCATGCCCACAATATGTATTCATTCCTTTCCAAGACTCTAATTATGGTTTTAAAGTATCTTGCTTTTTGCAAAATGTGGTTAAAAAAGTAGATGTTCACCAAGAAGAAGAGGGTTAGAGATTTGCCATTCTGTGTGATTATCATGCATGAAAGGATACTTCTATATGTATTTTTGAGCAGATTGTGTGTGACGGTTTGTCTAGTAAAATTTCAATGTAAAATCATTTTTGTGTATCTCTGAAATGCCATATATGCTAAACTGGTTCAGGAGATGTAGGAGAAATGGGAAACAGGGATAACAGAGGCATTAAGGGGGATGGATTTGAAAGAAGATGGTTTGGGGGGATGAGGACAACAAAACTGGGAGGAAGGGGGATGCAGTGTGGTCCTGATGCAAGTGTTCTGCTGTAACCTTCGTTGCTATCGAGCTGAAGCAAGGTCTAGCCTGCCAGTTTAATGATTGGCTCTTCCGCGTGGAAATAAGGCATGTGATTGAGGCACTGGCCAATAAAAAATCGGATACTCTCTTCCATAGCTTCCCTGTTTAAAGAGACAGCACAATTTTCTGTATCCTGAAACAGAATACTGTGGATGTGTAATCTTTGTATGGTGTTTGCAAACACACTATTAGCTGTGATGCTTTTCTTCCAGTATATGATTAACAGGTGCTTTTAATAAGTTAGGAGTGTGTGTGTGTGTGTGTGAGTGGAACATCTCTTGGGTGACACAGAGAGGCAGATGACACACATCAACACACATGCATTGACACCCATTCATACACACAACCGTTCATGTAGATATTAGCGTAAACACACAAAGCCTATATTCCCTCCCCTTCTGTTCCTCAGATTATTAAATAAATGTCCAGTCACACACACATATATACACACAGACAATTCTCCATTTTCCACGCTCTTAAATGCTGTCTGCTGCACATGCGCACTCAGAGCATGCGTACATGCACACGCGCCACAAGCACACACACCCAAGCACGCGCCTCCTGCCACGGCGGGTGATTAGCTTGCGAAAACTGTCTACAGCATCCAGAGAAACAGAGCAAAAGGCAGTGCATCGGCGGAGCTGCATCGCTGCATGTGGATTAAACAGCTGGGCTGCAGGAGATAGCCGTGTTGCACAGGAGTAGAATTGTGTTCCACGGACTGCACACTCCGAACACAGCTTGCTGGGAAAGCTGGGCCCCAGTCCTTGAGCTCTGCGGTGGGGGAGGGGCATCAATACAGAGATACAGAGAAAAAGGATGTTTTTCCAGACTGCTGCTCTTTTGTAGTTTGACTTTTGGCTAAAGGCCCTGTCTCTTGCACATTTTTGTCTCTCTCTCTTTCTATCATCCTCTCCATCTCGGCCGTATCTTCCTGCTGTTACCTGTCGGAATGTTGTCGTTTTCCTTGTGTTTTTCCTGTCATCTTGTCAGCGTCTGTCAGCTGCTTTCCCTCTGTTAGCTGTCCGTTCACCTCCATCTTCACCTCTCCCCTTCCGTGGTTCCTCTGTTCTCATTCCCAGTGCATCCTTTGAATACTCTTTGTGTCCTTCAGATGCTCCCTTTATTCTGACTCTCCATCTTTGTGTGTTCCACCTCTCACCACCCTCCTGCTGGATTGGGGTCAGCTCTACTCAGCTGATGGGATGAGATGTAGTCCCTCAGGCCTGTGGATTTGGGCGGCTCCTGGTGGGCTGTTCACAGGAGACACTTGTGAGCAGATCGCTGTGGAGCCCACTCTGTGCTTTTCAGGAGGGCCCGGTTCTGGTACCACTTTGCTGCATGTAGAGAGACAGCTTTCGTGAGCACTTGTCGCTGGACTTTCGTCCTGCTCGCTCCCCTCCTCTTGGGGGCAGCCGTCACTCTGGAGCGTCCCGGCCGGCTAGGTTGTGGCCTCTCTGCCCACACCCTGACCACATCCACATGCCGCTGGGGCACCCGCCGAGCTTCTGCCCCTGTGCACTTCCATGCCTCTTTCCTTTGCCAGCGGCCCACGCCATCAGTCACCCTCAGCATGGGCGTAGTGGAGGCCATTGACCCGTCACCCTCTTCCTGCCCCTCACCTGTGCCCGGAGGCTACCGGCTGGCTCACTCCTCCAGCTATAGCCCTCTGCAGGGGAGAGGTGGGTCAGAGCTGGAGCTTGGGGCATCTGCAGATGGAGTGCTGGATGGCGATGGCCAGGCCACTGAACACAGGACCCCCTTTATGGATTTGTTCTGTGAGACCTGCACCAAACCCTGGCTCATTGGCTGGTGGGACCAGGTAGGGCCTGCCTGAACAGAAAGAGGTCACTTAAAATCTGCTACTAAAAAGTAATCCAGACATTTAAAAATAGGAAGGCTGTTTCTCTGCATGATAATGATAGACAGAAATATTGAGATGTAACTGGGACAGAAAAAAGATAAGTTTCTCAGGTGATTATATCTCTGGATCAGACTACATGTAATATTAGGTACCAGACAGATTGTTGTATATTGGGTCTATTCAAGTGGGTTTCGCACCAGCCTTTCCAGTTCTAACACCTCAAGTGTGATTTTAAACCTGAGCTTTGTACTTCAGTGCCACTTTGAGAGGCAGGAAGAAAAGGGCTTTGCTGTAGCACTTGTTTTTTATGTTGTTTTAGTGCTGAAAGGTGGATATAATAGAGAACCTGCACTTGTGTCCGACTCACTGTTTCCCTTTCTTCCACACCAACCTCCTCCATCCCTCTCTCTCTCCACTGCTTTGTCTCAGGCTGGCCTGTACACAGGCTCCATCGGGCTAATGTGTGGCTACTTTTGCCTTTACCTGTTGTGTTAGATAGTCTCTCTATTCCAGACGTATGTACTGTTGTATGAAGTCTTTGACATTGATGGTGATATGTGGCATTATCCCTCTCTCCTGTTTGATCTGTTTATAACCTTCACTTTAGCCTGTGTTGTGGAGCAGGATGCCCTCTGTGCTTTCAGAGAACTGTGATTTCTTCACACATTTGCTTGTACTTAATTGTTGAATGACTCTGTTTTATATGTGTTGCCTCTATAGATATTATTCTATAGATATTCATGAATCTATAGATATTAGCCAGTGCAAATGCAGTAGCATAATAAAACTGAGATACCACAGTATACCACATGTATTGCAATTAATATTATATAAAATTAATCACATTAAATATGTAATATTATTATTCTGAATGCAAATAAATATGACGCTGCTGCAATTTTGATTAATGGAACTGGCTAGCTCAGCCTTAGTCAATAAAGGAAGCAGATACTATCATGGTCTCCTAGTAACACATATTTGTATTAATCTGGTCTGAATTTTTCCCCACATGATCTGGTAGCTGCCTGGTCCTCCAGAGGATACATGCTCAAAACAGTTGGCACTCTGTGAATGTTTTAATAATGACTCAGCACAGTATGGACAGAGACTTGGTTCAGTGTGTAATACTCGCTTGCACAGGGAAGACAATTATGTAAATTAGGCTTTATATAAACTCAAAACTTGACTGCGTGAGAGAGAGAGACAGCCATGCTGTATTGATCCTTGGTGGCAAATTCAGAGAAATTCAGGTTTACAGTGTGCAAAATAACAGACAGGAAATTGGGTTGGTCTCACTTAAAAATCATACGTAAAATGGATTGTTATTCACCTCGTAGTGTAGATGATTACAACCTGTGCATGATTATCTTACATGCTAGATTGTTTTCATGATTCTGATTGCTATCAAAGCATGTTGCATTTTGCTAGTCTCAAATGATTTAACAATGACATGATGCTTATATCTGTGTAGATGATATATGCATATATCAATGGAATACCAGAGAAAATTTCTGCCAGACAGTGCCAAACTATAAACGCAAGCAATGAAAAACATATGACTACAGAGGAACATGTATAGCGGTAGAATATATAAAGAATGTGGGCAAAAGGAAAAAAGGCTTCCAGAGACAGATAAAGACAGAAAGGAGGAGAGCAGGAGAGATGGAGAGTGATACAGAGAGTGTTGACCTTGGAGGAGGTCACAGACAGACACCTGCCTACTCTCTCAGATTGGCACCCAACCCATCTCCTCGCTCCCATCGTGCTGCAGGAGGGACTGTGAGGAGGCAGTTGCTAAGGAAACCTGCTGGTTTCCATGGAGATTGTAACGTGTGAAGGACCAGTCAGTGGGACAGGCTAGGGGTCTTGCCGGAGTCGTGCTGTGCAGTTGTGTTATGTCTGCTGAAGTTGAACAGCTTTGTTCATCTGAGGCAAATATTTTGGTGATGCTACTAGTAATAACCAACAATTGTTTTTATTACAAAGATCTTGCTTCTTTTTTTCATTAAAGCAATGATTTGCAGAGATTTGAAAAGATAATTCCACTGTGCTCTACCCCAGCAGCCATCACTTTTAATTAAACATATGCCTTTCCTTTAAACACACAATATTAGAGATATGTGACTTAGGTTTGTTTAGGTTTATTTGCATGTAAGTCACAAGTTCTATATAACCTAGCAGTACATTAGCACATACAATGCACATACAATGGCATTTTGATTAACAGTTGCAGACATTTTCATTGTGCCATGTCTGGCTGTGTTGAGTTCTGCTGTAAAGATAAACATATATTTATATATAAATATATATAAATCAACATATTTATATATAACCAATATATTTATATTTATATATAACAAAGCATATATCATCTCTGGTTCTTGTGTGATCTTTCCACATATATTGAAATGTTTGCGTTCATTCTTCAGCAGTATTTCCGTCCACTGTGTATTAGCATAAACACTTATCACTCTTTTCCCCTGTCTGTCTGTTTGTCTATCTCCATCTTTTGCTTACTGATCTCTAGTTCAAGAGGATGTTAAACAGGGAACTGTCTCATCTCTCTGAGATGAGTCGCTCTGGGAATCAGGTGTCTGAATACATCTCCACTACTTTTCTAGGTAAGTGAATATGCTCTTGCTCCGCTCTGAACATCTCAGACTGGTTTCTGTTTTCAGTAGTGCAGCGGCTTCTGTTGCTCTCACTGCTCTAGTACACTTGAAGCTTACTGATTTAGAAATGAGCTGTCATCTGCCAAGGGTTCATATATTTTTTGTCTCCAAGACAAGCAGAATGAGGTGGAGATTCCATCTCCTACACTCCGGGAGCGAGAGAAGCCCATGTCTCACATCAGCGGGGTCAAGAAGCTTACACATAGCTCAAGTCTAACCAGTGCAGCCCTGCCACGCTTCGGCGTCAAAACTGAGCAGGAGGATTCACTGGCCAGGGTACAACCTCTCATTTCATTCCAAACAACACTCCTCCCTCATACTCTAAAAAGCCTGGGTTATGCTTTATTTTTATAAATGCTGAGCATTCTAGCTTTGTAAAGTATACTTCATTCACCATTGTACGCTGCATACTATGCATACTAGACTGGTTTGGGGTGGTTGATATTGCAGTGTGCACAGACGTGCACAGGTGTTCAGAAATTTGCCTGAATGCAAACAGTCTACTTTGTCTTCTGATGATGAAAAGTAGTTAATTAAAAAATAAAGTATACTCCACAACCTAATTCCTAATCTTCCCAACGCCCATTCCCCCACCATCACCAACAAATTATTTGTCAATAAAGTCAGTTTCTACAATGGATTTGCCATGATTGAATTTACTGCATCTTTACAGGAGCTGAATGACTTAAACAAGTGGGGCCTTAATATCTTCCGTGTGGCAGAGTTCTCCAATAACAGACCTCTCAGTTGCATCATGTTTGCCATCTTCCAGGTGTGTGGTGCCCTGCTTTTGCTATGAATGTTGCTGTCCTTTTGAAAAACAACAAATGCAAACTGGGTAATTGTGAGGTTTGTGATGCCTGTACGCATTTTTTGTTTTCTATGCAGGATGGACTGGATGTTTTATTATTGTACAGCAGTAGCATGCGAGTCTTAGGCATATTAGATAAACAAAACAAAATGATACCTGATATGAGCCTAAATCTGGTCCCCAAACATACAGAGCTTCCTCCAAACCAACTTGTGTTGTGTAGTTGTTCAGAAAACAGAAGGACTAGTCTGTTGTAATTCTACTGTACTACTATACTGCCTTATAAAAAAGTCACCATTTAGATTTAAATAAGCAAATACTTCAGAGCCTACAATTTCATTAGTAGTGCAGTGATTAAAATGTTTTAACTGGCAACAAGTCTTTTAACCCTAACTGATACAGTGTGTAGCTTTTCATTTCTTAACCATAAGATCTTTTCCATGGTCATGGAAAAGATTTTGTCCTTTAAAAGATGCTAATTATTAGACTGCATCAAGCAAAGATAAAGCTTAGGAGATTGTTCTTTTACACACATAAATTGGCCTCCACAGTCCTGATTTGAATCCCATTGGAAGTCTTTGGGATGCGCTGAAAAACATTTGGTTTAACTCTCCCATCGACAATACAAGATCTCAGTGTCATTGTGGTTTAATTCTTGTGCTATTAATTGTTACCCTTGTCATCTTCATTATTGTCATTATCAGTTCTTGCTTAGGTTAAATAGTTTCCATTATTTCCAAAGTAATCAATTATGTTTACCTGTGTCTTTTTTAGTTTGTCTGTGTATATATACCCCTGTACTAGTTCTGTTCTTTGTCAGTCCTTTTTTGGCCAGACAGTGCAGTATAGCTACTAGTACAACAGCAAACCTCTCTATCATTTATAATAACTCTTCTTCCAATGTTCTGTCAATGACCTGTTGCATTTTAAAGGAACGGGATCTACTGAAGACCTTTAGGATCCCAGTGGACACATTTATCACCTACGTGATGACACTGGAAGATCACTACCATGCCAACGTGGCCTACCACAACAGCCTACATGCTGCTGATGTCACACAGTCCACACACGTGCTGCTCTCCACACCTGCACTGGATGTAAGGACATGCTAACCGTGTACATCCAGTATATATATGTGATATTACAGTTCAAATGCCAAAGTCAGAACTAACTTTTTAACATAATCTTTTGCATCAACAGGCTGTTTTCAGTGATCTGGAGATCTTGGCTGCATTGTTTGCCGCTGCCATTCATGATGTTGACCACCCTGGAGTCTCCAACCAGTTCCTCATCAACACAAGTGAGTCCACACTGTCAAATCAGTATGTTGATCATTGGAGTCACTGTTGACTAAAAAGGACAGGACAGTGGTGCTTTTGAAAAGTGGTTTTACTCATAAATATTAATTAGGTTTATTGTCATGTTTTGCTGTTTTGATAAATAATGTAATTAATCCAGATGTCTTTAAACTAGATTAAAATGATTTTAATAGAACAGTTGCTACAATGCAAACAGTTGCCACTTAGCTGTTTTGTAGCATTAAACAAAGTTCTCATTACATAGTAATTTGAGGGAGCAGCCATTCTTGGTGACCAATTTAGGTGCTCAGATGATCAGGCTAGTGGTAAAATGTTTCTTAAAATATACGGGTCCATAAAAGGCTTCTAGTTTGGGGAACCCAAAACAAAATTTGCAAGTGAACATTAATTCATGTGAATATCAATAAATGATTAAAACATTATTTATATAGAGTACCATCTAGGGATGTAATGATATACCAATGCCATAGTTCAGTTCATATCAGGGTTTTGGAGCCACAGTTCGATTCTGTTTGCTGTCGGGCAGGGTCCATGGCATGGCACCAGAAACGCTTTAAAACAATAGATTAACTTTTATCTTCATAATGATAATACTTAAAGACAATAACTTTAGTGTACAGGGGAAGCTACATTACTCAGTTCAATGTTTTAGTATAGTGTTTTTTATTTCAAAGCAGTTTATCAAAGAACAGTGCCTTACAAACCCTCCAGTAAACCAGCCTATGTCATACTATACATTATTATACTATACACACTGGTTTTCCAACACAGTGTGCTGCAATCATGTGTTGATTTATATTTATAGTTGATTTATATTTAAATTGTGTTTGGAATATACTTGCAGAAATATGCTATTCGTAACTACTTTGTTAGTTAAACTTACTTTGTCAATGTTCACCATAGTTGTGTTAAACATGAACATTTTAAAGTTAGAGCATTGTTGAACAGATATCAACAAATTAAGTCGTGATAGAGAGCCTTGTTTCTAAAACCTCTTTTGAGATACATGATATATACAGTATATTAAAGACAGAGAATATGTATGTATGTATAGTTTGAATTTATACAGTTGCACTGTGAAGTATTTCTTATTTCTAGAGTTGTTGTACTATGAGTAAACGGTCATCGCTCCAGTGGCATGCGCTTCATTGATTTTAAACGTGACTGATCATTTTTTCTCAACTCGCTTTTTTCTCAAGGGTAGAAAACTTTACAATTGTAAGCAGCTTTATGTACTGATCTACATTCAGAAAAAAGCAAGATTGCACTTCTTTACATGCAGCTCCTTGCATACGCGTATAAGGGAGAGAGAGAGTTTATAAATGGGTCGGGGCTGGGTCAGGGCAGCAAGGTGCAGTGAGAGTTTTTCCGGTTTGGGTCAGTACTATCAGAATAGAAACTCTCTAATGCAATTTTTAGTATTGTCATGATAAATTAGTGGTGTTCAATCAAAACACAGGCATGTTTCATTATGACTTCCTGTGCCCTTATCGGGTGTGAAAGTCCAGGGTCCTTTTAGGTGTAAATTCTGATTGTTAGTTCATATCTCTTACGCGACATTTCATTTCCATGTAAACAAGAAAAACACAAATCTGTAAAAACGATGATGTCATGTGTATGTGTATTACGTGTACGGACTATAGGCATGCGC
Organism: Chromobotia macracanthus; assembly: GCA_036877525.1. NCBI lineage: Eukaryota > Metazoa > Chordata > Actinopteri > Cypriniformes > Botiidae > Chromobotia > Chromobotia macracanthus. The sequence continues at coordinate 1,634,404 of JAZGTH010000115.1, forward strand.
AGTTGGCATTCAGTATCCAAAGACAGATTTCATGACTGTGTTTGTGCTACTCAAGAGTTTTTAACACTTATCCAGCAAAGTGCAGCTCTGAAATACAGCACTCAGTATGGTCTCTCTAGTGAGAGATCATAGCTCTCTTTGATTAAGTGATATCGCCAACTATGGGTCAGGAATGTATAATCAGCAATTTTAGTTATTTTCGCAGAATATAATTTTTCGTGTGATCGTCCTGTGTAAGTGAAACTTTTAAAAAATGCAAAGGAAAAACTTGAAAAAATGGATTAATCACAAGAACATGGTGCTAACTTATGCCATCAGTGTGCATCTGAGAACAGGTAGAGGGCAGCACAGAATCCCCCAATAGCCACATCTGCTATGTTTTACAGACTCAGAACTGGCATTAATGTACAATGATGAGTCTGTGCTGGAGAACCATCACCTGGCTGTGGGCTTCAAGCTTCTGCATGAGGAGAATTGTGACATCTTTCAGAATCTCACCAAACGGCAGCGGCAGAGCCTGCGCAAACTGGTCATCGACATGGTAAGCTGCTGTACATTCAGTGCTCTGATTGCTCCAGATTTCCGAAAAGCTTCATTTTATCTCCTGCTTGTCTCAGGTTTTGGCAACAGACATGTCGAAGCACATGAGCTTGCTAGCAGATCTGAAAACGATGGTGGAGACCAAGAAAGTGACCAGCTCAGGAGTGCTGATGTTGGACCATTATACTGACAGAATACAGGTAATTACCAATAAATATTAATGTGCTTCTTTACTACATAACAAAATGTTTCAAATCTATGTTTAAATAGAATAATGTTAAAAATCTCTATGTCTAAAGTAACTGAAATAGCAATAGGAATAACTTGAGTTTGTAGGTGCAGACCAGCAAAAGAGAGAAATACAGTTCTTACAAGTATGTATGTGCAGGTCCTGAGGAACATGGTGCACTGTGCTGACCTTAGTAACCCAACCAAGCCCCTAGCAGTGTACAGACAGTGGACTGAGCGCATCATGGAGGAGTTCTTCCAGCAGGGCGATAAAGAACGAGAGCGTGGGATGGAAATAAGCCCCATGTGTGACAAACACACTGCATCTGTGGAGAAGAGTCAGGTACACATACAACACCTACACGGACATTCATAAATATCAATTCTCAAATATTCATGCTTTTCCAGCACAGACAGCTCCTAAATGGTCTCTGTACTTCACATATGTCTGGTTTTGTCATTTAGGTGGGCTTTATCGATTATATTGTGCATCCCCTGTGGGAAACCTGGGGGGACCTGGTCCACCCTGATGCTCAGGAAATTCTGGACACCCTGGAGGACAACCGGGACTGGTACCAAAGCACCATCCCCCAGAGCCCATCACCACCGCCTGACAGCCCAGATAATGAGCTGGAATCCTGCACAAACAAATTTCAGTTTGAGCTCACCTTGGAGGGTGAGGCAGAACAGGAAGACGGGACTACCAGTCATAACCACATAGGCAACTGTGATAAGCAGGAAAAGAAACAGGAGGATGAGGCAGAAGAAAATGAGGATGAGGAGGAGATGATGGAGGTGATGGTGGAGAGGTCAGGAAGGAGGCGACTGCAGGTTCAGTCAGTAGTGGAGGAGGAGGATGAGAGACAGTCTGATGACAGCCCTGTAGAGGAGACGGAGGAGGAGGAGAAACGGTCCCCTCCAACTGATGACACATAATATCCAAGACTCAAGGAACAGCTGTCTGGCCCAGAGGGCTAAGTAGGGGCCATACTTCACAAACTCTGGCCCTACTCTCTACCACTCACATAGGACTCTTCTGTTTCTGATAGCTAAACCATGAACAGAATAAGTCTTGTGTATCAATCCAATAAGACATTTGATTTTATTTTTCAAAAAGGGAACAAAACAATATTGATATCAGAGGAGTATTTAACACAGCAACTGTAGATTTTGAGTGGGCGCTGGAGTCTCTCTAGCAAAGTGGGTGAAGCTGTATAGAGATAAAGGATTTTGATGAGGTTTGTAATGGGCCATTTAGTCAGCTTAGCACTCTGGAATTTCTACATACACACATTAATCAATAAGTACACAATCCTTCACAGTCATACATGGATTTTAACCCAAAATAAGTATACCGCACAGTACATGCAAACACCCAGCTGTGTGTCTGTGTGTGTTTAGGGGGCACGGATCTGAAAAAAGCCATCTCAAAATGGAGCAACGGTGTCAATAATCCATCATTAACAGGGACTAGAACCTACAAAAATTATGTTAGTGGTGAAATCTGAGAGACTTCTATTCAATTTCATAAATTGTCATAAAAAGAACACAATTACATCTGCAGAGAGAATGAGAGATAAGTCTGCTGTGAGTGCATTTGAATAAAGCAGGAAAGACTGATTTGTTTGTGGGTCCAACCCCCTCTTTCCCTTTACTCTGGAGTGCTACCAGTGCAAGATGGCCTCGTGCCTTTCAGAACCATCAGCTTCAACTCTGGAGCTGTTGTGAAGCAATGCATCATGGGACAGGAGTGTCTGCTTTTGTCTTCATTTTTGATTGTCTCTTTTTAAGCAATCTTTCTCCATCGTTTATGGTTTGCGTGGGCACTGAGCATTCGTGTTGTCTTTGTGATAATTCCTTCTCACCTGTCAGTCTTCCTCGGCTGCTTCCATGTTGACCGAGCATTTGGGGCCTAGATTAGGATTTATCATGTCACATAGCTCAAAGACTGCCCTCACTTTCCATATGAATAATTAATGATAGTCACTTTCTGAGGATAAGCCATTTGATGCTTTGAAACACATGTTGTGTCTTATTTTTGTTTCATTCTATTCATTCCTGCCAAATTTGTAAAAGCAAACGTCTCCTCAATCGCACAGACTCTCTCACCTTCACCCACTCACAATGGTCATGCACCTACAGAAACATTACATTACGGTTTGCCAAAGGAACGAGTCCTTAGCTGATGAGAGAACAGAGGTAGGAATAGGAAGAATTAAATCTGTGACAATAAAAGGTTGCTGGTGAGAGGCCAGGTAATGCAATGCAGGGAGTCACATTCAGCCATATTAAGTTGATGCTTTTTTGCCTTAATGTCAACTGCAGGGGTTCTACCTGTCACATTGTGAAATAGATGTGGATGTTGGAAAAGATGTTGACATTATATCCCAGAGTATTTGTTTCATGTCTATATGCCTTGCTAAATGTTTGTGAATACAAAATAGCATCTGCATAGAAGGAGGTAGTTGTCTGTTCGGCAAGGCAATGGTATTTGATTACAGAGTAAAGATAAAGCACGTCATATTGTTAAACGGAATTGTTGCTCTGACATATTTAATGTCCAGTGACTTATTGTTGTCTTTTTTGTTTAAAGTGTCAAACTTTTAATGGGAGAACAAACAAGAGAGAGAGTGAGAGCAGGTTCTGAGCCAGAACTGCAATATTGTCTCTTCCTTGTCTCTCAGAGTTTCAGTTTGATTTTAGTTCAGTTGAATGAACCAGTTGTTGCTGTATTATGGGGCAGCACTTATTAGTGTCTCTATTGAAACATGACAAGCTAGTTTCTGCTGGTCAGTAGCTTAGCTGTACAAGAGCCTGTGCCTGTCAGAGCAGAAACTTGAGGTCATACCAGTACGTATTTGTTAACTGCACTCATCTGTAACAGGATTAGATGATGTCATAGTATGACATATAAGTTTTCATTGGTGGACCACAGAAGGAAAGCCCAGGGTCACACGATCAATTTGAGTGAATTGATGACATTCCCATGTACGTTTGCCTGTCTTACCTTAAAAATGCTTTGTTGTGAGGCTTTTTGTTAATGTGAGCGCTAAGCTAACAAATAATATTTGCCATTTTAACACAACACTGTAGCAATTGTTTCTTAAGAAATTATTAAAAATAATTACTTGCTGCCATTCTTTTTGGGTATCAAAAGGAAAAACAAGTGTTTTCTTTGAACAGTCTGTGTACAGTTTTTATTTTTGTATCATTCTAGTTTGATGGGTTGAAAATCAAAAAACTACTATCTAATATAAATAGTAGATTAATCACTGCTTGTTTTGTATATACTGTAATGTTAAATTGTAAATCTGAAATCTCTCTGAATCAAACATTGTCACAATTAATTACTTTTAGTTGTTATGAACTGTAGTTAAATTGTGAAATTTCATAAGCACCTTCCCCTTTCTTTCTCCTGTCATTCTTTTGCTGTATTTTATTAAACATCTCACCACCTTTAAATGTGTATATTTGAAATGTATTGGAACAGACTAATCATTGGTCATCATTTCTAAAACTTGTTTTTACCAGCACTTTATTTTTCTGTAGGTTGTGAGATGCCTGATGGGTGAATGGTATTCTAAAAGATTTGTGTATTGGAAGGAGTCTTCATTTTGGTCATAAATGCCATTTTCTGCTGAAGCACTGAGTGACATCAGCTGCTCTGTGTAAATAATCTGCACTGTAATGGCTTTTAATTGGATTATTTAAATACTTCTGTAAGGTTAATGACTAATTGACAGTTAGAACGATGACGTGGCTTAATCTAAGAATAGTTTTTTTAACTTTAAAGTCATGACTCACGACTCTCCAATTCAATTTTTCTCTGGGCTTTAAATAATATGTTCCTTGTTCACAAGTTATGGTAATAATATAAATGAAAAAGAAAACACAGGAAAATGATTGTAATATTTGTACATTATATTGCTGTAATGTGTATAATGTGTCTGAGTTATTTTATATTATATTATTTTTATGAAAGGTTTTCCTCTGAGAGAACTGAGTTGTCATTTTGTGAATAAAATGCATTTAATAAAGCAAACAGCTATATATATAAAACAAATATATATAGATATATATATATACCAGTATATTTTTTCTTTCACTGTTCAGTACTGTAAAGTGTGTTGAAAATACAAATAAAGGATGATTTTTCTAATACATGTGATAATATCCGCATTTTCCTTCAGCAGCTGGCTTAGAGAAACCTTAGTGTCAATACTCTTACAATTACTAAGGAGTTTCTTGAATAAAGGGGGTTTACTACAACTGTGTCCAGTTTTTCCCATGAGTAGCCTTACATCATAGTATCTGGCATTTCCCAAAAATTGCTGTTACGATCTACCTATATACTGGTTGCTCAGACAGTGATGCTTTACTGACCCCTACAGACTGACTTTCTAAAGACATACGTTAATGTTTAATTATTGTTGTAAAAATTGTTAGTAATATAGATATAGTGTTTATCAATATTATGTCGTGGCCTAATGGTTAAAGAGTCAGACTTGTAAACCAAAGTAGGTTCGATTCCCACCGCTGAGGAAACAGCTGAGGTGGCCCAGAGCAAGGCTTTGGGTGTGTGTGTGTTCTCACTGGAAGAGTTAAATGCTTAAGTCACGTCTCATGTATGGGTTACCATACAAATATGTCTTTTTACATTTATTCAATTGGCATTTGACAGTGTTGTATTCAGTGTATACATTTAACAGTATTTGCGTTCCTTAGGAATCAAACCCACAACCTTTGCGCTGCTAACTCTACCAGGTGAGTTACAGGCTCTACTAGATTACTACCAGGTACTGTTTTATAAAACCTTGCCAGATATAATGAATAGCGGTTTTTATTAAAGTAATACGCCCAGTAAAGCACTGGTTTAGTACTGGTAGAGTGAATTCAGAACAGCTTCTTGTGAGCTTATTTGTAATTTAATTTGTAATGTTGAACACAATGGTAAGCAAAGAATGACAGCAAAGGGCTTACCAGCATTTTCGATCTGGGATTTCATCTTGACTGATAAGTGCAAGCAGAGCTTTTTATGTTATTAAACATTTCTGTTACATCATTCACAATTGATGAGTGAAATAACGAGTGTGCTTATTTAAGTTAAATATGTGTAATGAGATTTAATCGCGTCACATTACTGTTGCATTGTTTTTTAGTAAGGCTGTTTGGTGTCGTCTAAATACTGTATTGGTCTATCCATACTATCCGAAGTAATATCTGAATTCCTTAATGTACACACTACCAACATTTTTCTGAAATACATACCTTAGTCAAAACGACGAAAGCAAACGACTTTGGCAGACTAATTGTTTTACTCTTCCAAAGAAATACATTATCCACAATGCCTCATATGGGCATTTAAATACACCAATCACATGAGAGCATTGGTCTGCGTGATGACGTGCCATACGCTGCCTGAGCGCACTGCGGAAGTAGGTAATGTGCTACTGTTAAGTTGACATTTTGACATTTATTATAATCGCACACTTAGTTTACTTGATGTTGAATAAACATTTATACTTACTGACATAATGCTTTATGTTTATAAATTCGGAGCAGGCAGGAACAGTGTCTATTTCAGCATTATATTCAGGTGACTGTGTACGGAAGCCATTTCAGATTGAATTAACTAGGATGATGTGACTTAAGACATTTTAGAGGGTGTTTTAAACTCTTACATGTGTGCGTTTGATTAGCTCATGTTTAAACCATTTTAATAAGATTGTATTTATTAAGTTGGCATTATTATATATTGTCGTGTTAAATTTAACAAAGGATTGTGCACCATTGTATTCACCAGCGACATCATGATCAGTGTACATCTGCTGTTGACTTTAGTCTTCACTGTCAGCTTGGGGACCCCTGTAGAGATCCAACGGCCACGAGGAGTACCTTTATCAAGTAAAGTCTTATCAGTTATTGCATATTGTCCTGCAATTAGATATTGCATATCTAATTCTTCTTTATGTTCAAATGCATGAAGAGAGGCAGTTTTATGAGGAGAACAAGCCTTTCACTTGTCTAGATGGATCCCGAACAGTTCCTTTTGACCGAGTGAATGATGACTACTGTGACTGCAAAGATGGTTCAGATGAGCCAGGTACTTGCAGACCTCAGTTTAATTTGTCATTTAAGGGTGATCACCTCAGCAGAAATCTCTTATTACAAATTTTCACCTTAAATTAAAGATAAAAAATAAAATACTTTAGAAATATTTTTTGCATTTTGTATGAATAAGTTAGCCTTAAGAATATCTATAAACTGATGTGCTCCAAAACAATCCACAACAAAATACGCATTTTAAAAATATAAGCATTCAAAACTTACAGTTTCTAATTTCTGCTGATAAGGATCAATGATTTTTATGACATTATTCTGCTTTTCAGCTTTTCATCTGATTTTTCTTGCCAATCAGATGTGCTCTAACTAAAAGCTATTGGCTATTTTAAAATAGGGAGGAGCCACTTAATATGTCTTACCCTAACTTTGTTTTGGTGGAAATTATGCCAATGCATCAAACAAACCTGTGCATTTCAAGACACTTGAACACAGTGGGTCTTTAAGTCAGAACCACTTATTCACATACACATGGGAAACCAGCAGAGAATCTGTGCCTTGTTTATTAGAACTACCCTGAACCAGAAAGTAATAAGAACAAAATTAAAGAGTTTTGATGAATGAAAGTAAGAAAAATAGGTAACAGGACAAAACAAGACTAAGCATCGGCCTTTATGGAACTGTATAGATGCAATGCGGTAGTGTTGCTTTGAAGTCCCTAAACTTTGCAACTGTCATGTGGTGATAAAGTGTGGTATGATGTTCTGGGGTTCATTGACATGTGCATAACAATTGCTTATGTTTGTCCCCAGGCACTCCTGCTTGTCCGAATGGTAGCTTTCATTGCACCAATGCTGGATACAGGTCCACCTTCATCCCATCCTCTCGTATTAATGATGGCATCTGTGGTGAGATGACTCAGCACCTGTACATTTCTCTTTAGCAGTGTAAATGAATAAAAATGGCATCGCTTTAGAAATCTTTTCTTCGCAGATTGTTGCGACACTACTGATGAGTACAACAGTGGGGCCAAATGTGAAAATACCTGCAAGTGAGTTCTGTTTAAAATATAATTGCTTCCCAGTCACACATAACATTAATGTATATTACGTTACATGTTTTGCTGTCTGTATCCAGTTGTACTTATGCTGTACTGACTCTGGGAGTGTTTCTAATGCAGGGGTCTAAAAAAAGTAATTGAATTATGTAAAACTTTATTGCTTCTCAGGGAATTGGGACGTAAAGAGAGGGAGGTTCTGCAGAAGATGGCTGAGATCACCAAAGAGGGCTTTTTGTTGAAACAGCAGCTCATCGAAGAGGCCAAGAAGGGACAACAAGAAAAGCAGGTAGACAATTCTGAGACTGAAGATTTGCAGTGTTGTGCTTTGTATTGTATTCACATATCACCTTAGGAACATGCGTGCAGTGCAGCTCTGTTTGTTAAGCTTCTGGGATTGCAGGTATCAAGCAATTGTGATTGCAATAACATTTCTTATCTGTTATGAAAAGCCAATATTTTTTCTGTCTCTTGACTCCATTGAGTCATATTGTGTCTGTGAGTTTTGATAACTGTAATATGCTATGGCTTTTCTGTAGGGAAAACTGACTGGCATGCAGGAAACTAGAAAACAGCTAGAGGAGAAAGTTGAAGCGATGAGGACTGTTAAAGAGACGGCAGAGCAGCCAGAGAAGGAAGCTAAAGAGCGCCACCTCAAGGCCTGGGAAGGTGAGCGCAGCTGTTTGTAAGCCAGATCTCGTTTGTCATTATAGACTTTAACATGAATACATGTCATTGTTTCCTGCACTGTTGTTTGCCACCGCTGAATCTAGTATCATGGCAGCAGATATTATCATTTTTTTAATGTGGATAATATAAAAAGACATCATACCACCACAAACAGTACAAAGCAAACATGTATTACTCTATTATTACTCAGATTATTACTCAGCAATACTCCAAACATTAAATATAGCGCAGTCATGTACGAATCATCTTCATTCCAGAGCAAAAAGCAGCAATTCGCCTTGAGAAAGATAAAGCTAAAATGGCAGAGGCCTTCTTGGAGCTGGATGACAATGCTGATGGCGTGTAAGTACATTTGTGTATGTTTTTTCTGTGATTATTTATTTGGAGGATGAATGAAATAATGCTGTTGTCTCTATGTCAGCGTGTCTGTCTCTGAACTTCAGTCCCATGCTGAATTGGACCCAGACGCTGATGGCACATTTACTGAAACTGAGGCTCAGGTATTTTCACATTAAATCACTTCTCTGGCAAAGACAAGATAAAACCCAAGCGCATGCTGCACAACTGATAATTGTGGCTCTGCACAAGAGTCCTGTAGTGTGTACTCTGTACATGTGAGTTGTAAGATTGGATGTTGAGTGACTTGTTCTTTACTTAGGGACTAATGGGAGGAGGTGACCAGGTGGACACATCAGCATTTGAGAGTATTTGGGCCAATATTAAAGACAAGTACCACTCAGAGGTCAGTAAAGATGAACCAGACAAACCATCATAATTAGTGTCCAACATAGTCCTTTTATCTTTGTTAATGGGAATCAATTAACACTAAGTATAAAAGGCTATAAAAGAACCCTTTTCTGCATTTGCCCTGAAAAAATAGATGTGATAAAACTTGCATTGTGCATTTCTTTCAGTCACAGCCTGAGGAACCTGCTGCGGTAGAAACACCTCCTGAGGTGAAGGAGCCGGTTGTAGACAACGATTCTGAGCCTTACCCAGAGGAAGACATCGAGGAAGATGAGGACGATGAGGATGATGAAGATGATTATCATGAAGAGGATGATAAGGTGAGAGTGTATCACATAATAAACTTGATCAAGCTCCTTAAAGAGTTCCTGTCCTAAAAAAAGGTGTAAGAATTTATTTCAGTGTTGTTCTGTTTTGTACAGGCTCCGCCCACTATTAAGACCCCAGAGAAGAGTCATGAAGATGAAGAAGCCATGCCTCCTTATGACACAGACACTCAGACCCTTATCGATGGTTGGTTCAGCTGCCAGTCCTTGAGAGACCATTTGATAGTAGAACTATGATTGTACATGTTCAGCTTCAGTCGATTGTTCTTTGTTTCATTCTGCTGAGTGACTGGCTCTCTGCTTCACAGCTGCTCAGAAGGCTAGAGACGACTTTGATGAGGCTGAGAAAGCTCTTCGGGAGACAGACGATCAAATCAGGTTTAATATTTAATATTAATATTCAAACACACAATGGTGATGGTGATGTTTATGGCACCTACACACATGAGAAAGGATAGGATCCATTTTGAGAGGCTGGAAACAGCTGAATCTGTTCTGAGTCAGGGGGACTTTTTTTTTAAGTTTTGGTCACGTGATGGAGCTTAACCTTCACAAACCCTTAAGGTTTTCCTTTTTGTCCTTGCAAATCCTTTTTGAAATCTGTGATGCAGTGCAAACTGTGGTGTGTAGGGGCCTTCACTGATGAGCTCTGTGTTGAATTACTCTCTGATTGTATAACAGGAATATTGAGAAAGAGCTGTCCTTTGATTTTGGCCCTGACGCTGAGTTCACCTACCTGTACAGCCAGTGTTATGAACTTTCCACCAGCGAGTAAGTAAAATTAATATTGGATTTTAAGAAGGTTATGTTGTTTAGAGCTAATCATTTTTTAGCTGTGTGTGGTTTTATAAAATTGTATGTTGTGTTTGCCTTCAGGTATATCTATAGACTCTGTCCTTTCAATCGGGTTTCACAGAAACCCAAGTATGGAGGCTCAGAGACAAACCTTGGGTAAGAGGCACGGCAACTTTGCTAAATATAAAAACAGTTAATCCAGCCTAAGGTCATTCACTAGTCTCCCTGGCATAGCTAGCTCGGCTGGTCTGGTTTAATGAATTTATATTGGTGTTGGGCACTTTTCATGATCAGCTACACATTAGCTTGGTCATGGCAAGAGACCAGCTTAAACCTCAGACAGGTTTAAGCTGTTTTTTAAACATATTTGTAATAGCATAATGTTAATGCTTTTGACAATCCTTAATTGGGGTACCCCTGTTTGTAGGACATGGGGAAGCTGGTCAGGGCCTGAAAATAATAAGTACTTGGTAATGAAGTACGAGCATGGCACTGGGTGCTGGCAAGGCCCAAACCGATCAACTACAGTAAGTGCCAAAGTCTTTCATTATCCCAATGTGTTATACTGTGAGGTTTTTCTTCTAAAGTGCAGTTTTGTGTGTCAGGTGAAGCTGACTTGTGGGAAGGAGACTATAGTGACCTCCACCTCGGAGCCAAGCCGCTGTGAATACCTAATGGAATTCACCACACCTGCGGTGTGCCAAGAGCCAACCAATGGCAACCTCTCCCCACATAAGCACTTGGAGCTGTAGATCCACGTTCTGCTCATCTGTTTTTGGTGTGCAGTGAGATGGCATACATATTTTGTCTGTTAATATATACAATACTGTTTAACACTAGAACACTTATTAGAGGAAAACAAAAGATACTTGGGATGTTAATGGGTCTAGACTGTTTTGAATTTTTCAGACTTGATATGTAATGAGGTCTGGGTTCTGCCATAGTGATGCCAATTTACTGCCTGCTGAATGCTAATAGATTCAGTTTGCCTGGGTTGGGCTGAGTGCACCATGATGAAATATACCAAATGTATATTGATTTAATGTAGTTATGCTATAAAAACACATTTTCAGACAGTTCTGTATGTTAGATAATATTGTTTCTGGAGAAAATGCATCTTACCAGCCTTTAGTTAGCAACATAAGTGTTAAGTCCGATATGAAGTCTACAAAATGTGAGTAAAGTGTCTGGAGCAGCTGAGGACATTTTGAACATTATTAAACAAGGTTATCTGTTGTCTGGAAGTTTCTTAAAGCCAGTGTTTTTCTCAAGATTCCTTTGAACTTTGATGGTTCAGTTAACTTAGCATGCAAATTTTCAGCAATCTGCCCTTCTGTCTACACTGGTGCAGTTAGTGCAGGATCATCAAAACACTTTAAGCTCTTTATTCCCTAAATATCATTATTATATTTTTAATATTCTTGTTTTTCTCTTTTCATTCTTAGGTTTCTCTGTGGGAACATTACCTTCCTTTTCTGTTAGCTGTTTAGAAACCTCTTCCATTAGTTTTTTTAGCATGCTCTATTGTAGCATGAAGCATAAACTGTATTGTTTTTGTTTTGATTGTATTGATGTGACTTCACATTCCATGGATAATGTTGAAATAAATTCAGCTTTACATTAAAAAGTCTTGTGATTTGTTAAAAAAGAACCCCTACACTTTAAGAAACTGATCAGTTGATCACCTGAAGTTAATGTCTGATATGCTAGATTATGAACTGTAATATGTTAAATATTAAATTGTTGAATTTACTGATTACTGTTATTGAAATAGTACTAAAATCTTTTCATTCATTTTCATGCGCTATATGTGTGATACTTTTGCACAGATCATAATTTCTCACGAAAAAAATAAAACAACACGAGAAACACTGAGATTCATATCTTTTATTTTTTTCTGGCATGTAAAGTACAAATAATTAAACAATTCCATGAAAAAGTCCTCAAGCGTCTTCAGCTGAAATCCCAGTAATAAATATCCTAAACTAAACTGAAAGGTTTATTATTTTTTTCCCCTTTGTTATGTGTTTGTCTTTGTTCATGTTTGGAAGTATGAGATTTTTATTGGTGACACACAGACACTGAGATCAGGAGTTCTGCTTTTTGATCGTTTTTTTGTTCGCTTGTTTTGATGTTCTGTTATTCCTGGAAATGGTTTCAGAAGAACGTTGCTAAGTAACTCTGTGTCCCTCCTAACTTAATATTGACACAAAATACAACTGGTTGAGAAACAGAGTGACCACTGACCCCTTTTCTAGCTCAGTGCCCCGCCTCACCTATGTCTCCCTGTTGCTGCTTCATGTCCAATGACTGATAATAATCGGACCCTGTTACCCGTCCCCCTCTATTGACTCTTATTTTCTCGAAAGTTCTCTCAGTCGGACACGTGGCTGTATAACAGCAGGGTGAGAGGTGTTTGACGAGCACTGAGCTTTAGGCCTGACTACAGGTCCAGACTAGACTGGCCCATGCATCAGCCCGCCCCCTGCCCCAGGCCTCACCCTGGGCCCTGACTCACTATGGGGTTCTGAATGTGGCTGGAAAAACAAGACTGTGATTAGATTAAATAATCAAAAGGTTTTCATTTAACAAGACAAACAAAACACAGGCATTAAAGGCATAACATCTAGCACACAGCATGTATGTTTATACACTTCAATTAGTTTAATATAGTAGTGCATTCTTTGCCTATGGAGAACTTTTCCAAATTGTAATTCTAAAGCAGTTTTTTTGTTTTGTTTTTATTTTTTTAATCTATTTGTTCCCTTTAAAGAAAAACATAATGGTGTAACCACATTTTGGCAAAATAAAAAGTATTTAAACTTGCAAATATAATAAAATAAACCATAAATATACACAAAACATACTTCATACGAGGCAATAATAATCATAATAATGATAATAAATAGTTTTTAAGTTAACAATAAGTTAAAACTACAAGCTTAACGTCGCCCAAATAATACAAGTTCATTGGCGCTATATTAAAATTTTTTTCAGTTTAAATTATTTATGTTGCAACAAAAGCTACCACAGACTTTTACAAACACAATTAAACACATTTTGATTGAAAAGAAATAATTCTAACTAATTCTAAAACCTGCATACACTGTAGAAACAGCAACTAATCATAAATAATGGAAACAAATATAATAAATCGCACCCGATAAAAGGAACCAAAACAAAATATTCGACCCACGTGTGTCCTCTATGGCAACATCAACAACACAAATACGCTAAGTTAACATGTGATTCTGATATGTAAAGTAAATGAATAAATTACAGGAAAAATGATATTCTGAAATTAACATGGGCTAAAACCGATGATGTTTTAGACAGTATTTTTTCACGGTCTTTAAAACTTGCTCTTTTCTGTACCATAAACGGCTGTTTGTTTTAGCTTGCATGGTCAGAGCATTAATGGGGGTGGAGGAAGGGATTTTGGACATTTTTAGAGATCAGAGCTCTCGGTGCTTGTTTGATTCCTTTTATGAATCTGTTAGTTAACACTTTTTTGTTGTTGTTCATTACATTTGATCCTTTCACTACTCTGCAAACCATTTCAGTGTGACGTTTAATTTCTTTTTTAAAAAATATATATATCTTTTGTTCTCAGTCAATATAAAAACAAAGCACATTGCACTTACTGTTCCATAGGAAAGTTTTTTTGTCTTTTTTTAAATGATTATTATTGTAGTTGCTCAAGCGGTGCAGTATGTCTTGCTTTCTGCCATTGTCCTTGGCTCTATGAGGGTATGAGGTGGTGGGAGGTCTCTAGATGTGGTGTAGCTAAAGGGCTTGTTTGGACATTAAGTCCCCTGTCCTTTTGGTTGCCAGATGTACTACAGGGTTGTCCCAGTTGCTCGTTTTTGTATCTGCCCCCTCCCTTTGTTAAATTTAGAGGGTGTGCAAATCTTGACCATATCATTGCAAGAAATAAATTCTGTTCTCTTTAGGGCATTAGAAATTTAAAGATGTGTTGCATTAGCAAAAGAAAAAGTATGTTTTGCAATGTTGATGTTAAGGGTATATAAGCTGAGAGGGTTAGATTAAGGTGTATCACAGTTTTGATACAATAGGCATGATGTGGAGGGCTCAGAGACACTTTGATATGTACTATGATGTGTGTGTGTGTGTTTGTTTGTTAGCAGTCACAAACTCTCAGTAAATGTTTCTGACTTCATCAGTGACAAAGCTAAGATCTCTAGGTTGGTCAGTGCTTGTGCAAAGAAGCAAAATCAGGTGTCAATGACATGAACTAAGGGTGCAATACAGTAGATATGTGGAGCGGAACCTAAACTGAAAGAAAACAATTGTGAATGTAAAATTATTAGTAAAATGATAATATAATGATAGACAACATTTGCCTTGTGTGATGACATACTGGCGAATATAATTCACTATGGATTATTGTGTGTGAAGGTTAGATTACATCGATAAGTGCAGCTATATAATTTCATGTCAATTTTTAACGTTCTTTTGGTGCACCAAACATGCTGAAGAATTTAGGTGTATTCTTTAAAGCATTTAGTCTTTATGAGATGCTCTGGGTGTCATATGCAATGTCATGATGTTCAATGTGAGGCTATACAGAGCTTCACTGCACCGTCTGAAGCAACACTTGACTTTACCTTAAAGAAACTGGCAAGTTTTAAGCGAAGTCTTTTTTATGTCTAAATGCATACATTTACCTGTCTGCTGATTCTTTTTTGAAAGCCTGTTATGTTTCTTTTTTTGTTGTTTTGTATTTTTGAAAATGAAATGGTTTCACTGCATGTAAATCTTAGTCCCCAACCCTCCAATCCCCTCCCTAACACCGCAGACTGGCTCTCTCTCCCCAAAGTTGAAAACTCTGAAAATAAAAGCCATGCGGTGTGTCCAAAGATTTTCACGATTAAGAATCTGTAAAAATGTTGCACAAGGTCTTGTTTTTTCTTGTAGATATAAAAATATATTAATCTCTAATGTATTCCTTTCAAAGAGATCATTGTCCTCTTTGGCTAACACAGCGTTATTTAGAAAAGCAAAATGTCACTTGATTTGAACATACATTTACATCTTTCGGTTCTTTTCTTCATATAACGTGAAGTTTTGAGATTTTACAGCAATGTCTCTCCCCATGGAACAGTTATATGTTTATTTATTACAGGGCTATGGACAGCTAGTCCTTACTTGGGCATTGGCATTAATGTATCATTAATGTGAAATCTTTATAATTTGTGAGACCAGTATTTTAAGATAAGATAAAATTTTTGTAGGTCATGTGACCGACCTGCTGAAAAGGGCCATAAAATGCGATTTAATGTTTAATGTCACCTACTTTTGAATATGCAGGGGCTGCAATATAAAAAAACTGACTTAGGAATGCGACGCATTTCAGGAGTTATTTAAGAGGTCATTATAAACTTGCATGTGGCTAAATGCAGAAAGGTTATGAAGAGCAAGAGAAACTGGCGGTGACCAACCCCAGTGACCCCTTACTTCCATAACAGCTTTCTCTCATTCAGTATGGACTTCGTATGGACAGCTTAAAGTGTACTTAAGAGGTTAACATGGAGAGCTGACACATAGCCCTACCTACTCTAGAGCCATTTATACATATTAACCTGCTTAAAATAACGAATGTAGTTTTGTATATTGCTGTTGACCTTTGCTATTGATTGGAAGGATTTTTAAAAGAATTACAAGTGCCATCACCATGGGAACGCTGTCGAAATGCTTCTAGTTACACAGACGACTGCATGTGGTGGAATCAATTCTAAAGTCTAACTATAAAACTCAGAATGGAAAAATACAAGGAGATTCTAGGTTGCCATGTTTGTGATGTATTCAAAGTATGCTTGGCTATGTCCTCTTGAGGATGTGTGCGTGTTTGTGTGCGAGTGTCTCTGTGATGACTATTGGCATTTAGGTGTGCTGAGGTGATTGTAATGAGCCCCGGATGACCTCTCGTTTTGTGACTACCATCTACACAGTTTGTACAGTGGCTGTAGGGTTAGACCTCAGGTAAGGTGTGTGGTGCCTTAAGGCAAGGTTGCGACAATGTAGAGCCAGGAAACCGTAATTCAAAGTTCTAGAAAATGCTTACATATTTGGCTATTATAACCACCTTAAATGTTGAATAAATAGTTATATCATAATATATATAAGAGAACACTGTTTTCATTATTTTTCTCTAAAAAAATCACTGATTCAAAATGCCCAAGTGTAAAAAAGTGACTGAAGCCAGACGGGAGAGTGTTACTGGGCAAGATTTTGGGTAAATTGCACATATTTGATTTTTTTTGCAATATTTCCTTGACCAGTTCTCTTACTTTGCCTGAATTAAATCAAAGCTCTCAGCAGACATTCTCTGTCACATTCATTAAACTGTCCCACATGGATTCCCCTCATGTCATTCCCAGCCCCTCCTCACACTTCTGCTAATTCAATACAGGCAAATGTTGGGAAGGACTAGCATGTTGTGTAAAGAGAAAAGAAAAACTCTACTTGTGTGTTTTTGTTCGAAAGAAAATATGTGTGTGTGTGTATGTGTGTGTTGAATGTGTGTTAGAGAGAGACTCAGTCCAGGCCCATGTAGAGTGAATGTACAGGGATCTCAGTAGCTCCCCCTGCATGTTAAAAAGTGGTAGTGACCAGGCTATCCCTTAAGCCTTGTGCTGCTTGCTGGTCTTAAAGGAGACCTGCAACACACGGTCGCCTAGGCGATAGCCATTCAGGCTGGCAATAGCCATGGCTGCCTCATCGTAGTTGGTCATGGTGACAAAGCCAAAGCCCTTACATTTGTTGGTAGTGAAGTCACGAATGACCTTGACGTTTGTGACGGCACCAAATGGGCCGAAGAGCTGCCACAGGACACTCTCATCAGCTTCTGGGGACAGGTTGTAGACGAAGATGCACCATCCAGCTCCTGTAGGTCCGGTCAAGTTGACTCCAGCTAGACTGGTCATACTGTCAATGGTTATCGGGGAGAATCTGGGAAGGAAAGAAGGAGAGCTACCATGGGTGTCATTCTGAAGTTCCATACAGATGTCTCTCATCACCACATGTTCCTGCCACACTCGCGCTTGATCTCCACAGCGGTAAGCAGATAAAAGAATAGGCAGTCGACAACCAAACTATTTATATTAACTAGTCATAGTCTCTCGTCTCTGCAGAAATACACAACAATGTCCAACAAAACTAAAATATTTAGCAAAACATAGAAACCTAGAAAGGGATGAAGGCAAATCAGAAACAAATCAACAGAAAATTGGAACGAACAGAGGAGACGCAAACGGAATCTTGTATGTCCATGCTGGTGGAAAAAGGACATTAAAGCAACCAAAACTGAAAAACAATTATGTTAGTTCAATACAGAAATACATACAAATCAGTTCAATCAAGGAATCAACCAAAAGAACAAAAAGGTTCAAAAAAGCCATTCCAGAATGTCCTGCTGTGACTTAGGCTCTTTACTCTTTACTCTGATACTGTATGCATAACTGATGTGTATTGGCTATATAGATTTATTTGACTGAATCTGTATTTCTCAAATTAAATGGTTTACATCAGCAGGTGGTATTCTGGGTACTTTGTTTGAGCTTGTTTAGGCATGGATGCTTTTGAATGAACACCTGTTTTCTTTTTTTTTGGAAATTACCTCTTGACTCCGTAGGTGGCGTTTAGTAAATTGTCGAGTCTGCAATGCAAGAGGGAGAGTGACGGAGGTGAAGATATTAGTTGCAGGAACCATCAACCAGAGAAAAGCGTTTTTATGCAGCCCATTCAGCCACCAGGGGGAGCACCTCACCGGGCACGGTATCCACCAATCAGAAGGCGCGGCTCGACTGACGCAGTGCGCACAGAGCCCTCAGGCGATGGATTGAGAGTACTGAGCGCGTCTCTGCCGTGACTAATTCACGCACTGTTTTATCTCTAAAGGTTTTCTTTAGCAGGACACTTCTTTTAAAGCACTCTTTATGAATGGTTAAAGAAGATCTGTGGCTAATTTACACACCGCCTCAATTAGCTCCGGACCCACAATGATTCATCACATCCCCCTGATGTCGTAAACGTGCTGCCGTTTCGGCAGAGGAAGAGAGAGAGAGGAGACTGTAGATGCGAGAGCCGCGGGTGGGGTCAGTACCTGAAGCGTTGAGTCTGGTGGTGCAGGGGGCCAGTGTAGCGGCGAGCAGCTGTCTGGTAAAGTTGGGTAAGCAGGGCTTGCCCCGTCTTCTGACTGGGGTTGTTGGCGAACTTGACGGTAATGGGCTCAGCGGCGCCCAGCGGCTTTTGCCCGTTAAGACCCTTGATGGCCTCCTCGGCTTCATTGCGCTTGTCGAACCGAATGAATCCAACCCCGCGCGATATACCTGCTCCGGGCGGAAAGCGACGCAATGTAAGCACCGTGACCAGGCTAATAAATGAGGTTTTAATGCACTGACAAAAATATGTGTCCTTTAAGTAGTACCATTTTAATGAACTTAATGTTGCATTATTTTGCACCATCAAAATGAAATAAAATAATCAACCTAAAAACATTAAGTTGCACTTTTATTAGATCGTGTATAAATATGTTTTATATAAAAATGTTTATTAGACAGTAAGTTTAAGACAATTGCAGGTTACCTCTTATGAAAAATGTTTATTCTTTTGGGTAACACTTTTGGGGGTGATCTGTGTTTAAACACTTATATTATACAACAGAAAAAGAGAAATTGTGTTTTATGTTAGCAGATGGTTTTGCAGGAGTATGTTAGCACTGTGGCCATCAATAACTAAAGTTATATGATAACAGGGTAAATCAGGCTATAAGGAGATACTCTGAATATAATTTTATGATCTGTGTTATAAAGCAGAGACAGAAATGTTCGAGCATATGGCGTGATTTCATGTGGCACGAATTTGGCATTGCGTCCAAAGCTTTAATTAGATTTTTAATCCTACCCCAGGCAGTATATGCTGTTGGAAGTGAGGTAACGTTTACCTGTGACCTGGTCGACGAGGATGCGTGAGGTGATGATCCTTCCATACTGAGAAAACAACTGCTCCATGTCCTTCTGACTCATAGTTTTGGGCAGTCCACTCACATACAGGTTGGCATCGCGAATGGAAGCCGAACTAGGTCTGGCATAGGACACCTATTACACACACACACACACAATTTCTTTTAATAGAAATATTAAGAAGCATGCATCAAGACAGCTATGACATTCCTAAAACTCCCAGCAGTGCAAACTTTCAAGTGTAGTCGGAGCAGATATGTCATAGCACTGCCACGCTCAAAGGCGAGACATCCACCCACTTGCTCTCATTCCTCCTTCCTTGAAATCCACATCTCTTACATGCACTTCTCTTGAACCAAACCCTGTTCCCTTATTAAGCATAACTTCAGCTTCACATCATGCCTGACAGCAGTAACACAAGCCCACTCTCGCATTCACACTTACCCCACAGATACATCGACATCCTCTGCTCTGATTTGAGACTAGCTCCCTTAGGGAGTGGTGAGGAAAATTTGATATCATGGGCTGTTATTCAAACCGGTGATTTTTCAGAAGACAGCAGCATTTAGAGCCTGTTATGCATTGGGGACGTGTCATGAATTATCAAGTCCAATTAGGCATTTGTTTTGACGTTAGAATATTCATCTAATTTTTATATCACCTCAATATTCCTTTAAAATCCCCCACTGTGCCTTTTTGCTCATATTTTAGTTGCGAACAGATTTTTCTCATAAAATATGTATATTTATGAGTTTCTGGTAGAATGAAAGTGACTTTGATTGATGGTGTCAGTGTGTGCATGTGGTTTTTTGAGATAGAGCGATTGCTCCCCCCACCACCTCCAGCTCTCTTTTGTTTTCTTTCTCAAGGGGAAAGGGCTCCTCTGGCAACCAACAAGCCAAGTAAACAGATTACAAGATGCCCAGCATCCCTGTCAACTCCCTGACACAAAGTTTTACCAAATCCCCTCCCAAATTGGGACAGTTTATGCTCTAATGTTCTAAGATATCTACACCACTTAAAAACTCTGTTATTTAATGTTTTTATACACTTGCATTGAATTGTATTTTTTACTAATTAAAACTCATTAAAATTGTTCTTTTAGTATATTACAATATAGTTGTGTAAATATTCTATGGTAAAAAATAAATGTTGTTTATATACATTTTATGTACACATCTAAACAATAAATATTAATATTCAACAAGTACTGCTCTTTATATGTTCATGCCACATTTGACAAATAATTTTCTGACATATTTGAATCTGTTAACCCTAACATATGAAGATACGTTCATGTATGTTTGTAACCTATGAAGACAAGTAAACATGTTTTATAATAAATAGGATGTTTTAAATGTGCTGTAGATGTTTTAGGATGCCCAATCAGGTTATTACGTTTCATCATGAGAACTTGGCAGAACTAAGGATGTTTTTCCACCGTGTGTGTTTGCGTGTTGGAGGCAAGTATGACTAAGCAGTGGTATTGTTGAGGTAGGGGTGTAATTGTGCAGGGAGTGGGTGAGTGTACAGCAGAAACTGGGGTGGGGGGAGGGATGCTGCCCCATAATTAACCCTCTCCCTGTCTCTCCCACAGTACAGATGGTGCCTACAGCCCATATGGCCCCTAATCCTGTCATTGGCATTCGTCTCCATCTTAGCCTTTGCTCCTGCACTCTGTCTCTCTCCCTCCCTCTCCCCCACCCACTCTCTCTTTTCACTCTCCACCTTTCTAACAATGTCTTATTGACATGGAAATATGACATTTGCCCGACTTAAGGATTTAAGGATAGTGGGCACACGAACGCTGAATGTCACAACAGTGGCTAAATGCATTGAACAAACAAGATGATTAGGACAATGGCAATAGGACTCAGCAATGTTTAAATAGCTCTGCCTGTGATGTCATTCTGCAGATTGCCCATGACCTGTAGTTATTCACAGAATAGCAGTGCTCTAGGACATGGTTTATAATAGTGTTTAGGATTATGAATATTAACTTCACAACTATGTTGTGGACTGTTTTGCCCTACACAGGCAAAATGCATTAACCATGCCAGTTTTATAACTGAGAAAAATACCTTCAAAGTCAGTTTGTTTAAGTGTTGATTTGCAATTTCTACCCTCACATTTTTCTCTGAATCTGAGCACAGCTGAGACAATTCCATCCGTCACAGGACCCATCATAGTCAAGGGGACCAGATTTTAGTCATAATTACATTTTGACACAATGTGTCATTACCATTGCCTTTGCATGGTAGCATGACTTAAAAACAGTCAGAATTAAATTTCTCTGCATGCTAACAGTGGCATCGGATATAAGATGTCATCACCATCTATGATACTATTTTTGTGATATCCAAGCACATGCCAAATTCACGGAAGCCATCTTAACTGCTGATTCCTGGTTTGGCTTTGTTGCCATCTTTGATGTGTGGTGATCAGGTGGAGGAACAGCCCGGACTGTTTAATCTGTAGCTTTCAGAAGCCCAGTCAGACCTTTCCACACCCCACAGCCCAGCTGAATTCGGGACAAAGAGGGCTGTAATTAACCAAGATTGGAGGCAGATGGGGCTCTCTCTCTGCTGACCTCCAAGCCTCACATTGCGTCCCCCTAATTACATTTCCATCACAATCAGCCCTGCACACAACCCCTTGCTTTCTGACCTCCACTCTCTCTTTTCTTTTGCTCCTTTTGTTCCTGCTACCAATTCCTCCCCAGCATCACACCCCCTCCTCCCCTTTTTCTCCACCTCTCCTGCTGTCATGTCTGTCTTGGGCTGTGTCTCTCACTCCTTCTTCTGCTCCCTCTACTTTATTCCCCACTTCCTTCCCATTGAGTGATTGAGGGGAGTGGGGTCAAGCTTCTCTTACCTTGATTGTTTTGGTCTGTAACTTGAGACCGTTAAGTGTGTTGATGGCCTTGTCTGCATCATTGGGATCCACATAGTTTACGAACCCATAACCCAAACTCTGACCTGGAATACAATGAATAAAAATGCACTTGATGTGTTTCTGGTGATACCTTGATTTGCTAACATGGATAAAATCTAAATTAAATTGAGAGATGTTCTTTGGCTACCTGTGATTTTGTCTCTGACTAGTTTACAGGACTCAATCTCTCCAATGCTGCCAAAGAGGCTCTTGAACTCCTCCTGGGTCATGTTCTGAGGCAGGTAGTTGACGATCAGGTTTGTTTTGCTGTCGTCTGTTGCACCGTTAGTGCTGATGACGGGGCCGTTAGGCAGGCTGGTTCCGCTCGGACCATTGGACACCTGAGTTTCCATGGTGCTAATTATCTGCAGGAAGAAAAAATTACAAATCAGACACTAAGACCAAGTGTTCAGGTTGCAAAAGCATCATTTGTAGGCCATAAATCTTCGCTGTATTAGAGCTTCCTCCTCTAATGCTTCCTCTTTGAGAGGTTAGAAATCAATGTGTCTGAGAGCCAAAGGACTGGAGGAGAACAATATCCCACCTCCCCTCCTCCTCTTACTGCTTTCTGTGACCTCCTCCCTCACTTTAACTGCCCCTGGGTCTACAGATGTCACAGTTCTTTCACTTTTTCCCTGCCCCCATTTTCTCTATGCAGGGGCAAACAGCACTACCTCACTAGTACAGCCTCTAGAAGGATGGTGCATGACACACATGTAAATAAATGACATTGTTTTCATTTCAACCTGCTAAAAAATTGTTATCCTGACAAGCTGAGAAGTTCTCATGGCACCTTGTTTAAGAGCATGTTGTGTGCGTGTGTCTGGGTCTTTGGTTCGTCTGTGCTGCTGTGGAGCACAGCATGAGGCTTAATTTGACCCATAGGGGATTTGCAAACAACAGATGTATGCAGGTTGTAGACGTTACTTTCTGCTACCGTCTTTAACAGTCCCTTAATTTCTCATCCTCCAGCAATGTACGCAACTTCTTTGCTCAGAACCAGTGCTCAGCTTTGAATCACAACCTGTCTTTTTATGTAAAATTATTTAGTTGATTTCTTCTATTTTTATATTTTTGCTATGGCTGGCTATTTTCCACAATTTACGAAATGGCATGTATAATGTATGTGTTTGTATCAATCATCCATAGCTGTTGAAAGGGCTTATTCCCCAGTACGGCCCCTGGGGTGGAACAGGGTGTTCACCAGCTTAATTAACAATGCATCCGTGATTTCTGTATTGGATCCACACAATCAACAGGCAGAATCATATGCCACAAGTGTCCCTTAAATGTTTTCGGGTAAAATTAAAAAAAATATTTTTATTAAAATATATTATTAAATGTTATTTCCAAATCAATAGTTGAATCAACAGTAGCATCTATAGAACTGTGGATTTTCCTTTTCTTTTGTTCTCCCTTCAGTATTGCCTCTGTGCCTCATCTTTCCCTAACACACTAACGTCTCTTCAGTGAAATGATTTATTCTTGCCTTGAGCCTTTCCTCTAACCAGGTTGCCCAGGTAACAGCAGCTTGACGACTGTTGTTATTGGCTGGCTACTTGACTTTTAGCAAACCTTGCATGTATGTGTGCAGCTGTGCATGTTGTATGT
The DNA here is from genome assembly GCA_036877525.1 of Chromobotia macracanthus. Classification (NCBI taxonomy): domain Eukaryota; kingdom Metazoa; phylum Chordata; class Actinopteri; order Cypriniformes; family Botiidae; genus Chromobotia; species Chromobotia macracanthus. Next base: position 1,658,376 of record JAZGTH010000115.1, read on the forward strand.
GTGTTTGTGTAAGATGGACTGATGTTAGTGAGAGGAACAAAAAAAAGGAAAACTAGCTCTCAGTTAATATCACTGTCTGTTTTGAAATTAAGAAAATAAGCTCTTAGGCAGGCAGAATTTTTATCTCAGGCAAATTGACACTGACAAGGAGAAAACACAGAGAGGCAGTTATTAAAGCACAGCAAACATGGATCAGAACTACTGGCCATGACCAAATTCACCATCATCTGAGGAGGAATTTCCAAGAAAAGAACGTTACAGTGGTTGTCCTACATCACACATTGTAATTAAATGGCATTGGGCACTTTTGCTTTGTGCTTTGAACACAGCCCTTAGCCTGCAGTCTAAGAAATAGCTTGGGTTTAGCACATAAACCCTACTCAGACAGGCACTGCCCATGCGTTGACACAAACAGAGTGAGTCTTTACACAAAGTGACAGGATCAGGGCAAATGTGATGCATGAACTGAAGTAAACCTCCCCATGGCAAGTCACCCATCCTCAGCGACGAATGTAATGAGTTACACAACACGCTGGCTCTTCGGACACAGAGACTGACACACACTTCCTGCACAGATACTGGAGAGCGGCAGAGCAGAGGTAGAGGTGGAAGAGAACTTCATTCCAAATTACATGACTCACAAAGACAGCCGAGAGACTGGAGTTCTTTTCACTGCGCTGCTCAAACATCACACACCTTATCAGCTGTCCCTGAATTTATATTATTAAAAATACTGCTTGTGAAACAAAAGCACAACCTTAAAAGTAAAACTGAAGAGGGAAAGGGTTGGAAAATCTTGTCCCAGTCTGTACTTTTCTATTTCTGGCAGAGTTCTCCCTCAATATTTAATGAACTGCATCAGCATCGCCTACACAAGGACCCAGACTCGCACGCAAACAAGAGCCCTGCATCTCATACGCAAAACCTATTACCTCCCCACCACCGCACTGATAAAGATAAATGACTGCAAAGATTCCTCTTAGTGAGTGTGGAATTAGAGTCTGCAGACATTACCGTCAAATGTTGTGGAAAGATGGAGAAATGAAGGTATTAAGGTTGGTTTTCAGAAAACAATTACCGTAGATTTAGTTTCTATATTTAGATTTAATTCAATAATATTATAATACATTTTTTTTGTTTGTAAAAATAAGAAGAAAACTGTACAGTAAAAACTAGAGCATTTATGTATGCCAATTTTTGTTGTGGGGAAAATAATTATAAAGATATACAATTAATTAAATATGATTTAACAATATATCTTACTAATGTTAAAAATATAATTTCATTATTTAGCCCCTAAAATCCAGAGAATGCAGATTGAAGACAGGCCTGATAGCAGTGTGAGATAAAGAGTGATTTGACTGTGAAGACAATCGACCTCACGTCACTTCCTTAATACCCCAGTGCTATGAGGGAGCCATGTTACTAATATAAACATAAGATCCGGGGAGGTAAACAAATAAAGCATAAAGATGATCTAATGTTGGCATTATACAGCATGTCAATCTTAATTTTCATTCATGACAGGAAAGTCATTGAAATATTTCTTAAGATTATGCTTAGAAAGATTATTTTTATAAACAAGACAGACAGATCCGTGCAAGTGAAATTTCTCACATGATAGTTTTCATGCCTAATGCAGACGTTCATTTTATAATATTTAATTCATAAATATATGTCTGGACGGCTTCTGACTGAAATGTGAATGCTGGATTGCCAAAAGGCCGTTTCAGTAACACAGATTACAGGATTATCCTAAACAAAAGGCATTAGCTACACTCTCACTGCAGCTTAAAGGATCACTGTGGCAGCTGTAAAACAACAGGACACAAGTCAAAGCAATATTCACAAGCACACATTGAACGGATAAACCCTGCTCTTTGTTTTTATTTTTGTCGGTGCTAAGAAAATAAATGGGTAAATTTTGCTTCTGAAAATTTGAGGTCAAAAGCTAATCAAATAATCACGTGAATATAAAATTGACTAAATCTTCTTCTTTCCTTTAGTTTGTATGTATTTAAAAGCAAGAACGAGAGACATTTAATGGAAGTTATTTCGGCACTGCTGTTTGGTCGCTATCCAGAGTGCTGAAGTCGGGAGTGGCTCAGAGGGGATCCCGTTTGAAATCAGCGCGTTTGCTTTCCTTCTTTAAAACTAACTTTACATTATGCTGTGGGCTTCGTTTTGTCAAGTGGACATTAGGCTCTTGATGTCGACTCTATAAATAAACACTTTCCTCTTGGTCCGGCTGTTTACGAATAATTTCAAATCATTATCCTCTCGTCCTTTGATTGGACTAGTGCGCGTGTGCTCTGTGGGCATTCATAAATCCGAGCTCCTTTTTGCTGAATAAACGTATTGACACAAGCGAACAAAAGAGCCACCCGTTCCTCCTCTACAGAGACCATGGCAGCACTATGAATATTAATGTAAACAGTAGCGCTTTGTGTCGAGGCCAGAGGCTGCGAGACTCTCCGGGAACAATGAACATTGCAATTGCCTTCACTTTCTCTCTAGTGTACAACTCAAATAATAATAATAATAATAATAACAATAAATATGCATGCAGAAGAACCAATCATAACAATAAAATATAAGCTATATATATAGGTATTTGTGTATTCGTTCTGTATTAAATACTAACATAATGTTATTATGTTATAATGTTCTTATTCATTAAAAATATTTTTTGTATTTAGTTAAAAAGCATTATCTTTGTTTAACGCATTATTTAGCTTTTAATTATTGTGTCTCTTAGACGAGGCCTTGTGATCCGTACCTGCCCTAACACTGTACAATTATAATCAAACCAATGCTGACACGTAGCTTTTTAATGGCGTCCTTTTCTTTAACACAAAACTCCCTTTGCACATTGACGATTAATAAAGGGCTCGTATATTTAGGCGATCGTGTTGCGCATCGGTTGTGATGTCCTTGTCCTTGAATTGTGTAAGCGCCTGGAGAAGGTTATCTGACTCAACGGTTTTATGAGCTTGGCACTGCGGTAGAGGTTCGTGCTCACGGAGGACTGCGGAACAACATGCCGAGGGGCCTTCATTCATCACACCTCACAGACCCGTCACACAACCTATTGAGGATTAATAATGAGGGGAAATCTTTTGTTTCAGGTCACCGTAAAACAAGGCAGGCTGTCCTTCACAGCAGTGAGAAAGAAATATTCCTGTTGGCTTATTTGTCAGGACCTCAAACGCAAAATATCATGGAGCTGACAAAGGTTTCCAGGCTATGTGTAATTATCTTGCCTATAGTGAATATTAAATGAATAAATTAAATATGGGTTACCATTATGATAAATATAGCGTCTATAATATTTTCTCTAATATTTTGATTCTGGACCAGGAACAAAGACGATTAGCTGCTTTGACAACACCCTTCACACAGAGCAGGCCTGAGGAATTGGACATCAGAAATAATCTTAAAAAACATTTTAAATCATCAGTCAGGGAAGTCAGGCACATTTGGCAGGTATGTCTATGTTTAAATGGCCGTTTAATCATGTTTTGACAGAAAGTCTCTGTGCTCTACGTGAAGATGATGATTTTGAGCGCGTGCCATCGCTGTCTTTTCGAGAGGGCACGCCCAAAACGCTTGGCATCAGGCCTCCGTACTCCCTTCCATATTTCTTATTTAAATGTTTTTGTTCATGCAAACCCACCGGTTTCTTTATATCTGGAGACTTTATGTCACTATTAATCGCGATCCCCTAATGTTGTTGCATGGCAAGATTTAGGAATTTTGTCCTGTCTGGTTCAATCCAAACCAATGAATGCATAGCATCTCCCCTCCCCCTCTGAGTGACTCGACCTTTTTCTTTGCCTTCGTTCTCTACGGGCTTCCAGCCTCCGAGGCATCGTGTTTTGTCTCGGAGATTCGTCTTGAGCATCCTTTCTGCTGCGCAAGGCTAAGAGAGAGGCAGTACGCCCCCATCGCAGCTTTACAGCATGTGCCCTCTTACGCCCTTCTGCCTTTACAGCACCTCAGCTATTCATGTGGAATTCCTCAGCTCTCTTTGTTAATAATGCCTAATTAGCGCTGGAATATATTAAATGGACGGGTGAAAATAGATGAGCGATGCAAAGGCTGCACGGTTTACGAGTGGATTGCGAATTGTTAAAATGGCAGGCGGAAGCGATGTTATGATTCTTCACAGAAAACGAGCTGGACCGTAGCCGTGGTTGCGCATGCCTGTATCACATTACTTACAGCCAGGGCTGATCGTTAATCTTGTTTCCGCTATTACATGTGCCAGTATGTATGACTTTTGACCAAATGCCTTAAAATATTACCATTTTTGAGTAGTTTGCATCCGGTTGTCTTTAAATCGTTTAAAATATACAGTTTGATGCAATTACAACATTATCTATTTTTGATTATACATTTGCTGTGTCTATTTAGATGTGTTTCACTCATTGTGGTTAACACCTTGAAGATATTACAATTGATTTTATATCATTGTTATTATTCCCTATAAGATAGACAAAAAAGGTATACATACAGTAACCATTCTTGATGTACAAAGATGATAATGATCTAGGTCCTTCAATTCGCAGGTCTTCAGGCCGGCTTGCCAATATTACACCGTTGCAGTTATTGTTGGGTGGCTCAAGAAACGAAACTGACAATTTCCAAATGAAAAGAAAAAAAAGAAAAAGGAAAAAATACAGTCTTCGTCAGGAAATCTCAGCCCGTGCGTTTGTAGGTTTCCTCAGCAGTCTGAAAATGAGGAGAAGGGGGTTTTCTTCAGGATGATGATGAGAGAGAGATTTCTCTCCGTGTGGCGTGGGCGATGGTACAGAAAAAAGAGAAGCAGTGATCCCCAGTAGGGTGTGTCCAGGGGAGGGTGTTGTGGTTCTGCTGTTGTGTATGTATTTCCCAGCTCCTCGCAGGCTTCTTCTGTGCCTCTGCTGCAATGTTCTTCTCTTATGTGTCCTTCTGCCTGGCAGTGCTGGCTCCTGATTGGCTAATTGTGCAGGGAGGGTACTACACGGCAGCCATTGCAATGCGCTCTTCTCCCATTATTCCCTTCAGGAGAAATCACCGAACAGCCCCCCCCACCACCACCACCACCCATCTCTCCACTCTTCCTTTTGCCCTCCCTTTCTTCAGCCCCCTCAACACACATGCAGAGCTGAGTGAATAGAGCTCCACCTGCACTCAGAACAGATGGATGCAGAAAAAGACAGGAGCCATGCTTTCTTCTGTTTGTCTCTCTCTCATCTTCCCCCTACTTAGGGCTTTTTTCTTGATTTCACATTATTTGTCCTTCCCCTGCAGCTCTTTTGCGTTCATCTGTTGCGTTGTTCTCATGTTCGGTTCTCTAGTCTGGGGCACTGCTTTATTAGTTTATTCAGTTGTAAAGAAAGCTGAGTAAATGGAGTAAATAAGTGCAGCATTTATTAACCATTGAGAATGTTAAAAAGTTGTGTTGTCTACAGTGCAAAGGAAAAACTGTGTGAAGGTCATTTCTAGACACAAAGCAGCCCATTGTTTAAGTACCTGGACAGGTTATTTGTCTCACAACAAAAATGTGCACTTATTTACCCATTTATATAAAATTATGTCAGAAACATATGATGCATTCTTAGGAAACATTGATGGGTGCATGTAGTAGGCTTAGATTACATAATCATACAAAGACATGTTTTCTAGCAATACCTGAAAGGAGGCAGAGCAGCTTGCACCACTGACACTAAATGTATGTACAGAATAATAAGCAATGTGAATATAAAGACACAGTCTTGGGTGTCAATGTCACATAGATGTCATACATTATTATTGTTGTTATATAATCACAAACAATGACAATGTCACGCAACACATAAAATGGCATGAGGTTATAAAATCAGTGCATGCATTATATATGGCAAAGAATGAGTTCCATCGACTCCAACTGTGTCTCTTATTGTTTATCTGTGGTGCTGATATTAAACATCGACACGCTGATTGCAGTGGTTGTTATCTCAAGTTCCCTTCCCCCCTCCAATCTCAGAGAGAGGGCTGAGCTCACCGAGACAGGCTGTTTGGTCTCATCTATAATGCATCTCCTGCCTCAGGACTTGATGTGTGACAAATGACCTATTTTTGTGCAGACCCCCACAGGGCCTTGACCTGAGGGAGTGCATGCGATGGTGTGCGCAGTTCTTGCGTGTGTATATTTCTGTTTGTGATAGTATGCATGTGGAGGGGACTGGACGCAGTCAGCTGTTTCATACGTGTGAGGTAAGTGCATGCGGGTCTCTCCCCCTGTCTGTAAAGTTGGATGACTGATTGTTGCTGAGTGTGTAGGCATATGGAAATGAACACTCAGCCGACAAGGTGCAAGGCATTGTCATTCCAGCAAGTGTATATATTTATTTCTGTGTGTTTACATGAGCGACGGAGACCGTGGAGTGATGGAACTCACCTACATCTGCATTGGCCTTGGTTGACCTTGTGGAAATCCTGTAGTGTCTTCAGCTGATGGTCTCCACTGATTATGCAGATTGCAGACAGACAGTCACAGCGCAGGTATCAGGCATTAAGAGTCAGAGAGTTACTGAGTGGGTGGTATTGTCGTTGGCGTGCAAATGCGCTGTAATGCAGATCAGAAAAACAGCATCTTTTCTGCATGTCTACAGTGAGTAATATACACAATGATATATATTTTGGCTGCCGAGTTCTTGGGGAATCAGCCAAGATGGGCGAGTGGGTGGACACATTCAAACTCGTTAACCTTTAGACAATCTAGAGAATGGAGATTTTTGTACATTTCTGGGTTGCGGGTTAACAGTAAGGGCTGAGTGTTGACTCATCCTTCGCTTTGGTTTGGACTGGGATTCTTCACAATGCTGGGTTCAACATGTTCTACCTGTCACCCTGCTTTCTCAAGCTCTTCTTCATTTTTACTTCTTCTTTTCTGTCCTTGTCCTGCAACTCTACTCCAGTCAGAGTGTGGGCCCTGTCTGATATTTTACATAATTGCCTTACATAAGTAGCCGGCTCAGCTTAGAGCTTGGATGATATTAGTGGCGATGAATATTGCATGAGGAAGGCACTCGTTAAGCGTTAATAAGAGGATAGAGATGGGCCCTGCTGTCAATCTGTCTTAACCCCGCCCACTCTGCTCCGTCAAGTCCTCAAACCGCGCTATGCGCCCACGTGTGTATCCATGGACTCATCATGGAGATGGAGGGCGAGATGGAGGAGGGGACCTGGAAAACCGTGCAAGAGCAGAAGATTTAGCCATTAGGTGCGGGTGTTGTTTTGTGCTTTGTGAGGTGAATAAAGGCAGCACTTGTGGCACAAAGAGCTCAGGTCTGTTAGCTGCCTCCAGTTCTACACTCACCTCGTTCACACTTCAGTTGAATAAACCAGTTTAATTGCAAAGGCTCATTAGGGGTCTTCACTGGCAACAGGGCAGCTGAATTCAGTCCCCGTGTAAGAGGGCATCTGAAGCACCTATTTACCATCCTGATTCAGAAGATCAAGCATGGCAGTTGCTTGAAGCTCTTTCAGTAATTTTACTGATGATTTTTAATGTTTGGGAGCCCCTTCATGATGAGCCGATTAAGAGACCACCGCTTTTGTTTGCATGGCATTACGGCATAAGAGACTCTAGGCTCTCGTTTACTCTTTCAGTGATCATCGATTTTAGTCACTTTTTTAAATGTGTTGGTTGTGTGTAGATTGTTAATGGAGGAAACAGGCAACTAGTCACTGTTTTTCATCTAATAACAAAAAAGTGTCTGTTTTACATTAGCAAATTGTGAATTTACATTTATGAGAAGAAAGCATGTTATGATCACACTGAATCCACTTAGCACCAGCACAGGAGATATGATTGTGTGAAACAGATGTGTTCCATTGCTACAGCTTGTGTTATCCCCCTTATTATAGGCTAAAGAAAAGGATTATAGCTGCTCAAATTTCTAGGCTGAAAAAGATTTTCCTGGATTTGTGTTTTCGGTGTATTTTCAATTGGCAGTATTTAAGTAGTGTAATTTTAGTGTTCTAATTACAAAAAGAAAACTCCAAATATACACGTATACTTTCACATACACCACCCATTTTCTGTTAATTGCAAGTATCATCATATTTCCTTAATGTCAGTTTTTTTACTTTCTACCCCTACTGGTATCAGATTTATCTTCAGTCCCAAACGACCTCATCTTTTATCTTTCAGTTTAATGATTTGTCTATACTAAATACTTCATGTCTAAAATATTAGTGTCATGAATGCTGTAGGATTTGTTTTGATTGAACATTTTCAACAATGTATTTTAGAAGGTTTTCTCTTTATGAACATTAATTTAACTTTTTACCATGCACTTCGTGAATTAATAGTATCTGTACTCGAGAGCAACATTTGTGCATAATTTGCAGCTCTCCTCACGTACTGAAAACTGTAACAGGATGTAGGAACATGTAATGAGAGGAATCTTATTACCAGCTATGCTAAGTGTGTCAGCTCATATAATCAGTGTCAATACTCTGTTTGGCATTTGTTTTGACAGTCTTATATTAAGCTACCTACCTCGTGATCTTATAAAAATGCTATTTTAATATTAAGTTTACTTGTAACAAGTTGTCACCTACAATATGTTTAAATTGTACTTGTCATTGTACTAGTCACTAAAGTGTATCTGTCAAATGATTAAGTATGCAGTAAATATAGTCATCATTCATCAGCATTCAGCAGCTTTGAGGCACACCTGCTGTATTATGCATTCTGTGACATTGTTGAATTCTGTTATATAAAATTGAAAATAATAACCAAAGCTTTATTAGATTGAAAGCGATTGTTTTGCCAGTTTCTCAAGTAACAACTCAGAAACTGAAAAAGAGGTTTGAACATATTTGTTGGCTTTCTTTAACATAACACTTTAGCACATTTGTGATAAGGTGTGATAAGAATGCTTACAGGATTAGACAGTCATAATAAAACACAGAATTAATAAAGAGCTCAGATTGTTCATGACCACAACCACAAATTAATTTATCTTAGACCTAACTTTTATTTACCACATATAAGCATTCTAAACTACACACATCACACAGTGTATGAGATGCATGTTTTAAAAAATGATCAGCTTTATCTGTGTTATTTTTCGCAGAGAGGAGGTAAGCGGATGAGTCTGATAAGATTAGAACAAAGAGAGATATATGCTTTGGGCCTATGCTCATACCATTTAGTGGGCTCTGGGCCCCAGGGTAACACTGCCACACCCTCGGGGCTGCAAGGGCTTGTGGGAGCAGTTGAGGGAGGGTCATACTGGGTTGGTGCAGCCGTTCTTACAGCCTCTCCACATAGTTTCAGGCCCTTTATTGAGTAATGGATATTGGCCTAATTTGGCCCTGCATGCATTATTTGGCATTTTCTCCCCTCTCTCTGTTTTTCCTTCTCTGTCTTGCTGTATTTTCCTCAGGCTATTATTAGACCAGACAGACTGGTGGGAAGAGGAAGCCGACTTAGATGTTTCTTGTCATCTTTTACTTATTGATTCTCCTCAGCTTTCCATGCACCGCATGCGCAACTGCACGCATTGGCATGCAGCGCGAGGTGCAATAAACACATGCATAAACACGAAAGATATTTCCCAGTTCCATGCCTATACAACAGTCACATTTATGCTTCAGTCTTTGCAAATGTGACAATGGGAGTGAATGCCTCATGCCTGATGGAGAATATGTTTTACACCCAGTCCTGTTAAATATAGAGATGCAGTTATTAATCTTTTATCCAGACTCGTCTGCACTGGTATCCAGGGAGAAAACCATAAATACACAAAGCACCGGAATGCCATTTTTCTTTCTTCTTTCTTTCGCTTTCCACTCGTGCTATGCAGCTTGTGCTATGCAAAGTAAAACCCCTCTCTTAACACTGACAACATGTCAGCCCATTTACCTTTAATTACATTTAAATGCATTTGCTCACTTTTGCATTCAACACATGCTCCACTAACCCACCGTGGCCTTGATTGAATATCAGTTCCTCGAAAATGCACAGGACCTAAAAATAATTGTGTTTGAGAATTGGAGAAATTAGACAGAGAGAAAAACTCATGTGTGAAATGTTACACACACACCATCCATTTTTGATTTAATAAAAGTATGGTCATATTTCTTAAATGTCACATTGCTTCCCCCACGTGTATCAGATTTATCTTCAGTCCCAAACCACCTCATATTTCTCCTCTCCTCCGTGCGGTCCTTAGTATTCACTCCCTCATTTGTTTCTTTCTTCTTTCACTTTCCTCTCGCCCCACTGTAATGGGAGACTCGCAATCAATAGCACATTAGTCTGGCCGGAAACTGTGCTAGAATTAAATATGAATGACTGAGATTGCAGCTCTACCTGCCACATAGAGCGCAGGATGAGGCCTCGGAGGGGGAAGGGAGACAGTAAATATCCCACTTATGGGGTGGGTTACACAGTGCTGTGGTTATATCCAAAGCATGCTACTGAGCTTTTATCTGATAAAACCTGCTGCATGTCAAGGGAAAATGCTACCACGCTCCATTTTTAGTGCATGCTGACTGTCCTTCTTAAATTATATAAATATGACATATCCAAGGCCTTGTGTGGCTATTTTGTGTGACCCTGGCCAGCAGCTTTAAGTGGATTGGTCATCGTAAGGCCTCTGTAAATCTTACACTGTGCAGTTTTGATCGGTTTTACGGTCTGACCCGTCAATAATGCGTCAGAGTAACATGTTTGATTTACTATGTTTATTTGATTTTGCTACATTTCATCTTAGCAGAGATGAGGCTGTTTGTGACAGATGGAGTGATATTGTTCTCTTCCCAGTCCCATGAGTGAACTCCTCCCTTGCCTGCTTCTTTGACAGATGCAGAGGGAGGGACGGGGCCCACTTCTCTTTCTTCTTATTGATTTGGCTGCTTGAACTCTCGTGGACAGCGAGCAGGGCTGTGGGGGTTGGTGATTTCCTGCAGGTCAGGGGGGTAAAAAATCAGAGTAATGCAAATCAGACTAAATGCTTAGTGGTTTACTGCTTTTTGTCTTACAGTCAAAGAATTACACACAAAGCCTTTCAAAATACCATGTCATGCAATGAAGGTGACAGAAGGTTGTTATGGTAGCTTAATTGCAAAGACACTACTTACCTGTATACTTGTATCAGCCTGACACATATAAACTGCATTTTCTTGGTATAATTTATTATATATTTATACAAAATTTAAAAACTATACTAGTGAGATCACTTGACAGTCCCAACACTGTCCTAAGACTGGCAGTACTGCAGAGTCACTAACATTAATTTGAATATTGTCTTCTTTGCTGCTGTAAAGCCAGACATTCTTATTCATCAATCTGAAATTCAGGACAGAAGCGTCATTTAGTGAACACAGGCAGGGGTCCAGGGAAATCTGAATCCCAATTAATTTATCCAAAGTACTGCAAGCATTTTCTTGTATCGCTTTGTGTAAGTAAATGCAGGAATGTGTGCCTGCAGTGCACACACTACAAACATAATCAATCATGGCTTATCGCTAATCAGCTTTTAAGGAGACTGTAACAGTAGAATGTAAATGGCAGTATAGATTGCGCTATCTCAGAGTAATTGGCAAGATTTTAACAGATTCAGGAGTCATTAGCCCAGCCTCCCACTGCCTCTGGCCCATCAACGGCAGGACAAATTCCATTAAGTGACCAACAGCTGCCCCCTGACAGATGCAGACCAGTGGAGCTCCTCCACACCATTTCCCGGAGTGTGGGGAGGGAAGGGGGTGCTCGGAGGATGCAATGTGTCGAAGCTTTCAGAGAATCACAGTCAAATGAGCATCTGCCCCTTCCACATGCATCAGCCAGCATCACTGCCTACCGTTGCAGACTTTTACAGGCGCACTGCTTTTAGATGCCAAAACCGTGATCTTACTGCAGATGCCATGACTCACTCTGAAATCATTCATTTTAAAAATAAATGCGCTGATTATGTCAAACATTTTGCATTACATTTGCTGTTCCCGTCTACAAGCGCTCATATTGTACTGTGCTTTATTGGAAATTATTTCCACATTACATAGACATTGTATATGTAGATATGAGAGGGATTTTTGCTTCAGTCTGCCTTGAAAAAAACACATCATAAAAAACATTTAGAGCTTTTCTATAGGAAAATATTATTGCTCAGAGGTTGGATTTTCATAGCTCAGGAGATTTAATTGAGTTCTCAGTTATGTTTCATTTAAGTATCAGCTTTGTCTCACACTCTTACATACAGTAACAGTATAGAACTATAAAACTAATGTAGATAGCAAAACTCAGGTAATTTGATCTGGAGGGAATCTGATGAGAAGTTAGTCTTGAAATTTTCATGGCAGACCTTGTATCTTGCAAATCTGAGCAAAGTTTAAGACTTTTTTGCTGGATCTCCTTTAAAGCTACAGAGGAATTACATGTGAGATTACTTGGGCCTTTTTCTTATGAGAAAAATCTGAGAAGCAGGAAACTGTCAATTTGGTCTCCACTGAATCTCACTATTGTCTTAGAGCCACAATTAAGATATTACAGATATCTCATTTGTGATTTCTCTTTCCTATGGGCTGGAGCGAGGCCATAGCCAGCAAGTGGTTAATGATTTGAATGGAGTTGGGATGGGGAAAAGGGGGCGTGCTCTGGGCACAGGCGCGTGGCAGAGAGAGCAGGTGGATGACGGGCAGCTGAAAAGTGGGGAGAGGGGGAGGTGAACGTCCATTTTGGAGGACTCTTGGGGTTCAGAGAGACCCTGAAAAAAGGCAGCCCCATCTGGAAGTGGGGTGGGGGCTGGGGTGTGAAAGAGATCTAGAGGGTGGCGTCTGACACTATCTCTTTTGTTCTCCTGTAATGCAGCAGGGAGAGGGGGGTGCTCTCCTGCCCGTGGGGGGAGGGGCAGTCAAACAATAGTGCCGGTCGAAGAATTGAATGCCTTCGACATGGTGAGAGGCAGAAGGAAAAGAAAAAAGGGACATGATGTAAATGCCGCCTGCCTGCAGCGACTGTAATGATCCTGCATTTAAACTCGAAATGTAAAACTATTTTTAATTCTCCATCTGGATCTCACATGTTGCATATGATCACTGCCAACACAGTGCCATAAGGTTCAGACACGCATGTGTTTAGTATTCTGATACACAATCTCGTGTACCATGTACCAGGTTTGTATGGTAGTCGCAATGCGGTAATTCTCGTAATGTAATTGCTTGAATGATGGTCCATTACATCTCTGAGCCCGTCCACTCCCATCGGTACAGGCAGATCATCATTCAAAATCACCCCAACACACACTCACTAACACAGACATATAGATGTCACAGAGTAAGACAGCAATAGCCTAAACCCCCAAAGCCTCACAGCATCATTTGTCCATATCTATATTTATTCCTAGTGAAACTAAGCATCAGGTTTTAGTACTGCATAGTGTCTAGAGCCAAAAAGAGGAGAAAGATTCATTTATCTTCATTAGTACAGTATCGGCCCTGGAGTACAGACTGCTGTGAGGGGGAAAAAATTCAACATATACATGGCTGCTACACAGCCCTCCTGAAACATACTTATAACGCCCTTGTTCTCTCTGAGAGCTTAACAAAGCCAACACACACACTACCACAGTCATTCCTTAGGTCAGTGCTGGCTTGTTGTACCTGCACCAGCAGCTCTCCTTGGTGCTGAATTAATGGGGCATGGTGCTGAGCCGAGCTATAAGGGAGGAGGCAGCTAGCACTGTATGGCTGTACCTCACTGGCTGTGGGGGATGGGAAGAGGTTACAGCAGGGAGAAGGAGAGAGGAATGATGGCTTTGGTCTAAACTGATAAATGTGTGTCCTTGGGCAAAAAAAGTCAATAAATGTAATCTGCTTTTGGGCGTGGTACTTGATTTATGAAAAGGAAACAGATATTTTACTATTTGTATGATTGCTATGAGATTATAAGTAAAGCTGTGATTTAATTTTATGTTGTAAGTTTGCTGTTCACTAAATTTATGCAACAAACACTAAAATAACTATCTACTAAAGCTGATGAATCCTGGCATGAAACAATGGCTCCTCTAATCTCTGTCTCAAATCTATTGTTACAAAGAAAGAATTGGTACTTACATTATTACATTACTATATTGCTTTTATTGTTTGATTATATTACACAATTATTCTGCTCCTGTGAAAAGAATAATGAAATCTGATATTTTACTTATGGACAATACTGCAACTAGACAATAAGGTGGAGGGTTGAGTCATTATTTCCTGGCCACCGCCTTTTCAGGCTTTATGTCTCTAGCACTTGTGGAGTACAGCTCCCTCTTGTGGATATACAGCAGTATTATACACAAATGTGTAGAGAAGAAATAAGAGAACTTACCCTGAGGGAAATTGGGCGCTGCAGCATTGAACATGAAGTAACAGACAAATACTTTTAGAAAATATAATATAGGCAACAAATAAATAAATACAATATAAACTATAAGTAAATACAAAGTAGTCTACTGTAAAAGGTCTTGAGGGGCTATAAATATTGTCACCTAAATTGTGTAAGTAATTTGCATAAGACGTGCTAAGATCAAAATAAGAGATCAAAATAAATAAATGCATATGTATATAGGTCGGTATAACTACGAATATATGGATATGTACACGTGATTTGAACGAAATTAATGGGACTAAGCACAGGGTATTAGATGAATTAAAATATATGTAGGCCTACGTGAATAAATAGCTATGATAAATAGATCAGATTTAGAGCGCACTAATTGCATTATGATTAGGTGCAGCAGCACTTCAAAGCCCTATGTTGTTTTGTTAGGAATTAGCCTGTATATAGACTTGTCCAAAAATATTATTACTGTGGAAAATGAAACGCTTGACTACTGTTCCTTATGTGTATGCAAGATGTTTTCATTCTGCCTTATGTACGTTATCAAGATTTCGCAAGACAAACATTTTTCCATAAAAGCTGTTTATCAAAACATTTGTTCACACAAAACAGTCTGGACAAAGTATAGACATCTGTTTATGCCACAGCACATTACAATAGCACTTTGTAGAACAGATAGTTCTCAGATATTCTACAGAGCCGTGTTCCGTGTACAACAGTGATAAATCCAGACCAATAACAGCACATCAGTTAAATCAAAGTTATTTTTACATCACTTTTAATAAAAGTAGTTATTATAGCGGAGAGTTACGGTCCCTGATTGTGATTGGTTGAGAGATCGTTCGAAGGCGTTTAAAATTACTATGTAAACATCACGCTGCTGTTTCTGAAGAACTACTGAGTTGTTTTATAATATTTGTAATAATTTTGTTGCTGTTTGTTTATTTTAAGAAACCTTGGCTTGGCAGGTATAACCAGGAAGCTGTGGTCAACGGTGAATTTAGAACAGGTAAGGTATTCCTTCATTTTGTTTTAATTTAGTTATACAATAGTCATTTAAAAGGTGTATTCAGGTCGGTTAGGGTTAGCACGAATTTTAAGCAGTCCATTTATTTTGTGTTTTAATAAAGTTACAAAGTCATTATTATTCCTTGTGAAGTGAAAAACAACATCTTAAATCATCCAGAAACGCTCAGCTTCGCAGATCTCCAGAATCACAGACAGATACAATGCAATACAAACTGGTTTGGTAAGATAATAATCTTCATGAGCGCTATGCAGCCCCGGGCGGCTAGGAGGCGCTGTTTTGCGCCAACCTGACACAAGGAAGCTTATGACTCAACTCCACAACAATATCACCAAAGTAAAGGGAAACTGTAAGCAGCTTTCCTTCTGTAGATGGGATGGCAACATTAACCAGCGAACGGAGGGCTTTTGCGCACAAGATTAACAGGTGAGTTAACTTTATAAAGTGTACAGCTGTAAATGTGCCGCAAAGCAGTTGTCGTCCCGCGCGTCGGGATTGACTCCGAGTGGGAAAGATAAAGAGATCCGCCACGAGTTGGAGAGGAATTAACCTTTGTTTAGTTCAACGTAACAAATGTGACACTGCATTCAAGGAGGTTGTGTTTGGCTCTCTTCACGGGCGAAATGCTTTGCAGCGAAAAGATAGTGTGCTGCTTTTAAATATTGAACGATCAGGGCTTGGTGTAGGTGATATGTGGATGCGTTCAGCGCCATGAGCGGTATTGTGAGCTTTGATAGTGAACTCGGAACTAACACTGTCGCTTTGAATGCGGCGACACGTTCAACTATTTAAATAGATGTCACTTTGTATTTGGGAAATGTGCCTAGGGCTATACTTTAATTGTAATGTAAAAGTTTGCTGTTACTGTAAAGTTAAGGACAGTGTGCCGCTCACTACTGTAGAGGCAGCTTTATTGTTTGTTCAGTTGCTGTTACTGTATCTCCAAGCAGAACAGGGAAAGACTTGTATTCTCCTGTTCGTATTCGGTCTTTATTCCTACTCAGTAAGAGTTGATATTAGGGATCATCCCACTTTTTGCTTGAGCAACACTACAACTTGCATGATGGGTTTTTCAAGCAATATATGTTTGAACACACATGTGGAAACACAAAATGTTTACAAAATATATTTATTTGAAATTAATTTGTATTTATTATTTTAAAAGTCATTGTTATGGCTGTTTTGTTATTTATAGACTGTACTGTAGTAATCCTCATAATAGGAGATTAAAATCACCCCAGAATCACAATGTACATGTTGAAAACTCATGAAATCTAAGTGTAAATCTTGGAATGCAGATGAAGGTAAACAACTGCACAGAGAGTGTTTTCACTGTGGTATGGTATAAATATGTTAGTTTCATAGATGTACATGTTTCTGATCGGGTAATATATTTTTACAATAATCTAAAAGACTTTTACATTCATTCAAAGCAACCTAAAGTGTGTCATGAGTTATTATAGCTTTATTAGTTTCGTGTTCCCTGGGAATCAAACCCATGACTTTGGTGTTACTTTTGATCTGTAAGGCTTGGGCTTACATGCATGAAACTAGTATGTTTTCCCAAAAACATGGCTTTACCATTGTACTATGTCTGATAAATACCATTGTTTACTTTTCACTGTTGGTACACAATATCAGCCTTGCATTGCAAAAAGAAATAACTTTTTTTTGGGTTGCAAGGTGATAGTGTCTGTGTTTTTTGTCCCTGTTTTTGTGGCCTGGAGGGATGAAACGTTGGTGCATTGGCTTATGTTTCAATCTCTTATTGTCTTCTTTTTCAAGTCCCCCACTGTCTTTACCTCTGTAAGAACAGACCTATTGTTTCACTGCAGGATGTAGGAAAGGGTGTTGTGCTGTATTCCGCCCATTGCTTTAAGAGCAGAAAAGTTTTCCTCTCTCCTTTTTGAAAGAGGAAATGGGAAGCCATGGTACAAACAGCATTCCTAACTGTGTTTTCTGACCTGGTGCATAACTTCACCCCTAAACTGCCACATTTGTCACCACCTCTCCATTTTTCCTGAAACAGTGAAATAAAACATTATTATTATTATTGTTATTATTTCAGCTTGACCCTGCTGACCTGCCAAGCTCAGAGTTTGTTTAAGGAGTTTTATCCTTCCATGGTTACCGCTTTATAATCTCAGGAAATGGATAGTCAGTGAAGTTTCTTGACCGTTGGGAGGTGGCCATGTCTGTTTATTTGGACCGCGTCAGGCTCGGTTAAGTGACTGGGTGTGATGATTTTGTCTTCAGGGCTGTGTAAGCAGTCCATACAGTGGCATCCTTGGAAATACGGCAACAGTAGTTAAGTAGATATTTGCGTTTTCTGAAGAAAATGTGTGTGCCCTTGTCTGTATGAGCAATACTAAGAGGGATGCTTCCCTTAGCAACCATCCCTATTGATGTGACAGTGTGTGTTCTGAAGGGAACTGGAGTATTTGCAGCTGTGTGTGTATGTATGTTTTGTGTGTATATCTTTGTCTGAGTAAGCGTGAGACATTTTGAGTAAGGCAGCAGCTGCAGGCCGTGTCCGAGTGGATGAGGGGTTACTGGGTTATTCGGCTTTGTTGTGCTTTCAAGCCTCTTATTTGTATTTAGTTCCTAGATTGGCAGAACTGCGGCATCCTGCCTGCTTTCTGCCAGCTGCTCAGCATCTATTCAAACGTTTTTTGCCCGCATTTGACCATCCCTATCTGAGCAGCTGTTTTCTCTTTGACCACATTCATTGCATCTGATATAAACCTGCCTTGCTGACTGCGTCTGATACATTGCAATCATGATCATCTTTGTGTTTACTGTGTTATTGTATATGATAATATGGAATCATGCAAATATAATTTGTTTTCTCTGTTGTTTGTCTCACAGGACAGTAGCGTCTGAGGTCAGGAAGCAGGTTTCCAGAGACTATGGCTCTCCACAGATGTCCAAAAAACGTGCAGGAGCACATCAGATGGTTTGTCTTAACTTGCAATTGTTCTTGTCAGTTTTTCCCAATCTGTACAAAATTTTTTGGGCATCCTTCCAAAATTGGTTAAGTAGCATTAGGGTGTAATTCAACAGTTTGTAGAATATTTGCTTCAAAAAACAAATCTGGATTTAAGTTTTTTTAAACTGACTTTAATCTGATACCGTAATCATGTAACAAAAGTTCCTGTTCAACTGGAACTAATACTTACACATTTGAACAAAACATAAGTTTGTAATATTAGTTGTGTTTGGTCTAATAAGGTTTTCACACTAAGAAAGAAACCATGATTGACTGGGTAGAGTTAAAGATAGGATTGAAAAGGGAATCTCAAAATAACCACAAACCACAGTTACTTCCCTTCTGTTCCTTTAATACATGCGCGCACACATACTCAAACACTAGCTCACTGTAAATTTATTTTCATTTTCACAGTGTTGGGGAAGCTACATTGAAACTGTAGTTAGCCATATATAACTACAAGCTTATTTTAAAGTAGTTGAGTTACAGTCAAACTGACCTTTTGAAAAGAAGTTAGCTACTGAGACTGCTACTTACAAAGTACCTAACCCTGTCTTTAAAAAAATTAATTGTACTATAAAGCATATTGTACTTCCAGAACTCAGTGGCCTGACATAGTAACACTGACTTAACCAGTACTGTGAGTTTGGATCTGAACTACCTGTTTGAACATGGGCACATTAGTGTGTTTGGAAAACCTGTTGCAGTTCCATTAAGTGCTGTTAATAAAATAATGAAGTGTGAAATTTCTTTTACCTTAAAGTTACCATACTTTAAACATACATTAGAATAGAATACATTAGAAAACATTTTTTATTTTCTGGGCTGTCTTAGGAATAGCTTCTAATCTATTTAATCAAAGATTCTAATCATTGGTCCCAAGTTAAATGCATTTGTAGCTTTACTGACTTTTGGTTGTGCTCCTGGTCCTCTGTACCTCTTCAGGTGCCTCTGACAGATGTGGTGGAGCCAGTGGACTTTGAGGAGTATGTCAGCAGCCATCCTCCAGGAGCAGAGCCTGGGTGCCTGAGACAGCTGCTTGAGTTCCCCAGTGATGACTTAGAGCTGGTGCTGCAGGAGAGAGAGTGCCCTACCATAGAGCCGACCATCCCTGAGGAGGAGTGAGTCGCCCATTCCAAACAAATACATACACATACATACAAACTTACACATAGTCGCTACAGTATAATAAATCCCGCCCCTCCTCCCACCCTCAGTGGTAGTCAGGTAATCTTATTATCTTGGACATCTTGCCATGCTGTGCTGCTTGTATATTGTATGTAAATAGGGGTTTGACGTAAAACTTTTTGTTTGCTGCTAGCTCGCTGGACCCCAGAGTGAGGGATGCATTGAGCGTCTACACTGATGACTGGCTCATCATCCAGAGAAAGTGAGTGTGCAGCTTTCACTGTGTAATACATCTACACCACCCGTCAGAAGTTTGGACACACACCTACATATTATTTATTTTGTACATATTAAAATTATAGGAAAGTCATTTAATACTATAAACCAACACATGGAATTTTGTTGTACCTGAAATTGTAAAGCAAAAGTGCTATGGGAATTCACTCAACCACTTTCATAAATAAATTTTTAAATAAATAAAGTATTTAAATCGATATTAAAGAATTCTGAGTGCTTATGCATGCCATGATGAGTTTCCGTCACTGCCCAGTTAAACTGAAAAATGTGAGTTAGACAAATAATGCACACAGTCGATTAGTGTACAAAAACTTCACAAAACCTGCATGAAGCATTTAATGTAAGTAGTTAACCTTAAGCGTTAAATATTTAACATTAATATTTTTAAGGTAATCAGAAACATAATTGTATGTTTTTACTTTGTCACTTGTGTCCACATTTTTAGCAAGCATCATGGCATATATACTTGCTACAGAACTGGGTGTTTGGAAAGTACAAACCTGCTGCTTTCTGGTCTCTCAGGTATCAGAGATACAGCACAACACAGACACCTCACAACTCTGAGCGTCAGCGGGAGAAGCAGAAAGGACTTGTCAAACAAACCTTTGAGCTGGACGAGGCTTCCACTGGCCGTCAGGAAGAGCAGGTGACAAATAATGTACAGAATCAGCATCTGCCAATAAACACATGGAATATATAGAGTACTGGAGCTCTGGCTTAGCAGTTAGTGCGTGTTCTTCAACACACCTTTGAGCCATGGTGCCCATGTAGTTGACGCAAGTTTGATTATGACCTGCAGTATTTCCCAAACCCATTCCCCCTTATACCAGTCATTTTATTTGATATCTCTTAACACCCCTTCACACCAAGAATGATATCTATAATAATACCTATATTAGCGTCCACACCAACACACACCTACATAATGTTATGTTTATTCCAAGTTCGTGCACCATTTTGATTGCAGTTTAATGTTTATCTTTTTACTTATCTTTTCATTACCACTGTTAAAGTTATCACAATAATATTGTTGCTCTGAATAATTTTTTTAATAAACATTATCATTCTTGGTGTGAACGGGCCTCTATGTCCCTAAAAACAATAGTGTCCGTAGAGGTAAAAAATGTACACATCTAAAGCAGTCAAAGCTGTGGACTGTG
This sequence comes from Chromobotia macracanthus, assembly GCA_036877525.1. NCBI lineage: Eukaryota > Metazoa > Chordata > Actinopteri > Cypriniformes > Botiidae > Chromobotia > Chromobotia macracanthus. Next base: position 1,679,342 of record JAZGTH010000115.1, read on the forward strand.
AAGTTGCTATGCTTGTGTGACAGATGTGGTTTGATTCCACTCTGTATCACGCCCTAGTCCCATTTCTGCAAATTGTCAGTTTCACCTTGTACAGAAGAGTCATGAGTTTTATCTGTGGCAGGATGACTCAAAAAGGCACTCTGTGTCGTTGGATGACACACCACGGGGCAGCTGGGCCTCCAGTATATTTGACCTGAAAAACTCCACCCCTGATGCACTGCTGCCCACCGTGCTGGAGCGCACAGCCGCTGAAGACATGGATCGACGCAACACTGACAACCGCCAGCAGGGGCGCCATGCTGACTTCCTGGGCCTTTACCCTGCACCAGATGAGGTTTGAAATCATTAAAAACAGAGTTACAGAGAAAGTTCATACACAAGCAAAAGAAAGTAACAGGCAGAGAAGAAAAAGGAAAAGAAAAGGAAAGTTGCGTTTTCTACGTAGGATGTTGAGTGACATTCAACATTCTTTTATGTAGGAGAGCTGTCAAAAGCTGAAGTTCAAAAGCATAGCCATCTCCTCTCTGATTATCCATCTGTGATGTTGTTTGAACTTTCTTACATGGCATGTTCTTTGTCTCTCCTCCTCTCTCCTCCGCGTTGCTGTCGCTTGTTCTCTCACTTTATGTCTGTGTACACATTGTTTCTGATGACTGTGCAAACGTTGCCATGGCGTTGGCTGAGCTGTAGTCATGATGACTGTGCTGCATGTTTGGCAGGATGAGGCTGTGGAGAGATGTGCCATCCCAGAGGTGCCTAGAGAGCACAGCGGCCAGAGGATCATGGTCAAGTGTCTGTCACTCAAGTGAGTCCCTGAAACATCTCATCCAAGTCATTCTTCAATTGGTAGTAGGGCTGGGTAAAAAGTCATTTTTCAGGCTAATCGTGATATTCATCCGATATTTATTCTTGAAAATCCCCAAATAAGTCTTAATCTATGGTTGTTTCAGTTGATGAGTGAAATTTTTGCTAGGCATATTTTTATTTTATTAAATCGTGTCTGTTTGGGTGATCCTTGTCCCTTTCATTGAAAATACGTTTTCCTAGCAGGTATTTTTTTCTGGGAAGCTCTGTGTGCTGTACTTACCTTTCCACCCCCTGCTTGCTTTTGTCTGCCTGTCAGAAAAACCTTCTCACTTGCTAGCAGCCAAAAGTGAGAGAGAGATGATCAAATCATGAAATCAGGGCCATTGCCCAGCCTTAGTTTGTTAGTGCATTAAGTTATTGTAACCCAACACACCCTCTGATTACACATCCTCCCTGAAGATCTAAATGTAATACAATGTGTTCTGACTTGCTGTGGTTGTTCCTCTAGATTTGAGATTGAAATTGAGCCAATCTTCGGATCATTGGCTCTGTATGACATCAAGGAAAAGAAAAAGGTATTACTATCAATCGCCTTTTTCTAACTTCACTCTGGTAAACCTTTGAAGCTCACAGAGATTCTGTAGCATAGTGGTTAAAAATCGGGGTTGGTACATGCCAATCCATAATCTATCAGTGTTTTGCTATTGAGTGAGATATTTAAGGACTAGGGTTGTCAAGCCCAAAGTTAAAGTTGAGGAAAAGCATGATTAAAGCACTATAAAGTAGCCTCATCACTTTAGTGCTGTATTATAAGTATTCTGAAACTTTGTGTAAGGCACATATTCAAATTTGTTACTTTTTGATGAAAATAATCCCATTTGTGCATATTCAAACTTCCCTCAAGATGTGTTGCACAAACTTCAAAGATACCAAGTAACTTTAGTTAGTTCTTGTGAAATATGAGCGCTGTGGCTCATGCTAAATCATACAGGTTTGGAACGGCCTGAAGGTGAGTAAATAACAGAACTTTAAACCTATTAAATACTTGGGTTAAATATCAGTTATGAGTCTCTGGGCAATACACTTAAACCTCAGGTTCTTATGGTGGGATTACCTCTGTAATATGTATATTGGAAGTCATTCTGGTTAAAAGCAGCAGCTAATTAGTGGTTCTCTGTGTCCAAGGTCTGAATTTTGTGTGCTTATGTAGAACAGAAATCCAAAAAACTCATGAGATCATGATCTTTCACATCCTGTTCCCCACCTGCTGCAGTTTTCAACAACGCTTTATTCCTCCCTCAGATTTCAGAGGATTTTCACTTTGATCTGAACTCAGATCAGATGAAGGGCTTGCTCCGGCCACATAACCCTCATGTGGCCATCTCCACTCTGGCCCGATCTGCTGTCTTCTCCATCACATACCCATCCCCAGACATCTTTCTTGTCATTAAGGTATGACCAGCGGGGAGCGCAGTGCGACTTGTCCTTTAGAGGTTGTAGAAGGTCAAAGTACAGTGATGATAAACCAAAATTTGTGTGTTTTTCAGTTGGAGAAGGTCCTTCAGCAGGGGGATATTGGGGAATGCTGTGAGCCGTACATGGTCATGAAGGAATCTGATTCCACTAAGGTATAGATATGGTTGAATATATGTGTACATACGGATAAGTGCGTGAGCGCTCATGCCAGGCACCCCTGGCATGATTATGATATGCTCTGAGGATTTCTCAACTTGCTCTGGACTGCTGCAATATTTGTCATTCTTGAACAATATGAGCAAAGGTCCAATAGATGCTGGAGTCTGTCACTGTATCATTTTTCTGCCAAGTTACTTTTTTGGTTGTTTGAAATGGCATGCTTAATTCTGCTCACCCATTACCTTTAAACTGACATTGCTCAACCATCCGGATGGTTTTGACCTTTTTATGTGTGTGCGTGTGTGTTCTTCCAGCATAAGGAGAAGCTGGAGAAGTTGAGGGCACAGGCCGAGCAGATGTGCTCTAGGTTGGGTAATTTCCGGATGCCCTTTGCCTGGACGGCCATTCATCTGCTCAACATCGTCAGCAGTGTTGGAGGACTAGAGCGCTCAGATTCAGACTCAGACACGGGTATTAACCAGCAGCGTCCATCGTAACACTTATCTTCACTACTTTTGCACCACTTCACTTAATCTGTGAATATATATATTTAACATTCTGTACTGGGTCAAGGTCACTAATTAAATAAGCATGTTTTGTGTAGAAGATCAGCTTTGTACAAAGATCAGATGTCCTTGCTTCTATTAAAGCAATGAGCAATATGCACTGTTTTTAACACTTACATTCTCTTGAGTCTTGACGAAGAGCAGTTTTTCTCTGTTTGAAGCATTTTACATTCCCAACAAATGTTAACGTGATTTCAAGTAGGACAGTGTTCCTGTTCCTGGAACTAACATGTCTTGCCTTCAAAATTACCGTGACTGTCAACAAAGTAATACAAAATAAAATATAATATCAAAGCTATTAGGAATATTTGATGTCTCATTTAGCCCCTAGTATATATAACACAGTGATGTTGCGAACTCCTTTGTTTTTGGACATTACAGAACGTAAGAGCACTTGGAATGAGAGGAAGAAGAAAGGGTTTGAGAGGATGAGTGTAGGAGACGACATGTGCAACTTTACCAACTTCCGTCCAGCCACTCTCACCGTCACTAATTTCTTCAAACAGGCCAGTTTACTGTTATCACTTCCGTGGTGGTAGTACATTGGCAATGCTGGTATTGTTGTCCTGTGAGTGAATGCTTGTGTTTCTGCACGGCAGGAGGGCGACAGGCTGAGTGATGAGGACTTGTATAAGTTTCTGGCGGACATGAGGAGGCCATCATCTGTCCTGCGTCGTCTCAGGCCTGTCACAGGTAGCTGTACACCCTTGTTTTTCTCTTAGCCGTTCTGTTATTTAAACAGGTCGTCACACTCTGTCTGTTTCTCTTTAGCTCAGCTGAAGATTGACATCTCGCCGGCCCCTGAGGCTCCTCACTATTGTCTGTCTCCTGAGCTGCTTCACGTAAAGCCGTATCCCGACCCACGTGTGCGCCCCACTAAGGAGGTGCTGGAGTTTCCTGCTCGCTATGTCTACACTCCTCACACCACATATAGGTTAGTCTGCACACCTGCATGTGTTGCTGCAGTTGCAGTTTTGCTGAAACGACCCTATTGGAGACATTTTACTATAAATAAATGGGATAGCGGGACAAGCTTTTGTGTGCAAGTGTGTGTGTAAGTGAAAGAGAGTGACAGAAAGCAGCTTGCTGTCAGCTAGTAGCTAATCTATAAAATACATTTACTGCCCCTTTAAGAGAGTCTGTTACTTTCAAACAATGACTTTTTAAAAACACTTTTAAAACATTTTTAACTTTTACATTTCACTCTTACATTTCTTTCAGTGAAACAGAATATGTTGTGCAAAATAATGTACTTTCTTAATGTAATTACGATTTGATTGGATTGCTGATATTACACTTATTTTTTCCTCATTCATACAGAAAATTATTTTTAAAATTACTTAAATAATGTGCACTGATGAATTATGCAATAAAGACCAGGGACATATATTTAATTAGAAAACATTTAGATGTGACTGAAGTCATTAAAGAGAAAGACAATTAAAAAAACGGTTTTATTTTCTATAAACCACAAATGCATACATATTATACTTATTTCTTTTGTTTTTGTTATAATAAACATGCGTTCTTTATAAATTAATAAAAAACTAAGTAGCTACTTTATAACAATATCTGAGTTCATGAGTATATGCACAACCATTTGTGCAGGAATGATTTTACACAGGAATTCATCTTGCTGATTATTTTCATAAATGAGTCCCTATGTTGATGTAAATTATTGGTAAAATGGATGTCTATTATATCTATGGAAACGTAGTATGTAAGATTTGTTTGTGTCATGAATGGAGTGCTGATGAGGATCACAGTTCCTTCTCCTGACAGGTAAACAGTCAGGTGACATGAGGGAATGTTCTTAGTGGTTACACCACATTCTGAAATGAGAAACAAGTACTTACATGAGCTTTTGGTTTCATTAACTGTTAATCACATTTAATCATGAGTTTACTAGTAAATCTAGACAGTCTGACCTGTTTCTGTAACTCAGCCAACTGCTGGTTATGATTGTGCATTTTTATTTTCTGTTCCTCTGCCCACTTCATCAGATCCTTCAGAATAGCTCTGTTTTTAACTGTCTTATCCTGACAGAGGGACATAATCAGTTGTTTCCCGAGAAAGTTGTTTAAAATATGCAATTATTGTGTTATTGGGTCTGAATTAAGGTGCCACATTTTCAGTACCTTGATCTTTACTGGCAAAGAACTGTTTAAGTGTTCCTCCAGATTTGTTAGTTTCTTCTTTAGCTCCGCCTCTTCCTGCTCCACCCTAGTGATCGTTCCTCTGTTCTCTTGGGCTTGGGCCTGTAACGCTTTCATCTGAGCCTGAAAACATAACAGCTGTTCAGCACACTACACCAGCTCCCTCTGGATCAACAGCTCACAGCACACTGGCAGTTCCCGTTACTCCCCTCACTCCTATGGATGTTAGGTTTCTTTTGTCTCGGGCTAAATTGTCTGCTTGTTTTTTTTTAATCACTTACTCTCCAAATCTTTGTGACCTTAGATGAGAGCAGTGAGACAGTTAATCAGCTTATCTTCTCCATCTCTCATATGTCCAGTCCATTAATGGACAAATATCCAATGACTACACAAACAACCTCTTGCTACTGTATCCATAAAGGAATAGTACACCCTGAAACAAATGGTCTGTCATTATCTGTTCAGTGGTTAGTATTCCCCTCCACAAGCAGACAGGGAAATCTGATATGTGCCAAAAAACAGATCTGTGCATTGGGGCTTGTGTATATTCGGCCCAGTTGACCTGCTGCTGTATATTATGTTGTTATAATTAATGGAAGAACAAAAGAGAAAGAGAAAACTACTTACTGCCCTTGACTAAATAACTTTAATAGCTTTAATAAAGCTACGCACATGAACGCATGTAATCTAAAATCATTGGACAAGTACCTTCTGGAAACAAACACATTGGCATTGTGTCCTGCTAAACTCATTGTTCCTGTCCAAATCAAACGTCTAATTAAATGGATGCCATTACAGCATGCCACTCTGAATATGTAAAATGGAGAAAGAGACTTGAAGTCTTTCATAGAATCACTTAGATGCCAGTCTTTTTCTACCAGAATGCACTTATATGGCCTTTAATGGTACATTCACAGTTTCTGTCCTTTTAGAGCTTGAAAGATGTATGGAAGACACCTATGTACAGATTCTGAAAATAATCTTCTGTGTTTCACAGAAAATAAAAGCATACAGATTTGAAATGACCAAAGGTGTACCTGAATAAGCCTGAGTTTCTCTTTGATCTGGCGTTCAGTTTGGGCAGCCTCCTCTGTGTTCAGGCCCAGTCTCCTGACCTCACTCTCTGTTCTGCTGATGGCCTTCATGACGTGCTCCAGCTTGGCCTCTGTGCTTTGGTAGATGTGATGCAGAGACTCACTGAACTGTAGCACACCATACATCAGAATGTTCACCTCATCCACAGAGACCAGCTTTCCCCCGCTCTGGACAATCTTCAGTGGAGATGAGAGGACCCCGTTCACACACAGAGCAACACACAGTATGCATAAACCTGCCTGCATCCTTCACACTGTCCTGTTGTTACAAACACTGTGATGGCCGGAGTTGAAGAACTGGCTTTGATGCTCAGGTTACAGGCTCTGCAGCCTGCTGCTGCTTTTATAAGCTGTGACTGTGTGTTGAAGCATTGACATTGGGAAATCAACTGAGACACAGGGTCCTATCAGAGCTGAGCTTACAGCTGTGTGGGTGTGTGTGTAAGAGAGAGAGAGAGAGAAAGAGACCTTGATTTAGGTCGGTCAGACAGAGGGTCACTGATATTGAACCAGAGACGTGCAGAGCACTCCACCTGTTTGCCAACACATTTCTCACCTTTCACCTCCTGTGTCACCCTTTAATAGCAGTACAGTACTAGTTCTGGTTCTGGATTAGAGGGTCTGTGAGGCCAACCTCTGAACTAGGATGACATAACTTACTGTGTTACTGCACAACCTGCCCACAGATAAATATGATGTGCCACAATATTTCAGGTCATATATTTTAACATTTAGGGTAATTTAATTCAGTAATGATTAAATCAGGAATTAAGAATTAGATTATTTTGGACTTCAGTGATATCTTTTTTCAATCAATTCACTTTGTCTCCATTTTAAACTGTGATAATGTCATTTTTAGTTCTAAAACATTTCTTTACACAACTATAAATGCAGATTGTAAACAGTTATGTTTTAAGTTGATTAGTTGGTTACGTAAGCAGACTGTATTTAGTTTAACAGGCAGTCTGAGAGATAAAGGGCCTGTATGTTCATGCTTTTGTCACCTGTTTACTGTTTGATTTGGGCTAAAGAGATTTGTTTAATGCTTGTCTACAGGGCATTTCGAATCTATTTTAGTTCGCTGTTACTCACGTGGATGTATGAGTGTTTTCAAGTAACCTGAAGTAAACTTAATAGTTAACATGTTGTCTGTAGGCCTGCTGTACTACTGTTGTTCTCTTACTCTTTAGACTGTTTACAATAGTACTTGACTGTTTGCTTTAGTACTTTATACGTTTGTTCATAACAGTGGCATTTTATTAATCATATATTATTACTGTAGCAGATAACAGCTGTCTGAAATGACTTTCTATAATTCAGCTGAGCTGATTTACAGCACCCATCCTTCCAATATGAAAGCATTGTTTTACCTTAGCCGTTCTGTTTGAATAATTGAGTACTAGAACGAGTTTTCAGTTCTGTCCCCCCCACCACTTCTGATTGACTGATTGACACATTGACATTGAAAGATGATGTTTCATACATGATTGTGCACTATTGTTGAAGGAGAAATTTTTCTTAAAACATGATAGAGAGAGAGAGAGAGAGAGAAGTGGTTGGGCAACAAGAGGACAAGAACATTAGCAGTTTGTGTATGGTCCTGTAATGTCACTGTTAAACTGAGAATCATCACAGGCATTTCAATGCTCCGTTTCCCCAGTGTAACTGTGCAAATGACAAATAAAAAACAACAGCAACAGACCTCTCACAGCTGCTCATCTGGCAGATGAATGAACAGCACACAATAGATTGACTGATGAAAGATTAGAGAAGAATTTTATAGAGACATTAATCTACATTTGAGGTATTGAGCTTTTGTGGGGGTTTGAACAGGTCTGTGAGAAGAGATATCGCCCAATAACACCAATGGGAAGTTCTGCAGAAAGCAGGAGATGAAACTTCAACTGCAGATCTTATTAAACCACTAAAATGCCTTGGGTCTGTACGCTCATCACTGCTGAAAGTGAAGACTTCTGAGGAAAAAGTTTGAAGACAACATCATTTATCATGTCATTTGTACAGGCATTTCCTAAACCATTGTTTTCTGATAGATGAGTAGATGAAGGTTTAGTTTATTATTATATCGTCCCTCTCTTTCTCCCTCAGGAACCTGTTGTATATTTATCCCCAGAGTGTCAACTTCAGCAGCCGTCAGGGTTCTGTGAGGAACATTGCAGTGAAGGTTCAGTTCATGGCAGGAGAAGACCCCAGTCAGGCCATGCCTGTGAGTCACCAATCGCAGTCACTCCCTGTTCTTGCTCAGGGCTACAGTAACACTGCCAAAGCTTTCAATGTTCTTATGAAAATACTCAAAAACATTTTCTATTGTAAGCACATCTGAGATGATGATTTCATCCCTTACATGAACTTAATTTTGTGCAATCAATGCTCTCCAGATGTGTGGCAAGAATATGGCAGAACCTTCCTAAAACCTATCAATCCATATCACAGTATTTTACTTCGGTTAGATACATAGGTTACGTTAGTCATTTGAACTAATAGTTTGGTCTCCAGAGCTATTAAGCAGCGCTCTGGGAAATTTTGGAGATTACTTGGTGAACTCTCACAACCTTTTTACATTTTCGTAATCTAATCGCAGATGTTTAGAAACTCCCTAATTGTGTTAGAGCTGTAGTTGCTCACTTTGAAACATTTTGTAATTGATTTAAGTCTCGCGTGAGGCCATATATAGAGCAGGTGCATTAGAAGCAAAATTCAGTTTGAGATGATTAGAAAACCCATCCACAATTTTATGATTAGCGAGTACATTGTTTAAACGCACCTCCCTGGTTGACATCATGTGGAGTGATTCAGCTGTTATTCACACATACAATGTGATTTCCATCTCCCTCAACAGGTCATCTTTGGAAAATCAAGCTGTGCAGAATTTTACAAAGAGGCTTACACCCCAGTGATCTACCATAACAAGTATGAACTCTTGACTTTTCTGCTATAAGAGCACAATAGAATCTCACCTTTTCAGCAGCCTTACTTCCAACAATATCTGTGCCATTTATTTTCTCTACAGGCATTTAAAAGGCTTTAATAAACAGTTCTAAGCTTCAGACAAACTTCTCTAAGATGATTCATACCATGCTGGCTTGTGGCTTTTGTTTTGTGTATTATATCATGCATGCAATATATAACAATTTTTAACTCTCCTGAGGGCATAGTAGGTATGTTGAAAGGTAATTATTGCTTGTAAATTAGTTTGTCTGGAAGAAATCAATATGAAAATGACTTCCAGAACTCTGCTGTTGCATTCTGTTTAGTATACAAACAACCCATTTTACTGATTGTCCTTAATTTGACTAACTTTGACCAAATTCCTGTTTCTTAGCTCTTTAACTTTCCTCTGCTTTTTCCAGTTTTTTCTTTATCTTCTGTTGTTCGATCTTTTCAGGTCGCCAGAGTTCTATGAGGAGGTAAAGATGAAGATTCCCGCCAACCTTACCGACAACCATCACCTGCTCTTCACCTTCTATCACATCAGCTGCCAGCCCAAGCAGAACACCCCCCTGGAGTCCCCCGTGGGCTACACGGTGAGAGCCGAACACTCTCTCTTCTCCTCTGCCTTGCTTTCTTTTCACTTCTCCTGGGCCTTCTAATGAAACACTCACCTCAGTGTGACCCCGCCCCTCATCCTCCCCCAAGAAACACCTGAAGCTTCCTCACACGTCATCTCCCACACACTCTCATTCCCTGCTGTGATACAGTAATAGCCTCTCCCGCTTCTCCCTCTTACACCTTTGAAGTTGTCATGTCACGTGACACATATAGTGATGTGATACTTTTGAAGTGCAAGTAGTCTGAGGTTAATCACAGTTTATGTTTCTCTCCGCAGTGGATCCCCCTCATGCAGCATGGCCGTCTGCGCACCGGCACCTTCAGTCTGCCTGTCTCTGTGGAGAAACCTCCACCCAGCTACTCCGTTCTCACTCCTGATGTAAGCCATTTCTACTGCTTTGAATTGGTGCAGGAATGTGTGTTGGTGTGTTAGATTTCTTACTTAATAGACTAATAATCTTCCTATTGTGTTTATATGTGTCAAATGTAGCTGTACCATTAATAGATTTATGAGTAAAGTGAATTTAAAAAAATGAATAGACTTAATAATCAGAGACTAGACCAGAATATAATACATAATAATTACAATGATTTAATATATGAAGTCACGGTGTTACTATCGCCCCCATAATCAGCTGTTACTGAATAATAACTGCAGATAAAATGGGAGCAGAAGAAAAATATGCATATGCATACCATGTATAGTAAGTGTATATTGATGCAATACTTTTATTTACTAATGACAAGATTAAAATTCCTACTATCATTAAGGTTAAGATTTGGTCTTGTGATGTTGCATCGTGACCTTCTTAGAGTGTCCAGTTGCATATCTTAATTACTGTTCGTAGGCCAAACTGCCTTTAAACAATTCTTTAAGGCCTACTGGTCAAATGGAACTTAATATTCATGAGTCTTATAGTAGGATATAGACAGCAATAGTCTATGTAAGGATATGTAAATTCATTCTCAGCCTGATTAAACTTATTGGCATGTATGGAAGTACATTGAATTGTCTACATGTAATTTTATTTGTTAATATTTATACAAATAATATTAAAATTGTTTTTTGGTATTTCAAATTGTCAGAATTCTGTTGTATTTCTGGATTTTGGCATTGTGACAATCCTAATGTATGCATGTATGGGGACATGCTGTGTATTTCAGGTTCAGCTGCCAGGAATGAAATGGGTGGATAACCACAAAGGAGTCTTCAATGTGCAGGTGTCTGCAGTATCCTCGGTTCACACACAGGTAATGTTTGTGTTTACCTACATGCAACTGAACTGGCAATATATCAGACATTTACTGACTCTTTACAGACGTTTTGTCTTACAATTTGCAAAGATATAAACATTAGGACATTGTGATTTTATAGTGTTAAAAGTTTAGTCGCCAACCTTCAGTTAGTTTTGGTGATATTAAACTTTCCATTTCAGTAAATCGATTTATAACAATGTCAATTTTTTTAATTTAATAAACCATTTATCACTCAAAACATTTCCCATGTGGCATTTTTATGTATAAAATGTATAATTTTTATGTATAAAATGGTTTAGTAAAAATATGTAGATTAATGTTGCTGGTTACCATGTATTATTATATTGGTGCATATAAATTAATGTGGAAAATTGTTTTAACTAGAATTTTCCGGTATTCTTAATTATTGCATTAAACATTTTGGTTTGTTCAATATGGCAGTTCATCCTTTTCAGCCATTTCTGAAGAGATATATATTTTGTTATGCTGTATGTGCATGTAGGACCCACATTTGGACAAGTTCTTTACACTGGTGTATGTTCTGGAGGAGTACTCATTCCCTTTCCGGCTAAAGGATGTCATCATCACAGAGGCAAATGTGGAGGCAGAGCTAAAGGCCAGCATGGCTGCTCTGAAGGGGGCACTGTTGGACACATGCGTGCGCTTCATGCATCAGCTGATGAGCAAACTTATACTGCTGATCGTACATCCACCTGTCATAGCAGGACAGATCGGTGAGGAACACCAGCTGGGCATTGTATCAGCCTTCTGTTTGCTCTATTCATGTCAATATTTTCACATTATTTCAGTATCTTGTTTTTGCTGTACTTTTATCACTTTTATTCAATTACGTGGCATTCAGTTATGCATCATTTACATATCATTTATATTGTACAAAGTAGAGAAATCTAAAACATATTATGTATCATTGTTAATGCAGTTAATGCCTGTCTTTCTGTCTTTTTATAACACCTGATACAAACACAGTAAAACATAATCAAGATCATGTCAAATGAATGCAATTTCTGAAGTGACTTCTGTATTCTGTACACAAAATCACAAATAATGGGATGCATTTTATTTAAATACAGTCACTTCCAAAACTGGGCAGTGTGTATATAGCCATATTGTGTCAGGGACACTTTCCTTTTAATCCATTTTTGCTCCTCCTTCCAAATGCAGTAAATCTTGGCCGTGCTGCTTTTGAAGCTATGGCCCTGCTGGTAAACCAGATCCATAAGAACTTGGAGGGGAACCAGGACCACCATGGCCGTAACAATCTGCTATCCTCCTACATACACTACGGCTTCCATCTTCCTACTACCGAGCCTGTGGCGCCCCCTACTGGTGAGTAATAATTACAGCATTGCAGATACTTTTCTGTTCATTGTTGTCATATCTCATTTTCATTACAATCTGTCAGCTGTTTACATAAGTATTTTAAAAGCAGGATCTTAGCTTTTTTGGTTAAACTTAATTTAAACTGGTTTAAATTCCTTAAAAATGGGTTAATATTGCTATGACCCAATATGGCTCCTCATTAAAACATATAGTAGTTCTGTTTGGTGTCACAGTTAGCACAGAAATTACGTACTTGACCTTTAAGGCTAGAAAATGCCCCTGTTTGACCTTAGAGAACCATTGAACCGTTGCTAAAACTATAAACGTTATTTAACCTTTAAGCTCCAGAGAATGAATCAGCACAGCTTAGTGCTCATTTCCTATGAGGAACTGTTTCATTCTGATTCACATTCATTTTCATTTGGCCTGAAGCTTATTTAAGGTTAAACAGTGAGTTGCTTCTCTCTTGCTTTCTCAGTGGGAGCTGCACATTATGAGCTCCCCATCCAGTACGCCACGCTCTCCAGGGCCACGGCCAGACCCAGCAGCCTGCTGATGTCCCGTTCCAAGAGCATCAGTAACTCGAACCCTGACCTGGCCTCCACACCAGCCACCCCAGATGAGGAGGTGCAGAGAATCATTGGCAGCAAGGTGGGCACCTCCTCTAGCTTCTGATTGGTTGTTCAGGTTTGCTTCAGTGGAACTGCTCTGTCCTGTGTTGTTCCTGTCTTAATTGACAGCTGCAAAGAATTGTGTTCAGGAAGTGCTTTGAGGGATTATGTTTTTGGTTTATTTACACACGGACTGTAGGTTTGCTCATGTTAAAAATCTGCATTAACTGTACTGTTCTTTCTCCTTCCAGTGTGCTGGCTGAAAATCTTAAACTCTTATTCTGCTCTATGTTAACAACATAATTTGGAGTTACCTGACCAAGGGACAGAGCTAAATATAGATGTCAACAGGGTCCAATATGTTACGTGATTGGATCTCACCTATCAATCACGTGTTGCATGAAAAAAAGTGTTTTCATCCTTGCTAGACTATTATGTTTGCTGGAATAATATTTAAACCTGCACAAGACTTCATGAAGCTTTCCTGGTTCATTTAACATCAACTTGCAATGATAGAGATCTTGTAAAGCAAGTGTGTTGATGTTCAGTTATTATAGGAGTTTAAAAATAAGCATTCTACTCAAAATGTCAGGTTTTCAATGAGATTGAACTTTAAAATTATATTACAGTAACATGCTAATGTAGGAAGGGATGTTTGTAAACCACAGGAGACTCATTTAAGAAATATGCAAGGTGTAAACAGAGATGACCATTTGTGATTGAATCACTTTGAGAAGTACCTTAATACAGGTGTAAACAGGGCCAGAGATTTATGTGTGTATGGCGGTGGTTGTGATGTTTTCTAATGATTGTGCTTTGATGTTTTGCTGTGGTGCTGCTGTTCCTCTCCCAATCCCTCACCCACCCCTCTCCTCCCTCACTGTCTCCCTGACCTCTCACTTCTTCCTCTAAATCAATTCCCTGTTCCCGTTCATGCACTTCCTGCCCTGCCTGCGACACCTGCCGTCCCTTTGTTGTGCTGTGGTGTGTGATTGTATCGTCGCTGAATGAGCAGGGAATAGACCGCTCACATTCCTGGGTAAACTCTGCTTATGCTCCGGGGGGCTCCAGGGCCGTGCTCCGCCGGAACCCAAACTCCAGCTGTGAGCTCAAGCAGGTGCCAGTCAAACCTCTCCCTACTGTCTTGAACCATAAGTCAAAATGACCTGTTACTGTGTCACACCCTACAGCCTTACATTCATTGTTAATGTGTCAAATCTTACACTCATCATACTAACATTACTTATTATTTTGTTATTGTCTAAAGCTGTAAACCAAATGTTACTGTCTCTATTTAAACCTTATGTCCTAACATTATGTATAATAGGTTCATAACCAACACCCCAACATTACTTGTTACCACCCTAAATACAAATATACTTGTAACCCCATGTTATTTTAATGTCAAATGTCATAATTTAGTTTCTCAGCATCTCAAATTCAACATATAGCTAATACATACTGATGTTTCAGCGCTAAACTCACTGCTTTCATTTCAGCATCACTTACCTCATCAGTGTTACTGTGCTTGCCACTCTTTGATTGTTTTATGTGCGTCATTGAATGAGTGTGAATGGTTTTGTGTCTCTGCTGCTTCATCATCATTCACCTCCTCATCCTCATCCCTTTCCTCCTCCTGCTCGTCAAAATAAGCCAGGAGAAACTTTAATTAAACTTTAATTTAAACTTTAATTACCAGCAATACTAACATCATTGCATAGCTCTCACAGTGATGGAAAGATAAAACCCAGGTTGCAGTATTAATTAAAATATTGTTGATTGTTACATGCTGCTGTGGAATATTTGATTCTGATTGGTTAATTGCTGTGTTCCGCATTCGGATATTTTTGCAAAAATATATGACTGTTTTTCTATATAAAAATAACTAATAAAAAATAATAATCATTTCTCATGAATATTTATAACTGAGAAACGTTTTATTTTGAGTATGTTTCTACAATAACTGATCAGTTTGTTATAGGACCTGGGTTTGTACATCCGGCAGACCACATTTCATTCTTTCCTGATTTTCTCTTAATCTTCCTTGTTTTCCATCATCCTCATCATCATTCTCCTGTGCTCACCCACTGGTCTGCAGGCCAGTGAGCGTGGCTGTAATCGCATGTCTGCCTTCATCGAGACTGCCTCCATTCTCTGCCCCCCCTCCAGGCAGATCGCCAAGAAGGTAGAGCCGCATACTCATTCACTCACTCATTCTCACTCTCTCACTTGCCGACTTACTCTTTCAATCATTCTCAGTCATTCATTCACACACTCATTTGTCTCCTCATCCATTCTTCAGCCACATATTTTATCATTCCAAAGATTTACATTCCTAAGATTCTTGTTGTTACTAAGCTGTGTGTGAATGGAATGCGTGCATGTTTGTGTGCATGCATCTGATTCATCTTCGTGTTTTTGAATGATTTTCTGTGTTCAGTTGCTTCATGAAGAGCTGGCTCTCCAGTGGGTGGTGAGCACCAGCAATGTAAGAGAAGCGTCTCTACAGCAGGCCTGGTTCTTCTTCCAGCTTATGGTCAGTGCCTATTTCTGTCCCTCCAAACCGGTTTTCAAACCTTTTCCTTAAAATGTATTTATTTCAACTAAATTTACAGTGGTTTTATGGTTTAAAGTTTTGATGTGTTGAATATACAGAAAAAAGCAAATTTTGCATGAATTAGTCCTTTAACAGCTCTACACATTAATTGAATTATTTTGCTGAACTCCAGATTTATCAAACCAGTGTTTGGTGTGTTCTTTGTAAGGCACTATAAATTCTTGAGATATCACTCTTTCTTCTGTGTGTGACAACAGGTGAAGAGCATGGCCCATCATCTCTTCCTGTCCTCACGTCTGGACATGCCCCGACGCCTGCGCTTTCCAGACCGCTTTGTAGACGATATCGCTGCCCTGGTGTGTGCCATCAGTGCAGACATAGCCAGCAGATATCACAAGGTAAGACTCAATTTACTGCTGGAGAACACAGATCCTCACGGACATGCTGCAGATAAGCTCTGCCAATTTATGGTACTTTCGGCTGTGTTTTATGGCTGTTTACTTGTGTTGTTTTTGAAGGCAGAGATGAATCCACAGGATGCATGCTTATCTCTGTCTGGCTCTCTATGTGTGTGTGTTTCAGGATGTGGAGCTGGTGGAAAGGTTAAACAACAGTCTGGCTTTTTTCCTCAACGACCTGCTCTCTCTCATGGACAGAGGCTTTGTTTTCAACCTCATCCGCTCTTATTATAAACAGGTACATAAACATACACACTTGTGTGTTTTTCTTTCATTCATTCAAAGCGTTATTTACGTGGGAAAGAGGCATATTTGTGCCAAAAAATTACAAAGGTTTAATTATAACACTTAAATGGCGCATCGCTATTTTAATAAATTTTTTAGCTGGCTAAATAGGACAGTGAGCAGTAAGCAAATAAGGTTTTTAGGCTAAAAAACAGCATGTTAAAGTGCCACAGCTGTTAATTGTGACATTTTCTACAAACTGTTTGTTGTGTCTTCAGATCAATAATAAGCTGCACACAGCGCAGAACCCAAGCACTCTAACAGCACTGAGGATGGACTTCATACGTATCGTATGCAGTCATGAACACTACGTCACCCTGAATTTGCCCTGTGCCATACTCAGCCCCCCTGCCTCCCCTTCACCCTCCACATCCTCCACAACCTCTCAGGTAAACACAATACACACACACAGACACACACACTGGTAGTCTCATAGAGGTTCACTCTACCAGGGTAATGATATGTTTACTAAGCTGTCTAAATGTGTGCCATAAAATAGACTTCTGTTTTATTTACAGCTATTTATAAAGTTTATAGACTAACCCACACCCTAACAGAAAACATTTTTAGAGAAAAAAAACTTATTTACTTTATAAAGAGTTTTTTTCAAACGAGGACATCCCAAATGTTCCCAAAGGAAAAAAATTGTTGTATTTAGCACATTTCTGGGCAAATGTTCCCAAACATTCCCAAAGATTGGTAAATAGTTTCTCATACTCACACACACAGTGTTTTGCTTTTACACCCTCTGGAGCACTTGCCTTATGTTTACTTGCATTGTAAGTGCAGTTTGTGGAAAAACAAATGAGGAAGTCAGAATTTATTAGCATTATGCCACAAATGTTGCTGATAGAGATTAACTTTTGTCCAACCTGAAACGTTCCTTAATACTTAATTTACAGTAATGATTGCTTATGTGAAGTCATTGGACATAAGGATTTCAATTAGAATGCGGCAAATTTATTTTTGTTTTTCTCTCTTGAGAGCTGGAGTGATATGTTCTCTTGAGAAAGAGAAACACTTTTGTAAATGTTTATAGAAACTGACCGCATTCACATAATCCTCAGAAATAAAGTGTTAGTGGTGTGGTGTTTCCTGACGTTTGTAATCGTGCAGTGAAGTGTTTCCCACAGTAAAGCTGGAGACTGAAGTGTAAATCCTGTCATGACAGATGTGTTGACATGAGCATCACACTGTCAGTGGAGTTACTGTAGTAAATCATTGCACTGGGCTTCAGTCTGGTGATGGTGCTGAAGCAGGTTTCCTCTCTCTCTCCTGTAGAGTTCAGCTTTCTCCTGTCACGTTCAGGATCAGGGTGTTGTCAGCATGTTCGAACTGTCTGTGCCTTTCCGTCAGCAGCATTTTCTCTCTGGTGTGCTGCTGTCTGAACTATCTCTCGTCCTTGAGCCAGATGGAGAGGGGTGAGACACCCAACCACCCACCCACACACCCACTTTACTAGGGATGCAACAATATAGACATTGTTGGCTTACAGAAACCTGATTTATTAATTTCAGATTTTTCTGTTTCGTAACTTAGTAAAAATAAATTCAAAGAAATACCTACAAAACAAATAACAATATATAAATAAAAAATAATCATATAAATTAAATAAACTGCTTAAATTTTACAAAGTACAATAAATGATTCATATAGACAGAAAGAACAGCCTGTTTTACAGCTTACAGAGTAGCCTATAAGCCTAAACTGTTTTTTCTGTAAACAGTAGAACTTTAGAAACCTGGCATGGAAGAAGAGTAAGTTGAGTTTAATATAAAAAAAATAAGGTGTGACACGATGAGCCTAATCAGACTGATACTACTAATACAAGCACATAGTTATGAATACAGATAAGCAGGCCCACATGGAATTTGCACCCTCTAAAATCAGTGCAGATCGTGCAGAAAACAAATTTGAATTATGGTCACCAGTTTATCATGCATTCCTATGTTCCTATTTTTAAGGTGCCCATAGTCATAGGTACCTAAAATAACCAGATATAACACCTCAGATCACACAGCTAACACCTCGTTATATTTCTCCCCTCTTGCAGTTTGTTCTTCCTACACAAGAAAGCCATTAGTGCTCTGCATTCTCTGCTATGCAGTCACGACGCAGACCCCCGCTACACAGACCCTCAGGTCCGCTCTCACATCGCCCAACTCTACCTGCCACTCATCCCCATTGTCATGGAAACTCTGCCCCAGCTTCATGACTTCACCGGTCAGATAGTCTCTTGAACCTGAGCACCCACAATACACCAGCCTGCTTATTGCTTCCATTATTGCCTCCATTATTTATATGAACTCTTTGTTTATGAGTTGAATAGTCTTTTAAAGGTCAGAGCTCCAGAGAGCCATTCAAATAGCTGAACAAAAGTTTTATTTCAGCTGAGATGAATATCTTTCTACTTTTGTGTGTCACAGACACGTCCCCTCAGCGTGTGCGTCACGCTTCTGCGCTTGTTGAAGATAACGACCCAGACAACGGCACCATCAGCCAGTCTGTTGCTATGGCAATAGCTGGCTCACCACTCCCCCATTCCAAAGCCAACCCTTTTACTTTACCTACGGTGGTAAGTACCTGCTGACAGATAAATCATTTGATTTAAATCCACATCCAAGTGCAACAAGCAAAAAGAAGTTTCACTTATACACAGCTTTGTTCCCCAAACAGATATAACAAAAAGACTAATAAAGGAAAGAGAAACACTTGTGATATTTTATGTTGTTCTGGAATTTTTCTGCAATGATATTTCACCTGCAGAGCCTCATCATCACCATTAGAGGAGCCCTTTACACACACTTAAACACTCCTAATGCTGCAGCACCGCTGTTCATCACTAGAGGTGGTGCAGTTACTTGTATGCTTTTCCCCACAAGGGGGCTTTCTGTCCATGTGAATCTGCTGGCCATTAGTAAATATTAATGGCTTGTGTACTGCTGAGGAAATGAGTTCTCTTGAGTGTTTATTATGCATATGGGTGTGCAAGGACATCCTCTGTATGTGACTGCCCCAAACAGGCTGCCGGTTGTAATGTCTAACAAGTCTATGGCATTGTTGGGGGTTTTTTTTTAGATGTGCGGGTTGTAAAACTATGTTTGTATGTATGTGTTTGTGTGTGTGGTGTGAAGCTGTGTTTGTGTGTGGAGTGTAAAGCTGTGTTTGTGTGTGGGGTGTAAAGCTGTGTTTGTGTGTGGGGTGTAAAGCTGTGTGTGGGGTGTAAAGCTGTGTTTGTGTGTGGGGTGTAGAGCTGTGTTTGCGTTGCATGTGAAGTGTAAAGCTGTGTTTGTGTCCCTCTCAGGCCGCTCGTCCCTGCAGTGCACTCTCTGCTGAGTGCAGCAGGACTCTGCTGGCGTGTTTCCTGTGGGTATGGAAGAATGCTGATGGCAGTTTGCTGGAGCGCTGGGTCTCAGACCTGTCTGTTCCACAGATCAACCGCTTGCTTGATCTTCTGCACCTCTGTCTGTCCTGTTTCGAATACAAGGTACATCCACTCCCATCATTCTCAAATAACTGATATGGCTTTTCAGCAGGGTTTCTGATGATCAGTATAGTTACATTAACCCCTTTTGATTGGCCAAAAAAACACATTTATTGCCTATTACACAAACAGGCCTGTTAATCTGCATTGTTCATGAGTCAGTCACGTATTCTCAATACCATATAAATATTTTGATACTCCTACATTTAGTTATTTTTTTATGTTTACCTTTTTATCTTTTAGACAGTCAAAATATTTATCTGTAAACTCTTTCTGACCGTCCTGTTCTCAGGGGAAGAAAACGCTGGAGCGCATCAACAGTCTGACCTTTAAGAAATCTCAGGACATGAAGGCCCGCCTGGAGGAGGCCATACTGGGCACCATCGGAGCAAGACAGGAGATGGTCCGTCGCTGCAGAGGTACAAACAAACGAACTGTGTTTGAGTGAACGTAGCAACATTGAGCTTTATTCATCTCTGTCCCTGTGTTCTTCAGAGCGGAGTCCTTATGGAGGTCAGGAGAACGTCCGCTGGAGGAAGAATGTCACCCACTGGAGGCAGAATGCAGACAGAGTGGACAAGTACATATCTCACTCTGACACCTTTCCATGTGGTTTACGCTTTTACTCGATGTCTGTAATGCTGCTTTGGTTGTTGTCTGTCGACTTAATAAACACGTAATCACAGGGTACACGTCAGCCTGTGTGTGTGTGTGTGTGTGTGTGTGTGTGTGTGTGTGTGTCGGGTGGGCACTATGAATAGCGTACTGTAAACACTGTGTCTGTGCAGAAGCAAGGCAGAGGTGGAGCAGGAGTCTGTAGTGGATGGAAACTTGGCCACAGAAGCTGCTTTAATAGTCCTGGACACACTGGAGATCATAGTGAAAGTAAAGGAGGCTTTGTCTCTCTATCTGTCTCTCTCTCAATCTGTCCCTCTCCCTGTCCTTCGTTCTTCCAAATTTTTTAACCTTAATGTTTTATTAAATTGCATTTCCCACACACTGTGTTCTACAGCACAATAAAGGCTGCTTTTATGTGTGTGTGTCAGACGGTGGTGATGTCAGAGCTGAAGGAGAGCGTGTTGGGTGGAGTACTCAGAGTGCTCCTACACAGTATGGCAGGAAACCAGAGCGCCCTCTTCCTGCAGCACTGCTTCAACACACAGAGAGCTCTGGTTTACAAGGTGTGTGTATTTTGAACTGCCATTGGTGATGTTCAATTATGTAAACTACTACTTAACACCATTGCAACCAGCAATGCCCTGGCAACTACCCACAAGCAGATTTTACATGGGCATTAAGCTTAAAGATCTTAAAATCTATTTATTCTGTCTTGTTTATACTAGGGGTGTGAGAAAAAGGTGATTCTCTGATACATCATTTGTCACATACATCAAGGCGATTCTTTCTCTGGGTCTACTCTTAAAAATTCAAAGTCAAGTTACAGCTGAGTGCACGTCAGTGTTATACTGAAATTAGACTACCTGTCAGATTGTGACTCCCCTAATTCTGTCACAGTTGCTTTCAAATTTGAGGGTGCAGATCATAGTTTGTCCATCTTTGTCCAAATCAACTGTATTTGCTAGGTTATGTCCATCTGGGAACATTTATTATTCTATTTCCAGTGCACGCTCAGTCATGAATTCAAATGAATGCAGAATAGCTTTAGAATCGCAATGCATCAAAGAATCGACTTTCTTGCATCCCTAGGTTATACTATCTTTGTTATAGTGTTTGTATCTTAGACTTCTGGTTTTATAAGACATTACAGTTTGGTCACATCTGTATGTTTATGATCAGTCGATGGACTGTATAATTCACAAAGCAGTTGGCAGAAGAGACTAAGCTCTGTATATGTGTTTAGTTCCCAGAGATGTTGTTTGAGGAGGACACAGAGCTGTGTGCTGATCTGTGTTTGCGATTACTGCGTCACTGCAGCAGTAGCGTAAGCTCTGTACGCAGCCATGCCAGCGCCTCCCTGTACCTGCTCATGAGACAGAACTTTGAGATCGGCAATGTAAGGCACATTGTCACGTTAAACTGCTGTGTAGGACACCCGTGCTTATAGACTTCTTCAGATGTGGAGTAAATGTTGTCTGGTAAACTTTGTCTGTTGTGTCTGTAGAATTTTGCCCGTGTGAAGATGCAGGTCACCATGTCTCTGTCTTCACTTGTGGGAACCTCCCAGACCTTCAATGAGGAGTACTTGCGTCGCTCTTTAAAGACCATTCTGACATATGCTGAGGATGACCTGGAGCTCAGAGATTCACCCTTTCCTGAGCAGGTATCACACAAGTCACTTTTGGGTGGTTTTGGATAAAGATATCTTAGATGGGTCACCAAAAGCTTGTTTTGAGGCAGCAGTAAGTAAGTCCCCATTATTGTGCCCTTGAATAAAGCACTTCAAGGAGTAATCCACTGAAAAATGAAGATGGAAAATATTTTACTCATGTCTCATGAGTAAAGCCTCATGTCATACCAAACACATAGGACTTTGATATGTTGAACCTACTCTGTCAAGCCACAAAAGTACTAAAAATGTAGAGTTCGTATAACTAGTACAACAATCAAGTAGTGCAACAAGAGTGTGTTATCCAAGTACTGTATTCTTCAAGCACTATACAATACTTTTGTACTTTTAAGGAATATATGACTTCTATATCTGCTAAATGACTAAATGTAAATGTAAATGAATATATGACTTATATCAGAGAAAAATGATCAACAGATTTAAAAGCTGTGGAGTCTGGTTTCTTTATTTACAGCATCTCTTCTTCTCTGTCATCTCTCTAGGTACAGGACCTTGTCTTCAACCTGCACATGATTCTGACAGACACTGTGAAGATGAAGGAACACCAGCAGGACCCAGAGATGCTCATAGACCTCATGTACAGGTCAGCGCTCTTCCTTCATAAAAACATGAGTAAAGTTGATCCTGTGCTGTGTGTACAAATCCCTCTTCTTTTTATGTAGGATTGCTAAGGGTTATCAGAACTCTCCGGATCTGAGACTTACCTGGCTGCAGAACATGGCAGGGAAGCACTCTGAAAGGGGGAACCACGCAGAGGCAGCACATTGCCTTGTTCATAGTGCTGCCCTGGTGGCCGAGTATCTTAACATGCTTGAAGATTGCCGCTACCTCCCCATCGGCTGTGTGTCCTTCCAGGTAAATTGTGTTTGTGTTTATGTATTGGGCTAGTAAGCAGGCATTACACTCATAAAATGCAAGTAATCAAATTATACTGTTTGAAACAAAGCGAATCAAACACTCACTTTGTTCAAAACACAAAGTATTGTTCAAAACACAAAGTATTTTGAACAATTTTATTTTGCCCACATTCATGTAAATAAAGTGCTGTAATGCTGCTGAATAAAAGGAAAAATTCATATTTGTAATTTGTAAATTAATAATAAGATCATAATAATCATAAGATTAGTATTTATACAAGCAGTGTCATAAATTTACAAAAATGTTACACAAATATACAAAAACCCATTTTTATAATGTTCAGTGTTTTATATTGAAAGACAGAAAAGGAAATGTAAAGCACATTCACATGCCATTTTGTTTGGTTGCTGTAAAAATAATTTTTAGAATAGGACAAAACCTGATCAAACTAAATCGAACCATGAGGTTTGTGAATTGTTACACTGAACGCCACATGCTTTTTAGCACCCTTGACCCTGAGATTACATTTCACAGAGTATTTCATCCAATGTGTTGGAGGAGTCAGCAGTGTCTGATGATATCCTGTCCCCAGAGGAGGAGGGCATCTGTTCGGGAAAGTACTTCAGTGAGTCGGGGCTTGTGGGGCTTTTGGAGCAAGCAGCTGCCTCTTTCAACATGGTGAGAGCTCCATTATTCTCATGAGTCACATCATTTACTCTGCAGTCATGGAATAGAGTCAAAGGGATTTAGACTCTACTGCCACCCATTTTTATGGTTTTAACTCTTAGATCAGTGATGGTCTGACCACTGTCTCTGTCTCTCCTCCAGGCTGCTATGTATGAGGCCATAAATGAGGTATATAAGATCCTCTGTCCTATTCACGAGGCCAACCGAGACTTCAAGAAGCTTGCCTCTGTCCATGGAAAACTGCAGGATGCCTTCAACAAAGTGTATAATCAGGTTTGTTGAAACAGTCTGTGAGCTCTACCTGGTTGTAGTCATGTTCGGATCATTGTTTTTCCACCGTGTGTGGAAATGTTAGGTGTTTAATTATTGTGTGTTCTCTGTTTTGTCGGTGATGATGTGTCCCCTGCTGTGTCCACACACAGAGTTCAGGATGGGAGGTAGAGCTTATTGATTTTACCGTGCTTCTGGATTTACCAGTACCATGTGTGGCACAGTTTGTATTTGCAGATTTCTTTCTTCCTTCCACTAAAGAAAACTGTCTCTGGTCTTTATCTCTTTTCATGTCTCTGGTGGGCCCCACTTCGCCTGCGTGTGGCCTGTGCTCTCTGGATGTTTTCCTGGTGAGTGCACAGAGATGAACTTTGGTTACTTAAGCTGTTTCATCACACTCTGAGATTCACTGTCTCTAACACACTTATGTAAAGCCATTTCACAAGAATGGCAGAAGTCAGTGATGTTCAACCATCATTGTTGTTGCCTTAGGCACGATGTGTCTGAAACAGAGTGAAGTGATGCTGTTTGGCTTTTATGTGCCACTTAGTATTCAGTGGCTCTCCTCTCTCTTTATGTCCTCAATGTTCAGGTCACAGAGGATGTTCGGCACCTACTTCCGTGTGGGCTTCTACGGATGCCGCTTTGGTGATCTGGATGAGCAGGAGTTTGTTTACAAAGAGCCTTCAATCACCAAACTGGCTGAGATCTCACACAGACTAGAGGTGCGTCTATGTTAGAAATATTGATGATAATGACAAATATTAAGAATGTAAGATATAAATGGTAGATTTTCATGACCCAGGTCAAAGGTCACAGATTAGCAGACCACTCTTAGACTGGACCATTCTTAAATCCGGATCTGAACTATAATCTGCTTCAAATGATGCTTCTGATATGATCATTTGTCAGATTTATGTTTGGTTTCTGTTGTAGGAGTTTTACTCTGAACGATTTGGTGATGATGTGGTGGCGATCATCAAGGACTCCAACCCTGTTGACAAGAACAAGCTGGACCCCAATAAGGTCAGATAAGAACTTGTGCCATGAGGACAGAAGGTCTTTTTTTTTTTAACAAGGACACAAATATGTATTCACTTAAAATTTCTTTTATTAGTTATGAGTTATGAATTTCAGAAATTGAGTCAGATACTGACCCATGCTATGTTGATGTTCTCAGGCATACCTTCAGATCACGTATGTGGAGCCCTTCTTCGACACTTACGAGCTGAAGGAGCGCGTCACATACTTTGACAAAAACTACAACCTGCGCACATTCATGTACTGCACGCCCTTCACGCTGGACGGCCGGGCTCATGGCGACCTGCATGAGCAGTACAAACGCAAGACCATCCTCACCACCTCCCACGCCTTCCCCTACATCAAGACCCGCATCAATGTCATCCACAAAGAGGAGGTGTGGGAAACATCTGCTTCTGGGATTCGTGCATTCTTACTACATACAGCATTTTCTATTTGTAGTTCCTCTATGCTGCAGATCATTCTGATGCCGATGGAAGTGGCGATTGAGGACATGCAGAAGAAAACACAGGAACTGGCCTTCGCCACTCATCAGGACCCTGCTGACTCAAAGATGCTCCAGATGGTGCTTCAGGGTTGTGTGGGCACCACTGTGAATCAGGTAATCTTTAGAGTAAATATTTTTTTCTCAATAATATTGATTTGTTTTGTGGGTGTACATCACTGTTGTCTGTTGTATAGGGTCCACTGGAGGTGGCTCAGGTCTTCCTGTCTGAAATTCCAGAGGACCCCAAGCTCTTCCGGCATCACAATAAATTGCGTCTCTGCTTTAAAGACTTAACCAAAAGGTGGAGAGAATATTTTTATGCACATTCTTACATACAAACATGCCCACTTGTCAGTTGAAGACCTGATCTTGAGACCAAACAGATATGGCGAGGCAACAGCCAATTGGCATTGGTCACCACTATTGGTTTGAGGTGTCCCAGGGTTTAAACTTTTTTACTTTGAGCCTCAAGGCATCTGGTCTTGGGTTTGGTCGGGATTTCAGGGGTTTGGTCCTGACTCCTGCTCTGCCTGTTTTACAAAGCTCTTAAACAACTTTAATCAACTAATTCTTTACTCAGGTGTGAGGATGCTCTAAGAAAGAACAAGTCTTTGATTGGTCCAGATCAGAAAGATTACCATCGAGAACTGGAGCGGAACTACACTAAGCTTAAAGAAGCTCTGTTTCCTCTTATCAACCGCAAAATCCCTCAACTCTATAGACCACTTCCTCTGCCAACCCCGCCAACACAGAGGTAAGAGCACATACATACACATCTTCTTTAAAAATTAGGCTTTGTTTCAGATCGGGCTTATTAAAAATAAATGCACCCTGACTCTCCCAAGTTGTGTAGCAGCCAGCCAATCAGAATGGAACTTCTGGGTCATTTTTCTGTTTTGGTTGAAGCCAATACATACAGTTGAGAGCTGAGATCCATGACCCAGACCCGAAGAAAAACAATTTTAAAAACCAGAATTTTAAGCAGAGTGGATTTATCAATTCTTGCTTTTCTTCACAGGAATTCTCTTAGTCGACCCAGTTTTCGGCGGGTGGATTGCTGAGGTGTGGCGGAGCTGAGCATGGGCGGATGTAGAGCCAGACATGATCTGTCACTCCACCATGTCACACCCCCACCCACACACACTAACACACTGCACATTCTTCTCTCATGTACAAGCACCCTGAGCCAGTTTCTCCAGCTCTCTCCCCCTGGGTGACTGAGGGAGCTTGAGTCTGTTTATTCTGAGAGGTTATCTGCTGTAAACATAATCATTATGTTGGTCATGGGCAAAGCAGCATAGCTGGTCAGAGTAGTCATTAGTAGGGAAGTTAGTTCTTGCTCAACTTTGGAGGTAATTTTAGGTTCTAGCCAGCACACGGACATTTAGATACTCCTCTGAACTTCCTCCTCCTGTTTGTTTGTGCTGTCTTTCTCCGTCTTGTGTGTTTGTGTGAGAACAAGAGAGAAAACAGCCACAGTTCTTTCAGGCATTTATGTGTGGTCACAGAAATCCTTGTAGCGCTGTTTGATGTATTCGCTTGCACTCACTGGATTAAACCATTAGTGCAGCTTTATGTCTTTTTAAAGACTGACCACTGACAGGCAGAACCCATAAACTGGCTCACTTTGAGAAGATTTGAGCATTTTATCCATCAATCTGACACAAGACAGCATATTTCTTTATGTAGACTGTTTTTAAAACATATTCTGCTGTTGGCTCAAAAGCTGAATTTGTTTCAAGACTATAGAATGATTCTGGGAAATTCACTATACATTCTTTTAGACTTTATGTAGCAGATGAAGAGAAAAAACATAAGGCATTAATATAGTCATTAACTGTGGAAAACCTCCCAAAGTGCACTAACAAAAAAGCACACAAAATTTCTGCACTGACTGCTATGAATTTTTACTGCCACTGCAGCACTGGATTTTTAGGCACATGCAGTGTCAATGTTATATTATATCCACAGAAATGTAATGTATACTTTTTGTTTTGCACAAGTATGCAAGCTGGAAAAAGGATTTAGATGTAAGCATTTTGTGAAGTTAAAGGAAAATTGTTTTTTGAATGTAGATACTGCCCTGAACTAGCAATACTTTGCCTGCCTATCAGCCATAGTTTAACTGCTGTGTTAATCTGTCTTGCACTATTCTCATGTTTTATAGTGACCTCTACTGCCTATCTTGACTGTACTGTGCAAATTGCTGATCTTAAATACTGTATTTTTAATAACCAAAATGTTTTTATTTATTCATGTAAGTTTGTCTTTTCTATTTTCACTTTTTGTATTAAAAGAAATTGCTCCTAAATTTATGTTTTTAATTACAGCATGCTGTTAATCTTAATCTCAATGCTGTTATCTTCATTTGAAACATATGTCAGATGCTTAAACGCTCGGACCCTGGTTTCTTTTCACGTACTGCTTCAATAGATCGCATCACTACTTGATCATTGTCTGCTGTGCCAAACCAACCTCCATCTGGTCAACGTTTCTTTAAATGTAACGAGATAGAAAAAAGTGCGCTTGTCCATCTGCCACCTAATAACAAACTAATATTACCCTAATGTCGCTGCAATATGGCAGATGCATAACCGCTTTATTTCAATAGGTCGGTCTGTATCGAGCTCTTGTAGCGGTAACCATGATGTCAGGGCGTTATGACGTCATGCCCCCTAGCGTGTCAAAGAAACCTGAACGATAAACTGCTGCCGAGCGCTGTTTTTTTTCAAATTACATTTTGCAGGGCAGCATAGCTTTTTGGGCATATCTTATACATTAGAATATTTATATAACATCAAAATATATTTATATTTGTATATAGGTTTATTCAATTTTTAATAATTATGACCAGGCATGGGAAGTTGTCGCTTCCTTTGCCATGTATTTTGAAAAGCTTTGGAAAAATACAATAAAATTTAAATAAATAAAAATAAAAAGTGCAAATATTTAATAAGGCTTATGGAATATGTGGATAAATCTGTTGGCTCTTTAAGAGCAGAGGGAGGAGGGGTTCGCTTCATGATTTGGCTGCAGTGTTTTTGTGTCTGTCAGTGAGACCGCTGGCCTTATCGACTGAGGGACTGGAAGGGGGTAGGTAAAAATACGTGTTTTAGGTTAACTTTGTGCTTTTTTATTTATTTGTTACCGCATGAAATTATATATTGTAAATGTATGTTGCCGTTTTTCCATTTGTGGTCATGGTTGTGATGCTACAGTCTTTGTGCTGCTCGGTTTTACCTTGAGTTTCAAAGTAACGGGACCAGGATGGGGAATCACAATTCAAAACGGACTTAATTCACCCTTTGCTATTATGTGACCTAATGCTGGAGGTAGTGGTGTATTCTTTTGAAAAGCAGCATCCGTGTTATATCGGTCAATATGGGACCATTATTACCATATGGCATCTCATCATGGAAAACGCGCACAATACCTTTAAGGAGTACGTTAGTGTAAGAGTTCAGATAAACCCCGGAAAAAATTGATTAAAATTGATTTTTGTAGCTAATCTGACATTAAAAATAAACATTTAAATTAAAGATGTCTATTTGCGTGCCGAGAAAATAGGGGCTCGCTTTATAGGGGAAATAGGTATGGAAAAGCAGCTTTTTGAATTTTATCTGTGAAAATTACTCTTGCACTCATATTTACATGGGCTTAATCAGAAGGATTGTTAAATGAGTGCTAATGGCGGTTTGGGGTAAATTCTTGATGAAACCAAAGCCTGTGACTGCTGTGACTCGGGGGAGAGGGTGGGACTGCTGGAGTTTTCATGACTTCCAGATGTGCATCACTACGCAGCAGTGGGTTTGAATTCACGGGATTCGTCCTCCTTTAATTTGGCCGACCAGAAATGGTTAAGTTTAACACATGCGCTTGGTTGTTTTCTTACACTGTTTGTGCAAGTATGATTTTAACTACTACATAAAGAGTAACTCCCTAAATATCATACTATTGTTAACGACGTATGAAAAAGAATGGAAAGATAAATATTCGGCTTAGTTCAAGGTTTCATTGTTCTAGAAAAACGTATATTACAATATTTTGTTTGCTATATGGATGCATTTTTGTTTACACAAAAGCAAATTCCCTTTAGTATTGTAAGTCGATGTGTGCCTTAAAAGTAAATTTTATATGTAACCGTTTTGTTTTGGGAGTTGTTTATATTATTTTTCGACCACAATATATTTATGACAATTAAAAGCTAGTGTAGATTGTAAAGCTGTCACAATACTCGCTCAGATATTATTATGCGGTCACTGCGCGTCACAAGCGCGCGGCGGTGGGATGCATGTCGTTTGGCGCGAGGGGTGAAGTCGTGGAATTCCTCGCGCAGGAATGCGGCCATTTGTACGACGGGCGACACGCTGGGCGTTTCAATGTTGTTTGCAAGACTAATGAAATTAAGCCACATGCCTGCGTGAATCTCTCTCAAACGCTTTTAATGTGTGGTAACTGTTGATGTCTCTCAGCGTCTAACTTAATGACTGACATCCTCAAGATCTCAGTTGTTTCTCCTAGACGACAATGAGATGAATTGGGAGAGTAACTTAAGACTTCTTCTTAAGTTTCCTGTAATCTTAAATGTTTTAAACTTTGCTTAGATTTGTCAAGATAGATCTGCAATCAAAAGTCAGAGATTTGAACTTGAACTTAAACATTTCAACAAATACTTCCAAAATCAAATCATCTATGTTTTCAACATTAGATGGACAGTTTTAAATCTCTATGCTCTTACGGTACATCAGCAGTTGTCTTTTTCTAAAGAATTTTCAGAGAAACATGTTATTACTAGAGACAATGTTATTACTGAGAACTCCTTTAAGTCTCATGAACTGAAAGAGCATCTTCTGGGCCTATATGACAGTGATCTTTGAAAAAATTAATCTGTTTTCTGGAATGTCATGTTCGCTCTACCTTACTCTATGCAGCAGGCATTATTCTGTGTGATGGGTGTGTAAATCTGTCAGCAATCAGCAATAATCAGGGGCACAAAGAGTCACCATCATCCCATTCATTCAGCAATAGTTTCTAACTGGCTTTGGTTCATTGGACCCAAGGTGCTCATTTAATAGGTGTTCTATGGTCATATTTAAAAAGCAAGAAATGAATACTACAAGAGTTTCATGTTTATCAGAGATCCTGTCACTTCTGCATGCATTCCTGCCATATGTGCCTTGTCGTTTTGCCATTTAGTGATCCCAGAAATCAGAGAACATTATCTTTCCACAAAGACCTAAAGTCTAATCCTATTAAGACATTAAACAGAAAAGGGAGGATGGAAATTTTAGAACAGACATGAGTCCCCAGAGTGAAGGTGTGTCTAAAGTGTTTGTCTGTTCCATGTGTGAGACGTGTTCTGAGGTGGGTGCTGCTGGCTGCCATGATCACCTAATCTATAAATGGTCAATGAGCTCATTTGCAAAAGCTGTGCCCAGAGTTTTGAACACACTGTTCTTCCATGTACTGGTTTGCATGGTCATAGTTTTAAGAAAACCTTTGGATTCAGCCCTGTCAGTGTAATATTTTAGAGAGAGCTTGTATGATAGTTACTCTGGAAAAGTTTTGGTTTCCACTTGAATAGGCTGGAACCTGTAAATGTCCCCCTGCCTAGTCTTGAAATCTGCTTTTCTTTTTTGTTTACATTACTAAGCAGAGTCTGACTGAAATCCTCCCCCCTTCACAGCTGTTCCAACCGCAGTGATGCATTGGCACCCCTTGAACACTCGTGACCTTATTGCTGTCATATGACACTACACTTACAACACGCCCTTTTCTTCTTCTGAACTTTCAGAGGTTTAAACTCTTTGCTGCTACTCATGCCTAAATCTCAATTTTCACAGGAATTTGCCTTTAATTCTTTTTTGAAGGGGTAAATTTGGATGTCTGTGGTGATTCCTGTTGCCTAACTCCACCCTGCAAGCCATTTCCTCTCGGAGGTCGACACAATGACCAGTGGCGGTGCGGTGTGTGTTTGTTCTTCTCCTGCTATGGTCGTAACATGAGCGGGACTCGAGAAAGGCCCCTCCCAGGGCCTTGAGCTTTGGCTTCAGCCCATTCTGTTTCTGTAGACGCAGTATTTTTCTCCATACTGCTCCCTAATGTAAAAAACAGCACCATATGTGCTGGGCATTATGACTTCAGGAAAAGAACAGTTTCCAGCTTGGGTCATAATTTCTAAGGTCTTGTCTGAAACACTAGCCTGAAGAAACCTAACAGGTCCGTTACATAACATCTCAGAAGTACAGTCAGAGGCAAAAACGTCCTGAGAAGAACTTGTGGCCCAAATGGTCAGCAAACTAGAAACTTATCCCCATCATTCATGGCGTTGTGAACATTTGTTGTGTAGATCACTCATTCTTCTGTGATTAGTTATCAACAAGATCTGTTATCACTGCAACAGCTTTGGCCCACCAATGGAGATATTCCCACCAGAGCAGCAGTTTCTTTCATATTCCTCACCTTCACATCATATTTTTATTTCTACAAACATTGTGTATGATGAAAGGAATGTAAAAACATATGTAGGCCTACATATATTAGTTCAACCATCAGGACTACAAGTTGTTGAATTATTTGACTTCCTTACTTCAATGACACAGTTCAAAGTCCTTTAAACCTGTGCAGAGACTCTGTTGTGATCACAGCATTATTCAACACTTAGCCCTGAGATTTAGCAAAGATTTCCTAAGCCTCATCTTCTCCTGCTGTACTTATTTTGCAGCATATGGTCAGCAAAGAAAGCAAAACCTAAAGCCAATGGTATTTGCTATGACTCACACTGGGACTTACTCTGAAAACAGCGTGGAGAACTGTCTCGCTGTGAAAGTATTTTTGCTGTAGACACTTCCATTTAAATATCACCCTTTGCTTTTTTTAACTTCTCTTTGTGTCTTTCCTTTCATTTTTTAGACCTACACCCTTTTGTCTCCCTCTTCTTTCTTTCCTTCCTGCACAGTTTTTTCTCTTTTTTAAGTGTTTCTTTCTTTGTCTCTCTCTCTCTTTCCCTCTATAATCCCTCCTTAATTTTTTGTCTATCCCTCTCCCCGGCTGGGAGGAAGTAACCGACTCATTTCTGGGTCTTTGGGGAATCACAGCTCCCTTCCTGTAACTCTTTTCTGAACCTGAACTTATACACTGTACATAGACACTCACACACTTAATTAATGGACCATTACCCCCACAACTACCCTCATGCAGTTAAGAGCACAGTATCATTCGTCACTTAAAAGGTTGTGAACTTTTGTAAAGTAATTACTTGACAGCATACACTATGGCTTCATGTGTGGTTGAAAAGGGGCATTTGTATTTATTTTTTGTTTGTTTGTTTTTGACATAATTCTGTAGTCGTAAATCTCTTTTCTCGACTACCATTAACCTAATTCTCTGTCTCTCTCTCTTTCTACAGACAGATAGATACTGTAATGTAAAAAAATGAGATATCACAATCATTCACTACATGTCTTAAATCAGTGTTAAATATATCCATAAAAACATAACAGCTTATGATTACGTTAAGGCCTGTCCCTTTTTGTTTTCCAAAAAGAATATGACTTTCTCAGCAGTGGGCAAACAAGAACCATTACGTGTGTTTTAAAGGCAATCTTTCTTTCTCTCTTCTGTCTGCTCCTCCCAGCTCTATATTAAAACCAGCTGTGGAGTTCAGAGCTGGATGAATGGCTCTTTGTGATTTGGCTGTCACTCCTGCATAAAGCTCTGTTTCTTTCTCCCTCTAGATAGGGGCATGACAAAAGTTTTAGAACAATGTAACCTAATGTTCCCATTTGACATTAGATTCTCAGTAAAAACATTTTATCACTGAGACTGCAGAAATGCATTTTTAATACTGCACTGTAGAAGAAGTGCACCTGACACTTCAGATGGTGGATGATAAGATGGAACTTTTGATAACCAAAAATCGAATTCTATGAAAAAAGGTGTGAATTTTTAAAGAGGTTTTAAACCAGTACACATAGTAGATTGGTTAGGAAAGTCCTGGTTTTGAGAGCTCTTTGAGGTGTTGTAGGGCTTGTGGAGGTCTGTGATGGTTTGAAATGTTTGTGAGGGTTCTGGGTGTCTTGTTTCTGGTGTCCAGCAGGGTTATTTCTTTTTCTCTTGGTTTAAGGTGACTCAGAAGCACTCTCAACCAAAACAATGCTCACAGTGCAGAGGTTTCCCAGGCTCAGAGGGATTTGCCAAGTAACATGTTGTTGAGGGAGAAGGGGGTGTGCCGTGGTGGTAAGCAATGATGATGGAGAGCCAAGACGCGTTAGTCTCTCACAGAAGAATTTTTTTGGAGCAAGAGTCATGAGGAGTGGCTTCTCTGGTGTTTGAAACGACCATCTAAAATCAAGGGTGTGGCTAAAATAATGCGAAGAATCCACCAATGTTAGTCATAATTTGAGCCACTCTCTAAACAAATTGTCATTTTTTTCCCTTTCAGGATTTAGGTGGCACCGTTGAGAGAGACGTAGGATTTGAGGAGGGTGGAGAACCTGAGCGAGGAGGTTGGGGAAGAGAGACCATCATTGCAGCACAGTGAGTTGTTTATCAGTTGTTTAGCAAGAGTCTGACAGCTATCTTTAGACAAGATACAAATTGCACAATTGGTTCAAGGAGTCAATTTATTTCTAGTTTTTAGATAAGAACCTCAGCTTTCATGATATAGCCAAGAAAAATGAAGCACCATGTTCATAATGAACCTTGAATTTCACACACTGATAAAGCAACCTTTGAACATCACAGAGTATCAAAACCAGCCACCCCTTAACTTTTATCACTCCCACAGAAACTAATGATCAGACGTTCTCCTTGACATATTTTTATATGACACAAGGTTAGAGGAATTCTATTTTCTGTTTCAAGTTTTAATCTGGCCTCCTTAAAAAACATGACAAAGTATGTGTACAAGCAAATTTAAAACTAAATTTCAGCAAGATTCTCTACATCCTCTTTCCCCTTGATTGCTAATCTTAATAATTTGGCGGTGGGTGGGAAGGGGCCCTGGAGGCAGGAGATGTTAACTTCCGCTGTTCTGGAATGTAAAGCAAGGGGTGTTTCTGGAGAGGTACCATGAGAGGGGCATGAGTTTAGGGCAACACATTCCTTCCAGAGAAGGCTAGAGACTGGCTGTGCTGGAAAGGTCTGTAGACATGCCACTGAGAAATGGCAGAGGGCTGATGGGGGGGCAGCACACTGTGCTCTGTTCTCTGTCATTTGAATGAAACACTGTTTATGAGCGAACAAAGAGGGTGGAAGGTCACCACCACACATGCACACATGCCTTTGTAAAGGAGTGGTCAGTGCAGCCTTGTTCTTGAGCAGGAGAGAGTGGACATTGTGGGCTGGGAAAAGGGATTGTTCTGGGACATGAGGCACAGTGTTGAAGAGAAGATGCAAGAGCAGTACAAAAATTATATTTTGCATCTTCTGAAGAAACTGTGAATGGTGCATTGCCATCACAATGCTAGAGTGCAGTGGGTGAAGGTGTTGCTATCTGATTACTAAGGTGTTGTGGTTTGTAACGTTGCTATGTGGTTTCTAGCATATTTTAGGTGTTTTTATCATGTTTAGCATGCATTTGTTTGGGCTTTGCTAGATCAAAAGATTCCACCTCATATTTAGGCACCTGAATATCAACGAGACGTCTCTTTAAACGTCTTTAATTTAAGTTTTTTAAATTCAAGGACATTTGCCCACCCGGCAAAAGAACAAAGTTTGATCACACAGAGTCAAAAAGCTGCATAGTTTGGTGCATGGTTTGGTGCTGCATGCTTTTACTTAAACATCAGTGTGTCCTAAACTGTTTATGTCCAAATGTTTGATCCTGAAGGTCAGGGGTCTGTTCAGATCTCTAACCCTAGACAGGAGAATAGCACCAGTGATTCTTGCCTTATCACAATATCTGAAAGAACAGAACAGCATAGACTTGAAGAGGGAAAGTGTCTTTATGAGATGCAGAGACAGTGAGAACAGTTTGGTTGTTATTGCTCAGGGATGTTTGTTATGCTGTGTGCCTTTAAAGCTGTGTGTCTCTAATTATGGCTCATCAGCTGTCCCCCTGTCAACACTCCACAGCACTGACGCTTTTCACACGTACACACACACACAATGTTTTATGTGCACATTCCATAGATGTAATAATTTTTATACTGTACAAATTGTATATTCCATTCCCCCACACTAACCCTACCCATAAACCTACCATCACAGAAACTTTCTGCTATTTTAGATTGTCAAAAAAAAGATCATTCTGTTTGATTTATAAGCTTGTCCCCACAAAGGTCAGAATTTACTGGTCAGAAATTACTATACTTGTGGGGACATTTGGTCCCATAACGTGATGAATAACATGACATGCGCTCACATACAGACATTTACTCAAGGGCATTCAACATTCATCTTTGTGTTTATTAATTCCCCTGCCATAGCATTAATTAGCATACCATTAACTAAAGCAACTCTTTGTTGTGGGCGGTGTCATTTCTGCATTTTAAATTACTGAGAAACAGAAATGGATAATGTGAGCAAAAAACACACAGAATGGATACTCAGCAAGACAGTTCATTTTGTCAACTTTAGGTCTAAAAAATACCAAATAAGTTCAGTCAGTGTTTGCGTATGCCCTACTTTCCCTCAAACAGGCAAGAACATAAACACACTCAGAAGGTCATGAGATTAGACAGGGGGAAAGTTTTTGTGTGAGACAGCTAGGGAGAAACCATTTGTAATTATGACCCAAAATGACTAAAGAAGTCAGAAGATTTATGTAAAGCTTCACCCGAATTGAAGAACCTCCTGGGGGAATTCACTAAGAGCGAATTTGAAGATAGCATTGTTTATTAGTAGATGCAGTCTGCATTGTTTCAACACTCAGGAAGCATGCAAATCAGGTAACAGTGCAAACATGCTCCTACATTTTGTGATGAACAATACAGTATGCAGCTATATTGTACGCAACTGATCTTGCAGGTCAGTTCTTAGTGTTGGGTTGTGAAGGGTTTAGAGGACTAGTGTGATCTGTTGTACTTTACTGGTGCTGTACAACATCACTCCACTTTACAACACCACTCTGCTGTGGTCCAAGCATCTGAATCTGCCTCAGAATTTAAAATGCTGAAAATGTGCTTGGCTACACTTCACACCTGGATGTTTGCTTGGTTATATGTCATTATAGACAATGTATACAAATATTACTTAGGAAAGTTTTTTTTAATATAGGGAAGCTACAATTAGCCTAATTTGCATAAAATGGATAACATTAGGCCAGTTTGCACTAAAAGAAATGAGTTACTGGTATTTCAGTGCATTTAGCATCAAATTACACTGTATTGTTGGTGGTCAGTGTGTAAGACTGCACTCCAATACTGTACAAAAAAAATGTCTCAACTGTTGCGTAGACACTCTTCTGTTTTCTAATATGCTGTGAATGTTGGGAGCGGAGATAACCCAGGTCATTGCCAGCTCTCAGATTGCTTAAGCACACAGCACCCCCACCCACACTAACTAATGACCTAGAAAGTTAATCTTTGGCAAATAGGCACAGTGGCAGAGAAGGATGCAATGTGGATAAAGAAGGAGCCCAAAAAACAGCCCAACAACACATGATGAAGAGACAGAAACAGCGTGAGAGTAACACCCATACTCTGACTGCATCCGTTTCGTTTTACCTAATTGATTTAAGGCTGGAATGCTTTGCTTCAGTTGAAACGGTTTGAAACAGGAAGAAGGAAGAGCAGTCAGCTGCTATCTCCTGATCATCAGCTGACATTATGAGGAAAAAATAAGGGAGGGAAAAGGAGATAGAAATCCTGGAAAAACTGTGGGAGAGAAGGAGCGAGTGATAGTGCCTGTGTCTGTCTTTTTGCAGTACCTCAGTTCTGAGAACCACAAAGAGAGTATTCAGATGATTCCTAATAAGGCTGTAACTAGAAGCTCTTTCTCCTGTTGCTGACTGCCAGGGAACTTTCCCCTTTTTTTCTCTCCTTCAAACAAGAGAACCAGAAACAAACAGGCAAACTATCACAGAGAATCAAGCAGGGTACAAGTTAAAAGGTGTGATCCCCCCACCCCAGTCCCAAAGGAAGTCAAAATACAAAGTTTGGTACTGAGGGTCCTAACAGTACATACTTTTAAGACTCAAACACAAAAGCCACTCTATGTAAGGCTATGTACAGTTTATCTTTAACATAGTTAGCAACTGTCTGACTGTAGCAGAAGATATTTTGAATTGTGTGAGATGAACCTCAACAGTTACAGTATCATTCTTGTCTAGGAAGGACTGGCTGGTGAAAGATAATCATGGCTCAGGTGCTACATATGGACTCCAGTTTTCCAGGTATCATCCCAACTCGCAAACTATACATACTGTAAAATTTACATACTACATTAACCTTTTGTTACACTAACCCTACTTCACCTTCACTAAAATGTTTGTTTAGAGAAGTCCTAAGAAACTAATTAGCAAAGTTAAGGCTTAAGATGGCTCACAGTTAATTATTTTCTCTCTTGCCTGATTCAGAGATTAGACTGAGATTTCCTTTAGTTTAAAGCTGTTTCCCCTGTCCTTAGGGAAGATTAACCCCCCAGCTCCCCCCTTGCATGGAAAGGATCAAGAGGCTCCGTACTCTGTAGAGACCCCCTATGGTTATCATCTGGACCTGGACTTCCTCAAGTACGTCAATGATATTGAGAAGGGCAACACTATTAAGAAGGTGCCAATACAGCGTCGCCCACGGTATGGCTCTCTTCCACGTGGCTACGGCTACACAGGCTCCTGGTGGACCTCCACAGAGTCTTTGTGCTCCAATGCCAGCATAGACAGCCGTCACTCATCATACTCATACTGCGCGCCCGGCTTCCACAGCTCACAGCGGCCAAACTTCAGTGCGGCCCGTGTGGAGAAGACCTTGTTGGATGCTCGTCGAAAGCTGGAGGAGGAAAAGGATGGCCGTCAATTCTCTAGCCTGTGCAGCATGCACAACAGTGTGGCTGGCTCCAACACCTCTCTGTCCAGTGCACACAGCTTCAATCGTGCCCAGGGAGGTGGGTCCTATACGCCAATGAGCTCTGGCTTGTCCACGCCTGTCTCACCCACTCCTGCCCATTTGCAGCATGTACGGGAACAGATGGCTGTTGCCCTAAGGAAAATCCGAGAATTGGAAGATCAGGTGAAGACCATTCCAGTGCTGCAAGTGAAGATCTCTGTGCTTCAGGAGGAGAAGAGGCAGCTTAGTGTCCAGCTCAAGAGCCAGAAATTCCTGGGTCACACGCTGGGGTTCGGTCGGAGTCGTCCACGTGGAGAACTGTACATTGACATACCAGAAGAGGAGGTGGCAAATGGAGCAGGGGCCACAAACAGAGCTGCAGGTAGCCTTTCACCAACTACACCAGGGTCCCTCCAGGATTCTGGCTGTGAAATTGAAGAGACTGTAATTGTAGGTGGAGCACGTCCAGGTGCAAGAAGAGAGGTGCGAACCATCGGTGTGGGATCAGAGGTGGGGGAGAGGGGCTGTTGTCATGTAGGTGTGGGTGTACGAGAGGAGGACTTGGGGCTACTGCCTGAAACTGAAGCTCTCAAGACTAAGGTGGGGCTTTTAGAAGTTCAGCTGAGGAAAACTATGCAGGAGCTCCAGAGCGCTCAGCAGCAAGTAGAAGCAGCTCAGAGAGAGAAGCAGACTCTTCCCCTTCAGGTTGACCATGCGGTAAAAGCCACCAGTCTAGGCTGGCAGGAGCAGCATGGTCAAGCTGGTGCAGGCCTGCACACTGTTGTCAGTTTTACCCAGCAGCCACATCAGAAGAGGACAGTGGGGATCCAAGTGTACACTTTGGAGCAGCCCACAGTGGTCGGTGTGGGGACACTGCTGAGGGCCCAGGGCTACAGTTACCCTTCCCAGGCTCTGCCTGTAGGTGCACTGGAGGGGCCCCACCAACGACATGCAGAGTCCCTAGCAGCAGAAGGTGCATTTGAAATAACATTAAAGGATTTTAGTTGTTAGCATGTGAATACAGATGAGACATATGTATACAATTCGAAAAGAAATAGCTTATCTGCCATTATTTACTCTAAAGGAGATACAGAATACTCATGCTGCTCTTTGCCATACTATAAAAATCTATAGTAATGGACACTTAATGTCCTACAACATTAACTTTTATTGTTCTCCTGTGTGTGTTCACATACTGTTAAGTCAGAAAGTCATATGTATTTGGAACAACATGAGATTAAGTAAAATATGGCAGAATTTGAATTTTCAAATAATTCATTGTAATTACTTAAGAAATTATTGTTTTAAATTTATTTTAGCAGTAGGTCCAATTGTTTTCTTTCTGTTTGCCCTTAGAATCCCCACGTGAGTTTCCAATTGCAATAAGCTCTAAGCAGGTGCGAGAGGTCCTGAGGAGTGAAGTTTCCAAATCAGTGCCAGTAACCAACCAGTCAGCCACCATGGAGACAAAGTGCAGCCAAGTAGCTCCTGTCTGCCAGCGGCTAAAAGAGGGAGAGATTAACCAGAAACCAGCTGAAGAAGCCATTCAAACAGATGCAAAAAAAACAGGTTTTCTTTGTTTGCTTTAAATATCTGGCAATAACAGTGAGCTTGTCATTTTCCACATATTTCTTACAATCTTCAGACATTTATTTTCAACTGATGATACTTATTCTGGCTTTGATATCTATTTTTTAGCCTCCCCTCAGTCCACCCTGAGGTCAATCATAAAGAGAAAGGCAGATGGGGAATCTGGATCTCCATACACTAAAAAGAACCTGCAGTTCATAGGAGTTAATGGAGGGTAAATGCAGAATTCTGCTTACATTGTTAAAATGTCTTTAACTCTATAATTATTGTTAATTAAGTGTTTAATTAAAAGGCCTGTATTACCTAAAGAGAGAGCTATGTGTTGGCGTCCTAGATCTTGTGAAATGGTTGTTTTGCCCAGCTAAGGCAAGACCTCCGGAAAGCATTTAATTTTAAATATGTGACCCATTCTGGCAAAATGAGTCACAATTAGCAAATTTTCTAATTTTTCTTGTCATTTTCACATTTTCCATTAAAAAACTTTAAAATGATGTATGATTTGTTGGAATCAGAAAAAAATGAATGAGCTACACCTGTCTGAAGCAAGTCGTCAAAAATAGAAAAAAATAGAAATTTTTTATGGATCATTAAAAGATTTAGGAAGGTTTACCTCTCAAAAACATACAAATAAAGATAATTATAGATGTTTATCTGCTGTTTGGAGCCTTGGGATCACTAGACATGGGCTTAATCAATTCATTTTTGTGAAAACATCATAGCTCAAAAATGTACATCTTTCACTTTTTTTGCCTGTAACTTAATTAGCCTGTGCACATTATGACTCATTTTGTCAGCACAGGTCACATATAAAAACTGATAACTCAAATCTGGACAATTTGGATTCTGAGCCAATCACCCGAGGCATAGAATGTAACTGTTCAGAGGCACAAAGAAATTATGTCATGACAATATTGTTTAGCTGCTGGCACCACAAAAATGTGCACAATATTGAAAATGTCTCCATTTTTATGTCTCTTCATGTAATCCTGACTGACTTAATGATGGGGATATCAGATCTCTGTGTGGACCATGCCATCTCTTGTTAAAAAATATAAAATTTTTGAAAAAAAAAAAATTTTAAAAAAAAGTGTTATTATAAAAAAAAAAAAAAAAAAAAAACACTTTTGAGAACTACTTTTGAATGGTCATCTGTAAAAAATACATCAGTGCAAAATAGTGTAGTAATGTCTATGCTAACCAGACCATGCTAAACAATATTGACTGAAGTATTACTTATATTTGTTTTTTTTAGAAAACTGTGGACAATTGGGATCAATTCCATTAGATCCAAGCATGTGCATTTATAAAAATAACCTGGTAAATATTGTGCCCTGCAGGTATGAGTCGACATCCTCTGAAGACAGCAGTTCGGAAAGTTCAGAAGAGGAGAGTGACGCAAGCGAATACCATGAGACTACAGAGAAACTACCTGAATCTGTAGCACATCCGCCCCAGATGACGTCCTGCAGTGCTGCTGCTCCCATCTGTGGGACAGCAGCTGCCCAAACACTGCAGCACTGCACTGCCCAGTCACCAGCCAATGACACTGCAACACAGAAAAGCACCAGCCAATCGCATGCCACGGATGCTGTTACCCAGCAACAGATTACCCAATCACCAGCAGCAGAGGCAAACACACAGCACTGGGCAAGCCAATCATCAGTTACTACCATTGCCACAGAGGCACAATCCCTTCATCAAGGGCATACCTCTCACAGCACTGCCACTTTTCTCCAACAAAACTCTGCCCAGTTACCAGCCACCAGCAATGTAGCAAAACAAGTCGTCGTCCAATCCAAAGCCACAGATTTAAATGCTCAGCAAAGTCTCACTCAGCCAGAGGTGTCAGGCTTTGCCACTCAGCAGGTAATCACTCAATCACAATCCACTGGTGCCAAACCTCAGCAAGATGCAAGCCAATCAAAAACCACTGACCTCACTGCCCAGCAAGGAGCTACACAGACACAATCTACTGATGCTTCAGCACAACAGGACACAGCCATATCTGACGCAGCTGTAAGTCCAAGCCCTACTCCAGTTAGCAAGTAAGTTCAAACCCAAGTGGCACAAGCTATTACAAGAGTTTTGTTACATAGGCTGGCTATGAATGTTGAGGGATAAACAAATAAAAATATTTGTTTTATTTAGACTGGAGTTAAGTGGCAGTCTCATGGTAGCTCTCCATAACTTGCAGAAAGCCCTCAATGAACCAAATGCATTCAGCCATCAAGAAGCGGTACGTTCTTCAGTTGTGAAAAGCCAAAATGTTTTTACATTTGTAAATAACAGATGGTAGTTTCTGCCACTAATTAAATCTGTAAGATATTCAGGTCACTTAAAAGTGAAGTGTGCAATTATTGTAAATAGAACAAGAAAAACTTTCTTGAGAGGAAGTGACGTGCAGGCCAAATATGGTGACCCATACTCAGAATTTGTCCTCTGCATTTAACCCATCCAAGTCAGTGCACATACATTAGTAATAACTAGTGAACACACACACACCCTGAGCCATTTACTGCAGCATCTGGGGAGCAACTGGGGTAATGTGCCTTGCTCGAGGGCACCTTAGTTGTTTCCTGACGGCTTTGGGAATCAAACCCGCAACCCGAGTTTCAAGTTAGACTAACCATTAGGCCACAACTGCCGCTCAGTTCTTTTATACCAGTATAATATTTAGAGACAGCTATAAGAG
The DNA here is from genome assembly GCA_036877525.1 of Chromobotia macracanthus. Lineage (NCBI taxonomy): Eukaryota > Metazoa > Chordata > Actinopteri > Cypriniformes > Botiidae > Chromobotia > Chromobotia macracanthus. Next base: position 1,722,079 of record JAZGTH010000115.1, read on the forward strand.
ACATTGAAATTTACAGTATTTGAAATGCTGGAGGTTAGCATTTTCACAAGTTATAGATTTTACTCTATCACTCACATTTTCTTCAGAAATTTAAAAAAATTGAATAATTTTAAAATTAAATTCTAGTGCCACAGAAATGATACACTTCACCTTTAAAATAATAAAGCAGCTAAACACGTCTGTTTACTGTACCTGTTGTACTAAAATCCATGTCTGTGTCACAGAGAACAGCCTACACCACAGTGTTGCAGGAGTGGCTAAGAGTATCCTGTCATAAGGCTGCTGACACTGCAGTGGTCAAGGCATACATGGACACTTTCTCCTCCATTTCCCCACAGCTACTGGAGTTTGTCATTAACATGGCAGATGGCAATGGCAACACAGCTCTGCACTACACTGTCTCGCACTCTAACTTTCCTGTAGTCAAACTACTGCTGGATACTGGTTAGTGACCCTTGCTACATCTCTGAGCATAGCTGGAACCTTGTTTTAGGTGCTATGAAAATTTAATGGTGTGCTGGTGGACATTTCAAAACTAGCCTGTTTCATTTCCTTATCCACGACTCACCAATAGAGAGCATTTAACATTTTGCCATAAAAACCAACAATCCTGGTCTAGAAAGCTACATTTACAAGTAGGAATAATTCTGATGCTATGGACAGGATGAAAGACATTTAAAAGGTTAAACATGGGTTAAACATTTCCTGTTTCCTTGTTCACTGTTCCTGCTGTTAATATTATAACATTAATATTAAACACAAATATTTTAATACAGAAGTCATGTTAATGGAACATTTCTTTTGTGTTCGTGGTTTTAAATATTTGTGTGATAAAAATAAGCTCTGCATGCTTTCTTTAGCATGTGAGTGCCATATCTGTACCTCTTGTCTATCAGCTGTTCTTGTTGCACAGGTCTCTGTAATGCTGACAAGCAGAACAAGGCAGGTTACACAGCTATCATGTTGACAGCTCTGGCTGCCTTTAACTCCGACAGTGACCTTCAAACCGTCTTACAGCTGCTCCGCACCGGCGACGTCAATGCCAAAGCCAGCCAGGTGCGCCTCCCTCTGGCCACTTAGTATACTACCCTAGAAAAAATGTAGCAATCACTCATTTACATTTATGCATTTGACAGACACCTATATCCAATTATTACTGTAATAATTATGTCATATAATGTAATAATTATAAATTATTCTTTATACCAGTTTTGTTAGTGCCACCTTCTGACGACTGCTTCTGGATTACTGTGCTGAAAAAACTGTAGCATTCTGTTTTTGTTGCAGGCAGGGCAAACCGCACTGATGCTGGCGGTCAGTCACGGCAGAGGTGACATGGTGAAAGCGCTGCTGTCCTGTGGAGCTCAGGTGAACCTGCGTGATGATGATGGGTCTACAGCACTCATGTGCGCTTGTGAGCATGGACATGTGGATATTGTGCGGCAGCTGCTGTCCATACCAGGATGTGATGCCACGCTCACTGATAATGTGATTAGCTTATTTCTTCTAATTCAGTTTTTTTAATTTCCCCTCATGCAATTCTGTCTTTGTTTATTTTTTTGCAAATTTTGCTGCGTTGCTGAGTTGCAGCCATCATTCCATATTGAATAAAAAAATGTTTATATTCAGATTCTGAATCTTATTTGAATTGTAAGTGAGGTAGCAAATAGAATTCAATATTGTGATTTAAATTTAATTAGATTGATTTTATGGTTTGTTTTGCTTTTCCAAAGGATGGCAGCACAGCTCTGTCTATTGCACTGGAGGCCAGTCAGAACGACATTGCTGTGCTTCTGTATGCACACCTCAATTTTGCAAAGCCACCTTCTCCTGTAAGTACTCTTGCTGCATTAACATGTCCAGTACTACACATAGTATTACATTACACAGTCCTGTCTTTTTCCTGTCCTGTCCATTTTCTGATGTGACTAAATTAGTTTTATACCTTTTTGTTTTCAACAGGTGTCACCAAAGTCTCCAATCTTGGGATCTTCTCCACCGTCTTCTGAAATGAAGTGACCCTTTCAAGGATGACATGAATTGGATTTCACCATCTCCAGCAGATTTTCTCATCCATTCCACTGTGTGTGTGTGTGTGTGTGTGTCTGTATACATGTGTACAGTATGTATACCCATATGACGTTTTCTTTGCATGCACAATTGAGTGAGGTTCAAAAGATAAGTGCACCCTTAACCAGAATTTTAAGACTTTTAAATTAGCACTTGACACCATGGTTTATTGTTTGTTTGCTTTTGTAGTTTTTTTATATTGTAGTTGCACAAACAAATTTTTTTTAGAGATTTAAATTATGACAACAATAACAGCAATATCATTTATCTGAAATCTTTGTGTTCAGATGAAGCAAGTGATACATTACATATGATTACAAAAGTGCATTTATTTTTAAAACATCCAGCAATATTTAATACAATCAGCAATCATTTACTTTTTGTAAAAGGGTTATGTACACAACTAGCCAACCATGTACCTTGATCAAGTGCCCTTTTGTAGTTTTTTACAATTCACACTAAAATAAAACTAAGACATTTCTAATCGGTAAGAACAGAAGTGATCTTTGTGTATCTTTGTAATCTCTGTGTACTTTCACCAGCTGTTTTTAGATCATACATTTTAATAGACTTTGATTTTCCTTTTGTGGTAATATACTAACTTTGATTATACTGTGCAGTTGTCCTACCCAAAGGGAAACATAGTGGTTATGTCACTTCTCTAGAGGATTGGTAATGTTCTTGGTAAAATCTTTACAAGCAGTACTACACATGCAACCATATTTTACCATTTTTACTGAATAGATGCACATTGTGAGACTTCAGATAGTGTTTATAATGAAATGCTGGGCTTGTTTATCTTGTGTCAATTGTCTGGTTATGTACAGATTGTTATTATTCTAATGGACAACCATTCCACCATTGATTCTGTCACAGCCAATGCAGTATCATAGAGACTATGTAATCTTTTGAGGGTGTACCTTGTTTAGTCTGACCTGCAGAGGACAGCATGGTTTTGCCATTGTGATCATTTAAAGACTTTTAAATGATACAGTAAAGAAAAGATACAGTAATTTAGTGTATTTCAGAGTGTAAACAGTGACTTGCGTTGTAGCTTTATTGAACAAAGGCTCTCCAAAACATTTTAGATGAGCAAACAAATACATAATGAGAGCTACTATAGTTTTTGATTGCCAGTTGCAATGGTATTTAGCGAAGGTACATAAGTGCTACAAGAAGTTTATTTGGATTTAGTGAATGACACCAGATGTTGTCTAGTGAGTGGAATGAGTTGGGTGTGACTGATATGCATAGTTTGGTACTGTTCACTGAACATTTGCTGAGTAGCTGGTGGTTTTTGGGTCTAGAATGTGGGGGGATCTCAGAATTGTCTATGATGAATGTAAGATGTTTTCCAAAATGAAAATAATATATGTATCATGTCCAAAGTTTTAGTGCAAAGACTATAGAGTTTTTAACTATTTTAACTACACAAGGTTTTTGGATTTTAACATTTTAAATGGCTTTTTAAAAGAGCTTTGTTTAATTTGAAAGATAATTTGAATTTGGTTTTGTTTATCCACTTTGTACACATGATATCTTATAACCAGTTTAGTACCTAATTAATTTTATACTCTTTTGTAATGTTTTATTTAACTCTCTCTTCGAATATCTTTACATTTGTAATATTAGTTCACAGCTTCTGTATATCTTCTGGCGCATTTGCCTACCATGTACCTTTATGTACAGTGTTCACATTGAAAGTTGTTTGTTTGTTTCCCTCGTTTTTTTAAAAAAAAAAATAAATACATTTAGGCAGAAATTTGTCACTTGGAATATTTTAGTATTTAAGTGTTATTGATTTTGAAAAAATTTATCCAGTGTGCAAACTCTCCCTTTTATACGCCAGAGGGCGCAATAATACAAAAGATTTGGATTTTAACTGAGAGCCAACCACAGTTCTCAATAACAAGACCTGGCCAGGCAGTTACGGAAACTTATTTCATGCATGTATATACCAGCCTTATGTGATGTAATTAACGCATTTCGTTAACATAAAACTGTTTCATTACGTTCTGGCACCAGCATGTCCATGTTTAACTAAACATTTGTAACATTTCTAAATGATGCATGAAGACTTTTTAAATGGCTAGTTTATTTATAAATTAAATTTAGATGCGGTGTATAACAAAATTTTTTTTAAAAAAAAAAAATTATATTAAATTTTATTAAAAGTTCATTGATTTATGACTTGATTTATTCATTGTTTCTTAAACAGTTCGTTGAACAGTTTGATTCTGGATGATCCTTGTGTTGACTACTTTTGTAGTGACATTTCTTGATTGTGGTTTGCAAGTGTTTTATTAGTTTTCACTTTTTAACAAAGCACCTGTTTGATAGAATGATGTATTGAAATTTAGTTTGGGGAATTTTTTTTTTTTTTTTAAATTTAAAGGTTTTTTAAGGCCCCCCCCGGAAGGCGGAACAGGATTGTGTTATTTAATATTTGCACCTAAACTTTACTTATACTGCGATAAAGCCCTTGTTACTGCCCTGTGACAACCAGCCCCGGTATCCCCTATACAAAAATAGTTTAGAAAGTTTGCAATTTATGAACAATGAGGCAAAGTACCGTTTTGTTATTCAAGTATTTTTATTTAGTAGTAACGTTTGTAAAACGTTCCCCTAATTACTTAAGAATAACGTTTTAATATATGTTATATAACGTTAGAAAAACATTCTACTAACGTTATTGCAAGAACATTTTCGAGTTCTTTTAGAGAACGTTCGCCGGTAGCTTTGATACAGCCTAAAACCATCATCTGTTCTGTACACCATTCAGGATTAAACATACGAACATCTTGGGTTCTCAGAAAGCACATTCACAGCTTGCTTTAACAGAACAGGAAGATCACTACATCTCGACCAGTTCGTCGTAATCGAGATCAGGGCAGTGGGTGGAACTCCAGCTGAACTGCATGATAAAAAGTATTTCTGTTTCCAGACGATAAGACTTAAACCGAGTCATGCCCCTTTTATAGAGAAACTAAAGACTGGTTTGGTCAAATATTAATGTTAGTGCGTTTATCACTAGCAGGCAGTCTCTAATTAAACGTCAATATTGGCAATGTGTTTACAAATCACTGCATTTCTCCTTATAAGTGATCATAATAATATATGTGATTTAGTGTCATTGGTTCAAACACTGTTCTGTTTGAGATCCGAAAGACAACAAGCCCCTCTTATTAGCTTTAAACATCCTTAACATTAAAGTGTAAGGTGAACAACGTTTGATGAAAACACGTTGCATTGCTTTTTGTTTAGGGTATCAGATATCTCATTGTAACATTCATTGTATTCATTTTAAAAGTTACTATTATTTTTAGTTATCACGAAGTTACTATTTTTAGATATCACACTTTGCTTTTATTACAATAAAGTCACTGAAGCATCATTGAATATAAAACAGTCATGGTTAAATGGTGGATTATAGTTTTAATAACACATGTAAGGAAAAAATGTAAAGCCCAAACCAAGATAAGATAATAAATTATTCGCAAATAGATGGTTTCTTATTGAAAATCCTATATTATACATTCTAACAATGGTCCAGAAATAGTCTCATTGTTTTGTAAGTTTAAAATAATAAATACATAAAGTGCACTTTTCACACCCTATCTGTATCTTGCTTATCAAGATGCGACTGCCCCCCTTTTCAGAACAAAAGAGGCGGAGTCCAAGTGTGCGGTCACAACAATGTTCCGCTCAGCTTTAAAAACCCTTGCCAAAAGAACAGATTGGTTGAGTTTTTTGGCAAACAGACCACAGCTAACTGATTAACCATGAGTCTTACTGCAAAAGACAAAAATACGGTGAGGGCCTTCTTTGCCAAAGTTGCATCTAAGGCTGAAGACATTGGTAACGAGGCTCTGTCAAGGTAACGTTTGTTTGTTTGTTTGTAAATTATTGGATTAGTGAATTATTTATAGACTACAATTTTATCGCCTGTTTTTAATCATTTTAGGACTCTGCTCGTTTACCCTCAAACGAAGACTTACTTCTCCCACTGGGCAGACTTGAACCCTGGCTCACCTAATGTGAAGAAGCACGGGCTGACAGTAGTGAAGGGAGTCCTCAACGCTGTTGAGCTGATCGATGATCTCAAAGGAGGTCTGCTGACCCTGAGCGAGCTTCACGCTTTTATGCTTCGCGTGGATCCTGCTAACTTCAAGGTTCGTTTTGTCATTGTTAG